>CM066922.1:20136506-21404835 GCA_033964015.1 Scolanthus callimorphus | reverse complement strand
GAGACCATGTGGTCTCTGGTAGCTCAGTGGTAGAGCATCTGACTAGAGTACAGAGGGTCGTGGGATCAAAACCCCGCGGGAAGATCCCATTGGATTTCGAGTCCAACGCCTTAACCACTCGGCCACCGCAACTGCTCTTGTGTTATTATTCGGGCGTTACTACAATGGAACGAACAAAGAAGTGAACAGTGATTTTTAAACGAAGGAAGCGCGCTGTACCCTATTCAAACAGAAATGCACTAAATAAGCCGCACTCTTCAACTAACTCCCATATGGTCTAGCGGTTAGGATTCCTGGTTTTCACCCAGGCGGCCCGGGTTCAACTCCCGGTATGGGAAAGACTTTCAATTTTTTAACGAAAAACGCGACATTTTTGACGTGAAAATGAACTTCGCAATGTGATATAATGCCGGTGTTCTATAAGGTCGATTCTTTTTAGTAAAATTGGAGGCAGTTGAGAGGAATTTTGCCAACATTAAAAATAATTTAGTTCCTGCATTTCTCTTTCTTTGATTTGATTTCATTGGATTATTAACCTTTCTTTGTAGTCTTTGAGGACTACAGTACAGTCGGCAAATAAAAGAAATGTAGCATATCTGAAATGTTTGATTGATGTGTTCTTTGGGCCGCAAAAAAGTAGCCGTTGCGGGCAGGATTCGAACCTGCGCGGGAAGATCCCATTGGATTTCAAGTCCAACGCCTTAACCACTCGGCCACCGCAACTGCTCTTGTGTTATTATAATTCGAGCGTTACTACAGTGGACGGACAAAGAAGCGAAAGTGATTTTAAAATGAAGGAAAAACGTGCTGTACCCTCACATCATAAAAAATCACAAAATAAGCTTCACTCATCGACAAACTCCCATATGGTCTAGCGGTTAGGATTCCTGGTTCGACTACCGGTATGGGAAAGTATTTCAATTTTTTAACTAGAAACGCAACATTTTCGACGTACAAATGAACTTCGCAATGTGATATAATGACGATTCTTTTTAATAGAAGGCGGTTGAGTAGGTTGAATTTTACCAACATTCACTAAAACGTTTTCAATTCCTGCATTTCTCTTTCTTTAATTTGATTTCATTGGTTTATTCTCCCTTGTTTGAAGCCTTTGTAGACTACAGTACAGTCGGCAAAATATTGATGTGTTCCATGGGTAGCAAAAGAAGTAGCCGTTGCGGGTAGGATTCGAACCTGCGTGGGAAGATCCCATTGTTAACTGCCTTGTGAGACCATGTGGCCTCTGGTACAGAGGGTCGTGGGATCAAAACGCATCTAGAGACACTCAGATTTTTTTTCGGAGTTACCGCGCGGTAAAGAACTTCGAATAAGAATAAGAAAAATGTAGCTCTTGTGTTAGTATTCGAGCGTACTACAGTGGAACGAACAAAGAAGCGAAAGTGATTTTTAAAATGAAAAAAAAAAAACACAAAATAAGCCACACTCTTCATCTAACTCCCATATGGTCTAGCGGTTAGGATTCCTGGTTTTCACCCAGGCGGCCCGGGTTCGACTCCCGGTATGGGAAAGACGTTCAATTTTTTTAATGAAAAACGCGACATTTTTGACGTGAAAATGAACTTTCCAATGTGTTGGGATGACGATTCCTTTTAAGAAAATAGAAGGCGGTTCAGTAGATTGAATTTTGCCAACATTGAAACAAACTTTTTCAATTCCTGCATTTCTCTTTCTTTGATTTGATTTCATTGGTTTATTCTCCCTTCTTGTAGCCTTTTTGTACAACACAACAGTCGGCAAATATTTGATTGATGTGTTCTATGGGCCGCAAAAAAGTAGCCGTTGCGGGCAGGATTCGAACCTGCGCGGGAAGCTCCCATTGGATTTCGAGTCCAACGCCTTAACCACTCGGCCACCGCAACGTCTATTTTTTTTATTCGAATTATTTTTTATTCGAGCGGTGGTACTACAATGAAACGAACGAAATTAATTTATTCTCACTGGTCCCATTGTGCTCATATAAGTTATGGGAAGGAGACCAAGCGAGCCTTAACGATTGCACGAAAGACGAAGCTGAGGGTGGGTGGGTCAGGGGGGGGGGGGGGGGGGGGGGGGGGTAGGGGGAGCGAAAAGGGCGTCGCCAGGGCTCGGAAGCACAAAGAGACGAACACATGCCAAAGGGGTAGCCGGACGATAAGGGGGCGCCTTTACCCCGAGAGACAAAAGCGAATGATAGTATGCTAATGAGAGCATAACTTATATTCATTAATTGGTCCAGTGAGCATAGGGAAAATGAAGCGCGATTTACCCTATCTATATATTAATACCGTAAGGAAAATCGTGTCGACACTCGCTCCGCTCAGCCCTGAAGCTGTGCCGCCAAAAGAAGTTCGCAAACCCGAAGGGAAGGTGGAAATCTGGACCATGGGCGTGTTTTTGTTGGAAAAGATTCACCTCGGGCTAAGTTCTAATTCAAGCGATTTCTTAAGCGAGGGACAAAGCCGCCATCGCCGCCATGTTGAAAATCTCCCACAGAAACTAAAAAAGAACTCGGTTCGCGCAGCCGAAAGCACCAAGACGTTGAAACCTAAATGGTTCTCTTACAGATTACATACAGGAATGTGCAGGGATAATTCTAACTTCAAAGATTTGAGCTGAGAAAATTTTCATTCAAGTTTCAACAAACGTACACACTACCTTGCTTCCCTCCGAGCACGCGCTAAGTCATGCTAAGTCGAAATGACACATTTACAAAACAAAGTCCGTGAAAGTCATGAATAATATTCTCTAAGTATAAATCCTGACGGCTCTATCGCAAAACGAAGGACACAATCCCGAAGAGAAGGAGGAAATCCCTCCAGTGGGCATGTTTTTGTTGGAAAAGATTCACTGTGGGCTAAGTTCTAATTCAATCTATTTTTTAAGCGAGGGATAAAGCCGAAAAAATATAAATAAGATAAACTAAAAAATTCTTATTCCTTAGAACATTTTTACTTGAACATTTTCTCCTCTCCCCTCACTGAGATATGATAAACATACAAACAATTCCGAAGTCAAATTGCGCTTTCGATTTTCACGGGTTCTTTGGCCGATTTGAGAGACGGACACACGCGTGATTTTGTCGCACCAATCAGGGAGACCAGTACAAAAAAAGGTCCTTTTGGGCTCACTTCATTTATTTCGGCATGGTGGGACGGGGTACTCATGCTGATGGGAGGTTATTAGTAATGTAAATCCAGCAGTTTATAGAAGGGGGAAATCATGAACCCCTCCCCACATCCATATGGCCATTGTGATTTTCCCCCCCCGTTTTTTTTTTAAACAGAGAACACTTAAGTAAAATAAATTTCCCCCTTACACTCCGTGAATTTTTCACGGGCATCAGCTAGTCTATATATTAATACCGTAAGGAAAATCGTGTCGACACTCGCTCCGCTCAGCCCTGAAGCTGTGCCGCCAAAAGAAGTTCGCAAACCCGAAGGGAAGGTGGAAATCTGGACCATGGGCGTGTTTTTTGTTGGAAAAGATTCACCTCGGGCTAAGTTCTAATTCAAGCGATTTCTTAAGCGAGGGACAAAGCCGCCATCGCCGCCATGTTGAAAATCTCCCACAGAAACTAAAACTCGGTTCGCGCAGCCGAAAGCAGCAAAGACGTTGAAACCTAAATGGTTCTCTTACAGATTGCATACAGGAATGTGCAGGGATAATTCTAACTTCAAAGATTTGAGCTGAGAAAAATTTTCATTCAAGTTTCAACAAACGTACACACTACCTTGCTTCCTTCCGAGCACGCGCTAAGTCATGCTAAGTCGAAATGACACATTTACAAAACAAAGTCCGTGAAAGTCATGAATAATATTCTCTAAGTATAAATCCTGACGGCTCTATCGCAAAACGAAGGACACAATCCCGAAGAGAAGGAGGAAATCCCTCCAGTGGGCATGTTTTTGTTGGAAAAGATTCACTGTGGGCTAAGTTCTAATTCAATCTATTTTTTAAGCGAGGGATAAAGCCGAAAAAATATAAATAAGATAAACTAAAAAATTCTTATTCCTTAGAACATTTTTACTTGAACATTTCTCCTCTCTCCTCACTGAGATATGATAAACATACAAACAATTCCGAAGTCAAATTGCGCTTTCGATTTTCACGGGTTCTTTGGCCGATTTGAGAGACGGACACACGCGTGATTTTGTCGCACCAATCAGGGAGACCAGTACAAAAAAAAGGTCCTTTTGGGCTCACTTCATTTATTTCGGCATGGTGGAACGGGGTACTCATGCTGATGGGAGGTTATTAGTAATGTAAATCCAGCAGTTTATAGAAGGGGGAAATCATGAACCCCTCCCCACATCCATATGGCCATTGTGATTTTTCCCCCCGTTTTTTTTAAAAAAAAAGAACACTTTAAGTAAAATAAATTTCCCCCTTACACTCTGTGAATTTTTCACGGGCATCAGCTAGTTTACATAAAATTACTGAAAAAGGAGTATACTTCAACTAACTCCCATATGGTCTAGCGGTTAGGATTCCTGGTTTTCACCCAGGCGGCTCGGGTTCGACTCCCGGTATGGAAAAGTATTTCAATTTTTTAACGAGAAACCCAACATTTTTGACGTGCAGATGAACTTCACAAATGTTGATGTATGACGGCGTTATATAGGCGGATATCTGTTTACTTCTTGTAGCCTACAGAGGTCTACAAGAGGGGAGAATAAACCAATAAAAAAAATAGCTGAAATATTTGAATAGCCGTATTCACACTAGAGACGGAAAACTCGTCTGAGACGATATTTCGTACGGACGGAAAACTCGTCTTACTGTGAAACCGGGACGAGACGGATTTTTGACGGGAAATCTTGGGGGAATGGGGTTCAATTTTTAACTAGAAACGCAACATATGGGAAAGACGTTCAATGTTTTAACGAAAAACGCAACATTTTTGACGTGCAAATGAACTTCGCAATGTGATATAATGCCGGTGTTCTATAAGGTCGATTTTTTTTTAGTAAAAGTGGAGGCAGTTGAGAGGAATTTTGCCAACATTAAGAATAATTTAGTTCCTGCATTTCTCTTTCTTTGATTTGATTTCATTGGATTATTATCCTAATAATAATAATAATAATGCTTACATTTATATAGCGCTATTTCCTATAGCTCAATAGCGCTTTACAAGAAATTTACTGCGCAAGAAAAAATAAAAGCAATGATAAAAATAGTTAAAATAGAGTAAAAATGGTAAAAACGTAAAACATTTCTCAGACACATGGTAAAACGTAAAAAATTTCTCAGGCACATGTTAGCAACCATAGTGTTTTTTTTAAAAGGTGGGTTTTTAAATTGGACTTGAAAGTGCTTAAGGTCTGGCTTAGGCGAATGGATTCAGGGAGGGTGTTCCATAGACTGGGTGCTGCTACCTGGAAACTCCGTTCTCCATAAGAGATCAGCTTGGCTGTCTTTGGTTTAAGTAAGAGCTTGGATGAAGATCTCAGCCGCCTTGCAGGGGTATATTTCTCGATAAGGTCATTTATGTAATTCGGAGCCAGACCGTTTAAAGCTTTGTACGTCAGCAAGAGTATCTTAAAAATGATGCGCTGGCTCACAGGGAGCCAGTGTAATTGTCTCATTGTTGGAGTGATATGGTCAAAATTCTTAGTGCGTGTGATAAGACGAGCAGCTGAGTTCTGCACGTTTTGTAGTCTGTCAATAAGGAATTTAGGGAGCCCATAGAGTAGTGAGTTGGTGTTATCGAGCCTGGATGTGATAAAAGCGTGTACCAGGATTTCTGTATCAGATTGTGTAAGGCAGTCTCTTATTTTTGCAATATTGCGGAGATGAAAAAAGCATGCTTTGCATGTTGCTGAGACTTGATCTTCAAAAGACATGGATTGGTCAAAAATGACACCAATATTTCTGGCAGTTGGTGCTGGAGTTATAGTTTCATTGCAGATATCAATCGATTGAATTGCTGGCCTTGGGCGATGACGAGCACTGATGATAATAAGCTCAGTCTTGTCCCTGTTCAGTTTAAGTTTGTTGTGGATCATCCATGAGTCAATGTCACGGACACAGGCCTGTATGCGATCAATTGCTTCCAATCCTTTCTTTGTAGTCTTTGAGGACTACAGTACGGTCGGCAAATAAAAAAAAAATGTAGCATATCTGAAATGTTTGATTGATGTGTTCTTTGGCCCGCAAAAAAGGAGCCGTTGCGGGCAGGATTCGAACCTGCGCGGGAAGATCCCATTGGATTTCAAGTCCAACGCCTTAACCACTCGGCCACCGCAACTGCTCTTGTGTTATTATTCGGGCGTTTCTACAATGGAACGAACAAAGAAGTGACAGTGATTTTTAAACGAAGGAAGTGCGCTGTACCCTATTCAAATAGAAATGCACTAAATAAGCCGCACTCTTCAACTAACTCCCATATGGTCTAGCGGTTAGGATTCCTGGTTTTCACCCAGGCGGCCCGGGTTCAACTCCCGGTATGGGAATGTTTTTTTTTACGAGAAACCCAATAGTTTTGGGCAGCAAAAAAGTAGCCGTTGCGGACAGGATTCGAACCTGCGCGGGAAGAACCCATTGGATTTCTAGTCCAACGCCTTAACCACTCGGCCACCGCAACTCATCTTACATGAGTCAAGCGCTACTAAGTGGTTCTATTCCGATCATAAACACCTAATCATCACACTTATTTCGCCCCATGTACGGAAATCCGGAATCCAACCTACATGCATTGAGCTCTGGAATTAGTCCGGAATCCGGTCCATGGAATCCGGAATCCAAATCCAAATCCAATCGTTTCTCTTTGATTTGAATCCGGATTCCATGACAGTTCGAACTAACGTATGCCAACCAGAGAAAACTCACCTGGATTTGAAAAAATCCAGGTGAGTTTTCTCTGGTTGGCATACGTTAGTTCTAAGTCCCTGAAGATGATTTATATATGACAGTTCGAATTGGCAGTTTTCACGATGTTGCGCACGCAACATAAATGGGACGAGAACAATGCTTGTTTGTTTTGAAGAACAAAAGCCGTCTTCGCCAGAACGAGTCGGAACGGCTCAAGGGTATTGTTCCCACAACATCGTGAAAATGTTCAATTGAATTGAACTGGAATTCGGAATCCAGAGGGATGGAATCTTGAATCCAGGGGATGGAATCTGGAATCCAGGGGATGGAATCTGGAATCCAGGGGATGGAATCTGGAATCCAGGGGATTGAATCTGGAATCCAGGGGATGGAATCTGATATAATCTGGAATCCAGGTAATATAATCTGAGATCCCGAATCCAAGTAGCTCTTGTCAAATTGGGCAACCAGGAGGTCATTACTTTTGCAGGTTACGTGACTTATGGCCAAGTGTTTAACAGCCTTCCCTACGGTAACAGGTTGACATCCTGGAAATGCGCGGTTCTGATTTGAAGGCGGTAATAGAGCAGTCCATGGCCACGTACAGCACTGTTAAGCCTAGCGGTAGCATGTTTCAAATGTCAGGTGAGTGGAGGAGGGGTGGGTAGGGGTAAGAGTCCATTGCTAAGAGTAAGAGTCTTCCATATTATAGGTCTCTCCTAATCAGCGTAACAAAGTGTCTATTTTTATATAATACTCATTTTCCCATAATATTGAACATTGACTTGCAGTTAACCTACTTGTAGAGTGCTGCTATACGTATTGGCTGATCATATTTTTTTGGACACCCGGGGATCGATCAGGTCCCTACCATTTGAAAGCTCGCCCCCATTCAAAACAAAAACACATGACGTTCGCATAGGATTCTGGCTGCCAGTGGGCCTTAAACGTCCCGGTGAGTGTAGAGAGACGACCCGAATGCCTGACAGCACCTTCCCCTCAATTATTTTGAAAATGACCCTGAGTGTTGGTCTGGCCGAGGTTCGAGCCCGCGACCGGTGCCTATATCAAAAATAAGCCGTCGGTTTGCCAAATGCCTATAAAGGGACTGGGGCGAGCCGCGCGGGTTCCCTGTGGATGCTCAAAATAGATCAGGCCTGGCAGCTAAGCTAGATCCAACATGGAGGATGCTTTGAAATATCGAGTCGCTCAAATGCCTGGAAGTTCTCGCACAAAATTCAGTGTTTTTCTGGCAAATGTCGCCGAAATTCTTATCAGAAAGGGATCTACCATCACTTCCAATAAGGTAAATACTTCCTAATCTGGTTTTGGCCGTGAGTATTTCAAAAACAACGGTTTTGATCAGGGTATTTTTGATGACTCGTCAGACCAGCGCACTGCCAACTGAACATAGCTGGAAGGCAGTAAACCAATCACATTTGCCCTGCCCGTCTTTGGCCTTTTCTAACAAGAAAGCAACAACCACTTTGCCTTATCCAGGTCTAAAGGTAGTCTACGACGTCCACAAGCCAGCCGGTCAGCGGGTTGTCAGTATTGAGGCTCTATGTGCAAAATGCCGAGTCCCAGTCTACCGCCCGCTAAACCTCACAGCCATCTACAAAGTCATCACAAACTCCTGGATAGCAGGGGGAGGGTCGGGCTACTCTGTATTCAAGGAGAAGAAACTCTCTCATGAGAAGGTAGCGTGGATTCAGACGTGGTGAGGTCCTATATAGAGTCAATGGGACCTATTACGACTGGGGTCGAGGGGAGAATCAAATTTGTCAAATTTGTCACCGACAAGACAACCTCAGGGACCAGGGGACTAAGGGTCGATTCTATTGCCTTGTTTTTTGGCATGGTTGGTATTATTGTAAAGCAAACGTGGCTAGTTCTGTAATCCCATAGTAAAGGTATTTCTGCAGAAACCCTTCCTTGGGAAAAGCTTAATTTCCTATGGTAGAAGAATGGGAAGTGTTCGGATTTCCCATGGCTATCCATGAGAATTTCGAACATTTTCCGTGCGTGTGCCTTGGGAAATTCAGCTTTCCCCACGGATGTGTTTCTGAAGAAAATCCCTGTGTCATGTATGCACTTGTTTAGCGCAATATCCACACAATGTCAAAGCTTGCTCTTGAAATTGGTAGCAAATTAAACGGTCTCCTAAGTTTTTTTAAGATTTGGCCGTTGCTCGGTATAGAATGCACTACAACTTTTTTTTCAGTGCTCGCAATATGTCGACAAATATTTTCAAATATTGAATGAACGGTTGAACGTATTTGGTCCTAGTCCAGTCCCTAAACTCTCCTTCACGACTGCGGTTACCTGTGGTCGTCGAAAGGAGAGTCCAAAAACCTTTGAATGCGCATGCGCTAGATCTGACCAAGATCTTGTTTTTTTGTTAATGTGCATTCATGGTCAATGTCGGAGATTGTTTGTGGGCATTTTCGCGGGAACGTTTCTAGCGCATGCGCATTGAACGATTTCTGGACTCTCTGTCGGCGACCACAGGCTACCGGAGCCGCGAAGGAGAGTTCCGGGACGACATTTCAGAACATCTGGAGGGAGGAGGAGGGGAAAGAGCACATGGCCCCCCTGTCCTTTTCCGTACATGTCATCAACCAACAATTTTAATTTCTGTGGCTTTATTTCCCTGCATCAGCAGCCATTTATGATGTCTAAAATCTAGCTATGTACACTATCTTACATCTAGTTTTTTATTTGGAAAACGTGTGGTCAGATCTAAATGGCAATATTAGGAGACAGCTTTAATGAGCTTTGTCCCTAACGTTTGCAGATAATGATGCTCATCTCTAGGTTATTTCCCTATGCGATAAAAGAACATTACTATGCGATAAAAGAACAGATATCTGAGCAACAAGCAGTATACGTGCGTAGATTGTTTAGATTACGGACCAAAAATATCAAGCTTGCTAACTTGCTAGAGCTTCTTCTGCAATCCGCAAAATTCACTCAGTTCAGAGCTCTACGTCATCAGTGTGGAATGTATGTGCAGATCAAAGAGCCCTTGTCAACCACTCCTTTATTGTTGTTTTCATTCGATATAGAGCGGATTTCAGATGACTGTCGCTCTAAGATGGCAAACTACTTGAATAAGTCTTAAAATGACCATCTACAAACAAAGTTTCATTTATCGACTTGAACCGAAAATGCGCACTTTATTCTAAACAGCGGATGTAAATGGATGTTTTTCCCGACTTGGTATGCTGCTAGGCTGACAAAATGGCGGTTGACTGAGGCTTTCAATTATCAGTTTCCACGTAAGCTTCCTTCTCTCTTAAATTAAAACCGCCTTGGTTTAATGAAACCAATGCTCGGGATAAAGGTGACCATATGCCATAGTACCAATAATTTCCTCTCAATTTGAAGTATGCATGCAATCTCAAGTCATTACTCTCGGCTCCTCCACTTCTATTCTGTTTCAACGCATGCAACGTTTGATAATATCCAATGCAGAGCTATAAATCAACAATGCGATGTTTCACTCCATATATTTCACTCCATGTCAGGCTACCTGTGGTATCCTGTATGTATGTTCCTATTGGGATACCTGTGGTTACGACAGGTCACGCAATAAAGCAAATATGTCTTACGCAATATGTCTTGTGTTAATCTGTATTCACTTCTCATCTGTGCTTGGCCACTGAAGAGGACTTCACGTCCTCACCGTGTGATAATGTTTTACTTGGCTTGTGATTGGCTGACGAGGAAACCATTCAGCAGCAACTTGAATTTTCTCTCGTTTATGATTGGTTAGATGTATTTATTCTTGCTGCAGTCACCTTAAATTCGGTGTATATCCACTGTATTGCCATCGCGCATCATACCAAATCATGCAGTCATGCTTTCGAAATATACACACTTTATATCATCTCTGCTGAACCATCCACCATGCTGGCCAGGGAAACGCTATTAATCAATTTCGATTGTTTACTGATTCTGACAATATTTTTTTCGCTCATATAATATTTAATTTTACTACAAAGAAAGTACCGTTAATTTATCAACAGATTACCGCTAACTATGCACGAAGTTGTTGTTGCATAGGGACCTCTCAGGTGATCCGAGAAGGGAACACATTTATAAGGGCCGCCATAGCAGCGCATAGTCCTATATAGCACGCCACCTCCCAGCACTTGCTTAATGATGCGCTTCCATTCTCTGGAGCGAACATTTCTCTGTCATATAGCACTCCATCTGGATCCGGGGTCATCTTTGGGCTGTTTGAGGTAGGGTTCGTATCAGCTAGTCTTGTTTGTTCCCCTTCGGATGTAATGTTACCAGTTGTTGGGAACCAAGGGATCCAAGGTGGCGGAGAGGTTGTCGGCTTTGAATCTAGCATTTTATAAGAAAATGAAAAAGATAATAGGTCCGGACAGAAGTTTATAAAAGAAGTATCTATCTAGGTATGCGCGCGCATGCATGCTTTAATCAGTTGTAGGTGAAGTCTTGAAGTGGCCATATCAAGATATAATGTGTCGTTTTCTAAAATTTTCCTTATATGGAAGTTTCTACTTACCATATTTGGAATTCCACAAGTTTTTTCTTACCCTAAATAGGACCAGAAACCTTTGCGTGGTGGCTTATTGTGTAGAAAACTAAGGCCTAGTCTAAACGTCGAGCCAGCGTCGTGCCGAACCGAATCTAATTTGGCTCGGCGCTGGCGCGGTAGCGGTTCTAAACGTCGAGCCAGAGTCGAGCCGGCAATGCGAAGTTTTGGGGATTCCTGTGGCCACGTGACAGGCCTGGATTCTTAGCAAAACACTTTTTTAAATTTATTCTATAATTATGCATCAGACTCGGCGCGAAGATGGCAGAAGGCCTAGTCTAAACGTCGAGCCAGCGTCGTGCCGAACCGAAATATTGGATTGAACTCGACGCTGGTGCGACTCTAGCACGACGTTTTAGAGCCAGTTTTTAATTCGGTTCGACCAAGCTATTGGGCTCGACATTCTCTGTCGCGCTACCCGACTGTAGCACGACTTGGCTTTAAACGCCGTGCCATCGTCGCGCCGAGTTTGATGCATAAATTATAGAATAAATTTTAAAAAGTGTTTTGCTAAGAATCCAGGCCTGTCACGTGGCCACAGGAATCCCCAAAACTTCGCATTGCCGGCTCGACTCTGGCTCGACGTTTAGAACCGCTACCGCGCCAGCGCCGAGTCAAATTAGATTCGGTTCGGCACGACGCTGGCTCGACGTTTAGACTAGGCCTAAGCTTATTATATTCTTATTCACGAAGGAACTTGTTGATTTGATGAGAAAGGGAAACTGAAAATGATTCTGGTAGTTGTAGTCTCAACTTGCAGATTTTGGAGAGAAACGGTGTTCGTCTAGGCCGCCACTTTGTTTTGGTCCACAGGTAACCCGCGTCACGCACGGGTAGGCATTGACAAAAACGACCGGAACTTTCGTACAATAATATGATCCCATTTTGCACTCATTTAGGACTTTTCAAGCAAATGTTTGGGTTAGATCTCTGACGAAACGTGAAACCTGTTCGGATAAGATGTTCTAGCATTTGTGCGCCGCACTTTTTTCGCAGACATTTCAGACAGCCAGTCAACCTGAGTTTGTTTTTACGCTCGCAATTGCAATACTTTTAGAATGTGTTTGGAACGCTTGGCGATGCGACAAAAGTAGATCTTATTGGCTAATTTGAGAGCAATAAGAAATCAGCGGTATAATTTTAAGCGAATCGGGCACCACTGGCTGAAAAGTTGACTTTGCAACGCGCGCTTGTTAAGGTGTCCAGCCCGGACATTTGCCAAAAATAGGTACTGCAAGAAGTCTATGGATGTTAGCATTCAACACCTACCACATTTATACAAGAGGTTAAAGTACTTGTAGACGCCGGGGCACATGTTACCAAGTTGATTATTAGTGACGGCGATGGAGCATCTCTCTAGACCATCGCACATATTCCTTACGATGGCACTGACGTCACTGAGGCCGCACTCCTTGATCAATTTGTCGTCATCCTGACAAAACTCGCTGTCCTTCAGCAGCCTTCCATATTTGGCGTTAATGACTTTGATCATGTGATCAGACGGGCAGAAGATTTCCGGGATCTGATCCTCGCATGCGTACTCGGTCTTGAATTTCGCGATGCTGGACGCGGCCGCAACTGAAAAATAGGTAGAGAATTTACAGTAAGACGATAAAGAAAGATTTTTACCAAGATTTCGAGCACATTCATATCAATAAAGTGTTCCGACAAAAAGGCGTTTAACAATTTCGACCCGGGCCCTTTGGCAGCCGAGAAAAGGCAAACATTAATGGCGACCAGAAAAAAGATGATTAATTTCTCGAACATCTGCAATTTTTTATGAATTTCCCTGCTACCTACAGACCTTCCAAATGATTTGTTTATAAGGATGCCTTTTTGTAACTTTGTCAAGTCTACAGTTTTTGGCGAAATTTTCCGTGTTGAACCTCTTGGCTTGATGTTTATATGGCTTTTGTGTCCAACTGCATAACTTAGGTTCTTCTCGCCATGAAATACTCGTGGAAAGCGGATAAATTTAAGATTTCAAAGTTTAAAAAAAATGCCCCCCCCCCCCCCCCCCCCCCCGGATTCCCCCCGAATGATCTGAGAAAGTTGTTATAGGGCATTGGTCTCCCTGTGGTTTTGGCGCCAAAAAATCGCGCGTGTGTCGATCGAGTTGGTCGTATGTTTTCAGCCAGCAAAATGCAGAGAAAAGAGGCCTCTGCTAGCACTAGCAGGGAAAGAAAGAAAAGCTCCGTCCCCACTCGAACTTCAAACAGCTGAAATGATAGAGTGGAGATAAGGAATTAACCTTGTGTGAAAGCTAACGTGCTAATGAAATGGTCCCATGTGTGCTTATGAGCTGAAATGATAGTACTTCTTCCAAGAGAACGTCCCTGGTATGGTAAAAATCCAAAATGGGTTAGGAAGCGCCACAAAGGTAAACTTAAAACCTTTGATTTGCTTTCGATCTAAAATTGCTTTGTACTGCTCAGTGAATGAAATTATTGGACTTTCTTTGGTTAAATTGTGCTCTGCATCCTTTACTAACAAACCTTAATATTCCTGAGGGAAGCACTGTAAGACTTCCTTGTGTAAAACCGTAAGTCGATCAAGCGTGTGTTCAAACTTAAACAAACACGTAAACAATCTATTAGTGAAAATTTTCGTGACCTTGAACGGCTGACTGCGAGCACTTTGGTGTCTTGTGGAAGAAAATATGTGGGATTTGCCTCAGAAGGGTTTAAATTGTCTTGGTTAGTCCGTTCAAACTTATGTTTGGTTGTTGTATGGGGGGATTGCATTATTTCAAAGAAGAGATCAACCGGTTGTATTAACGCAAGCTCTATTCAATATGGCGGCAGCGTTCATTCTACAACTGCATCCTTTTCGAATAAAGATGCAAGAAAATGGCGCGTGGTTTTTCAGTTCTGTGGTGAAGCCGTTTGTCCAGGTTTCTGGGCCAACTATATAAGCAGAAACATTGTATAACTTTTCCTGATATAAGATAATAGGAAAAAATCATATGTTAAACGAAATTGAAATTCTCGTTTTAACCCACTACAGAACGTCTTGCGTGCGATGTAGTACTAGTAGAATCATATAAAATTCGGGTGATAAGTATGCATCCTTGAAATTTGAAATGTGTTTTCCTAGGTTGCCATCAAGAACTAATGTATCAGTCAATTCCAGCGGTGACCATGCTCCCCCCTCCCCCTGGGACATAGTGGCTTGCGTTATGACGTCATTAGAGTGCAACAATCCTAATGTCTGGAGTTTGACGTCACGAACTGCGCGCCAACATGCTTTAAGAATGCAGATCAGAATCAAGATAGTACCATGCATACTATCAGCATACCGAGTTAGAGAAAACTAACTAATAGGCTAATTTAGAGAATGTAGTGCGATATTTTCTATTGAGTTCGGTAAATAAAGTATATCAGCTTTGTTTGTAGGTGGCTTTCGAGATTTCTACACGTTATTTATGTTCTACTATCAAATGAAAACAAACGCCGGAAAAAAAACTACTAGCAATTGTGACGCCCAGTAGCGTCCATGTTTTCACGCAAAGCGCGCACTTTGATAAGCTACCTCAAGCCGCACTATTTACGAACATCTAGTGCAAGTCGTCACTAGACTGCCACATAAAGTAGATAAAGATAAAACGAACCAGAATCTTATAACAAAAATATGAGACCCGGAATCAAGCAGTGAAATTTGTCGTCCCATCACAATAGCCGTATTCACACTAGAGAAGGAAAAGTCGTCTGAGACGAGTTTCTCGTCAGAAAAAGTTCCTGTCTTATGTCAATTCTACTCAGAAACACTTGCTTGTTATCTGTCTAAACTTTCTTCTTCAAAAAATTGTTTTCGCGTGACCACAGAAGAACAGGGAACCATATTCAAGGCGACAAACTCTTTCGGAAGAGTTTTTCGTCTCTAGTGTGAATACAGCTAATCAAACTTCAGGCGCACAATTATCTAGTACACACATCAATCTGTCTGAGTTGCGCGAGTCTCTAAAGGCCACCACACACGGGCCGATTTTTCGTCGCAAGACAACAAATCCTGACTGATTGGCTCGTGTGTGGTGACTCGCGACGAGTTTACGACAAAATATCGCGCGCCGCCACACACGAGCCGATTTTTTGTCGGCGACGATTTGAAAATCAAACATGTTTGATAAGACGAGCGGACGAAAAATCTTGTCGTAACCTCGTCGCGGGTCACCACACACGAGCTGATCAGTCAGGATTTTTTGTCTTGCGACGAAACACCGGCCCGTGTATGGCGGTGCGCGATAATCTTACGACAGAAAATCCTGTCGGAATCGGCCCGTGTGTGGCGACCTTAACGCTACAGCCAAGTCGTTGTCTCGCGCCGCGCGTTCCAAAACGTCGCTGTGGGTTTGAATTTTGTTTTTACTTTTCCGCCAGTCAAACCATCTATTTAGCCAATCTGTTTCTTGCGTTCCGCCTAGTGCAGTCGACTGGCTTTCTGTCGCGACGAAAACCCAGTCGACTGCACTAGGCGAAAAACCACGTTATAAAAAAATCCAAACCACGAGACAACGACTTTGGCTATAAACCGCATCCGTAATGTATCGAGCGTCTCTTGCCTACCTAGCATATAACACGCGAAGATATAAACCGCACCACCATAAATGGATGACATCCTCCTCTTCAACGACTCCGTAATTCCTTCCATGTCCATTTTGGAGATTATTTCTTCCACGCTGTTTGGTTATTGAATTGTGGAGACCCACTTGATTAAGTAGTATGCTTACTGTAAAAAACTTGACATCTTCATAAAAGTCTTTCGTCTTACATCCATAAGTGATCTCGTTTTTGTATTGAGCGGTTCACTAGGTCTAGGATTTGCTAGGCTAGGGAGAAAATTCTGCTTCTTTCGCCCTTTCGCCCGGCGCGCTTACTCTGAACAACAGACCTAAATAAAGCTTAGTTCTTAGCCATGATATGTTATATGGAGAACACTTGTGATCAATGCCACATGCTTCTTAAATATTTCAGGGATACGATAGATAGATAGATAAACACTCAAGTGTCACTTATACCATACAAGGCCACAGTCGGACAGCGCCTGAGCTTCTATATATAATTTATGTTTATTGGCACGCGTCGAGTCAGACGGCGTCGGCGATTATTAACACAGGGTGAAATAATGGTGTCGAAAGGGAGTTGGTCAAAGGAGGAGACTCAGTGACTAAGGCTGGGACAGGTCAATATTCCCGTTCAATTTTCCTATTGTTCTTCCAAGCGCAATTTTCAGCAAAGCTCAGTAGATATTCAGCAATTTTGAAATCAGTTGAAAGCCATGGCTTGAAAGCACTTGTGAAGATTTGAATAATTCTACACGACGAGAACCTTGATTTTACAGATCTTTTCACGAACGTTGAACGGTTCAACAGCATTGTACATGATTATTCTTCAACACCGCGTTGAACTTGATTCAACACGACGATTCAACTTTTCACGAAGTTACGTTTACAGTAGTTTAGAAAACGATAAGCATGGATTTAACAACGTTTAAAACATCACTGAATAATATTTACCGACTGTCGTCGGGCTCTGAATGCTTGTTCATGGAAAATTTCATAAATAAATACTCACAAATTTTGAATGAAAAGTTGCATGAATAGTTTTATGTTGGCCCCAGCCTAAAACAACTACCAAGCCTTCACTTTTCCTAAGCCTATTCGTATGTGTATTTTTTCCCATTGTATACAACGCTGATGTAAAGTGATGAATTATGTTGAGTCTTTCTCAAATCCCTTTGTGGGATTTGTTTTAATACTGTTATAACTGGAGAGATTTCGGATATAAGAAAAATAAACCGGAAAGTATACGATATTCAATATCTCCCATCACGAAGCATGTTAATGACTATTTCAGGCTATTGTGAAGGCTGGTGTCTTCTTATCTGAAGACATAACGTGGAGAACTAATGATATGCAAACAAAAAGATCAATTTCCAAAATCACGGCGCCAACAGAGATATATTTCGTAATGGGTTCCTGAGCGTGGTCTCGGGTTTACGAGATGTGAGTCAATATTCTCCTTGTTAAAGGCATTGCACTTCCTTTACGTTAAATAGGAGAAATTAGCAATAGATCAGTTTATCTAGCAAGTTGATCACTTGATAATAGTTCACAGTAGCTTTTATACAACATACTGAGTGAACTCGTTCAAAATTTTTACATAGATTTTTTCTTGAAGGGTGAAACACAGCAAACAGTTACTATAAAAATAGTAGAAGACGCGACGCGTAACTTAGTTTATAGCAATCTCATACTAAATCATAATATCCTGCCCCCAAGCCAGAAAGAAAAATTAGTGGTTTCATCTTATTAATGAGCCTGAGAGATAAAAACCGCGCGGAAATCCTATCAGGTCCTAAATCTATCTAAAACGTGAATAAATATCGGGATAGTTATGATATGGGCCGTGTGCGTATCGACCGTGATTCCACGTTTACTTCGTACACCAACTATGAATTCTAAAATCTTGTTACTTGGAATTCATGCTCACCAAAAATGGATATTACACGAAAAAAAAAACATTTGAGAGCAGAATAGATCAGTGCTGCTCTACGAATTATAATATAGCTAAGAACAGCTTTGGCGAATTATGAGAGAATTATTAGAGTTTTTTTTAAGAGCTCGATGTTCGCAAAATTCCCGCCTTTCAAAAACCAATATTCGAATTTTTAAAAAGTGCCGTTCGCCGGTCGGAATTGATGAGTTTCTAACTTCATAAATGGGTTCGCGTTCTGATTCTAAAACAAGGTTTTGGAAAAGTTTGCGTGTTCGAAAAGTTTGGATTTGACCATTTTATTTCCCTTATAAATCACATGCAACATTCATACATCAAAGTTTTATTAACATAGCTTGACTAAATGGCAGCGATAATGCGCTATTGTTGAATCGATTGTAGCGTTTAAGAGCTGGCTTTAAGTTAATGGACAATAATCTCTTAATGTCATTCAAGCGACAGTAGCGATCGGTGTTTTACTCATGTTAGTTACTCAGCAGGTGGTACAAGACAAAACTGATGCGTTCACTGGCGCCGTTTGGTTTGTGATCGGAGCCTTAGGCGGGAAGACTTCAACAGATTAACTAAATTGTGTGCATAGGATCCATTAGGCATTGAAAAACTCGAATCGTTCCGACAAGCTATGGTCGAGAAGAAGCAACCAAATTGTAAAACACAACAAAGGCACAACAATGAAGTTCCAAAGTGCCGGTAAAAAAAGTGAATCTGCGACCAGCTGTACATTCACTCCTTTTTAAAAGAACGTATTTTTTTTTCAGGCTGGCCAAAACTTCCAAAATTTTTAGGAATATATGGGCCAACGACGAAGATAAATTCACCTCAAAGAGTAGAATTATAAATTCATACATAAGTATTTGATCTATGCTCACTTACTGAAAGTGAAAATTACTGTAAAACTATAAAAGGTATAGAAGAACTTGGATATGAAATATTCTTACGTTGACATCAGTCTGAGATAAGTTCCTAAGGTGTTCCAAATTGTTACCAAATCTTAGCCTGAACGTTCTATAAACGTTGGTTCATCTAAGAAGAGTGTATTTGGAAGCGACGAGACGCTAATAGCAGCCATGCCAACCAATGTTTATGGGAGGGGTACTAGCGGCTTGCGCCAGACTCCTCTTTGCCGCTAGGCCACGAGAGATTTACGAATCAAAGATAATTATAATTTCAAACCTGGACGCGGAGTAAAGGGGTTAGCACTAGAAACCAGGTTGAATGGTAACGTTTTATGACCGGTTTCACCATATACAAAGAGAGACGGGGTACTGATAAGCAATTGGCGATAGGCGGCTCCAGGCGTCGATAGTCGGCGCGACGTTTATGTTATTGTTGAAGTCCTTTTATCGCGCAATCACAATATTTCTCCATCCACGCGAAAGCTTTCGATAAGCCCACGTGGCTAGGAAATGATTCCGGCAAATTTAGCTTTATAAGAAAAATAAACTTTAATAAAACTAGAGCGAATTAATATGGTGGTATATCAGTGGCATCGGGGATTTATTTAGTCAATCAATTATGGAATTAATGTCGGAACGCGGCGTAGGCCATGGTCGGCTTGGATTGAATACGGTACCACAATTGTTGACGATCCTCAGTGGAATTAGTACAATATTGATGTAGCATGATTTTGACAGTCAGTACAAAAATAAAAGAGCCAAATTTTCCTCTTCCTTTTGTCTTTTTACAGACGTTTCGAATAAAAAAATGTGGATATTGAGCAATCAATTAGTACAACAAAAGAGCCAGCCCTTTTGCGCTTTTGTTACTGAAAAAATATACTAGAAAAATGTGGAGAAATTATAATGTCTTCAACTTTATCATCCAGTTTTTGTGTTATTCTATATTATGTGCATTCTTCAGGTGTTTTTCGCGTTTTAATCCGTTTTTCCCGTTTTTTCCCTTCATTTCTTGACTCGTCCATAAATTGCGAAAAACAAATAGTAACAATTTTTAGAATTAAACATAAAACCTAGAAAATTAAATTAATTTCTATAATGAAGTCTCGACTATACCTTTACATGGGTATTACAGCTGTTAATGATTATTTACAAGAGTGGATTACCAAGAGTTTCCATATTTACTATGTACGCCCGAATCACAGTCAGAAAAGTGTCTATTTTTAGAACTAGGATTCCCGCGAAAATTCGTCATCCACAGGGCTCCCACTTTCTCGCCACGCAAAAACTTTGTGAGATCCAGCCTAAAATTAAATCACAGATCAATCGAAAAACCTTTAAAGTCGCAAAGATAAGGTAGGATATTCTCTATTTGTTGTGTATTGGGTATACGAGCATTCGAGCCTGAGCATTCGAAAACTTTTGCGCGCGAAATTGAAATTTAAAAATAGACACTTTTCTGACTGTGATGTGGACAAATACTGTACGAAAGATTCTAACTCTTGTTAATCCAATCTTGTTATTTATGATCTCTTGGCCTGTAAGATTTGAAATCCAAGTCTCGACTCTTTCGGACATGCTCTACTTAAAGAACTATTTGGGGACGTAATAGACCCTCTCACTACCCTCAGTGACTCATCCTCCCCCAGGGTCTTGTGCTCGACCAACCGCCATCTTGAAAATTACCCACAAGACCCTGGGGGGACGAGGTTGGCCGCCCATCTTGGATCCGCCATCTTGGATTTGTCAACTTTTTCAATTTTTCACAATGATGTCAGCATGACGTCAGCTAACTATGTATTCATATGATTCTGGTATCACTGCTGCACAATGAAATTTCAAGTACCAGGTTTGAAGGTTGTAGTCTCTGAAGAAATCACTATTAGTGATAGAGCGGATTTCACATGACTGTCAAGACTTGTTATGTAATTGCGATTGCTTTGCGTTCTCATTGGCTACTCGTTTTTCTCAGCCAATCAAATTCTTTAGTAAATACAATTGTGTAATTACTTAGTAATTGATTCGGCTTGCAATTGGCTGAGAAAAAAGCCATTTAGGAGCAAGTCGAGATTTCTCTCGATTCTGATTGGCTAGTGATTGCTCAATTGCAATTGTTTTCACGACAGTCACGTGAAAACCGCTCTATGTATGGATAAATTCCAGTTAACGAGAAAAACTAATCTACCACAATGCAACGCAGGTTTGATTCTGATGGCATGCTACAAGGCGAGCATTGCACGCCGGTAGTAAATAAAAAGGGTTTATTTTTACGAACCTTGCTCAATTCAATTCAATTTTTATTTCAAAGATTATTCTAGAAATGCTTTAAAATATGGATGTAATCAAGTGCTCATTAAACCTTGTGTCGTGCAATTTAAGTTTGAAATTACGCCTATGGTCCTTTCTCACGCTAATATTGATTAATATTATCTAATGGTTACCAGTATTCAATTCTACACATCCATATTAGTAAAATTACAAAGATTTGGTGAACAGTGAAGGTTGCTTGAATACTGGCCGAGATATGAATTTTCAAAAAAACTTCATAATCTGGCTTACTTTTTACAAAGAAATGCATGAGCAATTACGTCAAGTCGAGGCTGAATGCCCGTCAAGCCTCGTTTTGGTATTCTTGCCCATACATTTCTTTGTAAAAAAAAATACTTCCAGAAGGCTAAGTTTTGAAAATTCCTATCTTAGGGACTAAGTTTTTGAGTAATTCTTCCCAAACTTTGCAGGATGTGCTGAATTGAATACTGGACTATTATTGGATATTATTGAGCCATATTAACGTGATAAGGGACTATTATCAGGCCAAATTGCACTGACTCCACTATTTTTCGCCCAGGGCGTGGCTAATTGGTTAATTTTGCCCTGCAATGTTTCTCAATGGTTTTCAGAATTCCATAATGTTATTACGCGTGTTCTTTCTCCCTCCCAGGTCAGATGCATCAACTATTGACTCATTCGATAAGGTATTCTATAAATCCTTTCTTTTCATTTCATTTCATTTTGGGAAATGCGATTAGTGAGAAGCTAATAGGAAAGACAAGGGGTGGAGAATATATTGTCCATGAATTTCGAAATCAAACATCGTTCGTTATCTGAGCTTTTTGTCATCTAATTTGATTACAATCAAATAAAAAAGTCCCCATTAGATTTCTTATATTCCATGTGTTCGTAAAATATTTTCCTCTTTTTGAGAAATTATGCAAATTACAAAGGTTTTATGCCAAAGTTTTTTATAGGTAGCAATGAACCGATGGCATATATTTTAAAAACAATCACACTCGAATGTATTTGAGAGTCTGCGTGAAAGAAATCCTGCTTTAATTTTACAGATACATTTGTGATAAATTATAAACCTTTTTAATGCAAAACGTAGGTAAAACGTGGAAAACAACTCAACCCATGAATCCATAGGTAATAATAAACATATATTTCCAATATGCGAATCCTGACTTTAATTTTCTTCTCAAAATAATTAATCTTTACTTTACGAAAATGCAATAAACTATGTATTCATTTTGATTAATTTTCGGCGCTTTCACTTAAACGAAGCCGTCAGCTAAAGTTGTTAATATCACTAAGCGTGATAGAGCGTGATTACTGCGTTACACCTGCGTTTTTAGATTTTATTTTCAATTTCATCGCGATAATTACGGTCATAGTGGGGGCCGCCATTTAGGTATCGAGTTTCAGGGGCTGAACTTCAACATAGGCAATACGGAAACGAAGATATACATTTCAGTGCGAAGAAAACATTTAGATTGTTTCGGATAATTTTACGCAAAACAGTTTTGAAGGTTCAGAAAAATATAGCCTGCGTAAGAAGCCGTTTCCCGCGGGATTCAGGTCAGAGAAACGTGTGCGAGCGAATTTTCGCCCTCGCCTCATATTTCGCGCGGCCAAATCTCTTGCATTTTTAGGCTTTTCTCTGACCCAAAAACTCCACGGGAGCGCTTGCTATCCTAGTTACTAGTAAGAAATATTGGTGTTAATTCGCACCCTGCGAGATTTTATGACTTTCAGTGCAGTAGTAAAGAAACATGATGTATGAAGACCGATCTAAAAGCCTTCAATATTTGCCGACTGTCAGAAATGGTGCAACGAGTGGATTACATGTTTTGCTTGTACAAAACTCGGCGTTGTTTACGCAAGAGGAATCAGGACGCCAACAAGCTCGCAAGCTAATATGGTTTTGCATTTTACGAGTACTGGGCGATTGTCAGTTTGAATGTCTAAACTTAACTGTTTTGAACATATGTTACGTCTCCGCATTGAATTTTATCAGATTTATTCGATGTGGGCTGTACTTTATAGAATAGGAATTGATTAAAGGCGATGTAGTAAATTGTTCGTCAGAATTGTATTGCCTTATCAGTTCTTCCTATCCAAATACTGTACAAACGGATTTATCCCTATTACAGAAACCGCCTTTGCAATGTAAATAAATTGTATAAACTAGCGGCACACAGCATAAGAAAGCAAAACAACGCTCAAGTCGAAAAGACAATTGTTTTATCAAGAAAAGGACTATCTTTCGTATCTTATAATTACACCAAATTTTGAATAATTCCAAGCGGCCCTGCGAGCGTTTTCACCATATTTTATAAAAATCACTTTATTTCGCAGCGTGTTTTTATTAAAATCCTCATAAAAAGCCCAGATTATGTATCTATTTTGCATTCTCATTCATGTTTTTTGTGTTGTTTTGCACGGAATCCATGCGGTGAATGCCAAAGGTCTTTGAACAGTTTGAGGGTAGCCGCGGTCTGTCGACCAGACGCGCGTTTTGACGACTAAAAGTTGCAACACTCATAAAGCGATGGTTTCGAACTATTAGGTGCCAGCTCAATCGTGACAGTGCATTACCATAAAATAGAGGTGAATATTTGCGGTAAATGCCAGAATATCGTGGCCGCTATCAGGAGCTAATTGCGATGCAGGATCAACACTTTTGAAATAAAGCGCCCGAGTTTGAATATAAATCGCGGTAAACCATCGTCCAGTTGATTCGCGCCATTTTCTTTGTGAATTTTGCACCTTTCGCCCAACATGAACCTCTTTTATTTTATTGTCTATCACAGTTTGAATGGCTGCGGAATTAAACATTTTATTAGCAGTAAACGAGGGAAAGCGTCTCCACGCGTGTTGTAGTTAAGTCGATTCACTTGTACACGGTCATAAATCTTATTTCATAATACAAAGCCGAGAATTTTAACTAAAAATGGCACGCCAAACAAAACATTGTTCCTTTATAAATTGTATTAATTTAGCCTTTTATATCTGGTGTATTTTGTCTTTCTATCTTTTGCAGACAACCCAATAAACTATGCCCACCAGAAACTGAGCCTCGACGCTCAAACTTCCGTATTTTTAGTTTCGGCTTATTACTTAAGCCTCGTACTTAGCTTTGGAAACCAATAGGCCGGCTTTATCTATTTTTCACACCTATTTTCGTTGCCTTAGATATGTTGTTTTAAACCATTGTTAACTTCCATCTAATGTTTTAGTAAAATCACTTTTTCTAAACGAGTCATCGCGAAATGTTTTCGGCAATAGCAACAAAATCGCTGATTTTACAGCTCGTTGTTTTTGCGAAAAACCGAGCTATTCGCGTTAAGGCTCTGCGGGTTTGTTTTTGCAGTATAAATTCAGTAAACTATAATTTTGCATGAGCATTAATTCATAAAGAGATATAAACCTTATATGCTTCAACTTCAACTCAAGCACTTCAATGGTTTTTCAAAAAAATGTCAATTCTTCCTGACTTCAACGTGGTATTTCAACCCGTGTGGCAAAGTAATTTGTAGAATCGCGCACGCCATTTTAATTATCAAAATATATAGATACTGGGAGAGAAATTCAAGAGGTTTATGGAGGTTTAGAAAGCTCAAGACTTTTCCTATTTGTTCAAGAGCACATAAGAAATACGAGATAAAATAAAACCCGCAATCCTCAGAGACACATTCTACTACTTGGTTCTCAAGTGTCTGCCTTTTCCTTTCAATGTTAAATTATGTTTCTTGGGCAAGATAAGGTTTTGCTGACCGCTTGGCGTAGCTCTAGATCTCCGCATGCTAGTTATCTGTTGGATCATGAAATATCAAAAAGAAATGATATTATATCGAAATAAAAACGTTAGCTAAACCTCCGTTCGGCAAAGAAAAATAGGAAAGAAAAAAAAAACAGGTTCGCGCGCGAGTGGGAGCTGGCGCGTTTGCACGGACCCGTCGAAATCAATTTGTTCGGCCGAGCGAGAAATGGATTAAGGTAAATCCTATATTACGCTTATTTAAACGGAGAAATGTTTTTGTATGGAAAAAGATCTTCGCAGCACCTTATGTACAAGAACTTGTACAGTATGTACTAGCTGTTCGCTGTTAACTGAGTTTATAAATGTTGCATTTCAGTCTTCATGAATTATCAACTGACTTACCGCATTTTATTGAATCGAACGCTTGAATGAAGATGAACGCGAGAGTAAACGGCGCCAAGCCCCGTGAATATCCGAACATGACTCGATTGAAGAGAAATAAAAACATAGTCGGCCTCAAAAGGTGGCCGCGGCTGCTTCCATAAGCGAGTCCCTGGTTTCTTGTTGGAATTCAAATTGCTAAGACATTTCTCTCCCGTGACTTGACTATCAAATAGCCCAAGTCCCTCGCTATTCGCCGCCACTCGGTTACTGCTCCACCCCTCTATTTAGTAGTTCATTTACTACATGGGATTTAATGAGGGTCTTGTGATAAATAATGCATTGCAAGAAAGCCTTGAAGCTATAGCTTAACACTTTGGCTCAAGTCATTGTCTCTTAACAATACTCGACATAATAAGGCTTTACAGTACTAAAACTCAAGGTCTGGGTCTTGTTAGGTTAACAAGTCTGTCGCTGATCAGCCCTCGAGGGAATGAAAAAACCTTGTCATTTTAAGAAAAGCAAACAGAGTCTTTTATACAAATAAGAACCGCTTTTGACTATATTACGTGAGTATTTTAATCTGTTTTATCAACATCTTTCCAAAGTTAAGAACCTTTTTAATTTTTAAGGTCAGCGAGGTTCAATCATATTTGTGCTTGCAAATTTGTTTTTCTCTACCGTGTCCAAAAATGTTGGATATTCCCACAACAAATGCAAAAGCCAGTGCCACACGCTGGGAGGGAAACCACGACTTTTTGCTTTCCAAGTCTCCAATACCTAATCTTTCCTCGCTAGAAGCACTGTTAGTTTTAAATGAAAGCTTATGTATCAAAATAAATATTTCTGTTCTTATCTCCGAACATGTTATTACATTATAGAAAATCAAATGAATTTAAATAGTATGATGGATTAAATTGGAGAGTGGTCAACCATTGCACGACCAAAAGTCGAGACCACATTTATGAATTTAGAACTCAATGATGAATTTCATTATCATTTTTGTTTAAGCTTTCTCTTTCCACTCCATGGGACCTCACACAACTTCAGCGTTGCGTTGCAACCTTAAAATGTTTATCTGGAAATATTCTTAAAGGTGCTATGAACAATTAACACAAATGTAAACACGTCACTATATTGTTCTTCACGGCATAACAAAAGTACACGATTTGTGCGATAATGAATTTAATGCAAAATAGTTTTTTCTTATCCCTCGATATTTTAGTAAACAAAGTTTTCATTTATTTGGCTTTTTCAGTAATTTTTGGGTTTTCGCACGCCCACGTACGTTTTCTCTTCGCTTGAGAGGGCACTCTTTAGCTCGTATTTTCGCAACGTTTGGTTTATTATTATTTATTCAGCATATTAGCTTTCGAGGTGAAGTCGCTACGCTTTGAGCTCCCGATATCTTCAACCACTTACGGATTTATTTCGCCTTATTCGACGGTTTATTTGTACCTACTCAACTTCTTACGATATTAGAAGCCTATAGTTATAATTTGGGCTTATGGAAACTCGGTCTAAGAGCAAGGGGATGGAAAGTTCAGCACGTGTTATCGGCTCTGAGGGCGCCATTGCTTTGCCTCACGAAACATCAGCCTCACCAGTTTCCAGTATGACATGTCCAGAGATATTAATCGTCGAGCAGGGCCAAGTCAAAGTATATGTTACAGTGGAAGAATTTCGAGAGCTAAAACAGGAGTTCGAAGCCCTACGAAGGGAATTTAAATCTCCCGCGAAAGGTCATGAGTCTGACCTTATGGTTCGACAGCTTCGATCCGAAATCGACGAGCTCCGTTTACGAAATGCACATTTGGAAAGTGAGCTGCAAGCAGCTAGAGACGATAATAGAAGTCTAGTTACTGCCATTAGAATTCTAAATTTCCACGACATGAGTCATGACAGCGATAAGAATTTGACTTCCAAATTGGTTCCACCGGCGTCGTCATCCTCTACTAGTCACATCGAAGGGTGCACTCAACCGGCAAAGGACCAAAACAAAGGGAAAAAAAGGAAACAAGCATCGCCTCAAATTCCAAAGCCTTCTAAAGCCCTCGAAGAAGCGACAAACAGTTCAAACAGTGTTGTACGGGTTCCACGAAGGCAGGTTGCTTTGGTTGGGGATTCAATTTTACAGCATCTCCAAGGAAAGAAATTATCATCTGAAACCTGCGCTATTAAGGTCTCTTCGTTTCCTGGCTGTACGATCGAAGACATGCATGACCATATCCGGCCTGTATTACGAAGAAATCCCGAGGAGGTTATTGTACACGTTGGTACAAACAATCTGAGGTCCTGTACTTCCGAGCGTTCCTGCGCTGAAGCAATTGTTGATTTGGCATCAAAGATTGCAACCTCCGATGTCAAAGTCTCTATCTCTGCACTGATATGCAGATCGGACGATGACTTGCTCGCCAAAAAGGTTTCCGCTGTCAACAAGATCATTAAGCGCTTTGCCAATCAAAACAACTGGGGTTTTATCGAGCACAGTAACATTAATGCAGAACAGCACCTTAATCGCAGCGGACTTCACTTGAACGTTAAAGGCACTGCTGTACTTGCTAAAAATTTTAAAACTCACATTAGGGATGTTTAGGGAATTACCGTATGGGAGTCCAATGATAATAACCACCTGCAATTGGACGATGCCGATTATCCTGTAAATAGCGGTAAGTCTTTAAAGGCTAATATAACAGGGAAAGGTTTGGTTATTGCTATGCTGAACATAAACAGCTTGTTGGCGCATATTGATGACCTTCGAATTTTCATGAATAATTCAAAAATTGACGTGCTTGCAATTAACGAATCAAAACTTGCTCCCTCCATTCATGATCAAGAGGTTCATATTCCTGGATTTCAAATTGTTAGAAAGGACCGTCTTCTTAATGGTCGGAATGGTGGGGGCGTATGCATATATTTGCGCAGTAATCTGAATTATCATGTTCGTCATGACCTGGCATGCGAAGAACTCGAAAGTCTTGTTGTTGAAATAACCAAGCCTCACTCCAAACCATATCTTATTAGTACATGGTACAGACCTCCTAATTCTCACTCTAGTGTATATAGCGAATTTGAAAATTAATTGACAAAATTGATGCTGAGGACAAGGAGCTGTATTTGTTAGGAGATCTGAACTCGAATCTCCTCCCTGGCGATGGTCAGACCTATAATCGTGACGCCTCAACGCTCCTAAATATCCTAGATATTTACGGTTTGAGTCAATTAATAACTGAGCCAACGCACTTCACGCCTACCTCCCAGTCTTTAATTGACGTTTGTATTACAAACTGTCCCGATAAAATTACGAGTTCAGGCGTGATACACCTCGGTATATCGTGGCATTCTCTGGTTTATGTGACTCGCAAAACCAATTATCAGCGTTCAGGCGTACACAAAACTATAGAATGTCGCCAATATAAAAATTTCAATAGGGAGGCTTTTCTCAACGACCTTAAACAAAAACAATGGGAAAGTGTTGGATCGGGTGATAATCCTAATGATATGTGGACCACCTGGCGAACACTCTTTATGGGGAGCGTTGACAAATATGCGCCTCTTAAAAGTAAACGTGTAAGACATAAGAAGTCCCCATGGCTTACCGAGGAGCTTTCACGTAAAATACACAAACGGAATTACTTTAAAAGAAGGCGGTTGCTAGTCAGAGTATTAAGGATTGGACAGTGTTCAAACATCAAAGAAACGAAACTAACAACGCCATTAAAAATGCAAAAAGAATGTACTTCCAGGAAAACCTGGAGGCCAGCAGAGGAAATCCTCGAAAAACATGGGGCTTACTTAATGATCTATGTTCGCGAAAGTGTACAGAACAGAATATTTCTGAAATCAAAGTTGAAGAGAGAAAGATAAGTGCCCCACAGGAAATGGCTGATGTTTTTAACGAATACTTCGTAAACATTGGACCTAACCTTTCGAAGGAAATTCCGGAGTCAACTACAAGACCTGAATCATATCTTAAAGGTACAGATAAGTCGTTCTCTTTGAAGGCGCCATCTACTAAGTCCGTAATTAAGCTTATATCCGAAATTAACGAAAAGAAAGCCACAGGTTTGGATAAAATTCCCTGTAAGCTTCTCAAAATAGCGGCAGAGATAGTAGGCCCTTCTCTTTCTGTTATCTTTAAGTGTTCTGTCGAGACAGCAATTTTTCCTATTGAGTGGAAACTTGCAAAAGTGACGCCCATTTTGAAAAAAGGCTGCAAGTCTGATTTAAATAATTATCGTCCGATTTCTGTTACTTCTGCGATCTCAAAAATCTTTGAGCGACTAGTTTACAACCAATTCTATGAGTATCTGAGCGTGAACCAGCTTTTGGTCTCTTGTCAGTCTGGCTTTCGATCATTGCATAGCACGTTAACTGCACTTCTTGAGGCAACTAACGAATGGTCAATTAATATTGACAACGGCCTTATTAATGGGGTCATTTTTATCGACCTTAGGAAGGCGTTTGATACAATAGATCACACCATCTTATTGAACAAGTTATCAAGCTATGGTCTTGACATGAGATCATTGTGCTGGTTCCGCTCATACCTCAGCAATAGAGCCCAAAGGTGTTTCGTCAATGGAGCACTATCAGGTGCGAGCACTTTGAGCTGCGGCGTGCCACAAGGGAGTATAATCGGTCCATTATTGTTCCTATTATACATAAACGATCTCCCAAATTGTCTGGCGTCAGCTTCAGCCAAAATGTTTGCAGACGATACTAATATTAGCTCTGCTGCTGGGAGCCTTGATCAACTCGAGCCAATTCTAAACATCGAACTTCAGAACTTGGCCATTTGGCTTAAAGCAAACAAATTGAGTCTTAATATAGCTAAGACAGAGTTTATGATCATAGGCTCCCGGCAGAAGCTTCAAGCGGAAGGGACATCTGAAATATGTGCTGCTATTGACGGTAATCCAATCCGGAGGGTCAATCATACCAAATCACTCGGTCTTATTATTGATGATCGACTCTCCTGGGGGGAATACATTAGCGAATTGAGTAAAAAAGTTTCTTCTGCAATAGGTGCCCTGAAGCGTGTTAGACCTTATATCACACAGGACGTTGCAGTACAAGTTTATAAAGCCCTGATATTACCCTACCTAGATTATTGTAGTTTGGTATGGGATGGGCTTAGCAACCACCTGGCTGATAAGGTCCAAAAATTACAAAATCGTGCTGCGAGAGTAATCATGAGAGCAAACTATGAGACGCGCTCTGCCGACTTGCGAGAAATACTGCACTGGGACACCCTCTCAGTGCGTCGACACAAACAGAAAGCAGTGCTTATGTTCAAATCTCTTCATGGTCTTGCTCCCTCATACCTGCAAAACCAGTTTACTCCTCGCAGCATGTCTTACAATTTACGAAATTTTGAGCGAAAATTATACCTCCCTAAGCCTAAAACTGAGTACTGCAAACGAAGTTTTAGCTATAGTGGCGCGAAGGTCTGGAACGATCTTCCCCAGTTGATGCGATCCTGCGAGTCACTTAGCTATTTTAAATCGAAATTGAGCAAGTTGTTCTAAATTGGGCTCCCATGCACGGCAATCATGTAAACCAGTTTGTATTTTTGTTTTATTTGAAATACTGTATGTAACTGATGATTTTTACCGTGTTGAAATAAAGTGTATGTATGTATGTATGTACGCTACCATTAAAATCAGTATTTACATCTCTATAAGCCAATATTACTGCAATTTTATAATTCTACAAACCCTACGCCAACCAACAAACCGCGGTTTGGCTTCCGTCAATCAAACGAGTGAACAGCACTGGTTGATTTCACGCAGGCAAGGATTAGCTAGGGTTGAAAAACCAATTTTGCACCATAAAATGCAAAAGAACTTCCATGTTTGATGGACGAAAGCCAAAACACAGTTTGGCGTTCGGAAATGTAACGTGTGGGAGTTCACAGAATTATGATAATCGCAGTAACAGTTCATCATTTATTTTAATTTTACCACATGCATCATTGCATTATGTTAAAGTAGTAATATTAGCCTTGACAGGTTAGAGGGTTCGAAACAGCCGAAAGCGCTCCACAATTGGGCATTTTAATCAACAAAACAATAGGCGTGTCATTGTTTTGTTGGCAGTTTGACATAAATTCTCGGGTGGACCGGGACTCTTTCGAATCCCCTTCCACAGACCCATTTCACATGGTTTTAGAGGCCTCAGTCAGTCGCCATTTAGTCAGAGAAAGCCGTCCATTTCCATCGGCTGATTTAGGCAGTGTAGTGCGATATTTTCAATTGAATTCGGTAATTCAAGTACAAAACTATTTGTTTCTAGATGGCTATTTCGAGATTTCTACGCCTAATTTTATTAACTTCAAATTTCGAGTGAAAACAATAACAATGGGAGTGGCTGACTTTTAGAGTATTTGTTCGGTAGGGGCGAGGGGCGTAATGGTAATACACAATAAGCCATGTTCAACAGGGAATTTCTGCAGAAACCCATCCGGGAGAAAAACTGAATTTCACATGCCACAAAAATTTGTCAGTGTTCGGAATTCACGTGTGTGGCCATTCTTGTGTCATGCGAAATACAGCATTTTCTATGTATGGGTTTCTGCAGAAATTCCCTGTGTTACACTCTTCTGTTCGCGTGAGGTTTGATCCGCGCCTCAGGCTATTTTTCAAGATCTTCCCCTAATATCCGCCCTGACCTATTATCTTGCCACCAATCTTTAACTACGAGATACCCATCTCACAGCCAACCACATTTCTGTTTATAAACATAAAACGCTTACGTCAGGAAAAATAGGAAACGAAAGCTTATTGGCTAGATTGCCAATTGAGATTACTTGGAGGAACTCGGAAGTACTCACATTCAAGTTTCTCGTAACAGGAACATGATAGGGAGTGGACGTCAATAGATTTTCTTTAGATCCTTAAGACTTTAATATATAGATTTAGCCACTGGCTAAAAGCGGAGCTCCCGGTTACATATTTTTCTGTTAACGGACGCGCAGTATCTTTCCCGCCGAAATGAAATACGGTTTTTGGGTTGCCTGTGGTTGGGGCGCGGCAGACACGGACGCGCCCCCGATACCCAAATGGGAATACCGCTGAACCATGAAAAATGAAGTCGATCGTATACCGCCAATTTCTATTGTATTCTTCTTGCGATACCTATGGTGCTCCGCCGTGCGGCCTTCGGCCGCTAAGGAGCTCCGCTACAAAGTAGAACACAAGCAGTATATATGATAACGCTACTCATCGGCATAGAACTCGGAAACTTGAGAAACAGAACTGCCTTCGGCTCCATTCGCTAGCCAAATTTCCAACATAATAGCCGTTTTCACACTAGAGGACGGAAACTCTTCATGACGGGTTTTTAGTCTGACGAGTTTTCCGTCTGATATGACTTCATGAATAGAATCCCATCTAGTTTTTACCGACATGAATTTATGGTTACATAGTACACCCGCGGCGCCATGTTTGTTACCCACAATTCTCTGCCCACTCTCTAGTCCCAGTTTCTTTGCCGCGCGAAAATTCGTCTCGTCCCGGTTTCACACTAAGACGAGTTTTCCGTCTGGACGAAAAACTTGCCTCAGACGAGTTTTCCGTCTCTAGTGTGAAAACGGCTAATATTTACACGTCGTTCACAAAGCACAAAAAGCTCCATCTGGGCTCGTTGAAGCCCTGATATGTGAAGCCGAGTCCATCAACAGGAGCCTCCATCTACTCCACTATAGGTCTAGCCATATGCACAGGAGTAGAAGAATCAGGAGTCCATCAACAGGAGTCTCAATCTACTCCACTAGGTCTAGCCATATGCACAGGAGTAGAAGAATCAGGAGTCCATCAACAGGAGCCTCCATCTACACTCCACTATAGGTCTAGCCATATGCACAGGAGTAGAAGAATCAGGAGTCCATCAACAGGAGCCTCTATCTACTCCACTATAGGTCTAGCCATATGCACAGGAGTAGAAGAATCAGGAGTCCATCAACAGGAGCCTCCATCTACTCCACTATAGGTCTAGCCATATGTACAGGAGTAGAAGAATCAGGAGTCCATCAACAGGAGTCTCCATCTACTCCACTAGGTCTAGCCATATGCACAGGAGTAGAAGAATCAGGAGTCCATCAACAGGAGCCTCCATCTACTCCACTATAGGTCTAGCCATATGCACAGGAGTAGAAGAATCAGGAGTCCATCAACAGGAGCCTCCATCTACTCCACTATAGGTCTAGCCATATGCACAGGAGTAGAAGAATCAGGAGTCCATCAACAGGAGCCTCCATCTACTCCACTATAGGTCTAGCCATATGCACAGGAGTAGAAGAAAAAGAATAAGAATAAGGAGCCCATAAACAGGAGCGTCCTTCTACTCCATTAGGTCTAGCCATATACACAGGGAAGAAGAATCAGGAGCCCATCAACAGGAGCCTCCATCTACTCTACTAGGTCTAGCCATATGCACAGGAGTAGAAGAAAAAGAATAAGAATAAGAATAAGGAGCCCATCAACAAGTGTCCTTCTACTCCATTAGGTCTAGCCATATACACAGGAGAACAAGAATCAGGAGCCCATCAACAGGAGCCTTCATCTACTCCACTAGGTCTTGCCATATGCACAGGAGTAGAAGAACCAGGAATCCATCAACAGGAGCCTCCATCTACTCCACTAGGTCTAGCCATATTCACAGGAGTAGAAGAGTCAGGAGCCCATCAACAGGAGCCTCCATCTACTCCACTAGGTCTAGCCATATGCACAGGAGTAGAAGAATAAGAATAAGGAGCCCACCAACAAGTGTCCTTCTACTCCATTAGGTCTAGCCATATACACAGGAGAACAAGAATCAGGAGCCCATCAACAGGAGCCTTCATCTACTCCACTAGGTCTAGCCATATGCACAGGAGTAGAAGAAAAAGAATAAGAATAAGGAGCCCATCAACAAGTGTCCTTCTACTCCATTAGGTCTAGCCATATACACAGGAGAACAAGAATCAGGAGCCCATCAACAGGAGCCTTCATCTACTCCACTGGGTCTAGCCATATGCACAGGAGTAGAAGAATAAGGAGCCCATCAATAGGAGCCTCCATCTACTCTACTAGGTCTAGCCATATGCACAGGAGTAGAAGAAAAAAAATAAGAATAAGAATAAGAATAAGGAGCCCATCAACAAGTGTCCTTCTACTCCATTAGGTCTAGCCATATACACAGGAGAACAAGAATCAGGAGCCCATCAACAGGAGCCTTCATCTACTCCACTAGGTCTTGCCTTATGCACAGGAGTAGAAGAACCAGGAGTCCATCAACAGGAGCCTCCATCTACTCCACTAGGTCTAGCCATATGCACAGGAGTAGAAGAGTCAGGAGCCCATCAACAGGAGCCTCCATCTACTCCACTAGGTCTAGTCATACGCACAGGAGTAGAAGAATCAGGAGCCCATCAACAGGAGCCTCCATCTACTCCACTAGGTCTTGCCATATGCACAGGAGTAGAAGAACCAGGGTAGAAGAACCAGGAGTCCATCAACAGGAGCCTCCATCTACTCCACTAGGTCCAGCCATATGCACAGGAGTAGAAGAATCAGGAGCCCATCAACAGGAGCCTCCGTCTACTCCACTAGGTCTTGCCATATGCACAGGAGTAGAAGAATCAGGAGCTCACCAGCAAGAGCCTCCATCTACTCCACTAGGTCTAGCCATATGCACAGGAGTAGAAGAATCTATTTTTAGACTATTGATTTAATTGAATTTAAACGGGAAATTATTACTTTGAGAGAGATTGGTCGGCGCTAATTTCAGCCATCTTCCTTTTGAGCAAGGGGACATAATTTGTAACCATGACAACTAATTTTCGCTTGATTCAAAATCTAAAATTCTAAAAATAGATTCATCTACTCCTGTGCTTCGTACGCCCACCAATAGGTGATGGAGAGTCTTGTTGATGGGCTCCCTGTGCTTCGTACGCCCACCAATAGGTGATCGAGAGTCCTGTTGATGGGCTCCCTGTGCTTCGTACGCCCACCAATAGGTGATGGAGAGTCTTGTTGATGGGCTCCCTGTGCTTCGTACACCCACCAATAGGTGATGGAGAGTCCTGTTGGTGGGCTCCTTGTGCTTCGTATGCCCACCAATAGGTGATGGAGGCTCCTGTTGATGGGCTCCCTGTGCTTCGTACGCCCACCAATAGGAGTGATCGAGAGTCCTGTTGGTGGGCTCCCTGTGCTTCGTACGCCCACCAATAGGTGATGGAGACTCCTGTTGGTGGGCTCCCTGTGCTTCGTACGTCCACCAATAGGTGATGGAGGCTCCTGTTGGTGGGCTCCCTGTGCTTCGTACGGCCCACCAATAGGTCATGGAGACTCCTGTTGATGGGTTCCCTGTGCTTCGTACGCCCACCAATAGGAGTGATGGAGAGTCCCTGTTGGTGGGCTCCCTGTGCTTCGTAGGCCCACCAATAGGAGTGATGGAGAGTCCTGTTGATGGGCTCCCTGTGCTTCGTATGCCCACCAATAGGTCATGGAGGCTCATGGACTTCCCTTGAAGTGTCATTGTCATCAAATTTCGCATAGTAAACTCTGGCAGCACTTTGAAAACAAGATCGTTTTTATCTTCTCGGTTTGCCTCCGGCTAAAAGGATTTCCTACAGTCATTTCAAAAATAGAGAATGAAATGTAATGAGAGCTCAGTTCACGGTAATTTCCAAAACCAATAGTTCTACCAAACTGTGCATGGAAACAGATAATATAGGCTGCGCAAGAGAATTATTTTTTTGTTTTTATCAGCAGATAAGAAGAGCAAACTTTCATTTCCATGCAAATGCACAATGCACGCACACTATCTACTATTTATAAACTCTAAAATGCACAATATGTCTTTTCATGTAAGAGAAAAACCACGTATTTTCAAGATGGAACTTTGACGAAATATGTTTTGTCTACATCGCAAGCAGTGGGGCTATGTGACGGTTGTTTTAACAAAATTCTATGAAACTAGGCAAGTGATCTACATAAACAACTCAGAATCCTATACTATGGTTTAGGCCTTAGAATGAAAAAGGAACTGAAATTTGCATATATAGGCATTCTTGCCTAAATGCCTAAGATTTTTAACTATCGCTATCAGAAGTTTGAAAACAGTTCAGCCTGGTAACAAATCAGAAATACCATTTCTCAATCCTATTCCATCCGTTCAAAAACACGCAAAAATACTCAAAATTTGTACTTATCTAGCAGTTGAAAGGTTATTTAACAAATGTGGACGATTATTTTGCTCATTTCGTATAAATTTGACTGTATTTAAGCGACATAAAATAACCCAAAAATGGTGACACTGCCCCTTTAAAAAGAGGTTACTTTGATTTCCATGCATGCGCGCTAGCTTTTCTTTACCACTGTATGCATTGCTACGCGACCTCAAAATTCACGGTTGCGATTGGCGATTCTCAGCAAAGGAATTGTAATGTAAATTTTATTGAGCCAGAAAGTTAATAATTCTAAGCCAGAAAGCTAAAGGATAGCTTACAATAAATTCAGTTGATTTTGCAATCAATGTCGGCCCACTAAAGTAGCCGAATCCAACGTTTTAGTTTTGATTGACGGCTAAAAATCGCCAATCGCCCATCGCAACAGTGAACTTTGAGGTCGCGTAGCAATGCATACAGTGGTAAGAGAAAAATAACGTATTTTCAAGGTGGTACTATGAAGACATAATATGTTTTTATATCAACCAATTAAGAAGAGGAAACTTTTATTACCATGCAAATACACGCGCCCTATCTACTATTAATGAACGTTTAAATGCACAATATGGCTTTTCATGTAACAGATATCGACGCTGTAATTTCTGTCACGCAACACTAGTCACGCTTCTAAGCCATTGATTTCACGCAATGTTTTAGGACATTTTCCCGTTTAGAGCGGTCGATGAAAGCCAACATGCTTAATAAGTTGAACTAAATCACATTTAGGACAATGTTAGCTTAATTATGGGCTTACGGCACAGTTGGTAATTTGGCCGCCATGTTGGAGTCTTTCCGAGGGACTCCAACATGGCGGCGGCATTAATTTTACTGTAAACAGTCTTCACATTTGTTCGCTTATATCTCGCTTGCAAATAAGACACCAGTCTAAAACTTGGCAAGACTATTCAGAATATAGTTCTCCTTCAGAATATTGGCTTTTTGTTCCAAATGACTCCCTAAAAAATCAAATGTCTTCGGTGGTGAACACCAAGAATCTATGACTATATTATTATACTTTTAAGCCGTTTGAAATGGCTCTGAGGTGGAAAGCCTGTTGAGCTAACTGCCACTGTGGATGTGATACATATCACTCACAGGAGTGCAAGCTGGTTTTAGTTTTTTTTTTTAATCGATGCGAGGAGAGAAGCTGCCATTCAGGCGCTGTTCGCCATGTTTGGCGTTGCTTCGCAAAGAAAGCTAAATTTTCCGTGAATGAAAGCTTGAAATTTAGACCATTTCATTTAACGGGAGCCATCCATTTCAGCTGAATTAGTTTTGTTTTTACAATTTGTAGCTCAAACCCGGGCAAATGATGTTGTTTTAGGCTTTGTTTAGCAAAAAAGTGATCTCGCCGAGCTCCATGTTCCTTCGCATGGACGTGCCTGGGAAGCCACTTAAGTGCGCGCGCCAAGGGAAAACAGAACAAAAAAATCCGAGCTGAGTTCATGCTACTGAAAACTGAAGTCGTTTTCGGGTTTCAGATCATTAAATGTTTTGAAATCACTAAGCAATCAGTACCTCAAAGCACTTTAGGTGGTGATTTCAAAAGTCAAAGCACTACAGGGGGCGATTTCAAAAGTCAAGACTTTGCTTGAAATAAATCCCCTGCACTGTTTGTAAATAGAAAATAATTAGGAATTCAAAGATTCACTTTGAAATATTATAAAACTCACTATCTTTGTAAAAAGCTTTCTTGAAATACATCCAAACTGTATTCTAAACGTTTATGGTTATTTGCGCCCAAACATCACAATGAACATGTTTTCCTTGAACAAAAAAAGCTGTGATTATATTTTCAAGTTCGTGCGCCAAGAAAAAACAGGCACTACAGCCTACACCAGAAAAGTTGTCTACAAAGACTTTTCTTACTTTGACAAAAAATAACAATTTGTTTTGCCATCCACTCAAAGACACCCTTCAAAGACCTAAGTGAATTTATTCACGGGTAATCAACTAGTGAATAATATTCCTTAAGAAAATCCTGGCGCTGTATCGCAAAACAAAGGACACAAACCCGAAGAGAAGGAGGAAATCTCTCCAGTGGACGTGTTTTTGCTGGAAAAGATTCACCTTGGGCTATGTCCGTTAATATTTTTTTTTTTTTCAGTCCGCTTTTTAAAGAGAGAATACTATAAGTACAATAAATTACCTTCTTATTACACTCCGTGAATTTTTCACGGGCATCAGCTAGTTAAATGTATAATGATCAAATGCGGTTTGGAGTTGTGATGCGGACTGCAATTTCATACTGCAATTTGCAATCGTGTGGGAGTGGGATTATTATGAAATTGTAGTAAGCTCTGAAGTTTAACGTCCCCCATGTACAGGTTAGGTGTAAAAGACGAGGAAAATAAGAAAAATGACCATGAATTATTTCAACCCAGGTTAAAACATAACTCAAACAGAAGAAAAAAATCCCTAAGGCCCAAGTCGGGTATCCTTAAGGAGGCTGGCTACATTTTTTCTTGGACTTGACCCCCCAACTTTGAACGACCACAATTCTGAAATATAATTTCCCATGAATTTGAAATTTTGATCATTTGCTGTGGAAAGATCAAATAATTGTGGTCGTCCAAAGTTAAGAGACCAAGTTCAAGAAAAACTGTAGGCAGCCTCCTTAATTACATACTCTGCCACCAACTGCAACCATGCAATCAGGTAGTATTGTCTCGTTGATTATCACGTAAAACTTCTTCAAAACAACCCCGAATCCAGTTGAGCTTGCAGTCCTCTCAGGTCGGAGTCTAGAAGGCTTTAAAACACTCTGTCCTGAGAATGCGAGCAAAAGATCGCCTTTCCTTGGCCACTACATGGCTAGCAATCTCTCTTCTCATCATCGTCAACAACTTCAGTACCGAAACAAAGATTGACGATATCAGCTTCGAAAATTTCAATAGATCCGAGGGCGCCTTTTTGAACACAACATTTCTTGAAACATTTCTTGTACGGAACTTTCTGGAGTGTTCATTTCTGTGCCTAGACTCGACAGAATGCCTTTCGTTCAACATTCTATTGATACAGGGTAATGGAAGCCGCCCATGTCATCTTCTAGCTGAAGACAAGTACAACTGGGGAATGTTGTTGATGGTGAACTCTTCGTACGATCATTACAGTAAAGTGGTGAGTCTAATACAAAATAGATATCATTTGAACCATTTTTTTTATTGGATTGATTGTACACAAGTAAAAACTAGCGAAAATCTATTAAACCGAAGTTTCGGTGGCCTCATGACGCCATTGTCAAGGTACAAGACTTGTTTATGTGTCCCTAAATCATTAATTATTAAGATTGTTTGTACATATTTATATGTTTTTGATTATTGTATATATTTTCCAGACGTCCCCTGTGGAAATCAGCGTTTAATTGTTGTCGGGGCTAGCGTGTTTGTAAATAAAGTTCTTCTTCTTAATTTGACGATTTCCAATCACGGAAAAAAAAAGCCGACCACCTTTCAAAAAGACCATCTTTTAGGAGAAGATCACATAACGAGCTTTCCTCTAAAAAATGCGTTTTAACAGGTGTTTTTGTTTTGTAAAAATTGCTGTGAAAAATCTATTTCTTCCTTTTATAGGAGCGTCGTTCGAACCTACGGCCTCTTACTAACTTAGATATTTTGCTCGAATTCATGCACTTCCGATGTTTTCTCTTCCGTCTTTTGTAGTTGAATGGAAAACCGTCACTGTAATCAGCCCCGATCGAATTACCAGCTGTTTTATATTCTTGGTGTTCTCATGACGTCATCAAAATCCAAAAAACTTGACGCTATGGGCTTTATGAAACTTTACATTTCAGACCAGTTACAGTTCCCTAATAGGAGTTTTCACACCAGATTTAATAAGTTTCATGTTTTTAGTTCCTCAGATATAGGTGCTGTAATTTCTGTCACGCAACACTAGTCACGCTTATTTGGGCATTGATTTCGTGCAATATTTTAGGAACTTTTCCTGTTTGGATAGTTCGATGAAGGCCAACTTGCTTAAAGGCCCATCACCAACCGGGAGCCTTTGCGCCCCGTTTTCTTTTGTTTCAAATTGATCCATTGTTTTTCGGATGCTCTGTTTGGCCAAGAGTCCGCAAAGGCTCTCGGTTGGTGGTGGGCCTTTAATAAGTTGAAATAAATCCCATTTTGGACAATGTTAGCTTAATTGCGGGCATACGGCACAGTTGGTAATTTGGCCACCATGTTGGAGTCCTCCAAATGTCTCCGGAGGTGAGCAAAAAGAATTAAATCGCGAGCTTTGTGTGTTGAAACAGATGGAGGTGAACTTTTTTCCTTGTAAATTTTAAGTCATTCACCTCTTTCACAATTCAGCTTTCCTAGTTTCATAGCCCGCAATTCCATTCTATAAGGTTTTCCAACGATATAATGGTTGACATGTTTTGGGTAAGCTATAATGAGCGTATTATGATTTTTTTCGATGACGTGCCTTTTGTGTTGCTGTAGCTTTCTCTGCCATAGTTGAAATAAGGTTTTTCTCTTTACAACTAAAACAAAACTTAGTTTTGTGGCTTAAAACTCGTGTGACCGAGCGAGCGAGATTTCACTGCAGACAAAGTCAGGAAAACAACACTGCAAACGCGCACATCCGCGACTTTCGGTACATAACTTTTTCATATTTTCACTAGTGAAGATATGGAAAATACGAGTGTTTTAGTTTCCGGTAAAACACTGGCATCCATATAATAAAACCCACTTCTCTTTCACAGGATCCGTGCCTTCTTGCCCAATGCCCGTATAACTGCATACAACTTTATAAGAATTCAACTCCATATTTATGTTTCCCATCAGGTAAGACCTGTACCAATTCAGTCAGGCCCATGCTGTACCAATTCAGTCAGGCCTAATATTTAGATTTAGCCACTGGCTAAAAGCGGAGCTCCCGGTTACATATTTTTCTGTGTTGGGGTCTTGGTTTACCTGTGTGGGGGCGCGCAGACACGGACGCGCCAGCGATACACAAATGGGAATACCGCTGAACCATGAAAAATGAAGTCGATCGTTATACCTGAGTTCTACTTTGAGCTATTGTATTCTTCCTGCGATACCTATGGTGCTCCGCTCTAAGGAGCTCCGCTATAACTGGAATACTTTGAAAAGGGTTTGCTATTGCTCGATCACCTGGCTTTTTTGACGATTTTTGATTATTTTATTAGAAAAATGTATAACGTTTTAGGGTGTTCGCTGGAATCATTCGAAAAATACTAATACTCTTTATAAAGCGTTTATCCATTACTGTGCTAATCGCTTGGATTCGAACCAGCGGAGGTAGGAAGTGCCAACGAACTCCACCGTAGCGGATGGAATCAGGCTATACTGCACTATTCATTTCAAAGATTTGACCAAATTCAAAATATTTTCCAAAACGTTTTCGAAACACCTGTTCTCTGGCGAAGCTCAAAATGCTCAGATAATAATTTAATATATGTCGGATGCCGCCTTTTGAATCCTTAACCATTGAAAAGGTGTTCCGTGGGGGAGCTATAACGGCATATTTTGGTAGTCAACGGCAGACATGTTTTGACTAACCGAAAATAAACAAGCACTTCATGCACACAAAACGTTCGTGATTGACTAGTCATGAACCACTGATTGACATTGATTGACAGCTCTTACATGCCGGGATATAAAGACCCGCTATCCACTCGCCCGTCACAGCGGTCATTACATCATCGACCCTGATGGAGACGGAGGGACGCCCCCATTCACAGTCTACTGCGATATGGTAACGCGTGATGAGATTGGCGTGACAGTCATCGGTCACGACAGTGAAGAACGCACTCACGTGACCGGCTACGAAAGTCGTGGATCATACAAGCGTATCGTGACGTACAATGGTGCAAATCTGGACCAGCTGAAAGCCCTGACAACCAACTCAACGAGCTGCCAACAGTTTGTCAAATACGAGTGTCGCGGCTCTACTTTCACAGATTTTTATGACGGGTCCACCATTCACTGGTGGGTGTCACGTAATGGTACCAAGATGACGTCATGGGGTGGGGCTCCTCGTGGAAGTGGAAAGTGCGCATGCGGGGTGGACAACTCCTGTGTTGATTCCAATAAGAATTGCAACTGTGATGCGAATGAGGAGGACGCATGGCGAGAGGACAGTGGACTGCTGACCTATAAAGACGATCTGCCTGTCACTCAGTTGAGGTTTGGAGACACCGGAAGAAGTGCTGAAGAAGGTTACCACACGCTTGGAAAATTAGAGTGCTTCTAGCTCAAGACATATCATATCATATCATATCATATCATATCATATCTAGAGTCTAGATAGTTCCTTCTGAAATGTGTTGTTTTCTAAAACTAAGGGATATTTTTCCTTACCATACATAGAATTCCTGAAGTTTTCCAAGCTTATTTCTTGCACTAAATTATCGAAACGTTCATCAGTTTTGGAGAAAAACGCTGTTCGTGTAGGCTGCCATCTTTTTTTTGGCCCACAAGAGCCTGGCACTAGCAACACAGGTAACCCGCGTCACGCATGTGTAGGCACTATCTATCAGGTATTAGTCAAATCACACTAGTGGTCTATTATCAATGCTGCGTTCTGATTGGTTGAGCTACTAGTAGGCTATAAGTTATAGCCTACTAGTAGCGAAAAGTGTCGGATTTAAAAGCCAGAAAATGGCAAATGACCAGAACAAAAAAAAAATTTTGGCAATAGAAATTGACCTACTAGTGTGATTTGACTAAAACAATTATTCCTCTCGCCCTCGTGGCCTCTGAGTCAATAGCCCATTCGGCCTTCGGCTATTGACTCAGAGCCCATTCGGGCTCGAGGAATAATTGTTAATGAGTAGAAAACCACTCTCATACTATCACGAATCCTGCAGTCTGATTGGCTCTGCTGCTCACTATGTAATCACGTATTACTCACATTACACTAGTGATTTATTGTCAATCTGCGTTCTGTGATTGGTTGAGCTTCTAGTACGCTTTTGCACCAGTTAGTAGTACACTTCCCTCGTAGCAAAGAGTGTCGGATTTGAGCTAGAAAATGGCAAATGACCAGACCAGAAAACGTTTTTGGCTACACTTGAACATACACCTATTTCAGAAAAGGTTGCACCAGGGGCGTAGCCAGGGGGGGTCCAGAGGGGCCCGGGCCCCCCCTTTCTCGGAAATTTTCCCATACAGTTACTATATTTGCTGTAGGAAATTTGAGCATTTTCGTCCCATGTTTTCACTCACTAACCCCCCCCCCCCCCCCCCCCCCGCTTCAGAAACTCCTGGCTACGCCGCTGTGCACCATCACAACTGTCTGTTGTAGCCCGCGATGCATCATGTGAGCAAATAGTACACCAAATGGATACTGGTTTTTAGGATAAACAAGAGCCAATGTGGCTTTATGGCTGGCTCATTTTTTCTTAGGGGAGTTTCTGTACGTTTTTTTTTTTTGGCATTCATACTTTTCAGAAACGACGTTCTGACCTTACTTTGCGTTTCTGCGTTACGTTCTTCATTTTCTTTTGACCTCGCAAACCTTGAAACTTTAAAGTTGGAACATGATTGGATGGTTCCAGAAAATATCCATCCCCAAAGTATAGATTTCTCATAACAAGATTAATAAAGTAGTAAATACAGTATTTGTATAGAAAAAAAGCAAATTCCCCTCCCTCCAAATCCTCTGGAATTTCCAATCCCTTCTGCGGATTTCACTTCAAAAGAGTACACGTCCCGTGGTGTGTGTGTGTTTAGGGGGGGGGGGGGGGTGGATAGATATTTCCTGGAACCACACAATACAAAGCAAGAAATTGTGGGCAAAAAAGAACTAAATACAAAAGCCAAACATTGCGATTGCGTGTAAACAAATTTCTGGTTTGAAAGCCAACTGGATCATTTCCAGAGAAGCCCAATGCACTCGTTTCCTTTTTTTTTTGGGGGGGGGGGGGGGGAGTGGTTTGTAATGTTCATTGAATTTCTACAGATTTAATTTTGTTTGTGTACGATTTGCGATGGTTATTGATTTAGGCGCATTAAGTTTCTGGATACAATGCTTGCGGCCAATCATTTCAGTGATTGTACCAAGTGTACTACACAAATAAAAACATTTTCACGCTTAGTTCAGAGAACATGGCATCAGAAGTGCTTTTACAATATTATTATTAATACAGTCAGAACTATAAATACCACTCAAATCAAAGCAGAATTCATGTACTCGACTCGCTACTCGCAAAACAACACCTGTAGTAGACAACAACTTTCACGACACCAACAAGTCACTTCAAAACTTCGATATTAAATAGTCGCTTTAGATTTCGAGCTCTCGACATACAAATACAAGTGCGACACTCTTCCAGTAAAACTAGTTTTTCCTCTGTATTGGATAGTAAAGTGAACAATTCTTTAACCTTTCTAATTTGTTGGATCTTCAGTCTTGAGCAAAGCTCGCATCTCGCCGAATGCCCCGGGAAACTGAAATACTCGCTGACAGAACAACAAAGCTCATCACTTTTAGCATATGTTCTGACGTAAGAACCCGAACAGCCGACGGCTAACTCGAGTAACCACGGACAAGACACGGAAAGGATCCTGGAGCTTCTCGTTGCAAAGCCGTTTAGTCGTCGCTAACTTTCGGCTAATTTCATTCGCGCTCGGTTTGTCTTCGGCTTGCGAGTACCAGATTCCACACGGTCGTCGGTTTACGCGAAAGCAAATGAGATTTGGGATACGACTTGTGAAACGAGCCCATTTTATGAGGCTCTGCGAGCCAGCCTAATAACCATAATTATTATTCTGCCATGCCACTATCTCGATTCTGATTGACTAAGAGTACACAGCGAAAGCATGTTTGCGGGCAGTTCGTGACGTCATACTCCAGACATTAGGATTGATGCACTCTAATGACGTCATAACGCAAGCCAATAGGTTTGGCCGCCGTCTTGGTTTTCATTTCGAAGGCGAAAGCCAATTTAGCCAATATTCTCGTTAAATCTGCTATGCTTTTTGTATTGCCGAGAGATCATTGCTCAGGATATCTAAACATCAACAATGGCTATTTGAATTAAATACGAAGAGGAAAATACTAATGGACGTAAGCTGAAGTTGAAAAAACCGTTTCGCCTTGAATAATAAAACAATTATTGAATTCGGTTTTTGCATGATAGTGAGATTTGTCAACGCCTCGAGTTAGTGTTATCCGCTTCGCTTCGGTAGATGACACAAACCTCGGCGTTTCGACAAATCTCACTATCATGCTCAACCTCATCCAATATTAAAGTGTTAATTATCACCCTGTTTATGTCAAATGACTGTACAGTACATCGCACGTAAAAAGGTTTGTACTGGATTAATTCGCAAATTTCGTTCTTCTTAATTTCTCCCATAACGCATTTGCACCAGAACCCAGTGGCAGATCCAGGATTTTAAGAGGGGGGTTCATTTTTTGCTGATGAGTGCAACGTATGAGGAAACATTCTATACGAATCCCTTCCCCCTTCTCCATGACCCTCTCACAAGGCGAAATCGTGGTTCATGCATCATGACTTTAATATAATGGTATACATTGGGTCACATCGAAGAAAAGAATCACCCCGAAATGTCAGGGATTCAATTCGGTTTCAATATGGCGGCATGGCGATCTCCCCAGGAATAGTAGCTGGTAGGAGAGGAGGTTCAGCGTCACGTTTTTCTTGTTCCAGTTCATTCTCTTACCCAGAGCTCCCCTGCTCGTCTCCTCGAGGGGGAGGCTCTGGTGACAGCCACTGACGCATGCGCGAGATTTGATACAGGGCCGTTGAGAGAAAGATATTTCTGCGCATGCACCAACATTCAAAACCAGCCAATCAGCAACGGTCCTCAAATGGATGTCACCAGAGCATCCCCTGCGAGGAGCGAGCCGGGGAGCTCTGGGTACGAGAATGGTTCCAGTTCCTCATCGGAGAGTTATTAGAAACGATTGAAGAGGGCACCTTGTAGCACTCGTCTCGTTTGACACGATATGACGCGTTTCGGAGCTTCTTAATAAAGCACCATTCGCCATCCACTGAAGTGACAAAGTAACGATCCCTAGCACTTGACTTGTTTCTGTCGCCGCGGAGGTACACGAGGAGGTACACGAGCAGGTACACGAGCAGGTACACGAGGAGGTACACGAGGTCACCGGCGAGTAATGAGGGAGAGACTGGCATCCTCTGTAGTGGGGCTTTAGATCGCTCGCTCTATGGGTGGTTGAGCCTTCGGTTCCTGTGTTGCTGGTCGATACGCTCACGGTCGTCAACAGGGGGGAGTTGTGAGTTTGAGAACTGATCTCGCTGAGACCACATTTCGCGTGCCGATAAACCTTGGCTACGAATGCGGGAGTTGAGTGTAGCAGTCGCTATGGAGAGAGTCAGAGGTGAGAGGTAGTCACAGTCGGGGTCGAGGCGGAGGAGTTCTGTCTCAAGCTCCTGGACGGCTTTTTCTGCCACTGGGTTTCTGTTGACGTTCTTGACTCGGCCGAGGTCTAGGATTAAGCAATGTTCGCGGAGCAGTTCGTCGTTTACAAGCGCATCGAATCCCGGCGCGGGATCAGTTCGTATGACGGTCGGGGGCCATCCAAGGGTCGGAGCTCAATGCATAACCTAACTGAGGAATCCCGTAAGGTCTGATGTATTCTACCGATATTCCATATCTTCTGGCCGTTTAAACACACCCAACTTCTCGAGCTCATCGACCTGTCGCTGTAGATCTCTGAGTCGATCTCGCGCGTGTACTGGGGTAGGCGACCCTTTCTCTGTGGGGCCTCGACGGGGCCCATATTGCCTCGAATGGGCCTGAGGCTCCATTATAGCCGGAGATCTTAGGGTTGAATACATCGTCGAATTCTCTTAAGCAGTCGCGAAACTTGGAGGCAATGTCCGGCGGAAGTTGGTTTGCAGGGTCGAGGCTGACGCCGTCAGAATGGGCATTTGTGGGTGTTGTGGCGACTGGGTGTGGGGGCGGAGCTACTGGTTGCTCCTCAGCGAACGTGGGGCTGAAGGTGGGTGTGACCTGACAAAGTGTTCGCTTTTTTTCTCAGGACCCTGAGTTTTTAGGTGAGGTTAGGGATGCGAATCATGTTGGCTACGCTGTAAACTACGGTGGGGTGGGCCTAAGGTCGGAAACTTTGGCGGAGTGTGCGCTTGGGGCGTTTGTGCAGGGCTCGAGTACATACTCGTGGTCCTCTGGGGTGCTATCAGTGAGGGTCAGTTCAAATCGGAAATCCCCCGGCTAAATGGTAGTGGAGGACGCGGGAGCGCGTAGTACCACGGCACGCCGGATAGTGGCGGGGAATGAGTCAGGGCCCGGGGAGCCGTATAGGATATAACAATATTAACTAGTGGCGCTTTGGAGTTGGTCTTCATCATTCGTGGACTAAACTCGACCATTCTCGTACCCAGAGCTCCCCAGCTCGTCTGCTCGCAGGCGAGGCTCTGGGGACATCCATTTGAAGGCCGTCGCTGATTGGTTGATTTTGAGCATTGGAGCATGCGCTGAAAAGTCTTTCTCTCAGCGGCTCTGTATTAAACCTCGCGCATGCGTCAGTGGCTGTCACCAGAGCCTCCCCCGCGAGGAGACGAGCCGGGGAGCTCTGGGTTCGAGAATGAAACTCGACGTGTAACGTCACACTGCAACCCCTAACCATCGTCCTACACAGGAGCAACCTCTAACCATCGTCCTCCATATAGAAACCATAAGATAGCCAGCGAGCAGGTTAAGAAAGGAATGCGAAAGTGTGTCTTGGGTAAAGGATATACATAAGTTTAATCTCCACTAATATATTTTGCATATATTTACAAGTCATATTTACATCTGCTATTTAACATGCATATTCAACAAATATATTTTCTATAAATATTCAATTCTATACAACACTAACTACTATGTCCATAATAATAGTTATAATAATGTCTTTCAACTCAATTTGTGATAGATTTTTTATGTGTGACATGTGACGGTCACGTAACTTTAATTGTCACGTGCCATTGTGTACTTTCGAATAGGTGTTCATGTGATTATCACGAGGTCGATAGACAGGCTTCACTGCTCATCATACACGTTGCCATGACATCATTTTACGTCACAGCTGCACATTGCGGTCTCTCGACGACCTCTTAGTAACACAATTCATGCAACAAGCCCATGACGTGAGTTACCACGCACTGTTCACGTGATTACTACGCAATGTGCACGTAGCGTCGGCAATGTTTCACGTGTCACGTGATCATTGCGTGGTACAGTTCTTGCAGGCATCCTCGGCGTACTGATCAGGCACGTACGTCCTTAGAGCACCTAGAGTATGGATCATATCATGCACTGTCCACGTGATGTTTCGCGCTGCTCACGTGATCATTGCGTGGTACAGTTCTTGCCGACATCCTCGGCGTACTGATCAGGAACGTACGTCCTTAGAGCACCTAGAGTATGGATCATATCATGCACTGTCCACGTGATGTTTCGCGCTGCTCACGTGATCATTGCGTGGTACAGTTCTTGCCGACATCCTCGGCGTACTGATCAGACACGTACGTTCTTAGTGCATCTATCTCAGTTTGTATCTCGTGAATCTTCAGGATTCTCTTGTTTAGGCTCTCTACATCATCACCAATGTCACTAAAACTCTTCTGAGATGGTCGTGTTCCCTGGAAAACAAGCAGTAGACCGCCCGCTTGTTAGCTTAGTTAGACTAGAGCACGGGCCCGCAATGCGGGAAATTAGGGGTCCGACTCAGTCCCGGTCGCACCAACACTCAGGTTCTTTTTTAAAGAGCCTGTGTCAGCCGCCATTTTGACGGCATAGCAATATACCAAGTCGGAGAAAACATCCATTTCCATCGGCTGATTTAGATAATATAGAGCAATGTTCTTGATTGAATTTGGTAAATCAAATCTGAAAATTTGTTTTTAGATGTTTATTAAGAGATTTCTACACGTAATTCGTGTAGAAATTCTAAAACGAAAACAATAACAAAGGAGTGCCTGACACAGGCTGTGGGTCTAGTCTCTCACGCAACACCCTACATTAACCAGAACCAGAGGGACATAGCACAGTTGACTAAGCGACAGAATGACCGAGTGGTTACAGAGAGTCGTCCTCGCAATCCAGTGACCAGAGTTCGAGTCTTCGCTCTAGCTCCTCGACCATTCTTTGTACAAAGCCAACTTGTTTAGCCTGTTTAGCCTCCTGGTTAGTTGGGATTCTTAATTGTTTATGTCGAACACTCGAAGATATCAGCTGTAATGGCTGCACATCAGCGATTACAAAGCTACGCTACAATCCGAGCTCAAATAAAGTACATTTTAGGGTACCTTTAACTCCGAAGAGCAGCGACATGTTAGGGTCGTCGCCATCTTTCCTGGCCGTACAGAGTTGCACCACAGCCTTGAGATCAGAGAGACAGCGAGACAGCTCTTTCCATAACCTTTGACTCGCTTCTGTTTTCTCCTTAGAGTTCGCCTTTTCATACTGATAGAGAGATAAAGACAGTGTTAGACAGAATGGAGCAGGCATATAGTTGGGTGGAAACAACAGAGCAGAAATGGCATTTGGTAATCTGTTCTTTATAATTACATTCGCCGGCTGCAGTTATTCGTTAAACTGTTTAAAACTATTTTTAAAAAACAGTTACAGTCCCTTGCATATGTACTAAATTTTTACCCTGTCTGTGCAAAATTGATAAAAATTATCAAGAAAATATTCATTATTGTGCTTATCAAAGATCGCCTTCCTATAGGTTTCTCTTAGGCCGCAATATCTAACACAGCCCGAGACAAGGTTGACCTTGCACTGTTATGGACATGAAACTCGTCAGCATTAAAAGGACTGATTTGCATTTCAAGAGAATGAAGGACTTTGGTCAGCCCTAGCCTCGGTGTGAATCAGCAGATCGGGAACTGTGAATTTGTCTTTGGCCATAAGGATAGCCTGAGTATAACGCCCTCTTCCCCTCGATATACGAACATTTGAGTACAAAATCCTGAGCTTAAACTGCTGCGTTAGACCCAGTTCACACTGGTAGGCGGTACCGCCTGTTCAGATGGTTACCGGTGCAATTCTGGCACGTTTTGCAACAGTGTTCACACGGCCTAGCCGTGGCAAAATCGGTCCGGTACCGTGTGAACGCGCGACAGTACCGTACCAGAATTGTACCGGTCCGGTTTTGTACCGGTCTCGTGTGAACGGGATCTTAGAAACTCACAGAAATCTCATTTCCGCTCAGTCGATAGAAACAAAGATGAACATACAATGACAATCATACCTTGTCACAGACCGACTTTAAATTCAGGTTCTGTTCCATTAGATCTTGCATCTGAGATGCCATCTGTAATTAGGCATCATATTAGAAGTTCGACCTTTTTGAGGTGGGAGATCGTGCGTAACAGGGCTAGAGTGCTTGCAGTCCCTTCTTGGCATACGTCCGTGAAAAGGAGCGCGTCAAAGGCCACCTCGAGGTGCGGGAGGGCGCGACGATGGCGTGAAATACCGAAGGCACGAGCCAATGCCGAAAGGCACGAGCCAATGCCGAAAGGCACGAGCCAATGCCGAAGGCACGAGCCAATGCCGAAGGCACGAGCAAATGCAGAAGGCACGAGCAAATGCCGAAGGCACGAGCAAATGCCGAAGACACGAGCCAATGCCGAAGGCACGAGCCAATGCCGAAGGCACGAGCCAATGCAGAAGGCACGAGCAAATGCAGAAGGCACGAGCAAATGCAGAAGGCACGAGCAAATGCAGAAGGCACGAGCAAATGCAGAAGGCACGAGCAAATGCCGAAGGCACGAGCAAATGCCGAAGGCACGAGCAAATGCAGAAGGCACGAGCAAATGCAGAAGGCACGAGCAAATGCAGAAGGCACGAGCAAATGCAGAAGGCACGAGCAAATGCAGAAGGCGCGAGAGGGCGACGCAGGGGCAAGCCATAGGCGCTCGTTTTTCCACGCGCTCGTTTTCACGGACGTTCGCCAAAGAAGAGACTGCAAGCAGTCTGTAGCAGGGTGGGCATGAGTTATCACTCGCCTGTTTAATTGATCCGCGAAGTTCACCCGTCCGCTTGTCTCTACTGTTTATTTCGTCTCGTAATGCGACGACTGTGCCCTGTTGAACAAACAGTAATGACACAACATAAGAAAGAATAAGCCGTCCGCATAGAGTACTCAAGTGTGACTACTGTGCCCTGTTGAACAAACAGTAATGACACAACAAAAGAAAGAATAAGCCGTCCGCATAGAGTACTCAAGTGTGACGTCATACATTTGAAAAATCTTGAATTTCCAATTTTAGTCCACGAATAATGAAAGACAAAGTGGAATGAGAATCGGATGCAAACAATGAGGCAAATCGGTTGAAATTTCCAGGACTTTCAAGGACCTTTTCATGGACGCTTGAAAAAATCTAATGACTTTCCGTAAAAATGCTGGTTTTCGCGCATTATAAGAGCCACATGGGTGTCCTTTGTTTTCAAAGTTGATAGGTTTTATTCAGGTTCCTTTAATTGTATTTTACACTGTACACACTCAACAACATCTCGCAAATCTTTCTTCAGGAAAATATTTCTGACTTTTAATGAATTTGATGTTTGTTTTTTCTTTATGGTAAAATTTCCATGACCTTCAAGGCCTGAAAAGGACATTTCTACAATCTATGACTTTCCAGGTTTTTAAGGACCCGTGGGAATCCTTGTAACAAGATGCAAGCATCGTTGGCCGATTTCGTCTATGGCTAGGTACTTTTCGAAATGGTAAAGCTAAATAAATAAATACGACCACCCCTGCTGTGTGGGTGTGGTCGTGGTTCTGTACCTCCTCTTGTGCAAGGCGCTCCTCTAACACCTTCTGGTCTTTCTGAGTCTGCTCATGGAGTGCCTTCATCTTTTTGTGCTTGCCCTCCAGCACCTAACAAGTGGAAATCAAGTCTGTCAAGCACACTAACGGCCTGTTCACACGAGCAAAGATATCTCGGAAGTTATCTCATAACGTGCGCGCTGAGGAATGGTCCATTAAATCACATACTGGTACATCCAACTTTGGCCTTTGTCATATACCATACCTTTTTAGCTCTAGTAAGTTCAGCTGTTAGGCGTTCATTCTCCATTTTCATATCTTCAAACTCAATCTCTGACACAGCACCATTACTCTTGTATTTGTCCAGGTATTTCTCTTGACTTTCAACTTTCTCCTTGAGCGCTTTGTTCTGCTTGTGGAGCTTCTTCAGATCTTCAGACTTAGTCCCGTACGCTTTGTTCATTTGGGCTAACTTTTTCTCCTTGTTACTAGAGGAAATGAGAGGCAAAGCATTGAAAAGGAAAGGAATTTTAAGGGAAGAGAATAAATGAAAGGGAGTGAGAGGCTAGGAGGTCATGCACTAAAATGGTTTTACACGCGATTTTTGTTGCATTTGTCGCGGCGATTTTTATCGTGCGAGTTGCAATTCCAACTATCTAGTGTAAACGAGATGCAAATCTTCAAATTGCATCAAGTTGCAAAGAGTTTCGAACATGTTTGAAATCTACGCGACATCACGCGACGAAAACTGCGGGTGGTTGCGCCGAGTTGCACTTAGTTTACATTAGTAAATTTTGAGTTGACGCGTACGTGCGAAATAAATCGCCGCGACTCGCGCGACCAAAACTCCTAGTGTAATCGGGCCTGAAAGCAGAAACCCTGGAGTCCCAGATACAAATCTTGTTCGATCAAGAACCTACAACCTCAAAATGGACATTAGAATAACTTGATAAAATTCTGAATAACAATTTAGTTCACAATGTGCACTGTCGATGCCTGTACTGTAATAGATGTACTGAAGACATCATACCTAATGGCGTCTTGTAGCTTGGAGCATTCGTCTCTCACTTCCTTTAATGTTTTCAGTGTTTTCTGGTGCTCTTCTACAGTAGGTATATCTGATAGATAGCGCTCAAGACTATCCACTCTCCGCCTGAAATAAAGAGGAACATTTGATAGCCCAGCAACAATAAAAATAAACATTTTCCCCATATCAAATAGAATCCTATGATATCTCTTTTTTGTGTAAATTGAGGACGAGATATCATAGGATTCAAGTATATTCAAAGCGTTCAGTCGGTAGATTCCGCCGAAAATAGCACTCAAAAAGGCGATATCGCCCTCGTCGCTGCGCGACTCGTGCGATATCGCTTTTTTCGTGCTATTTTCTTATCGGAATCTAGCCTCCTGAAGCTTTGAATAATCCTATAATATTGCGATTGGAATAAGACTGTCCGTGAAAGGAGAGAAAAGTTAAGCGAACGAGGCGCGGAAAATGCACGCTCGAAGATTGGAAAAGCGCGCACAGTATTTTGTGTTTGTACTTGCACTTGCTCTTGCCTTCTGCACTTCACGCCATCGTCGAACCCGGTTTTCACACGGCCTAGCCGTGCCAAAATCGGTCCGGTACCGCAGGTCCCGTGTGAACGCGCGACGGTACCGTACCAGAATTGTACCGGTCCGGTTTTGTACCGGTCTCGTGTGAGCGGGGTCTTGGTTTGTTTTCATTAGAGGGAAGCAAAAGAACTGCTGGACTTGACAAAATAGGGTAAAGACCTGTTCGGCTAAAAAGAGTTGAATGGCAGAAATGCAAAACGTAAAATAAATCGATGTTTTGCAAACACGGCTCGCAAATTAAAAGTTGTGGCTGTAAAATGGTAGCCAAAAGGCATATGTGATTGCTCATTTGACTCACTTGGTGTTCAGCAGCTCTTGTTTAGAGTTTTCCAGTTGTTTGGTGAGACCTGCTATTCTCTGATCTTTCTTGTTCAACTATATTATAATATGACAAGAACATCGAAAGAAATACACATACATGTAGCCTGCTTGTTAGTCTAGTCCCTGAACTCTCCTTCGCGGTTCCGTTGTTGCCTGTGGTAGCCGAAAGGAGAGTCCAGAAACCTTTGTATGCGCATGCGCTAGATCTGACCAAGAATTTTTTTTTTGTTAGTGCGTATGATCCAAATACCGATGTCGGAGATTGTTTGTTGAATTTTAGCGGTTACGGTCACAAGGGCGTCCTATCTTGGTGGACAAAATTCATGTAGGCAACAATCAATTTCCGACAACGGTATTTGGATCATGCGTACTAACGAAAAAACCCAAGTCCTTGGTCAGATCTAGCGTATGCGCATACAAAGGTTTCTGGACTCTCCTTTCGGCGATCACAGGCAACAACGGAGTCGCAAAGGAGAGTTCAGGGACTGGACTACCTGCTTGTCGGCTCTCCTACAGTGGACTAGTTTCGTAATTTAAAGGGTTTTTTTTTCCATTGGGCAGTCGCAAAAACAATTCGCACCCCGCCTGCTGAGGACCCTAGTCACAGCTACCCACCCTGGATGTTTTTTTATCTTAACAACCCACCCTGGAATTCCAGTGATTTTTTCATGACCACCGTGGAAATTGGGCTTACCCACCCTGGAAATTCGTATTTTAAGGGTACCCACCCAGGAATTCCAAGCTCTTCTTTGACTACCCACCCTGGAATTCCGAGCTCCATTTTGACCACCCACCCTGGAATTCCAGGTCCTCAACAGGGGGGGTGCGATTTTTTTTTTGCGGCTGGTCACCTTATGCCCCCCACTCCCCCCCCCCCCCCCAAAAAAATAGACACCAATGGCACCCAGAATTAATATTATTATTGGGCAATTCCAGAAAATAAAGGTACCCCCCCCCCCCCCACGGGCGGCATTTGGAAATTCCGATGGGATGGGGGGGGGGGGGGTAAGAGCTCGGAATTCTGATTGCAAGGGTGGGGTTTTCGAAGCTGGATTTCTTTAACCTGCCCGGAATTCTATATGCATGGGGGGTAAACCATTATGGAAATTCTGGATGCATTGGTGCCGCCAGTGGGGAGGGTACCTTTATTTTCTGGAATTGCCCATTGTTGGGTCCTGAATGTGGGCCATATTTTGTCATTCCATGTTTACATAACCCCATCCAAGTCTAAATCTACCGCCAGTAGCACATACCTGTTGTTGCAAAGTATCTGCATCTCTCTCCTTGTTTGCTGCCGTGTCCTTGGCAAATGCTTTCATTTGCTCCAACAGGTACTCACTTTCACTAAAGAAACCATCAGTTTATTACACAATAGGCACCCACAGTTATAGTCATTTTGTCACAGTTCCTCGCTCTGTTATGACCAATATTTTCTGTTTTTATCCAGTTTATTACAAAATAGTCACCCACAATTATAGTCATTTTGTCACAGTTCCTCGCTCTGTTATGACCAATATTTTCTGTTTTTAACATAATATGAAATTGTTGTGTAGCAGTTTGCTAAAAATTACACAGGGCCCGACACTGCGACCGTATGGTCGGCAATGGCGACTAAATTTGGGGGCTTGGCGACCAAAATGTTAGAGCTAGTCGCCAAATGACACCCCATCTTTCCGAGTTCAGCTGAGATCCACGTTTATGTGGCGACTAAATCTTTGCATTTTGGCGACTAAATTTTTTTCATTAGTCGCCAATGACGCCTAGCGAAAAAGTTATGTCGGGCCTTGACAGTCCATTCGTCAAAGTAGACCCAAAGTGGATCTTGATTCTAAATACAATAAAACTCTTTTTCGTGATACGCAATGCTAAGAAATAGATTGCTTGTAGTCCCTTCTTTGGGGAACGTCCATGAAAACGAGCACATGAAAAGCCAGAGCAGCGCTGAAGGCGCGATAGTGCGCCACAGGGGAGAAACACCCTGTGGCGCGTTCTCGCGCCTTCGGCTCTTGCTTCCTGCCTTCGGTACTTCAAGCCATCGGCGCTGGGTTTTTTCACACGCTTTTTTTCACCGACGTTCGCCAAAGAAGGGACTAAAAGCAGTCTATGGCAAAGTCTGTGGAATCGAGTGCTGCCAGAGGAGCGCCGTAGGCCTGACAATGCGCATGCTCTTGCCTTCGTCGCACCCGTTTTTTCACGTGTTCATTTTCAGGACGATCGCCAATGAAGGGACTGCGAGCAGTCTACAAAAAATCTCCACCTACCCAAGCTTTCTTTGCAAGTTTTCAATCACTCCATCCTTGTCCATCATGACCTGGGCCAGTTGTGCTCTTAGTTGTGCATTCTCAAGTTGGTACTCCTGCAGTCTGACAGTCACCACGCCCTCCTGGTTGCATGACTTAGAGAGAAGCATGTGCTGCAACTGGTATCCATACCCAACTGATGCTGTTGTAGCTGTTCAATGGACTTCTTCTGCCTGGTGGGAAGGTGAGGGCAATTATTTTTATGTTCATTGTCCCGCATGAAAGACTGCTAGCACCCTGGGTCCAGGTACTCAAAAGTACCATAGTTTGGCACTAATCCAGAATTAATTACCCCTGTGACCACCTTTGAGCAACCCGTGCCTGGTCAAAAACCTCTAACCAGGGTCATATACTATAAGATTGTATAGGGTCCTATACCTTCCTACTGTGTTTAGTAGGGATGTCAACCCTTGGACATACGAAATTGTGAGAAAACCTTGAGATCTCTGCCAAATTATAAAGTATATGAGAAAAATCCAAGAATGAACACCAGGAGGAATAGAGAAAATGGGGGAATGTGGTGAAGAATGTTCCAACTCCTGTCAAAACTGGTAGAGTTGGCATCTTTGGTTTAGTATCCTTTAAGATCCTATAAAATCTAAGGCTCTGTTTAGGGTTACGAAAACTGCAGCCCCATTTTTGGTAAACATTCATAAATCGAGTGAAATTCACAAAGTGTGATTCAAATAAAAAATGCCAATGTTTGGTTCTAGAATTTATCCACCCCACCCCCCTCCCAGGGAAGGGTGTTGAAATGTGCCCCCACCCACTAACCCCCACCCCTCTGGAAAAGATCAGGTAAATTAATTGACACCCCTACCCACCAACCCCTCCGGAATTTCCAATCCTTTCCAGGAAAAAAAGGGGGGGGGAGAATTTTATGGAACCACACAATTTCAGTTCCTACAAGCTCACCTATCAATAATTGATCTTTCTGTCTTATGAGTTCATCCTTTGCCTTTATCAGAGAATCCAGCCTATCATCATCATTGCTGGTCATGCTAGAAGGGGTCCGTGATCGACTTAGAGGGCTGGTTGATGTCATGTATTCATCAAACGGTGTTGTGTCATGCCGCAACTGAGGTGCAACATAGGCTACTGAAGATGATGATCCACTTGCTGAGTCTATCTGACCCCACTGTTGAGATCCTGTGAAGGCAAAATTGACCAGTTACAGATCTACTGACAGTGTATTGAAACTAAATATATAATACTATATTATTTGAAGTATATCAACTCTACTAGGGGTAGCGATGGGTATATCCAAGAGCCTGAGACTTTTGACAAATTTTGAAATCTGAGTCTGAGCTTTAAGGCCGCTGGTCAGATGCATAGTTACCGAGGTAACATGTGTTATGCAGTGGACATATGATCTGATGCTATCGTGCTTCGTTTACAAGTAAAAAAAAATACAAATCTGAGATTCTGAGACCACAGTAGAAAAAATCCGAGATGGCCACCATTCCAAGAAAAACAAGACTCTGAGAAGTGTGAAAAACCACTGTGATTCCAAGATTTTGCGATATTTTAATGAGACTTTCATATTTTTCTAAATCACTACCCCTTCTACTGGTAATACCTTCTATTGCTGCTTGAAGTTGTGGAGGAGAGACACTCTTGCCATAGCTTGATGAAACAATCTAAAGGTGATACAAAAAATATATTTTTAATTATAATTCATAATTAAATATAACTTCAAATAACTGTCACAATTAAATTTCCAGAAATGATCTTTAAGTACCATCCCCTCCAAGAAGAAGGGAATTTACCACCAGTACCCCACCCTCTTTAATTTCAAGCAACAAATATGTGACTGTACCACCTGGAATTTCATAAATTCCTCCATGATTGCATAAGGATTCTAATTATTGCAACAGCTTGTAATAATTTTATTATCCAAAGAAGGGAGGACTCTTAGATAATTACCTAGATTTTGATGTACTGTACAGGTAAGTGGCAATGGACATCTGGTACAGTAAAACATATTCTGCCTAAAAGTACTAGAAACAAGTTAGGTCTTTCTCTAGAAAAAGTGGAGCATCAAGAGTATACTAACTTAGTTTGTAATCTTCAAATTCGAGGCTCAGCAAAATGTTTATTGGGGCTTCATTTGTCACAAGTACACAAGTCATGCCAAAATTGCTTGGAATTTTACTGAAACATAGACGACACAGGCCAGTCAGAAACTTTCTGGAAATTAATAATAGCTACCTCACATCCTTCTCCCCTGTTAGGATCACTAACTCCTGACCAAGATCCCCAACTCCTCATACCAGCACTGCCCCATGCATCGTCATGCCAGCCATCTTTTGGAGCTTCTTCTCCTGCTGCGCTGTTAGTAATTCTGCCAGTTCTGTATTGTCACTGGGTTTCTTGGTTAGTAATGGCTTGGTATGAATATTGTCACTGCTATTAGAGCTGAAAACCTGTTTGACTGGTTTGGTAGGTTTGCAGTAAAGACCTGACACGTCTCCTGAGTTTGTCTTGCTTCTTTGACCTGCAGAATCTATTGAAAAGAAAGGAAACAATATATCCAGGCAATCTGAAATTAATCAAAAGTTGCCATTTTGTTAATTTTATATGTTAGCTTTCCAAGTTCTGCATGACGATTTGCATTTCCCGGCAGGGGCTGCTAGGGGTACATTTTGAGACATCAAGGAACATCGGAGCTGCAAAACAGCAATACAAGTTTTCCATGAATTTGTAAATTTAATCTTACAATGTCACTATAGCATCATCATCAGAAAGTTGTTGTTGTTCTGCAAAACCAGGGATGCCACCAGGAGAAACAAGGAGTGGTCTTCCATCAGACTTTTGAAATTTAAACAACTCTACTACTAACACATGCCAACCCTTAACAGGGCCTGATCAGAAAAAAAAACTCTGGTACATAGCTTACGACTTGGTCAATATCTTGAATTTTTGAAAAATGTTTCTGTATTCAAAGACAGACCAACTACATCACTGAACTTTATAATTTTACTGGTGAGTACTGTACCTTGTCCTTTATGTCTAAGATGTGGAGATGAGGGCTCACTAAATGACTTGTCCATCATTAAATTACGTAGTGGTAATCCTGTGGTGGCATCAGACGTAGATCTGTGTTTATTGCTGACCACTCTTGGTGTGTGCCATTCAGCTGTGGGGCCATATTCAGAGCCGTATACACCACTATACGGGCCTGTAAGTACAAGTAAGTCTTAATCAGCATATTTACCAGCCAATGTATGATTCCAGAAATTATCCATACCCCTTCCAACATAAGGGGCTTGTGATATGACCCCTCTGGAGTTTTCAATCCCTTCTGTGGGGAGGGTATGTAAAATTAAAATTACATACAATCCAGCTACAACACAACAAATTTATAATCCAAAACCTATTGTGTAAATGCATGAGCAATGAGGCGTGAAGTGGCTTAACCCATTAACAAAATGTTATGACTTATGTAGAAACTTTTTGGTTGCAAAGAGCAGAAGTGGGGCTGGAACAGTATCCCTCCCTTACAGTACTGTAACTCACAATGCTGTACAAATAAGTGAAATTGATATTTTCCTTGCCATTTTATTGATTTAATCTTCAATTGATTTATTTTATGTTGCAGTGAGGGGCTTCAGTATTGAGCCTTGTTTTTGTGTCCTATGTGGGAAAAAGGTGTGCTGTGTTTATTTGTTTTGAAAAATTTTGATAGGTTATGAGAAATGAAAAATCCCCAAATGTTAGATTTTGAAGTGATAACAGAGACTGTCGGGAGTTTATTTTCATCCATTTGCTACCTCCCATAGCCAGAGGACTGTACCAATTTCAATTTAAACTGGCACTCAGTTCTAATAGACATGTGATGCTAGGCTACAGTGTTTCAAAAGGTTGTTAAAAAAGGGTTTCCACAAAACACTGACCCCCGGTCCATGGACCTCTCGGACCCCGGTCCATGGACCCCTCGTGGACCCTGGTCCATGGACCCCTGGCCCATGGACCCCCTATAAAACATAGCCGGGTTTTTTTGGAAAAAAAAAGCCGAGAGGAATATAGAAGCGACACGCAAAATTTGTATCGTATGAAAAGGAAACTCGGCAAACATGAACGCAAAAAAATGAGCCGACGATTTCTCAAATAGCATTGATATGAGCACCTCAAAGAAATTGAAATCCGCATAAGTCACACAGGTAAGCTAACTTCGCCCCTAAAGACTGCTAAAGGTCAAGTTTATGTATTAGTATCTAAGATTTATTAATTTCTTAATTTAATAGACCTTGAAGATGACTCACCTTATGCCTCCTTTGGATGACAGGTAATAAGTCATTAGGTAAGGAGGGGTAAGGTGAGTCATCTAAATGAAGAAATTAATAAATCTTAGATACTGAATACATAAACTTGACCTTTTGCAGTCTTTAGGGGCGAATTTAGACCCCGTCCACACTACTATACACCGTTTTCAAACGGAAACGGATGCTTCGTGCTCCGTTTTCAAAAAGATTTGCGTCCACACTTATCGTTTTCGCCCCTCCACTCTACAACGCGTATCCGTATGAAAACGCTTTAGAAAACGCGTTTGAAAACGGGTAGTGTTGACCGGGGTCTTAGGCCTACGGCAAACGCCAAACTTCAGCCGCTCTTCTTCTGTCAAACGTTTCCTTTTTCAAAGGATGCCGCTTCATTATACTTTATAATCAAGAAATTTCTATTGTTTTGTATTGGAACGGCACGACTCTGGCACGGCGTTTGCCATAGGTCTTACATAGGTTACCTGTGTGACTTGTGTAATCCTCCATCATTGCGGATTTTATTAATTAAGGACGGCCTGGAAGTTTTTTGTGCATAATTTCTTTTGATGTGCTGTTATAGGGCTCATTTTTTGCTCATTTTGCCGATTTTCCATTTCATACAATACAAATTTTGTGTGTACGCTTTTATATTCCTCTCGGCTTTTATTTTTTTCGAAAAAATACTATGTTTTATAGGGGTCCACGAGGGGTCCATGGACCGGGGTCCACGAGAGGTCCATGGACCGGGGGTCAGTGTTTTGTGAAACCCGTTAAAAAAATATTTTAGGTTAAATATACTGCTCAAATATACTGCTAAAATGTTCAATAAATGACTTGCAGCTTATAAGAACCAACACTACATGGGGGCTAAACAAAAAGGGCAACAGTGCCCCCCTACCGTCTAGAGTTTTTATCCAAAATATTAATTAATCATTTATTTTGATGTTTTTTTCTGATATTATCCTAATGAGGTTGCTGTATAGGTATAATGAAATGACAAACAAAGTCATCAGTTAAATTCTGAGCGTGATTTCACTTTATGAAGTCAGCTTCAAAAGCAGCAAGTAAAAACCGCAACATCGAACTGAAACAACCGGAGCCAAAATACTGATGCAACCACCTGTGAAAATGCCAATGCTTTGCCGTAAACAAGACTAATATCTGAAAATGAACTGCCCACAGGCTGCAAAAGGTCCTCAGACCGTTAAACCACGTGTATTAGAAATAAAGAGCAACTTCATTTTTGCGGCAGATGCTTTGATTTTCAGTATACAATGAAATGAATCAAATCATGGCGCACAAGATCATATTTGAGGTAACTCGTACCTTCTTGGTTTAGATTAGTTAATCCGGTAAACTTGATGACTGCATGACTTCTAGGATTGTTTTGGAGTTCGTGTTATTAAAACATGAGGATAATTGAGTCCACAGTGACAGGAAACCAGCGAAAACTAGACAACAACACAGGAAACTTGACAGGCAAACCAAAGAATCCTCTTGCAATAGCTCGAGCAGACTTCCAAGAAAAAAAATCCGAACTTTGCTTCGCTTTCTCTTGTACTCGTCGCCTTTTATGCAAATCGAAATGACGGACTAAGCCAAGAATTTGACCCAACAAACTTTGCATATTAAAACGTCTCACTTTCAAATAACCCGCTTCAAACAAAGACAAAATATACGGCAAACAAAACACAAAGAGCCAGTGACAGTCTGTAAATAACTAGTGTGAGGTTCGTGTTGGGGTATTTCTCGCGATTTCAGGGTGAAATACCAACCTTTAGTTTTCAGAGCCGAAGCAGTACTTCTGTTGTACATGTTGGCTGGAAGAGAAAGAGTTAGGAAGTCATAAGTGCCCTGCTGAGCTTTTGAATAATTGATCACATCGCAGTTGTAGCGTCCCGTCCTCCATTTCTTCACTGTGGTTACTGGTGTGACGTCACAAGGGTTCGCGGCACGCTATCCCGCATGTGAATTACACACCCTCCCCTCCAAGGACACGAAATTTGCCAAAAATACGCAACAGTGCTAGACCACCAAAATTCCTGTCTTTAAACGCTGAACTCTTATGTGTCAAATACCGAGAGAGTCTTCACATAAGATTTCAGCGTTTTCTGTCAGTAATTCCGTAGATATCGCTGAAGCGATTTGTCACACAACTTCATTCACTCCGTAAAATTGACCACACTTGCACACGGATCGGTATTTGGCTGCCGTGGTGTACTGATTACACACAGCATACTGATTACTATTTGGAAAGGGATGCATTCCTCAGTTTCCTGAGGCGGGGTCATCACTGAAACTAGTGGATGCCATCAGACGTTTTTTTTTTTCTTTCTTTTCACTATGTTATTTTTTTTTAAACAAAAGCGGGCCCAGACAGCAAGCTTTGGCGACTAATTGGAGAGTACTATTCTAGTCGCCAAAATAAAACTTTGGTCCACCAAAATACTATAATTTCCGCCAAGCTAGCACGTATACGTAAGCACGTATATCTCTTTCTTTCTTGTCGTGTTGTTAAAACCATAGCTAGTAGACTAAACTATGTTAAAACGGACAATTTTCGACATGGGCAAATGAAAGAGGCAACGCCTAATTTTGCCTGGACTAGTATGAGAATTTATGAAATAGCTAAGATAGTACGCGCGCTCTGATTGGTTGAGCTGTGCATTATAATGTGATAAACGCACTTGGGATGCTGGAAAAACACTACGGCTCGTGAGTTTCAAACTTTTCTCGTGTTTTTCCAGCATCTCTCGCTGCTTAAATATTGTACAGCCTACACCATAGCAAGGTAGGTTGCCGTTTGGCGACTATGTTACAATTTCTAGTCGCATCCAAAATCTAGTATGCGCCCAGTTGGCTGCTGTTTGGCCTTGCCAAGCAATAATGTTACGTTGCTCTTCAAGGAAAATAATCTGAATGATATATTATTTGGCTTACCAGTCATTCCAATAGGAAACTCTTTGACATAAATCCACGTCAAGGGTCTCATGATTCTCTTGCAAGAAGTCAAAACAACACAAGTACACTTGATGCTCTAGTCAAGCACTCAATTTACTCTCGGGAGTGTTTGTTCTTTCTCGCCTCACGCAGTCTAGATTATTTGTCGAATATTTATCACAATAAACACTCAAATCGAAAAGAAGGCATTTAATTAAGGAGACCAATTAGTTCTCGCTTTATGAACACTATAAGGATTACATTAACAATGCCTTTTAAATCGGCCTCTAAGTAGAAATTTATTATTAATTTGACCATAATCCCCTATGGAATATTTCATTTAAATTAAGTTATACAGTAAAAATACAGTAAAGAGAGAAGAGTAGCGGAGTGTCAGTACACGTACGTTTAGCATCCACGGAACTTTTTCTACAGGTAGCTGACGGGATGTAAAAAAAACGTAATAAATAATAAACTTTATTTGGTATGCCATACTTTAAAACTATATCGGATACAATAAAGTCAAAAGGCACCGTCCACAAGATTGCGTTTTCATTTAGAAAACGCGCAACTTTTTCTTTGCGTTTTCAAAAAAAAAATCGCGTCACGTCCGTCCATACGAATACGTTTTGAAAGCCGTATTGCGCATGTGCAACGCAAGCGCAGTGAGAGTCCGCTCAACATCGTTTTCGAAAAAAAAAGTTTCGTTTTCTGTCATCGTTTTCATCGTATACGTGTTGACGATAGCCGGAGTTCAGTTCCTTGGTAGGAAAGTGGAGATACTTTTCTTCTTTCCTGTCATGAATTGAGCTTGGGTTCCAAGTGGGCTCCGTCTCCACACGTCTCCCTCTACTTCATGTCAATTTGAGGGGTGCACTAAAGAAAGCTGGGATGGATGTTGAACCAAGTTTTACATGGATGGCAGAACAGATTTTGAAGTGAGAGGGCTCATAATAGAGATAATGTATGGCAAGGGGGAGGGGGGGTGGCTGAGTTTACAGAAGGCTGCTCTGCCGCCATTGACTTAGGTCTTGTCCCTGCCACTCAACCCTTGAGAAATTACCCTTTAGCTACAAGAATTGCATCACTAATCCTCATCACTACTCCATGTATCCTGAAATGGATTGGAATCTGTCTGGTTACCATTACCACCAAACTGTCCTGCTCTTCCCCTGCATTCTTATGGCGCTCAATATCAGGTTGCCATGACAACAGATGACAGTCATTAGACCCGCTATACAGAACTTGATAGTCTTGCTGGAATGCACAACAGTTTACATTGTTATAGTGGCCAATCAGAGATGAGATTCTCCTTCCGAGTGTATATCATAGATATTTATGCTCCCCAGATTTGGCACAAAAACGACCTCTGAGGAATTACCCTCTGATGTTGCACACTGAATACCTTTCCGACTCGGGTTCTCAAGGCGGCAAAATTGACTAATGTATTTGTGCCAGTGTAAGCATCCCATAATCTAAGTCGACCATCTGTGCCATAAGTCAACAAGTTGAGCCCATCAGCAGTAAAACACATACTGTTTATATGACCATTATGAGCAGTTTTAACGTTCAAGAACCTGATGCACCTTTCCCATTATGCTGGTCTAACGCCATTAACCTTGCTAACAGCTTTGCGTACATCCCACAGAAACACCTTATTATCCTGCCCGCCTGACACTAGTAAGTACTGATTCCTTGGCGACCATGCAACTGACAACACAGCAGCACTGTGACCCCTTAACACATGACTTGCCGAGCCAGTCCTTAAATCGCACAAATACACTCTTGAGTCCTCATTGGCTGCGGCAACGAGACAATGTTTTCGTGCATTTCTTGCAGCTTGGTGTCGATAAACAATACCTTCAAAGTTAAAAGTTTCTACAACTTGAAGAGCATTTGTGTCCCAAACCTTGAGTGTTTTATCAACTGAACTAGTAATAAACATTCCGGAATCCTTGGGGAACCATTGTACTGTCTCGATGCTGCTATTGTGGTTCCCCTTGTGAGTTTTTCTTTACTGTTACCGCTGCCCCGCACTTGAATCTCCTTTTATAATAACCAACTTCTGTGTCATGAATAACAATTTTGCAGTTAGTGCTACATGACAGAACATATTTCCCTTCTGTAGGATCGATGTCGATTGAGTTTATGCCAGTTGTGTGAACTTGCTCCAAATCTCCAGTTTGATTCAAACAAATCGAATAAGTTCGCCTTGTTCGCTCGAATCTTTCTAGATAGTATTGGGGATCGAGGCCAGTTTCTCTGTTCAGCAAACACTGTAACATTTTAAATCCTACTTGAAAGCTTCATAATCCTCGTAGAGCATATTTAAACTTAAAAGATCACTCGAAAAAGAGTGGAACAATCACAAGGCACCAGTCTTGCAGTCTTCAAGGTGCATACGTTATAAGGGACCCCTTTGTCAACTTCCCTCAAGAAATCTTTTCAAATTTCTTTTTCTGCGAAACTCATAAAGTAACAACCTAATTCTGAGCCTGCGATATCAGCGGTACTTTGTGGTGCAACAAGATGGCGGCCTACATGTGACTAAACATTCACGGGCATTTACTTATACTTTCTCGTTTGAATTATAGGCTTTTTAGAGCGTTTTGAAGTCAGGAATTAGGAGTATTTCACCGTTTATCTGGATGCCGGCTGTTTGTTCAGAATGTGGCGGGAAAGCCATTCTCAAAGGCCCAAAACGGTAAGTCACTCCGGCCAGTGTGACGAGGCAAGGACAACAAAGTCAAATTTACCTATAACTTAATGGTTTTATCTTTCAGTTTAATAAGTAAACATGGCTAGACTGCAGAATACCCCCTCGCGTATAGCTATACTCTTAAATAAACGCGTCAACGCGCTGGAGATAACAAATTCATTATACACAAAGCCTTGTTCTACTGTGCGCTTGAGTCATTAAAGCGTTGACCAGTTGACAAGTCTAGGTATTGAACGAGTTTGATGCATTGTCAAGTTTACGAGTTGGCCAGTTGCAGCAAGGACGCGTTGACAAGTTGACAGGTCGGCCAGTTGACCTGAGTGTTGTATGGGTAATAGGTCATTTGCACTAAGTGGGTCACGTGACCCCAACTACCTCTTAACAGATGTTTTGTCAAAATCACATGACCCCAACTACCTCTTAACAAGATGTTTTGTCAAAATCACATGACCCCAACTACCTCTTAACAAGATGTTTTGTCAAAATCAATTCCAGAAATACAAAGAACCAATTGATATTAGTCAGAAACTCAAGTTTCAACTTAAAATCTCTAAACTGGAGCAAATAGCAGCACATTGAATTTTCAAGAGTTTAGTCAGAATGTATGGGATTTGGGTCACATGACCCAGTGCAAATGGCTGATTGACAGGTTGACCTGTGAGCAGGATGACCAGCTGACACATTCTTTAGAAGGTATAGCTATACACGAGGGGGTATTTTGCAGTCGCTCCGTAAACTTGATAAACGTTTCAGGTGTTGTATATTTTTACAGGGCACTACTCTATGTAAGGAGTGTTTTTATACCATCTTTGAATCTGAGGTGCACCAAACTATCATTGACAACAGCCTGTTTGCCAAGGGGGAGGTGGTTGCCATTGGTGCTTCTGGTGGTAAAGGTGGGTTTAATGCCAAAGTGCAAGATTATTTACATTTCTTCTGCTTTCACTGTAATGAAATGTGTGATTCCAGAAAACATCCATAACCCCACAGGAGGGGTTTATATATGATCCCCACCCCTCAAGAATTTCCGATGAAAAATGCAGTAGTTGTAGAGGAAATAAAAAGAAATTGACCCCCTCCCTCTCCCCCTCCCAACCCCTCTGGAATTTCTAAATAGATACAGTACATGTCAGCACATGAAATAGATTTTTTGGGAATCACACAATCTAAATATCATTGGAACAAAAAATAATCTATGGCAAGTCTTTACAAAGTCTCAAATTTAAACAATGTTGATCCTTTTTTGCCTTTTTAAGGCTGATATTTTTCAGCCACACCCATATCTCATAGAAATGAATTTATTTATTTTTTACATGGAGTTCCAACCACTCCCTTCAGCTTGTAATTTTTTTTTCCTTTTTTTTAGATCTAAGGCAATCAACAGTTGTGCCCTGATGGCATGTTTCAATAGTTTCTTTTGCATATTAGTTTCTAAAACTTTTGTATGAACATTCTGTTTATAGATTCCACAGTCCTTGCATATGTTCTTAAGACTCTGAATGACAGATATGACTATGGCCTGAAGCTGATATTATTATCAGTTGACGAGGGGATTACGGTTACCGTGACGACTCCCTAGAGGTACATATTAAATATGATTGTGCGTTTACAAAAAATATCCATACCCCTCCCTCCCCCCAAAGGTATTGAAAAGGACCCCCCCTCCCCCCCCCTTAATGTTGAAAACTGGGGTTTGTACCTCCACCTCTTGGTAAAACCACCTTGAAAGAGTGTGAAAAATGAAGGGTGATTCACATTCTATTGGAATCTTAATGTTTATTCATCTTTCTTTAGACTGTCAAGCGAAATCAAATTCAGTATGACATGCCACTAAAGATTGTCTCCTATGAGGTAATATTTAACAATTAGGCTACGAGGCCTGAGGTTTTCTATGAGTAGTAGTAGTAGTATAGTTTTTTCACACCTCTTACAGCAGCAGTGGCTGAATTACAGGTAGTAGCACTACTTACAGTTATAACACTTACAATAAATTTAAATGACGAACAGTTATACAATTCTTGCAAACAGTTTGTATAACACACCTAGTATGACTTTGGCTGCTAGATCTAAGATATATTGTGCTGAATGAGCCCCTGATTGTTTAAGAGGCACAAAATTACCCAACCTAGTTTGCACCACCCTGACACTCTCCAGGCTGGGCACTCTGCAAGTTAACCTTTTGTTTTCTTTTGTTTGCAGGAGCTTTATGGTTGGAGCATGGATGCTATTGTGCAACAGATTGGCTTGAAAAATAATTGTAAGCATTAAAGAAACACAGTTTCTGACTGAATCATCAGCGCAGCTGCAGAGACAGAAATATTTCAATGACTTTCAACCAAGTTTGAAACTTCTTCACATTAGTTGAACCTATAAAAGGGAGAGGACAAAACATGGAGTAGTACTCCATGGAGTACCCTTTGGAGTACCTAAATGGAGTACCCCTGAAAAGTGTCCGTGATCATTTTCATGTACGCACCTTTGTTTACCTCAAGCGTGAATGCTCATCGATGTTCAAGCATTAAAGTTCAGCGATTTTGGCCGCCATCTTGAAATTTAGCGGTTGGTACTTCAAGTATGCATCATGTTAGTGTATCATGTTAGTATCGGTTAGTACAACATCTACATACATCTTCACACCTATCCACACCATCTCATATACATCATCATTAAACACAGCTCATTTGCCCCTAATAATCAAATAATCCTCCAGGTTGATAGAAAAACCTTTAAGTGGTAGACAACAGCTATCCACACCATCAACGGCTATCCACACCATCATCCACACCATTGTCACCAATCCACACTATCATCTCACCTTTCCACCACCATCACCAGCTATCCACACTATCATCACCTATCCACACCATCATCCGCTATCCATACTATCATCACATCCACACCATCATCACCTATCCATACTGTCATCACCTATCTATTTATTATTTTTATTTTATTTATTTAATAGCTTTCACCAATTCACAATATAATTTACAAAAATAAACAATAGCACGAAAAAATATAAACAAATGATAACAAAACTTTGGTGAGGGTCGCACAACAGAGCGAGGCTCCAAATTAGGACTGTTCGTTAATTACGTCGTAGGGGGGCTGGGTGGTTTTATATGGGGGGTAAATTTTGCAGAACGTTGAAAAATTTGGGGGTAATTTTTAGAACACGCGAAACTTTGGGGGTGCATTTCAGTGTCATGCAAATTTTCAACAGACCAGGACTGAGATTGAGTGCAATTGCGTGAAACGCAGCACTGTATAAATCCGGAGTGTCCTAAGCCAACTAAAGCTTTCCTACTAAAGGTTTCTGTCGAACTTCTCCCCTCTCTTTTTTCTTGCCAGTTAGAGCTTGTTCTAATACCGTACATCCTCTTCAACAATCGTACTTAGTTTAGAACGCCATTTTGATGCTTACCTGTAGCTTAGTCATTAGCGTGCAGGGGGAGGGGGTAAAATTTCAAATAGCCGTTTTTTCGAAGGGGGTAGAAATTGAAACTTCTTTTTTGTATGGGGGTAAGTTTCACAAAAACCTACTAGCAGAAAAACCACCAGCCCCCCCTGCGACGTAATTAACGAACAGTCCCTTAAGTGCGCCAGTTTCCAAATTAAGTGCGCCCTATCCATACCATCATCACCTATCCACACTATCACCAACTATTCACACCATCACAAGCTATCCCCACAATCGTCACCTATCCATGAGAGTGATGATAGTGCATGTTGATAGGTGACTATGGCTTGGATAGCTGTAGTGTGGATAGGTGATGATAGCTGGTGATAGCATGGATAGCTGTTGGTGTGGATAGCTGGTGATAAAATGGATAGCTTGTGATGGTTTGGATAGGTGATGGTGCGGAGTTTACTTTGACTGGTGCATAACATGATACACTTCAGTTCAGGATCCGTACTTGAAGTACCAACATCTAAATTTCAAGATGGCGGCCAAAAATCGCTGACCTTTAATACTTGAACATCGATGAGCATTCACGCTTGAAATTAATAAAGGTACGTACATGGAAATGATCATGGACACTTTTTAGGGGTACTCCATTTTAGGTACTCCAAAAGGGTACTCCATGGAGTAGTACTCCATGTTTTGTCCTCTCCCCCTATAAAAAGCTGCAATAGCATTTGTTTCTTCACTTCAGGTACATTTTGTGGAGTATTCCGTCGGCAAGCACTAGACAGGGGGGCTATGCTTTAAATGTGGACAAAATTGTGACAGGTATTATTATGTTCTTCATGCGGAAGTACATTTGTGTACAGTACACCTCTGGAGTATGCCAGTAATAGGGGCATAGGGCTTATACAAACCTGGCAAACTGGTTTTCAAAGGGAACATTGCTGTGAACAAAGTATTTTTTTTTTGGCCTGAATTTCAGCCACCTTTCCTTATAGATTTTCATCCCTGTGGAATTTCCAGTGAAAAATACAGTGACTGTAGGGTGAATAAGAGGGGTATAGACCTCTTTACCTCTATATACAAATTGCTGATTTCAAATCATGTGATGTTTTCATATTTGAAATGGTTTCATACAAAGGATCTTTTATCATTAATCATGTGGTTTGAAATGGACAATTATCCATACATACATAAGGTAAAGAGGTCGATAGACCTTTTCCACTTGAGTGGGGGCCCTGTGGTTTGTTTACCCAAGCACTCAGGCATAGAATGTTCTTTGCTTCCACTCATCAATATTAATGAATTTTTCTCGTGCATTACAAGAAAACAAAAGACGTTGTTTCGCATGAGTGCCAGTTAGGAAAACAAACCTAGCAAAACCACAGGGACCCCAATCAAGAGGAAAAGGTCTATTGGCCCCCACCTCCCTGGAATTTTCACTTTCCCCTTGCCATATGGGTGTGGATCTTTTCTATAATTACACAATCCAACATAATTAAGAATCAATGCATAATAATCCATATTTTTAAGTGCACAACACTCCCTGATAAAAAAAACGCAAATTCCCTAGAAGTGAGCAATGTGCAAAATGTCTTGATATACTGCATTTTTATGATTTCAGGTCACAATGCAGATGATATTGCAGAGACGGTCATCATGAATGGTCAGTACACCGTGCCTTTGTCAACTTGTAATCCATTGTAGTATATATTTTGATGTAAACACGCAAATCTCAAAATTCTATGCAAATTAAGACCATGATTTCTGACCTCCTCTATGCTTATGATTTTTTTCGTTTAAGCTTGATGAAATATTAATGAGTCTGAGAACAACATAATAATCAGATCATAACATTTTCACACCCATTCTGACACAGGGTCTTCAGACTTTATGGTGTTTTCAGTTAGGATGATTCTATTAATTTTCTAGCTGTTGACATTTATTTTGTTCTTGTTAGTTCTACGTGGTGATATAGCTCGTCTAAGAAGGTGCACTTCAATAGTTACCGTAAGTGATCATTTTATGGCGATGAATACTGTAACAACACTCCACCACACTCACACACACTCACTATCCTTTAGCATCATTTATCCACTAGTGTGTGAGGTATGACGTTGCATGGTATGATGTTGCACAGCTCTCCTCCAAGTACCCCGGCCCCCCGCCAAGACTGCAGACAGGCCAGACACCTTTAAGACTTCATAGACAACCTCAGACCATGTTTTCCTTGGCCTGCCTCTACGTTTACGCCCCACCACCTTTGTTTATAATGATGATTGTGATCATTGTCAAAATAAACACCATTATCAAACTCTCACCTGAAACATATCGCCATTTAATCAAATTTGCCAGATAGGTCTAATCATCAGCCGTTCCTTGAGCAAATAAACATAGTTAATAGAGTTCTCCTCTCTCAGTATGCTGTACAGCTTTGTCACTGCGGCACTTTCACAGTCATACGAAGACCGCTCTATAAGCAAATAGCTTCCCTTACGATCTGCGTGCCTATGTTTTTATTTTAGGGAACAGAAGGGGCCATACCAAGATGCAAGCCTTTCAAATACACCTACGAAAAGGAGATAGTCATGTAAGTGCATCCTACAATGCCAAAAGTACATAACCATGGTTATGTACTTCTGACAATGCACTTAGCTTGCGTAGCTGGCGGTTTTGTGTGTTTTCCTAGACTATTTCACTCCGAGCGCGAGATGTTCGATATATGGACGCGCGAAGAACGGGGTTGAAGAAAGCGTCCCGGGCTCCCGCCTTCCCCCAGGACGCTTTTATCGAACATCTCGCGCTCGGAGTTAATTATCGTCTCGGAAAACACACAAAACCGCCAGGGCGTTTTTTTGCGCGTCCATTTATCGAACATCTCGCGCTCGGAGTGAATTATCGTCTCCGATAACACACAAATCTGAACACAATTCCGCCAAGGCGCTTTTTCGCGCGTCCGTTTATCGAACATCTCGCGCTCGGGCTGAATAATCGTCTCGGAAAACACCCAATACCGAACACAAATGCACTGAATTGTGACCGCCTCCCGGTTAGCTCAGAGTTGACAAAAATCTTTTTCTGGATAATTAATACCATTTGCGTCCATCGATGAAGTGTGACGATTTTTTCGCGTTAGTTTATGCTTCAAACGTGCACGTTTTGTCGTTTCTTGCTAGCTGATTGGATGCAGTTTTGACCGTTATTTTCAGCTAATGAGAGAGCGAGAAACGTGACTACTTTTCGACAAAACGTGCACGTTTGAAAAGTAAACCTTCGTGAAAAAATCGTCACACTTCATGGATGGATGTAAATGGTAGAAACAACAGGGGCGGATCCAGGATGTTTTCAGAGGGAGGTTGTAGCACTAAGTTGGACTGGTTAAAGGGGCACTCGCACGCTTAATATTCGTCCACCGTGGACTTAAAATAGGTAAAATTGTATCCGTGAAAACACATGTACATTTGCCCGTAGTAATCAAAATAATCCTCCAGATTAATTGAGAAACCTTTCAAGTGTTAGACAAATGCAATTCTAGGTTGTTTTGACCTGTTATCAAGATGATGGAATTGGATTGCAATTTGAGCTATTTTCTTATCAGAGAAGTGGCCAGCAAGCGCGTGCGAGAGCCCCTTTAAACCGTACTGAGCTCAAAACGTTTTAATAACGGCGTGTTTTCCCAGAGTTCATTGAATCTATTAATCTCATAGGGGAGATTGCAAACCCCACAACCCCTTCCCTAGACCCACCACTGAAAGAAGACGGTGCTGCCTTTGCTCTAACATCTACAAGTGGCAAGAACTTTGCGTCTTCTCGGATAAGGTTAAACCGTAGGTCCCGCCTTTCACATGCACAGCAATTAACTGATTGTTGCCCATCCTCATTGCAGGTTTGTAGGATTTCCGGCCCTCAGGCAAATTGCACAAAAATAAAAGCAACAAAAAATACAAAATAGATACTCTCCTTTCAGTTACCCAAGTCTTGGAGCTGTTTTCAGCTATTACCTATAGTTTATTTTACGTGATTTGTTTCCAGGTATGCATATTTCAAGAAACTTGACTACTTCTCTACAGAGTGTATTTATTCTCCAAATGCCTACCGGTTAGTGATTGTCAATTTTGTAGGGTATCTAGTCTAGACTGCTAGCAGCCCCTTCTTTGGCGCTTCCCCAGAGAAGTGCGCGCGAACCCCCGACAAAAGTATGGGCTGCTAGCAGTCTATATCTAGTCCTGTGAGGAATGTTTCTGATAGCTGGTGCTCCCGCCAAAATTCCGCCATTTTTGGCGCGTGGGTGTGGCACAGGAGGCCCGTGAAGTAAATGATTTGCTAAACTACAAATTTGAAGTCCACTTTACATTTCTTTTCTATGAGGCGATTTGAGTAACTGAAAATGTACAGCTGCTATTGAAATAATTTCAGCTATGTGCTACTCTCTGACCCTGAAAACAAATTATATGCAAAGTTCGTTCCGAGGGGTCTTTTAGCATACTTTTTGGTAGCAGAGATAATAATAATAATTAGAAAATAACACCTATGTTGTATTGTGAATGTGCGCATTCTGATTGGTTGAAAGGCGTGTTTGTAAGAGACCTGAGAAACACGATTGTCACGCAACGCTGTCGCGCGTGTATATGTTATTTTTCTAAAAGCAATAAAAATACTTTCTGCGTGCTCTCTGTTTTCTTACAAACACTCGGAGAATGTTGGTCGAACTGATAAAGTTTTCAAGTTTTGATCAGTTCTCCCAACATCCCCCTCGTGTTTGTAAGAAAGCAGAGAGCACGCGGAAAGTACTTTTATTGCTTAATAATAATAATAATAATAATGATGATTTTATTGCAGTTTCTCTACATGGTAGTTTTACATCTGCATATAAAATAAATAACTACTACGTAAACAAAATAAAAGTGAAAATATGTACAATATAATTAATTAAAAGCTAAGAATATTAATAATGATTATCTATCTATGTACACTAATAAGTAATAATAATATGTCCTTTTAATATGTTCTTTTAATTTCTATTAATTACGCGATGTGAAGCTTTGTTTTTAAAAATATGAAAGCATTCTTTCTTAAAATTATGAAAATACCCTATTATTGTATACCCTAGATATTATTGTCTTTCAAAAATGGAACGTAATGTGCAAGTTTGAGTTTTTGGAGTGACGACTACTCTCTCCCTTTCCACATTTGCTTTCAGAGGCCATGCACGGACGTATTTGAAGGATTTAGAGAAAATCAGACCAAGCACAATAATTGGTAATTGTTGTTGTTGTTGTTGTTGTTGCTATTGCTATTGCTATTGCTATTGCTATTGCTATTGCTATTGCTATTGCTATTGATATTATTGTTATTTTTATTGTATGTATGCTTCCTTCCTCAGATATAATCCATTCTGGTGAGAGTATGTCTGTCAAGAAGGATGTCAAAATGCCGGTTCAAGGTTACTTGATGTTTATTTTGTATTTCGTATTGTCCTATACCAGGGGCACCCAACGATTATTTTCGGTAAAATATCTGTTCGGATGGGGGCCTGAGAGCTGAAACTTTCGCTTCAGAATTTCAAGCTTTAACTTTCGTATATAGATCATAAGATCCCCTGGATTTTTCGAATAGCACAAAAAGGTTAAATTGTACTAATTTTGGGGGGTTTTTTGCCGTTAAAAAGGTCACCTAAAATTTTCGGATAGAGTCTTTCCCCTAGCATTTTCGGAAGACTTGATTTCAATCCCTAAAATTTTCGCAACCCAAAACTTTCAGCTACGAAATCCGAACAGATATAAAATTTGTAGGGATTAAAAATACCCAGTTTACAGTCATTTGTATGCTCATCAACGACTTATAATGGCATTCTGAGCTGTTTTACGGTATTGTCTCGTTGGGTGCCCCTGCTATACCTTACCCTGCGGTATTTTTTATGTCAGTCGCTGTGACGTTGCGTGTCACAGGAAAATGTGGGCCCCCTGTGTCCGCGCACTGACGTGTTCCCCTTCCAGTAAAGACCCGATACTAAGAATAACAATTAGTTTAATTTTAATTCTAAATACTACAATAGCAATAATATAATTACTAATAGTACTAATGATGGCTTATGGCCAATAACTAATAACTAAATAAATACTAATAAATACTTCATATAACGTTCCGTTGCAAACTTTCAATGTCCTAGCATAATTGGTTGATTTACATTCCTTTATATTTCAGTTCATACAAATTCTCTTTGTTACCTTACTAAATATATGTCCTCCCATTCAAGCGTTCGTAAAACAATCCCGTAACTTGCAACAAAAAAACAATCCAATCTCCGTAAATGTGTCTCTCCATAAAACTCCAACTCCAATAACTCCAACTCCAACTTTACACGCCAAATTTCTGTTTTCGTTCAGCTCCTTTCCCTTGTCCACATGACTTTGATACTTTGTTTACTTCTCTTCTCCTCTCCTTCAACTAGCAGTTTCCAATTAACACTTTAATCCACCTCTTACTATCGTGAATCCCAACTGGTGATTTCCAGCTGTGAGCGTGCCAAATCTGCAAATATAACGGAGAACTCTCCCGGCCCTCGGCCAAACACTTCAACTACGAACCGTACATGCCGCTTCCAACTCAACTCTCCTTCTTCAACAACTTTCCTGCGCGTATTTATACAATTTTACGTTCAAAACTTGTGACATTCATTGTTCCGAGATTGAAAAGAAGCTAGATTACATAAGTCTGATTGCCCTATTACAAGGTGCTAAATGCAATAAAGATGTAAACTACTGTGATGAAATTACTAACTTATTGTTATGATTTTTAATTGCTTTCTAGAAACAATAGAGTTTCTATTTCTAATTATCATTACTCTATTATTCCTTATGATAACCTAATTATAACCACTATGATAATAGGATTAATTTACGGAGGGCACAACGTGACAGTCGCAAAGTGCAGACTTTCGGGGGGGGGGGGGGGGGGGGGTTGTTGTTTTGAGTCTCAGGATTGTTTTTGGGTCTCTCTTGAAATTCCCAAACAAAGATTTCCCTTCAGGAGAGCCGGCTAGCAGGCTAAACTAGGCGGACAAAAATATATCCCCAAAACTCATACAAAACTAACAGCTCCGCAGGCTAGTAGGTATCGTGGTATAAATGCGACGGGGCGCCGATGGTTATTTTGGTATTGGAGTGAACAGAAGAAGAGAACACTGGATCTCCAGGCATGGGCTGTTCCAACATACCCCCTATCAAAACTCTAAATTTGCAAACATTTCTCTACCCCTGTGGAAATTCGAGGCTCCTGCACGTCTTCTGCGGATTGAAGCAACCCCTGTCGAAAGTTTTACTTGTTTATGTGTTTAGAAACCATTACTTTTTAGGATGATGAATAGGAAGGACTTAACGCTTCCGGGGGGTTGAGGACCTACGGAAAATTTTCCAGGGGGGTTGTATTGGACTCTGGAAATTCCACGAGAGGGGTGTGTCTGGAAACTAGAAATTCCAGTCGGGAGGGGTAAAAAGTATTAATTTCTATGGTTATTGATTTACCAGGCACATGTACAAGGTGCGGGTATATTTCAAGTCAACCGCTCTGCAAGGCCTGTGTGCTGCTTGAGGGGCTGAACAAGGGATTACCAAGGTTTGTCACGCAATATAAACTCCATTTTTGTTGCGCATTATAAGCATCATTCATCATCCTTTTGTATCATTCTTTCTTGCAATCAAGCTCCTTTCGAGCAACCTCGACTTCAAACTTCAAACACTCTAGGATACGCATGCGCATGCTGGCTCCTTCAACCACCGGTCCAGTCTATCTCGCCTTCACGTGTACCCAGGAACCCATGATTTTTATTCAATGAGCACAGTCATGTTTTAAGTAATCATCCATGCAAGAAGGAACCGAAACTCCATTGTTCTACGGCATTCAGGGTTCCCCACATAGGATATGTTCCATTCTTTTACCACAGAGAGTTGTCATGACTAGTAACATAATACAAGTGAAACAATTATTGATTTCGACTTGCTTGAGAAAATATATCCGTATATCCTGTATATGAGCCACATGTGCTTATATCTTACCATAAATCCTGAGAAAAGTCTTTCTTTCATGGTAATTTTACCAATTTTTGTGTCTAAGCCAAAAATCGCCGATATTTTCATAGAAAATAATTGCATTCCAGCATGCTCTGCCGTTGGCTTGGGTAGTTCTTATACGGACCATTACTTGACCCTCTTTGTTTTCTTGTTAGGCTTGGTATTGGAAAGACACACAAAGTACAGGTAAGTGTGGGTTATTTATTTAACATATACGAGTTCGCGCTCTCCCTGTCTAAATCAGACGACACACTGTAAAAAATAATGAGCTGTTTTGGCCCCGAAGGCCAAAACGGCCCCAAGGATGCAAGGGCCAATTTGGCCCACATGGAGCTGTTTTGGATAAGATGGGCCAAAATAAGTACCTGTTAGGGCCAATTCGACTATCTTTTACTCTAAATAGGCCCCTCAAAATTTGGCTCCTTTACAACTGGGCCCCAAAATTGGGCCAAAATTGCACCATCATGGTACACATAACAAGGCTTGTGATTTTTGTAAACGTTTACCCAATAAATTTGTCGTAAACAGTCAGGGCAACTTGAAGTAATGAAATGACATTTCACAAATAATTAAGGTCTTCACTGGAGTAAAAAGTTCCATACAACATCGCCAATGTTTCAAAGAATTTAAGATTAAAAGAAGAATACAAAAGTTATGGCAAATTTGACTCTTTCCCACAAATACAAATCAATGCTATAAGCACTTCTGTAAAAAAATAAAGCTAAATAATAATTAAATGCGATTTGTTCTCATTGCCTTTTAAGCTACCCCATCTATATGAAAGGCACTCTACCTTTGACCATAAAAATATAAAAATATAAAAGTCATAATAATAAAAAAATGTTACTTTCACAAGGTATGTATAAAACAATTACGAAACAAGGGGCCTATTAGCAATTTTATTTCCCTATTGAGGCTTACAGAACTTTGGCATTTTAGACATTCAATGCTGAACCATTAAATCTACATTTGTTCATTGTATATGTCTAAATCATATTTGGGGCAAATATATTTAGAGTTGTCATTGCGATCCATGCTGCTGCATATGTTTAATGGCTTGTAGGTTACCAACTCTGACTGCTGCCTAACCATCACACCCCCTCGATTTACAAGTCTTACCTTAAATGCGTGCAAATGACTATCATATTGTAATGTCACTATCTCTTTCAAAATGAAAAAAACCTGGCCATTTGCCTTTACAGGTACTGTGACGATTTTCTGCACCTCGGAAAATTCTGGAAAGATACCATCGCTGCCTGTGTGGACAATTCCTCCCTTTTTGTACTTAGTGCCATGAACAGTACACCAGTTTGCCCTAAGGATATGAATGAATTTCAATAACTAATTAATTCAGGCAGATGCTTTCAAATGCTTTCACATGAAGAACTTAATAATTTTGTAGATGAATTTCTCCAGCTTCACTTTTGTTACAGGTCTGACTGAATTAGCATCATGTAGCAAAAATCAGCAGGATAATCGTTTTATTATTCAGTACATCAATAGCCGGCACAAAAACATCCTAGAAAAGTTTTACTCTTGCGTAATTTTGAGTGCTCAATTTATCATATTTCGCTCAGATGACAAAAAGCTGGAAAATACTGCCGATCATCGGACATTGTCCGATACAAATCGGAATATGTCCGGCCAGAATTGTGATTTGTTCGGTCATATTGACGATTCTTTTGCTCTTTTTAAGTTTGCGGTGACAATCTGAGAATCTAATACCAAAATCGAGCAAAGAGGCAATTAAACAGCTCTAAACCAATCAGAACGCGCGTACTATCTTAGCTATTTTAGAAAACTTTTGAGTAACTGGATTTTTGACCATCTTTTGTCACAATTGCTCGAGATCCGGTAAAAACTCTCTTACAGCTGTTTGAGTATTCTGCGAACTCTCGAGATCGATTTCCAACCGTCAAACCGCTTTCTGGCTTCCGTTAATCAAACTTGAAACCCTTGGATTGCATAGAATTCAGGTATTCGCCATCCTTGTGAAATGCCTCAACACACAACATATTTTACTATCTTTTCTAAACAACTGGCCTAACTTTCTGTCGGCTAAGACTCAAATTACCCCCCGAGAGTTTGATTGACGGAAGCCAAAACGCCATTGGAAGTCGAACGCGAGAGTTCGCAGAATACTCAAAACAGCTGTAATTTGAGTTAAGCTTTCTACACTTATCTGAAATCCATTCTTATCGCTGTTCTTCTTGTTGTGCAGCGTGATGCAGCTCTCACAGCTCACAGTCAAACTGGAAACACAAATACCCTGCCAACAGCAAGCAGTTCAGATAAGGCTGCCAACGCGTCAATAGAGTTCTAATAGACATCTTGCTGCCACCCACTTCAGATCATGTGTTGATTCAGGGGGTCAAATTGTTCTCAAGTGCACGAGTGTATGTGCAGCACTAACAAAAGTATCCACCCAAAGGGATCATCACATGATCTGAATTGGGTGGCAACAAGATATAAACACCGTTAGCCGATTTTGCCTATGGCAGTTAGACTTCTTTTCGTGTTGCTCCCTCTATCTCCTGTGAAGCAAGCGAGATAAGTACACAACACAGAGGTTGTATTGAAAACTGCAAATGAGGATTTAATAGTCAGAAGCCACTGTAATGGAGGCTATGAAGAAGGAGCGAATGGAATGAGAGACGTGTGTAGTGGAGAGACCGACCGCAATAGGGGTTTTATTGGACAGGATGTGACTGCTATGGATCTTCTATGAATAACAAAAGTAACTGCAGAAGATACTACAGAAGTGACTGCAGAAGTGACTGCTATGGATCTTCTATAATGAACAAAAGTAACTGCAGAAGTTACTGGTATGGAAGTTCTATAATGAGCAAAAGTGAATGCAGAAGTGACTGCCGAAGTGAGTGCTATCGATCTTCTATAATTAACAGAAGTTACTGCAGAAGTTAATACAGAAGTGTCTGCAGAAGTACATACAGAAGTGGCTGCAGAAGTGACTCCTATGGATCTTCTATAATGGACAAAAGTAACTGCAGAAGTGACTGCTATGGATCTTCTATAATGGACAAAAGTAACTGCAGAAGTGACTGCTATGAATCTTCTATAATGAACAAAAGTGACTGCAGAAGGGCCTGCAGTAGACGCTATGATTCAAACTTGACCAAGTTATGAACAAACTCGCGAAATACCAGACACGCACACAACTTTGCTATAAAATGACTGACAGAAAGAAACCAGCTGACACGGTACATTATTGCGTAGCCTAACTTGGATAGCAAGCGTTACCAGTCAATTCAAGTACCTATAAGTCATTATTACAACAATATAATGATTTTCAAGCTCATTAATTATTCGTAAGGTTGTAAGCCAATGGCTTCGCGCATTTGGTCAAGCTCGGCAACTGTATGGACAGTAGACGGTAACAATGATCACATTTGTTAGAATTGATAACAAATTACAGTGATTCAATGAAATTCGAGAAAATGTGAAGTTACTTCAATCCTAGCTGTCTCTTCCCGATTGTGTGTAGCATGTACAGCTAACTCAAGAAACGTTGTTAGTCGGTAAAGCGCTCAAGCTAGCGCACCCAGACCGCTAGAGAATATTGGTAAACACCTAACAAAGGTATACAAATATTTAACCATTATCCTGCGAGATTGCGCAGAATATCGTCTGATACTTAGCCGACGAGGGACGAAGTCCCGAGTTGGCTAAAATCAGACCATATTCTGCAAAATCGAGCAGGATAATGGTTTATTATTCAGCACATCGATAGCACAAAAAAACCCGAAAAAAATCTTTTTTGTATTATTTACGAGCTCAAAACATCATATTTTCCTCAGAGACGGATATCGCAGGATAGCTGTCATGTACAGAAGACAGCTATTGGCGTTCCAATGACCATATTGGGCAGTGCATCGATGTGCTGAATAATAATTGTAGATATCTCAAAGCATATACGTTTAGTACCTTATCTTCATTCTTTTCGTATTTTCCCAACGTTTTGCACCACTTTCCCTGTACTGTGGTCGCGTTTGCTACGACAACCTTTATTGAATTAGCTGTATACAGAACAAGAAAAAAAAAATACAATGGCAGCGGTGGGATTCGAACCCACGCCTCTTTCGAGACTGGTGCCTTAAACCAGCGCCTTAGACCGCTCGGCCACGCTACCATTCGCGAGAAGGGACGCGAAATGTACGATCTAGACCAGTCGAACGGACGGAAAACGACTTCTCGTGTGCTGTGATAACCACTTGGAACGTGGACGTTGAGAATGTCTGTGAAAATTTCAGTCGAAGGTTAAGGTTTGATGAGGAAAAAACAATGTCAACTACAAAATTACCCACAAGACCCTGGGGACGAGGTTGTCTCAACTATGGAGAGAACAAGATGGCAAACAATGAGGCCGAGTGCCACAGGGTTCCCAACCATGGGCTAGACCGCTGACCTGGACATTACAGAGCGTTACAACAATATTATGGAATGTCTTAACCCCAGTCTGACCCACGGTTCTCTCAAGTGGATAACTTACGGATATCTTAGGTGCTCGTAATATTTCTCAAAGTAATATTCAAAAAACAGAACTGATGGAGGCTGGTGCATTCCCCGTTGTAGATTTTAGTGCGTTGAGCATCGACAAGACCACCGATGCTGACTTTGACAGTGATGCGATAAAGCAGTTGTCCAAAACTCTAATTGAAACGTTCAAACTTAACAAGGGATTCGCGTACTTGTCACAGCATGGTATTCCACTAAGCGAGGTAGGACGAAACTCAAAAGAGTCGTGTGTTACTTTAAAAGCGAAATGCACAGGAAAACCGAGTTAATTCTTTTAATAACGTTGGTCACGCGGAAAGAGAAAAGGTGCAAATCTTTAGTCTTGAATTCGTATTTTGGTAGTCTCCCTCGCGCGCAGCCTGTTCTTTGCGTCGGTCACAAAACGAGAGGGAAGCGTTGCGTGACCGACACGGGCTGGCGAGAGACTCGTATTTTGGCGGTTTTTCTCTAAAGACATAAAACCTTTTGGTCCCTGAAATTATTACAGAAAACGTCCTGATGTTTTTTTCGAGGAATAAAATGCAGTTTGTATTATATGAGTGAATTTGATTTCATAAATGAAACATTGACGAAAAACATCAGTAGAGTTTGAAATAAAACCCCGCATTCATAAAGACAGGTACTAATTTAGAGAGTGACGAAAGTAGTTCGATTATTCAGATCATTAGGCGGTGATTACATGAGACCGGTACGAACTGAGTTCGTACCGGTCTCATGTAGTTACCATCCTTTCGATCGTGTTTACGTGAGGACTACCGGTGAGGACTTTTTTTAGACCGGCCTCATGCAAACGCCCGGGGGGGGACTCCCATATTTTTTGGTCGGGGATGATCGTCGTATCTTTTAGGGGTTAAAATCACGATGGTTGGTCTGTTTTAGGGGTGATCTTGATCTTCAATAAATGTTAGGGAGATTGGTATCTTTTAGGGCCGAAACTGTGTCCAAAATGCTTTTTCTTATGATGGTACCTCTAAAAACCGTGTAAGAAAGAGAGATTATTGGATGAGAAGACAATAAATTAGAAACAAACACGGAAATTTCTTGATGGGTATCTTTCACCTGTTACATCATCCCCGACAAAAAAGTATTGGAGTCCCCCCCCCCCCCCCGGGTGCAAACGCATGTAAACAAATTTATGAGAGGCGATACGAACTCAGTTAGCTCTGAGTTCGTACCGGTCTTATGTAATCACTGCCTAACGTTCCACACGTGTATGGTACCTTTACTCTTTCCGCGTGACTAACGTTTCTCAAAACACCATATATTTAGACTCGACTACCCCAGTCGCCTTGTTGTTCTCTTCCAGGCGCGCGGTGCATCACGGTCAGGACGAGCGTTTTTCAAGCCACCATCCCATAATCCTTTGCGCGTCTGTAAAGGAAATAATATCGGTATTAGCTGAAACATAAAGTTATATGTTTCTGGTGTTAGCCAGTCACGCAAAAGCGAAATAGAAGGACAAGGCGACAATTCCTACCATTTGCGTCCATCCACGAAGTGTGACGATTATTTTGGGAAGGTTTACTTTTCAAACGTGCACGTTTTGTTGAAAAGTAGTCACGTTTTACGCTCTCTGATTGGCTGAAAATAACTGTCAAAACTGCAGCCAATCAGCAAGTGAGAAACGCGACAACTCGACAAAACGTGCACGTTTGAAACATAAATCTACGCTAGAAAAAATCGTCACACTTCATGAAAATGCTAGTAACGACTGGGTATGGAGTCTGCCATATATTATCCTGTCAGGTGTCCATAATCCTTTCTATTCTGCCTGGAATAACGATTTACTGCCGCATTACGCTCAGATAAAAATGGGCAAATTGTTGTATTAGGGAGCGTTCATAATTTATCTAGAGGGGGGCTATGATGATTTTGAGGGGGGGCCTCTGTTTTTCCCTAATATGATTTAGGGGGGGGGGGGGGGGCTATGGAAAATTTCCAACAAAAATAACATTGAGTATAGGGGGGGCCAACCACTTTTTCCCGAAAAAATTATACGAAAATACAGCAAAAACCCGTGTATAAGGACATTCATTTTTTTCTTTCTTTCATGCTTAAGTACTGTGTTGTATGTCTATTGTGGTTAACAATAAAAAAATTCTTTGAGTGTTTATTTGAAACTATACGAACCTATTTTAAGATTTAAGATAAATAGATAAGATTAATAGCAATCTTCAGGATCAGTAACTATCACAAGACTTTAATATGGCTAAGGGTGGGTTTGACTTGTATATGTGGGGGGGGGGGGGGCTATGATATTTTCTTTGATTAATTGACATCTCTTGAGGGGGGTCAGGAAAAAAATCCTTGAGATCATCAGGGGGGGCTTCGAAAAATGAAAAGAAAAAAATTAGCATATCAAGAAAATTTCGCTAAAAGCTGTCGTTTTGCCGACGTTGCAAAACTTCCTTATTAGGAAATCCCCTTACCTTATTTGGAAGGTCTGTAAGTACTGTAAGTACGAAAAAAGCAGGAAAATTGACCAAAACTTGCAGATACTCGAGAAACATCCTTCTCTTGGTCGCCATTTTGTTTTTACCCCCACCGAGGGGACTGAGTCACGTTTGAACACCACAGGCAACCCGCGCGGATTTGCCATAAAAACGACAGCACTTTCTTGATATGGAAATCATCATAGGCCCCCCTCTAGATAAATTATGAATGCTCCCTTGGAGCTTTTCAGTTATTTGAAGTGTTGTCATACGAACAGATAGACGAAGTCTTCAATGTTGGGGAAAAGTTCTTCACTTTGGATTCAGAAGCAAAATCGAAGTACAAGATGACAAGTCTTTCTGACTTTAATGGTTGGAATCCATTCGAAAGCCAAAAGTGAGTACAACTCGAAGCCGTATTTATTTTTGTAAATTTTCACACGTCAAAACTGTAGCCAACCATGCTTTGGTGGAGAACCCCGGAGGACCCCCACAAAATATACTTTTTATTTTATTTATTTAATGAGCTTCACCAAGAAGATATTTGACGTGGATGATCCCCATACATGGGTCACACGAACAAGGGTGAGGACACCACAACAGTTTAACACCACTTACTGTGGGCCCTGGTTAGAAAGGATAAACAGTAAAAAAAAACAATGTTAATAGCAGCATGTTATGGAGCTGGCTAGACGGCGCGGAGCGTTGCATTTAAGACAAACAGATTTCCATGTATACAGGGATCGTCCACGTCATATACAGAATTAACCGAGTCTTTATAGCGCTGTTCACGCTGTCGTCATCCATTGTTATTAATGTGCCAACCAGAGATCGATTGGTTCACAGAACAAAGGGCGCTATTCAATCTACGGTTGGCACATTAGCATTACAAAGGCAATGTTGATAAACAGTGAATAGCGCTATAGTAAGCAGTAAGCATTGGCTTAAACTGGTTGAACGATAGTGTCTTGGCTGAGCTGGACTGGCAGTTCTATAAGTTCTGACAAAATAAGAGTTCTGGTATGTAGAAGCTCGGCATTTTTTAGGATCTATAGGATGACTAGGATGATCGACTGAAAAACTTCCAACCCTACAAGATAGCAAACAGGGTGTGATCCGCCGCAAATTAACCCCCTAAGAGATGGGAAATTGGGTCAGGTCAGAGAAATTTTAATCCTCAGTCTAGAGCACTTGAGAAGTTAACTGCCTTAAACTTCCATTAGCGTGAAACACCCTAAGAAATAGGGTATCTGACACCCATAAAAGATAGCACTTTGCGTTAATTTTAATAAACTAAAGGTTAAACAGTCAATGGAAAATTGTTTGTTTGTTTCTCCTTCGGAGACAGGTTGGATTTCTCACAAGAAACATCAGATCTCAGACAACAGTTTAGTATCCGCAATGTTGAGAGCTGTGTAAGTACGAAAACTACAAATAAACATATTGTAGATTAGTCTTTCCGCTATATATCCATCGAAGTTTTGTTTCCTAAAAGCATTCGGTTGATTTACTATGAGTGTTTTCGCTAAGCTGCCCGATAGTTTCCTCCATTGCTAGTATTCACTAGGTTCGTAGGTCAATTTGTTAGTGAAATTTTACTGACACAGTGGCCGATCAGAAAGTAGCATGACGTAATCTCGTTCCCTAGGGTCCAAGAGGTAAAACAATACACAGGATTCCCATTGACAGATAAAAGAACTGAGAAAAATAATATCAAAATAACACATTTATTTTTATTTTACCGGCAAGGTGAGCTCCCTGTGTAGAGACTCAGGTTTGTTCTTTTTACCGCGCTGTAAAAAGTAGGTATTTCGATCTTTCAGATCTCAGACCGGTACGAAAGCATTCTCGAACCCAGAGCTCCCCGGCTCGTAACCTCGCGGGGGAGGCTCTGGTGACAGCCACTGACGCATGCTGAGAGAAAGACCGTTCAGCGCATGCTCCAACGCTCAAAATCAGCCAATCAGCAACGGCCCTCAAATGGATGCCCCAGAGCCTCCCCTGCGAGAGCAGACCAGCCGGGGAGCTCTGGGTACGAGAATGGTACGAAAGTCGTTCATGTCGGTCAGCGACCGGAATGAACTCATGTCGGTCTGTGTTTGCTTTCAGACCGGTTTCATGCAAACGCACGTAAAGAAGTATATGAGAGCCGGTACAAGGTCGGTTAGAGAGGTCGGAGAGCCGGTCTCACTTCGTACTAGTCTCTGTGCATCTAGTGACCGCCTTACTATCTCCTTTTCAGCACGACATTGTGGAAGTACCTTCTTTCAAACCAACACTTCAGTCGTTCATCCAAAAGAGACTTCAGAAGTTCGGTATGCGAGTTTTGTCTGCCATCGCTATTGGACTAAACCTGGTGAGTCAATTCATTCGGAGGTAGGAAGTGCTAGCGAACTCCACCGTAGCGGATGAGTATCAGGCTAGGAATATTGTTTATTTATTTACTAGCTTTTGCCCGAGGGCCGGGAAATCCTCACAGAGCGAGGCTCCAATGACGAGGCTCCCTTCTCTATTACTCTATTTCACAGCTGCGAAACAGCCTTTGTTTGAACTCGAGACAAAGTTAAGCTTGCACTTGAGACTCCAAAAGGAAGAAGGTCTTTATGTCATGAAGGTCATGAAGGTCTTTATCAGTACCTGGTCAACCTCAATTTGACGCAGCAATGGGGGAACTGCGAAAAGGTCTTTGTCTCGAGTATTGTTTGGCAGGAGAAAACACCGTTTTGCGCCGTGTATTGCAAAGTGATTTTGGTCGGCCTCCGGCCTCGGTCAACATTTTCCAGACCTCGGTCACAGTTTTTCCCTATACGGACCTCCCAGCCGGTAAATAACATATATATATTTTCCAGGAATGGAATATCTTTGAGCAGCACTACAAGTTGATAGGGACGGAAGATAGTTGGGGTGTGTTTAGAATAAACTATTACGACAGTCTCAGCCGCGATACCAAGGTCAAGCCTGGTCAGCAACGCTCAGGAAAACATTCGGACTGGGGAGTCATAACATTACTGATACAAGATGACAAGAGTGGCTTAGAGGTGGGTGCAAGATACTTAATTATGGGTTAGAGACCTTTTGAGTGTTTTGTTAACAAATGCATGCACGCGCTGACAGTACAATGAAAGAGAAATGGTTAAAATTAAGCAATGAAAGTACTTTCCGCGTGCTCTCTGCTTTCTTACAAACACGAGGGGGATGTTGGGAGAACTGATCAAAACTTGAAAGATACGAGCCGAAGGCGAGTGTCTTTCAAGTTTTATCAGTTCGACCAACATTCCCCGAGTGTTTGTAAGAAACCAGAGAGCACGCAGAAAGTATTTTTATTGCTTTTAGAAAATAACATACACACGCAAGACAGCGTTGCGTGACAATCGTGTTTCTCAGGTCTCTTACAAACACGCCTTTTAACCAATCAGAATGCGCACATTCACAATACAACATAGGTGTTATTTTCTAATACTAATTAAAGGGAGCGTGTCACGCAATTGCGCAGCTGTTCTGCGCATCTGTTTCCCAGAGACCAGAGAAGTGTCATCCTATAACGATTTCCAGCGATTTCAGACTAAAAACCTCGAAAACAAATCGTATATAATCTCGATATTTCTCGATCCATCCAACAATGTTTTTTTAGCTTTGCATATTCTTAAATAGTTAGCTGATATGATGGTCTAATTAGTTTTACTGATGAATTAATGATCGCTCCTGGAGCATGAGCGTATAGAGCAGATTTCGTATGACTGTGAAAAGTACCGCGGCAAAGTTGTTCCGCGCCGCGACCGTGACCGTACCGCGAATACGCGATTTCATTGGCAATTTAATTCAATTTACAGCAGGCCAGGTTTGGTACCGCCACCGCGACAGTACCGCGCCGTACCGCGACGCTTTTCACAGTCATACGAAATCTGCTCTAGTGACACGCTCCTTTGAGCATAAGGGAACAACTTTCTATGACTTTATTGGCAACATAAAGCACGCGTGATGCCGGGAGAGACAAGAGAATGTTGAAAAGCCACGAGCCGCAGGCGTGTGATTCTTAACGTTTCGAGTGTCTCATCCAATATCGCAAGTTGGGAGAGCTCGGAGGTCGGAGGTTGGAAGTTGGAGGTCGGAGGATCGCTTGGACGTGAGAGATAGATGACATTGTTGAGTCCTCAATTACCAACCCCTCCCTGGTCGGTAGTTTTAGTTAATGGAGCCTAGAGCGCAGTGGTGCAGTCCAAAGATCACACTGGAAATTAACTCGCGTACAAGAGTCATGTTATTTTACTGTAGCCCGTGCACTTTTTTTTTTCTGCGTACAGTGATTTCACTGCCTATGTGCCTTCACCCAATTGGTCAGTCGGACACATGCGCTATGAGTCATAACTTGCCTTACCACGTACACTAGCTTGCTCGAGATTACACTTTTGCGCTATAAAAAAATTGACTTTGTTGACACAAGATATAAGAACGAAGGATGAAGTATAGAACGAAGTATGAGTCTTATGAGTGGCTATGGGTGTATTTGTTCCATAACAACCAGCGTCATATTTCATAGGTCTTGACTAAAGATGGCCAATGGACGAAGGTCCCACCCATCAAGGGTACAATCATAGTGAACGTGGCTGATTTGCTTCAACGATGGACGTCAGATGAACTCCCGACAATGGTAAATAGGGGGGGGAGGGTACAATCATAGTGAACGTGGCTGATTTGCTTCAACGATGGACGTCAGATGAACTACTGACAATGGTAAATAAGGGGCGGGAATGTATTTGGGTTACCTATGATTATATTGAAACTTTGAAAGGGGAGCGCAGTCAAGTATAATTAAAGCGCCTCCCCCCCCCCCCCCCAACCCCCCACCCCCTCGTTTTGTCACTCGCCCCATTGTCACTCGGCCAAAAAATCCAAGATGGCGCTCGCGACTACGAACTCCGGGTTTTCGCCGCTAAAAACAGCCTCCAACGCCTGCTAGCAGGCTAAAAGCGTGTTAGATAAAGTATTTGTGTTTGTATCGTGTAATAGACATCTTTCTTTTGTGAGTAATGTTTTCTCACGATGCATTCCCAAGAAAATGGGAAATGGGAAAACATTATCCACAAGTAAAAGAGGTCTATTATCCTGCACGTACAAGATGGAAGGGATACTTTATTTCAGTCAGACGTTCGAGGCAGTCTCGTGTTTGATATAAATAATTGAAGCATTCAAAATACACCCAAATGAGACTAGTAGGGGTTCTCTTGAAAATTGCATACAAACCTCGGAATTTGTGAGCTCTTAGAATTCCTTCAGCATTTAGCAAATGATATAAAATTATTTTTAAACTTTGCAATCTGAAGTACTCTTTCGACAGGGTGTTCATCAGAATTTAGAAAATAACACCTATTTCATATGGTGAATGTGGGCATTCTGATTCGCTAAAAGGCGTGTTTATAAGAGACCTGAGAAACACGATTGTCACGCAACGCTCGCAACCCGTGAACGTTATTTTCTAAAAGCAATAAAAGTACTTTCCACATGCTCTCTGGTTTCTTACAAACACTCGGGGAATATTGGTCGAACTGATAAAAACTTGAAAGACACTCGCCTGCGGCTCGTGTTTTTCAAGTTTTGATCAGTTCTCCCAACATCCCCCTCGTGTTTGTAAGAAAGCAGAGAGCACGCGGAAAGTACTTTTATTGCTTAATCACAAACACCGAGAAGTGATTTGAAAAAAGAAAACAAGCAAGTTGAGCGCGTCTGAATCAACCAGTCCAGTCAAGTGCTAGCTTGCTCTCAGGCGTTGGAGAGTAGTTTTTAGGTCTAGAAACCTGAGTTTGCTTTCGCGTGGCGCCATCTTGTCCCCCCCCCCTCGATTTGTTACAAATCCAAGATGGCGGCCACTCGAAAAGAACTCGGGTTTCTCGACCTAGAACCACCTACTCTCATACTCTCCAACGCCTGCGAGCAGGCTAGTTCACTTGGTTTAGGCGTTCACTTGGTTTAGGCGTTCACTTGGTTTAGGCGTTCACTTGGTTTAGGCGTTCACTTGGTTTAGGCGTTCACTTGGTTTAGGCGTTCACTTGGTTTAGGCGTTCACTTGGTTTAGGCGTTCACTTGGTTTAGGCGTTCACTTGGTTTAGGCGTTCACTTGGTTTAGGCGAGTTTCAGACGTCGAATTATTGCCGCGTCGAATCCAATTATTAAAAGTTCCATTTTACAGCTAGAGGACACTTTGTCTCGTGCAAACGGTAGAACAAAAAGGAATGTAAAATTTGTTTTTCTTGTTTATTCTTCCTTTGGGTATACAATGGAGAAAACCAGTCGACACGGCAAAAGTCGACGTTTGAGACAGGCCTTACTTTCACATTTTGCTGGTGTCCTAAATACTGCGAGGGGGCAGTTAGGCAGTCGCGTGGGGGCTGGTTTGAGATGATGGGGGTTGGATTCTTTGCTGGCGGAACAGAAAGCCCCAAATCACGACATTTTGAAAAAAATACGCAGCGCGACACGACGGTTTTGTCTATAAAGAAAGAAAGAAAGAAAGAAAGTGAAAGAGAAAGAAAGAAAGAAAGGGTCTTCTCCTCGTATTTTGAGAGAACTCAAAGCGGTCGAAAATACACGACAAGGAGAGGCTGGCGAAACCTTTAAAGTGGATGCGCGTTGATATTATGAAACATTTTGTTTTTTATTTTAGGTCCATCGCGTGACGGTCCCAGAAGACACGGAACAGCGCGACAAGGCTCGCCAATCACTTGTCTACTTCTTCGACCCAGATAAGACGGCTTTAGTCACGTGTCTTGATGGGTCTAACAAATATCCACCAATCACAGTCTCGGATTATATTGAGTGGAAAGTTAAAACTAGCTTCCAGTAAAGTCGGTATAATTAGTGATTTAATGTTTTAAAGAGAAAATGAAATAGATTTAAAATACATATCATACATAGCCTCAGAGTATGAGTTGTTACGTTTGAAAGTAAAAATAACTTGAATAAGACAGTCGACCAAAGTCGACAAGTCATCCCCTTCGAAGGAAATTACTGCAGAGATCATTGGGAAGTGCTGAATTTCCCATTATATACACATGTAAATTTCACTTAACATTCTTGTGAAATTCAGCTTTTCCCATGCATTTCTGCAGTAATTCCCTTCGAAGAGGGCGACTTAGACCCGTCCACACTACACCGTTTTCAAACGAAAAAACGGATACTTTTTGCTCCGTTTTCAAAAAGATTTGCGTCCACGCTTATCGTTTTCGCCCGTCTACACTACAACGCGTATCCGTACGAAAACGCTCTTATGCATTCAGTGCGCATGCTCAAACAAGCTCAAGCATGCGCATTTCGATCTGTTGGCCCGCGAAATCTGGTCGGGTTTGCTGTGGTGACGTCATCGTTTTCACATAGCATCGTTTTCACCCGTCCACACTAGAAAACAGCGTTTTCAAACAGCTCCGTTTTCAAATCGCTCCACTCTGGAGCGTTTTCGGATTGATCCGTTTTCGGTTTTCGGCGTTGTAGTGGGACGATAGCCGTATCCGGAGCAAAAAGTATCCGTTTTCGTTTGAATACGGTGTAATGTGGACGGGGTCTTATTAACTTTCAAACAGTGCGGACCCCCTTTGAAACCCTAAATTTGCTAAGACTCAAAACGGAATAGCTTTAAGTGACTTTTTAAGAATTTTGAACAAATAAGAATTTTTCTTTTTTACCTTTTATTTCGCAGACTTTTCTTACGTGTTTTGTTTACAAATACACCCGCTTTCTGGCTCGCTGCCAGTGCGTGTTTGTAGGCAAAACACTACAAAAAGTCTCTTAAACTATAAATATTCACTGGAAAATTGACAAGACAAAGGAATTTCTTAACCCTTGTCTGACCCAGCGCTTTATCAAGTGTTGCGTGGTTAAGTTAAGAACTTATTATGTCTGAGTACCCGCGTAATATTTCTCAAAGTATATTCCGAAGGCTGCAATGATGGAGGCTGGTGCATTTGAATTCCCCGTTGTAGATTTTAGTGCGTTGAGCATCGACAAGACCACCCATGATGACTTTGACAGTGATGCGATAAAGCAGTTGTCAAAGACTCTCATTGAAACGTTCAAACTTAACAACGGATTCGCGTACTTGTCACAGCATGGTATTCCACTAAGCGAGGTAGGAAGAATTTCGGTCACTGAAGGGCGTTTGCCCAGTTCCCTGCTAGCAGATCTTTTCCAGGCGCGTAGCTTCCTGTACACATTTGCGTACCTCGTGAAGCCCAAAAAATACAATAAATATACAGCACAAAATGTGAGTTGAGCTATGAAAACAATGCAGTGGTGTACCTCGTAAAACTGTCTGGCTACGCGCCCGCTTTGCTCTGGTATTTCGCGCTCGTTCTGTTGTTCGTCTTCGCGGTTTGGTTTTCGCGCGTTGATTTCTTTGTTCATCGATGAAAAACAACTACGAGAATACATGGCACGCGAACAACATCGTTTAATGTTAAAAGACTGACAGAAAGAAAGCGTTGCTCGCTTGGTAAGTGCACAGAAAAGGCGAGCCAATTCAGAGACGAGCCGTAAAGAATATCGTGGATTAAATTTGCCTTCTATTCGGCCTGGAATAACTTGCGTTTTCTTGTCGTCCAGTGATGCACAGAAACATATGGCAAATGATTGTATTTAGAGCTTTTCAGTCATTTTACGACTTCTACTGCGATTTTCATAATTCTGCGAATTTCCACGTCAAACTGCGTTTTGGCTTCCGTCCGTCAAACCTTTATGACAGGCGCATAGTGTATGTTTTCAAAGTCATTCGTTTGCATTTCATGGTGAAAAATTTGGTTTTGAAGTCTGCATAGTCCTTATTAGTTCAAAACAAATATCAAAGCCTGCGTGAAATCACCCAGCTGTTCAATCGTTTGATTGACGGAAGCCAAATCGCGGTTTGTTAGTCTTGTTAGTTGGCGTAGAGTTTGCAGAATTATGAAAATTGCAGTATAAGTGTTGTCATCCGAACAGATCGAGGAAGTCTTCAATGTTGGAGAAAAATTCTTCACTTTGGATTCAGAAGCAAAATCGAAGTACAAGATGACAAGTCTTTCAGACGGTTGGAATCCATTCGAAAGCCAAAAGTAAGTAGAATTCAAAGTATTTATTTTTTGTACATTTTCGCACAGGCCTAATAAGCTGGTTCTCAGCCGCTATGGTACGGGTATCCCTCGAGTATGGTCGTCGGACCCTAAGACTTAGAGGTAGCAATACAGTAAAAACCTGCATAACAACACAGTTGTTTTGGGTATTAATATAGGGCTGAATTTGTTCTTAAGGAGTTCTTAAAATTGTTCCTGAAAGGGCCACTCGCACGCTTAATATTTGTACAACCTGTCAAAAATATGTCTAATTCTAATCACCAAAAATACATTTAAGTTTATCGGGAATAACCAAAATAACAGTCCAGGCTTTGTAATGTTGTCGCCATGGCAATGTCATGTATACTCCATATTTGGTGTGCGGAGATTTTGGGTACATCAGTCGTGAGCAAGTAAACAGAGCGAGTGGACGCAACTTGAGTCTCTACGTGTAATTGTTTTACCACTCACCTTCCACAAAAACACCACATTGGCGACGAGGATCAAAGGACGATAAGACGACGAGGATCAACGGATGATAAGACGGTAAATTCACCGCAATGACCACAGCGCTACCCCAGTTCCCCGAATTCGACATCTCCGAACCAAGCACTCAAGCAGCAAGATGGAAGAAGTGGCTGTCAAGATTTAGAAACTTGTTAGTCGCCATGAACATAACAGACAAAGCCAGGCAAAGAGCCCTGCTCCTCCATTATGCGGGTAAAGCAACAAATGACATCTTCGACACGCTCCCAAACACAACCGCCGGCGACGGTGAAGACACATTTGAGAAAGCCGTGCGAGCGCTCACGAATTACTTCACTCCCAGACAAAACCGTGAGTACGAAATCTATGTTTTTCGCCAAGCAAAGCAGAAATCTGACGAAAGCAATCGCTGCATTTCATACTCGGCTCAGACAACTAGCAGTTACCTGTGAATTCGCTGATGTAGATCGCGAAATTAAGACCCAGATTGTGCAGAGTTGCCTCTCACACAAACTTCGTACACAAGCCCTCGAAAATCCCACATTCTCATTGACACAGCTCTTAGATGCCGGGAAGGCCATGGAACTGTCTAAGAGCCAGGCGGCTAGTATTGAGGATAAGAAATCTGTTAATAAGTTGTCCTCACAAGGTAGCAATAGATACCAGGCGAGAAACAGAAATCGCAATGATTCAAAACAAGATGGCGGACGTCATGCGAAGCCGTGTTCAGTTGAGCATGGGTCACGTGACCGGAAGTTGTCACGCAACCGTCACGAAGAGCGGAAATCAAGCGAAAAATGCCCAAATTGTGGCAAGAACCACCCCCACCAAGGCGGAAAGACAGCCTGTCCAGCATATCAACAAGTATGTCGTGGGTGCGGAAAATTGAATCACTTTCAATCAGTCTGCAGGTCTAAAAGCAAGGGAGAGAATCAAAGCACGCGCCGTTTAGAAGTCGACGAAGTTTCTGAAAGCGAGTCCAGTGACGAAGATGAAGGTTATACATTCTCCCTGAGCACTAAGCAGATATCGAAGGGTCAACCCTTCTTTAAGATCAAGGTACAAGGAACGCCTGTCACTATAATGGCGGATTCAGGAGCGAGCATCAACGTCCTAGACGAGAAGGATTACCACAGGCTACCCAACCGTACCAAGCTAGAGCAGACTGGCGTGAAGATTTTCGCCTACCAATCGAAGAATCCCCTGCACGTACTCGGAAAATTCAGCGTGACCTTGGAGTCAGAAACCAAGAAGATCAACGCCAAGCTTTACGTTGTCAAAGGGTCGGGCGGTTCCCCGCTGAGCTGGAAGACCTCGCAAGAGTTAAATCTCCTCCAGACCGTGCAGCAAGTGACCACGAAGCCGTCGCAAAGAGTCGAGACCAATGGACTGAAAAATCTGTTAGAAGAGTACGATGACTTGTTTCACGGTCTTGGCAAGCTGAAAAACTACCAAGTGAAGTTACACATCGACGAGAATGTACCGCCCATCGCGCAGCCACACAGAAGAGTCCCGTTCCATGTGCGCAAGCAGCTAGAGGAGCAGTTACGACGCGACGAAGAGCTTGGACTCATAGAGCGCATTGAAGGCCCCACACCCTGGGTGTCCCCTATTGTCGTTGCCCCGAAGCCGAAATCACCAGGCAAGATAAGAGTGTGCGTCGACATGCGCCAAGCCAATCAAGCGGTCAAGCGCGAACGCCATGTGACCCCAACAATCAAGGAGATGATTGGCGACCTGAATGGCGCAAAAGTGTTTAGCAAACTGGACCTCAACCAAGGGTACAATCAGCTAGTCCTAGCGCCCGAGTCCAGATACATTACAACCTTCAGCAGCCACCTAGGCCTTATGCGATATAAGCGCCTGAACTTTGGGATCTCGAGCGCCGCTGAGATCTTCCAAAACGTAATCCGCGAGACCCTGGAAGACATCGAGGGTGCGATTAACATCAGCGACATCATTCTAGTCTTCGGCAAGACACAACAAGAGCACGATCGCAACCTGGAAGCTGTGTTCAAGCGACTGCGAGACAGGGGTCTCACACTCAGCAAGAGCAAGTGCGAATACAGTAAGAACAAGCTGGAGTTCTTCGGGTACGTCTTCTCCGAAGAGGGCATATCTCCTGACCCCAAGAAGATCGAAGACGTGGTCAATCTTCAGACACCAACAACAGCATCAGAGGTACGCAGCCTGCTGGGAATGACGAATTACTGCTCGAGATTCATTCCTGATTACGCTACCAAGACGGAGCCTCTACGCAAGCTCACCAAAAAGGACCAGCCTTGGGTCTGGACAACCGAGCAAGATCGCGCTATCAGCCAGTTGAAGGAAGCCCTAGCAAACGCCCCCGTCACGGCATATTTCGATCCGAAGAAAGACACAGAAATCTCCGACGCGAGCCCAGTTGGTCTGGCCGCCATCCTTACACAGAAGGATAGGAAAGACGTACGGCACGTAGTCACCTACGCGAGCCGCTCCCTCACCGACACTGAACAGCGATACAGCCAAACGGAGCGCGAAGCTCTCGCCGTCGTCTGGGCCTGCGAATACTTACATCTCTACATCTATGGAGAACCTGTCACTGTTTACACAGATCACAAACCTCTCGTGTCGATCTATGACAACCCTGGTTCCAAGCCCCTAGCAAGGATCGAGCGTTGGGCCTTAAGACTTCAACCGTACCTGGTCACCGTCAAGTACCAGAGAGGTGAGGACAACCCCGCCGACTACCTCTCGAGGCATCCTAACAAGACAACGATACAAGCAAGCCGTCAGCAGAAAGTAGCAGAAGAATACATTAACTACCTCACTAGTACCTCAACACCTAAGGCCCTGGAGACCGAGGACATCGAGTCGGCAACTCAGGAGGACGCCACACTACAAGCGGTAGTGGAGGCGATTCGAAACGGCAGCAACTGGCATCGTGCAAGCCAAAACCCGTCCATCAATGTTGACGATTTTCGTCTGCTGGAGAAGGTGAAAGGCGAGCTCACACTTAGTGCATCGGGTAACCTCATACTTCGCGGAACTCGCTTAGTTATCCCGAAGAGCCTGCGAGAGCACGTAGTCAACCTTGCACATGAGGGCCACCAAGGCCTCGTGAAAACCAAATCGCCACTAGAGAGAAGGTCTGGTTTCCCAACATCGACAAACTGGTAGAAAGCAAGGTGAAATCGTGTGACGCCTGTCTAATTGCGACACCAGAAAGCAAGAGAGAGCCTCTCAAAATGTCGCCGCTCCCTGAAGCCCCCTGGGAACAAGTCAACGTGGACTTTGCCGATCTACCGGATAACAAGTACCTCCTACTCCTGACGGACGACTACTCGAGATACCCCATAATCAAGACAGTAAGTTCCACGTCAGCAAGGGCAGTCCTGCCAAAGCTCGACACCATCTTCTCCGAGTTTGGAATCCCAAGCAAGGTCAGATCAGACAATGGTCCACCGTTCAACAGCAAAGACTTCAAGTCGTTCTCGAAAGACCTTGGTTTCAAGCATCGTAAGATAACCCCGAGATGGCCAAGAGCTAACGGAGAAGTGGAGAGGTTCGTAAGAACAGCCAAGAAATGCGTCATGGCTGCAATCATGAAGCGCAAAAGCTACAAGCAGGAGCTGAACAAATTCTTGCGCAACTATCGAGCGACCCCACACAGCACCACGCGAGTACCACCTGCAACCGCGCTATTCGGACGGCCAATGAAGACGAAGCTGCCTCAAACAACCACACGGACACAAGACGTGGAAATGCGCAAGCGCGATCAGTCGGCGAAAGCAAAAATGAAGAAGTACGCCGATAGTAAGCCCTATATCAAGCCGTCAACGATCACAGAAGGAGATACTGTGCTAGTGAAGCGCGACGACTCGAAGAGGAAAAGTCACACGCCGTACCGTCCTACGCCCCATGTCGTGGTGGACAAGAAAGGGTCCATGGTGACAGCGGAAGCGGACGATGGAGCCCGAGTCACTAGGAATTCTTCTTTCTTCAAGGCTATCCCCAAGACAGCAGTTATGACTGAGAAGAACGATGATGACATGGCAGAGGACATGTTAGAGGACGCAGCAGTCATGCCTCCAGTGTCGCGTTTGCCGCCGGATGTTCCCAGGCGATACCCGCAGCGTGAACGCGCACCTCCTGCTAAGCTTAAGGACTATGTTTGTTGTTAGATTTTCGTGACGAGGATTTTCATGAACCTTGGATCGTTCTAGCCACGTGAACTGTACGTTAAGATTAGAGACATTGAACTTTTTCAGTATATTCTGTTTTGTTAGGTTCTCTCCAAAGAGGGGAGGAATGTAATGTTGTCGCCATGGCAATGTCATGTATACTCCATATTTGGTGTGCGGAGATTTTGGGTACATCAGTCGTGAGCAAGTAAACAGAGCGAGTGGACGCAACTTGAGTCTCTGTGTAATTGCTTTACCACTCACCTTCCACAAAAACACCACAGGCTTGTTAAATGACCTTTTATTTGTTCAATCAATACAAATCTATAGCGTTTTCATCAATTACTAGCTGATGCCCGTGAAAAATTCACGGAGTGGGAAATGTATTTTACTTTAAGTGTTCTCTATTTAAAAAAAAAAAAAACAGGAAAAAAATCATAATGGCCATAGGGGTGGGGGATAAAATGTTTGATTTACATTACTATAACCTCCCATCAGCATGAGTACCCCGTCCCACCATACCGAAATATTAATGAAGTGAGCCCAAAAGGATTTTTTTTTTTTTGCACTTGTCTTGTGTTCCTGATTTTGGTGCGACAAAATCACACGCGTGAGCCTTTCAAATCGGTCAAAGAACCCGCGAAAATTGAAAACGCAATTTAAGCCTATTATACATAAAACCCATTTGACTTCAGAATTGTTTGAATGTTTATCATATGTCAGTGAGGGGAGAGAAGAAACAGGTCAAGTAAATGTTCTCAGATTTTTTTAGTTAACTATTTTTTTCGGCTTTGTCGTTCGCTTAAAAAATCGCTTGAATTAAAACTTAGCCTAAAGTGAAAATCTTTCCCAACAAAAACACGCCCACTGGAGAGATTTCCTCCTTCTCTTCGGGATTGTGTCCTTCGTTTTGCGATACAACCGTCAGGATTTATACTTAGGGAATGTTATTCATGAGGCTTTGCTTTTGTAAATGTGTCATTTCGACTTAGCATGGCTTCTAGCGCGTGCTCCGAGGGAAGCAAGGTAGTGTGTACGTTTGTTGAAACTTGAATGAAAATTTTTCTCAGCTCAAATCTTTCAAGTTAGAATTATCGCTGCACATTCCTGTATGTAATCTGTAAGAGAACCATTTAGGTTTCAACGTCTTTGGTGCTTTCGGCTGCGCGAACCGAGTTCTTTTTTAGTTTCTGTGGGAGATTTTCAACATGGCGCGATGGCGGCTTTGTCCCTCGCTTAAGAAATCGCTTGAATTAGAACTTAGCCCGAGGTGAATCTTTTCCAACAAAAACACGCCCATGGTCCAGATTTCCACCTTCCCTTCGGGTTTGCGAACTTCTTTTGGCGGCACAGCTTCAGGGCTGAGCGGAGCGAGTGTCGACACGATTTTCCTTACGGTATTAATATATAGATCATCCCCGAACAAAAAATATGGGTAGAGTACGTTACTGTCTGATTAACGTTACGGGGTTACTAAGTGATTTGCCGAGGAATCTTGTCTTTCAACTGTTCAAATAAAAGAGTGGACAAACGAAGTGGTTTTCCAACGGGCCGAAGAAACACCACAGTCTTTAGAAGTGAAATAGAGCAATTATAATTGTATGACGCCATAGTGTTAAAGAGCCTCTGTCAGCCTCCATTTTGTCAGCCTAGCAACATACCGAGACAGAGAGAGCATCTATTTCCATCGGCTGATTTAGGGGATGTAGTGCAATATTTTCGATTGAATTCGATAAATGAATAGTAAAACTTTGTTTTTAGAAGACTATTTCAAGATTTCTACACGTAATTCGTTGTCTGATATCGACTGAAAACAATGACAAAGGAGTGGCTGACTAGGGCTCTTTAAGAAATATATAAATAAACAATCGCTGCAAATCTACGTTTCCTTTGCCCAGATGGCAAGGTGAAGTTATCATATCCGTATTCTAAAGCAGGGATCAAACCGTAATGAGAGTCGATGAGAGCTAACGAGAGTTCCAACTATCATCCACTCGCATCTACTCTCACGAGAAGCGATCAAACGGTGATGAGAGTTGATGAGAGTCAGCGTGAGCACTAGCACGCAGTTCCTGTCCGCGGAGGAAAGCCTGCAGTTCAGGAATCAACTGAACCTGCAGTTCTTTTGGCAGCAGATGCTGACTGAGAAACTCTCATCCGCGCGATCAAACGGTAAACAACTCAAAGTGTTCAAAGTGCATGAGAGCGGATGAGAGTCGATGAGAGTTCGCGATCAAACGGGAAAACTCTCATTACCTCTCAGTAGCTCTCATCAACTCTTATCACCGTTTGATCAAGCCTTAACAGTTTGTTTCCGAGAACTTTGAAAATGGAGGGTAAACTTCCTCTAGCAAGCCAGTGTTGCCTTGAATCCGCGTGACTCTTGTAGCTTTTGTTTCCTTCGATCAGGGTGGACTTCTCGCAAGAAACATCGGATCTCAGACAACAGTTTGACGTCCGCAATATACAGGGATGTGTAAGTACAAGGATTCGAGCGTAACGTGAATTGTAAAGCTCTGGCCAAACGAAACGCAAGTTAACGCCAGTCGACTCAAGTTTTGCTACTTGCATCGACTTGCGAATCGTTTGGCCACCAACTCGCAAAGCCTTGTATTCACTTGCATCCAATTTTCATGCAACTAACTTGCGACAACTTGCGTCTCGTTTGGCCACCACATGGCAAGTTGATTCAAGTTTTCAATTTTTTCTTCGTTTTCCAAATTAACGAAGTATTATGACCAAAAGAAGTCATGAATTTGTTGCACTTACATCTCCAGCTTTTTAGGGGGAGTTTGTGTTTTCGTCATTTGTGGCGCGCATTGTGCGCATGAAGAAATAAATTTTCCTTTGTTTTCGGAGCATGACGTAAGTCATGCGTCGGTATGTATGTTAATTCATATTTTCTTTTCACTTTGTTGACATAAGTCAACAAGTTGGATGTTTAAAAGAGGCAACCAAGAGAGTTAGTTTATTCCAGGTTTCAGGTTTCGCGGCACGTTACGCTTACGCTATTTTTTATTTTTTTTTTTTGCGGGGTAAAATAATCATTATTGTAACTTGAAGAATTTTTACACTACTTCAATGTGGTCAAGTTTTGGACTCGTAATTCCCATGTTCACGGCTCGCCCTGTGGGCTTACTGTATACTGTATACTGTGAGCTTGTTTATCCTGAAACAAGCTGCCAAATGTTTAACATTGTTGTCTTTGATTCTGTGTGTTCTAGTCTTGCGTAGAATGAAATGGAAAATATTTTTCATTCGGACGAACTGGTGAGGGAGAATGAAATAAAACCTACAAGCGTTGTTTACTATATAAAAAAAACTGAAATGGTCATCTCCTTTTTCTCTGAGGCTTGATGAAATGCGTTTATCAAAATGAGGGCGCGCGTTGCGCGCAACGAAAGAAAAATGCGATCCCCTCTTTCTGTAAAATGTCTTCCACTACTTTTAAATAGGGATCACGACAACGTTTAACAGCTCTGAGGGGGATCACGTTAATCATAGTACTTTGATCACTGCATTTTAACCTTGTATTGCCCAAAATCCTCGCGCGTGCAAAGAAGCAAAACACCTCAACGCAAGTGTACGCAACTCTGCAAGTCACAACTTCCGTGAACTTGCGTTTCGTTTGCCCAGGAATTACAGTACCTTGACTCTTTTTCAGCACGACATTGTGGAAGTACCTTCCTTCAAGCCAACACTTCAGCCATTCATTCAAAAGAGACTTCAGAAGTTCGGTATGCGAGTTTTGTCTGCCATCGCTATTGGACTGAACCTGGTGAGTCAATTTATAGATTTCCTCGGATATATTGCTCGGGATTTGTGTATAGCCTGATGATCGACTTGCTGATGCATCTTGCATTTCATCCGCTACGGAAGAGTACGTTAGCACTTCTTACCTGTGTGTGATTAGCGTCACGGGGTGAAGTGTTCTGACTGGTTCACTTGCAGAGGAATCTTATCTTTCCTCTGTTCAAAGGGGCTCTCGTACGCTTAATATTCGTGTACCGTACGTGGACAAAAATAAGTAAAATTGTAACCATGAAAACACATGTACATTTCCCCGTAGTAATCAAAATAATCATCCAGATTAACAGAAAAACCTTTCAAGTGTTAGACAAATGCAATTCTAGGTTGTTTTGACCTGTTATCAAGACGATGGAATTGGATTGTGATTTGAGCTATTTTCTTGTCAGGGAAGTGACCAGCAAGCGTGCGAGAGCCCCTTCAAATCACTGCAAATTTACCTTATCATATCCATGTTCTATTTGTTTGCTGAGTGATTTCGTTGAAGTTAAACACTCAAAACAGAGGGAAAAGTTTCCTTTTGGCAAGCCTTCGCTGCTTTGATTAGAGGTGACTCATTATTGTAGCTGGTGGTATGTAATTGGCCGACAGTACTTGGAGGAGAATTAAAGTTTGATTGGTCCATGTTTTACACGTAATTTTTTTATGAAACGTTCATCCAGAACGTTTCAGCCCGAGACGTTGCTCAAATGCGGAGATAGGAAGTGCTAACGAACTCCACCGTAGCGGATGAGAATCAGGCTAGGAATATTACTCTATTTCACAGTTGCGCAACAGCCTTTGTTTGAGCCCGAGACAAGGTTAACCTTGCACTTGAGTCTCCAAAAGGAGTCTTTATCAGTACCTGGTCAACCTCGATTTGACGCAGCAATTCGGGAACTGCGAAAAGGTCCAATGTCTCGAGTATGTTTCGCAGAGAAAACATATTTTTGCGCCGTGCATTACATAAGTGATTTTGATCTTATATTATTATATATTTTCCAGGAATGGAATTTCTTTGAGCAGCACTACAAGTTGATAGGAACGCAATATAGTTGGGGTGTGTTCAGGATAAACTATTACGACGGTCTGAGTCGCGATGCCAAGGTCAAGCCTGGTCAACAACGCTCAGGAAAACATTCGGACTGGGGAGTCATAACATTACTGATACAAGATGACAAGAGTGGCCTAGAGGTGGGTGCAAATTACGAGTTAGAGACTTTATTGAGTGTTTTGATTACATGCATGCATGGTAGTACAGTGAAGGAGAATTTTTTATAATAGTATTTTAAGCATTAGAACAATCTTAGGCGATCTTTTAGGACACAGAGTAGGCCTAATGCAGTGCTCGTTGAGTGTATTTGTACCATAACAACCAGCGTCATATTTCATAGGTCTTGACTAAAGATGGCCAATGGAGGAAGGTCCCACCCATCAAGGGTACAATCATAGTGAACGTGGCTGATTTGCTTCAAAGATGGAAGTCAGATGAACTCCCGGCAATGGTAAATAAGGGACGGGAATGCATTTGGGTTACCTATGATTATATTGAAACTTTGAAAGGGGAGCGCAGTCACGTATAATAAAAGCGGGATAAGTAAAATCACCTTCTTTCTGATTGGATCGGAAGCCACTGAAATGCGCGCGCGAAATCAGCTCGTAACCGGTTCTCTACAGTGTAATACAGCATTCAATCGTGCAATACGGCTTTTGCCGTGTAATACGGCTCCATATCTGCACTCAATTATGACCTTATATGGTCAAATGACGTCACTGTATAATAAAGTTTAATTATACTGCACTTACAAGTTGGAGGAGATATTTATTTCAGTCAAAAGTAACGGCCCCTGAAGACACTGAACAGAGCGGCAAGACACGCCTGTCACTTGTCTACTTCTTCAACTCGGATAATACGACTTTAGTCACGTGTCTTAATGGATCTAACAAATCTCCACCAATCACAGTATCTGATTATATTGGAGCTCGCTTTTAGGCAGTGCCTAAATCTATGTATCAGTGAAGGCGCGTTGATACAGTCGTTTGCATCTAAGCGCGTGACTACATGACACTAAAACGTTTGCTAATTGGCTGTGCAAACGTCAGAGCTAGTCAGCCGGAACGGTTAACTGAAAACATTTTGGCGTACTAAAGCACTTCAAGTTTACCATCATTATGCAAACATCACCGTTCTGGCTGACTAACTCTGACGTTGAACAACAAATTACCAAACGTTTTACTGTCATGTGTTCATGCTTAGATGCAAACGTCTGTATTACGAATTGTTTTTTATTCCAGGTTCACCGAGTAGCGGTCCCTGAAGACACTGAACAGCGCGGCAAGGCACGAATGTCACTTGTCTACTTCTTCAACCCGGATAATACGACTTTAATCACGTGTCTTGATGGATCTAACAAATATCCACCAATCACAGTCTGGGATTATATTGAGGAGAAAGTCAAAACTAGCTACCAGTAAAGTCGGTATATAATTAGTGGTTTACTTTTAAATAGAGAAAATGAAATAGATTTAATACATATCACTTGAAAAGAACTGCACTTCGAGCTTCAGACAACATTGACGGTGGAAATTTTACCTAGTATGAAAAAATTAAGAAAGAAATAATTCAGAATCCAAATGAACCTTTTCGCGTTTTTTTTTTTCCATCTTAACCTAGCACCTCTATTCTAAAAATAGATAGGTCAGGGAAAACGGCAACGGCGCCTCAATTTTATAAGCCAGTTGGAGACTCCTACTTAGGGACTCCTGACGAAATCTATAAACGAGCATCAGCCAGTCATATCCTGCGACATTGCGCAGAATCGGGGAACAAACAGTTAGTAAAAGAACAGTAAGGAAAATAACATAATGCCTCAGAGTGTGAGTTGCTTTTAAAACAACTTAAAAGTTTTACGAGAGAGAAAAAACAGATAAGACAGTGTTAATGCTTGTGCTTTATTTAATAGCTTCCAATCACAATGAGTGTAAAGCTTATATCAGTTGTAGAAACCAACTCTGCAGAAAGAAATGTTTAGTGTTTCTAGCAGGATTATTCCTATAAATGTCTACAATAGGTTGCAAACTTGTTCTTGTTTCTGAAACAAAAATTCACACCCTTACATTTCCCATTAGAACTTGAATTTGAATTTTACTGATTTGTTGTTGAATTGGACTTTAAGGTACATTTACTTTTTGAGCCATCAATTCTTTTCCGTTATGGAAAAAGCCATTTTTATGAATTCAAAGCTACGCCCACGCGGATGACTTGTGCTTCTGTTCTTTGATGATTGCAAAGATGTTCTTTCTCCCGTCATGCTTTGCACGTAGCTTTCTCTCCGCAAACAATTCTTGCAGTCGTCTGGAAATGTCCTAGAAAGTAACATACGTGTATTACGTACTTTAACTATACAAACAATTCTTGTAGTCGTCTGGAAATGTCATAGAAAGTAACATACGTGTATTACGTACTTTAACTATACAAACAATTCTTGCAGTCGTCTGGAAATGTCCTAGAAAGTAACATACGTGTATTACGTACTTTAACTATACATCTAGGCCTCCTCTGGGAACTTATCTCGCAGCTCCTTTCCTTATCTCGCCTTATTTCGCCTTATCTTGCCTTATCTCGCCTTTCAATTGGACCATTTTACCCTTATCTCGCCTTATCTCGCCTTTCAATTGGACCATTTTACCCTTATCTCGCCTTATCTCACCTTTCAATTGGACCATTTCCCCTTATCTCGCCTTATCTCACCTTTCAATTGGACCATTTTCCCCTTATCTCGCCTTATCTCACCTTTAAATTGGACCATTTTCCCCTTATCTCGCCTTATCTCGCCTTTCAATTGGACCATTTTCCCCTTATCTCGCCTTATCTCACCTTTCAATTGAACCATTTTACCCTTATCTCGCCTTATCTTGCCTTATCTCACCTTTCAATTGGACCATTTTACCCTTATCTCGCCTTATCTTGCCTTATCTCACCTTTAAATTGGACCATTTCCCCCTTATCTCGCCTTTCAATTGGACCATTTTCCCCTTATCTCGCCTTATCTCGCCTTTCAATTGGACCATTTTCCCCTTATCTCGCCTTATCTCGCCTTTCAATTGGACCATTTTCCCCTTATCTCGCCTTATCTCGCCTTTCAATTGGACCATTTTCCCTTATCTCGCCTTATCTCGCCTTTCAATTGGACCATTTTCCCCTTATGTCACCTTTCAATTGGACCATTTTCCCCTTATCTCGCCTTATCTCGCCTTTCAATTGGACCATTTTCCCCATTATCTCGCCTTATCTCACCTTTCCATTGGACCATTTTCCCCTTATCTCACCTTTCAATTGAACCATTCTCCCCTTACTCGCTTATCTCGCCTTATCTCACCTTTCAATTGGACCATTTTCCCCTTATCTCACCTTTCAATTGGACCATTTTACCCTTATCTCGCCTTATATTGCCTTATCTCGCCTTGTCTCACCTTTCAATTGAACCATTTTCCCTTTATCTCGTCTTATCTCGTTTTATCTCGCATAAACTTGCGGCGAGATAAGATCCCAGATGTAAATACATCATGAGCTTTTGCCTACATCTGTTACGTCTAGGTTTGTGAAATAACCAGATAGTACAAGTTTGGAGTATTTATATACAAATGAAACAAATGATATAAATTACTGGCCTTTTTGAAATGTTCCTCGATTTTGGCATCTAGTTCGTCGGTCAGCATCCCGCTGACATATACATAACTGTCGGCTTTAGAGACATGAAGGATTTTTTTTCTTGCTCTGCAAGTTTCATAAGTCTATCTTCGATTTTTCTTCATTTGAATGTCAATCTCCCAGTATACGTTACTTTTTCGTATGCGCCGAAAAAGTCTTTCATTTTATCTCAGGTCGACTTTTCAAGGATTTTCTTCCGTTTTCAAGGCGTTTCAAGTAAAATATCAAACAAGAGACAGCGTGTTTCACCAGGATTTCTAATCATCGAGAAGTGAGTTGGAAAAACGAGGCAAAGCAAATATTGTTATAGCTTTTCAAACGAATCATTTAATGTCGCGAAAAAGAGGGAATACATCTCAAAAATCTATGCAAATTTAGAACACGCATCCAAATCTCCTTCATGCCTATGTTTTTTTGTTTAAGCTTCATGAATCATTATTGATCAAATTGTTTGAGAACAATTTTTCACCCCAGACTGTGTGCCCATGCAGAGGCTCTGGAAATTTCCCAAAAATCCTATGAATCAGAAAAAATCTGAAATGCACCTTTATTGGATTCTTTTTGTAGGATTTGTATTATTCTGTAACTGAAATTTTAGAAAATCGGGTATTTTTTATTCTTTAAAATCTCGCATGAAGCAGCCCTGGTTGGAAATGTTGGAAATGCTAAAGATTTCCAAGTTTGAAAACGGTTCAGCCAAAAACAAGAGATCAAAAAGGCCAATCGGAAATCCTACTCCATCCGCTCGATAACATACAGAAATACTCCAAATTGTTTGAGAACAATTTTTCACGCCAGACTGTGTGGCTACTCCATCTACAGGCTCTGGAAATTTCCCTAAAATCCTGTGAATCAGAAAGAATCAGAATGCACCCTTATTGGAAATACTTTTGTAGGATTCTGTAACAGGAATTTTAGAAAATTTAGTGTTTTTTTTTTCAACAGCTTGCAAGAAGTAGCCCTGGATTCTTCTGGGCTTTAGTTAGCTAACATTTTCCAAGTTTCAAAACGGTTAATCAGCCCAACAAGAGATGAAAAAGCTAAGTGGCAATCCTACTCCGCTCGATAACATACGGAAATACTCCAAGTTTGTACTGATCTAACGTGATTTAACAAAACCTAGTCGATTTGGTTTTGTGGATTGCACTACATTTAAGCCCACTAAATTTGTTACCTGCTCCTATAAAAAAATTCACATCCTAAGCTGGAAAACGCCCTGAGTTTACCTTCAATATAGCATTAGATTGAAGCACCGTTCTTTTGCCTTTTGGTACCTTGATTGATCCTAGCCCGGCATTGCAAGGAGTAGAGCTCAGGACCAGTAGTATGGCAATGCCAGATATTAGCAATAGGACTCGCATGGTCATGGTTAGGGAAGCTTATTGGCAGAGTGTCTGATGTTTAAGGTAAGAATCAGCGATCCTCTTATAAGAGCTTAGGCAACAAAGCAATTAGGCGAAGAGAGTGGGCCATGCGCAAATGCATGGAGAGCCCGGCTCATTTTTCCGCTTTGTAAGATTGTTAAAACTAATTTTATTTTACTCACGCCTCAACGGTGTCTATATCGAGACATTGCCCTCAGCCTGGTTACCATATGGTATATGCATTTCCCCCATTACGTATTGGACGGAATTAGTTTATTTCTTGCCAAACATATTTGCTTCACAAAATGTCAAGTTGAAGGAGCGGTGTTACGATTTGTGCACACTGGGAAAATGGAACCGATAAATTTTTCCAAGCAAACTCGATGTTACTAAACAGAAATACATCGGAAACACTTGCAAACGACAAACTGAGCCATTTAATAAGGTTACGGTACTTTTTCGTTAAAATAGTGTAATTTCACGAAAAATAGTCGTATCTTGACAACTAATACTTCGTTTTAAAAGAGTATACCGTGGGCTAAACTATGGGATATAATTTTAATGAATTTAACAAAAACCAGAGTTTTTTACGGAGTTCCCTTTCCGGTGTATCAGTTTTGAGAGTTCCACCCTCTGGAAACGCTTTTTTCGTTTTTTGACACCAATTTATCATTGATTTGTTCTAAAAATCGTGTTTGGGGTTTTGGAAATTCGATTTCTTTTTCAAGTTATTTTTGAAGATTTTTTTTTACATTAAAAAAAATCCTAGTGGACACAAAGAATTGGCTCCAAAATCGGTTCTTTTCAAAATTTCAAAAATCCCCGACACGGTTTTTTAAAGCACATCTACGCCCATGGTAAAATGCTGTTAAAGAATGAAAGCGTTGTATATTAGCGTGCACTTGACCTGACGCGTCGGAAACGGACCTCACTAAAAATCTGTGTGTTTTAACAAATCAAAGAAATAAAGTTGCCATCATTGAAGTGAAGAAATAAGCTTTAAAATAAGGTATCACCTATCAAGATACCATATCAAGAAAATTTCGCCAAAAGCTGTCGTTTTGCCGACGTTGCAAAACTTCCTTATTAGGAAATTCCCCCTTACCTTATTTGGAAGGTCTGTAAGTACTTTTCCTCATATCTTAGCGAAAAAAGCAGGAAAATTGACCAAAACTTGCAGATACTCGAGAAACATCCTTCTCTTGATCGCCATTTGTTTTTACCCCCCGCCGAGGGCCTGAGTCACGTTTTGAACACCACAGGCAACCCGCGCGGATTTGTCACAAAAACGACAGCACTTTCTTGATATGACTTTTTTTCGCGAAATTATGCCATTTTAACGAAAAATCTCCTTCATGCTTATGTTTTTCTTTGTTTAAGCTTCATGAATCGTTATTGGTTTGAGAACAATTTTGTGTGTGTGTGTGTGACGTAGATTCTTATCCAATCAAATGTCCAGAATAGTGACCACAGGTAACCCGGGTTAGTGTTAATTGAATTTCTAGGGAAACCGGGCCCTGGCAGTTCAAAGGTCATCAAGCAAACCTAATTCTTATTAATTTTGCCTTTTCTTTTGAAATGACCGTAGCACTTGTTCAACTCACTAAATTAACCCTAATTTACTGAGCTTAACGCCCCCATGCTGTATAAATGAAAGCCACCAAATGCGCAGAGTTTTTCGTGTCTCTTATCTAGAGATTTTGAATTACAGCTGTTTCAGGGGTAACACGCGACTTCGCCGTTGTCTTGGAGTTTGTTAGTTGGGCTTTTCTTGGCTGTCAATCAATGCAATCGTGTTAGCCAATCGAATCCTTGCACAGTGCATTTGTTTGGCTTCCCTCGCGAGACATGTCGCGAAAGCCAATTCACTGCACTAGGCGAAACTGTGCAAGGACATGATTGGCTCACGAGGTTTGATTGACTAAACAGAAAAACCCAACTGCCAAAAACTGTTTGAACGCGCTGGGTCGCGTGTTTATATCTGAAACAGCTGTAATTGCCAACAATTTGTTCCACTTGAACTATAAATTGGGTTGGTGTGCTATAGTTATCCTGCGAAGGATTTACAGTTTAATTGTTGATCTTGCTATTCTTTTCCTCTTTACCACCGTATACATCGGCTACGCGACCTCAAAATTCACTGTTTTGATTGATGATTTTACGCCAGAAAATTGTAATGTTAATTTTCTTGAACCAGAAAGTTAAACATTCGAGGAAAGGAAGTCAAAGGATAGCTCAGAACCATTTTGGTTGATTTGGCAATCAATTTCGACCCACCGAAAGAGACCGAATCCAGCGTTTTGGTTTGATTGACAGCTCAAAATTGTCAATCGCCCATCGCAACATTGAATTTTGAGGTCGCGTAGCAATGCATACAGTGGTAAAAAAAAAAACAGGGAAAACCATTCATGTGTTGGTGGGTTCCTTTCAGCCAATCACAAACGTTTGCTTGGCAGTCGCTAAGGATTTGATTAATACAGATGGACACGTTGATCGTGCTGATTGTCGGCACCTTGAGCGTTTAATTGGTTTCAGTGTTTGCTAACTGCAGCAGAGTTTTTCATCAACTCCCTACATGTGCCAGGCGTGGGTTTGCCCGATGGTTCGGCTCCCCACCTCGCAACATTATGCGAAGGTTACCAGGTGAGCCGGTGAGCCCTTTACGAGGTACCGCCGAACTCAATTAAGTGCAAGTGGGTATATTTTTCCAGCTGGCAGAATGATAATCGCTGGCTTATTATCAACACAGTTGCGGATACAGGGGGAATTCCTTGTAGCCCCTGGGGGTTCCAGGGTCTACATGAAACCCCCCTTTGTAGTTCAAATTGACAAGAAAATAATAAAAACATACATAATATGGTAGGAAAATGAAGTGAATGGAACCACTTTTTAAATTTTTGTTAACTTCTTTATCCGCCACTGTTACATGGCTTTTACAGCAAAATCGTGCAAGGGCGTTGGTTAAAAGCGAAAGCGCGTGGTTTTGGTTTAACAATCGGTCAAGCAAACGTAATACGTTAAGCTCGCACGTACTTGTCATAGAAATCGCTGATGCAGTGTGTTATTAGTTAGCCGTTTACGCATCAAATTCATAATATAACTACAGGTCGAATGACAACATTACATGGTTCATGATCTTTATTCTTCATTTTTATTATTCACGACAATTCTTACAAGGACAGGCATAACGCCGAGAGACAATTCGAGACAATTCTTACTAGGACAAGAATAACGATCGGCATGAGCAAGGTAGATCAATCACCCATCCGCGGGAAAAGCTGAATTTCCCATGGTAGAAGAATGGGAAGTGTTCGGATTTCCCATGGCTATCTATGTGAATTCTGGACACTTCCCATGCGTGTGCCTTTGGTAAATTCAGCTTTTCCCATGGATGGCTTTCTGCAGAAATTCCCTGTGGTAAGAAACTTTAAAAATAACTTCATTAGTTTGCTGTTCTAGAAAGAGTATCCTCACATTAGTAATACTTTAAATTTTCGCTATGCCAAATGCCATGTCGGCTGAGAAAGAAGATTCTGAAAATTGAAAATTTTACAGATATTTTTTATGACTGGGGGTATGACGCATACAAACGTCTGTAAATTTTCAAATTTTCAACGCACCCATAGGACACGGGGTCTTAGGGTGAGCTTTATTGGGTGAGCAAGATATTTTTTCAGGGGCATTTGGCGTGCAAGAATTTTGTTACTCCTGTTACCTGTCTCCTTCGCGCCTAGCTGGCACATAAGGCTTCAGCAGCTTAGTTGACTTTTTTCCCTTGAAACAATAATAATAATAATAATAATAATAATACAAAATTTCTATAGATGCAAAATTTCTATAGATGCAAAGGTGCGCTTTATTGGGTGAGCAAGATATATTTTCAGGGGCATTTGGCGTGCAAGAATTTTGTTACTCCTGTTACCTGTCCTTCGCGCCTAGCTGGCACATAAGGCTTCAGCAGCTTAGTTGACTTTTTTCCCTTGAAACAATAATAATAATAATAATAATAATAATAATAATAATAATAGTAATAATAATAATAATAATAATAATAATAATAATACAAAATTTCTATGGATGCAAGATTTCTATAGATGCAAAGGTGCAAACAAAAGATTATTTTCGGCCCTTCGGGCCGTGCAGGAAATGTTTTTACAAAAAAGCCTCTAAAAGGCGATCGACAAGGCTGCGCGAGTCGCTGCGCGAGACTCGAAGAAAGGACGCAAAACTATCGACGTACCCGACTATTGAAAACAATACCTAAATAATCATGTCACTTTTCTTGGTTCTACTTCCTGTAGCAACATAAACTCTTGAAGTTGGCAATAATCGTTTCTATAGGACTGGTGTTAACTGCTTTACTGGCAATCACAAGAGAGACTGAACAGCAGGATATCAGACGAGAGCATGAGCAAGGTGGGTTGCGCTAGTAGCAGAGTCCAGTTATAAGGGACGGACCATTAGAACGGTGATGGGGGGAATCAAGCAGGCTAAAACAAAAAGCATTCCCTCAGAGTCATAACTGGCTGAAAAAAAATTCCTGCAGAGCTGGGACACTGATACAAATTCCCAGCGAGTCAGAAAGGTCCCCTCCCATCACTTTTTTAATGGTCCGTCCCAAAGTAGCCTCATTCTCATTCGCTACGTAGTGTTCATCCGTAGTGCTCATCCGCTATACGTAGTGTTCATCCATAGTGTTCATCCGCTACGTAGTGTTCATCCGTAGTTCTCATCCGCTACGTAGTGTTCATCCGTAGTGCTCATCCGCTAAGTAGTGTTCATCCATAGTGCTCATCCGCTACGTAGTGTTCATCCGTAGTGTTCATCCGCTACGTAGTGTTCATCCGTAGTGTTCATCCGCTACGTAGTGTTCATCCGCTACGTAGTGTTCATCCGTAGTTCTCATCCGCTACGTAGTGTTCATCCGTAGTGCTCATCCGCTACGTAGTGTTCATCCGTAGTGCTCATCCGCTACGTAGTGTTCATCCGTAGTGCTCATCCGCTACGTAGTGTTCATCCGTAGTGCTCATCCGCTACGTAGTGCTCATCCGTAGTGCTCATCCGCTACGTAGTGTTCATCCGTAGTGCTCATCCGCTACGTAGTGTTCATCCGTAGTGCTCATCCGCTACGTAGTGCTCTTCCGTAGTGCTCATCCGCTACGTAGTGTTCATCCGTAGTGCTCATCCGCTACGTAGTGTTCATCCGTAGTGCTCATCCGCTACGCAGTGTTCATCCGTAGTGCTCATCCGCTACGTAGTGCTCATTCGTAGTGCTCATCCGCTACGTAGTGTTCATCCGTAGTGCTCATCCGCTACGTAGTGTTCATCCGTAGTGCTCATCCGCTACGTAGTGCTCTTCCGTAGTGCTCATCCGCTACGTAGTGTTCATCCGTAGTGCTCATCCGCTACGTAGTGCTCATCCGTAGTGCTCATCCGCTACGTAGTGTTCATCCGTAGTGCTCATCCGCTACGTAGTGTTCATCCGTAGTGCTCATCCGCTACGTAGTGTTCATCCGTAGTGCTCATCCGCTACGTAGTGTTCATCCGTAGTGCTCATCCGCTACGTAGTGCTCATCCGTAGTGCTCATCCGCTACGTAGTGTTCATCCGTAGTGCTCATCCGCTACGTAGTGTTCATCCGTAGTGCTCATCCGCTACGTAGTGCTCTTCCGTAGTGCTCATCCGCTACGTAGTGTTCATCCGTAGTGCTCATCCGCTACGTAGTGTTCATCCGTAGTGCTCATCCGCTACGCAGTGTTCATCCGTAGTGCTCATCCGCTACGTAGTGCTCATTCGTAGTGCTCATCCGCTACGTAGTGTTCATCCGTAGTGCTCATCCGCTACGTAGTGTTCATCCGTAGTGCTCATCCGCTACGTAGTGCTCTTCCGTAGTGCTCATCCGCTACGTAGTGTTCATCCGTAGTGCTCATCCGCTACGTAGTGTTCATCCGTAGTGTTCATCCGCTACGAAGTGTTCATCCGTAGTGCTCATCCGCTACGTAGTGTTCATCCGTAGTGCTCATCCGTTACGTAGTGCTCATCCGTAGTGCTCATCCGCTGCGTAGTGTTCATCCGTAGTGCTCATCCGCTACGTAGTGTTCATCCGTAGTGCTCATCCGCTACGTAGTGCTCATCCGTAGTGCTCATCCGCTACGTAGTGTTCATCCGTAGTGCTCATCCGCTACGTAGTGCTCATCCGTAGTGCTCATCCGCTACGTAGTGTTCATCCGTAGTGCTCATCCGCTACGTAGTGTTCATCCGTAGTGCTCATCCACTACGTAGTGCTCATCCGTAGTGCTCATCCGCTACGTAGTGTTCATCCGTAGTGCTCATCCGCTACGTAGTGCTCATCCGCTACGTAGTGCTGTGTTCTGTCGGGTTTTTGTCGAGGACTGTGGTATTTCATCCGCTACGGTAGAGGACGTTGGTACTTCCTACCTTCGCGTCTGATCAACGGTTCGGCTGTGTTCTGTCGGTTTTTTGTCGAGGACTGTGTATTTCATCCGCTACGGTAGAGGACGTTGGTACTTCCTACCTTCGCGTCTGATCAACGTCACGGGGTCAAGTGTTCTGTTAGGTCCACTTGCCAATGAATCTTTTATTTCATCTGCTACGGTGGAGCACGTTGGTAAAAAGCACTTGTAAAATGTAACGTACTTGGTGAACTGCTCAGCACTGAGTAATCTTAGAGTCACGACTTGCTGGAATACCCTTTTACATTTGCCTGTTTTGTACTAGCATGGCTCTGGGAAAAATCAAAGGGTTACTAAATTTCATAAGTAAATTAAGAGCAAGAGTTCATTAGTTAGTGATGAACTGATACTAAGTTTGCCGTCAACGCAGTAAGAATAGATGTTCACGGATGTTATTTACAGAGATTCTTCATCTACTAAGACTCTTTTAGGTACTTCCTAAAAATAAACCCCTGCCCCTTTGGGTAGGAATTGCATTGGAGCCATATCATCTTCAGGAATTTTAAAATCAAACTTTGCTCTGAAGGAAGAATACTGAGGATGAAGAGGGCAACCCAACAGGAGAAAGATTTGACCGTGGAAACTTCTGGCGGGCGAGTGGAAGGGACGAGGGAGCGTAACGCCCTCGTCTTCAAAGGAATACCTTACGCTGTGCCTCCAACTGGTACTATGCGATGGAAGGCTCCTAGACAGTGTCACAAGAATGCGTGCTGGAGAGGAACCTTCCAAGCTAAGAGCTTTGGTAAGCGGATCGCGTGTGTGAATTTGCTTCATGTTCTTTGTGACAATGCGGAATGGCAGTGTACTCAATACCTGCATAGCTGCAAATGCATACCTGTATTGAGTGCGCATTATATGTCAAAAGTATATTATAGTAGTAGTCTATTTATCCACTATCCATTTAGCAGTATTATGCCCTGGTGTGCAACGTAAGCCAGCCTATAAGGGAAGCCATTTAGCAGTATTATGCCCTAGTGTGCAATGTAAGCCAGCCTATACGGGAAGCCATTTAGCAGTATTATGCCCTAGTGTGCAATGGCTGATTGCATTTTAAAGCCGCACCGGGGGGGGGGGGAGGACCTACGAAAACGTTTCCAGGGGGGTTGTTTGGACTCTGGAAATTCCACGGGAGGGGATTTGTCTAGAGACTGGAAGTTCCAAGGGGGAGGGGTAAAAGGGTGACTTTCCAGGGGCATTTTATCCAAAAATAGATTTTCCAGGGGTATTTTGCCAGAATAAATGGAAATTCCAGGGGATGGGGTCTGTTTCACGAGTGGAAATTCCAGGAGAGGGGGTCTTTTAAAGGAGGTCCTCAACCCCCCCGGTGCGGTTTAAAAGTGCGATCAGCCAATGTAAGCCAGCACGATCAGACAGCTAAAGGCCATTCAAAAAAGATAGAACTTCATTCGAAAAAAAAAGCGGGAGCAGTTTATTTACTTGTTTAGGTCCGTTTGAAACGTTGTTTACTGCGTCGTATCCAATTCAACAAGCTTTCCCTCCTTTTCACGCTCCTGAAGCAATAATATTAACAAGACATACTAAAAACAGCGATGAGTTGAAGAGAAAATAGGTATACGTTACATTTGAATTCGCCTTTTGTCACGGCGCCGCCACTTTTGTTTCCGGGATGACCGGCAAAGCAGAAAAAACAATGAGTCAATCAACGTTTTGGTTCTAAAAGAAATAAGAAGTACTTTGTGGTAGCTTGGGCAACTTTTGTATCATCAATCCCAGCATCAGGCTTCGCTTTTCAAGAGCAAAACCCACGCCCTGCTTGGCCTTGTTTCCATGCTGAATAAATCGTATGCAAAATTCAAGATGGCGAATGCTATAACGAACAGTAAATGAACATCGTTTACTTCTAGGTAACCCCTGCATCCAGTTTGTACATTCCAAGCCCCATGGAAAAGAGGACTGTCTTGTGTTGAACGTGTGGTCCCCTGGGCTTGACAGTAAACATCCCGTGCTTGTGTACATTCACGGCGGAGAGCTGATGTACGGATCTGGTAACGATGGAGGTGAGCACCCAGGCCCAGAGCTTGTTAATGAGCTGGGTGTGGTCGGGGTCACATTTAACTACAGGTTAGCTTAATCCCCGGGATGGGACTCCCCTATTTTAGGGGCGGGGGTGCTACGTGGAAACTTTCGATGCTACCCCAAAATGCACCAAAAAGGGTGTGGCTTAGTTGATTTTGAACCCTAAAAGGTACCAACAAGTGTGATATCTTGATTTGCTAGAACGGAACCCTTAGAGGTACCTATCTGGATAAAGTTGCAAGTTTTCGAATTTTACCCCTAAAAGCTACCAGAGGCCTGATTTTAAACCCTAAAAGTACGACGAGCACCCCTGCCCTAAAAATAGGGCAGTCCCCCCTGGGGCTTAATCGGCACTTACAGCCATGAACATTGATATTAGTTCCTATTTCAAGAGACAATTCCTTATGCTACTAACTTAAATCCGCAGATATCTTTTTGTAATCCCACATCGAAATGATCTGAACTTGTCACCATATCTTGTTGAGAGAATCCTTTACTAGTTTGAGTTACTACAATTAACAATTAGTCGTCAAAGGCGACGTAAACATCGGCCAATATATATTCACCTATAGATGCATATTGAGCAAAATATGACGACGAAATGAACGTCTCGACCAATCAGCGCCTGGAATCGCTTGAGTAATTATACCAATTGATGATATTAAATTTTGATGGTTTCGTTGACCATGTCAATTACAGGCTCAACGTATTTGGATTTCTGGCTTTAGAATATATATTCACCTATAGATGCATATTGAGCAAAATATGACGACGAAATGAACGTCTCGACCAATCAGCGCCTGGAATCGCTTGAGTAATTATACCAATTGATGATATTAAATTTTGATGGTTTCGTTGACCATGTCAATTACAGGCTCAACGTATTTGGATTTCTGGCTTTAGACGCTCTGGCCGACGCTTCACCAACAAACACGTCCGGTAATTACGGGTTCATGGATCAAATCATGGCGCTGACATGGGTGAAAAATAACATTGCGCGGTTCGGTGGTGATCCTGGACGGGTGATTTTGCTTGGTCATAGCTCGGGCGGGACGTCGGAGATCGCTTTGTTGGCATCACCTCTTGCTAGAGGACTTTTCCATGGTGCGATCATCATGAGCGCGTCGGCTGTGTTTCACAAGTCATCTGCAGGTACGGCTCGGGTGTTTTGACGACAACAACAACAAATTTCCTTATTTACATATCAACACTGAACATTATATACAGAATGAAAAACAGAAAGCATGCGGCGTTGGATATGATGCTGCCTTGAAAATAACTCACAAGCTAATCGAGCTAGGCAGCAGGGCTATATGAACGATCAAATGAAAAGTCAGACGAGGCACAAATGCAAACACACAGAACAATAAATGTAATAAAGACGACCCAGGACAAAAAGAGATTTGAATGATTCATTGATGCTATTATTATGTTTGGTACGAATTGAAGGCAGAGAATAGCTTGACCTTGAGGCCAGCCTAGTATTGTATTTGTGCCTTGTTCTAACGCTTGAAAAAAAGTCATCAAAAAGAGAAGGCAAAAGACTTCCTTTGCTAATGAATCAGTAGCTGATACCCTGACAGCTGGCGGACCCAGGGGTGGGGCTTTTGGAATCCCCTTTTCCAAAAACCTGGATCCGCCCCTGCCTGACCGCACTTAGGGTCATTTACATAGGCAGGAACCCATGAGACATAGGTGGGCGCGCTTCGTACCACAGCAAAGCGGGCGCTATAACGCTAAAGGGTTTGAACTCGAATAGGTAGTCAGGATTATGATTGTCTCGTCTTCTCCCGAAATCCTTAAGTTCGCCATCATCGTCACAGTTGATGTTTTCTTTGCTAGACCTTTGGAGCCGTTTTTTCTGTAACTTCGTAAGTATGAAAAGCAATTCACTTCCTTTCCAAATATCCTTTGTCTTCACCAGACGCTGCCAAAGATAATCAAGTATTCCTAAAGAGACTTGGTTGCGCCTACAACAGTTTCTCGGACATAAGAAGATGTCTCTATAGCGCACGACCAAGAGCGCTCGTTCGCAAGATACCCTGGGATGTGTACCCATATTGGGGTATGCCTGACTTGACCGATCTACCTTCGACTGGTCGGTTAAACGGAGCCATCGCCACAGTTGATGGTCACGTGGTTCCTTCTCCGCCTCTACAGGCGATGGCGGAAGGAACTTATGCTAATGACGTTCCTATTATCATAGGTATTGGAAACAATTGGTTCTTTCCTCGAAGTTACTATGGTGGGATAGTTGCATGACTAAGGCAGGGCCAGGTCGCACATGCGAAACGTTTCGGACTTTGCGGTCAGAATTTGGCAATGCGACCGTCACTTTACCAGCAAACTAAAACTCTGCCAGCTGACGCAGAAAATATAAAGGCGCCGTCGAGAAGCGCAGTTCCCTTTGTACATGTGCTCCTTTTTTGGCGCTGTTAGTCAAATAAAATCCCTAGACATAAGAAGAAATAGGAAAACAGGAAAACGCGGCGGCAAACGTATTTTGCGCTAGTGCGACATCTTTGGAGCAAAACACTTTGCCTAGAATTTTTAAGGCAAATCGTTGGGAAATTATGTGGCAAACTTGAAACTTTGCAAAGTGCAACAACCCCTGTATAAGTAATTCCATTACTTTCATAGGTACCACCGCCCAGGAAGTGGACTATTTACCAGGAAAAGACTTCACAGACTTACCCAAGACTGAGTATAAAACGTACACCAATGAGAAGTTGTCGGGTTTTCTAAATCCAACGGACGTCAGCAGAGTGTTCAATATGTATGAAGAAGATCCTGGGGATCATCATTTGGCCTATGTTACTATGGTTACTGACATAAGAGCGACGTGTCCCAATCACGTGTTTGCCATGAATGCGTCCATCGGGTTTAGGTATGTTCAGATTTAATAGGCCTTATCACGGTTGTCGCCGCCATTTTGTTGAGTAGGCAGAATTACAAAATCCCACTGAAACTCTGCAAATGCGAAGTGAAATCATTGCGAAAATATTGTACATATCAAATAAATAATTCTAAGTGCCCAAACAATCAATTTACTAAATTTCAGCTTCCTGCGCTTTCTTTAAAGCGAGCGATTGTAGTTTTTAGTTTCCCACATCTACCCTGTATTTTGACAGGCTTTTTACGCATCGATGCACACATATTTTACAAGCATCAGTATGAAGAATTAAAAACGCAATTGCTCCATTCAGTAGCTATAACCTCCAAACTTTGCAGGTAAACTGTTTCAGTCACTATCTCAATGCTTTGATTAATACTTTACCGATATGACTGATATTTTTACAATGATTTCACTTTGCGTTTGCAGTGTTTATGTGGGATATTGAAGAAGTTCCTTCTTGCCTACTCAACAAAATGACGGCGGAAACCGTGATAAGGCCCATTGTTCATTCATACATAATTTACTTTTAAACACATACTTCACAGAAACTTTACCAGTTCCTATTTTGTTCTTTTTTTAGAAACCCTGTATATCGATATATCATCACAAACTGGCCCAGCAAACCTGTTCAGTTACCTATAAAAGGATCGAGAGCAAGTCCTTACGCGTTCCACGTGTGGGATATACAAGCCTTCTTGGGTTTTCCGCCAGACCTTGGCTACACGCCATCAGAAAAGGATAAAACGTTTATGATCGACTTGCGCAGAGAGTTAAAGAGTTTTATTCACACCGGTAAAGTATACAGCTGTGCGTGGAGTAGATATCCTCAAACGACGGCATTGTTCTCTGACTATGGGCTCCAAGTGGCTTGTGGGTACCACAAAAAGAAATGCGAGTTCTGGATGGATCATGGACTCTTTCGCTATGGCTGGGTCAATTGATGGCGCGAGTTCTACGAACTCCCAAATGACATTTCCGAATGCCAAACTTCGTCTTGGCTTCCGTCAATCAAACCTTTGCTTTGAGTAAAGTACACGCATGTTTTCTGAGTTTGGTTTGCATTTTACAGTGAAAAATTGTGTTTGAAGCCTAGCTAGATCCTATCAGTTCACAAGATCTATCATCTGCCTTCGTGAAATCATTCAGAGTTGTTCACTCGTTTGATTGACGGAAGCCAACCCTGGTTTGTTGGTCGGTGTAGAGTTCGCAGAATTATGAAAATCGCAGTATATAAATATTCAGAATTCCATAACTTTGGTACAAATGTCTTTTCTCCCGCAACGTTGGAGTGTAGAAAGAAGACGGCTGAAATTCAAGCTACAATGTCACCACAGTAGATATTATTAGACCCAGAGTCCACACTCCGTTTTCAAAAAAGATTTGCGTCCACACTTATCGTTTTCGCCCGTCCACACTACAACGCGTATCCGTACGAAAACGCTCTTATGCATTCAGTGCGCATGCTCAAATAAGCTAAACGCATGCGCATTTCGATCCGGCATATCAAGAAAATTTCGCCAAAAGCTGTCGTTTTGCCGACGTTGCAAAACTTCCTTATTAGGAAATCCCCCTTACCTTATTTGGAAGGTCTGTAAGTACTTTTCCTCACATCTTAGCGAAAAAAAGCAGGAAAATTTACCAAAACTTGCAGATACTCGAGAAACATCATCATTTTGTTTTACCCCCCGCCGAGGGGCCTGTGACGCGATTTGGACACCACAGGCAGCCCGCGCGGATTTACCATAAAAACGACAGCACTTTCTTGATATGCCGCCTGCAAAATTGGTCGGGTTTGCTGTGGTGACGTCATCGTTTTCAGATAGCATCGTTTTCACCCGTCCACACTAGAAAACGTTTTCAAATCGCTCCACTCTGGAGAGCGTTTCCGGATTGATCCGTTTTCGGTGAGCGTTTTCGGCGTTGTAGTGTGGACGATAGCCGTATCCGGAGCAAAAAGTATCCGTTTTCGATTGAAAACAGTGTAGTGTGGACGGGGTCTTAGAGGCAAACAACGCATTGACAGGAAGTACAAATGGACGAGATAAATTTTGAGACAAGTTTAGTCTGAACATCATGTTTCAGCCTTAGTGTGAACGCAGTATTAAATCTATCGGGTGTTCATATCTTCAGCTAGCTGAGAGCGTCGTTCTATGACTAAATTGGCGTGTGCATATCCACAAGAATTTTTGGATATGAACCATGGATTTAATTATTTCGCTATAGCTGGCCGGTCAACTGAGATCTCTTTGATGCGACTAATCAGAGAAAACTCCGTAATGGCGACAAAAACTATTCTTCTGTTAGTTTAATGAAGATTTAGGTTCAAATGTAGAACAGAAATCCAGTGAGCAATTTTGAATCCGCCAACTGTGTCATCAGTTAATAGAAGGAGAATCATATGATTTTGAGCGACGACGAAAGAGATTGGGTCACTAAAACGGAAGAAACTGAGCGCCGAGGAAGAGTTTGCTGCGGTTTTCAGAATTCTGCGCACTCTGAACCGACATAGATTTTGCAAAACCTCTGAGTGATGTCTGTTGCTTAGTGTTAGTTGTGCGATCGAAGGAAGCTGCTAAAACACGGTTTGATTGTTGCTTCAGAGTTCACAGAATTATGAAAACAGCAGTTACTGCGATTTTCATATTTCTGCGAACTCTACACCGACCAAAAACCGCGGTTTGGCTTCCATCAATCAAACGAGTGAACAACTCTGGGTGATTTCACGGAGGTTTTGTTGGATCTTGTGAACTGTTAGGGGCTAGCTAGGCTACAAAACACAATTTGTCACTGTAAAATGCAATCTAAACTCAGAAACATGCGTGGACTTGACTTAAAAGGTTTGATTGACGGAAGCCAAAACGCAATTTGGGGTTCGGAAAAGTCAAGTGGGAGTTCGCAGAACTATGAAAATCGCAGTAAACAAGAGCAGTCTACGTATTGTTGTTATAATTCTTTGGACGTTTTATGCAGACGCTGCGGAAACCAGAAACATGATCCCGCGTTTCCCGCGGGATACCATTCTAAAGTACAGAGAAAATGTACAGAGATTTCACGGGCAAGCCCAGAGCCTATAACTGGTGCAAATGCTGTTACAACTAGACCTGTTTTATTTCAATATAAAAACATCGAGTGTCGGAATACCTGGACTGGAGAGTGATGGAGGGTAGCTTTTCAAGTAACAGGGATTAATTGTAGCGAGACCAAAAGTCCAACAGCCTTTTGTGTGACATGCGCTAGTTACCATATCTCTCCCTGTCCGTATTAGATCGAGGCTAGTTTCATTACCATTCCACCTCCGTTCCTGAGATCGAGGCAGTTTTATTACCATTCCACCTCGGCCGCTCTTGACATGAATACGAGGCAAAATCACATAGTCAGTCCAAAATCTCTGAATCAAGCTGGCATCCAACCAAAGCCACGCGGGACTACTCGCGAATCACGGGATGCGACCCTGATCAGATTAGTATGCGGTCTTCGACCGCAATAAGCCAATTTGATGTAGCACTTTTACGTAATGAAGTGTCACGCCCCAGTTAATGAACCTCTGATTAAAGCAATCTCTCGTTAAGAAATGAAGCCAGAAGAAAAAACAGCAATAACATTATATTCCTGTCAAAATGGATAGAGTTTCACATGGTTGACAGCGGGTTCAGCGTTTCTCTTCTCTGTCGCGTTTTAGAGTACTTAGCCAACGACAGTGCTGGGAGTGGTGTCTTAAAAAGTCGTACAAAATACGCGTACTGGATGGTAATTTAATAAAAAATCAAAATTAGTTAACTCCACTTGACGTGACTCGAAGACCTCCAGTAGCAGTCACCTCTTGTAATTCAGTCCTTTTGTTAGTTCAGTCTCCCTTGGACTAGTTTTTCAGCTGCCCCCAGATCCGTCTTGTCAACTGCTATTGTGGCGAAATTACACATCGCCGTTACACATCCCTGATTTGCCAAACAAACACGAAAAGATACACACATCTTTTGCATCTTTCCACTATTCCCAGAGCTTCTCTTGAAGTATTTTTATGTTGCATAATCGTTCAAGCTCATATAAGGTTTCAAGATTCGTCCAGGTGAGTATTTACACTATAAAAATCAATCAAATTAGAGACATCATCGCGGTTTCATCTATTGTCGGATGAACGTACATCGACGACAGTCGCGTCGAACGACAGCGTCCGCCATGACGTCTTTGTCGTCAAAGGTGTTGTTACAATTCGTATCGATTCAATTATCCTTGACACCTCAAAGGTGTGGGACTACCGGAATATAACACTGACTTGAAAAGGCAGTGTTACCTCATATGTCATTCGTATTTACTTTGGAAATTAGACATCCTTTCAAGGGACTAATGAGAAGCCTGGTAGATCGACAGAAAGCTCCTTTTATACCCTTGTTTCCGTTCATTTATCGTTATAAGTTCTTAGAGAACTTGAAAGTGTTTTTATTCCTTCGGGATACTTGCTGTGCACTCAACTTCTCACTTCTATAAAATCGCTTCTTCTTCAACAGTCAACAAAGATGCACTTCAGAAACATCACTCGGTCTATGTTAATATCAATACTTCTTTATTCAGTGCATTCAGTACAAGGTTCGTATGCAATGTTTCTTTGAAATAAGAAGTGAGGGAGGAGACAGTGGCCGAATGGTCAGAGTGTTGTGCTCGTAACCCGACGACCCGAGTGTGAAACCCTGCTCTGGGCTTCTCCTGACCATTCTTGGTTTTCCTTCCTCGAAGAAACTAGAAAATGTCTGTTACTGGCGATCTGTGTATCAGCGGTTACAAACTACTCTAAAATTCGAGTTTAAACAAGTACTTTTTTTTATAATGTATGAGGTATAGTGTCTAAAAGTGTCGTCTTTTTCCCGATTATTAGGACGAAACACAGGTGGTCTTGGTTCAAAGGCGTCGATAGCACTTCGAGGTATGCATGTAACTAACTCTTATATAATGAACCAGAATCGAAACATTAGCTGGAAGAAAATTGTTTCATCACGCTGAACATTCAGGACTGTGTTTAATTACGTTTGCCCAAGAGCCGGGAAATCCTACACACTGAGCGAGGACCAGATTACGCGGTTCCCTTAGTAGGCTCTCCTCAGTTATCTAGAGAAGCTGACCCTTGCTTTGAAGATTTTCTATCATTAGCCAAGAAAACTTCCATTCAGTGTAGGCTTTGGTGCAAGGACTAAAATAAGTGCATGTTTATACAAATTCATTTTCGTTATTTCCCTAAAAATCCATTTATAAGAATCTGAAATTATAACCCTGAAAGCGGCTAAATTTGGCTATTTTGGACAACATTTCTTCAAAGAACCTAGGTTCTTATACGCGAGTTTTTACTGTTTTCGAGAACGCTGTCGGTACAATAAAAAATAATAATGGTTGTAAAAAAACATTGGTAGTATACACTAATAAACTGTCGGATGTACCCTTAAAAAGCTGGCGATACTGAACAATACATTTTTGGTTAGAATTGCTTGTTTAGTGAATATCAAAAACCCAAACAATAACCTTTGCCGTAGGTTTATTACTTGATACTCTTTATTCTTTGCTGAAATCGTTTTGGTTTCTTTTTGCTGAAACTGAAACGTCTGTTAGAACTGATTTATCGACCTTTCACAATTCACGAAAAATAAAAACAGTGAAGAGTATAGGAGTAGCAAACATCAGGAGAAATACTAATAATTAAGGTTACTTTCCGTTAATATTTTGCAATGTGTATTTTCTATATAGTGAGAGGAAGTGTAAATTGAAACAATGTATAGAGGTGGAGCAACTGCGGCTTAATATTTTCTTATCTCCATTGTTGTATTACAAATCATATATTGACTTTAACCTGATCCTTTCTACTAACGTTAGCGTTTGCCTGGGCCGCCGTTTGTCATATAGCGGTAATCCTAGCAGTTTGTTTCTCGGCAGAGCTTTCTCGGCTCACCTGCCCGAAAACAAACAGATTTGCGGAATATTCACTTGTCTTCAAGGTTTCTGCCGTCTTAAAATGTTCTCTTATGCTGAATGGTTCGCGTGGAAACCAAAACTCATAAAGTTCCTGCGATTTTCATAATTCTGCGAACTCCCACTTTATTTCCGAACGCCAAACTGCGTTTTGGTGATTCCCTAAACCTTTTTGAGACTGGCAATTGGATTTTTTCTAAGTTTCGTTTGCATTTTATAGTGGGAAGCTAGTCCTTATAGTTCAAAAACCTCTCAAAGTCTGTGCGAAATCACCCAGAACTGTTCACTCATTTGATTGACGGAAGCCAAACCCCGGTTTGTCAGTTGGCGAAGAGTCACAGAATTATGCAAGAGAAAAACAGTCAACAAGAATAAGGAAGGACAACTCAAAGATGGTTGTTTTGTTTAGGATCTCTCTTCGATACAAAACTTCACTAAGAAAAAAGTAAAAAAGATATTCGCTTGCTTTCGTTTCTTGCGTCCACGATTTTGTTGCCGGAAAAATAGCGTCTCGACCCTCGGCATGCATTCTCTCCCTTTGCCTTGTAGCTCGGGCCTCAGTCGGCCATGTTGTCAGCCAGCAACATACCGAGTGACTGAAAACATCCATTTCCATCCGCTGATAGGGGAATTGCATGGTGCAATTTTTTCGATTGAATTCGTTAGATAAGTAAGTATAAAACGATGTTTTTGTTTTCGAGGTACTACACGCGATCGAATGAAAACAATAACAAAGGGGTGTTTCTCTGGGACTTTTTAAGGTTCACCTTGGTCTTCAATCTCAACAAGACTTCTTTCCACGAGTTTCTGTGCTTTGTTCGGGAAAGGCGTTGAAGCGGTCTGCGTCACGCATTGTTATTTTAGTGCGATATTTTAGGCGGTGGTGGGACAGATGTGGAAGTGAAGGTGGCTCAATAGAGACATTGTATCGTAATTTGTATGCGGAAGAGGGGGCTAAGTTTACAGACTCCATTTGAATGATCTGCTGAAAAGTGGGTGAGGATTTCGCAAGAGGCGTCTGCGTTCTCAAGCTAATCATTCCATGGTTATGACGTATCTTGACACAGATTTGGTCAAGAATTACACGGCCAGTTAAACCTATATGCATTTTGTTATATTATTTGAACTATTCACGTGTATTACTCACCATTACGTGTTGTGTGCGATATAAACTTTTAGTATAAACCAACTAATGGTCTACAAATCCTGCATTCTGATTGGCTGAGCTACTAATGGTCTATTAGTGATAGACCGTGCCTGGCAAAACCACAACCTTTCTTTCCAAGAAAACTTGATTTGTTCAACATAAAATAATGGCATTCATTGCCAAAACCGACCAACTAGCTGGTTTATACTAAAACAATTAGACCTCTCGTCCTCATGTGCTATGATATGAATAGACCATTCGGCCTTCGGCCTCATGGTCTATTCATCATAGCACATTCGGCCTTGAGGTCTAATTGTTAAATATGTCATCTAGTTTCTGGTGGCGTAATTCGTTACGCCATACCAGTCGTGCTTTCCATTTGGCAAAAATCATGTGAATGCCTCCACTGGGAATCGAAATAGGCTGGGATGCTTTCCATTTACCAGACATTTTCGGTAATACCGGTTGGAATCAAATGAAAGCGTCTTTGGGGAAAATTCCGGGTTCTGGGGTAAGCTCAAGAGGTTGTCCCAAAATTCCGAATTTTTTTCACGGGGTTGGCGCTTTCCATTTGACTTCTAACCGAAAATTCCGGGATTTTTGGTCAAATGGAAAGCGCCCCAGGGTCCAAATACGTCATCGGTATGGAATGTTTGGCTTGAGTGCGCAGACGACTCTTTGTGAGAGTCTCTCGCTAAGAGTGGTGCCGGCTTTCACGGCCTAGCATGCATTGGCCATTACTTATTTCATTGCCTTTTTTTGCGGTTCTAGGCGGAACACCATTCAACCTGGAGGACATTCCGTACGAAGGTAAGAATTAGGCCTTGCATACAGTATCGGCCAATCTCGTAGTTCGGCGAAAACTGAAAATATTCCAGAGGAATGACAATCTCCAACAGAGCGGAAATGAGGTTTCAACCTTTGCATTTTACGACATATCTCAACTTGTTTGCCCAACGATTAGGTCACAAAGCTAATTGGCTCCTGTTCGCGGTACAGGCTTTCCACGGAAGGCGCCATTCAGCGCGCCCACGGAACGAAAACTGTTCCAGAAAATTGCCATTATATTGAGCTTTTGATTCGTCTGTGATGTATTTGCGAGCTGCATGTCGGTAAAGACGGTTTAAAAATACCAAAAATGCAAAGGCTGCGCGCAGTGCATCCTGGTAGTTCCAAAACGTGTCCAAGGCCATTTTCTAAACTAAAGCGTTCTCGCGCGCTTTTACCTGGAATGGTCTATTGAAGCAACCAATCGGAGCGCGGGCTTGTTCATATTCACTTATACTAATTCACATGATTAGACCTAAAGAGCATGCGCTCGTCAAAGTGAGGCCAGGCTTGTGAGTTTATGCTGCCGTCGAAAACTTCGCATTCCTGGCAAATTTTCGTGCGGGCAGCTGTTAATTCGTTCTTTGTTTTATTGCATCGGCACGGATTATTTGTTGCGGTCAATACCTCCTAACAAAAGAAGTTTTGCATGATTGAACGTCCAGAAGTAAACTGGGCCCAATTTTATGTCGAGTGAAGGTACAGATGGCCCTCAAAATATACCTGGACAATTTTTTCAGCCGATAAAACTAGCAAAAATACTTCGGTTTCAATGCAAGGATGACCCTGTGAAATTTTGGTTCTGGTGCAAAAGCTAGTTTCTCGAATATGTTAATATTTTGTATTTTACACGCAGACTTTGTCTGGAACAAACTAACAAGAAGATAATAATTATCAGCCATACGTACCCTGATCGCCCTGGGGACTGAACACATAGAAACATTTAACGCGTAATAATATCCAGGGTGATCGATCGTGGTTCTTAAGTTTGATACTCAGATCTTGAACTTGTAACCTAGTTCCCGGCAAATGTTGCGTGTAAAAATACAAAATATGAACTTATTCGAAAAACCAGCTTTTTGCACCAGAACCAAAATTTCACAGGGTCATACTTTCATTGAAACCGAACAATCTTTGCTTGTTTTATCGGCTGAAAAAATCATCTTGGTATATTTTGAGGGCCGTTTATACCTTCACTTGACATGAAATCGAGCTTTGTCTACTCCTGGTGTTCTATCATGCGAAACTTCTTTTGTTAGATGGTCTTCACCGCAAAAATAAATCCGTGCAAATGTAATAAAACAAAGAACTAATTTACCTGGAGCATAAAATTTGTCAGGAATGCAACGTTTGCGCAAACTCGCAAGCCTGCCCTCTTGGCTGCGCCCGCATTCATTTGTCAGCGTCGAAAAATTTGCACCTCCTGACCTAAAGGTCATTCTGTAATAGACCATGAGACTGCCATTTTTTGTTCACCGGAAAAGCAGCACCAAATCCCCAGTTTCCTATGCACTTAGTAGCGTGGCCAATAGAAATACAGGAATTGCTATAGACCACTAGTTGATTTATGATAGGACTTATTCAATCTTATCCTCTATTCCAGAGCGACTCAGTGCATGTGGATTGAAAATAATGAAGATCGGCTGCTATAACGATATTCATTGGGGTGATATCCCACGCTCCTTGCCAGAACTGTTATTAACAGACAGGGATCCCAGCAGTAGTCACTTATTTGACTGGAGAACGCCAGGAAAGTCCATGAGAAGGTAATCGAGGAGCTTACCAACAGGAGCCTCCATCTACTCCACCAGGTCTAGCCATATGAGCAATACCAGAACATTCTATTTTTAGACTGTGGAAATTGGGGCCGGATTTCAGCCACGTGCGAGATCAAGCCTTTTTCTTCCTAAAGCATTAGAGCACAACTTTCTTCAAGCAATAAAAGTACTTTCCGCGTGCTCTCTGCTTTCTTACAAACACGAGGGGGATGTTGGGAGAACTGATCAAAACTTGATCTTGAAAACTTGTGTCTTTCAAGTTTTTTCAGTTCGACCAACATTCCCCGAGTGTTTGTAAGAAACCAGAGAGCACGCAGAAAGTATTTTTATTGCTTTTAGAAAATAACATACACACGCGCGACAGCGTTGCGTGACAATCGTGTTTCTCAGGTCTCTTACAAACACGCTTTTTAACCAATTAGAATGCGCACATTCACAATACAACATAGGTGTTATTTTCTAAATGACTTTATAGGCGTAATATAAACTTAACCTGAACCTGATAAAGCACGCGTGATGTTGGGAGACACGAGAACGTTGTGAAATCACGAGCCGCAGGCGAGTGATCTTAACGTTACGAGTGTCTCTCCAAACATCACACGTGTGCTCTATTTGTTCACTCCATTCCCCTTATAGGCATTTGGCAAAAACAACAGTTATTTTTTGTATACACGCGCTTATGTCCACTACGGCCATCTGAAAATTGCTCTGATGTCAAAGTGGCATAGAGCAGATTTCGTATGACTGTGACAAGATCCCTGAAAGAGTCTTGCTTCGCCGCGACCGTGAATGTACCGTGACTGTACCGCGACTACGCAATTTCGACTCGGTATCTACCACCAAGTTCCGTACCGCCACCGCGACAGTACCGCGCCGTGTCGTGGTACTTTTCACAGTCATACGAAATCTGCTAAATTTGATTAATTATAATAATCATTCGGTTGCAGCTTGATTTGCCGCTGTGCCAAGCGTGCACTGCGAAAGCACTACACGCATTTCTCGGTACAGTTTTTCGCGGAATGTTGGTCAGGTGCGCATGCGTCCTCAACGTTTTCCCGTGACGGAAAGTCTACCAGCTGTTTCAATAGTACATTTGGTCGCGCTTGTAACAAAGAAGATGACTCACCCTGTGTGGGAGGGGAAGGCAAAAACTATGTGTACGAAGTATATATGCCAGGTAAAGAAACTGTTTTCTTTGTATAGTTTTGAATTCGTCGCCTTGCAGGGAAGGTTCTGGTGACATCCATTTAAGGGCCTTAGCTGATTGGCTGAAATGGCACGCACGCGTACATAAAAGTAGCTTAACCTCGCTTTATAAAAACGTATCTATCAAAAATAACACTTTCATTCGTTTCCTAGTTGTCTTTTCAACCTATGCCTTCGACTTGGACGCTCTAAAAGTATGATTGCCCTATTTCACTATGACGTCATGGTTTGTTTACATGAACAAAATAGCTGAAACTTGGCTCAAATAAAATACCATTCGAGATGTGGGTTTGTAAATACACTGATAACCGCGTGGCCCTCTAAAATATAAGCTAAAATACAAATCTAAATAAAAATACAAAAGTATACTATCTATAAAAATATATATATATATATAAACAAACACAAAGAATATAAAGAAAAATGCTGCCCCGAGTGGGAATCGAACCCACGTCCTCTGGATCCTAGCCAGATGTGCTAACCACTACACCATCGAGACATCCACGCGTGTACGCAGATGAATTTATGGGGCAGATAGTTTCGTAGGTAGACTAGATACACTAGCCTTTTTCCCGACAGATTTTTCTTATATTCTAGCAGGCGACTGGAAGGCACAAGGCCTTTTATATATATATATATATATATATATCTATATATATCGTTAAAATGTTATAAAAATGTACTATAGTGTAAGGAGCATGGCGGCCTTCTGCTCCAATAGAAATGATTTTAAAATATTATATTTGAAACTACCTACCGAACTCATTTCAATCAGCCGATGGAAATGGATGTTTTCTCTGACTCGGTATGTCGCTATACTGACAAAATAGCGGCTGGCAGAGGCTCTTTAAGAGCCGCGTTGTACAGGCACGCATTAATCATTTGCATTGCCTATAAGCCAAGTGTTAACAAATATTTGTCGAGATTTTTTTATTGTTTTTAAATGGTTTTGCTTTAGAAATAACAACCCCTCGACCTCAAAGCGCCAATTGCGACGATAAATTTCCAAAGCTTTGTAAAACCTATGCTGAAACGCCTGGCATGTGTGACCAGAAGCTTGCCCTAGACAATTGTCCGAAGTCTTGTGATAACTGCCCGAAATAAGAGAACAATGAAGTCAGTGAAAGAGAGGTGAGACAGACTCTGGGCCACTGAATGTTTTTCTTCGTAATTTTTTTACAGGCCGCTGCATGTCATATTTAACAATTAGTGGCGCCGAAGGCGACGTAGATATCGGCGAATAGTCACCGAGACGAAGTCGAGGTGACTATTCGTCGATATTTACGGAGCCTGAGGCGACTAATTGTTTTAGTATAATTACTCAAGCGACTTTAAGATTTTTGACAAAACAAATCGAGTTAAGGGGTATTTTTGTCATAGTTTCTCGTAATAAAGTGCGCGCGTGATCCCCAATGCTTTCAATGTTATATTCACCTATAGGTGAATATAGCAAAATATTCCGAACGTCTCGACCAATCAGCGCGCTGAATCGCTTGAGTAATTATACTAATAATTGTTAGTGGTACGCAAAACACCGATATCGTAGACTGCTTAGCCTGCGAGCCGGCTCTCCTTTTGCGTTTTCGGAGCAGGATACCTGTGGCTCCCTTCCCCTCCCTCTCCCCCTCTTTCTCTCGATTTTGCGCCACAGGTACGAAGGTACCCTGATCCCCGAAAATAAACATTTCATATCAAGAAAGTTCCCGTTGAAGTGTGTCGTTTTCTAAAGTTTCGTTAGGGACGTGTCATTATTTACCGGGGGGAGGGCTCCCATTTTTTTCAAACAAGGCTAAAAAAATTAGGACCCTCCCCTTGAACATAACAAAAAAATTGTGACCCTCCCCCAGTCGTAGGTAAAAAAAATTGTGACCCTCCCCATGTAATAGATATTTTCTGAAAAAACCTGTTAGTTAGACTCTTGTGCGAATGTCGTTTTCTTTCTTAAAGTACAAATACTTTTTTCTTACTTCTGTCAAAGCTAAGGAACCGCGGTCATTATTAATCGCCTCGATTATTTACGTGAGAGGATTTTGGGTAAACGGTAAAAATGCAGTGATCCTCCCTCTATAAGTACAATGATTAACGTGATCCCACCTCTCCCGTCCCCTATTTGACCTAGTACTGATTCAGAAGACATTTTACAGAAAAAGGGGCTCGCACTTTTCTTTCGTTGCGCGCGAAGCGCGCCCGAATTTTGATAACGCATTTCATCAAGCCTAAGAGAAAGGTAGATGAACATGTTTTGTGTACGGTATAGTAAACAAAGCCTGTCAGGAGCTCAGGAAGAATGCTACCTCAACTATATATAGGTTAGATGAAAGCTTCTCCCTATTGATGGGTTTCTGAGCCAACAAGGTTATATTATTCATGCGCGCAGTTCTGCGCGCCGCAAATGACGAACTTATTATGATTCATGCGTGAAGCGCGGCCCAAATGACGAATTTCTATATGCTTGTAACGTCGAACTCACGCTAATACCTATATGGGGTCTTCTTTCAAACATAGTGACTTCCCGTCAGGCCTATCATTGCAGGGCATTTTGGGAGAGTTTGCTTTTCCTCATCAAGATACACTTGTTGTTATAAACGGCGTGAGGGTAGCGTCTTCGTTACTGAAAGAGCATATAATATGTCATTCTTTCTGCGCGCGAAGCGCGCCGAAATTTTTATTAAGTAAAAAAGCAGATGATCTAGAAGTTGCATCTGCTTCACTCTCTTCGCCGTCCAAATGTTGTTGAAAAAAATTATGACCCTCCCCCAAACAGGAGTGAAAAAAATGTGGACCCTCCCTTTAGACACGCGAAAAAAATTAGGACCCTCCCCACAAAAATAGGAGCCCTCCCCCCCCCGCTAAATAATGACACGTCCCTTATATGGAAGTTTCTACTTACCATATTTGGAAGTCCAGAAGTTTTCCTAGCTTATTTCTTGCCCTAAATTGTCAAAACGTTCGCCAAAACTTGCAGGTTTTGGAGAGAATCGCCCATCTTTATTTTGGCCCTTAGGAGCCCGGAAATTCAAACACAGGTAGCCCACGTCACGCACGGGTTGGCATTGACAAAAACGACACATTTATCTTGATATGCCTCGAAAACCCAAACGAGAGCCGGCTCGCAGGCTATAGACTGCTTACAGCGCAACACTGGGGACTCAAACTGCGTCTCTATTCAGCGGAAGAGGCAGCTATCGATGAGAAAGGCGCTCGATGAACGAGCAATGCATCATGGGAAGAATTAGGGCTAGAGCTCGACCATTCCCATGATCCCTTGCGCACTTCATTCGCTACTAGTTCCGCTCGGCCCGAAATACACAGGAACGCGCCTAGGTACGAGGCAGGGATTAAGTGATGAGCGTAAGAAACGATTTTTACAATGCTGATTCAGGTAGATTTTGGCTTAAAAAAGATGTTGGCCTTGGGGACCACGGAAGTTCTGAATTAGTTCTACAAAGATAAAACGACCCGTCTCAAAATACGTTATTATTTTGCAGAAACGTCGCGTCGCCTGTACCGAGAAGTCTCGAGCAAGATTTTCAGAAAAACATCTGTGGCTGAACTTATCAAGTATATACCTCTTGTTAACGTTATGGCAAATAAAGTAAAAATCAAGCATCTTGTTTTGCGCGTGATTCCGTAGTGGTTGTTGCTAATGTTGTCCTTTTTTAATAACAAGTACTGGTCAAGAATGCGCGTAAGATATGGGCCCCGAAATGGTCTAACTGTGCTCGCGCCCAGATCGCGCAACGACTGAAGACTTTTGCGGTGCTTGCTCGCTGAGTATTACTCGATTGTTCGCCAATGATGTACAATGATGGTTTGGTAGTGCTCGCTCGCAAAAGTGATCGAAAGTGCTCGCTGCTCGTTTAATTTGCTTCAAAATCAACATACTCAGTCTCGCACAGATAAACCGAAGTAACCGGGTGCTCGCAAGTGCTCACATAGGACCATTCGAGGTCCCTAGATATCCGGAAAGTGGCGGGTTTAAAGTGATCCCCTTAGTGCTATCACCTTAGGGGTTCCAAAAGTTTGCTTTTACAATACAACGTTTCTTCCGTGCCTTCATAGCTAGCCTGATGAAACCGAGGATCGAAAGAGTTTTGAGAATTCGAGAGCTGACAGTGAAAACGCGAGACCGAAGGTCGACGCCTTTTTTTTCAAGGTGTAACGTTTTACAAAGGTCGACTTTTTTTCAAGATAACATTTTCAAGCTCGACTTTTTTCAAGGTATAACATATCCAGAGCTTAAAAAATATCCTACCATATAGACGCGACGCAAATTGGAGCTCGCCAGTTAAACGCAGTAATAGCAAATGTTAGTTAAAATAAGAAAACTTGTAAACAGCGGCGGCTCTGGATCCAAATGGATGATGGTCTAGGGATACAGTACTTTAAATATGAAAACAAAGACCGAACAGAAGAGGATTGAAGCCAACGTTTTGGACATTTAATGCGGGTCATGATACAGCTCTCGTAAGATCTAAGCCTATTGGATTGATACCCTCAGTGCAAAACAATAGAGGGTCATACAATAGAACTAGGAAACAATTGGATGCTTTGTTCTGCCTATCCAATCACACAAGATCTTACGAGTAGCTGTATCATACCTGTTTAATTCTGTCCTTCATCAGGGCGGTTACAAAACAAGTCACATGTCACGCGCATAAACTATGAGGCGCGCGCAAATGCAAATGTAGTCATACACGAGGGGCACGTTTGATACGATTATAGCTCTAAATTAGCGTCAAGCTATTGGACATGTTCCTTTAGATTTTTAGCTATCAAATTGGCGAGCACTTTGGAGCACCCTGATGAGTTTTTAAATGACAAAATATTTTGGCTTCGCTTTGATTGCTTTCAAATGTCAACGGTTTACTCTTAATGAAACTGCGTTTTGACAGGTTGCCAAAGAGACCGTTTTTGTTGTCACCAAACGGCACTTACTACCCAACAAGCTGTTCACCTCCGCATGATATAAACGATGACGAAACTGACTTTGCTTTTTTGAAAGTTTCCACGGGGCAAAATTTCGGGCTTTGCTCTTGCGATACCCTACAGTCAGAGTGTAATTGGTCTTGCAAGGTTGTGAGGTGTTCATTTCTAAGTAAGTGACTTTAGCTAAGGGAACGGCTTGCGTTGCCTTCATTTGTGTGTTTCATACACTACAGTAAAAACCGCGTATAAGAGAAGCGCAAACATTTGTACTCGATCAGAACTCGATTTTATCACGGGAGGTGGTAGGCCCCGGGTTGTACCACCAAGAGTGGATTACCAAGAGTTTCCATATTTACTATGTACGCCCGAATCACAGTCAGAAAAGTGTCTATTTTTAGAACTAGGATACCCACGAAAATTCGTCATCCACATCATCATCATCATGTTTTCCCGCGTGACCGCGTCGCAGCCTTGGGGCGATCTTTCAAGAAAAAGTATCCTCGAGAAATCACAGGGTTCCCACTTTCTCGCCACGCGAACAGTTGTGAGATCCAGCGTAAAATTAAATCGCAGATCAATGGAAAAACCGTTAAAATCGCCAAGATAAGGTAGGATATTCTCTATTATTATATAAACACCAATGAAATACCAGGTGATCTCCCGCGCGAAAACTTGATATCTTCACACGTGAAAATATCATGTTATTTTCACATGTGAAAGTATCACACTTGCCTTTGCTGAATGCTCGTTTTTTAAGCTTAACTCAAATAAAATTTGAATTTGGTATTTCATTGTTGTTTATATAATAAACAGAACATTACATGACCGCTTGGAGATACGAATTTTATCTTCTCGTGTTAAAAATTTATCTCACTCGTTCGCTGCGCTCACTCGTGAGATAAATTTTCAACACTCGAAGATAAAATTCGTATCTCCGCGCGGCCATGTAATATCCTCTATTTTTGTTGTGTATTGGGTATACCACCATTCGAGCCTGAGCATTCGAATACTTTCGCGCGCGAAACTCAAATCTAAAAATAGACACTTTTCTGACTGTGATGTGGACAAATACAGTAGGGAAAGATTCTAACTCTTGTTAATCCACTCTTGCCCACATCAAGAAAGTGCTGTCGTTTTTATGGCAAATCCGCGCGGGTTGCCTGTGGTGTTCAAAACGCGACTTAGGCCCCACCTTCTCCGTGCCCAAGTAAGGGATGTTGGATGTTATTGCATGGATGTGTTCCTATCGCTATAAAGAAGACGGCACTGAGTCAAGACTTGTACTTATTTATTATTTAACGAGATATTCGCAAACCCAAGTTTGGTTTCGCGTGGCCGCCATTTTGGATTTCTGACAAAATATGACAAATTGATTTGTCACCAAATCCAAGATGGCGGCCACGCGAAGGCAAACTCATCTGGCATCGGTCGAGCCCTGAAACGTGTTAGGCCATTTGTTCCAGCAACGACATTGCAATACATTTATAACTCTGTAATTCAACGATTATTGCTCTGTCGTCTGGGATAACTGTAACAAAAACCGTTGCTGATAAACTTCCGCTAGGGCTTTGACATGTTCGAGCCCGTAGTGCCGACCCTCTGATTCGCCAACTAACGCACGTAGGGCGATAGCAATAGTGTCTGACTAGTCGTGCTGACTTGCGCGCTCTCGATATCTTTAGTGTCACTAAACATTGTTTGATTGGTAGATACTCATTGGCATGCTACTAGTCGTGCTGACTTGCGCGCTCTCGATATCTGTAGTGTCACTAAACATTGTTTGATTGGTAGATACTCATTGGCATGCTACTAGTCGTGCTGACTTGCGCGCTCTCGATATCTGTAGTGTTTGATTGGTAGATACTCATTGGCATGCTACTAGTCGCGCTGATTTACGCGCTCCTCCCAACTGTATCAACCAGCATCTGTAATAACATCATATCATAAGACAGGACTGCACTACATGGGCACGCCATATCTACCCATACTGTAGATGGCTTGGGCACGTGCGTGGAGATATGCAAAATTAAACAGACGTTCTGTCTTAGCATGAATTACTACCCACGTAGTACAAAGTGCGAGATTAACAGCGCTAAAATAGCCGACTTTCCCCAGGACCGGCCGGGCGATTAGGGAAGAGAGCGTCTACTTTGACTATATGAAAAGACGTACCGGTAACTATGACAACTGTCAACTACCAAGGGCATTCGTCGGGTTTTGCCCCAATCCTCCCTCGGGTTTTGCCCCAATCCTCTCTCGGGTTTTGCCCCAATCCTCTCTCGGATTTTGCCCCAATCCTCTCAAACCATGCTTTCGCGTGGTCTCAAAATACTACCAAAGTTTATACTTAGCAATTATCCACGAACTAATTTTCATTAGTCAAATCACACTAGTGGTCTAGTATATTGTCAATGCTGCGTTCTAATATTTTCAAAATGGCGTCACTGATATGGAAGACTTTGTGAAACCCCTGGTCAGGCGTTCTCCAGATAACTTCATTCTACACGTCGGGACCAACGATTTAAAGTCTTGTACACCCCGAAATATTGCAGATTCACTCCTCAATCTTGTCACGCAAATCAAGCAAGATTCCCCTCTAACATCTGTGGGGGTTTCTGGGCTGCTGATCAGAAGCGACAACGAGGAGCTGGCATCAAAGGCACGTCAGGTAAACTCTTTATTAAAGGGCCTGTGTGATCGAAACAAGATCAGCTTCCTCAATAACTCCAATATACAAGGGAACATTTGAATTATAAGGGACTTCACTTAAATAGGCAGGGAAGTACAGCACTTCAAGAAAACTTTAGGAAATTTTCAAATACTATTTCACATTGACCTGCTCTGCCGTGTAAAGTTGCTGTAGCCCCCAGTACCAATGAACCAAGTCAATCTAATAACACAACCGACAGGCTAAATACACAAAGCAATTCACTTTCATTTATCCTCCAAATCGTGGATTTAAAATTGCCTGTCTAAACGTGCGCAGTCTCTTAGCACACATTGACGAACTGAGGGTTTTGCTTGCCGATAACCCAGTTGACGTTCTGGCAATAAATGAGACATGGCTTGATTCTTCAAAAAGCGATAACGATGCGCACATTTCGGGCTATCAAATAATCCGCCGCGACAGAGCGAGTGGCAAATTTGACGACGACGGTGAATCTAGAGGAGGTGTTTGTTTCTATGTCCGTGAAAACATAAATTTTTCCCTCCGTCCAGATTTATCCGTTGATCAATTAGAAAATTTATGCCTCGAAATCCACAAACCGAGCTGCAAGCCATTTCTCTTGGTAACCTGGTATCGTCCACCTTGTTCTACCGTAGATAAATTCGATTTGTTTGAGGCTTTAATTGGTAGGCTCGATGCTGAGAATATTGAATATTGGCTCTTGGGAGACCTCAACTGCAATTTGGGTGCGGCCCCCTTTGACCATAAATCCAAAATTCTATCTAGTATCGCAGACTTATATAACCTTGAGCAGTTAATTGAAGAGCCAACTCGCATCACAGAATCTTCTTCTACTATGATCGATTTAATTTTCACTAATACGCCAGATAATGTAGTTTGCTCCGGTGTCTCTCATGTCGGCATTAGTGATCATAGCTTAATATATGCATTTCGTAAGCTCTCTACTGGTCTTTCCAGTAAGGGTCACAAAACATTAACGTATAGGAATTTTAAAAAATTCGACCCAGCCAGTTTCAGAGCCGATATTAATTCACAGAATTGGGAAGATATAAATTCACTTAACGATCCGAACGATATGTGGCGTACTTGGAAGACAAACTTTAATCGCATTGTTGACAAACATGCTCCCGTGCGTGTCAAGCGTGTAAGGGCTTCCAAATCACCCTGGATCACGCCCCTATTAACAAGACGCATGCACGAGCGGGATATTCAAAAGATTAAAGCGATACGCTCTGAAAACCCCGTTGATTGGGTTGTTTTTAAGAAACTTCGTAATTCTGTGAACAACGAAATAAAAATAGCAAAAGAATGTTACTACAAAAATGCGTTTTATGAAAATGAAAAGAATGTAAAGAAGACTTGGAGCATTATTAATGAATTAACATCAAGGAAAAGAAATGAACAACACATTAATGAAATTAAATTGAACGAATCTACCATAAGTGATTCTCAAAAGATTTCTAATGAATTTAATAATCATTTTGCCGGTATTGGCCCAAAACTCGCAAATGAGATACCGGCGAGTGATAATAGCCGTTCGTTTCTAGATTATCTATCATGTAAATCACCAGATACTAGATTCGATTTAAAATCCACCAATCGCTCCACAGTCCTCTTTCTTTTGTCTAAACTTTGTAAATCCAAAGCAATTGGTTTAGATAAAATATCAGCAAGGCTTCTTCGAGAGTGTCCCGACCTAATCGCAGAGCCGTTGTGCGCAATTTTTAACCGTTCCATTGCGACGGGTATTTTTCCTGATGAATGGAAATGCGCGAAAGTTTTGCCCCTATTTAAACAAGGGGAGCGCAGAGATATGAATAACTACCGCCCAATCTCCATTATTGACCTCAAGAAGGCTTTCGACACTGTCAATCATTCAATTCTACTTTCAAAACTAAATGCTTACGGCTTTGGTTGTTCTGCAAGTAATTGGTTTGCGTCCTACCTTCATGGTCGCAGTCAGAAATGTTTTGTGAATGGTCATCTTTCGGAAGACCGCACCCTTCTTTGTGGAATTCCACAAGGCACAATTCTAGGTCCTCTCTTGTTTCTGATGTATATAAACGATCTTCCGAATTGTTTAGAACACTCAAAGCCACGCATGTATGCCGACGACACTCACCTGACATTCGCGAGTAATAACGTAGAAGATATAAATTTTTATCTAAATCAAGATCTTGCTAATGTCAGTAAGTGGTTTGTCGCAAATATGCTCACCCTGAACCAATCTAAAACGGAGTTCATGCTTATTGGCTCCAGACAACGTCTATCAACCTTCAATTCAGCCCCCTCTTTGGCAATTGAAGGAGTACCTATAAAACAGGTACCCAACTCCAAATCGCTTGGGGTGCATATTGATGAAAATCTTTCTTGGGATGAGCATATACACAAACTAACCAAAAAGATTGCATCTGGCATCGGAGCCCTGAAACGTGTTAGACCATTTGTCCCGGCAACGACATTGCAGTACATCTACAATTCCCTAATTCAACCTCATTTTGATTATTTTATTCTATTTTAGAGACTCTACACGTGACTGGAAGGAATAAATAAATAAATAATGTCACGTGAAGGGGGCGAGTAAACGGACACGGAGGTCCCGACGAGACACGCCCCCAACACTTAACGGGTTACAATGACAATACAAAATTATAAAATGTAAATATATATATATATATATTATGCATAGACTGGTCTAGCAGCAGTTAATGTTCAATGATCTGCAGTAGGGGCAGACAGTTTTCCAGGTGCGAATTCTATCCGTATCAAAATGAGTGTACAGTTTATTAAAATAGAAGGATTTCAAATCTTGTTTGAAAACAGTAGAGGAGCTAGATTTACGGATGTCGACAGGCAGATTATTCCAGATTAAGACAATTCTATTGAAAAAGGAGTCCCGAAAAAGTGAAGTTCTAAAACGTCTGGGGCGGAGATCTAAATTACTTGCAGCGCTTCTTGTGCGGCCTGTGTTAATGGAGACGAAGTTGTTAATAGGGAAATTGATTTCTCCCCTGAGGGCCTTGAACAGGAAACATAGGTCTTTTACTTCTAACCAGTAAGAGATGGGCAGCAGCTTAAGAATAGTTAGGCGCTGGTTGTAACGAGGTCTGAGTTCTGGCCTGGGGTCGCATGCAAGAATAAAGCGCGTGGCGCGACGCTGGACACCTTCCAGTAACTTAATGTCGGTGGTACGGGACTGAGGGGCCCAGACCTCGCTAGCGTAGCCCATATGGGAGCGCACAAAAGTTAAATATAAAAGTCTCTTTTGGCCAGTCCCTAGAGGCAAGCAGTGACGGCGCAGAAAGCCAAGCATCCGGTTTGCTTTGGCAACCACGGTACAAATATGGTCACCCCAAGTGAGGGTGCTATTAACAGTGACCCCGAGGTCTTTTTGTGAAGATGCAACCGTCAAGGCATGCCCACTGATCTTATAGGGATTGGTCACAAGAGAAGGCGCGCAGCTAGACCGTTTCCTGGATACTCTAATAACTTCGCATTTCTTAGTATTGAAGGATAGCCCCCAGACGTCAGTCCATTTATCTAAATTAACTAAGTCAGCTTGCAGACGCTGGTGGTCATCAGGGCCCCGAATGGCGCGGGAGCACTTGGCATCGTCAGCATATAATGCGATGCTAGTCCCAGAGCTAACCACGTCCGGCAGGTCGTTGATATATAGCAGGAACAGAACCGGACCTAGTAGGCTGCCTTGTGGGACTCCAGAGAATACTTTGGACCAGGAGGAATAGGCACCATCCACCAGGACTCGCTGCGACCTGGTCGACAGGTAGTCGGCGAACCAATCTAACAAGGGTCCATCAATACCGTACAAGGAGAGCTTGTGTAGGAGCTTTTGATGCGGCACCGAGTCAAAAGCTTTAGAAAAATCTAAATAGATGACATCGGTTTCCATCCCAGCGTCCAGGCTAGCACCAAGCTCATCCAACACAGACAGAAGTTGAGTGACGCAAGATCTACCTTCCACAAAACCATGTTGCAAGGCGGATAACAAGTCCCTAAGGCCGGGCAGGAGATGGTTCAAAACACACCGCTCGCACACCTTACTGACGATGGAAAGCAACGAGATCGGTCTGTAGTTAGAAACGGCGGATTTGACACCTTTCTTGAACACCGGGGCGATGTTTGCGCACTTCCATTCAGGTGGTAGTGAACCAGTGCGGAGGGAAAGGTTGAACAAGGCGCACAGAGAAGGGGCAAGTTCTACTGCGCACTCTTTTAAGATGCGCGGGTGAATCCCATCTGGACCAGGGGCCTTACTAGGGTCCAAACCCTGTAGCACAGAGGTGACCTCCACCGTACTGACCGTTATGGAGGAGATGGTACTTTCAGTAAAGGGCGTGGCTGGGATATCACCAGGCAGTGAAGTGTCTTTGTTAAACACCGAAGAGAAAAACCGATTAAAGGCATCGGCTTTGTCCACTGGTGAGGAGTACTTTTCACTGTCCAAATCAACAGAATCTGGGATTGACGATCGCCTAGTCAGTCTGTTGATAAATGACCATTACTGCTCTGTCGTCTGGGATAATTGTAGCATAATCCTCGCCGATAAACTCCAAAAGTTACAGAATCGAGCTGCGAGAGTTATGACGTTTTCGAGCTATGACACTAGTGCCGACCCTTTGATTCATCAGTTAGGCTGGAGAAAACTCGATATTCAACGAAAGTTTCAAAAAGCTGTTATGGTCTTTAAATCGCTCCATGGTCTTGCACCCGAATACTTATCTTCTATCTTTACAAAACGTAGCAGCATAACCAGCTATACTTTGAGAGACACCGAGGGCAAACTAGCTATTCCAAAGCCCCACACAAACTATCTAAAAAATAGTTTCAGCTATAGTGGTGCGGTGCTTTGGAGTAGCCTTCCGTCTGAGTTGAGGCAAGCAAATACCCTTAGTAAATTTAAAGGTGGCTGCAGCAACTTCTTCCAATAATTCGCAACGTAATATATAGTTTCACACACGGCACTCTGGAAAGCAGTTTTTTTTAATTTTTATTATTTATTATTACATTACAGATTATTGTATCAGGAATATTATTATTACTTATAGACTTATTACTTAAATTGTATGGACATATAACTGAGAGTCGCCCGTGTATAAATAAAGGCATCTTATCTTATCTTATCTTAGGATTGGGGGGGCGGGGGGGGGGGGGGGGCTAAGCCCCACCCCCCGGCTCTGCGGTGCCTGGTTAACAAAAGAATTTGTCGAGATGTTCATCGTTTTTAGACATACTAACTATTGGAAACGTCTTAATACATTTGTTTTTAGAAATGACAGCTAATTGCAACAACAAACTTAGGGATGATGATTGTGATAACTATGCTAAGTAAAAACTATGCTATTGTAAAATCTACCCGTACGTCCGGCGCAATTGTCCAAAGTCTTGTGGAAACTGTGGAAACACCAACCGAGAGCCTTTGCGGACTCTTAGCCAATCAGAGCACCCGAAAAACAATGGACCAATTTGAAAACAAAAGAAAACGGGGCGCAAGGGCTCCCGGTTGGTGATGGGCCTTTAATATATTTCCAGAGGTTTTGAGTGGTGTGGACACTTATTTACCACGCTTTACGTTATCATCGTAGTCAAAATGTTGTGGACTCACGCGCCAGGCGAAATTTTGACCAAATGTTGACCACGATCATGACGTAAAGAGCGATAAAGAAGTCCACACCACTCGACAAAATGCCAAATGTAATAATTATGATCACTTTCCGTTGCAAATAGGGCGCCTGAACGATCTTTAAAATGTTGGTTCAGGTAGCTTTTTAAGAAATGTTGGCCTTAGCTAAGGAGAACATAGGGACCAGGGAAGTTCTAGAATTAGTTCTGCTAAGATACAACGACCCGTCTCGAAATACGTTATTATTTTGCAGAAACGTCGAGTCGAGTGCACTGAGAAATCTCAAGCAGGATTTTTAGAAAAACATCGCTGTGGCTGAACTTATCAAGTGTATACCTCTGATTAACGTTATGGCAGATAAAGTAAAATAAAGCAAGCTGCGAGAAATGGGATTCCTGTGGTAAGCGGTGTCAGAAAGGAGACTCAGCAAATCAAAATGGCGGACGAACGGCAAACAGCACGTGCAAAATAATAGTTCTCCGATTTTTGATCGAACAACTGAGAAATGACAATAATATCATGTCAAAAAGGAAACAGAAAGAGCAGAAGAAGTCCTCGAAGCCGGCTAAAGTGCTAAAAACTGATGAAATCAATGAAAATGGCTCCGATTCTCCCGAGCGAACCAGAGAGTTCGTGCAAGAAATCAAGAGATGGTTGCGAACCGACGAGACGTTATTAACCGGTAAGCGAGAATAAAACTATATTAAAGACTGAAAGTAATTAAAAGAGTAAACCGTAGCTATGCAGCATAGCAAAACGGTGAAATAAAATTAGGGGTAGATGCTTCACGTCACGTTAGTTAACCTTGGGGATGCGGTTACCTGAAAAGACTCCAATAGGGTAAACTATAATTAGATATGAGTACATTCAATTTGGTGGGAAACGTACAGATTAACATGGATGGCACGAATTGAGAACTTGAAATTTTTATTCCAGCGATTGTCCTGCTTATAACACGACAGTCCTAGATAAATCCGTAGAAAAAAAAAATGAATAATATGAAAAGCTTGGAAGATAATTTGAGAAATGAATTTCCCCGTCTGGTATATTGTCCGCCAGAATAGGCCCAACAGAGGCAAAGTGCTTATTTAAAATGTCCGATATTTCAGACTGTTCCCTTGTTATGGTGTTATCTGGGCGCTTTATTTCAGCAACCATTTTGTCATTTTTCTTTTTACGATTGATCATTAAATTAATGGCTTCCCAAGTCTTTTTCATATTATTCATGTTTTCTACGAATGTTGGAAAAAGTTGTAAACTCTGAGCTTAATAATATATATCACTGGCTTATGGCAAATAAGTTATCATTGAATACTAAAAAGTCAAATTTTGTTATTTTTCGAGCATACCAAAAACAACTTAATTACGATGTGAACTTAAAAGTTTTTGATCATAAATTAAATAAATCCGTGTCCTTAGAAAAGAAAGATTATGTTAAATACTTGGGGGTAATGATTGATAGTACTCTTTCATGGAAACAACACATTGACCTTATCTCCTCCAAGATCAGTAAGTCTATTGGCATTCTCTCTAGACTTAGGCATTTTGTTCCTACCTCTACTTTGATGAAAATTTATCAGTCTTTGATTCAGCCCTATATTTCGTATGGAATTACTGTTTGGGGACAAGCAGCAAAGACTATTCTTGAAAAACTTTTAATTTTGCAAAAGCGTGCATTGCGCCTTATTAATTTCGCCCCTTATAGATCACATGCAATACCATTATTTATCCATTATAACATTCTTCCTCTACACTTTCACTACTTTAAATCTGTTTGTATACTAATGCACGATATTGTCAATAATGCAGCACCGGTAAACATATCTAATCTATTCACCCACACGTCTCAAATACATAGCTACAATACGAGATCCTCAGCGATGGGGAAATTATATATTAAGCATTCTAGAACCAATCATCTAAAAAATTCATTTTCACGCATTGGCGCTAGAATGTGGAACAGTATTCCCAATTTTATTCAGATTTCATCAAAATATAAATTCTCATCAATCCTTCAAGAATATTTATTGAATATCTTTCGTTCTGAGGATACTTATCTTGATGTATCAAGTTTAATTGATAAATTATCAAAAAAGTAAAATAAACAAAAATATATTAGCTTTACAAAAATAATACTAAGTAGCCATACTTCCTTTTTCTTTTCTTTTCTTTTCATTGCTTTGCTTTGTAATTTTTGTAATTCATTGTCCTATATTGTAACTTTATGTTAACCCTCTGCCCGCCTCGTTAGCTAAGCTATTTGCGAGCACTGGCTATTTATTTTTGTTATATGTAAAAAATAGAATAATAAAACCTAAAACCTAATAAAACCTAATCCAGCAGTTTTCTTTGTAATACTCCTCGGGGTATTCGTTTTGACTAGCATTCCTATCTATAAACAGATAAACAGGAAAATTAGGAACTTATTCAACTTCGTAAATCTGAAAGTCTGAACTCTAAAAGTAATAAAGATCAAGAAATACTCACAGTGATACACAAAACCCTGCCATGTTACTTTGTGCTACAGTACTTAGTAGTACACGCAAAATTAGAGACAAGCATTTTTAAGAGGTCAACTCTGAGACAGCAGAGACAGCAGGTGATTTACTGTTTTAGCTAAATACGGCATTATGATTGGCCAAGCCACTTCAGGAAGCAAATGAGTTCAGGGACTGTCATGGGAAGTTATTTTGTTCTTTTTGATGTATCCATGGAAATAACCTGAAGGCAGCTTTTCGGTCTGGGAAAAGCAGTTACACACAAAACTGTTTTTACCTGGGTAACTGCTATTTACCCATGGGTAAAATGGCTAGTGTAACCACAACTATTGTTGGATTAACTTTCATCTTAGATGTTTCTAGTGTAATTGTATTTTTTCTTGTGTGAATGTATTAGGCCTGACAAAACTAAGAAATGGACTCAGATCGAATGACAATGGCACAGCCTTGGCTCAAGAATTTATCAGAGAAAATTCTGAAATCCCAGAAGTGTTCAAAGTGTTGGAGAAAGGGAAGCAGCCACACTCCCAGCTGGAGGTACATATGTGACCCTACAGTGTGAAAGTTTTCTTACTGGCCAAAATGCAAGTTTGAAAATCAAATTGTCCAATAATTATTATCCAGTGGCATTCAAGTATCTCATGACTAAAGGTTGATGCTGGCAACTACTTTAAGCTACAGACTAAATCTGCCAACTTTTAAAATATGTGGGGTACTTTTGGTTCTTGTAATCAATTTTCAACGTACAGGCCGACAACATTCCAACCAACCCTGAGACTGTCCCAAGTATACTCCAAAGACATTCAAAGGAAAATAACATATTATCTCCTTGACAAGGTGAACAAAATGAAGTCATTAGAAAATCAAAACTGATCCCTGAAAAACTCTATTAATAAAATTGAAACAACTTGTCATTTATGTGATCTCCATTGGATCACAGAAGAGTGGGTTGGTTATAAATTGTTGACAAGTAATATTGAAACTTGTATTTTTTTTTTAAATGATTGAGAATCCAAAAACCATGTCATTCTGTCATTAAGTGAGGAAGAGAAGGTCTTTTGCGGGTTATGCTAGGGAATCAGAATTTCGAATTTTGAAACCTGGATAATGCAAGGAGGTTTGGTCTACAGTATGACGTGTACATGCTCTTCTTGCCAAGGAATCCCAGCTTCCAGCTGATCTCACTGTATGGTGCACACTGGATTGCTTGTCAAAACAAAATGTTCAAAGCTCCAGCGAGAGATATCTGAATTTCGCAGTTTTAGGAAGCAAAAACTAGATTTTACATAAGGCACGATTTTCTAACTTTATATGCTCAATTGCAATATAAAGCCTAAATCTGCTTAGCATGATTGGTGAATGCAACAAAAATCATTCTGATTTGCTAATTTGGGCACAAGAAATCAGCTGGTTATAGTGTGTCACAAATCACATTCTAGAGTAATTTTGAATAGTGCTTGGCATGAATGAAATCCAAAAAGCAACAGAAAATTGGTATTATGTTTTCTATTATAATAATTATAGCAAAAACCATTGTTTCATGCCATGAATTTTCAAATGTGGTTTGATTACTATTTTTTCTGTTCTGTTAGTCAAACAATCAGGGCCAATCAAGTCCATGGCCTGTTCCACCTAGTGCAATTGACTGGATTTCTGTCATGACAGAAAGCCAGTTGACTGCACAAGGGCAAAATGAAAAAATGACCTGATTGGGTTAGATGGTTTGATTGGCAGAACAGAAAACCCCAAATCCCAAACTAAAAATGTTGTTTTGTAAATTCGCAGGATGAAACAATGACATTTAGCTATTACCATCTATTATAAAAATAGTATTACCATCAGTATAAAATTAATATCATACTGTATAAAATGGATTCCTTTTTCTTTTCAGCTTCAAATGGCCCTGGAAGTGTTAGAACATATACTGCTATTCACCTCCAATAACAACTCTACTTCTGTCGGCACTTATCTTGTTCAGCGGATATTGCGCAACCATCTTAAACTAATCTACTCAAGTCTGAATCCTGGTGGTCCTTCTTCCTTAGTTAAGGGGGCCCTTAAGCTACTGGTTGCCATGGTAACCCAGGGTGGATCAGTAGCAAGAGAGGTCCAATCAGCTTTTGATTTTACCTTAAAGGCATTGCGTACATTACCTTACAAGCGTGATAAAAAGGTTAGTTAATTATTTTAGGTTTTTAACAAACGGTGTTGCAATTCCGCACTATTGTCCAAAACTGGACTAATTATATCTGCTAGAAACATTATCATAATTGAAGCAGATTATTGGAAGATAGACAAGCACTGTCTTAATGCTACATCACAGTGCTCAGTCTGTACAGCACATGTACCATCCCATCTTTATTTTCAGGACCACCATGACATCCGTACCTGTTTCATCTACTTTGTGATGTCTTTTCTTATGTTTGGTGATGATGCAGTCATTAGAAATGTAACGTCTGTCAAAGGTATGGGATTTGTAATGCAACAATGCCAAGTCTTTTCTGTTTTGCTTATTGGTTACCAGAAAATCAGTCAAGAGTTACTGATCATTACTGTTTCCTCTCGGCAGGATTTGTCAGTTCCATTTTTAAAGGTCTGACTGGTGATTCACCAACCCTAGTCCATCTTGTAGTTTCTACACTCAAACAAAAGGTAAATATAAATTATAGCAGTGTGTTTGTGCATGGCACACTGTGTGTACAGTCCCCAGTTTGAACCCTGGACCGACCAACCATATCAACTTTTCTCTGTTCCGAGTAGCTTGCTCATAGCTTTGCATTCCTTTCAAATGGAGCTTTGATAGGAGAAAGGGGATAAAACTGGTGCACTGTTTGTAGACCTCAGGTTTGTCAGTTGAATTATGGTTACAAGCTATCCATGTAGAATATGGTTGCTTTACTTTACTTTTTATAATAATGGCCTGTGCTGCTCAAAACGGGCCCAGACAGCATGAATGTACAGTTTTACTCTGAAATTTCATATCTTCTCCAATTAATGTTCCCCTTTTGGCCTTTTACATGTAGTACCAGGCCCGTAGCCCACCTTCTTGGAGGGGGGTTCGTTGTCCTCAGTTTTTCAGAAAAAAAAACCCTGTATAAACCAAATTTGTAGCATTTTGTAGTGTTTCCTGTCTGTTTTGCGACCAAAAACCTGATTTTTCTGGCCCTAAGGAGATTCGTGTGAACCCTTCGAACCCCCCTCCTACAGGCCTGACTACTACATAAGAAATGTAGTACATAAAAAATATTTTGTGAAATTTAATTTTTGTCATATTGTTGTCTGTGGTCTCTGGCATGATGCAGCCTGCCTTTTCGGGCTACTTTTTTGGGGTACAAAATACATATAACTTGTAATCAAGCTCGGACTGTGTCTCTGTGTCTTTTGGCTGACTGTTATAAAGAATTTCTTTCTTTTGGTCTTTTTTAATTCTGCTCTCATTTGGGTCAAGAACAGTATTCACATTTAAACTCTGTTCCTGATTGTAGGTGGTAGATAACAGTTCCATTCCAAAAAAGACGAAAGTACATCTCTTCAGCCCAGTAATACTGACTCAACTTACCAAGTTATACCAGTACAATGTGGACGAGGAGGGAGGGGAGGGTGAGGAAAATGAACAGATCCGAGAGGCAGTACACTCTCTCTTACAAGATGTCTGTTGCACCTTCAAACATGGCATCTGTTTTGCTAACAGCATGGGTCTGCTGTCATCCAGGTAACATCGACACTGATTTCATCAAAGCTTTACAAGCTCTATAACCAATCTTGTAAGCAACCATCTCCGATAACAACCAAGATTTTGAAATCCCATTTCAATTGTCACTTAAACTTCTGTAATAGCACACGTAAGCAGCCATGTTTTGCAAGCGACGAGCTCTGTTAATAACCACTTTCGCGGCTGTTAACGACCACTTTTCAACTGGGACTTCCCAGGAGTGACTGTTTAAGTGTCTCCATTTTCTTCAAGTATTTCATACTTTTGTGATACTTTCTAGGTCTAACAATCCAGTTCTGCTACGGTTCCTGCAGTCACTACCCAAGACAATTCAGGAGACAAACTTACAGGAGCTGGTTGTCAAGATACTTGTCTGTTGCCCTGATCTAGTTGGTCCTTACCTCTCGGGCCTATCAGCATCTTACGAGCCACGCCTCTCACTTCCATGGATCACTAATGTTAGCTTCCTTATCAAGGTAACATTGTCAGGGCTGCAATTTCTCCCGGGGATGAATTGGACTCCCATATCTTTTAGGGGTTTAAGTCACAGGTTTTGGTCTCTCATGGGGTAACCTTGATCTGTAATAAAATTTAAGGGAGATTGGTATCGTTTAGGGCTCTAATACAACGGCAAACCTTCAGGAAAGAGAGAGAGTACGATAAATTAGAGAACATCCAAGGCAGCATCTCAATCAAAGACGGAAATTTCTTGATGGGTATTTTTTAGGGTAAAAAACTATTTGAGCCACCCTTTTTGGTATCTTTTAGGGGTGAAACTGAAAAATCTCGATGATTATCCCCTACCAAAAAAATTAGGGAGTCCTCCCGGGACAACTTCTTTATCACAGAGCTCAGTGAAGTAAGTGGAGACAGAAGCCCTTACGTTGGCTTATTTCCCCAGGGGGGTACTCGGATATAGAAATGACGGGGGGGGGGGGGGGTGTCCGACGGAGCTCCAAATTTCATACCCAAAAAAATACCTGAGCCATAAATTTTATACCCAAAAAAATACCTGCTCCCAACATTTGATACCCAAAAAAATACCCAACTTTTTTAGCCTAAAAAAGGCTATTTCATACCGGCATTGTCCTTTTTCTTTGCCCGGGAAATAGCTTCAGCTTAAGGCAGTATCTTCATGATCAACTAGCCTGTCAGAAGTTCCCAAAAAAATACCCTCGGATTTTTCAACACCCAAAAAAATACCTGGTAGAATTTTCAACCCAAAAAATACTTTAACTTCAAATTTCATACCCAAAAAAATACGTCGGACCCCCCCCCCCCCCCCCCCCCCCCGTCATTTTTATATCCAACCCCCCCCGTGGGCTTATTTCACTAGGTAAAGCAGGCTTAAAGTGTCTGATTACAGAGCAGTTGTAAATGCTCATGAAAGTTTCTGCCTTTTCTCCTCTAGCTTTACACCGCCCTGCCGACACCAGCAAGTGTGCTTGAGAAAGTAGGGCATCAGTTGTCTAGTCCCAGTCCCAGCTCAGCTGATCATCTCGTTACCACAGCTATCCCAACTGGTATCACACGAACTAATCTCAGCCATGGACTTCAGGTACTGATATGAGGTTTATTGTTGAGGACAAGTTTGGAGGAAACTTGTCCTCCCAGGAATCGCATCACCAACCTGTCGCCTCACATTGAGGACAAGGATGGAAGAAACTTTCCCATTTATTAATACAATTGTGCATTACTGATAAGTGGCGTCAAGATTTCCTTTCAAACAAGCACGTCTTTATTTCAGGTGATTATTTGGGCAAAGATTTCTGCTATTGGTGTAAAAATCAGTATGGATAGCATATAAAATGAATTATAAAACCTCTACTATAGAATTGATTTCAAAATGGCTGAAATTTATTATTGACCGATTCACAAGATGTGTTTTTGTAATAATTTGTCTCTTCGTCTGTCCCTTTTCTATCAGCATACGAGTGTCCTTGTGAAGGACACAACTCTTGCACTTCTTGTGTTGATGCTAGAAAGAGCTGCGAGCCTGATAACTTGTCTGGATCAGTGCTCGGCTGACAATGTCTCCCAGACCACTATTGATATTGGTGGAGAACCAGTCACGCCACTTTCACGTGCATCACACGTGAAAAACATGCCATTTCCACGTGACTCTAACACGACGGAGGAATTTCTTAATATTGGTGGAGAACCCATCACGTCGCGTTCACGTGAATCACACGTGAAAATGGACACAACGTCATTTTCACGTGATTCTAGCAGAGATGAACGTCTTCCTGAAATGGAGAACAGGCACTTCTCCCGTCAGATTGTAGAAGACAGCGACGCGCTCGCTGTGATAGGTAACTTCGTGCCCGAGGTGACACCTTTGCCAGAATTGGCCAGGGAAGCTGTGCTGAGGGCTCTTCCGGATGTGAAGACTGTGATAGCCTTGAGGCAGAATCTAGTGCAGATGTCTGAGAGTGATTTAGCAGAGGGCACTGGACTCGATCACGACCATGACAGCAGCGAGGGCTCAGTTCTTAGTAGAAAAGGTAAATGTGGATATGATTCTGGCGTTATGAACGGGGTTCCTGTGGTAGGAGACGAGCCGAGTGGAAGTGTGAGGGCTGGTTCGAGCTCATCGAAGATCAAAGGTTCTGGGTGACGTCATTTCTCTGCCTACTACAGGAAACGTGCGCAGAACACCCAGAAGCCTGACATTGTGGCTAAGGTCAAATGTTGGGTTCTTCAAGCCCTGAAGGGTAACCATCAAAAATAAGCCGTCGTTTTTGCAAAATGTCTGTAAGGGGACTGGGGCGAGCCGCGCGGGTTCCCTGTAGATGCTCAAAATAGATCAGGCCTGGCTGCTAAGCTAGATCCAACATGGAGGATGTTTTGAAATATCGAGTCGCTAAAATGCCTGGAAGTTCTCGCTCAAATTCAGTGCTTTTCTGGCAAATGTCGCCGAAATTCTTATCAGAAGGGGATCTACCGTCACTTCCAAATAAGGTAAATACTTCCAAATAAGGTTTTGGCCGTGAGTGTTTCAAAAACGACGGTTTTGATCAGGGTTTTTTTTGATATGCAATGATGCAATGAATGTAGGTGTAATGTAAGGTAAATGATGATCATACTCTTCTTCTTAAACTGCCTTTCAATATTTTCCAGTTTCACCTGCAGTGCTCCTTGTGCATTCCCTGCAAGCCATGCTGGGATATCAAAGTCTGAGGCCACTGATCTTCTCTGGGTCGGGATTTGATCTCGGAAAGCTGTTGTCATGGCAACACGGTTTGGATGAAAGTTTGTTTACACCGCAAGCACAACAGCTCACTCTAAGGATTTTACTCGAGTCACCGCCCACTGCATATAGGTGGTACCAACAGGTTCGTAGGAGAACAAGACTTTGAAATTTAGCTAGTAAGAGTTTATTGCAGTAAGAAACTTCACATGTTAGTAGTATAGGAAATGAACGTTCTGGTGCGGGCGGATCAGGGCGAATCTTGCGGATCTGCCCTAGGTACCACATGATCGACCAAAAATATGACGTCATAGGTATATCTAGGTCATGTGGTACCTAGGGCAGATCCGCCCTGATCCACGTGTGCCAGAACGCGCATTTCCTAGTATACTACTCGTGAAGCGAAGAAAAACCTTGTTTAACTAAGCATGGTTTTGGTGTGAATGGGGTATAAGTTACAACGCTATTGTACTTTAGTTTATAGTCCGGGCAATTTAGCGTTTAACCTGGAAAAAATTGCAACATGGGATTTTTATACAGCAAATTCTCAGGAACATATGTGAGAAATACGTGTCCAAATTTTGTGAAAATCCGTTGGGGGGAAGTTGGTTAAATTCGGGGTTTTCCGTCTCCACGAAGGAAAGCCCGTTGTTTTCGGTGGCACTTAAACAATGAAAGCGAACAGTTCGAAGGGAGGGCTATAGAGCCGTAACTCGGTGTGATATTGAACGAGATATCGAGCAATTTCTTTCTACTGCAGAATGTGATTGCAGAGATGTGAATTTTGTGTTTGTTAATAACCAACTCTGCAAAATAATAACAAAATAATCCTGAGTTTTGACAAAACCCATATGATCCTTGTATTTCCCGCGTGGTGATACACTAAAGTTCGAATATTATACGCTAAAAGAAATAAGAGAAATAAACTGATCGCAGCCGTAACTCATCGCTCAGAAATTATTTGTTTCAACCGAAAAACCTTATTAAATCTTCCCCGGTTTGATCTGTACAGTCTATAAACATTCTCCCAGTTTCTGTGTTTTCAGTGTCCAAGTGCCGCCGAAAACAAAAGGCGCCCTTGACGTCGCCGGTAAAACCAAAAATTTAACAAACTTCCCCCGGTCGGATTTCTACGAAATTTGGATATGTTATTCCCAGATATGTTCTTGACAATTAGTACCAAAAATTTCCCATGTTGCAATTTTTTCCAGGTTCGGGGTTTTTTCGGGCTAATTTGACCGGACTATTACCTTCTTTTCGTATGATGTAGAAAACGAAGAGCGGTCCTTCCAGTCTATATAGCATCTTGAAAGTGTTTGTCCAAACCACATCAAGTGAGATCAAGGATTTGGCGACGCAGCTTGTACACAAGGTATCTATCAGTATCTATCGCTCAAAAAATCTTTACTTAATGGCCCACCATCAACCGGTTTCTTTTGTTTTCAATTGAAATTCAATTGATCCATTGTTTTTTGGTTGCTTTGAATAGCCCGTAACGTCTGTCAGTTGATGATGAGCCTTTAAGGTGGCCCGTGCCTAATTATTTGGAAAATGACCGAAATACTTTGCACCATGAAAATATAGCACTTCGCATTTTCGTTTGAGTGGTGTATAGATGTATCATAATAGTTTTTTGTGTGTAACCAGCATATATAGAGGATATTACACGGTGGTGCATATCTTCAAGCCATCGTGTAATTTTCTTTTTATTATATAGACAAACCAGAAAAAATTATTCCAAATTGATTTCCAAGAACTTTTGTTTTGGCCAATATCCTCACTAGTGAGGATATGGAAAATATGTCACTCAGGTCCCGGATGTAGCTTCGTATGAGATCTACGAATGGCGTATTTCCATCTCAAAATTCTATGCAAATTAAGACCGCGTTTTCCGACCTTCTCCACGCATATGATTTTCTTTGTTTAAGCTTCATGAATTATTAATGAGTTTGAGAAAATCGCATTACAATATTTTTTTTGGGTTTCAGTTTTTACGTAACGCCGATCTCATAGATAGCGAATCCCTTGAAGTCAGTATCTGGCTACGCCACCTCACCACACTTGTCTGTAGTCATGACAACAATGCACTGCTTGTGTTCTTGGACGAGATCTGTCATTCTGTTGCAATTGAGCCCTACACGTATGCTGACGTCATAGCGGAAGTGACGTCACAAGCAGCGACACGCAAGGCTGAAGAAGCTGTTACTGGATTTCTTGTAACGGAGGGAAGCTCCCAACAAAGGTAACCCGCATGTCAGTTAGATCCTGAAAGGGGTTGTGTCACGGTCATTTGAATAAATTCATAAATACAGCTCTAAATGTTTATGTACTCATCCCCAAATCACTTATATCACTTGATATTAGCCTAATAGGCATTGTAGGCCAGTTTTATCGGCAAGACAGCCGATTTTCCATATACATTTTGTTGTAACTTCAAACTTTGAAAACTGTCCATCCGAACAAGATTTCAACAACTCATTGATGCAATCCGTTTCCATCCACATTGTAATAGGCTCACGGAGCCTAAAATCATGATCGCTGTGTAGTTAAATGGCTATTTAACAAACCTAGACTAGTATTTCGGATATCCATCATTATTGGGATCTTCTTCACATCACCAAAAGTGCGCTAAAATCGTGATACCGCTCATTTAAACGTCCCTCTGGTTTCGGTTAGCGTAGTGCATGTGAGAGACGGGACCTTCGGTTTAACGTTCTTATCCGAGCAGACGCCGCCTACACTCAGGGACAAAATAGCTGAGACCCCCTAGGCAAATTACGGTTAAAATTAAATATTGCCCTTAAACACCTACAAAATCCCTTTTGCAGAGCCTTAACCACCTCCCCCCTCCCCCACATCAATGTTGAAGAGGGGGGAGGGGGCTGAGCATGTTGAAAGTGAGTTTTAACGAATTCTCTATTTTTCGTGTACAGTAAGAAAGAGTCTCAGCTATTTTTGTCCCTCGAGAGTATCATGTCTAAGAATTAGTTATTTATAAAGTAGTGTTTCCGCGCGCTTTGTTGTATTCTGAAAATATAATCTCACAAGGACCTGTAAAGATTAGAAAAAGCATTGCTTAGAATAGTTTCGCCTTTTAATGTTACTATTTTCGATAAAATGTTAGCCTGTTTATTTTGACGAAACGAGAGGTTTGAAGGGACTGCAAACTGATGTGAAAAGGGAGGGGGTCTGGGCCTCCCACCCTGCCGTCGCTGTTCCGCAGTGCTTATTCTTGACATTTAAAAAAGTTTTAAAGACTTTGAAAGAGTTCCACGAACATTAAATCCAATAGGCTATTTTCATGTTCCATTTAGTCTCTAAAATAGTAGGATTAGGACAATGAAATCGCTCATTTCAACGAGTAACCACGATGATCGAAAAATAATGAAAGAGTTTTGAAGACTTTGAAAGAGTTTCCCGAACAGTAAATCCAATAGGCTATTCTCATGTTCCATTTAGTCTCTAAAATAGTAGGATAGGACAAGGAAATCTCTAATTTCAACGAGTAACCACGAGTAACCACGATGATAGAAAAATAATGATTGACTCAGTTCTTTTAGACTGTTTGGTTACTCGTGGTTACTCGTTTGAAAATTAAAATCTGGCTGTCACATTGCTCGAAATTATATAATGTCCTGTCAAAAGAGATTGTGACTTATATAGGAAAGAGGGGGGAGGGGGCTGAGCATGTTGAAAGTGAGTTTTAACGAATTCTCTATTTTTCGTGTACAGTAAGAAAGAGTCTCAGCTATTTTTGTCCCTGAGTGTAGGTACGGCTAGGTGGCGCAGTGTGTTAGTGTATGGCACACTGTGCGTACGCTCTTGAGTCCGAACCCCGGAACGACCAACCGTATTGACGTTTCTCTTCTCCAAGTAGCTTGCTTATAGTTTTGAATTCATTTTAAATTGAGCTTTGATAAGAGAAAGGGCGTAAAGTGGTGCACTGCCAACCTCCGGTTTGTCAGCCGAAGGCTGTTACGAGTTATCGACGTTAAATAAGTTAAATAAGGAGCTTTACTTCTTTTAAGACCCGTAGGTCTGACCACTTCCCGATGTTGAAGCAAACGCAGAATTTTCTGCTCAATTGTTTAGAAAAAAAAGAACCCCTGAACGTTAGTCCGTCCGAGTTTCGAACCAACAAGCTCCCAATCGTCGAGAGCTGTCAGAATGTTTTGAAGTAGGGGGCGGCTCAAAAAAAAGCTGGCTGCAGAAGAAAAACTGACGGCCGACATGCAAATTTCGTAGCTTCAAAGCAACAAGTTAGTTTCCTCGCCAAGCCAATTCTGACACATTCTCGGAGCTGGGAGATTTTTAAGAGGAACTACAACTTCAGGCTGCATTAGCAAAGTTCTGTGGTTCAATTTGTTTTTGTGTCTAACATTCGGCAAAAAGTAGCCGGCAATTAAAAGTTAAATAGCCGCCGGAGATTCTTATTCTTGTTCTGACAGCTGAATCGTCTGGCTGGCGCGCTCTACCAGCTGAGCTCATCGGGAGGCGTTACAAATGTATTTTACTTCCTCTCAGTAATACATCATGATTCTTTTCAGATTGCCATTCAGTCCGCTTGTCATCCGAGCGTTACTACTTCATCAACAAAGAGTGCTGAAGGAAAGCGAGGATGGTGAGCCCCGTAGCAACTCCAGCCTGTGTAAGTACTCGACTCTATTAGCCTGACAACCTCGGTATTCAGTAACTTTTGGCGATTAGGTTTTGTATTTGAAATTGTAACGGAAATTATTCTTGATCTGTTGCATAATGTGGGGGTCCTGAAATGAAGTAATTTATCTAGTCACCAGCTCGCTCCTAATCACGATAATAGTAATCGCCATTTATTTGCACTCAGCAGCCAAAACTAACTCGCCGATGCGAATTTCCCTATCCTCCTTTCGTAAACCGTCGATGGCTTTTACAGCGGTCGTTTTCACTTCTGTGAATGGTCGATGACAAAAAGGTGGTTGCCATTTCTGATCCCGTGGGACAATTAGTCATTGTCATTCATATAGCTTCGTGCTATAGATGGTAATGAAAAATAGTACAAATCCAATTAAAAAGCACCCCAAACCCAGCGAATTCACTCGTAGCGCACTGGTTAGGGTTTGTAATCGGGTTACCGGTTAGGGTTACGATTCTAAACAGGGTAGAATTAATATACGATTTTTCCTTTTACCTTTACTGAGGCAAAAAAGGCCGTCCAAAAGGCAACGACCGTTTACGAGAGGGACGACTGCCCCGCCGAGGGATCGTAAAATCTATCGGGCTCTCAAGACGTTTGACTTACGGGTTTGGCGGTTGGTAGAGAGTTTGCAGAATTTTGAAAATCCCGGTAATTTAGCCTGCTAACCGCCTCTCCAGTGCTTTTTTTTCGGATCCTTGATTTTTTTTGGCTCGCGGGATTCCTGTGTTGCGGGGTAACAGGAATCCCGCGCGCCCAAAAAATCAAATATCCGAAAAAACCCACTGGAGAGCCGGCTAGCAGGCTACCGGTAATTTTACGTCGCTATTTCAGGTTCAGTAGCAAAGTATCTGAACCTCGTAGTACTGGACATGCTATGGAGAATGACCGACCCCCTCCCGTTGTGTCTAGTGGTTCAGCGTTACTATGGTAACCTAATGACGTCAAAGAGTTGCGCTCCCTTAGCAACAGTTCATCGCTCACTGCTTAAGCACGTGTCCTATTGGTCGGGCGAGGAATGTGATGTTTACAAGGTAAACACTGATACAGTAATATGCCAATCAATGTCACTATATAGAGTAAAAGTCAAATGACTGCAGTAAGACCAAATACAACCAATCATAACAGGAAATTTTAAGTTACAGTCGAATGGTTTCCCTGCCAGCCAATCAAAAACCAGATAAAATCACTGTCACGCATTGATCACGTGACTGGCTTCTTTGTAAGCCAAGCCAAGTAGTCACACTCGGCGAGCACGTGATATAAATACACAACTGCGTTATATCAAAAACTTTATTGGTTCACAGAAATGAGATTGAATCAGCCATATTCATACCTTTTTGCCCTGAATGCAAAAATTTGTGGGATTTCCAAACATAAGTTTTGCGTTCGTTTAGGGAGAAGAGACGAGTACGTTGCAAGTTTTGCAAGCATTTCTTCAAAAGAAAGGTGAGATCCCACCGGCGTTATTATATTATCCTTTTATAATAATTGTCGAGGTATTCAATATGCAGCCGTGCTAGTATGACTGCTGCATGCAATAGCCTCGTACAGTAAGGCACGTGAGGTAATGAGGATTCCTTGCCAAAGATTGGCATGGGGTTGCGATTGGCCTCATACATGCAATGCTTCTACCTAACAGAATGAGATGATTTTCTGGGTCGTTCTTGGTGTTGCAAGATGTATTGTATTTGGATTGGAGCTATTGTATTCCATCTTATTGTTTCGTTCTACGGTCTTTTGTCTTCTAATACCTTTATGCCTCTGGTGCCTTGCAACACCAAGAAAGAGCCTTATCTCGCGATCGAGGACGGTTAGATGCAATCGACGGTAGCAAAACTAGTGAGACGTGCTCTATAGACGTCTAATTTTTTCTTTTTATCCGCTATGATAACAGGCTCTGTCGATGAGCTCTATCGTCTTGTCTCATCCCTGGACAAACTCGCCTTTCTGCAGATGTTACCGTCTTGCGTTCGTTACTGTGTGGATCATCTAGCAGGCGACATGACTCCAGTGGTACAGTGTTTGATGGTTACCCCGCATCGCATAATAGGTGAGAGGACATGGATAAGTTTGGCTACAGCTAATTACTGTGTGACTACGTCAACTGGGCCATATTGTAAGAAGCTAGCCAATCAGAAAGCGAGTACAGAACAAAGGATCTTGACTTTCTTGAGATCTCAGACATCGATATATTCGATTTTCACTAAACATTGTGAACATTATGAGCAGAAATAACTTAATTACTCATCGTCAGGCGTATTTTAGGTTTTTAATTTTCTCAAAATCGTTTGAATCTCTAAATGACAAACTTTTCACGGGATGGCCCGGTTGACGTACTCGCACGGTAATACGCGACCCCTGGCAGTAGGCCATTTCATTTCATTTTCTTTGTTGTTAGATTCTTCAAATATTGCCGATATGATTCCCTTACTAAAAGCATTACCACTGGAAAGCCTCTTATGGCAAGCGCTGTCCTTGAATAGCTCAGCGCCTACGAAAGCTCCTGTAACCAGACGTAAGTCAACTCCAAAAAAAGTGAAGGAAATCAACAGTCCCCTGAATGCCATGGAGCTTACAGAAGTCCGCCAGATAGTTCTACAGTCACTTGCAAACAAGGACACCTCCTGTTATGCGAGATGTACTCAGCAGGTGTTGCAACATTTGGAGTTATTTGTGAACAGAATTATCGTGTGCAAGAGACCTACACGTCAGGAGAATATCGAGTCCATTATTAGCAGGTAAGATACGACCGTGGAGCAAAATTGCGTAGAAAAATGGTAACAAAACTCGACTACGACACAAGTGCTGATCCACAAATGCTACCAAGAGAGATTGATTCACTTGAGGGGGCGCTCAAAGGGGCCTAATTAAACTTCCATTCACACTTAAGGTTCCAGTAGTTGATACATATTTTTTTTATTTACACAATTTGCCCGAAGGCCGGAAGATCGTGCACAGAGCGAGGCTCAAAATATGAGGTCCCCTAGTGAGTGTAGTGGGTTAGTAAGTTGTGAGCCCTGTTCTGAGGTTGGGCGGTTCTTTAACGTCCCGCTGGTTCCGGTTGACGTAGTGCATATGAGCGACAGGACCTACGGTTGAACAAATATTTAACAAAGTTAACAAATAAAGCAGGATAGACCTTAGGCTTTCCATCACGGTTTGTACAAGCTTTCGGCATTAATTTTCATTACTATTTTCAGTGCATTCGAGCTGATCTAACAAAGTTAACAAATTAAGCAGCATCGACCTTTAGTCTTTTCATTATGTTTTGTCAAGGTCCGACATTAACTTTTTTCGCTGGGTGCCATTGGCGACCAAATCAAAGCAATTAGTTTCCAAAAAGCAATATTTAGTCGCGACGTAATCGTAGATGTCACCGGCACTTAGAAAGATGGGGTACCATTTGGCGACTAGCTTTAGCATTTTGGTCGCCAAGCCCCCAAATTTAGTCGCCATTGCCGACCATATGGTCGCAATTTGTATAAGGCCCTTTTTGTATAAGCTTTCGGCATCAATTTTCATTCCTATTTTCAGTGCATTCGAGCTGATCCAGGTGATGTTCGAGCGAAACTTCAAATCTGGTGGAGAACCCGGTGAAGTGATGAATAACAGCCTTCACGAAAACATGGAAATTGAATCACACCTAACAAAGAACAATGGTAATAATGGACAAGAGGCAGAGCAACCGGAGTCGCGACCAGTCTTCTGTGCTTCTCCTGCAGCTAAAGGATCCTCGTTTATTGAGTCATCCTCAGCCAATCCATCGACGCAGACGCTTCTTTGCTGCCTCAAACACCCGCTTCTTTTGTCCTGTTTCCTTGTAAATCAAACTGGCAATCATTCTATGACCAAGACCGTGTTTTCCTTTATCACCGATAGCGTAATAAAAGTTCTAAGGACTGCGAGGGATCGCCTTCCGCTAGAAAAGGCTATGGTTGTCATGGCGCCTTATATGCAAAAACTCTGTGATACTGCTATCAGAGAACTGCAACAGGACGGAGGTGAGTATACTATAAGGGATCCTTTGTTTACAGGTTTAGCTCATTACCTCATTAGCTCATAAAGCAATGATCAGAATCCGATTGTTGAAGGGAGCTATAACATGATGCATTCTGAATATCAATAGAGGACAGTGAATGGAGCTTAATTTGAACATTTAAAATTAGTTGTCTCGGATTCCAAGTGCGTCTCGAAGACTCACTTTAGAGAATGCATGTGAGGTAATGAACGTTTTGCCCAAATTATTTCACGAAAAAGTCGCATTTTACTGTAAAAATGCAGCGAAACAGCTTAAGATTAGTTCATTTGCTGAACAGAGAAACTTCACGATTTCAAGTGTGTTTCGAGACGTTTCCAACAGCAACCAGACCATACAATACGATACAATTACCACTTTGTGTCGTTGAAGTCGATCACTTAATATAATAAAATTATTATTCCGTGTGTAATCTCCGCTTGCTTTTTACTCCCTTATTCCTTGACTCAGTTTTCTGTAAAGCTACGGCTAAACTAGGACAAATTTAGTGCGCAACAACTGTGTCCTGCATGTTTCCCTGAGTAGCTAAACTAGGAAACATCGCGTGTCTTGTCTGGCGAAGTGAAAACATTTCTCGGCTACAAAATAAAATTTAAAAAAACGTGTCCCGGCTACAAAATTTGTTTCGAGCAACAATGTTTCTCGCGTGGCTAACTTGGGAAACACAAAGGAAATGTGTCCGGCATCAATGTTGCGCGCTACTTGTGTCCTAGTTTAGCCAGAGCTTAACGCCTCATGCTGGTCTTTGTTTCCTTTCAGAGGTTTCGCCTGGCCGTGCTCTTAGCCTATTGCAAGAATTTCGTGCCTTTTGTCCCAAGAACAAAATCTCCGCCCTAGTCACCAAGCTCCTGGAATTACCACTAGATGTCCTCGTCACTCAAACAAGCGAGGGACTAGAACCTACTCTCTATTGTCGAGCTCTCATATCCGTCCTCACTGGTGATCTGGAATGGGCCAATCAGAGAGCAGTGTTAACTACTTGTTTTGAGCGACTGCTAGATTTGGTCAAATCCGTCACAGTATCAGACCTTGATGGTATTGTCAGTAAACTCTTGCGGAACAACCGGAACTTGGTCTGTTATTCACGCCTTCGTTGCTAGACTGTTGCCTAGACAACCCTACATGTAACAGGGTTGCCATAGCAACTCTCCTTGTTCGTACCAACCCTTCGCTACGTGCCCATCTAGAGAGACGGTGCTACGCTTGGAAGGAGAAAGAGAAGTGGGATGTCAAACCTTTGAAGAAGAAGCATCGCCTGAAGTTTGTTTCATTAGTGACGGGATACCTGTGTTCTGTTAAAGAAGGAGGGCCGTGTGTCCGAGGTAAGTGAAATTATGGCCGTTTTCACACTAGAAGATTCGATTTTTAGGTTTTACTCAAATAAAATAAGAATTTTGTATTTCAATGATGTTTATCTAAACAGAACATTACATGGCCGCTTGGAAATACGAATTTTTTCGTTTCGTGTTAACACTCAAGATAAAACTCGTATCTTCGCGAGGCCATGTAATAGCCTCTACTTACTCTCCGTGATATATCAGCCTTGACCCAACCAGATAGACATTCGCCATAACAACAAACAATCCAAGTACTTGCATTTCCCACTTTCACAATTTATACGAGTACGTCAAACTGGAAGTCCTAGAATCGTGGTCTGCCAAATACGGATCCCTCCAGGACCTTCAGCTGGCCAGAAGACCGAAGGCTCCGGGGACGTGATTGATTACCGATAGTGGGAGAGATCAGGTGATCTTCTCCCATTGCCATTGGCTGATTGGATGCCTTTGATGTTGGTAAAAAACCCGGAGCATTTTGTTTTGCTCAAACTGTTTTGATCGTCAGTGCGTTCTGCAGCTTTATACACCTCGGCTTTGCACGAAATGGAGCGTCAAATATCCTACCCTGGGACCCAGCGCTCGAAATGCTTAGAAAAGGAAGCAAGGTTACAAGCACCCGAGACACAAGCACGAGACCCAAAGCAATACTCTGTGTTCCGTTTTCACCGAAGCGTGCAAAACACACAAGGTCCCTCTTCCAGCACAGAAGAAGAAATGGAAATAGGACGGAAGAATGAAGCATGGTTAGAAACATCCGAGACACAAGCGCGAGACCCAAAGCCGTGCTCTGTGTTCCGTGTTCACCGAAGCGTGCAAAACACACAAGGTCCCTCTTCCAGCGCAGAAGAAGAAATGGAAATAGGACGGGAAAATGAAGCATGGATAGAAACATCCGAGACACAAGCGCGAGACCCAAAGCTGGACTCTGTGTTCCCTGTTCGCCGAAGCGTGCAAAAGACGCAATCTCCATCTTCCAGCACAGAAGAAGAAAAGGGAGGGGAATGGAAAATGAGCCACGATGAAGCTTGCGTAGAAGTATCGTCATTTGCACCGTACAAAATAGAAACCGATCTCTGGCCAAAATATGAATGTCTGGAATTTGAGCAGCAAAGAGCGCATTGGGTTCAGTACTATGAGATGGCTCACCAGCGATTGTTTGGAACGCTTCCTGTAGAGATAGATTGCAATACAGGTATCGAATTCCTTTAGACCGTGTGCATCTGTGTCCACGCAAAGACTTTGCATACCAGGGACTTGTCATGTAAATCAGCGCGAACATTTCATTTATATTGATTATTTCCAGGTGAATGAATGTATGTATATCATTAGAACTGAACCTGTATCGCAAACATTGTTATTGTAAGAATTAGCGTTCTATTGCATGATTTCTTTCAAGAAAATACCAAATGTTTGCAAATATAGCATGTACCTGGCTCCCAGGCATTTTTATATATTGAATAAATAAACTGTTTCTAAGAAAAACGGAAATCCCAACATGGGGTTATTTCAGAAATCAAGAAAAGCTCAGCTAGATTTCCGTTTATATTTCCGGACTTTCTTTCTTGAATATAGTACGTTATAATTTGTTATTTAGTGTTTGTGTTTTGAACAATTAGCGATGTTTTTATGTCGAGGTAAATCTAAGATTAGACTTGAAAAACACTGTCCCGCGTTACTATGGTTTTGGTATGGGAAAGGTTTCTCTGGTTTTTTTTTGTCAGGAGGTGACAAACAACATATAATCTGAATAACAATTTCATATTCATATAATATTGATAATTTAATTTTCTTATAATGCTAATTAATATAATTTTTTTTTTCAAAAAAACATTTATATTATTTGGAGAAAAAAAAACCTGTCTGTTTGTCCGGCAAGGGTTTTGAAACCACCATTCTGGGCCAGAGTACTTCTTAGACGTCTTTATAACAAGCCTTGCTAAACAATAAAAAAATTAATGAATTTGAACGATCGTCGTGTTGCTGTTGTGTTGCCATGGTAAATGCTACGTGTTAATATTGTTGTCATGGCAACTACCATAAAAACATCAATAATATACTAACATCATCATCAATAACAGAAACGTATCATGTATTTTCTGTTCGCCGAAGCGTGCAAAACACACAATCTCCATCTGCCAGCACAGAAGAAGAAAAGGGAATTGTACCGGTCCGGTTTTGTACCGGTCTAGTGTGAACGGGGTCTTAGTCTTTTGGGTGACAAACTTTATTGAAACCACTATATACATGAGTAGAAGAATCAGGAGCCCATCAACAGGAGCCTCCATCTTCTCTACTAGGTCTAGCCATATGCACAGGAGTAGAATAATCAGGAGCCCATCAACAGGAGCCTCCATCTACTCCACTAGGTCTAGCCATATGCACAGGAGTAGAAGAATCAGGAGCCCATCTACTCATGGCGAAGTCCTAGAATCGTGGTCTGCCAAATATGGATTCCTTCCAGAACCTTCCGCTGGCCAGAACACCGAAGGCTCTGGGGACGTGATTGATTACCGCTAGTGGGAGAGATCATGTGATCTTCTAAGTCCTATTGCCATTGGCTGATTGGACGCCTTTGGTGTTAGCAAAAACCCGGAGCATTTTTGTTTTGCTCAAACTGTTTTGATCGTCAGTGTGTTCTGCAGCTTTACACATCGGCTTTGCACGAAATGGAGCGTCAAATATCCTACCCTGGAACCCAGCGCTCGAAATGCTTAGAAAATGAAAGGTTGCAAGCGTCCGCGACACCAGCACGAGACCCAAAGCCGTACTCTGTGTTCCCTGGTCACCGAAGCGTGCAAAACACACAAGGTCCTCTTCCAGCACAGACGAAGAGAAGGAAATAGGACGGGAAAATGAAGCATGGATAGAAGCATCCCAGACGCAAGAGCGATGCCCCAAGCGGTACTCTGTGTTACCTGTTTGCCGAAGCGTGCAAAGCACACAAGCTCCCTCTTCCAGCACAGAAGAAGAAAAGGAAATAGGAGGAGAAAATGAAGCATGGCTAGAAACATCCAAGACACAAGCGCGATGCCCAAAGCTGGACTCTGTGCTGGACTCTGTGTTCGCTCCTCGCCGAAGCGTGCAAAGCACACAAGGTCCCTCTTCCAGCACAGAAGAAGAAGACAAGGAAATAGGAGGAGAAAATGAAGCATGGATAGAAACATCCGAGACACAAGCGCGAGACCCAAAGCTGGACTGGGTGTTCCCTGTTCGCCGAAGCGTGCAAAACACACAATCTCCATCTGCCAGCACAGAAGAAGAAAACGGAGGGATTGGAAAATGAGCCACGATGAAGCTTGCGTAGAAGTATCGTCATTTGCACCGTACAAAATAGAAACCGATCTCTGGCCAAAATATGAATGTCTGGAATTTGAGCAGCAAGAGCGCAGTGGGTTCAGGACTATGAGAGGGCTCACCAGCGATTGTTTGGAACGCTTCCTGTAGAGATGAGACTGCAATACAGGTATCGAATGCCCTTAAACCATGTGCATCTGTGTCCTCCGAAAGACTTTGCTTACCTGGGGCTTGTCATGTAAATCAGCGCGAACATTTCATTGATATTTCTTATCTCGAGGTGAATTAATGTATGTATATCATTAGAACTGACTTCGAAAACCTGTATCGCAAACATTTTTACTCTTGTTATTGAGTTAGCGTTCTATTGCAGGATTTTCTTTAACGAAAGTGCCAAACGTTTGCAAATATACCATGTACCTGGCTCGAAGAAATTATTATTTATTGAGTATATAAACGAATTGTTGTTCTTGTCTAAGAAAAACGAAACCCCAACATGGGTTTATCTCAGAAATCAAGAAGGGCTTAGCTACAAGATTTCCGCTTATATTTCCGGACTTCCTTTCTCTTTTATAACAGTACGTTATAAATTGTTATTTATTATTTCGTGTTTTGAATGTCAATCAGAGTTGTTTTTATGTCGAGTAAATCTATAATTAGACTTGAAAAACGCCGTCCTGTGTTACTATGGTTTTGGTATGGGAATGGTTTCTCTGGTTGTTTGATTAGTAGCTGACAAACAAAATATGATATTAATATTCCTATAATATTTATAATTTTATGATATTTTAGTCTATTATAATGATAATTAATATTATTAATATTATTAATTATTTTGTATATTATTAAGAATAGACCCTGAGTGTTTGTCCGGCTAGGGTTTTGAACCCCTGGTACATAAGCAATATTAGAAAAAAATAATTTGAACCATGGTCGTGTTGATATCGTTGTCATGCCAACTACCATAGAATCAACAGTAACATACAGACAAATATCAACATCAATAACAAAGAAACATTTCATGCATTTTCTGTGTTTTTAGACTGGCTAAATTATTTAGAAAAGACGCTGAGTGTTTGTCTGGCTAGGGTTTTGAACCTATGGTACCCATTCTGGACCAGAGAACTACTTTTTATAAAAATCCTAGCTAAACAATAAAAAAATGATTTAGAATCATCGTTGTATTGCTGTTGTGTTGCTATGGTAAATCCCATGTGTTGATATTGTTGTCATGGCAATTTAATACATGGAATCGCGGGCATATGGAATTTGTCTTCGAGTTTTCAAATTGCGAACGAGTGAGATATCATATTTGAACAGGATTAGATAAATTTCATATCAGCGCGCGTCCATGTATTATTCTGTTTATTATATAAGTTTTTTGTACAATTTTTCGATTGGATGAATTTGCGATGGTGAATTTCATTTCAAGATAACATTGTCGTCTTTCTAGAGATCGAGCGGGCTTCGTGTGGTGTCTTGTCTACCTTGTTTCCAGCTTCTTGACCGTGAAAAACACATCGGAAAATGCACATAGTATCTTTCTCCGAGTGTATCGAAATTTTTCACATCTGCGAATTACGATTTTTTGACAGTGGCCGAAATCCTGATAAAACATTATCGTTGATATAATAAATACTTTATATACACTGAATCGAAATATGGCGGAAAATTTGAATAACTATTGTTCTTGTCTTACTAGCCTCGTGTTCATGTGGAACACAATAACATTTTCACATGAATGCGAGAGTTAGGATTCCAGGCCTGCTTTCCTTGAATGAATGCCATATAGTCAAATAAGGCGATTATTGTGACATTCAGCCATGAAACACACAGGTGAATGAGCTCGTACTCTATTGTTATGTAATGTATTTTTTTTCCGCACCGTCGGGATGGGGGGTCAATGACCCTGGAAAAATTCCAGGGGGAGGGGTTTATCTAAGCCCTGGAAATTCCAAGGGGAGGGGTCTACCTGTATCCAACAAATTCCTAGGAGGAGGGGTCAAGGGCCCCTGGAAATATTGGAAATTCCAGGTGGGGTCTGTTTAAGCTGTGGTAAAGGGGTGGGTTGTTCAAATTCCAGGGGAGGGGGTGTTGAGGACTACTAGACATACCAGGGGAGGGTGGGGGGGGGGGGGGGGGGTCTTGAGGGCCTCTGGAAACTCCAGGGAGGGGGCTCTTCAAATGGTAGGGTCCTCGGTCCCCCCGTGTGGAACAAAATGCGATCAGCCTACAAACAACTGCGTTTAGTTCAAAATTTGATTGATTGAGAGACAAGTGTCCACTGAGAATTCAAGTAAACGCGTATGAAAATTATTTTTGTCACTGAACTGAAACCCATGCTATTGTTCCCCAGGTGTTACAGAGGTTCTTCTTGAAGTCTACCTACCAAGCATCTGGCAGTGGCTGCACGACAACGAGAATCAGCACCATCGTGACCAAGTATGTAAACCCGCCCGTTTGTCCTAATGCCCTAGTTTGAAGCCAGCTTAAGGGCTTTTGGACTTGTGCTAGAAATGAAAAAGTAAAATGTCTACCTACCATACATCTTGCAATGGCTGAATGACAACGAGAATCACCGACATCATAACCAAGTATGTAAACCTATCCCTTTGTCCTATTCCCTGCTAGCAGAGGCCCCTTTTCTCTGCATTTCGCTGGCCGAGGTTCGCGAGGAAAGAGACCTCTGCGCTGGGTCGAAACTCGCTTTGTTTTTCGCCGTCCACAACCTTGGACGGTTTGCTGACCGTTTCTTGAGCCCACTATATGCGCACGCATATTTAAAGACGTTTTCCGCTGGGGGGCTCAAATAATATAATAGCGGAAAAACGTCTGTAGATATGCGTGCGCATATGGTGGGCTCAAGAAACGGTCAGAAACCGTCCAATGTGGACGGCGGAAAAACAAAGCGAGTTTCGACCCAGCGCAGAGGGCTCTTTTCCTCGTGAACCTCAGCCAGCGAAATGCAGAGAAAAGAGGCCTCTGCTAAGCAGGGAATTTGTCCTAAGGGCAAGGGCACTCGGACTTTTGAAATGTTAGCTCTTGTATCACCGCAAATGGGGAGTTTGCAGGTGTTGCGTGACATTTTGAATCTTGATCCTAACAAAATGAAAATACCATATTTGAAAAGAGCTTGCCGAAATTAGAAAAAGCCGAAAATTTGAGTTGATTTGGATAAATATTAGCAAAGTTATTGGCGCCCGAAGTAGGCTGTTTCTCTATACGTTTAATGTTGTGGTGGGCAACTCTTGCCCACCACAACATTAAACCTATAGGAAAACAACCAACTTCTGACGCTCGTAACTTCTGTGTTATTTGTTCTTAAGATGCGGACTGCAGTTTCATACTGCAACTTACATTCGTGAGTGGGATTATATATTCTGCTAAGTTCTGCACTTCTTTATTTTCCCTAGGACAAATGGATTGCTATGTTGAAGGCCTTTATCAATCTAATTCAATCCGTAAGTTGACCAGAATAGATTTAGTATTATCAGATAATTTTGGGAACTCCATAGCATCTTTATCACCTCTTGTTTATTGGGCAGTCGGAAAAAAAATATCCGCCACCACGCCATTCTTTGACGTCCCTCAGGTTCCATTTAAGCGTCAATTACACGACATAGATTTTTGACACGGCTCGGATAAAAACAGAGCCGTTGAAAGAAAGAACTTTCCGCGCGTGCGCCAACATTTAAAATCAGCCAATAAGCGATGGTCCTCAAATTGTTACAAGAGCCTACCTCTTCAATTTGGGGACCATCGCTGGATTTTGTAGGCATTCATACACTGTGCAACAGTTCTCATGATTGTAAGCTGCGCGACAGCAATTTGCGCCATCTAATGCAGCACGTTAAGTCATCCAACCTCTCCTTGTCTAGCAGTCGTGTATTTCGACCGGTTGAAGTTTCCTCACGATGACGATACTTAGCATAGACCGTATATCAACAGGGGCAAACGTGATGCTTGACAATTTAACACAGTTGCTAAACATCACCGCATCTCGACCCTGGAATCACCAACAGATGTGTGCAGCGTATGAGCTACTGAAGGGAGTGCAGACGGGGGACGTGTTGTCCTATCCTCTGGTCATCAACAGGATGGTATTCGCATTTATGGAGAACATCAGTCAACTGCTTACGGCAGAGGAAGGTCAGTAGTAGGCGTGTTTTACTAACAGCTTCAGGCCCGTAGCTCGCTTTCTTTGAGGGGGGTTCGTTGTCCTCAGTTTTTCCGAAAAACCTGTATATGCCAAATTTATAGGATTTTGCTGTGTTTCCTACCTGTTTTGTGGCCAAAAATCTTATTTTTCTGGCCCCAAGGATAGTTCGTTGTCCTCCGTTTTTTTTTTCAGCAAAAAAAAACCTGTATAAACCAAATTTATAGTATTTGGTGGTGCTTCCTACATATTTTTGTGACCAAAAACTTGATTTTTCTAGCCCCGAGGGGGGTTCCTTCGAACCCCTCGAACCCCCCTCCTACGGGCCTGAGCTTGCCGTTGTTTGGCGCAAAGTTATGATGGTTCGGTATGCTGCTATCCGAGGCATCTTTAGAGGGGTCTGCGCACTCTTCTTACAATGCATTGCCTTGTTTTTATTTACATCATTCAGTGATGGTGGTGGGTGGGGGAGGGGGGGGATTGTGAAAATATAGGGACCGAAAATTGCAAATTTCCTTTAGCAAATACATTGAATGTCTGAAAAAATCTCCCGTAAAAGACGGAAGGACAACAAAAAAACGTGATGGAGACTCCTGTTGATGGGCTCTTGGTAAAGCTATCAGTTGATTATACTTTTTCTAGCAGATGATGACGGTTTGACTTCAGAAGCAATAAGTAAATTAGTGACCTTACTCAAGGAAACAAAGGTTTGTATTTGAGCTCTTTTTAGGGTGACGCCGGGTAGTCACTTTCTGTGACCCCGCCTAGCAAATAAATCGCTGTCATGAGTTTCTTAAATTCAGTCTTAAATGCAATGAGCAAATAATCATTTAGGTTTTGTTGAATAACCTTTTGTCTGCTAGATTTCCTTTTGGCTGCTTTCATGGAAACGCGGACAGTTAGTGTATCCAAATATTTTGATTTCTAGGTTGAGAGTCTAACAATTCACGTCCCAAGTGCCAAGATTTGGAAAGTATTCGTCAAAGAACTGTTAAGGTATGTTGCTTTCGCCACGCCAGGTCGCTCTCTGATGTTTCACACGCGGGTCTTCACCCATGGTTTTATTTCGAGCCCGTGGTTCTAATGCTTCACCCGTGGTTTTAATGTTTCACCCGTGGTTTTGAAGTTTCACCGGTGGTTATAATGTTTTACCATGGTTTTAATGTTTTGCCCTTGGTTATAATGTTTCACCAGTGATTCTAATGTTTTACGGTGGTTTTAATGTTTCACCGGTGGTTTTGATGTTTCACCGGTGGTTAAAATGTTTGACTCGTGGTTTTAATGTCGCGCCCGTGGTTCTAATGCCTCACCTGTTGTTCTAATGCCTCATCCGTGGTTCTAATGTTTCACCCATGGTTTTAATGTTTCACCCGTGGCGCTAATGTTTCACCCGTGGTTCTAATGTTTCACCCATGGTTCTAATGTTTCACCGTGGTTCTAATGTCGCACCCGTGGTTCTTATGTTTCACCCGTGGTTCTAATGTTTCGCCCGTGCTTCTAATGTTTCACCCGTGGTTCTCATGTTCACCCGTGGTTCTCATGTTTCATCCGTGGTTAAGATGTTTTACCCGTGGTTCTAATGTCGCACCCGTGGTTCTAATGTTTCATCCGTGGTTCTGATTACAGGCGCAAGTTTCACGACTATGATGCCCTGAGGATCATTCATTTGTGCGTGAAACTCATGTACAACAGTAGCGTCAATGAAGATATACCCGATGAAATGGTTCCTCTGGCCACACTCTATCGCCTGATCTTGAGTCACTCGAACTTCTTGGAAGTCATGCTCTCAGAGGGAACTGAGGAACATACAGATCGGCTGAAATGTAAGTGCTGCTGATTCAACGTCCTTCCTTTTATTTTCAGCAAAGTGATGTTGGGGAGCCCCTGAGTTGACTTCTAGCCTATAAATCGTCCCCTATCCGCAATCCGTAGTTAGTTACATGGACACTGCACAAACACTAAAATGTAAACCCAATTCTTGTAGGTGCTGTATTGGACATCTTGGTATGTATAGTAGAACTTTGTCCTGCCTGCTGCGACTCGTCACATCTGACTGTCCTGTTTGCTGCGTACAAGGCATCCCTCTCAAAAACAGGTAAAACCTGCTAGACCATCAATACAACAATCATAGTCTTATAGTTGTCCCAACGGGTTCAAGGAATCTAATCTGGTTGACGAGGAAGCCATTCAGGAGCAAAGTGTTATTTCTCTATTTCATGATGGTATCTGGTCTTACTGCTGATTCCTTGTACCCTGCGAGCAGTGGTTTCCTCCTCTCTTAGGCCGACGGCTAGCCCAGTAAGACCAGGTACACCTAGCCCATCATGAAATAGAGAAATAACACTTTGCTCCTGAATGGCTTCCTCGTCAACCAATCACAAGCCAAGTAACCACTATCACGCAGTGAGCACGTTATCACTTAATGCATTTGTGTTAAGTTCAAAATTTGATTGGCTTACAGAAATAATCGTCCAATGAGAATGCAAAGTAAACGTAAAATACTAATGGGCAACGTAAATGCATAAAACAACATAAAACACAATGCACCAGAGAACCTTAACTGAATGAGTTACATTTTCCTGGAGCCAAACATGATTTTATTCCTCCTGTTAGATCAGAGGCTGTTGTATCTACTTCATCTGTACGAAAAGAGCAAGGTTCCCCTCCATGGCTACAGGTAATTCAGCTGTGTTCTCGTCTGTATGTAATGAACGTATGGGACATAGAGCAGATTTCGTATGACTGTGAAAAGTGCTGTAACACGGCGCGGCACTGTCGCGGTCGAGGCACGGAACCTGGCCTGCTGTAGATACGGAATGAAATTGCGTAGTCGCGGTACGGTCACGGTGATTGAGGCTCCTGGCAATGGACTCCTATCCTGATTGGCTGTTGGATCCGAAAGATCATCCACTACCTCCTTCCATCTGCTTATCAAAAAATGTGAACACTAATCTTTATCAATAGGCCATACGTCTGGGGTCAAGCCGCTCTGGAGCATCACAAAAACAAAAAGTCACAACCGGGTACCCTGTGGCAGCAACCGAGTACGTCTGAGGTGTTGGAATTGCTTGATGTCCAGCAGATGATCCGGTCAGCGGTGGACTTTTCCATCAATAGGGAACTACAGGTAACCCATAAACTGTAATAGTCAAATCCCACTAGTGACCTCACGGGATATTGACTCTAAAGCTGGAGAAATACGAGGCACAAAATCCCTCAACTTGTCGCGCAACATTGTTGCATTGCAAGTCGAATATTGGTTGCTTGTTTTCATCAAATTCGCAACTTGCCGCGCAACATTTTGTTCTGATGATCACACATGCGAAACCAAGGCGAAACCAAAATATTAAATGGAGTGCGTGAACTTGTTTAGGGGACAATTCCAGCTATAAGCGAGCGCGCTCTTCTTTATTCAGAAATTCCTAAACCATGTCCCACAATTACCAGAATTCAGCTTGCACTTTTTAAACAATTTGTTCGACAAATGTCCCATATTTACCTACATGCAGCGCGCGCGTGCATTATAGTTGGAATCGTCAATAAAAGGTAAAACAAATACCAATTAGCCAATCAATCAAAAACGAGAACTTACAATTTGCCGCGGAATGGTTTCCCGGCAGGCCAATCACAAGATCTTCAACTGATTTGGCTGTGGTAAGACCACATGCAATTAAACAATCAGAAACGAGAACTTACAATTTGCCACTGAATGGTTTCCCCGCTAGTCAATCACAAGATGTTGAGCTGATTTTCCCCTGCCTGATTTGACTCTTCATGTTTACTGCTTCAGCCTAAAGTGCAGGATTCCCTCAACACCCGTGAAAGCGAGAAAAGCCTAGTGTACGACCCGTGCTTCTTCATTCCTCTCTTCAGCCATATCCTGGCCCCGCGTGAGTACCATTAGCTTGCTCGCCATATAGAGCAGATTTCATGCAGATTCGTAGCCAATCGCTAAAATAATTCAGGACAAAAAAGGAACATGAAGGGTGGAAAAGAGTGCGATGCGTGAAGGCTTCTGGGAGGAGAAATGAGGGCGCGCAAGGAATTATGGGTAGGAGAAATGACGGCTCTTCCAACAGTTCCTTGCGCGCCCTCATTTTTCCTCCCAGAAGCCTTCGCGCATCGCACTCTCTTACACCCTTCGTATTTCTTTATTGTCGTGAGTTATTTTCGCGACTGGGTACGAGTCTGGATTAGTGTCGAATGCCAAACGCAAATACAAAACCACTAGCCAATCAGGAGTGGAAGCCATTCAACAACAAACCAATCAGGAGGCGAAGTATGCCAGACTTGCGTTTAGTCATGACGTGAGCAATAGCGCGTTTTGATTACGTTCGCAATTTGATTGGCTGAAAGACGAAAGACTTTGCTGTCGGCCAATAGAAACGCCGACCAATAGAAAGTCTAGCCTACTTTCGACGGTCATCTGAAATTCGTTCTAGCACGACTTGAAGATATTGTTAGATCACACGTGCACAGCCTTCACGTACGATTCTCTTCCGCTTCCGGGATTTGATAATGATAAACGCACGAGCCTATCATCCAGTAAATACACTACAACTAGGTCTTGGAGTCCCTGGGTCTTTAGTGTACACATATCGGTGCAAAAGTCCCTAGTCGATTTCCTATTTGTTTTTATATGTTGCCATTTGTAATGTCATTTATTTCTTCCTGTGTCATTTCGTGCGAACATTTTAGATTCCGAGATCGACTGCCGGAAATTTATTGACAGAGGAGGACTAGGCCTTACCGTGGCTGCGCTCTCATCACGTGATGAACGCATGCGCCAGGCAGCTGGTCACGTGCTCAGTAGGTGCTTAATCCATGTTGAGGCCGCAAGGTTCCGCGAGAGAAAACAGGTAATACAGTGAAAGAAAACCCACGCTTTGCTTCGATCCCTGCGACGAGTTACGATCTTTCACATTAGGGCTGTCCGCCAACACTGTAGAATATGTGCTACTTTTAGCAACCGATGAGCAAAAGTTATTTCTAGAGTGACGATTTTTCAAACTTTTCAAATTTTAGCAGTAGTATAGGAGGGACCGAATAGATATTAAAGTTAGATATTTTAGTTATAGTTTTTGCACGCCGTGGTGAATGCCCGGGGGGGGGGGGACTCCCCTACTTTTTGGGGCGGGGCTGCTCGTCGTACCTTTTAGGGTTTAAAATCAGGCCTTTGGTACCTTTTAGAGGTAAAATTCGAAAACTTGCATTTTTTTCCAGATAGGTACCTCTTAGAGCCTCTAACAGGTCCTTTCTAGCAAATCAAGCAAATCGCACTTGTCGGCAGCCTGAATTTAAACGTATTTTCTCTCTTAAAAAATACGACAGAAAATTACGAGTTTTTGGTACCTTTTAGGGGCCAAAATAAACTAAGCGACGCCATTTTAGGGGTAAAATCGAAAGTTCCCGACGAGCACCCCCCCCCCCCCCCCGTGATTGTATATGACTGACCCGGGGTCGGTTCCTAGAAGGGCAGTTATTATCTGTAGATAAACGCTTATCCATCTGATAAACCTGAACAAATCCTATACAACAGATAACTTTTGGATAACTTTATCCAACCTTTCAGGAACCGGCCCCCGATCTTCTATGTATTTACTTTTAGGTTCAACTGCTCTTGGAGTGTTTGAGGGACGGAATCTCGGAATCTACCACACGTGTCTCCAGCGTGATCACGCGGTTTGTCGCACGTGCTGCTCACGTGTTACTCAGACCAGGTGAGTTTCGCGTGCACGTGTTTCAAGCGTGATCACACGGTTTGTCGCACGTGCTGCTCACGTGGTACTCAGGCCAGGTTGGTTTCGTGTGCACGTGTTCTGAGAGCAACCACCTGAAAATATTTATTTAATCTAAACTGAGATTTAAACGTTTGTCAAGTTTATTCAGATTTTACTTCATAAATTTATAATCAAATCAGTAACATCTTGCAAAGTAGTTTGAAATTGCTCTTTCTGATCCGTATGCCGATTTTACAAACAAGGCTCAGAAGTTCCTCCACTTCTTCAGAGCCTGAATACTGCCAAAACGCAGTTTAGCGTTCGGAAATGCTAAGTGGGAGATCTTAGAAGTAAGAAAATCGCAGTAAGTCGTTTGCTTTCGATCGTACTTCACTAAACGTCTGCATTCGCCACGAGATTATGTCACGAATCCGAAATTCAGGCTTAAGCCTGGTGCACACTAGCGACATAACAACATAAGGACGTTATGTTGCAACGAAAAAAGCACGGGAAATTAATTGAAACAATCAATATTTTCCATGGATCTTCATTAGATTACTTCACCAAAGCAATCTCATATTATCTTTTGACGACTTCAACTTCTTGAAACCACTAAATTTTGTTCGCGTGACATGCTTCTTATGTCGCAAGTGTGCACTAGGCTTAACTTAAAACGTGTCGATGGAACGTTTGTTTGTAGGGCTGTCCTAAGCCCGCGGTTACGAACGCGCGCTTACACAAGGGTGGTGATCGAGCCCACGATGGTAGCGGATACTCCGTGTGTCATTTTATTAATTACAGCTCTTCTTTTGCAGAGCACAGCATGTACGTGTTGATCAACAGCTTTCTTTTGTCCCGTCCCGCGATCAACCCGCGGGAAATTCCCATGTTCTACACTCTGTTCAACTCAAGCAGCTTGCAGGTAAGTATCTGAGAATATTAAACGGCCATGACACCCACAAATGTAATCGCCATTTTTAAGACACTCATACGAAATCTGCTTTATGTGCAACTATTTTTTTTATAAGGAACTAGAAAATGTCGAATGTTGTATTAAACAACTATGTAATACCTTTTTTCTGTTCCGTCAATGAAACTGCTTGATCTAATTACAAGGTTCGTATGGCCTGTTTTGCCTAGTGCATTGCCCCTTGCTTCGTCTTGCTTCCCCTTGACAGAAAGAAAACAATCTTTTAATACAGAAAGCTTTGCGCGCGCGCTTTGTTGCACACAGCGCTGGTGAAGCCTTGCACGGTGAGAAACGTTCAAAATAGAGCAGATTTCGTATGACTGTGAAAAGTACCGCCACAAAGTTGTTCCGCGCCGCGACCGTGACCGTACCGCGACTACGCGATTTCATTGGCGATTTCAATCCATCTGCAGCAGGCCAGGTTCTGTACCGCCACCGCGACAGTACCGCGACACTTTTCACAGTCATACGAAATCTGCTCTAACACCATTAGTTTGCTGTTCCTTGACTACATAACCCTTAAAGTAGTTTTACAACATGAGGTTTAGACGGATTGAGTTCACTTCTTTTTATGTCTTTAGCATAGACTTTTGTACAAAACTACATGTCACGCCCATCGGACACAGTGTCACGCCCATCGGACACAGTGTCACGCCCATCGGACACAGTGTCACGCCCATCGGACACAGTGTCACGCCCATCGGACACAGTGTCACGCCCATCGGACACAGTGTCACGCCCATCGGACACAGTGTCACGCCCATCGGACACAGAGTCTTTAAGACTGTCCACGCGTTACCGTCCATAACAATGTGTAACAGCAATTTATTACTGTTTTATTCTCAGCACCGGAATGAGCGTTCGTGGATGCTGCAACTCCTATTTGAAGGATTGCGTGACTCTCAGGATTACTACGTGTACAAAAAGCGTCACGCAATCGAGTTGGCCTTGACCTTCTATGACTCGCAGATTTGTGATCAGCAATCACGGGTAAGATGACGTGGCTAAGCTGTTTGACCACTTTGTAAATATTAATAGGACTCAGTGCTGTCCAATTAGGATAGAATTCAGAGCAACCCAAAAATTATACGAGGTTCGCAGTTACTGAGAAACCAGGGAGACTTTCTTTATGGATTATATAGCAGAAATGAGTTCAGACAATCAAATTTGAGCTCCCAGGTTGCTAAACTTCCTTCTTAGTAAATCCTCATGCTCTCCCTGTTTGGAAAGTGTAAGTGTTTATTTTTGAAGGAAAATATCTGCGTTCTGTCAAGATTGGGTTTTCATGAAGTGACATATCCCGTTCTTCCCTTGCTTTATGGTTCCTCTGATCTGTGTTATTCAATAATACTTGGTCAGGCCAAAGTCTAATAACGAGCCGTTCCAGGAACCCATGAGTAGGAGCTTGCAACTCTCATATAGGGTCCACGAGGCAGCGTTTTACCTGACCGATCTAATTTTAGAACACCTCATGACACAATTACAATTTACATGTGAATACCTCCCATTGTTCTAATTTCATCTTTATGTATGCTCTCTAGCGTAACCAGCAAACAAAGAATTCACCTAGCAACTCTATTCTAAAAATAGACATGTCAGGAAAAACGGTGCCTCAATTTTATAAGCCAGTTGGAGACTCCTACTTAGGGACTCCTGGCCGTTGCTAATGCAAATGAACTGATAATAGAGTTTCCTTATTTGCAATAGGTACGGCTCGTGATTAGGCCGGCGTATGTCATCATCATCATTTATTTTGCCACAAAATTCTTTCAGGGTGTATATATACCGTTTCCGGGATACGTTGTCACCCAAAAAGCCTATGAGCTTGGTGCGCTAGGGAGTATGGGTAAATATTTATTTAAATTTCTGTAAAATATTAGAAACAAACATGCTTGGAAATGTACCGAAATTTAATCATTTCACCTGTTTTTGCGATAACTGTCTGAATTCAGATCAAACAGTAGCAGTTTAAATGCCCCCATCATCCTTTGCGCTTCAAGCTTATAGGCTTTTTAGGTGACAACGTTTCCCGGAAACGGTATATACATTTAGTTGGAGTCGTATATCGTCCACCAAATCAAAATCTTTCTGCTTTCATGGAATTTTTCACCCAAATTCTTTCAAATATTTCTGAAGGCGGGAAAACTTGTCTGCTTCCAGGAGATTATAATATTGATATTTTGCGGTACAACGTTCACGCACAAACACAGGAATTTGTTGATACTTTTTTCGCATGCATTGTTCCCGCTTTACACGTATAACTGCTCATTCTGTGACACTCATTGATAATATTTTTACCAATTTCTTGCCAGGAAGTAATATTTGTAACAGAATTATTATCAATGATATCTCAGATCATCTTCCGATTTTTGCGTATATTTATGATAGTAGCTACACAGGCATGAGATGACATGATGTATTTTTCCTTTTCATTTACAATCGTGTTTCTTTCCTAGCCGCTCGTCACCAATCTCCTCTCGGCCGCCCTGTCTGTCCATGCTGCAGCGTTTGACTTGTCCATGAATTATGGCCTGGTCGCATGGCTACATTCTCTTGCTCAGCAAAGGTAAGAAATAGATGAAAAGCTGGGATAAAGGAAAGGCTAGGATAAATAACATGCTAACTTCAAATTCCAAAGTCTAAAAAATTGGTTACTACCGAAACAGGTAGAGCGTTTATTCCGCTCGTGAAAAATCACTCGTCTCCAAACAAAAACATTCACGATGTAGTTTGAATTCATTTACTGAGGTCAGCGATGCGTGCAACTCAAATATTTTAATTTTGAAAATTTTCAAACTAAAACACAAGAAATGCCATCTGCTCGTGTTTTCTACTAATTTTATGAGGTAAAAAAATACAAATCAGTGTGTTATTTCCCAAAATTTTAACGATTTTCTTTGGCAGCGACAATGCATGATTGATTTCGTGCGAAGGAATGCAATCAGACTCGCCAACGTTTTTGTCTGGAGACGAGCGTTTTTTGTCGAGCCCGATAAACAGTCTACCTGTTTCGGTAGTATTTAGGAGCCGAGTCATTGTCCATTCTACAAACATGGACCACCCACTCAGCCACTCCTTTGTTATTGTTTTCATTCGATATTAAGTGTAAAATCGCGTGTAGAAATCCCGGAATAACCATCTACAAACAAAGGTTCATACTTTATTTACCGAATTCTTTGTCATCTTTTTTACCTGTTCATAAAGAACTTGGTCAAATCGCTTCGAATATGCCACGTTTTTAGTCGAAAATTTGTTATTTCGTAAACTAAGTATACTTAACAATTTGTTTGCGTCCCAGCCATGCTTGGTTGAATCACATGACTGTTGAACTGTAAAGAGCCTATTCGCCTTTGTCACACGGCAGCCATCTTGGATTTTCTAATACAGCGAAGCTGGCATGAAAGCGAGGCCAAGCGTGTAAGATCACCCACGCGTAGTCATTTTTGTAAGAAAAAATCCAAGATGGCTGCCGTGTGACAGAGGTAAATTTGCACAACATTCCCAAAATCAGCCGATGGAAACTGATGCTTTCTCTGACTCGGTAAAATGGTAGTAGTACAGGAGGGACCGAGTTAGCGCTTTTTTGGCGAGTGAGCAGGAGCTCACTTCCGGTGAAGACGGTGAGGATGACGTCACGTCCGGTGAGGAGGACGTTACTTACGTCATCCTCACGATCCTCACCATCCTCACCATCCGGAAATTACGTCGTCCTCACCGCCTTCCCTGGACGTGACGTCAATCTCACCGGAAGTGAGCTCCTGCTCAACCGCATGCTAGCCCGCAAAAAGCACCGATTCGGTCCCTCCTATACTACTAATGTTGGGCTGACTGAGGGGCTCTTTAACTGCATCGCACCTGATATTTTTCTTTATATCCTCAAACCAGTAAGCACTCCAGTAATTATGAAGGTCTGAACACCTGTCTTCACCTGTTACACACATTGTGGACCACGGTACAAGAAGGAACTCAGAGCGCATGTGCAGAAGGAGATGACGTAGAGACACGGACCCCTCACCCGCCAAATTTGGCATCTGAGTGCTTGCTTGTGTGTCGAACCCTTCTTCAGAGCTACAGGTAAGGCTTCACGGACATCACATTGGTGACAACAGGGCTCCCGAAAAGCCGAGGGATTTTGGCTTGTTTTGTTTCTTCGACTTATGCAACTATTTAGGGAAACTTTAGTGGCTGTGCCAGTTGAAGTGCTCGTATCCCTAATAATGTCTGAAAAACTAAGGCCAATTTTCTTTACCCCGAAATATCCTGAAATGTTAATTTCATACCCCAGAAAATCCTGCGCACATGCCCCCACCTGCATCCCCCCCACGTCTGAATTTGCCACGGATTTCCTTATCCATTATGTAATCACAACCGCCTTCACTCGCACTGCTTCCCAATCTTTCCACCCGGCCTCCCCCCTCTCTTTCACCACTGTCCGTCGCCATGCTGTTTTTTTGTCTGTCGCGCTTCCTTCTTTCTGGGGCCCAAGCCGTCATGCACAGGTCGTCTCGCTATTTCCCGCTAAGTGAGGTGCGATCGAGTGCGAAGAGACGGCGGAAATACTATACTCAGTTATACCTTTCATTTTTCATGGCACCTGTCATTTTCACCAGCAGGAATAAAACAGTAGCATCAATAATGAACGTACATTTTTCTTCCTCGCAGATCTATTTCTACTTCCAAAGACACCGGTATCTTGCTCAGCCTTCTTCACTCGGTACTAGCCCATCTCGGACACGTCAGACCACAGGAATCCCATTTATCGCTGGACGATGGTCTTTGCGCTGTGCATCTGTGGTGTTCAACATTTAACGAGAAGGCGCTGCTAATACGGTTACTAAGGGAGACGGAGCCTTCGTTAGACAGTATGCGTGACTGGAGTAGTCCAAGCAAGGTTGATAGCACACAGGGTGGCAAGTTATCAAGTTTAATCGAACTTTTGAATGTACTGTGCTATTGCAGACCCGGTCCAGAACCCGGCCAGTCCCATCATACATTATTGACTTTTGCCTTTGCGTTACATTTTGTCGACGCATGCGCAGAACATTTAGACTTACCGCTGGCGCTGCGGATTGTTCAGTGGCTCAGACAGGTGATCTCGCATGACGTCATATCTAGTGTTCTCTCTACTCGAGGCGACTACTGTATAAATCAGCTAATGCGCCTGTACAACCTCGATATGGATGTCACCACAGGAAGCCCATCACATGCGTCAATACCTCGACAAAGAGTGATTGCCGAGCTAAATGGTTTGTTTTCAGAGCTCGTCTTGTACGTGCATGAGAGAAGAGAGGATGTCTCTTTTGGGCCTACTGTCAAGAGTGTTGTCAGCGTGACGTCACGTGATGTGTATACTAGTGTCGTCACTTCCGGTTTGCTAGAAGCGGCACGTTCAACAGTAACCAATCTCAGTCAAGGTAAATAGAGATTTTAAAGGAACAACGGGCGTATTAGAGCGGATTTCGCGTGGTCGATATTTACCCATTATCCGGCTAGATTGCGCAGACTATCGTCTGATACTTAGCCGACGAGGGACGCAGTCCCGAATATCAGACGATATCAGACGATATTCTGCCAAAATATTCTTCCAAAATCGAGCAGGATAATGGTTTTATTATTCAGCACATCGATGGCACACAAAAAAAATCCCAGAAATGATTTACTTTTGCGTATTAATTCGAGCTCAACACGTCATATTTCACTCAAACGACGGATATCGCAGGATATATGTCATGTACAGAAGACAGCTATTGTCGTTCCAACGACCATATTTGGGCAGTGCATCTGTGTGCTGAATATTAACAGCAAATATACCATCAGCAGGAGCGTTCATCTGCTCCACTATGTCTAACCATGTGCACAGGAGTAGAGGAGTATGTTTAGGCTGTGGATTTTGAATCGGAAAATTGGTACTTTGAGAGTGAAATGGGGTTCAACGCCTGCAGTGCGATGGCGGCGCTGACTTCAGTTATCAAAATTTTTCGCGGGATTCAAAGCCTGCGCTCTAAAAATAGATTCATCTACTCCTGTGCTTCGGACCCCAAAGGCGATGGAGGCTCCTGTTGATGGGCTCCCTGTGCTTCGGACCCCAATTAATAGGCGATGGAGGCTCCTGTTGATGGGTTTCCGTGTGCTTCGGACCCCAACCAATAGGTAATGGAGACTCCTGCTGATGGGCTCCCGGTGCTTCGGACCCCAAAGGCGATGGAGACTCCTGTTGATGGGCTCCCTGTGCTTCGGACCCCAAAGGCGATGGAGGCTCCTGATGATTGGCTCCTGACATTACTTCGTAATTCCGTTGGTCAAGGATGTAATAACTCACGCGCAAAGTATAATATATAGATTTAGCCACTGGCTAAAAGCGGAGCTCCTGGTTTTAAAAAAAATATGTGTGAATGAAAGGGATTCCCATGTGTACATGGTTTACATGGTTGCTTTAGAGTCTTCCCTTCACGAGATATTATTTTTTCAAGCATAGATGACGTCATCGATGACGTCATATCACGTGACCACTTCATTTCGCTCATCTAGCGACCTAGACTACACTACCAAAGTTTGGTTGTTTTAGAGTCTTCCCTTCACGAGATATTGATTTTTCAAGCATAGATGACGTCATCGATGACGTCATATCACGAGACCACTTCATTTCGCTCATCTGGTGAACTAGACTACATTAACAAAGTTTGGTTGTTTTAGAGTCTTCCCTTCACGAGATAGTGATTTTACAAACATAGATGACGTCATCGATGACGTCATATCACGTGACAACCTCATTTTGCTCATCTGGTGGCCTAGACTACACTCCCCAAGTTTTGTTGTCTTAGAGTCTTCCCTTCACGAGATATTGATTTTTCAAGCATAGATGACGTCATCGATGACGTCATATCACGTGACCACCTGATTTCGCTCATCTGGTGGCCTAGACTACACTACCCAAGTTTGGTTGTTTTAGTCTTCCCTTCACGAGATATTGATTTTTCAAGCATAGATGACGTCATCGATGACGTCATATCACGTGATAACCTCATTTCGGCGTACGCTATAGGTTTAATACCAGAAAAATAAAGAAAAAATCATATCTCCCGAAGGGTAGCTTCTATAGAAGCCAAACTTGGACAAAGTTTCAAAGACCATAAGAGGAACTCTACACCAAAGTCACGTGCCCTTACGTCATCAATGACGTCATCAAAATGATCCATAATGCCCGTGACGTTCAAAAATCAACTCGATAGTATACTATACGTTTTTCCCTTAGGTATGGTGCTCCGCTTGCGCGGGCCTTCGGCCCGCGCAGGAGCTCCGCTATTACTACAACGCAGTTCTTGTTCTTCTGAATTGTACTGCGATTTTCGTTATTCTGTGAACTCTACACCAACTAGCAAATCGCAGTTTGGCTTACGTTGATCAAATGAGTGAACAGGAGTTTTTGGGTGATTTCATGCAGGCTTTGATAGTTTTTGAACTAATAAGGCGCCTAGGTAGTCTTCAACGCCAAATTTTCCACCATAAGATGCAAATGAAAAATCCATGCGCAAAAGGTTTGCTTGACGGAAGCCAAAAAGTGGGAGTTCGCAGAACTATAAAAATCACAGTAGTTTCTTGGTTTTCTATGTCAAAATCACAGTAGTTTCTTGGTTTTCTATGTCAAAATCACAGTAGTTTCTTGGTTTTCTATGTCAAAATCACAGTAGTTTCTTGGTTTTCTATGTCAAAATCACAGTAGTTTCTTGGTTTTCTATGTCAAAATCACAGTAGTTTCTTGGTTTTCTATGTCAAACAGAGTTTGAGTGGGATTTCGGAAACTTGCTTTCGTAAAAAAGAGAACCCGGAGTAGGCCTAAGAAAATATCCATAAACGACGTTAAATAGCAGGTTTTTATTTTCCATACTCCAATGATCATTTCCATATTTCTTATTACCATAGGTTTGACATCTTTATTAAGTGTCTTGACGCAGGAGCTGTGGATGGGAAGAGAGACACCCAACCACTTCATGGCCTTATTGCGGTATAACTCTGGGAACGGAAATGACCAACAGCTGTCTTCCGAAGATGATGTCACAGCTTGCATTAAAACTATGCTACAGAACGAGCAGTCGTAGGCTACAAAGGTCGAGCAGAGCCCCTTTTGTGAATGTATATCAGGACTTAAGAGCCTGTGTCAGCCGCCATTTTGACAGCATAGCAACATACTAAGTCGGAGAAAGCATCCATTTCCATCGGCTGATTTAGAGAATAGAGAGCAATGTTCTTGATTGAATTTGGTGAATCAAATCTGAAACTTTGTTTTTAGATGTTGATTTAGAGGTTTCTATACGAGTGGCCGACACGGGCTCTTTAAGAAATTATCACTAACTTTTAAGGTCGCCCATGGCTAATTTCGTGGAAAACACACCCTAAAAGTAAATCACCATATATGCATAGAAAACATTTCAGATTATTTTAAAGCTATTTACTCCGCAAATTCACATTCATATATCTGATACTGTGCCGTTTTCTAAGCAATTGGTTCCTTTTTTGGTGAATTAGCCATGGGCCACTTTAATGCCTTTAAATTCGTGATTATTATTTTGGTGATATGGCTGTAGGTTGCAGTAGTACACGTGTGAAGTGCTGTTAAGGGCGCAAAGGGGTATGGACGAAGGGCTGGATTTTTTTTGGTGTCGTACCTTATCTAGATAATTCGCTCGGATATTTAAAAAAATTGCTTCGTTCTATTGATAGTTTTGAAAGAACGAAGAAAATACAGTCAAGTTACCAAAAGGACGATAATCATCAATAGAATTGCCCATTTCAAATCATTTGATGTTTTCATCTTTTGAAATGGTTCCATATCCACGTGAACAATTTTCAGAAAGACAATGATTTTTCTTCATGTAAATATCACTTGATTGTAATGGGCAATTTGCATACATAGGTAGAGGTCAATTTGACAACTTAGCCAGGTGTCGGACCATGACTTTCCCAATGACCGACTCTCCTAAACAAGTCGATTATAAAGTATTTTACTCCATACCCTATGCATATGCGCCGTCAACTTCCAAGCAGAACAGGATGTATAGGTACATTCCTGACTTTCATTGCTGTGCATGACTAGTGACGCAATCAAAGAAAAGAAGTGTCATTTTTTTGATAAATTTTATTTGAAACACTACTGCTCGTGTTTAAAGATAGTTAGCTATTTTCACAGAGTGAACAGATGGGATAATTGGTTGGGATAGTAATTGCATTAGTACACTTATATTCAATTTCAAGACTTACAAATACACACTGACTTACAAATACACACTGCTATGAACAATGAAATGTTTGTTGTTTTGACTAGTAGCTACTTGCGTAGTAAAGCAAGCTTGATGGTTTGAACTTCAAGACTTCCTGCCACCGTGAGCTAGTGGGATGCCTCCCCACCGACCACCCTCCCCTCGCCATTAACTTATACTTACATCTTCGGTTAAAAATTGTCCATGTGTGATAGAACGTTTTTATTCAATTGCGCATGACCGTGATGGGCCTTGTATACACAAAAAGAACGCTTGTCATTTATGTACTAGTTGAAGCCTCGCGACACGGGATGTGTCTGTAAAATAGTCCCTTCTTTGACCGTCCGTCGGTAAACACAAGCACTCTTTGCTACGCGCCTTGTAAATGGAGATTCCAGATCCAAATAAGGCGCTTCAGTAAATCTAAGCGCGCGTACCAAAGCCTTCTCCATTGTATTTCGTCGAATAAGGGACTGTCTACTGTTTAACCTCACATGCGATCACTGGCAAAACTTACTGACGATCTGAATTGCGGCCCGACCGGTGTGGAGTCTTTAAAGCAGCCAAGTTAATGCATGTGGGACACATTTGTTTGACTGCTGGACAAGCTGCGCATGCGCGAAATAGAAATGCATATGGAATGAATCTTTTTTTTTTCAATGCTTTGACGTGTAGACCGTTAGGCATACACCCTAGTGGCGACATTGTTTAGCTGCACTGTTTGAAGTCCCTTATTTGACAGTCCGTCGGTAAATACAAATATAACTAGTCTTTGCTACACGCCTTGTTTGAGTGTCAAGTATCGATCAGCGCCGAGACTACAGTTGCGATTTTCGGTTATGTAGGGGCAAAGCGAATATAAACGTCCGTACCAAAGACGTTTCCCTTATACTTCGTCACACAAGGGACCGTCAACTGTTAAGCCTCACATGCGATCACTGGCAAAACGTACTGACCATCTGAATGAATATTGCGGCCCGACCGGCGTGGGGTCTTAAAAGTGGCCAAGCTAATGCATGTGGGACACTTGCTTAACTGTTGAACAAGCTGCGCATGCGCGAAATATCACATTCACAGGGAAATGCATCAGCAATTCGGTAGCAGTCGACGGTTTCTATAGGCAGTCTCCTGGCAAATAAAAAGCAAATAAGTGTTAGATTCTAATATTAGTGTTGTTCTATCAGCATCAAAAGTGCCTATTTTTAGTAACAGTATCATTTTTTATGTGTGTTCGTTTGCTTGGTGTATCATATATGAAGGATCTAGGCTAATTCATACCGAGATCCGCGGCTCATCGCATTGCCGGCTTACCAGAGCCGAGGCGATGAACCAAAGTGCTCTGGGTACGAGAATGAGAAGTCGGAAAAAAGGAAAATATCCGCACCCCCTGTTGAGGACTCCAGTTTCAGATACCCACCCTGGATATTTCTGGTTGTCCCTACCCAGCCTGGAATAGTCCTTTTCACAGTTCCTCGTTCTATTATGATTCAAATTGGAACTCTAGCCTGGAATCGAGTCCAACGTTGACCACTATTTTCTTCTCTGCTTCCTTTACGCCATTCCTAAACATTTTCAAACCACACAAAGTTATATCACGTGTCAACGATGGCATCGATTCCAGACTAGAATTTCAATTTGAACCACAATAGAGCGAGCAACTGTGAAAAGGACTATTCCAATGAATTTTCTGATAACTAGAATTTCATATTTTGGAAATACCTACCCTGGAATCTAGTCTTCTTGCAGCCGCCCGGACCGGTGTCACGCTACGGGGGAGAGCGTAGCGTGACACCGGTCCCGGCGGCTGCGAGGAGACTACCTGGAATCTAGCTCCAGTACAAAGGTACCAACCCTGCAATTCCAGGCTACTCTCTAGGACCACTCCCAGGAATTCCAGGCTCCTCTAGGACCGATCACCCTGGAATTTCAGAGGTCTTCAGCATGAGGGCGGGGATTGTTGTTTGTGATTGTCCAATGGTACATACCCTGGTGTAAGCATCCGATGGAAGAGATGGGTAATCCAAGGGCGGCAATAGAGATGGGATGACGGTGTTCTCAGCAAAAGACTTGTCCTCTGGTTCGTACAGTACTGTCGTCAGCTGCTGACGTTAAGGCCAACGGTGTTTCAGATCTTTTATCTCCAATGCCCTGCATATCGATATAAATGTAACGAAGAACTGATTGGGAAGTTTCATAGGAAAGAAGCTTCATAGTTATATCAGCTCTTCTCTGCGCTTCATTGTGCTCACGGAACTAATGGAAAGAAATATATAACCGAAGAGACTTAAAGGCCCATCACCAACCGGGAGCCTTTGCGCCACGTTTTCTTTTGATTTCAAATTGATCCATTGTTTTTCGGGTGCTCTGATTGGCTAAGAGTCCGCAAAGGATCTCGGTTGGTGATGGACCTTTAAGAGCTGACCAAACGAGGCAACAATCTTGCGGGAACATTCCACGCGCGCGCATGTTTCTACGATATTTATCTTTCTGTGTAAATGATCCGTGGGACTTTTTACAGTGCCAGACTCTTACCCTGTCGCACACCAGCAGAAAGATTGCATATCCAGCCTCGACCCCATTTTGTTCATGGTCCCACCCTTGTCGACTCCATCCTTGCCTGTCGGTTGGTTGCCGCGAAACGACGCAGTTTCACTTGTTGTATTGACCTGTGTTGATTTGCATGAAAAACGGTCGTTAGCAAAGAGTTATCATACACTGTTGTAGCAGCAGTGGAAATCTGTGAGTCTGCACTGTGGGACCATACATTGCAATACGTCCAAGGATATTGTTACGACGAGGCATACGTGCACACTCGAGCGTTATCAGCGTGGAATAAATCCCATACTCCCATTCTCATACTCAGAGCTGCCAAACTCATCACCTCGCATTCTCGTACCCCCAGCTCGTCATCTATTGGCCAGCGGCAAGATATTCAGGGCTCTTGGGGAATCGATTCTTTTAAAACCCAGATTCCGGGTTTCCGGTTTGAAGGTTGGATGAAAGTTCGTTACGTTCTTGACGTACCACGCATGCTCACAAATCGGATCCCCCCACAGCTCTTGAATCTTGCCGCTGGCCAAAAGATGACGGGCTCTGGGTACGAGATTGGTGACCTCGCGGGGGCGAGGCTCTGGTGACAGCCATTGATGTATGCGTAAGATTTTGTACAGAGCATGCCGTAAACACTCAGAATCGACCTGTCAGCAAAGGCCCTTCTATCTTTTATTGCTTCTATCTGAGCCTTCCCCACCAGACGGAGAGACGAGGACCTATGGGTACGCGAATGCCAATATGCCAGAACGAAAGACCGATAACGGCTTATTTTTCACAACTACAATGCTTTCTAATTACATTCATTTTTGCCATTCCAAAGAAGTGATGCTAGCATTTTAATTATATTTGTCATACCGCCCCCGCCGATCATCTGATCGTCAATGACAATGAGGTTTCGTATATGCAAGTCAAAGTACGAGTCTTGCTCAATGTTATTTGGAATTCCTTTTACGAATTCTATTTGTGGCATAGACATGGCTAAAGCGGTGTAGGCGGGTTGCCACTGAGCATAGCACCAGACTATGCGTTGGGGTGGGGGTGAGATTGTTTTTTGTGCCTGCTGTAGTAGTTTCTGTACCCAAACGGTTTTTTCACTTCCGGTCATTCCTGTGACCATACAGGTAAAAGGATGCTGGAGTTGAAAGGGACCACATGCTTCGTGAACACCAAAACTGAAAGGTGTGGAAGGCTCTGGCTTGCTTGTTTCACCTGTAACAACGTTTGGATGATATTTCTTTTTGTGTCTCTCCATATCATAATGACGTGAAAATCCTGTTCCACACTCGCCTTAGCGCCTTGGCTAGTGGTTCCACCCCTTTCAAAGAAAAAAAGCAAATCTTGTCACAAAAAGGGGGTGGGTTTGTCAAAGACCTACTCGTCCCTGTTTTAGCATTGCTGCTCTGAGGGTATAAATACAAGTCACGTTTGAAGATTAATTCATTTGTGGTTGGCTTTTACCATGAAACGTTCACTGGACTCAGATAGCGATATGTCTAGCGATGACGAGGATGAGCACGAGGAGACAAAAGATGAACCTCGAATCAAAGACTTGTTGAGTCAGATTTCGAATGCTGTTCCCTATCAAGGTGCCCGAGACCTTCTGCACAGTATAGCCACCTCTAAAGATATTTTGTTTTGGTCGCCTAACGGGGAAATGATTTGTCGTAAACGCAGAATGCCAACACAGTTATTGTTGATCTTGTAGAGTTTGTATTACTACCTTTCAACGAAGATATTTCACCTCCAAGAGGCTTAAAGTCTTTTCTCGAGGGACTGGCAGAATTAGGAGTTGATAAGAGATTGATCCGTAATAAAGCAGCTTTGAACGATGTAGTTACTTATGAAAGCAGAGAGACACAAAGCGACCAATCTAGCGATAATGAAACGGACGGTAATAATGACAGTGTTGAACAAACTGACCAATCTAGCGACGATGACGAAGAAGAGCGATCCAGTGATGAGGAAGCTGAGCAATCCAGTGACGACGAAAAGAGTCAAGAGGGAGGTGGAGTCTCGGGTGACATTGAAAAGAAAGTCGATGGTTTATGCAGTCATTGTGAAGGGAACAATTCTTATCGTATCGATATTGCTGGGTGTGGAAAGTGCTTGTGGCAAGATAAAATGTACGGGTGTTATAAAAAAGGCAAACTCTACCAATGTCCAGTTTGTCAAAAGCAATCACCCATGGGAAAAGCTTGGAAAGGGTCTTTTCTGCGGTGTTATGATTGCATGGCGGGATCGTATTACAACAAGAAAAAAGATGAGTGGAAAACTCTACCTCAAGTCAAGAATACTAGTGAACAAACTTTAGACTTGTAACCAATTTATTAATCGTAATAAAGCGTTTTACACTATAAACCATGTCCCTGCTTTTTCTGACTTGATAGTGGCTCGTGGTGTCAACCCAATTTTGGGTTACTAACGAGTACACCGGTCTTAAAGGATTGATATGGCGTGTTGTTATGAAATAAGAGAGAGGCGTTGACAAATATATAAAAAGAGAGCGCTTATTTACAAATACGTCGGGGAATCGGTCAACGGGTACACCGGTCTTAAGGGATTGATATTGCGTGTTGTTATGAAATAAGCGAGAGGTGTTGACAAATATATAAAAAAGAGAACGCTTATTTACAAATACGTCGGGGAATCGGTCAACGGGTACACCGGTCTTAACGGATTGATATTGCGTGTTGCTATGAAATAAGCGAGAGGTGTTGACAAATATAAAACATAGGTCCGCTAACGCGAACGGGAAGCTATTTGCGATTGCCATGAGACATTGTACTCCCCCCTCCAACCAAAATTCCTGGTTACGCTTCTGTATACGTATTTCGGTCTATTTAACAATTCAGGGGCGTAGCCAGGGGGGGGGGCTCCCCCCCTTTCTCCCCCCCTCCCCCCCCCCTTTCCCCCCCCCCTTTCCCCCCCCCCCCCCCCCCCCCCCCCCCCCCCCCCCCCCCCCCCCCCCCCCCCCCTCCTTCAGAAATTCCTGGCTACGCCACTGCAATTAGACCTCGAGGCCGAATGTGCTATGATGAATATAGCCTCCTCCGCAGGCATCTCCGTGTGATTTCCGTGTGCTTTGCATCGTTTTGCATCGCTTCGTTGGCGGTTTTGGCAGAGCGGAACCTGAGAACGAGTTCAAACCCTTTCACGGCCCTTTCACGATCACACCACCGGAAGTCCAACCAAGCGCGTCGAAGAAGGCTCGAAATAGGTGTTTCAAAACACAACGAGACGCCTGCGGAGGAGGCTATGATGAATAGACCATGAGGCCCAAGGCAGAATGGTCTATTGATATCATAGCACATGAGGACGAGAGGTCTAATTAAACCAACTAGTTGGTCGGTTTTGGTAATGAATTCGATTATTTCATGTTGAAAAAATCAAGTTTTCTTGCAAAGAAAGGTGATGGTTTTGCCAGGTACGGTCTATCACTAATAGACCATTAGTAGCTCAGCCAATCAGAATGCAGGATTTGTAATAGACCATTAGTTGGTTTATACTAATTTCCTTTATATCTCGGTCCGAGCCATCCATCCGTTGAGAAGTGGCGAATAGCTCAATCTGCAGAGGGCCGGGGAAAACAAATCAAACCGGGTCGACCGAGGTTCGACTCCCGGTATCGGCTATTTTTTTTCTTTTTCTCCCTTCAATTTTTTTTCTAGCATTATTGAATCAACATAAGAAAGTAAGCCACTTAAAACTGCAAAACAATTGCAAAAATAAATAAATAAATTTGCGATTCACAAAGACCGAATTGATCGATTGCCTTGCGAAGTCCGATCACGCCAACGAAGCCCCAAGCAAGTTTCTGAGAGGGCAGAAGTTGGGTGATTTCTATCCCACTGTTGTGTGAGTAATAAGATTCTCGTGCGGTATTGTTTTTCACAAAGAAATCGGTCGAATATTGTGCGAATTCTTACATTTTCAACACTTCAGTGAGCTTTAATAACTTCAAATTATTGTAAAGAAGCCGCAAAGTGAAGTTGGCTACTGCGAGAGACAGTAAGGACAGTTATCGTTGAGACTCAAAGCTTTTCTCAAAGCTCAAAGCTTTTCTCGAGTTTGGAGAATACATCGACTCATTGGCAAATCCATTAGCATCTAAACAACAATGTTGGATGAATAACAGCCTCGATTTTCGCCTTGAGGAAAGTGAAGACGAGTCTCAAAACACAGTGAACTTGCGTGACACGAAGAGCTGGGACAGCTATATATCTACTTTTTTACTAGTGCTTACGTCATCAAAGTCCCCGTGGCGCAGTTGGTTAGCGCGTGACTCGCCGAATCTCTTGAAGTTAAACACGGAGTTCCGGTATAAAAGGAGCGGGCCCGCGGGCCTTTGATTGTCAGTTGTCACTCAGCTGTTGTAGAGTTAACACCTCTGTGGCGCGAAATTCAAAATTTCTATTCAAATCGCGAGTTTAAAAAGAAATAAATGGGAACTCTTTGCTTTTTAAACAATTACGTTTTTAGTTGCGGCAGAATAATTTTTTTTACAAGCGGTTTGGCTCAGATAAAAGCTTTTCGAGCGGAGAGCAAGACTAATTAGTATTCATAAGGATCGAAATATTCTGAACCGCGAAATTCATAATGTGAACTCAAAACGTTAGTAAACATCAAATAACCAATTATTCAGTATTCTACAAGGCATTACCTTGCGATTTATTCAAAAAGAATTTTATTTCAACTTGTTGGGGCCCTATAAAAGCACTTTTGCCGGAGACTGAAAATTCTCGACTTTATTATGTTGAAATATGAATTTATAGTTGCTGATTCAAGCGTGAAAGTGGGCGGTCTTATCCCTTTTATACCGGAACTCCGTGTTTAAGGCGTTCCGGCGAGGTTAGTAGTTGGATGGGTTGCCAGTTGGCTATTAGTAATCAACCATGAGGGGTGGGTGGGGAGATATACCGAGGAGGGGAGGGTTGATGTCAAAAGTAGCCAGGGGGCGTATGATCAAGGGTTCAAAGGTCGTTGCCTGGACTTGAAAAGCAGTAAAATAAGTGGCAACCGCCACGCAACCGCCACTCCCCCCTGTCTGTTGCAAAGTCATAAAAGTCAACTGGAAAGGGTCCTATTCCAAACACACTGCAGCACGCACATGAAACAAGCACTAATAACTAATAAGCAGGGAGGGGAGGGTTGTTAGTTATACTAACGGTGAACTTCATGGAGAACCATCTATTGAACCGGAAATGGATACATACATAGTCCGAGGGTGACGACTAAGAAGCAATTTGCATACTGCAAATAGCTTCAAAAAAGAGAATGCTTATTTACAAATACGTCGGGTAATCGGCCAACGGGGTACACCGGTCTTATGGGATTGATATTCCGTGTTGTTATGATCTTTAACCTTAATGCACATTCATGTGGGGTCTGCTTGCTTATATGAAAAAGCGCCCAACTAACGATTATCACTTTCGGAAATATTACACAAACTAGAAGTCAACTTAGTAGAAAGAATTGCAGACGAAATGAACTGCGTAATTTGTCTTGAAGAGAGTGACATTCTGGAAGTGGTGGACTGCTGTGGGCAACTTATTCACAACAAATGCTTAGCCCGGTGGCATGTGCGAAGTGAAACTTGTCCACATTGCAGACAAGAACAAGACCAAAGGATATTGTGGTATCAAGAAGACGGAGAAGAACAAGAAAACGCTGACAATGCATTAGAACTACTGAGGAGTAATTCCCCAATGACAAGTGAGGCAGGATGAAGAAGAAGAAAATTATCTCAATCTGGAACTTGACAGTAACAGTGACAGTGAAACCGAAAATGAAGAAGGGGAAAGGAGAAGAGATGAGAATTATTATCCGGACATATTTCGAGGAGATGAGGATTATTATCCGGACATATTTCGAGGAGATGAGGATTATTATCCGGACATATTTCGAAGAGATGAGGATTATTATCCTGACATATTTCGAGATGAGGATTACTATCCGGACATATTTCGAGGAGATGAGGATTATTATCCGGACATATTTCGAGGAGATGAGGATTATTATCCGGACATATTTCGAGGAGATGAGGATTATTATCCGGACATATTTCGAGGAGATGAGGATTATTATCCGGACATATTTCGAGGAGATGAGGATTATTATCCGGACATATTTCAAGATTAGAATATGAATTCCATAAATTTGAATTTAACGCTTTTCAAATGATAATGAACTATTTCGTTGTGGTACGCTACCTTTCGCATGGGGCACAATGGAGCGACATTTTGTTGTCACGTGACACGGTCTGGCGGGCTTGATTCAAATTCGCGCTCTGTTGCTTCCGGTCAATTACAAAGAAAAATGGCGTAAACCAGGCTATGCGCGTAACTTATCCTTTCAGTACGGCCCGTAATATTGTCAATGACAAAAATCTAAAGGGTGGAAATGCTACTGTGTATTTGGCTTTTCGAAGACCTCTTTACTTGTGATTTTCAACTAGGGTTTTGGGTTTGAAGTTTGGGTAAATTCTGCTTAAAAACATGAGGATTTTGCACAAACCACGAATTCGCGGCCTTGTTTTGCTCAGATACTTAGCATTTTAATAAAACTAAAGGGTGGAATTTGTTCTATGGTTATCAGCCTATAATCCTACCATTTTTTGTGCTATATGTTTAAGTATTTCTGCTAGGAAATTGGGCATGAAATTTCGCAGCCTTGCAGTTACGAAGCCATTGCTCAAAAATAGAATATTAATTAGGAATCGTATCTCCCGCGGCACCACTGATAGACTCCATGCTCCGCCTCCAAGAAACCACTTGGGAATCCTACAACGATTGGCGAGGAAGCCATAGAACCATTTTGGTTGATTTTACAATCAATTCGACCCGCTGAGCAACCGAATCCAGCATTTTGGTTTGATTTACGGCTAAATCGATGAAATACCGGTACTTGCCTGTGCTCCATGCGCGATTTTTTTTAGTTTCACTCAATAAAATTACAATGTTTATACAATCAACAGAACATTACATGGTCGCGTGGATACACTAGTTTTAAAATCTTCTCATGAGAAATTTATCTTACTAGTATCTCCGCGCTGCCACTCTCTTTCCCAAACAAAACCCGATTCGCAAATCAAAACAACTACGCGAAATATCAGACGCGCGAGTAACTTTTCTAGCTAATAAAACACTGAGAGAAAGCCCGGCAGAAAGAAACATCTGAAAACGCTTATAAAATTGACGGAAGACAAAATGCGGCTTTGGTACTCGGAAATGTAAACCAAGAACAAATAAAACGCTAAACAACACAACTAGACTAAAGTAAAAAAGGATCGACCTCGTCTCAACAGTAGAGGCTATTTCAACTGCCCTTTAAAGCACGAGAGCAGAAGTCAAGACTACAAAAACATTTATACGCTAAGGGAATAGTAAGTCCCACAAGTCTTGATTGACAGCAGTGAATTTTCTTGAGCGGCAGCCTAGAGCCAATCACTAGCGCTTTCCTTTTATGCAGCGGCGGGCGCACTCAAGCATGCGAAAAATGTTTTCATCGCATCTCATTATCTCCTTTTGAGTAATCTGTCGCTTGAACAATAGGCTTTCTGCCCCATGGTAGGTTTAAATTAATTGATTTAAATTGCTGATTTGAATTCTAGTTTATGTAATATTTCCGAAAGGGTATATTAAAATACCTTCAAACTATTCGCACGTGTACATTTTAATGTCTCCCCCCCCCCCAAAAAAAAAATAATAATAAATAAATAAATAGATCATGACGTCATCAAGCTCATTATATATTCCCACTATACTACTGATAACCGGTTCCGTTGAAGTGAAACTTATTCAACTTCCGTTGAAGTGAAACTTGTCCACATTGCAGACAAGAACAAGACCAAAGGATATGTGGTATCAAGAAGACGGAGAAAAACAAGAAAACGCTGACAATGCATTAGAACTACTGAGGAGTAATTCCCCAATGCCACGTGAGACAGGATGAAGAAGAAGAAAATTATCTCAATCTGGAACTTGACAGTAACAGTGACAGTGAAACCGAAAATGAAGAAGGGGAAAGGAGAAGAGATGAGAATTATTATCCGGACATATTTCGAGGAGATGAGGATTATTATCCGGACATATTTCAAGATTAGAATATGAATTCCATAACTTTGAATTTAACGCTTTTCAAATGATAATGGACTCTTTCGTTGTGGTGCGCTACCTTTTGTAAAATAAAATAAAATTGATTTAAATTGCAGATTTGAATTCTAGTTTATGTAATATTTCCGAAAGGGTATATTAATACCTTCACACTATTCGCACGTGTACATTTTAATGTCTCCCCCCCCCCCCAAAAAAAAAAAGATCATGACGTCATCAAGCTCATTATATATCCCCCCTCACTAATTAGTATTCCCCTACAAATTCCCCTAATTCGGTCCCTACTATACTACTGATAACCGGTTCCGTTTCAGTACCGTAATAAATAGAAGTTGATACTATCTTATTTTTTATTAAGGACATTGTTCTGGCCGCGGCTGCAGAATCGTCGAGAACAATAGCCTCCGGGGCGGCGAGCGTCTCCTGCAGTTCAGGCCGCCGTGACAAACAAGACAAAAACGGGGAACGAAATCGCCACTTCGCAGACCGAAGGCAACTCTTCGCCACCTCAACACTTAGCCGGTTTTCCAGAAGTCCCTGCGTCCTACATCAAGCAGATAGAATCCTGTGATTTCTTCGATTTATCGAAGCTTCTCCCGAAAAACATCCAATTGCACGACGAGGAGGACAATTTGGTGCTGACACTCGAAAACCCGGTTATTAAAAAGGCCAACCAGAAGTCGAAGCATTCCCCACTTACTAACATTGAACGATGGACTACAGCCTTTACGATGTATATATGTATTGGACTACAGCCTTTACGATGTATCTATGTATTTTAACTAACAAGTTTCCGGGGCGTTCTCATGAATTGCTCCTATATCTTACTTTAATCCGCGACGCGGCCCGAGTACACAAGGGATTAGGTTGGGCTATCTTCGATTACCAATTCAGACGGAGACAAAAAACAAATCATTAGTTTTGTCTGTCATGGATCAGCAGCTTTGGCTGAAGATTTTTACTGTTTCGCCGGCTGTATTGCAGGAGGACTACCCTCTTTTTTCTCTGGCACCCCACAATAGTGTCTCCCCAGGGGGCCCAATAGAAGGGACACGTATAAGTTTCCACAGTAGGGGATTCTGTATCCAGGACGCCTGTAGGTTCAAGCACTAAGCACTCTGGCCAGGTCTGTCCTACCAAGGAACATATCTCGGACAGGGAGGGTGAGAGGGACCGGGAGAGAGGGGGCGACAGAGATCAGATCGGGAAACAGGAAAGAGACAGGGATGGAAGGGTCATAGCCATAAGCGCGCGCTTGTAACATAATTTTTCTTGTTTCATGTTTTTCCGAATACCGTTTTCTCTCATTTCAAATATTTCTCCTTCTTTTATTTTTGCAACTCTGTTTGCAGCAGACATCGTGAAAACGATCGCTGCCAGTAAATATAACTAGCAATTATTGCTGAATACATTAAAATTATTAGCCAATCAGCACGCTCGAATCTCTAATTCTATCTGTCATCAGTCATACGTCACTACGGAGTAACATAAGAAGCACGCGCGCTTGCTTATACAGCCATTGTACGCTAGCTTTCACAGCAGCCACACGCTCTTTGGAACACGCAAGATCAGTATTTTCCCGAAAACTTCATCTTTCGTATGTAACCACCAACTGCCGGTATCTAATGTATACCGGTAATATTTGCACTTATCCCTCATATTCCTGTTATTATCTAGTTTCAGTTCACGCTAGATACAGTTTAATCAATTTGGAAGATGTCCATCAATCATTCTCAAGATTCCGTCGCAAGCCAACCTGGCACACTACAACCTGGCAGCGTTCCAACCTGGCAATCTTGGATCCCAGACTGGGAATGTTATTTGCCAACCTGGCAGCTCCGCAAGCCCCACAGGCCACGAGCAGCAGGCTGATATAATTGGTCCAACCCTGACGGCGTTGAACCAGAACATGGCCAACATGGCCGAATCTTTTGAAGGCGATAGTCCAGACTGGCTCGCAGGGGCGTAAGCGGTCAGGTCAACAGGATTTCTCAGACTCCAGCTTGGTGTATTCCTAGAGCGAGTCAGAGGGACCAGCGAAGATAAAGCCCAGCGACGCCCTTAGTCTGTCAGCATCAGACTTTGACGTGCACTTAACAAACTATTAGGGAGACAATTAAAACCTCAAAACTGTGAGTTTCTTCTCTAGAATGCGTTCGTGAAAGGGTTATTTGATACACAGAAAGGCAAACAAAAGTCCTTTATAGTACCGAACTTTCGGTGCCCAGGGTTAACCCTGAATATGAGCCAAAATGAATAATGGTCGGCACAAAGGAGACCTTAGGCTCTCTAATATAGAGGAGACCCTCCAAAAATGCACCTTCGCAATGCTAAAAAGCTGCGACATCCTCCAGAACCCCTCCGCCATTACCCAAGATGCAACAAGGTACCAATAAACATGTCTATGTCTATAATGGATTTCCAGGTATTTCCAGGTATCTACATTACATATTAGCAAGATAGATAAGATGAGATGGCTTTTATTATGCGCTATTGAAACTTCTCCTCCCGCGTATGATTATTGTTCTTGCTCTAGAAATTATTTCATAAAAGAAATAAAACATGTTTTCCATGTTTTCAAGGAATTTTGTGACTTATATAGAAACGTTACATTTGCTGAAAATTCCGTCGTCGCGTGTATGTGTGAAAGTGGAAACCACACAGCCGTGTACCACGTCACCTCTCCCCTTATGGGACCTAGAGGAGAACATGTTCCTCACGACAGGCATGTTCTTTGCCTTACCTAAGAACAGGTTGTTCGTCCACCGCCTTTTACCAGCCAGTACTTTTAGTACGCCTAGGGTGGTGGCGTACATGAAAGACGGTGTAGTGAAGGCAACCGGGATAGTCGTTGTTGGTGAACGTGCGCTGCGCGGGAAGGAACTTCCATCTTCCTGTGTGTGTGTCAAGATCAACTACACACAGCTTGACACCGCAGCACTTCTTACCGTGGACGGTCCAAAAGATATTAACATCGGCATGTGCTTCGCCTTGCCTCGGAAAGCGCTGTTTGCTCATTCCCTTGTACCTGCAAGGTTGTGAGTTGTACAGGGCTGTTGTAAAAAATAGCCGTACCCCCTATCAAGGAACTCCAAAAATTGCTATACGCCGGTGGAAATTCCAGACCTGTACAAACGCTGCTTGAAAGGAGGAATTTCCAATGTGTTAAATGAACACCATCTGGAATAACGTTACACGCTTTACTCAAATTTTAGGCAGGCCCAATTTTCACATTCGCAAAGCTCCTGACGTCGCATGATTTAAGATATGGGCATCAAATTTTACTTTTATGTCGTTTTCATATGTTATGCTCTTGTTAAAAAAGCTTATGGAATATTGATAACAAATGATAAGTATCATGAAATTTTACATTGAAGATACATTTAAGATTAACCTCACAAACAGGTTGATATTCTATCTTCTAGAACTTTTGACTACACAAGTAACTGGGAACAATTTTGACTACACAAGTATAGAACATTAATAATAAATAACATTAATACATTAATAATAAATAACCATGTGCTTCGGCACAATCGTAAAGGAGTGGCTGAAGTGAAAAACCAACTGGGATGCTAAATACTTCACCCACGACAGGTCCTATTACCCGGTACCAAGAGACAGCTATACCCCTTACAGTGATGACCCCTCTTCAATGCCAAACGGTCTCCAAGGAAATTTAAGCAGCAATGAAGGACTGCATTGAAAGCTATCGTCCAGTACGTCAAAGAACCCTCCGTAGCTAAACAAGAAAAGACAAGAGGGTACACTGCCGCCAGCTGTTTACAGCAAGCAAAAGAGGGTACCTGACCAGGACCATTTTTCATAAGATGCAGCTGCATCAGCAGTGCGTGCCACAACGCCATTGAAGCGTTCACCCTCCACAGCAGCGGCCGCACAAACGCAAGCATTAGCAAGAGTTACATAGGTGCATACCAATAGTATCTGTCGACGACAACAGCATGACAGTTACAAGTAACAATTGTAAATACTACGCAAATTGATGAATACGAAGTTAACTCCAGTGACTCAGATGTCGATACGCATGCTGATGACGAGTTGACAGTCAGACAAGCCTGTGTGACCCGTTCAGGCAGGGCTCTACGGACATTTCTGCGAATGGATGTATGATGAAAACGGCACGGAGCCAGTACAGAAAGTAAAAAGGTACAGTAAGGTACAGTTTTATGTATTTTGGGATTGTTCACTGAAACATATCAGCATGCCAAGAAATAGCATGAAACATGTCTTCACGTGTGTGTTTTCGGAACTAGTTTGCATAACACTAGGTTTACACGTTGAACGATTCGCCTGCCTGAACGCGACAACAATGTACATCGGCTCCTTTGGAGAAGCAAAGACAACACAATTGGGCTAGCTGCCAACACCTTATAGAGAATTCCATTTTTTATTTCACTGGTGACACACCTAGGTGGCAGATTTGCATAGAACTTCATCAACAAGAAAGAGTGGAAAACAACGCAAAAGGGGTCAGAGGAGGCAGTGGCAGATAGTGATCTGAATGATAGTGGGTTTATTGAAGATGTTGCTGGTTCAGATGTTGTTGATGGGGAATTTGAAACGGGCGGGAAGAAGACAATTGGTTAAGAAAAGTACAAATCGATTGTAAGAATTACATGTAAGAATTAAGTTAGTTAAGCGAACAAATGCCTTCATGTATTAGGAGCTTTCAGGAAGGAAACGTTCTCAGACAGAAATAAATCATTTGTATCAACCTTAGTTTTACCTAATTTCATGTATGCTTGTTTTTGATAGATGCCATAAGCGCGATTTCATTTCTAATCCTGATGAGGTGCCTGGACCATTGAAGCAATCATCTTCATTCAACATTCCCCTGTACATGTCAAATCAAGTCAATGCAATTTTGAAAGGGATCATTCCTTTTTCTGAGGACAAATTTATTCGCCAGCATAATTTGGATGGATTGATTGGTGGTTCCCAAACTCCCGAGGACAACTGGCTTGACAACTTTGTTATAGATGAATATCTAAAGTTGAACAAGTCACAGTGCACTGACAAAGGAAGCAAGGTCCACACTATTCCATGGGAAACTTTTGAGAAGTCAAATATAAAGCCAATTGCAAAAGCCATGGAAGACAAAGATTCACCATTCACTAGTCAGGATCTAGTGTTCATTCCTTGCAATCCATCTCAGCATTGGTTCCTTTTGGTTATTCTCCCCAAGAAGAAAGTGGTTATTGTACTAACAGCCTAGCTGTAAGTTTTGTTAAACTTACCGTTGAATATAGACTTCAGAAAGTTGCTCTAGTTCTGAAAGTTGTTGATCATTCTACTCAAGCACATGAATGGAAGTTCATGACCAACAGACCTGAAGACATTCCCCAGCAGACCAACACATACGACTGTGGCATTTATACGTGCCTGTATGCTAGGTGTCTCTCAGGGTTAGGTATGATGGTTGATGAGCCAAGCATTCCCCAGTTCAGACAGCACATATTGCTAAGCCTTCACAGAAAGCAGTTAATGGAAGTGCCAGACAATGGAATCAAGGCAGAAGAGTACTATGCTGTTGACTATGTTAAGAAATATTACATTGGGCGAGCACTGTCAGTTTCAGATAACGTTGTGAAATTCAAGTTCTTGCACAGTGTTGGAGCCAAGCAGTTTAACTGGCCCAAAACAGATGACTTTCATGATGTCCACTTCTCTTGTGTGTTCTATGGACCAATTACCCTTGATATGTTTGGTCCGTTTACGACACAAAGGCAGCCAGAAATCGAACAAGTCTTTGCTGCCACCCGCTAATTGATGCAATCAAGCAGATTATCACTATAGATTATAGTTTATGTACATGTTTATTGCCTTGATACATGTATGATGAAGGTACAGGTTGAAACCTAAGTATGATGAAGGTACAGGTTGAAACTTAAGTCATACATTCTTGTCCTGTCAACCATCAAGGAAACATGGCTTTCAATTAGAAACTTTGCTTTTTCCCCATATTTGGGCTTTTTCCTCTTTGAGGATTAATTTGGTAAAAACACTGTTGTTGTAGTTGAAAAATGAGCTCCATTTGTCTTTTAGATGCTGTATTCAGAGTTATAAAGCTTATAACAACAAATAATTACCAAAAATAACTTCGATACTATCAAAATTATAAGGTCTAGAAAAATGTAACGTCCGCAACGTAATGTCCACAACGGCTTAATCGATGGTTCCTGGTGCTTTTCTTCAGATTTTTTCTGCCTTAAATATTGCTATGAGTATCTTAAAAAAGCAAAAGCAACCTCATGCTGAAAGAGTTTGTAGTTTTCCTGTAAAATAAACTTTAATGCCTTTTCGTTGTGGACATTACATGGCTCCTCCCAAAACATTGATACTGTTTATCTAAGAGAGCAAACATATTTCAGTAAAATAGAAAATTGAATATTGTTGTATGGGTCTTAAACTCTGTTTATACTCAGATAAGGTTTGTTCCATTTTTATCATTGTTGATTTATATTTGTTTAAAAATGGACCCTTTTGACTTGCAAACATTAACACACTCAGATTAAATCGCCTGCTGTGGACTGGGCGTGTCAAAAATGATTTTTTTCCTTGATTCCAGAGAATCCAATTTTTGGCCTACACAAAAATGTGGATTGCATCAAACAACGCTGCTTTATAGAATTGTTCATTTTTCCATGTCTCATGTGAAATTGACCTTTTACAGTTTTTGCCTGTGGGCTGCATGCTTTCCTTTCCTTTTAGTTTCGATCCCATCTGGTCACCTGCCATCACCTCCGGAAATAACTTCAAAATTATCAGTATTAATCTTCGCGGTCTCCGTAATCGAACTAAAGAGATTATATGTATCTTGTCTGTTTTTTTGTTGATCGAGCACAAATCTCTGCAGCCAAGTAAAGCATCTTGTCTGCTTTATGCGTCACAATGGGTATACCAGAATGCAAAGCTTACACCAGAATGAAAAAAACGGCACCAACTCGAAAATTGCCATAGAATATTCGCGGCGCTTTTAAATACTCTTTTTTTTGCAAACCTTTGTAGGATAATGAAACCTTTAGTGGATAAAGAGCTGCCTCGAGTGGCGCTTTAATCAAAAGAGCAAATGGGAAATAACTGTTTTTTTGTTTGTCTGTTTACAATGTGGCAGAAAATAAGGACGATCTGGCCATTTACAACATCAATCATGAAGATTAAGGTTTAGAAGATATGGTAGCATGCGTTTATTTTGAAACAACGATTTTAACTGGTGAAATGCAAAGACTCCTTAACAGCCGAGGAGTATCGGACCAGCTTTGTCAATTGAGCCCTCAACATGGATGTCTCTTGCAAGACTTTGTCAAACAACCCTACCCCGGGACCATGTTTGACATATGATTCCCCACCCAATGGAAATGAAAAAAATTAAAATCCCCTCCGTGTGGCCGGCTAAATCCGTGGCAAAAAACCCTTATTGCTGTGGATTTGTTTGAGGTGGTAATACAACAATTCACGGTCGAATTTTCAAGTTAAAATAAAAACACTTCCTTGGCTTTGGCAAATTTGAATATCGCAAACAGACGAAGCTAATATATTCTAGTGAATTACACCGTAGAAGTTGAGCTCTCTTTTTGAAATAAGTACTCGGGAGCCACCTTAAGCATTATACCGTTTTCTGGCAATTCTAGCGGCTTGATTTCTGAATTCCTAAGACGAAAAATTAAAAGAAAATCAGGAAAATATACCCCTTATTTCCAAGTTTACCAAGAAATCAAAAATCTATAATGACAGAACTCTTTCGGAAAGGTATTTCTTTTGTAAACTACGCATTATTTTTCATCCGATCAACGCAATACTATCGTTTTTGTTCTAGGCAATGCACACACCTGGCAATGCCTGCTGAAAATTTGCATATTGAGAAAATTAGCGATGGCTTTCTTTAGTTTTGCTCTTGCAACGCAGGTTAACAAGGTACCCCAAGCCTTGGGCGTGGTTCGCGCTCGTTACTAAACCCGCGACTTTCCAACTCCATTTCACATCTCAATTGATCGAGCACAAATCTCTGCAGCCAACCAAAGCATCTTGTCTGCTCTATGCGCCACAATGGGTATACCAAAATGCAAAGCTTACACCAGAATGAAAAAAACGGCACCAACTCGAAAATTGCCATAGAATATTCGCGGCGCTTTTAAATACGCTTTTTTATTTTGCAAACCTTTGTAGGATAATGAAACCTTTAGTGGAAAAAGTGCTGCCTCGAGTGGCGCTTTAATCAAAAGAGCAAATGGGAAATAACTGTTTGTTTGTTTGTTTGTTTACAATATATCTTATCGCAGATCCAGTAAAAGGAATGGAAAGTGCAAGTATTGCACAAGCAACTCTTCGCGCTGGAGGACCTTTTACAACGGCCCGTCTGTTATCTTCGACATTCAGCGGCAGTCAAAGGCCGACAGCAGCCGTCATTGTAGAGGTTTTTGGCAATTTGGAGATCGACGGCCTAGGCAGAGTAAAGCAAGTGGAAAGAACAACGGCTTTCTATAAAAAGGTCCCCTTTGATGTGGATGCGAACGACGCGCTAACATTGTACACCTTAACAGCCGAGGAGTATCGGACCAGCTTTGTCAATTGAGCCCCTGTAAAGTAGGTCAGCAAGGAGTTATACAGTAAGCTTTACGATGTGGCAGAGAATAAGGACGATCTGGCCATTTACAACATCAATCATGAAGATTAAGGTTTAGAAGATATGGTAGCATGCGTTTATTTTGAAACAACGATTTTAACTGGTGAAATGCGAAGACTCCTTCACAGCCGAGGAGTATCGGACCAGCTTTGTCAATTGAGCCCTCAACATGGATGTCTCTTGCAAGACTTTGTCAAACAACCCTACCCTGGGACCAATGTTTGACATATGATTCCCCACCCAATGGAAATGGAAAAAATTTGAAATCCCCTCCAGTAAAAGGAATGGAAAGTGCAAGTATTGCACAAGCAACTCTTCGCGCTGGAGGACCTTTTACAACGGCCCGTCTGTTATCTTCGACATTCAGCGGCAGTCAAAGGCCGACAGCAGCCGTCATTGTAGAGGTTTTTGGCAATTTGGAGATCGACGGCCTAGGCAGAGTAAAGCAAGTGGAAAGAACAACGGCTTTCTATAAAAAGGTCCCCTTTGATGTGGATGCGAACGACGCGCTAACATTGTACACCTTAACAGCCGAGGAGTATCGGACCAGCTTTGTCAATTGAGCCCCTGTAAAGTAGGTCAGCAAGGAGTTATACAGTAAGCTTTACGATGTGGCAGAGAATAAGGACGATCTGGCCATTTACAACATCAATCATGAAGATTAAGGTTTAGAAGATATGGTAGCATGCGTTTATTTTGAAACAACGATTTTAACTGGTGAAATGCGAAGACTCCTTCACAGCCGAGGAGTATCGGACCAGCTTTGTCAATTGAGCCCTCAACATGGATGTCTCTTGCAAGACTTTGTCAAACAACCCTACCCTGGGACCAATGTTTGACATATGATTCCCCACCCAATGGAAATGGAAAAAATTTGAAATCCCCTCCGTGTGGCCGGCTCAATCCGTGGCAAAAACCCTTATTGCTGTGGATTTGTTTTGAGGTGGTAATACAACAACTCACGGTCGAATTTTCAAGTTAAAATAAAAAACACTTCCTTAGCTTTGGCAAATTTGAATATCGCAAACAGACGAAGCTAATATATTCTAGTGAACTACACCGTAGAAGTTGAGCTCTCTTTTTGAAATAAGTACTCGGGAGCCACCTTAAGCATTATACCGTTTTCTGGCAATTCTAGCGGCTTGATTTCTGAATTCCTAAGACGAAAAATGAAAAGAAAATCAGGAAAATATGCCCCTTATTTCCAAGTTTACCAAGAAATCAAAAATCGATAATGACGGAACTCTTTCGGAAAGGTATTTCTTTTGTAAACTACGCATTATTTTCCATCCGATCAACGCAATACTATCGTTTTTGTTCTAGGCAATGCACACACCTGGCAATGCCTGCTGAAAATTTGCATATTGAGAAAATTAGCGATCGCTTTCTTTAGTTTTGCTCTTGCAACGCAGGCTGACAAGGTACCCCAAGCCTTGGGCGTGGTTCGCGCTCGTTACTAAACCCGTGACTTTCCAACTCCATTTCACATCTCAATTGATCGAGCACAAATCTCTGCAGCCAACCAAAGCATCTTGTCTGCTCTATGCGCCACAATTGGTATACCAAAATGCAAAGCTTACACCAGAATGAAAAAAACGGCACCAACTCGAAAATTGCCATAGAATATTCGCGGCGCTTTTAAATACGCTTTTTTTTGCAAACCTTTGTAGGATAATGAAACCTTTAGTGGAAAAAGTGCTGCCTCGAGTGGCGCTTTAATCAAAAGAGCAAATGGGAAATAACTGTTTTTTTGTTTGTTTGTTTACAATATATCTTATCGCAGATCCAGTAAAAGGAATGGAAAGTGCAAGTATTGCACAAGCAACTCTTCGCGCTGGAGGACCTTTTACAACGGCCCGTCTGTTATCTTCGACATTCAGCGGCAGTCAAAGGCAGACAGCAGCCGTCATTGTAGAGGTTTCTGGCAATTTGGAGATCGACGGCCTAGGCAGAGTAAAGCAAGTGGAAAGAACAACGGCTTTCTATAAAAAGGTCCCCTCCGATGTGGATAACGACGCGCTAGCATTGTACTCCTTAACAGCCGAGGAGTATTGGACCAGCTTTGTCAATTGTAGAGGATTTTGGCAATTTGGAGAACGACGGCCTAGGCAAAGTAAAGCAAGTGGAAAGAACAACGGCTTTCTATAAAAAGGTCCCCTCCGATGTGGATAACGACGCGCTAGCATTGTACTCCTTAACAGCCGAGGAGTATTGGACCAGCTTTGTCAATTGTAGAGGATTTTGGCAAAGTAAAGCAAGTGGAAAGAACAACGGCTTTCTATAAAAAGGTCCCCTCCAATGTGGATAACGACGCACTAGCATTGTACTCCTTAACAGCCGAGGAGTATTGGACCAGCTTTGTCAATTGTAGAGGATTTTGGCAATTTGGAGAACGACGGCCTAGGCAAAGTAAAGCAAGTGGAAAGAACAACGGCTTTCTATAAAAAGGTCCCCTCCGATGTGGATAACGACGTGCTAGCATTGTACTCCTTAACAGCCGAGGAGTATTGGACCAGCTTTGTCAATTTTAGAGGATTTTGGCATTTGGAGAACGACGGCCTAGGCAAAGTAAAGCAGGTGGAAAGAACAACGGCTTTCTATAAAAAGGTCCCCTCCGATGTGGATAACGACGCGCTAGCATTGTACTCCTTAACAGCCGAGGAGTCTTGGACCAGCTTTGTCAATTGAGCCCCTGTAAAGTAGGTCAGCAAGGAGTTAACAGTAAGCTTTACGATGTGGCAGAGAATAAGGACGATCTTGCCATTTACAACATCAATCATGAAAATTAAGGTTTAGAAGATATGGTAGCATGTGTTTATTTTGAAACAACGATTCTAACTGGTGAAATGCGAAGACGCTGGAAACAAGACGAAAACAATTAGATATTAGATATTTTCATACTATTAATCTTTAACTCCATCGGGTAATTTAACTATTTGGACACCGGTACATTAAAAAAAACCACGGAGCTTTAAACCGAGTCTGATAGTTAATCATACTTACGATGTGGCAGAGAATAAGGGCCATTTACAACATCAATCATGAAGATTAAGGTGTAGAAGATATGGTAGCATGCGTTTATTTTGTACTAGTAGAACGCGTTCGGCAGCGTTCCGCAGCGATGCTGCCCGGCACACCAGTGATAGCCCGTCCATCTCCTTCAGTGTTTCTGCCGGCCCCATCGCCATCTTCGGAGCTCCTTCTTGCTATTAGGTCTCTGTCTAACAGTTTACAGATAGTAACCCATTTCCTTATGACGATCTCATCACATTGCTACCTTCAAAACCGAGACCAACACAAGCAACCTTAAGGCAATCATGCGGCGTTTGGGCTGCACTGGCCTGTCCAGCAAGTCGTCAGACTCAGAGGATGAGACTCTGGCGCGTCGTCTCTCTCGCCGAGGTAAGTTGCGCTCAGGGAAGACTGCCAAATTGATCAGTCGAGTCCAACGCCGAAAAATGTGACCACATAGCTACTTTGGATTGTCTTACGTGAGCCGTACGGTCGATTACGAGTCTGCGGCAGGATATTCTATACCATGTTGGAGTTGTCTTCCCTTAGCACGGTCGAGTGTCGGACCAGGGTTGCGCACTTCACAACCTTGATGTACTTGGCGACCAAACAAATGGAGTATAGTGGTCCTTATTGTTGGTTAGGCTCTGGGTTATTGGTTGGTTCCTTTTGAGAATATTTAATTAAGATAAACTTAAAAATAGTTAATTCGAGCTTTAGGTTCAGCTTCGGTTGCGGAGATAAATCTGTCGATTACTCGTCCCTGCACTCGGCTGGTTTCTCAGTTCTCATGGACAGCGAAACCGAAAACCACACGGACAGTTCTGGCACAGAGCAGGAGGCGCCAGTGTTTACCGAGGCTTCGATAGAGGAGCTCGAAGCGCTAGTGTAGGGGGAAGATGCGGACCTCAAAGCCACTGTGCGAATACAGCGCCACCAGCAGTTGCAGGACAAATTGACGAAGCTGCGAGCTGCCAAGGACAACGTTAGTGCACAGTTACAGGAAGCAGCGACTGGCACTTTGAGCTCTAAAGCCACCACCCCTGACGCCCGCTCGTCACGTCTTACGACGCGCGACCTGCGAAACTTCGAGTCGCTTTCCATGGACGTAGAAAAGCGCCACTTCAAGATGGGGCTTACCCCTCAAGGCGATGCGGTGGTTCTTTCGTCTTCTCCCACCTCTTCTCGTTCTTCTTCGTCTTCCGAAGGCGAGTGTTCATCACGTGTTTGCAATCTGAATCGTTTGTAATCCGAGTCTTACAGTTCATATAAGCGCCTTCATTGCCTTGTGTCGCTCTAGAGCAGTGAACATTATTTGTGCAGTGTATGTCTGATTTCTTTCCCTCCCCCCTTCCCATCCAGGGTTTAATATTCGGGTGGCAGGTTTATTATCATTATTATTTATATCTTCATCTTTCACATCTTTCTGTTAATAATAAACTTCTCTCTTGTGCCAAACTAAAAATCGTGTGGTGTTGTGTTATGTGGGAGCGACATTATGGGGAATTACCCTCTGAAATTATTCAAGTGTCTGGGGACTGGAAATCAGATGTTTATAAAGATTATTTGCTACTCGAGATGCCTGCTAAAGTTCACTTAGCTCAAGTTTTTTGCCTGAGATATCTTTTGCGTCCTGCACAGAGGTTTGGTGGGCAGAGAGGTTAAATTCTCGTTCGGTGGGTGTTATATTTTATTTCTATTCCCTGATTTTCCAAGTTTGAGAGGTAAGCCTCTCACTGTGCCATAGATATGGAGTGCTGTGTTGCGTTTATTTTGTTGTCACACGGAAAGCTGGGTAATTGTAGGTGTACGGGCCAGAACATCACTCTATATCAATGGGTAACACAACTTCATAATTACCCATATACACCCTTACTCATATGTCATTTAAAATATTTCATCATTTAATATTTTTTGAAAAGACCTGCCCTCCAAGTTTGGAGAAAGCGCTCTTGAAAAGATATGGAAATCGTCGAGACTCACACTAAACTAAATCTGCTGCGACTATAAAAAAGAAAAAGGAAAGCAATACATTTCATCCAGTTTTAAACTGCATATGGTTTGTGCCACCTTCTTGCCATTCCCTGTAGTGAGGGAAAATGGTGGAAAAAATTGTGCCAAATTTGGTGTTATGGACACTTTTGTATTACTGTTAAGAACTTTACAAGCATTTATGAACAATAAACATTTGATTTGATTTGTTAATTCTTGGGTTGCATGTGACGTCACTGGGGTCAATACTGGTGGTATTAGTTCCCTTTGTCAAGGGCACCAGCATGGCCGCCGCGCTTTTGCAGTTTAATTCCCAAAGGAATGGTTGCAACCCCAGAATGGTTAGCCACGAATGTTTGCCTTACGTCATGTAATCTGAGTTATCAATAAACACACGTGATGGTCAATTATAGTTTGTCAAGAGTACGTTTTTAAGCACCATGAAGCATAAGGACAGAGATCATTCATTTGAAGTATAAAGTCGCGACCGCCGGGTATTCACCCTTGAGGCACACTCTTGATCCAGTATATTAGTATTTGATTCTGTAAATGATTGTATTTAGGAAGTTATCAGCACGTTTGGACGCATATTTTGATGTATTTTAGAATCGCGTATTACAAAAATGCCACCTCTCATGCGGCATTTCTTAGAAAAACTCTGAGTTTTAAGCTTTCCTCATTATTGTTATTCATTATCAATTTTACTTTTGTTTTATTTAAACTACAAGAATCATCAAATGTGATGGAGGTAGTCAATCTGGAAGAAGAAGAAGAAGCTGTATGGTTTTAAAACTATGATCGGAATGTGAAAGATTGCAAGTAGAATTTAGCTCTCACATTGTAAAGTTCCTGATCTATTGCAGAATACTTCTTTATTGTTAATTAAAAGAAAAATCCTGTGACCGTTTGCCACTTTCTCCTCTCTGATCGTCCAAATCCTTTGGCACAATTGTAGTGTGCAGTGAGCTGATTAATATTTTGGGGGCCACCATATGTGGAGGCGAATGCCGCACAAGCCAGGGCAGCTCCAAGTGTCACCCTCCCCACAAGTGAAAGCAAAAGAAATCATGGAAAACACTAAAGAACACCTTCGACATAGGGAAGCAAAGGAATATGAAGCAAAGGAAACAGGTGCCAAGCAATGCCCCCCTCCCCCCTGTTACGGTGGGTGGTCAAAGTAGAGCTTGGTATTCCAGGTTGGACACCCTTAAAATGCGAAATTCCAGGGTGGGTAAGCACAATTTCAAGGGTGGTCATGAAAAAAATCACTGGAATTCCAGGGTGGGTGATTCAAATCAAAAAAATCCAGGTGGGTAGCTGTGACTGGGGTCATCAACAGGGGTGCGATTTTTTTTGGTGACTGCGTGACGATCGAGGTCTGGGGGTCACTGAGCCAGAAACAGATGGCTTGGTCCCTGAAGCTTCAAATGAGATGGGTGTGAATGAAAATAAGGTCACTTCTACAAAGACGATAGAAAAGAATAAAGACTTTTAGGGCAGCAGTATTTGAGAGCTCTGCCCTTTACAACATGAAAAGGAAAGAATTCTAAAAAATCAGCAAACAGCCAAAAATGGCTAGTACGTCAGTAAACTCTTGTCCTTCCTTTTTCCCTTGAATTTTAAATCTTACTATTACATTTTATAATATAATCAGCATAAATCACCTTGGTATACCATATTTCTTTTTCCTACAAGTTTTCATTCATAAGACTACAAGTTTTTTTTTAAATACTTTCCAACAATTTTACTCATATTACTTTTATCTAATTTTATACATTTTTCTACCATGAACCCAGGACATAAGACTGTGTGATTGTGTAAGTGGGATTTGTTACTTCATATTATAAAGAAGGTCATGTTTCAGAGTCATTGCTGTCATTGAGTTTCCCTGCGCTGGTCGCACACTGATTGTAGTAAGTGATTCAAGATTGCTGTGCGGTTCTAATTTACTATTTTGGTAACTCAGGAAAAACTGTTTACCAGTCCTCTCAGTTCAACTATGTTTGACCAGGTCACTTTGTGACAATTTTGGGAACGTTTCTAATATAGTTTTTATGGACGTTTTTAGCACCTTTTGGTTTATTCATTTGGGCTAGATTTTCCTGTTTTACATGAGTTAAGATTTTCAAGTATTTTTGTCTTCTATCAACAAGCCTGTTCACTTGTTTTGATTAGGTTTTGTCAGTGCATATTCAGTAACACCTTTATTATTTGGGAAAGGGTTTGGCAATTCAGCTTTTGTCATGTTCATGTTAAAATGAGTCAGTATTGTTTAGTCACGTTTGAATATTTTAACTTACTGTTTGGATTTATTTTACATATTCGTGTCATAGTGCGAATGAGCGAGTCTTTGTTTATTATTACTCTGAGTCTGATAAAATAGCAAAAAACAAAAATAAAGAAAAATTGCATTTTATTCGTGCCTTGAATGATATCGTATGATTCACTGATACGATTTTTATTTACTGGTGTTAACACATGGTATCTGGTCACAGTATATAATAAAGAGGTATTATATTTTGGATCACATCCTTCATCTTATAAATACGGTAGACAATTTTCAGTAAGACACAACAACGACAACGAACAATGATAGAGAAACAACTGAGTTACATGGACAGAGAGTAGCAGAGCTCAGGGCTTGTCCCTGCAGCATGGCCTAGCCTACTGTTTCAGTATGTATGTTTGATTCCCATGGTCTGGGTATTATTGTTTAGCTTTTTCAGTCAAGTTCTCAGACATTTTTTAATTCGTTTTATGCTAATTTTTTCTTAGCTTTGTTCATTCGCTTGTAATCTTATTTAATATTAGTTACCGTATTTACCGGTATATAAGACACACTTTTTTCACACCAAAATGACCTTCAAAATCGGGATGTGTCTTATACACGGAACATCGCTTTTTGGAATTTGCATAACAACCAAACAAAAGATCCTTTACAAATTAACTGATTCATGGTCGCATGGTTCAGTTGCCAATAAAATAGCTAGGATTTCAATCCATGAAGTCTGCCAGCAGGCGTTGGAGGCTGTTTTGTTTGCAAAAATCTCGGAGTTCGTAGTTGCGAGCGCCATTTTGGATTTTGTCACTCGGCCCAGGCGACACGTCCAAAAATCCAAGATGGCGCTCGTTCGCGTTCGCGACTACGTTCTCCGGGATTTTTGCTATAAAAACAGCCTGAAAACGCCTGCTAAAAGGCTACAATGTGTAGATATTTTAGCACAAGTATTTAAATTTTGCGTGAAATCGCGTGTAGCACAAGATTTATCTCAAACAAACAAATAAAATGAAGAAACCATTGGAATATTTTACTCATCTGTTCACAGTGAGTACACATCACCTTTGTCCTGTTTTTATTGTCATTGTCCACTTACTGCGAGTCTATTTCTCGTGGGATTTCTTTCTAGCAGTGCTGTTGCACACAATACAAATTGAAAATCTTTAGAAATTGATTTTTTCACCAAAATGACCTCAAAATTCAGGGTGCGTCTTATATACAGGTGCGTCTTATATACCGGTAAATACGGTACGTTTTGAATAAATTCTATTTCTCCTGTACCCGAGCCACTTCCTTACATCCCTAACAATCGGTCACTACCTTGGGTCATTTCTAGTTAGTCCGACCGGGTTGAATGTTTAGCGCATTTTCCTCCCGTTAAATATGATCAACACCATAAATGTTATAGAGCCCAACCACTACGTCTGTATCAAGCTCCTGAAGGCATTTATCTTATGTTAATTGGGATAAGCGCATCAAGCAACAAAGAGGTGAACTCAAAGCGGTAGACCTGGTCAAGAAATCAGAGCCAACACTTATTCTTGGAATTACAAAGACAAATTAAAGCCTGGTCTTTTCGGATGCAACAAATCACCCAATTACCTACATGATAATGACAACAGAGTTGAAGTCATGCTAGATAATAGTATGTACATGGGATCACTGTCTTATTTCTAATGGGATCAGGGATCAAAATTTCAAGGGAACTGGGGGTCAGGGATCAAATGTGTCTTGATCAGGAACAACAACAACCAAAGGTTGAGATTTACGTTAAACTCAGTGGAAAAATGGAGTTTTGCTGACGTTTTGAGCGTAAGCTCTAGTTTTCCCATAAAACTGGCCTAGTTTTCCCATAAAACTAAGGCCTACCGTAGTTTTCCCGTAAAACTAGTCATACCAATGTCTCGATCAGGGATCATCCAAAAAATAATATACCTGGTTACTATCCTGCAAAGAGACAAAGTCTTTGCCCTGGATGCAAATTTCCAAAAGCCCATCACGTTTGGGGTTTACTGGCACCATCTTGTATGGGAAAACCTGAAGAAGTAGAAGAACTGGAAGCAATGAACGCGGCAGGAGACGCTAATGACAGTAAGGAAGCCATGCCACTACAACTTACATAGTCCGGGGAACCTACAACTAAGTTGGAGGTCACTACAGGAACTCAGCCAGATTCTGTGGCTGAGCTCACAAAAGAACTTGAACAAGTGCAGCTAGAGGAGCAAGCTTTGATCCCCCAGATTGCCAGAAAGGCAGGTGGTAGAGAGCCTTAAGAGGCAAAGTCATTCAAAATCAGTAAACACGGGAGAGCCGGCTGCAGCCACAACGGCGCAGGTGGCAGGGTTCACAACCAAAACTTTACATGGATTAGAGGGTTATAACTTCTGAATTTTTAACTGTTGGTATTTGTTTATAGTATTAAACACCATGTGTTCGACTTGTGTGACATTGTTATTTTTTGTTTACTTTATTTCTGGTACCATTAGCAATAGAGAGGGTTGGACTATTTTCATAACATGATGGATCAAAATTCCTGTAGATTGAGACAGATTCAGTTCACAACTGAAATTTGCATTGAGGTTTTTTGGCTTAAAAAATAAGTGTCATGCAAGTTGGATATAGGATATTTAAATGCCATATAGCTTACCCAAAGAGAAACTGTTTATGGCAAATTAAAGCTGTTAATTATTCAGCCTTGGCTGAAAACATTTGGAAAGAGGGGAACACTAAGGACTGCAGGAGGCAACATCAGCTAGTTGAGCAAAGAAGAATGAACTCAATTTGGCCTCAAGGAAAGCCAAATGGGATGACAGCAATTACTAGAAAAATCATACTTCATGGTACCATTGGTTAATTGCTTGTAATAATTTTTAATTTTTCTTGTTTTTAGAATGCAAGACAATATCAGATTTGTATTTGTTGCTCATACATTTTACTGTATTCCAGAAGCACTACAATTTAAATAGCATAGCCTAAGGTCTGTCTGCGCAGAACAAAAAAAAAAATGACTGAGGCGGGTTCCTAGAATGTCAGATAAGAGTTATCAGTAGATAAATGCTAATCCAATGGATAAATCCAGAACAAATCTTATACAACAGATAACTTCTATCCGTGGTAACTTTATCCAACCCTTCAGGAACTGGGCTCAGGTCTATGGGGCACTATGAAAAGTCTTCACACGATCCCTGTAAAATTTCGATGAGCTCTCCCCAGGCTAATTTTCGCACGGTCGCACGGTCGAGCATGCGCAGTACCACGCACATGGCTAATTTCGTAATTCAAAATGGCGGACGCAGCTTCGGTAAACAACACGATAGACTTCGAAAATGTTGAATTTATCTCCCTTCACGAGTATCTAGAGGACAATCGAAAGGTTTCTCGGAAAAAGCATTTGCTCAATGCCAAGCAGGAGCATTTATTTCTTCCTGAAGGGCATGTTTCATGTGTCATTTTTTAGGAAACTCGCGGAAACGAAGAGGCTAGCGATCGAGAAAAAATCACAAGAATTGCCTTCCTTGGGGGGGGCAAGACACAAGGAGCCTTCCACTTGGGAGCTCTGTAATACCATCACGATTTTTGACTTGGTAGTAACTGAAGACGACATAGATATTAAATCAACTCAAGTCATTGGCTCAAGCAGCATGAAGGGTTCTTCTCTGCTTCCTCTCCAAGGAAGTGCAATCGCTTTCACTGGCAATATTTCTGATGAAAATACACCAAAATTATTGTATTTATGGGGTGGACTAAATACTCGAACGATGTCCTGCTCTGATGAATTATTAGAAGTTGAGCTATCTGTAAAGCCTGTCAAACAAAAACGAAATAAAAGAGGTTCAACAAAGTCTGCTTCATTGGAATATGTTGCTAATCTGACTGCCTATGTTGCTTCTGATACCTCTCTTGAAAGTAGAAAATTTCTTCAATACGGAGGAGTTCCTTCAGCCAGAACAGGTCATAGTTTGACAAATATAGATGGCCGCATTGCTTTGTTTGGTGGAATTTCTCTTGAGAACAGAGAGAAAGGCATTGAGCATGTGTTTGAACAAGCTACTACTGATGGGAAGTTTTATATCATGGACCCAAACTCAAAAACATGGTCTACATTTAACGGGGAAATTTTACCGAGGGCTTATCACTCTGCAGTTTTCAAAGAGACAACCAAGACCCTCTATATCCTCGGGGGTGTACAACTGGATAAGGACAGTGTAAAATATTTCAGTATCCAAGACATCACATCGCTACAATTTGATTTCCACAAATCTGAAATAAGATTTATTGTTGTGCACTTCCCATTGGCAAAGTCATGCTATTTAAGCTCACAAGCAGCTACAATTACTGACAATATCATACATGTATTTGGTGGATATTTTTCAGACAGTGAGACCATTAGAGGGAAACCAGTCATCAGCTCCACAATGTATGCCTTTGATATTGACAAAAAAGTTCACCTGAGCAAAGCAGCTGATATAAAACATGCGACTGCCGGTCATAGTATGATTGTGTTGGATAATTCAACACAATTAATATGTGGTGGCACAAGGAAAGAGATTCTTCTGTTTACTAAGTTGAAACCACTAGCAGACAGCTGCGACCTTGGTATTCTTTGTAAAATAAACACATCAGAAGTCATTTATCCTGTCCCATGGGTGAAGTGTGACGGTACATGCAAAATGTGGATTCATCTTTTTTGCAGTGGTCTTAAAGTGGTACCAAAGGGAAAGTTTATCTGCAAGAACTGTAAAAAAAGTAAATAATTCTAAAGCCTACAAATGTGTGTTTCCAGAAAATATCCATCCCTTCCCAAAGGAAGGCAACTGAAAATTGGGGTGAATTCTAGAGGGGTGGGTGTCAATCTCAAGAACCCTTCCATGGTGGGGTGATGGATATTTTCAGGAATCACACAATGATATTGCTTAGTTAGCATTTGGACATGTGAGACAATTATGTCCAAAGTGGTTACAGATGCTGCACTTGTTCTTACGATGGGCCACATTACTTAGCATCTTGAGTTTAAAGCTGCAAAAGAGCCAGTGCATTTTTAATACATCTTGGATGCTGTCAGCAGTGCCAGACTTCCTTGAGTGGTTTTCCTCAGATGACGAAAAATTTTGTTTCCAGCTTCGTTACCTTCTGAGGACAAACCACCAAGGGAATCATCAATTTGAATTATTTCTAGCACATGCTCAATCGTTTTATGTATGTAGTTACTCCACCTGGCATATGGGTAGTCATCCATGAGTTGTTTTCCAAACTCAACAGCCTTAACTTTGTACTCCATCCACTCCTCTGGAAATTCAGTTTTTGGATGCCTAGAGCTGTAAATTTTGTTCATAAATCTCACTTTTGTAAGTAAATTGGCAATTTTTTTTTTTGTCTTCTGAATCTAAAAGAGCAACAACATATTTTTCATTTTTCTCTGAAAAGAGAATGCGTGCATAGTTTCCAGGCATCATCATTGATGGGTTAATGCCAATGGTCTTCTTTAGGTGACCATTGGCATAGTTTGTTGCTTCATCAATGAGGGGCTTAATGTCAGCAGTCTCATTCCACTGACTGACACCAGCTACCTCTCTAATTAAGAGCTTGAAGCAGAACTTCCCCACATTTATCCTAGCATGGGTTGCATCCAATTTATGGTCAGAGTGTTCTATGTCAAAAATAGGATGCGCTTTGACCCCCTTGGCTAGAGCAGCAAGTTGTGATTGACTGAGTTTTTCAGGATTAAAATGTAGCAAATTTGCAATTTGTTTAGTGTCATCAAGTGTTCTGCTGATTGAGAATGTTCCCAAATCAGTCTTTGCAGACTCTTGTGTGGCATAGCACAGGTCACACAAGTAGCGTGAACCTGCACCCTGTAAACCACCATCAGACCTGGATCTTTTTTCATCCAACATTGAATTTATAAATTTGATTTTAAAGCTTCTCCATGTACTACCAATTTTGACCCTTAAAATATTTTGTGCAAGCTGTTCACGTTCCCTTTCAATTGGTATAACACAAGTGATCATTGCAGATGTCTGATTTTCATCGCATACTGCCTCTACAAGGGTTTTGTTCGTGCGTACAGACCCTGGAGCCTCCTCTTCCCAAACAGTGGCCATTTCATCATTTTTTTCAACAGTTATTTTTAGAACACAGAACGAATAGCGAAAGGCTTTATCCTCAAGGTAGCGGTCCCCTTTCCCATGTATTGGGATACATCTCCTAAGCCATCCCCACCATCTTTCACGGTAACGTTTAAAACAGGATTGCCCACAATATCTAGATTCATTAAACCAGTTGCAATGACATTGCCAAGCTCTTCTAGAGATTTAGCTAAAGCATCCCTATAGCTAAAATGGTATCCCACAACATTTGGCCTTGGAAATTGTGGTAGCTCATCATGAAAATCGGACATCAGGTCAAGGGGCTTGGTTATGCACTCATTGTGCTGCATTATGAGATTACTATTGCTGTCAAGAATCTGATAGTGTACCCAAGATGGAAAGTAAGTTTGCTCTACTTGGTCTAGAGCACAAGGGGGTTTATAAATAAACTGACCTTTGTTGTTCAGAAAATCAAATTGTTTCTTGTATTGATTTTTTGTTTGAAGCATGCCAATTCTTAAAGCAAGACATTCTTCTGTAGATAAATTGTTGCAAGTCTGTTTGGCCCATAAATAGTGTATTTTCCTTGAGAGCTCCACTTTTCCATTATCACGAAGTGTGGTTGAAAGCATGGAAAACAGGACATCTTCAGCATCTTCATTTTGAGTATCACAAAAATTGGTTAAACTTGTGTACATTGGCTTTAGTCTACCATGTCTGCAATATTGGTTTGAAATATCAAACAACTTAATCTTTTTATAAGGACCTCTTGATTTTTTCTTTTTAACAAATTGGCATTGTTCTTCATGGTCTGACAGGTCAATAAGCTTCAGCTTTTCCTCACAGCCATTTTCCAAATACTTGCAGTGTACATGAAGTAAATCAAAAATTGCTAACATGTGTTGCCGCAATGGTAATATATCAGCACCATCAACTGACTGCCGACAACAAGGACACACACCATTAAATCCCAGCCAGCGTTTAATGCAGTTCTCACAGTATACATGATGACAGCCACTGATAATGACTGCATCAGTGGGAACACCAAGGCAAATGTTGCATTGAAAAATTAGTGCAAATTGTTGTTCTACAAATCTATTGATTGGGATGCTCGTGAGCTCAAGTGTATCCCCCTCAAAAGGATCATTACTTTCCGTTATTGTATCATCAGTTAGTTCCCCTTTAGGTGCAGATGTATCAGGAGTCCTTGAAGCTGATGGATTAGCTGCTGCAGGTGCATCAGTAGGTGGAGCTGGATTGGCATTTGTAAAAATTTGTCTGGTATGTGCCTGCTTCTTGCTAAATGAACTCCCAACAGTTTTCTCATCAGATTCATGAGCCCTTTTTCTTGGGCTTTTCCTCACAGAAGAACAACAAATTGGGCAATACCCCTGTTCATTTATATAATACTTATGAGACAGAAACACAACGAATTTACCTTTGTCTCCAGGAAACTTTAAAGTTCTTTCATTTTTTTATTTTTGATTCCTGTACCTATCAAGCTTCATATAGCAACATCTACACAGAAAAGGAGGGTCATTTGCCTCATTGTCTGTGGATATGTCGAGTTCATCCACTATTAGTAGTTCCTTCATAAAACAACTTGCATATTTTGGCTTATGCCTACCAGTTTCAAGTAAATTCCCGCATCGACGACACAACGATCTGAGCTTTTCCTTGTGGTACTCGGCGTCCGCAAGCTCCATTACTACAAAATCGTTTGTAAAATTGCCCTTGTTCACACAAGTGCACACGTAAAACACACACCAATCCTTGATTCAGAGCTATCAAAAGCCCAGATGAAAGCTTCAAAACGCACCGCAAGCCTCCGGCAAATGCTCAAAAAAGCATAAAAAGATTTAAAACAAAAGTTGTTCAACGATCTGCGATAGAAAATTGACCAAAATTATTGAAAATTGTTCAAACAGAGTTCAAAAACAAACAGCTTGCGAAATACACTTCTCTTCTGTGAAAATTCACGAGGAATCGAATGGCAGCAACTGCGCATGCTTTAGATGTACCCCGCTGGCCACAGCGTCCTCGCGCATGCAGGCTACCGTTTTTGCCTCGAGGGTCACTCGAGGGCGAAGCCAACCGGCCGGGCAAAACTCAGCATTTTAGAGACTGGGGAGAGCTAATTTGCAATTTTGAAATTTATATAGGACTTTTCATAGTGTGGGGGGAGGGGTCTTCAAATTCAAAATTTTAGGGATTAGGGATGGCCGTAAGAAATCCTGAAAATGAACCAAATACCAAGACATTGAAATGTCCGGACGTTTGCCTATCATAAAATATTAACTAACGTTCGTTTTGATCTTGAATGAAAACCCCCCTCCAGGTCCCGTGCCTTCAACCCTGAGAATCAGATTCAGGGGTCGAGTTGAGGTTTGGGATTTGCGCCACAAAGCGCCCAGAAACGCCCCAGCTTCCATTATACTGCATCCCACTAACCTCATATAGTGCCAATATGCTGTAGAAGAGCCAAATACCGCACAAGAGATATGCCGCGCTGCTCTCACGCGCAGAACTGTCGCGAAGAAGTTCTCCTGAGAAGGCAAGTTACACATCCTTCACATTCCGTCAGGTTCAAACATGCGATTTCAGCCGCTTTTTGCTCTCGTTCCTTTGTCTTTCTCACCAAACTAGAACCTAAGGCATTACAGAATGTAAAAACTGTATTATAAGAGGTTCAGATAAGCAGAAATCAGGAATAATTCAAGAATATTGAGAGAGAAAACTTAAAACTCACACCTCGAGGCCGCACTTCCTTTTGGCATGAAAGCGAGGCTACATAACTACGCTCGCATTGGTTTCTGGGAAACACCTCTGTACCAAACGCGCGCGGCAAAACAACCGCGCACAAGCGTGAATTATGTGATAAATACGATTACTCACGACAGTCATACGAACATTGCTCTATCAAAAATATATTTTCAGGAAACTGAAAAAAACTGCGGCGCAGTACAATGAGCAGCGCGAGCGTAATGGAGCTCGACGGTGCAGCGGTGATTTGACCATGGATCGTAGAAAAGACCCAGTCTTTTCTACGATCCATGATTTGACCAAGTGCATTGGAGCGGATTTCAGATGACTGTCGCGAGTACGCAATCTTTCTTGTAATTACTCCTATAGGTGTTATTCAGAATTGGTGTAATTACTTTGCGATTGGTTTCCCTACAGTCATATGAAAATCGCTCTATCCTGTTGTTTTATGGTCAATGAGGGATTTTGGAGCGGAGTGGATAGTTTTTCACAGGTCAACTCGGTGGTGGTAAAGCCGTTTGTTATGTGATAAATGATGTACATTGGGAATAATTTTGAACTGCTTTTGTGTGTCGTGCTAGTATATAAATCATTTGCCTGTCCACACCAATGCAAATTCAGCATTTACTTGACTTGAGAAAAAAAAAAGGTAAGACCATACTTCCAGACAAAGAGCTGAAGCGTCGTACGGTTCTTTTAATACGCCCACGCCAGAGATTTTGGCCCTGACAGTCTATCCTGGTGTTGAATTGCTCTGGATACCTATGGCGAGAGTACGCCCGGCCACCAGACCATATAAGGACGCCCCTTTGATCTTGTGGGCTGCACGTTGGCTCCATCAGATCCAGTTACAGCAACTTTACAAATCCTCTTGTTTTGCAGAGCTCTACGAGGCGAAAATTCTACCACTACACTCTCAGCTCATGCAAAACCGCCGTAACCCTAGTATTTCAGCTATTCCAGAGCCAAATTAACATCCACAGGGACGTGACGTCAACTCTCCCGGTTTTGCCGGGAGTCTCAAGAGTTTCGCTTCGTCTCCCGGGAAAAATTCAATACGACTGCTATACATTTACACTATTTCACCGGGAGAATTTCAGAAATTTCGCCATTCCAAGGCGGTTTCAGATTTTTGAAGTCTTTCTTTCGAAACAGGAATCCCGCGCGCCCAAAAAAATCAAATATCCGAAAGAAAAAAAAAAACACCGGAGTGCCGGCTCGCAGAGTAATTACTCTTTCTACGCTAAAAATTTCATCCAAAATGGCGGATGGTGAGTCACGTGAGATCGTTACCATGGCAACAACAGCTTATTCGAAATCCGAATTCCAAAACGTGTTTGTTGGCCAAGTTTGAAAGATTTTCGTTGAAAAATAACGAAGTAACAAAAAAGCAGGCCCTCGTTTTAGAGCCATGCCCGTAATGCCACTGAGACCGTGCAGTGTAAAAGCGCGCACGAACGTTGGCCATCAAAGGAGCTGATAGCCTGACAGACCCTCTCTCCAGGTTTCAATGAGCCTGTGTCGGCCGCCATTTGACAGCATAGTATAACATACCAAGTCGTTGAAAGCATCCATCTCCATCGGCTGATTTAGAGCAATGTTCTTGATTGAATCTAGTAAATCAAATCTGAAAGATTTTTTAGATGCTATAATACCGTTAGCTAATGCAGGTGCGCCGGCGGTATCTTACATGCGGCGCTGGTGGCCTGCAAGGATGATACTGCAGGCCAAGGCAGCCGACTGGAACGCTTTTAGGGCAGAAGACTTATAAACCATCTCATTTGGTACCAAGTTCCATGTACGGATGGTACGCGGGTAGGAGTGGGTAAGAGGTGTTGAAGGTGTTCACATTCGAAGTGACCTGGACGTATTTATGGTCTGTGAATCTTGTGTTCCTAGGATTGGAAACAGATGAGAGAAAGGAGATGCATAGCGCTGTTCACGCTGACGTCATCCATTGTTATTAATGTGCCAACCAGAGATCGATTGGTTCACAGAACAATGGCGCTATTCATTCTACGGTTGGCACATTAGCAGCATTAGAATGGCAATGTTGATAAACAGTGAATAGCGCTATAGCAGAGCCATACCCCCTTTTGAGGCGAGAGCGGGTCTGTATGACAAACACTCTAATAAATCAAATCATCAACATCAACAACCAAATTTATTGATAATCTCTTATGATCAATTCATTTTGATTTTCCTTTGCAATAACATTTTCTAATGTCTTTACAATAGCAACAACAACATACGCACAGCCATCCTCGATCTTATGGCTATAAATTATATATGAGTAATATCATCCATCTCTGCTGCTTTTTAATATTAGTACTTTTTTAAGGTTTGACCTGTTCTCTATCGGGCTGTGGTTTGCGGCCAAGTACATGCATAAGGGGTGCGCCTAGTCTCCTCGCAGCCGGCCGCCCGAATCGGAGTCACGCAAAGCTCCCCGCCCCGGAGCGTTGCGTGACTCCGATCCGGGTGGCTGCGAGGAGACTAGGGTGCGCCATCATAAAAGTACTTTATATACGCGCCTGGAGACCAACAAGCTCTTCCTAGCAAGTGTTCAACATGGATTTCCTACATAAATCCATTTCACATGAAAAGCTGAATTTTCCGAGGCGAAGAATGGAACGGTTTATATTCCCATGGCTCACCTCCCATTCTTATAATGGGGAATCAGCTTTCCCATGGGGAATCAGCTTTTCCCAAGGGGAATCAGCTTTTCCCGTGGGAAATCAGATTTCCCCATGGGTTTTTACAGACATTTTCAGTGGGAAGCTTCAAACAACAAAACGCAACAAACTAACTAGTACATCGACAGATACAGCCTTCTCTATTTCACAAGTAGGAGACCGTCAGCCCATAATGAGTTAACGAAATACAAGGCCTCAGACGTGTCCAGTGGTAGGCTCTTAACAGGAAAAAACTCGTCACGCTTGCGGTAACGCAACAAACTAACTAGTACATCGACAGATATAGCCTTCTCTATTTCACAAGTAGGAGACCATCAGCCCATAATGAGTTCACGAAATACAAGGCCTCAGACGTGTCCAGTGGTAGGCTCTTACAGGAAAAAACTCGTCACGCTTGCGGTAACGCAACAAACTAACTATTAGATCGCTAGATATAGCCTTCTCTATTTCACAAGTAGGAGACCATCAGCCCATAATGAGTTAACGAGATACAAGGCCTCAGACGTGTCCAGTGGTAGGCTCTTAACAGGAACAAACTCGTCACGCTTGCGGTAGAGGTGAAGAAGAGCGTCCTGGTACGTCACGGCGAACTTCAAAATGGATGGCTATGGAGAAGAAACAAAGTAGTTATCAATGTGTCATAGGCACTGTGCAATTGGTCTGTCACATGGTTGTACTGGAGATCAAAATAAATAGAAACAGTTGGTCTTTAAGCTGCTTGCAGGCGGTACTGGGAGTTGTCATCACGAAAAACCCGGGCGCCATCTTGGATTTTTGAGATGCGCGGCCAAAGCAGACGCAATGAGGCGCAATCGCAAGGGAACGCAATGGCCAGATTTTCTTGCGCTTGCGTTCCAGTCTGTATGAGAAGCCCCTGCTACCGAGGAAAAGGGGAACAGTTCCAAGTACGCACCTCCTGCAAGCCCATCATATGTTGAGTGCGGTCATTATTGACAGAGTGATGGACGAGTACCCAGTCTCCCTCGTCTTCCGAGTCAGACTCGTCACCATCCGAGTCATCCTCGGCACTGCTCGCCGAGTCTTCGGTTCCAAGTTCGTACTCGCATCGCTCTCGTCTTCGTCCTCTTCGCTGTCGGCTTTATCTGAAAAAAGCGAGACAAGAACGATGATACTTTATCAAAAAAAAAGTTCAATAACATAAACCACAACCTTCGTACTGACATGAAGAACGAACCCAATATATTAACTTTAATCCCAAATAAAAAATGGAAAGACAATGCCGGCATCTCCTCTGCCTAATGCTTAAATAAATATCGCTTATAGTTCTTTTACTAATATATAAGCGGGAGCATGCTCTGCGAAGGTGGCCAGGGAACCGCAGAAAACAGCAGCGCTCTTGAAAGAGCTAAGGTTAGATTAGGCTCTAACAGTACTTGGAAGTAGGTAAGTAGTGGTGACTGTGGTTGTAAGAACATATAAGGGCATTGGTCAGATGTCCTTCGCTGGAACTGAATTTATTGAATTTGTCCGAGTGCTGGAAAATCCTCACAGGGAGATGGCTACAATTAGGAAGTTCCTGGTCGGTGTAGTAAGAAGTTGTAAGCCCTGCACTGAGGATGGGCAACTTCCGACGTCCTAGTGGTTCTTTAACGTCCCTCTGGTTCAGGTTAATATAGTTTATTTATATGCTTTGCCGAGGGCCAGGAAATCCTCACAGAGCGAGGCTCCATTTACGAGGTTCCCTGGTCGGTGTAGTGGGTTAGTAAGTTGTAAGCCCTGCACTGAGGATGGGCAACTTCCGACGTCCTAGTGGTTCTTTAACGTCCCTCTGGTTCAGGTTAATATAGTTTATTTATATGCTTTGCCGAGGGCCAGGAAATCCTCACAGAGCGAGGCTCCAATTACCAGTTTCCTTGGTCAGTGTGGTGGGTTAGTAAGTTGTAAGTCCTGCACTGAGGATGGACGACTTCCGACGTCCTAGTGGTTCTTTAACGTCCCTCTTGTTCGGTTAATAGAGTGCATGTGAGAGACGGGACCTACGCCTTTTACGTCCTTATCCGAGAAGACGTGAAGGTCTAACCATTTGCAGATCTTGAAACAAAGACTCCTTCTCCTCAATTATTTAAAGACCCTACCACTGCGCTAACCGCTCGGAATGGCTTTTCAATGAAGTTCAGTTGAGGGTCAGTTCACGTTTGACCTACAACCGAAAGTAAAGAGATCGGACAGGTATAATCAAAGTAGCATTTACCTTTCTTGGTTTTCTCTTGTCAGTTTTCTTGCCCTTTTTCTCGCCGTTCTCTTCACTCATTTCCTCGTCCTTGGCATCCTTCGCCCTTTCTTCCCCTTCTTGCCTTTGTCAGCCTTTTTCGCGCCTCCCTTTTTGCCCTTCTTGGAGCTCGCTTCCTCGTCTTCATCTTCGCTCTTTTTACCTAAAAAATAATATGCCGGTGAGACCGAATGGCCAGCCTAGTGAGGAAACGCGAGGGCTTGGCCGAGGAGAGAGTGTCCCGAGGGACGTCACATCTACTACATAGCCACAGGAAGCCCGTACAGAACGCCAGGGACTGACTGTCGAATGGGATATTAACTCAAGAGGCCACGAGAGCAATATTTATTTTAGTAAAATCCATTGGGTCAATTTTTCTAGTCAAAAGCAAGCTTTATAGCTGGTCCTCAAACCTTTACGCTTGTTGTAGGCTATAACCTCTAGCTTTAAAGAGTGGTGGAACATACTTTCAGTACGTCGTACCTTTTTGTCCTTGCCAGCCTTTTTCCCATTCTCAGTTTGTTTAGTTTTTGCACCTTTTTTCGCTTTGACCTCCTCCTCACTTTCCATCTCCTCGTCCTGAAATAAAACCATGGCGTCATTTGTTGAATAACAATTCTCCTGATGGGGTATTTAGGCAACCTGGAAATTCCAAGGGAGGTTTTTGTTGAGGACCTTCCAGGGGAAGAGGGGGCTTTAAATGGTAGGGTCCTCGATTCCCCGGTGCAAAAAATATATATATTATGCGATCAGCCATGGCGTACAGGTAGCTTCGCGCCTGCCATCCACTGAAGAAATGTTGCGACATATTTATAGGTTGCTTACAGCTTGTCTATTGGCGAAATATCCACGGATAGGCAAGTTATCCGAGACCTAATTGCTCGCTACAATAGGCCATGTTCGAATTACGCTCCAATGCCTACAAACAATAACCTCAAGTCGAGGCTTCTTCTGAAATTACTGTAAATGTATTAGAACTTGGAGAAAGCCTCGATTTGAAGCTTTTGTGAGCACTGAAGCGTAATTCGAACCTGGGCTTTCGAAGATTGAATAGCGCTCTTTGCTCTGTGAACGAATCGGTCTCTGACTGGCACATTAATAACAATGGATGATGTCAGCCTGAACAGCGCTAAAATCGTGTAGTAAGAACTTTCCACGGAAAATTTACGGACGTTCCGCGCCGAACAAGGGGCTACTAGCAGTCTAACACATGTTCTTTGCTCTGACCTCTTCGTCGTCTTCCTCAGTCCCATCGGAAGCTTCCGAGTCCATTCCGGAGAGTGCAATGACAGGAGTCGAGGGGGCTGCATCTCCGGACGTGATTCGGATGTGCTCGGGATAACGAAACTTAACCTCGCTATCTTCTGTTGGTTGCTTCTCGACCTCTGCAAAAGAAATAAGCAAATATTCTTTAGTAAAACGAAATGAGCAAAAAAACAAAAAATTTACGTCCTAAAATCCTCTTTCAGGTACGACTTACATTTTATTTAGTCAGTGTTTCTTGGACAATTCGGACGCTGTTAAAATTCTTAGATTTTAGTGAGGCCCTATCAGGGGTAAATTCCGACAAGCGACACGGCCTTGAACTACGTTGAAAACGCGACAGGCCTTTCCGAAACAGCGACGAACGACGAGCCATTCTATCAAAATACTAACAGCGACTCTAGCAGAAGCCTGCGAAATCGTGACACGGTCTGTTTTGAAACGTAGACTGGCGACACGGTGACCCCCCCCGGTAGGGCCTCTTCAGTTTTACTAAATCATATTTTATGAACAACTTTCATCAATAAAGATTATATTTATTATATGCTGTCGCCCATTAAAGTTGCTTTGCTTTCATATTTCAGGCGAATTTTTTTTTTTTCGACTAAGTCGTGACGGTTATCTTCGAGAACACACATAAGCCCGTGGAAAGGAATGGCAGACAAAAACATGAGCCCGAGCGGGCAGAATCTAGACGTGTTTTTTCGACGTACACCACGGTTCGTTGAATTCCGTAGTATTTTGGGATTTATTATATAGACACGAGTGTTTTACTGGGAAATACGCCACTCGTAGATCTCATACGAAGCTACATCCGGTCCTCAGTGACATATTTTCCATATCCTCACTAGTGAGGATATCGGTCAAAACAAAAGTGCTTGGAAATCAATTTGGAATATTTTTTTCTGGTTTGTCTATATAATAAAAAGAAAATTACACGGTGGCTTGAAGATATGAGTTTATTTTCACTCGAAAATACTAATAAATTCGCGCCACCGTGTAATATCCTCTATGTATTTCATGTCCCCAACACTGGTTTGTAAAGTGTAATTCCTGTCACAGCTTGCACGAAAGGCGTGGGAAGGACTACAAATCGGCCTAATGCTAGCCGGCTCTCCAGTGGGTTTTTTCGGATATTTGATTTTTTGCGCGCGGGACTCCTGTGTCGTGACACACAGGAATCCCGCGCGCCAAAACATCAAATATCTGGAGATCGACAGCCGCCTCGCATGCTAGCCTAACGCAAATAAAGCGTCGTACGATTTTAGTTTCTTTCAATAGACCCTTCACGGTTTCCTGGACTTGAAATCAGAAAGTAAGTTCGAAACTTCATCCACACCACTGAAAAGAGCACCCGAAAATTAGTACATTTGCCAAGTTTAAGGACGAAATGTTGTAAATTGGTCAAGAAGATAGAAGCCCGTGAATTTATGAGCTTTATTTCATTCACACAAAGCAGGAGGCAAACATTTCCTTGCTCGAATGAAACGACAGTAAATTTCGTAATCTCAGGGCTGTTTCTTCGCCATTTTACATCATTTCGCTGTAAAACTTGGCAAATTTTCTTTTAAATAATAATAATCAAATGCTCTTCTCAATGTTGGGGATGGATTTTCACCAACTTGACAAGCTCAAGAAACCATGGAAGAGCCTTTCGATGTCCTAACTGATTTTCTTTTGGTTTATTGTTCGGGGACGAGCGCGAACGCAGGTCCCCACTACCAGAAATTATACGCTCGAGTACCCACATTTGGGGTAATCGCAGGGGTCAACCCAATCGAAGTGCAATGAGAGGGCCTCACCCTGAGAGGACTGCCTTCATGATCACAGTTAGCCTCCCGCGTCAGGTAAGTATGAGAGAAAATTCCGCCGGCAGAAGCCAGGCTGATCGAACTCACGCACTCATCCATGTGGGACATTACAGAAAAATACGATACGCGTGTTTGGTGTGTAGAGGGTGCGCAGTGACGTCACTAAATGATGCGCAGAAGTAAACATTTGATTGGCTAATGACGAAAGGTCGTGGTCTCCAACACAAAAGAGTAATTGAAATAGCTTTGGTTTAGACAACAAAGCCGCTCAACCAAAGCAAATTATTCTAATCGTTTTATGAGCCATGTGAAGCGAAGCCGGCTAGGCTATAGCACGATCTGACTGGAAGTCGATAATATAAGCCTTGTCGAAGGCGCTTCCAAGCTTCTACATCAGTGAAATTGCAGTTTTATGCATTTAACCATGGTGTTTACTTCCCTGCTAGCAGAGGCCTCCTCAGCCAGCGAAATGCAGAGAAAAGAGGCCTCTGCTAGCAGGGAAGGTGTTTACGAAAGGTTTTGCAATAATGATTTTGAAATTTGATGGTCGATGGAATATAATCCGATCGGCCTTGAATAGACTAGTTTTCAGTTTGAGTTTTTTTGTCGGTGAAGCTAAATTGCTATTTCTATACTAGTTGAGCAAAACTGCCTTGTAGTAGAGAAACTATGTTAGTAATAAGGAGCTAATTATACTAGGGAGTTAAAAGAAAATCGTGGTGAAAGTCAAAAGCAAACATTCTACGAAGGGAATGGTGAACCGGAAACCACAACATTCGCGTTATCATGATTAAAACAAAACTCGTAAAGATTTATAGTTGTGTCCAAATACACTGAATTATTTGTATTTCGACTTCATACGTTCGCTAGTTGCGTCCGAGAAGTATAGCACTTCATAGTTTAGCATTATTCTCAATCGATCTTGTCTTCCACGGAAAGATATTGAGTAGAAAGCAAGTTTTATTCGTTATAGAATAATGTTTGTCTTGAGTTTGTTCCATATATAAAACCCTGAACACTAGTAGGTTTTTCACATAGCAACAGCAAGAGTTAACCCGTGCCGTCTCGTGCAATCAAACATTGTTCCTTGCGATCACAGTGATTCGGGGGTTGTTCTCGAAAACTCCAAAGAGATCCTACCATTTTTATACAGGACTCACGACGGTCTCGTCGGTTGAAATCCTGAAACCCGTGGTTTAATCGCGTGAAGTCTTATGATCTTATCTTTATTCTGTCAGACATTCTAATTCATTCTGATTCTTCCTGATTTTCAAAACTGATAGAGCCAGAGTGGCCGAGTGGTTAGAGTTCCTCCTCGTAACCCAATTTATTTATTATTATTATTACCCGAGTTCGAGATCCCGCTCTGGCTTCTCCACTATTTATTCCACTATTTATTATACATATCCGACTTGGTTCTCACGGCCGGTTGGGATTATGTGATACAGTACTCGAAGAAAATAGCTTTAATGGTTACAAGCTACTCTAAAATTCTAGCCTGAGTAGGAACCTCCCCTTCTCTGGATTTTTCCTCCCTCATTTTTTTCACGGAAAATTTTCACGGAAAAATAAAATTCCGCCTGGTACTCTGACCTACTAAAATTCGAGATAAACAAAGTAAATTTTTGAATTATTTTTTGTATTCGACAATTCAGTATAGACTGAAGACCCTATACAACCACTGGCTCGGACAATGTTGCCCCTCTCTTTATAAAACGATGACGTATTAGATAGAGCGGTCAAACGAATTTACTCATACATGAAATCGTAGACTATTTCGAAGTTAATAAAACACGAAATCAAACAGATAGCTGACTTCTACAGAATGATGATGTAGTTAAAAGTAGAAAGGCTCAAAAATATTTTCGCGCATGACCTAATTTGGTGCTCCGCTGGAGAAACGGCTCTGATTTGGATCCCACATGGATAAAAGCGACGCTTCGAACCCGGACCCTTCGGCTGAGCCGATTTTGGTTTAACTCTGGTTTTCCTTCAGACACGAATAAATCTTTCGCCTTTTACTAAAGATTTCCGTGGAGGAGAACAACATAATGAGTCTATAGACTAATTTTTTGTTGCCCTGCCTTACGGCGGGGCTCCCAATAAACAAAATAATCGATAAAAAAATTTCTCAATGATAAACTCCGAATGGAACATGAAAATTCGTAGCCAAACAAAGAGCGAAAAAGTTAAATCAGTTGGTTTTGTAAGACAAACACATGTGTAAAAGTGATTAATGTTTTTTTGGGTTTATGAGATCGAACCTGCGTGAACAGGGCGACAAGTAAACAAGCTACTTTTCACGTGGAAGGGAGTTGTATCCTTAGTTGGAACTCGCACGTCGAACCTTCTTATCCATACAGTTCGAGATCACTGTTCTAGAATGCATAGATCCTTCACGGATATAAGGTTTAAGAATAAAATTGATAGGTTTTTATCCTGCGAGCAGAGGTTTCTTTTCTGTCAGTCTTCATGAAGGGCCAATCATCAAGACTTAATATTGGGGGAGTTGACAAAAGCTGGGGGGTGGATGATTTTATCATCTAGCAAAGTTGGTCGTGTGTCTCGTGTCACGTGGTTGTTTTGTTTCTCTCGTGTAAAAACTTTTTTTTTTGCTGTGTTCTTTATTTTGCACCCATCTCCCCATGCTGATTTGAGGTTTGAGGCTGATTTGTTCCTTTATATTATAATGTATCAGATCAGATCACCTGAAGGTGGTTTTCATGCTAGAAATATTCAGGTGATATACCCATATTAGTGGCAGGTCCCCTTTTGATAGCACCCTCTTATGATTTCAACCCCTTCTCAGGTTGAGCACTCCCAGCCTGGGATTAAGTCATAAGATCCTGATTTTGCCCTTTCTGTCACATACAAGATACCTCTCCATTCTTGATGATATGTTGCCTCCACGCTGGCTGGGGAATTTTTTTAGACCCCGTTCACAAGAGACCAGTACAATTCTGATACAGTACGGTCATTCATGAGACCTGCAGTACCAGAGCAAATTTGGCGGGAAAGGTCCGGCAGGGTCCCATGTGAACACTGTTGCAAAAAGTGTACCGGTATATGTACAGGCAGTACCATACCAGAATTGTACTTGTCCAGTTTTGTACCAGTTTCATGTGAACGGGGTCTTAGAGGGCAAGAAAAAAGCAGCGCTGGATATTCGAGCTTGGGAACCTCTCATCACCTACCCTTTTTTTCTTCCTCTTTCTCCTCCTCAAATGGTGGCAAACGGTTGGCCATAAATTCTCCTGCCAATTTATCAGCTGTCTCATTTGCATCCACATGGTCCACTAGCTTGATTAGCAGCTCCTTGAGTTGTTTTTTGAACCCTTCTTGCTCCTTCTTAGATGGAATCGATTTTCATCTGTTCCTTCCTTTGCTTCCTAAATGAGAAAAGTACAGTCATAAAGCTGTATTTGGCAAATTATTTTTGATGCCATAAAACAAGAACAAATAAGAACACAACACATCTGTGAAACGCAGCCCACAGAGAGGGAGGGGGGTAAAGCCCCTTGAACTTTGCTTTCTTATGATGTTTTGGTAGTCTCGTTTCTAACCATCTTTTATTATTTTTTTTTTGTTTTGTTGCTGAAAAAAATTAAAAATGATAAAATGCATTTGGACTCACCATCCCAATGCCCATGTAACTCAAGAAATTCAAAGGTAGTCCTTGACGGAATGACACATCACTCTCTAAGGCACCTTCAATTGCCTGTGTCAGTGCAGCTGAGATGAAATGACCCCAGTTACTTTAAAGAGAGAAATGACAAATTGAGTCAGAGTACTTCATTCATTCATTTACTAATAAGACATGATGGTAAATTTCAAAAGTGAGCTCAACATGTATAGCATCCCCAGGTGGGTGGAGTCTGACATATTTTGACACCCTTTGAATTGGGACGGGGGTGGGTTGGTGGAATCAGGACATCTGTTTTAGATCAAAGTATTTTCAGCAATGTGTGAGTGCATTTTAGAAAAGTCTGCTGATTGAATAAGCCAGTATTGAGGTATTTTGGTGGTAGGAAATTTTGATACCAGGTAATTTTGAATGTAAAATTTTAAATTCAGCTTCACTGATTGGCAAAAGCATCAGACCCACTACTTTATGTATTTGTGCATTAAGGCCTCTCATAAGAGGGCAGTACCATATGCTTACTTTTCCTGATATGTGCTGATTGTTATGTGAGTTGAATGGCTTTTGCATTTTAATGTCTCAGCCTGATGAACTGTTCCACGTGGAAAGTACACCATATCTCCAGCCTAAAAGAACACAAGCAAATTCACTGATGATCCCCCCACTTCAAAATATGTTTCGCTCTGCTGCCATATGCACAAAAATCTCAGAGTAGGCATGTGAAAATTTAACGTTGTAATATCGCCACAGTTCCAAATGGTGTATTAAGTGCTACTAATAAAAGATCCCATCCTATACCCACACATTTTGTTAAGACCCATAACATTTCTAACTTAAGAGGCATTGGCTCTGTTCATGGTGATTTATGTTTTCTTATTACCACCAACTTTTGCCCCCAATCTTTTCAAATGTGTTTGTAACTAGCCGTCAGCTCCATGATTATAACACTAGAAATTCTGATCATTACGTTCCCACGCTTGTCGCACAAACATTAAAGGCCCATCACCAACCGAGAGCCTTTGCAGACTCTTAGCCAATCAGAGCACCCGAAAAACAATGGACCAATTTGAAAACAAAAGAAAATGGGGCGCAAGGGCTCCCGGTTGGTGATGGGCCTTTAAAAAATTCACTATTCTTTTTCAAGGCCCAAAAATCTGGAACTCCCTACCGTTATCTGTCATATCATCTATTAACATCTCATCATTTAAAAAGAAACTCACTGAATTTTTGCTTTCTCATTAAAATTTTTTTTTCTTGTTATCTTTATTTGCCTGTTTCATGCTTGAATGTTAATATAATTATTTAACTGTAGAGAGGGGGCCTACTCGCACAAGCCTGGTGTTTTTTTTAGGCCCTCTCTCCTCTATTATTTGTGTGTACTGCTTTATTGTATTTATTACTTTAAAATGGCAATAAAATTGAATTGAATTGAATTGATTTTGTCTAATCTAGGGTTACCCAGTGTTTCACTTTCCATGCTGCAGTATACTAAACAATCTCCCATTTTATTTTTGGGTTTGTCAGCCCTAATTATAATTTAAAGGCTGTGAAGATCCCACATAATGCTTCTGTTGATAACATGTCGATTTGAAGTATAGAGCGGTTTTCCCATGATTGTCGGGAAAGCAATTGCAATTGAGCAATCACTAGCTAATCAGAATGGAGAGAATCACAACTTGCTCATAAATGGCTTTTTTCTCAGCCAATCACCAGCTGAAGCAATTACTAAGTAATTACACAATTGTATTTACTACAGAATTTGATTGGCTGAGAAAAACAAGTAGCCAATGAGGACGCAAAGCAATCTTAATTACATAACAAGTCTTGACAGTCATGTGAAATCTGCTCTATTTACTTATGGATAACTCTCAGGTTGCACAAAACATGGCGTCCATGACTATATATACATGTGCAGCATAGCTCCCTAGTGCACGTGCCCAGGTTCACACAGGCAGAACCCATCAACAGCTTCCCTGTCAGCACTACACTGGAGAGTACCTTGAGGGTAAACTCATGTGTGGGTTTGCCAATGGATTCCTATCAAGATCAGCACTGTACTCTTGTGGCAGTTCAACTGGTGGGCCATAGAGCTTCCAGTGTTTCTCCCTTCTAGTTGCAAAATAAACACCTGAAAATGCAGAGTAAGGATGATACAATATTGTCTCACCAGTTAAATATAACTCTCCCTTTGTACAGTAGTTTAACAATATATAGTACACTTATAATACAATGTGAAGGGTTCTTAAACCCTGATTGACTCTCTGTCACAGGTACATAATAAATGTACCACGGAACACGCCATCATCACAATGCAATTGCTAAAAGAACCAAATGATAACACTGTTTGGCTGTGTGAGTGCAAAACCATTTGGTCATATGTGTACTGTTTCTGTTTCTGTTTTTATTTTTGCCTGGTATAAAACAATATGTCCTCTGATTTCACAATCTTCCCCCACTCCCCCAATACCTCCTGGCCTTCTTTTCCACATTTTTATCCCCAAGAATTAATAGCATGTGGCACCAAAATGAGTTTACTAAATACAAAAGCAATAAGGACATTGATCAACATGAAAAATAAACCAAAGATTTGAAACCTCCAAAAATATGTGGCAGCAGATTTGTTTTCCAAAAAACAACACCAACAATAAAAATTTCCAAACCAAAAATTTTTCCTGAGTACCTTGAAATGAGCTCAGGTTCTCATGTGCATCTATGAACTCCCCTCCCAAAATACAGTAAAAACCTGCATAAAGAACAGGTGTTTTGGGGAATCAGGCTGATTTTGTTCTTGTATATTGGGTGTCTTCTGCAAAATCAGCCTGAAAATGTTCTTAAGGTGTTCTTAAAGTTGTTTCTTAACATCAAATACTGCATATTACGTACACTAGAAAGGTGACAGTCATTTAGTAACAACAATTAGTCAAGTCTAAAAAACAATTGCTAAATTACCCTGGAATCCTGCTGTAGAACTGTGTGTGCATGGTCTAGCACATCATATTGATCTCCTGGGTACTCTACCACAAAGTGGGTTTCTGTACTCGAATCTAACTGGCAGCAATTTTTTTATACAAGAACACTTTTCATTTTTCAGGCTGCATGTGTTCTTATGTATAAGGTACCATTTTGACCAAATTTAAGCCTGAGTGTTCTTAAACCACTTGTTCTTAAACCACTGTATCTATAGTTCCCATGTGGACCTACCTCAACATCATCATAATGAGGGGCAAGACCTTGTGCATTGGGAGGCGTAATGTAAACATTTGCACCAACAAGACAGCCAAACAGCTTCTCAAGGTGCTCATTGATCTGCCACAGGATATTCTAAAGGGCAAAGTACAAGATGAATGCAGGTCAACAGCCTGTTGTAGCATCCCAATTCAGATTATGTGGTGAATTACTTTGGACCGATTTTGGCATGGCCAGGCATGCTTTTTTTGGGATCAGCAAAATCCATGTCCAACTTCGGACTGTTATGGTTCAAGGCTCAAACCAGACTTGAGTGAGCAACTGTACCATGCTGGTTTTGTCACACTTCCATGGTAAAGGCCTGGGTCTAGATGCTAACCATAAAAATGTAAGGTTGCTAAGCTAAAACTTGAAACATTCTTGTTGCAGGCACAGTACCGTGTGAACACCTGTCACAAAACTTGCCAGAATTGTACTGGTACCATATGTACACAGGCAGTAACGTACCAGAATTGTATTGGTCTCAAGTGAACAGGGTCATAAAATTAATTAGCCCCATATATTGGGTGTGATCAAGGAATGGTACAGATTTCAAATCTTGCACCAAACTTGTCAAGAATAATTTGACAGTTGCTTTCATTATCTCCAAAAAGTCACTGAAATCCAAGTAAAAAATATAGTTTACATTAAATTCCAAATTCGAAATGACACTTTGCTTCCTGGCGTTTCAACAATTGTTGAATTATTGTAAATGCAACTGCAAAATTTTGGGCCCAAAAGGACATCATTCAACATGCTCTTCTATCTTTGAATCAAAAAATGCTTAATTATGAAATTTTAAATTGCTTACCTGAAATCTCTGAGGTTGGTGAAACTGTAAAGTCGCATTTTTATCTTTAACTTCTTTCAGAACTTTCGCTGCGCTAGCCTTGTTCCCTTCTTCTTCTTCAACAGCTCCTTCTCGCCATCGACATACCGGCATATATTTATGTCTTCAACATAATTTATTTCTTCTCTCTTTAGAAGAACTTCCAAATAAGCTTTAGAAAACAAGGCTCCATAGAACTCTGGATCTTTTCTCGAAATTACAAGGGGTTTCTTTTCCCAGTGCTCGCTGAAAAATTCTTCAGAAGAAGTTGGAGAAATGAGCGAAGCAAAAAGTTTCTCTGCGGAGCTCAGGTCTAGTTTCGTGGTTGTAGTGACTTCAGTTTCACTAGCTGCTGCACCATTTTTCTTAGATTTTTTGTTTCTTCGCTCAGTAGATGATGTAGCAGAGGAACTAGAAGACCGGGTCTTTCTTTTCATGTTGAAGGTAAACGAGGAATCAATAGAAAATAGGAGAAATTACAAAGTACTTTCGGCAGAAAGTGTGCAGAATGAATTCAGTCACATGGAGAAGAAGTTGTATGAGCGGCGCGCTAATTATATGCATCGCTTTGTGATTGGTTAATCCACTGTTACAAATTTGAATATTTTATTTCCGGTTTCCGCTAGGCCTAAAAACGGAAGTTGTCCAGGTAAATGATTTGCCCCCCTAAAAACGAAAGACAATTAATCTGACAGTGAATCGTTGCCGTTTCGGCCTTATAGGGAATTTCAAATTTTCTCTGGTAAGCCTGATTTTGCCTACAACACTTTCTGAAAATTTACCACAGGAAACCCATGCCTCGAGGAGGCCAGGTTCTCCCGTCATGCTTTGCTATCACATTACAAAAATTCCCGCGACAGAACAGCGATCTCTACACTGTTCGCTTTTATTTATTGTTTTTCTGTTCTCCTTTCTTGAATTTTTCTTGTAAAATGGTGAGACTTAGTGATTACGATTGCATAGGATTTGATCTTGATCACACAATTATTCAGTACAAACTTGGAAACCTGTTTGAGGTAGGTTTGAAGGGCGATCACTTGAACGGCTAGCCAGACCGAATATTTTTAATCTGCCAGCACGTATTTTTCAGTTTTGATCATGTTCTCATTCTGTCTTCCAAATGTAGCTCTATGCAATAGATTTTCACTATTTTTTCTGGGTTCCACAATGTCGCTTTGATTATGTGTTAAGTAGGCACTCTATTGCACCTTCTGACTGCAAACTGTTAAAACAATAACCAGCTGAAATGCACTTAGGCTACCCCCCTTAATCGTTTTTATCCAGCGGACATTTCAGTTTACCCCTTGGACATTTCAGTTTGCCCCCTGGACATTTCAAACATGGGAACCCCCCTGGACATTTGTTGGTATACCCATGAACAATTGAAAACATTGCTTTGGTCAGGACTTTTTTTACTGCTAGCACAGTACCCCATGCCCAACCCCATATGGATAGTTTGTACAATACCCCATACACCCAGGTGATGTGCCAATGTACCAGATCTTGAATGAGGCAGGAAATAGACTTTTCCACCATTGAGGTTGTTTTCATTGATGTATGTTTATAATTTCAGCTCATCTATGACAGCTTGATCAAGTTTCTTGTCCATGACAAAGGCTATGACTCCTCCTTGCTAGATACCAAATTAGCAGACTACAAAGATTTCATGTAAGTGCAGAGTGTACCTGACAAAGTCAATTGAACAAATCCGATAGATAGATAGATATATATTTATTTTATTGATCTATTATGCTTCACCTACATAACCAGGGCTCAAAATAAGAACTAATCATAGTAGTTACTTTTCACCTTCTACCAACATTATAGACGTAATTCATCAAAAATCGAGGCGTAAATCCACTACGAGAACACTGTAGAAACTGAAAACACAGTCGTTATTTTACGCCTAAGTCTAAAAAGTTAGGCGTAAAAGGAAATTTTTTAGGCATATTTACGCCTGAATCGGGCGCAATTTCGAGCCCTGATAACATTAACATCAAACGCACACTGACAAAAAAAACTCAAAAGGCATACAATTGATACGAAGTGTAGACAGGGACACCACACAACAGCAATGCCAATTACTGTGGGCCTAGCTTACCAGGGCTCTCCTTAAAATTAAAACTCATCTTTGTGAATTTCTGTGTTCTGTGACTCCTTTTGCCTTGGGCATAGTATTATATTGTTTTTGTTATTAGCGTTATTTTTTATTCTTGTTTTGTTCTTAGCATGAGAGGTCATATCTTAGATGTAGATAAAGGAAATATATTGAAGTTGGACAAAAATGGGCTGATCTTAAGGTACATAGTGCAAAGCCACATCACGTAGTCATTGATTACAGCCGATTGCGTTTGAGCGTTTTACCCTAACGGTTTGCACGTTACATTTGAAAGTTGCGTTGTGAGACAAAAAGTCGGACGTTTTCAAGGGCAACCGCCATGTGTATTTTTCACTGACCAATCAGAGAGGACAGAACTCTTTGGTTCACCATAGAAACGTCTCGTTTCATCCTAGAAATGCAAGTTTCAAACGTTCAAACATAACGTGCAAACTGTTAGGGTAAAACGCTCAAACGCAATTGGCTGTAAAGGTGTACTGATAAACTACGGATTTCGCTTAACTGTGGTACGCATTGAAAAAAACGTCTATGATTCTCATGTTTTTGTCTGCATTCCTTTCTCCACTGGCTTGTGTGTTCTTGAAAATCAGTGTGATTGTTATCCCAGGGTTGGTTGGGCAGGGTGCTTGGTACCATGGATTCTTGGTACCATGGATCCTCTAGCACCCTATAGTTGGGGGACCTGCTCGTGCACTTCTACCTACCCCTTGTACCAACCTACCCCAAATTAAATTTTGATTATAAATTATTACAGTCAAACCGAATCTTCGTTTCCTCACAACTTTGCAACATTGCTGAACAACATTGCAATATTGATTATCAACTTACTCGACCAATTTGCAAATGTGTCGAGCAAGGTGCTGATAGCACCGAACAATTTCCTAGAAGGAAATCTACCAAGGTGCTCAGTTTTTCTCCATTTGTATGATTTTGCTTTAAATAAGCCAAATGTTTAAGCAAAACTCAGCACCTTGGTGGATTTTCTTCTAGGAAATTGTTCGGTGCTATTAGCAACTTGCTCGACACATTTGCAAATTGATCGAGCAAGTTGATAATCAATATTGCAATGTTGTTTGGCAATGTTGCAAAGTTGCAAGGAAACGAACATCCGGTTTGACTGTAACAGTGGTTTTGTTTTTCATGTTCCAGGGCATCACATGGTACCAAACAAATGTCTGGAAAAGAAATAATAGATTGCTATGGTCCAAAGAAAAAGTTTCCACACTTCAAGTATCTAAAGGATTCCCTGATTATAAGATCCAGACACATTGGTGAGTGTCAATTAATTATTTGGAAAAAAGTTTTTTTTATTTATGTAATTATAAATCCCACCTTGTGAAAAGGGCTCTTAGACTTATACAGAATTCAGTAATTATACTTTCGAGAAAAACTTAGAATTCCCATACAAACCCTTATAAAATTGGAAATTTAAACTGCTACATCTCTGTTTGCCATGTGAAAGTTGTTTGACCGTTTAAATATATAAAGAAGCTACCTTGAACTCTTCAAAACAGACATTTGACATCATGCTTCAAAATACTTCCTTTTAGCATGGTGGGGCCAATATTTGTGTTTCTTTGAATGTTTCTAATCATTTGTATTCTATTTTTCTTGATCTTTAGCTACCGTTAGAACATTTGAAAATTTCTTTGACATCCCTGGATCACTTGTCGCAGCCAAAATAGTTGACACAATTGACAAAAAGGTAGGCCGGATACTATGACTGGCCTGGGGTTTCTGGAAAACCCAAATAGCGAATGGTAATTAGTGAATGGCATTATTTGGTACTATTCATAACTATTTGCTATTCTGGTTTTCCAGATACCTTACCTATGCCTGTGGCTGCAATGACCACATTTCCCATGTTTTTACTGTACTTGGGAAGGGAAGTTTTCCATGTTAGCCACCTCTTTTTGTTTGTCCCCCCTGGATCCACTCCTGACAATGACTTTCTTTACAATCACAGGATGATTAGTCTGTTATTTTTCATACTGTGAAGTTTAAGTTTTTCTCACTTTTGTGAATATGGATACGCATTGCAGTGGGGTTTGAATGTTTTATGTGGACAAAAGAGCCTCCACTTGATTACTGGCAAGTTTAAGTTGATTGTTAATGGGCTGCCTTGCTTATTGATGCCAACAAGTACATTGTATGTACTGTATGGTATTCCCATAGACCCTAATATTGATAGAACATAAATCCTGATTTGTCTTTGCAGCAAGGAAAGCAAGAAAAGTACACATTTTGGCCTGATATCATGGCAGCATTTATGCACAACTTCAACCCTTCTTCCTTTGCAGGTAATTTGATTATAATACAACATGACCTGCAGACAACACCGCATCAATGTCTGAAAAAACAGCTGCATTAACTTAATACATAGGCTACATGTACCTTTTTCTGGTAGAGCTGTGCTGTCTATGGGGGTCTCATGCAAATGTTAGAACAATTTTTCTTTGAAATTGTAGCAAATTTTTTCTCAAGCCCTATAGTTTGTCCTGAGTGCAGTAAAAAAGCCCAACATCTAAAAATTATTTGCCCTTTTAGGGTTAAAAAATGTTTTGCCACACCCAAGCAATTTGCTATCCCTTAGGGCGAAAATCAATGTTCTTGATAAACACCCACGTCTATTTTTATGGAAGTCGCCTCCCCCCTCCCCCCCCCAATCAAGTCTTGTCTTCATATAGTCTTGCATATCACTAATAGTTTTATTGTTCATTGAATTCTAGAGAAGAAGGGCCATGTCTTCCCTGAAATGATCAAAAACCCTGACCGTTTCATAAAACCTTGTTCTAAAGAAGTGATCAAATGGATTCCAGCCCTCAAGTCTGAGACCAGGAAAGTGTTCTTGCTGACCAATTCTTACATTGATTATGCCAACTTCTTGATGGAATTTGCTGTAGGGTAAGAGATAGAAATATTAAAAGGGTATTCTACATAGTGAAAACTATCCATACGTGATCACTACACTCTTGACAAAAACATGTTCTGTCTCCACTTTAAACTTCAATAAGTTTTGACAGTTGAGCTTCAAAGTTTTCCTTCCCATTGGTACCGGAATATTATTTTTTAAATTATAATTTGAAACAGAATTGCGGCTTGAATATTGTGGCACAAAACGTTTAAGTTTTCCAGTCAAAATATTGAAGTTTCACTGTCGAAATATTTAAGGCCCGTTCTCACGGCGCGATCTTAGCTGCGATTTTTGTGTCGATCGTCGACGTCATATCGCTCAGTTGCGCGAAAGGATGGCCCATTATCACGCAAACCGGTCCTTTACTCAAGGAAAGCATAGTCCCATATGAAAAATTTCCTTCCTAACCACTGAAAGGAATACAGAAGACACAGAAAGCATTACACTGGTAACCCCTAATGGCAAATGTTTCATTGTTTTATTCTAGAAAGGACTGGAAGGATTTATTTGACATCGTGTTGTGTAAGGCTAGCAAACCGGGTAAGGAAGGACTATTTATGGAATCATGCTTGGAAAATTCACCTGAAAAAAAAAGTATTATATTAATAATCATCCATGTAAGAAGAGAAGAAGGAAACGGAACTCCATTGTTCTACGGCATTGAGGGTTTCCCCACATAGGATATGTCCCAGTTTTACCACACAAAGTTGTCATGACTTGCTGTGCCATGCAACCGTCCCACTAGACATTTGAGACATGTTTGGCAATTACGTAATTTGGCAAGATATATGTCAAGTGCAGCCAGAAAAAACGTGACAAAATGGAGCTCTCCTTGCTTTAACTCTCGCACGAGAGAGTTGCCCACCCAAAAATTCTACGTGGGTGGTAACACGATTTCAATCGTTCGTACAGGGTTTTTCGTCCCACGCGAGGTTGATAAAGCGCCACCTTTCTACAAAGTCGGTATGTATACCATGGCGTGTCTGCGAATAACTGTAGGGTGACGACTGCTGAAAGTCATGCAAATCGAGGCTTTATGCACTCTCGAACCCAGAGCTCCCCGGCTCGTAACCTCGCGGGGAAGGCTCTGGTGACAGCCACTGACGCATGCGCGAGATTTGATACAGAGCCGCTGAGAGAAAAACCTTTCAGTGCATGCTCCAACGCTCAGAAATCAGCCGATCAGTGACGGCCCTCAAATGGATGTCCCCAGAGGAAGCTGAGCTGATGAGAACAATCCTGGCTACGCCCGTGGCGACACGCACCAGGCTTAAGGTTTGAAACATGTCCCTGTTTATGAGTGAAAACCGCACTAGACTCCGACATTCTTTGTTGTTATAGAGAACGCCAAAGAAGTCGGCAAAGTGGACGCGCTCGAGCTGAACCAAATCTACTCGCAAGGAAATAATAACGTGTTGATGAAACATATGAGAACGTGGACAGGGAAGGAGAACCCCAAGGTGCATCAGTAGAACCACCTCGATACTTCCACAGAATTTGATTGAACGAATCTATTTTTAGAAACACAACAACTACGCGTGAAATGCAGCAAGAGCTGTTCTATATCAAGGCCTTCGGCTAAGCAAAGAAACACTGAAACATTTTTTTTTTTTTTACTAAATAGACACTTTTCTGGCGCTCGAACTAACCGACCTTGTTCTTCGTAGGTTTTGTACTTTGGAGACAGCGCCAAGTCGGATATCTACCCGACCTTCACACTGGCTAAATGGGACAGTGCGTCCGTATTAGAGGAGATGGAGACGGAGGGACTGGTGACGCTGCACCACGAGGGAGAGGTACTCATCGCATTTGACCGCCATTTTGTCCACCACAGTCTGAGAACGAAATCCATTTCCATCACTTAATTTAGTCGACTAATTGCGGGATATTTTGGGTGCGTTGATATTTGCGCCTGTTTGCGTGCCCAATTTTCATTAGTATTATTTTTTTTTTAGCAATGTCCATGTCTTACCTGGTTGTTAAATGTAAATGTCCGGAGGCCGACTCACCAGAGTTGCGCTGGGTCTCAACGGCGCCACTGGCAGCCAAGTGGTCATAAGCACCGACACTGAGGGTGGTCACTGCCAGAGTGTTTAATTACGTCCTCAGTGGCTGGTAGTAGGGTAGTGAAGGCGCGACGGGATCCCCTATATTGGTACACAAGGAAGGCTAAAACAGTTCCTTCAGTGTTTCGCGCTGCGCATTTTGAAAACGTCGCTTTGGGATTTTGTTTTCAGCCCGTCAAACCCTCTAAGCCAATCAGGTCATTGCCTTGTTTCGCCTAGAGCAGTCGAGTGGCTTTCTGTCGCGACGAAAACCCAGTTGACTGCACTCGGCGAAACAAGGCAAGAACCTGATTGGATTAGATATTGACTGTCTGGTGGAACAGGAAAAGGGTGTCGTCCCGCTCAATATTGTATTTGTCATTTTTTAAGGAAACGGAGTGTGATGAACCGAAGAGGAAAAAAGCAAAACTTGTAGTAAGTATGCAGTGAGCTCATAAAATCACAGAAAGAATAGCTGCTCTTGATTTTCAAAAGAGAACGGCTTACAGTTATAGGTAAACCAGAATACTGTGAAACTGTTTTTCAACTTTATAGAATTGTCGCAATTAGCATATTTTGTTTATTCACCAGTTATAACTGAACTCTGCGTCCCGGTTCACGAATTTTACCATCGGGGGCCCAGGAGGAGGTAGCGGCCCTTCTAGTTGATGATTTTCCAAATTTTCCCATCCATTGTGGTGGCCAAATTCATTAAAAAGTCTACTCCTTATGACTCCTTATCTGTTTCCAACAGATACCAGCTGCCACTCCCAAAAACCAATTATGGCAAAAAACTATTTGGGTATAGGGGTGCTTTCATTTGGAATCAACTTCCGGAAGACCTACAGAATTGTAAGTCTCTTGATACTTTCAAAGCGAAATTAGATTCCTTGCATCCCAGCTTCTTTGATTCCATGTTATGATGTTTTTTTTTTATCAATATCTGACTGTCTTTATATAATGTAATATTTTATAAGTATATAGATATTTTATTAATACTATAGATAGCGCACGGCTTACTTGTAAACCAGCTTATGCTGACGTAACCCACCGTGGGTAAATAAAATCTATCGATCTATCCATGAAGAAATATTGTCACATATTACTGTATTTTAGTGCTTCAAAAGAGGGAGCTCGGACCCCAGAGCCCCCCCCCCCCCCCCCCCCCCCCCCCCCCCCGTCTGGATACGCCCCTGAAACTCTGTTGTGTATTTTCCAGGAAATAGACCTTGAGGAAGGCAAAGATGAGGTCTTACTCTCCAACCAATGGGGCTCGGTCTTCACCGACGATACCAAGCTCCCGGATGTAGCACAAACCCCGGATGATGACGTCACCGATGACGTAGGACTCGAGTCTGACGTCATGGATGTTGTGCACGTGCCCAATGGAATCTTAACGAATCACTTTCCAAAAGACATAGAATTCGAGGAGATAGATGCCAGAGAAGTCCGGGAGTTGAACACGTTTTGGGGAGATCTGATGCGCCGGTGCAGTACCATAGCGATCCCTACGCTTGATTTTATTGCAAGTAAGGCACGGCAGTAGATGTGCATCAGTATCAATGTAATTATGGTGATCAAACCGTTGAAACCCCCATTGCGAAGACGGATTCTGCATGATGAACCTTTGTTACTCGACCTGGGCCAACTGGTGAAGTTCTGCAGTAGTAGCTGCCAGTTGACGACCGTTTTCTTACACGGCAAGCTTGATTTTTGGTTCTTTAAAAGGATTTTTTTTAATCATTTAAAAAAAAAACCGGCGTTTGTTGATCAAAATTGTATCAGCTAATAACTGGTTTCCTTTCTTTGCAGACTTGCCGATTGACAAAGAGTTTGGAATATTCGACTCGACACATTCGGGCTTCTACCCTGGAATCCCCAAGTCTCTCCACAAAGAACATGAAAAATAGCGTCAACAAACATTGTGTCATTAGAATAAAATAATTTTTAATAAATATTATCCAAGTTCACAATGAATATAGTTTTCTTTGTAGCAAATTGGTTAAATTAAATGTGAAATTCAGACACCCCATTTCCTCAAATCATAGTATAGACTATGCTCAAATCATGGAGTTGTTATGCGTATAATAACTCCATGCGTCTTTATTAATCCAAGCACGGGATAACAACAACATTCTCCAGGAAAGGTAACACTTTCAACTTTCACAGAAAGTTAATTTGGTACGTAGAATTAAGTAATAATAAAGGATTCATTGTCATTAATGTAGCCTTCCAAAAAGTATAAATTTTGCACTCACTAGTGAAATCTGCTTTCGAAGGGCACTTGAAGTCGATTAAAAACATTTCAAATATACTTTAAAAATCTGTGAAAATTTTAAAAACCGAAGCGTCGTAGCTTAAGAGTAGAGATAAATATATTATTCATTGGCCATTCTCATTTTGGCCGTCTTCTGTTCGCTAAAACGATGTTTGGACTAAATGAAGATGCTTTACTGTGGTTTGTATCCTTGAGTTGACCGACCAGCCTCGACTCCGTTGCCTCTTCCTTCTTTTCACATTCGTTTCCAGGCCCATCTGCTTCCCTCGTCTGCAATTAAAACAGCGACCTAACCTGTCTATATCATCTTCCTTGGGTGCCTAGTTAATTTATAAAATTACAGCTATGTATTCGCTATTCCTATTTGCGGGTAGTACTTATTTGTAAAAATATTTGTAACGTACATAAAAGTGGAGTCGGACCTTGGCATCGGTAAAGTCAGTTCCGGACACATATCATAGGAAATATATTAGGTATTGCCTTGAGTAGTCTCTGGTCCTAGAGTGAAGTATTCGCCTTTGTCACACGGCAGCCATCTTGGATTTTCTAATACAGCGAAGCTGTCATGAAAGCGAGGCCAAGCGTGTAAGCTCACCCACGCAATAGTCATTTCTGTAAGAAAAATCCAAGATGGCTGCTGTGTGACAAAGGCGAATTGTGTTTGCGAATAAAGTTATTAATATTGTCATCGTGTTTGTTCGTTTTGTTTGAGATATTCTTTAGTCAAATTTTCATTATTCAGACATGGTCATACAAAATTATTTGTATTTGCGTTCACATTGCATTCTCATTCGTCACTCATTTCTATCAACCAATCATATTTAGAGCTAAACGTAGCTCAGCATTTTGTGATCACGTGCTCTCCGCGTGATAGTGATTTTACTTGGTTTGTGATTGGCTAGGCGTATTTGGGGCGGGTGTGTTCGTCGTACCTTTTAGGGTTTAAAATCAGGCCTCTGTTACCTTTAAGGGGGTAAAATTCGAAAATCTGCAATTTTTTTCAGATAGGTGCCAGAATAGGTACCAAAATAGGGGTCCATTCTAGCAAATCAAGCAACAACGGTTTTTATCAATATCACACTTGCAGTCCTAGCCAGCCTTTTACGGCACCGATAAGTCTGCCTTATATTTAGAGCTAACCTAATCGAGTGCCCTCTTTCCAGTAATGTTCTGTTTGCATCTCAGCCATTCTCGACACCGTTCTCTCAAAGGCAAAAATCTCCTCCTCGGCCGTAAAGATGCTCGCCGTGCCGTCCAACTTGTCCTGAAAGTAAAAATAAGATACTTAAAAGGGAGTAGTTTTCGTGTCCCGAAACGCCCATAAATGCCTGAAAAAGATTTGATGGCCCTCTGGCTAGCATAGTCTACGGCTTGTCATCATCCCGGGTCTTGATGGGTTTCCTGTGGTAAGAGATCGCGGGCGCAGCTGTAATCTAGTTTCCAGACCCTTTTGGCCATGCTAACGACAACGCCATTTTCGCCCCCTAAAGCCCTGGCTAAACTAGGACACATGTAGCGCGCGACATTGTAGCCGGACACATGTTTCCTCTATGTTTCCCAGTTTAGCCACGCGAGACACATTGTTGTGCGCGACAAATTTTGTAGCCGGGACACAAATAAATGTTTCTTCGCAAGACAAGAAGCATTTCATGTGTCCAAGACACACGCGTGCGATGTTTCCTAGTTTAGCCACTCGGGGAAACATGCAGGACACAAATGTTGCGCGCTACATGTGTCCTAGTTTAGCCGTAGCTTAAGTATAACTCGTTCCTGTCATCCACACGCGCCCTAAAAATTCACTGGTGCGATTGGCGATACTCAGCAAGGAAATTCTTGAGCCAGAAAGCCAAAGGATAGCTTACAATAACTTTAGTTGATTTTGCAATCAATGTCGACCCACTGAAGTAGCCGAATCCAACGTTTTGGTTTTGATTGACAGCTAAAAAGCGCCCATTGCAACAGTGAATTTTGAGGTTGCGTAGTAATGCATACAGTGATAATAAGCTTAAATTAAAACGTGTCATGCACCTATTTAAAGATGTAGATGTATAATGACTGGTAACTTATCTTACCGATAAAACTGATAAGTCATCCATGAGCATGCGCTGAAACTCCAGGTCCTTGGTTGTCATGGGAGACGACTGGAAAAGATCAGCCGGGAAGGCCTGGGCCGAGCAAACTAGGCGAACCTGTGGGTTCATTAAAACAGAAAAAGATCAGTACTCGAAAGCGCTAACATAATCTTGTATATTATTATTCAGCCATGCCACTATCGCTATTCTGATTGGCTAAGCGAGATCTTGTTGGCGCGCAGTTCGTGACGTCAATCTGCAGACATTAGGATTGATGCATTGTAATGACGTCAGAATGCAAACCAATAGGTTTGGCTGCCATGTTGGTTTTCATTTCGCCAATATTCTCGCTGAATCTGTTATGATTTTTGCCGACAGATAGATGTAAGCTGAAATTTAACCGTTTCGCCGAGCAAAGCCTCAGCTTCGACTTCGTTTAGCTAGGTAAGAATTGCTGGTTGCTGAATAATAAAACAATTATTGAATTCGGTTTTTACATTATAGTGAGATTAAGTCAACGTTTCGAGTTAGTGTTATCCGCCTCAGCTTCGCTTTGACAGATAACACAAACCTCGGCGTTGAGAAATCTGGATTTGTGAGAGATTGGAATAGAAAAATACTCGACTAGCCGGAAAAAATCTCGATTTGAACGGTGGCGAAGCGCGCAAGCTCTTTTGCATATTAATACTGATTTACAAGATTGCCGTGTGGGAGTCGATTAGTATGTTATAGGTATTCCTCAATTTTTCGTTTGAACTGCCCAAGAGAAGATGCGGTACGAATATCGCAGGGAGTTTGTCCACAAAATGAGTCTAATACCAGTATTGTCTATTATCATCCCACTTGAGTTCGTCAGCCAATCAGGAACGAGATCTACTGTCCTGATATTCTACGGTATCGGGTCACTGACTTGATATGCGATTAAAACAGTTCATCAAAAACTCTGGTAAAAGACTTGAAAAATAGTTAAAACATCAATTTTCTTTAGTAAAATAATTAGAAAAAATATAGTCTGTAGTTCGCGACGGCAAAAACCACAAAATGGTTTTCTGTCGCGACGGCAAAATGAAATTCGTCTTTATAAAAACGCAATCGTTTTTAGCTGAAGACACATAAGATTTTCTTTATTTGGATGTTTAGGTGGGATGATAAATAAATAATCGGGCGAATTTGGTTTGATTCTGCAAAATATCAGAGCTCGTTTGGTCTCACCATGGGTACTCGCCAAAATACGAACCACGGCTCGACCAAACTCCCCTGATATTTTGCCGTATCAAACCAAATTTGCCCGATTATATATAATTATAATATTCATCCATTATTCATAGGATGCTCATCCAATCTCTGCACTGGATTCGGATCAGGTGACACTACTTGTAACCCCCGATACCACATGGCTAGGTGTCTGATACAGAATACTAATTAGACCAATTAGTATTCTGTATAGGACACCTTCCAGTGCAGCCCTCAGTCTTTGAACAGTTGGATATTTGTTTCAAATAGCACATATCCCCTACTGTCCAAAGGCTGAAGGGGACCACTCTAGTGAAGTCCAAGTATGGTCTTCTCTCGTAGAGCAGAAAACGCCAATCGTTTTGTAGCAAGCATGCGCAGAAGGCATGATTCCTGTCCCACATGGAACTAGCCGGACTAAAACAACATATAGTCGCAAGCATGCGCAGAAGGCATGATTCCTGTCCCACATGGAACTAGCCGGACTAAAACAACATATAGTGTCTCAGGTAAAGCTTTTTTTTTTTTTACCTGAGAGACTTTTACCTGAGAGACTATAAGTTGTTTTAGTCCGGCTAGTTCCATGTGGGACAGGAATCATGCCTTCTGCGCATGCTTGCTACAAAACGATTGGCGTTTTTTGTGCATCCGAAAATTCTTTCATTTTCAATTAACATTGTTTCAAATATCCCCTACAGGCTAAAAGCTGAAGGGGACCACTCTAGTGAAGTCCAAGCATGGTCTTCTCTCGTAGAACAGTACCTAAAAAAGGTTCACCTGAGAGACTATATGTTGTTTTTGTCCGGCTAGTTCCATGTGGGACAGGAATCATGCCTTCTGCGCATGCTTGCGACTATATGTTGTTTTAGTCCGGCTAGTTCCATGTGGGACAGGAATCATGCCTTCTGCGCATGCTTTCCACAAAATGATTGGCGTTTTTTGTAAACACCCGAAAATTCTTTCATTTTCAATGCACATTCAATTTAATATAAGTACAAAAGTTAGAATATCATAAGTACTTTACAATATTCGTGTCTATGTTGTATCGGCAGATACAAACACGAGCGCGTTGCCGATACAACATAGCCACTCATATTGTAAATAGTACATACCAGACAGTACACGTCATGCATGAATGATGGAACCAGAACGGACGCTGATTAATATCTTTTGTTTACCATCCACCAGATCGTATCAGTGACGTCAGATGCTAAACGCATTATTCAAGCTCGGAAATTTATCGTCATTACTTATGTATTTGACTTTTAACATCGTATTTAGGTCAGAATTTAATATCTGGTAGATATATTTCATAAATCTTACTAATATCGTAGGGTTTTTTCAAAATGCCAATTTTCTTTTCTTCAACTTGTGAAAAACATTATATTGACGTCTGAGCATAAATTAATTAAAAAGTTGCCAATTTTAACCTGTTCCCCCAGTCCCCATTTCTTGGGACTTTCAGGACGTTACTGCAAATGGTTTAAGGTGCATTTTTAAAGTCGCTCGCGTCGCATCAAAAATGGTCGGATTTTTTTTGAGCTCTGGATATGTTAAACTTCGACTATTGGTGCCTTTAAGTATTTGTTCGAATTTATTTTTAAGAGCCGCACTTGCTTATGCGAGCCGATATTCTAACAGTGGTATTTTTACAAACGTTTTTCTGAAACGTCTGATTTGGGTTCATTCGACCTTCATTTTTTTGTCATTCAAGTTTGAAGAACAATGTACGAGCGGAAACTGTTGTACAAGATAGAGCCAAAAAAATGACCATGAAAGTGGAGCAATATCAATGAGCATTTTAACGACTAATTTTCTATAAAAAAATCCACTTGAGCAATTAATTCTTGTTTTTTTTTTTACATTCGTACTGTAACTAATTCTTGCTTGGGCCTTTTCTGATCGTAGATTGACAAGCTAAATGTGCTTTTAGTAATTTAGTACATAATATTTTTGAATTCATTTGTTACGCAGTGGTGTGGAACAGTTTACCTCCGACATTGAACATTAACATACTTTTGTACTGCCCATTTCTAAACGGAGCTCATTTGTATCGGTAACCTAACGTACAATGTCCGTGCTACTGGCAGTTCTTGTTTGTACAGGAGTCGTTAGTTGTACTCTCCTGATAATGGGGTTAGCAGCTTACCTCGTGGGAAAACAAGATTGGGTGCTACGTAGCACGCGTTCCGTTTACGTCCCGCATGCTGGCTATGCGTATTTGTACAGATGATTTCATAACCGCGCCGTGTTTTTTCAATGGGAAATGGATTTTGTAGACTAAACGTACAGGAAAACATTGTCTTATATGCTGGATGCGACCTGCTTTAACGACAGAATTTGAGAAACCTGGATTACAATTTCTATTGGGAGAAGACTAAAGTCGCCAAGTATATTTGATTCACTTAATTTCGTCCATTATCTGGCACAGCTTTGGATAGAGAAGGGAAAAACAAAACAATAAACGCAAAATATGCCAACGTTTCAGACAGCTTGGACTAATGGAATAAAAGATTTCAACGATTTCGTGAGCTGAAAAACGACGTCTTTGGATACGGTCGAAAATTATGTATTCTCGCAAGTTTGCTGGCGCGAAACATCAAAACAACGAACAAAGGAGGGTAAAAATATATGCAAAACAAACGAAAACGTACTGTGATTAGTCTAACGTTTGATTTTGAGTGGGCGACTGCTAACTCAGGCTATGACTAGTCCAATATCGATGTATATAAATATCGAAGTATATAAATAGCATAACTTTTATTTCCCATTTCTGTGTTTTTGTCTACATTTTGTCTACATTTGTATAGCAACTTTCATGAAAGAATTCACTGGATCGACGAGCCGTGTCGGGAATCACGGGTAGCGGCAAACGGCGTTCTAGAGTCGCACCAAACCTACTTGTAATTTATGTGAATTAGCAAATAATGAAGGCAAATTGCACTTTGTTGTGTCAAAACCTAAAAATCGATTTTTACCCCTCATCCATTCTCGAACCCAGAGCTCCCCAGCTCGTAACCTCACGGGGGAGGCTTTGAGGACATCCGTTTGAGGGACTCCGCTGATTGGTCCATAGAATCCTATTATCTCTCTTTTTTGTGTAAATTGAGGACGAGATATCATAGGATTCAAGTAAATTCAAAGCTTTCAGTCAGTAGATTCCGCCGAAAATAGCACTCAAAAAGACGATATCGCCCTCGTCGCTGTGCGACTCGTGCGATATCGCTTTTTTCGTGCTATTTTCTTAGCGGAATCTAGCCTCCTGGAGGTTTGAATAATCCTATAGAAGTGCCTATTTATTTAAGTGTTTCAAACAATTTTTCGAATGGAACTGATACACATAATATTAGATCAAAGACCGTCTTCAATTCATGGACTCTAATGCAGATCAGATAATTTAATAATAATAAAAAATAACTTTAACGATTTCATCCAGAAGTGGTTTTCCGGAAACCATTTACCGTGTATATTATATAAAATCTAAATACTATAGGATTATTCAAACCTCCAGGAGGCTAGATTCCGCTAAGAAAATAGCACGAAAAAAGCGATGGCGATATCGCCTTTTTGAGTGCTATTTTCGGCGGAATCTACCGACTGAACGCTTTGAATATACTTCAATCCTATGATATCTCGTCCTCAATTTACACAAAAAAGAGATATAATAGGATTCTATAATAAATTGATATTAAGGGACGTGTCATTATTTAGCGGGGGGGGGGGGGGGGGGAGGGCTCCTATTTTTGTGGGGAGGGTCCTAATTTTTTTCGCGTGTCTAAAGGGAGGGTCCAAATTTTTTTCACTCCTGTTTGGGGGAGGGTCATAATTTTTTTCAGCATCATTTGGACGATGAAGAGGGTAAAACAAATAGCGATAGTGGATATTTCAGCAACTTCTCCATAAAAATTTCGGCGCGCTTCGCGCGCATAAACAATGACATCTCACATACTCTTTGAGCAATAATGATAGATACTACCGTTGACAAGAACAAGCTATTTTCATTACTGAAATTCCCTCGTAATTGCGCTACGCGAGAATGTTATCCCGTGTTATTCCCTGCATTCCTTCCTGGTAACGTCTTACGTAATTTATCACACTCTCAGGGTGATTTAAGCAGTAGATTTCACAATATCGTGGTCTTTTCAAAAACCAACGTCGGGACGCGGGTGTCTTGGTCATGAATTTTGTTTGGTGTTGGTTCGTACGTCGCCGAAGCTTCATGGCTCTTAATCCTCACGATCCATGGCTTAATTCTCAGACGTTTTGGTTTGTTGTATGAGTGTTTTTGTAACACTGCCAAATTCAATTTCTCGGCTTGTTGGCTTCATAGTAATGCTAAATTCTCCGATTGGTTTGTTGTATGAGTGTTTTGTAACACCGCCAAATTCAATTTCTCGGTTTGTTGGCTTCATAGTAATGCTAAATTCTCCGATTGGTTTGTTGAACACCGCCAAATTCAATTTCTCGGCTTGTTGGCTTCATAGTAATGCTAAATCTTCCGATTGGTTTGTTGTATGAGTGTTTTTGTAACACCGCCAAATTCAATTCTCAGCTTGTTGGCTTCATAGTAATTCTAAATTCTCCGATTGGTTTGTTGTATGAGTGTTTTTGTAACACCGCCAAATTCAATTTCTCAGCTTGTTGGCTTCATAGTAATGCTAAATTCTCCGATTGGTTTGTTGTATGAGTGTTTTTGTAACACCGCCAAATTCAATTTCTCAGCTTGTTGGCTTCATAGTAATGCTAAATTCTCCGATTGGTTTGTTGTATGAGTGTTTTTGTAACACCGCCAAATTCAATTTCTCGGCTTGTTGGCTTCATAGTAATGCTAAATTCTCCGATTGGTTGGTTTGTATGGGTGTTTTGTAACACCGCCAGATTCAATTTCTCGGCTTGTTGGCTTCTAGTATGCTAAATTCTTTGGTTGGTTTGTATGGGTCGTATGGGTGTTTTTGAAACACCGCCAAAATTCAATTTCTCGGCTTGTTAGCTTCAAATAATGCTAAATTCTCTGGTTGGTTTGTTACTTGTATATGGGAGCTTTTAAAACACCGCCAAACTCAATTTCTCGGCTTGCTGGCTTCAAGTAATGCTAATTTCTATGATTGGTTTGTTGCATGGCCATGGGTGCATGTTGTTGAACAATTCAAAGTTCGCTTCACTATGCTAAATTCTCTCGTAGTCCCTGTTACCTTTGTCGCTATCATAGGGGTTCGTTAACATACGGTTAACCTACCCTCATACTGTCTCCGGACGGTTTTGATTCGACTCAGTTAGCAGGTGCTGCGTCCGTCCTTTTTGTTCCGGTTTATTCTACTGTATTACGGGCGCGAGCCCTGCTACTTGAGTCAATTAAGACCGCCAATTGAATTTTGTTAAATTCAAGCCAAATTCAATTTCTCGGCTTGTTGTCTTCATAGTAATGCTAAACTCTCTGATTGGTTTGCTAGCTTCATAGTAAATGCTAAATTCTCCGATGGGTTTGTTGTACTAGAGTTTTTGTAACACTGCCAAATTCAATTTCTCGACTTGTTGGCTTCATAGTAATGCTAAATTCTCCGATTGGTTTGTTGTATGAGTGTTTTTGTAACACCGCCAAATTCAATTTCTCAGCCTTTGTTGGCTTCATAGTAATGCTAAATTCTCCGATTGGTTTGTTGAACACCGCCAAATTCAATTTCTCGGCTTGTTGGCTTCATAGTAATGCTAAATCTTCCGATTGGTTTGTTGTATGAGTGTTTTTGTAACACCGCCAAATTCAGTTTCACAGCTTGTTGGCTTCATAGTAATGCTAAGTTCTCCGATTGGTTTGTTGTATGAGTGTTTTTGTAACACCGCCAAATTCAATTTCTCGGCTTGTTGGCTTCATAGTAATGCTAAATTCTCCGATTGGTTGGTTTGTATGGGTGTTTTATATAACACCGCCAGATTCAATTTCTCGGCTTGTTGGCTTCTAGTATGCTAAATTCTTTGGTTGGTTTGTATGGGTGTTTTTGAAACACCGCCAAAATTCAATTTCTCGGCTTGTTAGCTTCAAAAATTCTCTGGTTGGTTTGTTGCTAGTATATGGGTGCTTTTAAAACACCGCCAAACTCAATTTCTCGGCTTGCTGGCTTCAAGTAAGGCTAATTTCTATGATTGGTTTGGTGCATGTTGTTGAACAATTCAATTTCCCGCTTTGTTCGCTTCACTATGCTAAATTCTCGTAGTCCCTGTTACCTTTGTCGCTATCATAGGGGTTCGTTAACATACAGTTAACCTACCCTCATACTGTCTTCGGACGGTTTTGATTCGACTCAGTTAGCAGGTGCTGCGTCCGTCCTTTTTGTTCCGATTTATTCTACTGTATTACGGGCGCGAGCCCTGCTACTTGAGTCAATTAAGACCGCCAATTGAATTTGTTAAATTCAAGCCAAATTCAATTTCTCGGCTTGTTGTCTTCATAGTAATGCTAAACTCTCTGATGGTTTGTTAGCTTCATAGTAAATGCTAAATTCTCCGATGGGTTTGTTGTACTAGAGTTTTTTGTAACACTGCCAAATTCAATTTCTCGGCTTGTTGGCTTCATAGTTAATGCTAAATTCTCCGATTAGTTTGTTGTATGAGTGTCTGGAGTGTTTTTGTAACACCGCCAAATTCAATTTCTCGGCTTGTTGGCTTCATAGTAAATGCTAATTCTCCGATTGGTTTGTTGTACTAGAGTTTTTTGTAACACTGCCAAATTCAATTTCTCGGCGTGTTGGCTTCATAGTTAATGCTAAATTCTCCGATGGGTTTGTTGTACTAGAGTTTTTTTGTAACACTGCCAAATTCTATTCTCGACTTGTTGGCTTCATAGTAAATGCTAAATTCCCCGATGGGTTTGTTGTATTAAAGTTTTTGTAACACTGCCAAATTCAATTTCTCGGCTTGTTGTCTTCATAGTAATGCTAAACTCTCTGATTGGTTTGTTGGCTTCATAGTAAATGCTAAATTCTCCGATGGGTTTGTTGTACTAGAGTTTTTGTAACACTGCCAAATTCAATTTCTCGGCGTGTTGGCTTCATAGTTAATGCTAAATTCTCCGATTGGTTTGTTGTATGAGTGTTTTTGTAACACCGCCAAATTCAATTTCTCGGCTTGTTGGCTTCATAGTAAATGCTAATTCTCCGATTGGTTGTATGGGTGTTTTTTAAACACCGCCATATTCAATTTCTCGCGGCTTTGTTGGCTTCTAGTATGCTAAATTCTTTGATTGGTTTGTTACTAGTTTGGGTGTTTTTGAAACTACCAAATTCAATTTCTCGGTTTGCTGGCTTCAAGTAATGCTAAATTATCTTATTGGTGTGTTGTATGGGTGCATGTTGTTGAACAACGCCAAATTTAATTTCCCGCTTTGTTCGCTTCACTGGACGAAATAATGGATTTGCTCAGGTTTGTCGTGCGAGCAAATTTGATGCGAATTTGCCTCGAATGTGAATTTGAGCAAACATGGCAGCAATCATGAAGTTTAGTTCTTGAGCAATTGTCAAGTAAAGTTTAAAGTTTGCTATAAATTTGCTACACTTTTAGTTGAGAAGGTGAATGTGTATCTCGTGTATGTTTGCATCATATACGCTGCATGTTTGTTTCATAGCAAATATGTTTCATCTTTGCTCCAGTTTTGCTCGACTATATTCAAATATCATATATACCATACCGCGCAAATTCGATGCGAACGTTAAGCGAATTCGATGTTTGCCTCGAATGCGCTCTGCTAGCAACACTGTACGTCCGGTTTACGTCTGATAATCCCACGTGACCTGGAGTATGGCTTAGGTTTCCACTCTGATCGAGTGACGGTTTGTATTCATTCGAATTTGAGCGCCATTGAAGGCAGACTTTCGACCGTATGTCATAGAACTTTATCACGTAAATTGTTGCGTTTGCAGGGGTGAACTCGCAACAAAAGTACCTCATGTAAAGGATTGCTAATTTCACAAGCAATAGGACATTCATATGGCACTGCTTTGTGGCAATCCAGCGAGGACAGGACGGTTATATTTCAAGGTAAAATGAACGGGTTTATGTGCCACAGAAGTTTATCTACAACACACGTGTGAAGAAACTTTCGTGTATTTTTGCTGCCGAAAGTAGACACAATTCAACCGAAAATTGACAAAGTCAAAATGCTGCTAGTTATTTATAGGCTTTAATTTGAGTTGTGCAGTCAGAAAACCTGAGAAACTTATTCTAGTCGATTCGACTTCGCATTCGCCATGTTTGTTTCCGCTGCGCAGTTAGGTATAAACCGGGAAAGCTTTAAACAGGTATTCCTGCTTTATTTCTGATCGCACAGCATAAAATAAAGCTTATAAATTACTATCAGCATTTTAACTGTATCAGTTTGACTATTTCCGGTGGAATTATTGTTAATTTTGGCAGCAAATGCAAATCTCGGCTTCGTGTCAGAGTGTTGTTTAGATAAATGTCTTTGTGGACGACCGCCAACCCACAAACTCGTTCGTTTTACTTCAAGTTACTGGACTGCCACAAAGCAGTGCTGTTTGAGGATCTTAGATTGACAATAGATCAGATAGATTGTACGTTCGATTATATTTCATTTTGCAAATAAATACTGGTTATCCCGTGAACTACGCTTGAATATGAACGGTGCAAACAATATGTAAACCGGGATGTAAACATGATATTCTCTATTAAATTTGCCTTTGTGCAATGATAATGCAAGCTAGTATTTGCAGTACATTTGCTCACAGTCTAACATTGAACTTTGGCACACGTAAACATTCCGCAAACATAAAGCAAACGCGATTGTTACAGTTATATTTACCGCTAAGCAAAGTCGATGCGAATATACGTGTTTGCATAATACCCTTTTGTAAACCGAGCAAATCTGATGTAAAAGCGGTCTTCACCAAATTTGTATGATGGTAAATATGATGCGAATTCGAAAATTTCATTTGCGCAAATGTATGCGAAGATGCGCAAATATGGAATTCACTTCACATTTACCACTACATTACGCATGAGTGAATCCATTTTTTCGTCCAGTGGTTATGCTAAATTCTCGTAGTCCCTGTTACCTTTGTCGCTACCACAGGGGTTCGTTAACATACAGTTAACCTACCCTCATACTGTCTTGCTCAGTGGCGTTAAGGCATGGCTCCAAACCATTTCGCCTGAAAAAGGGGATTATTCTTCATAACTCGTGTTCTATTGTATGGATCATCATCAGAATTGGTCAGCACCATAATTTTAACAAGAGCTTTATTTTGACACATTTCGTTACCATGGAAACGGTTATCACGTGACTCGGTGGCGGCCATCTTGGATTTTTTAATTAGACCCTCTGAAGATACACAGAAAAATGTGAAATTGAAAAGTAAACACATATTTAGATACAGGACAACTTCCTTCAAATGAAACTAATTGGATATCTTGGAATTTCTCAAGAAAAAAGAAATTATCAGATTTTTCGTGCTTTTGAAATATATGATATTGTGAAAAAACTTCTTTATTAAAACATGATCCACGATATCCAATTAGGTTTACAGAAAGACTAATGATAGAAAGATTATACTGAAAAGAAATTTCTATTTTTCATCTTCTCTACATACTTGCACGGGCGCTAAACATTTCATCCAAAATGGCGGATGGTGAGTCACGTGACATCGTTACCATGGCAACAACGACTTAATCGAAATCAGAATTCCAAAACATGTTTGTGGGCTGAGTTTGAAAGATTTTCGTTGAAAAATAACGAAGTTACAAAAAAGCAGGACCTCGTTTTAGAGCGGCATGCCTTAATGCCACTGAGTGATTCGACTTAGTTAGCAGGTGCTGCGTCCGTCCTTTATGTTCCGGTTTATTTTACTTTATAATCTGGCGTATTTACGGGCGCGAGACCTGCTACTTGAGTCAATTAAGACTGCCAATTGAAATTTGTTAAATTCATTTTAATCCTGACCCTTCCTCTGAGTTTTGGGAGGATAGAGTGTTATTCTGTTGATTCCGCTGGGTTTTCTCCACTGTGAGCGGTTTTTGTCTAGCGCCACGGCTCGGCTCGCAGTGTATCGAACGTGCGAGGTCAAAATTGACCTTTCCCATAACTTATTCTCGCTGAGACAATGAGAAGGGCATTTGAGTAATGAAAGGAGTTTACTATTTTCATTACTGAAATTCCCTCGTAATTGCGCTACGCGAGAATGTTATCCCGTGTTATTCCCTGCATTCCTTCCTGGTAACGTCTTACGTAATTTATCACACTCTCAGGGTGATTTAAGCAGTAGATTTCACAATATCGTGGTCTTTTCAAAAACCAACGTCGGGACGCGGGTGTTGGGAATGAATTTTGCCCACCCTCCTCCCCTTCGGCGACGTACGTTGTCGTCACATCACGCATGCGCTTGGCGCTCCGTGTTCTTTTCTTCGCTCCTCTCACTGTCTCGGTCAAAATTGACCTTTCCCATAACTTATTCTCGCTGAGACAATGAGAAGGGCATTTGAGTAATGAAAGGAGTTTACTATCTTGACGAGGAAAATCAAACTCTCCCAAAATTTCCCTGCAAATGATAGGCCTGGAGGGCATGTCACTATATGTTTGAAAGAAGACCCCTTAGATAAGCGTGAGTTTTCGACGTTACAAGCATAGAAATTCGTCCGTTGGGCCGCGCTTCGCGCACATGAATATTAATAACTTCGTCATTTGCGGAGCGCAGTTGTGCGCATGAATAATATAACCTAACCTATATAGTTGAGGTAGTGTACTTCCTGAGCTCCTGACAGGCTTTGTTTACTATGCCGTACACAAAACATGTTCATCTACCCTTTCTCTGAGGCTTGATGAAATGCGATGAACAAACAAAAAAAACGATGAACAAACAAACAAACGTTTATCAAAATTTGGGCGCGTTTCGCGCCCAACGAAGGATATGCGAGCCCGTTTTTCTGTAAAATGTCTCCAGTACTAGGTCAAACAGGGAACGGGAGATGTGGGATTACGTTAATCATTGTACTTGGAGGGAGGATCACTGCATTTTACCCGTATATTACCAAACATTCTCACGTAAATAATCGAGGCGATGAATAATAACCGCGGTTCCTTATGCACAGTCAATTGACACCCCGGCCCCCACCCCCGGAACAGGGCGGGAAAGTAACGCGGTCAGGCCGGGGATTTAACACATTATCATCTACGGAAGGGCAGGGAATTTAACACGGACCTTCTATAGCGGGGATATTCAGCGGGGAATTAACGCTGAACCAGAAGTTCGATTATCGTGCGAAAATATATGGTTTAAGGACCGAGGTCGGAGGATTTTGGGAGGGATCACTTCATTTTTGGGCGAGTGAAAGGGGAGGATCTCTCGAAACCTGAAGCCTTGAAAGGGAGACTCAAGCAACGAGTTCTATATCATTTTCTAGTTTTATTTTACTCATTATGTTGAAAATTTCGGCGCGCTTCGCGCGCATAAGGAATGACATCTAATCTAGTTTTAGAGTTGCCCAAAGAAAATACGCTTGTGGCGCTTAAATGGAATGCGTACGGATGTCGTTACAAGCATGTCTATCTTGGCACGGACAAATGAAAACCCCCAAAAGCCCTCCAGTGATACGCCTGGTTGGCAGTCTATATGTTCGAAAGAAGTGAGTTCGACGTATAGAAATGCATAGAAATTCGTTTTTGGGCTGCGCTTCACGCACATGAATAATAATAATTTGTAGCGCGTGAAGAATAAAACCAACAGGCTTTTTTACTACACGCAGAAAATAAAACGTTTATCTTTTCACTGGAGGCTTGATGAAATGCGTTTATCAAAATAAAGGCGCGTTTCGCCATGTTGCAAAAGTGTCCCCGGGGGCCTGGAGCTTTAACAACGACCATGTCCCTGGTGACCGGGAAAAAAGTAACATTTAACACTTAGTGAATGTTAAATCGGGGGGCCGCGATGTCAATTGACTGGTGCATGACAGAAGTCACTTGGACAATAGTCTATCTAACAGGTTTTTCAGAAAAAAATTGCATGGGGGAGGGTCCCAATTTGTTTTACCTACGACTGGGGGAGGGTCACATTTTTTTGGTTATGTTCAAGGGGAGGGTCCTAATTTTTTTTAGCCTTGTTTGAAAAAAATGGGAGCCCTCCCCCCCGGTAAATAATGACACGTCCCTAAAATATAAATAAGTCTAAAAGCTAAAAATCGATCAAATATATACAATTGTGATTCTTATGTTTCTATAAAAAATTCTGAAGTGTACAGCTCTTAAGGAGCCAATATTCTAGTGTACAATCTCATAGCTACTCATTTTTCCGAGAACTGTTACAATGTGGAACCTGTAAGGCCAGTTTCAGACGTCGAACTTTTGCCGCGTCGAATCCAATTATTAGAAGTTTCATTTGCAGCTTAGAGGACACTTTGTCTAGTGCAAAAAGAATCCTTCAAGTCCAGCGCCCTGACAGTTATTCCATCCCTGCGGATTCCTTGCCATCTACGGCGTCTTTAGATCTAGTCGCAACCCTAGTAGTCGAAGCTAGAGTAGGCTCGGCTATTCTGGCGATGAGGAATCAATCACTGCAACATTTTTACCGTCTTTGACGGCGCGATGGAGCAGTGGATAAGGCGATATAGGCTTGAATGAAAATCTGGGGTTGCAGCTCATAATGGCGACGGCTCGTATTTTTTCTTTTCTTTCGCGGTAAAATCTTTTCATTTACAGTCGCCAAATCCAAGATGGCGGCCACGAGAAAGCAAACTCGGGGGTTTCGACCTAAAAACTACTCTCTAACGCCTGCGAGCAGGCCCTAAAGCGCGCGTTCCACAGACTTTTCTGTTACGGACGATCGCCAAATGAAGGGACTACTTAACAATTAGACCTCAAGGCCGAATGTGCTATGATGAATAGACCATGAGGCCGAAGGCCGAATGGTCTATTGATATCATAGCAAATGAGGACGAGAGGTCTAATTGTTTTAGTATAAACCAACTAGTTGGTCGGTTTTGGCAATGAATTCCATTATTTTATATTGAAAAAATCAAGTTTTCTTGTAAAGAAAGGTGGTGGTTTTGCCAGGCACGGTCTATCACTAATAGACCATTAGTAGCTCAGCCAATCAGAATGCAGGATTTGTAATAGACCATTAGTTGGTTTATACTAATTAACAATTAGACCTCGAGCCCTTGAGGGCTACGGGCCAATATCCCATGAGGCCGCAGGCCGAATGGGCTATTGACCCGTGGCCCTTGAGGATGAGAGGTCTAATTGATTTAGTATCACCCAACTAGTTGGACAAAAACTAGTGAAAATTTGTTTACAAAATCACAGAAACCTCGACAAAACGAGAAGCGGCCGCCATTGTTTTCATCTTCAAAATCGGAGCTTTCGCTACTAGAGGTCTATTGATAATAGTCCCCTAGTAGCGTAACCAATCAGAATGCAGCATTGGCAATAGTCCACTAGTTGGGTGATACTAAAAGCAGTTAGCTCGACCACGATCAGATGCATTACCTTATTATCGTAAAGCGTATCGATAAAAGTGATGAATCTGCGAGCCTCAGTTTTTCTGTTCAGCGTCATTTGGGGGATGTCCCGTAAGATGATGACGTCAAAGTGTTGGCACAGAGCCAAGTAATCCGCCGCACCTAGAGGCTGAAAACACAAAGTTGGAAGAAAGAAACAGAAGTTTCAATGGTGGACAAAAGTCGTTGAGACATTAGCCGAATTCACAATAGAGCCGAGTTTCCCGTCTCAGACGAGTTTCTCGTCTTGAATGTGGTTCCCTGTTCTTCTGTGATCACGCGAAAATAAACGTTTTTGAAGGAGAAAGTTTGATGATAATAAGCCAACTAGTTTCCGACTAGAATTCACATAAGACAGGAAATTTTCTGACGAGAAACTCGGCTCAGACGGGAAACTCGTTTCTAGTGTGAAGTCGGTTTTCCAAAAGGCGCCTTGCATTTCCCACGTTCCCCTTCACAATGAACTGGTTTCTGGTTTATGGACTGGGGCATGGTTTCTAAAAGGATGGGTTATCCAAAACAGGGTTCCTACTCTATCATGAAAGCAAAATTCCCTGACTTTTCACTGACCAAATCTGTATAAAGGATTTTACTTAAAATCGAAGAAGAAGAAATGTCAATTTCATGTAGAATTTTTTAATAACAGTGTCTTTTGCTACTGTTGCCTCAAAAATAGCTGTTCAAAAGTGCATGTAAATTTCCCTGACTTTTCCCTGACTTTGAGCTGTTTTGTAAAATTCCCTGACAATTCCCTGACCTTGAAATTTTTCAGATTTCCCTGACTTTTCAAGGTGAGCGGGACCCCTGAATAAGCGCTATTTAAGCAAAGTTACTTTTTTTTTGGAGTAGGGAAGTTGAAGTTACTTTTGGCAGTCCCAACAGAAATTGAAAAGGGAGGGATAGAGGGCGAGTGCTAAGATTGATGAAGAATATGAGGTCAAGGTCGATGCGCCTCAAGACTTTTGTCCGGCCCCTGACCATTTGCGACGTTTGTAATTCGCAGTCGCATCCTATGCTGCATCCTAGATTTAAGCATAAAAGTACTTTCCGCGTGCTCTCTGGTTTCTTACAAACACGAATGGGGATGTTGGAGCATGGAGCAGGCGAGTGTCTTTCAAGTTTTATCAGTTCGACCAACATTCCCCGAGTGTTTTTAAGAAACAACAGCACGTGGAAAGTACTTTTATTGCTTTTAGAAAATAACGTACACACGCGCGAAATCGTTCCGTGACATGTAAGCCATTGTAGCTCAAATTTAAACTGGTTTTGTGAGTTCTTGTAGGTTTTTCTATCTTCGGAAAGGAGAATGTTTTAATCCAAAACTGCCTTGCTAGAGCCGCCCTAAAAAAAATAAACGCCGCTCGAAAAAGTCTCTATCGATACGATATCAGAACTAGAAAAAAATATGTTTAAATTAATCATGTCTTATATTTTGACTGTTTTTTTCTTGTTTTCTTGAGTTCTTTTTTTAAGATGACACAAACTTCTCCACAGAATAACTTCTATCGAGAGACCAATAAGATAAATTTCATGTTACCTTCGAACAAAGGTCGTCGAACGAGAAGTCTGCCACTCTTTCGCACGTGACCGGCGCGTACAGTGTACGTGCTCCTCCAAGAACTGGAATATCTCTGGCACGGGGCTCGCACGTGATCCCTGACGAAACAATTAGGCAGTTATGAGATATTAGCCACTCTTCTCTATATATAACAAGCGCACATTTTCTGTGATAAATTTCGAGGAATTGCATGAGTGGTATAGGGAAAATCCCTACCTGGGCCTGCTTGCTGTTGGGCCAAATTTGAAAATATTCTATCCAGTTCTTGGTTAGTCCTTGGGTCGTGATTGCTGCAAGAGGAAACAAATAGATACTGTTGAAGGTGTTCCGACATTTGTTGCCCCGTGCCGTTGTGGCTAGGTGATGGGCTTCCTGTGGTGGGCGTACGCGCCAAAAAGGGCGGGAAAACGTTTCTGTTTTGAAGAAGCGTTTGCAGTTTTACGTCCTTCGTTTTAGATGCTGGTCTTGTCGTTAGCATACCTGAAATATACTTTTCCAATGTAGTGTAAATCTGCAAACAAAACAACACAAAGGGGAAGTGAGCTTCTAAACCAGGAGTACATCAATAAGATAGCGCCATCACAGTAGAACCATAGGCTCCCCAGGCTACTGATTTGTGTTAAGAATTAACGATGAAATACAGAGAATGTATGGACATGTAAATCACGAGAAAAATATACGATGGAAATCTAAAATCACGAATAAAAATCTGTACTACAATAATATCTAGTTGTACTTCTCTTGAAATCTGCGAAAAAGATGGGGATTTGAGCCCTTTTTTAACTGTTCTCTCGCTCCCTATACAATGCGAGATTTTCGGATTAGATTTTCGGTTTGGTGTTGCAAGAAATCAATTCATTCAATTGTTTATTGAACAGAGGCGGCGGAATCAAAACTATGTTGGAGAGGACTGTGAGGAAAAACCTGACAAAAAATTATAGGTACGGCCTTGTTCACTATATAGTCAAAGAGAGGGGAAAGACAACTAAACTTTACCTCTAAGCCTATAATCGATACCGGAATCCAAACAAATAACTTCACAATTTTTCTGCATAAAAAAGAACAACACCATTATTCAAGCACCTTATGGGGCGGAAAGAGATAGACAGTTTAGGATACCAAATCAAGGACCTACATTTACGTAAAAATATGTCGGAGCTCTCAATTTTCCGATAAAAATTAAAAGGAATAAAAAGAAGCTCACCTTTAAAATAGGAATAAAAGGAATAAAATTACTTCTTTGGAGACCATTTTTGTATAAATCTGTGAAAAAGGTAACAAACAGTGTTAAAAAAAACTTTTTACTTGACACTTATTAGTTATACATCTTATACAGTAAAGCTAAGGCTACACTACACACTTAATGACTGCTTCCAAGGGAAACAGCGAGTTTTGTTTTCCCGAGAATCTCGATGAACATCGAGATTCGAGGGAAAACAAAACTCGCTGTTTCCCGAGGGTGCAGTCATTAAGTGTTTTATTATGTAGCAAAAAGAAAATACGGTAAACATGGGTAAAAATAGTCCGCCGAAATTTCTCGCTCTAGCGATGTCGCCCGCGCGGGCAAAATTTTTTAATTGTAGCCCGCGCGGGCTACATTGAATTTGTAGCCAACCACGTGACCATGATAGAACCAATCAGAGCGCGCGCTTTGATCGAATAAACACGAGCTATATAATAATATACACTTAATGACTGCTTCCGAGGGAAACAGCGAGTTTTGTTTTCCCGAGAATCTCGATGTTTCCCGAGACGAAGTCGAGGGAAACATCGAGATTCGAGGGAAAGCAAAACTCACTGTTTCCAGAGGGTGCAGTCATTAAGTGTTTTATTATATAGCAAAAAGAAAATACGATAAAAATCATAAAAAATCATCCGCTTTTTTAATTGTAGCCCGCGCGGGCTACATTGGATTTGTAGCCCGCCACGTGACCATGATAGAACCAATCAGAACGCGCGTTTTGATCGAATAAACACGAGCTACATATATGACATATGTATCGCGCAACATTTGTGTCCTGCATGTTTCCCCGAGTCAGTGGCTAAACTAGGAAACATCGGACACACAAAATGTTTCTTGTCAGGCTACAAAATTTGTCGCGCGTGACAATGTTTCTCGCGTGGCTAAACTGGGAAACATGAAGGAAACATGTGTCCGGCTACATCACGTCGCCTTCGGCGACTAAATGTTAAAATGGAACTCGGTATTCAATTCTACACATCCATATTAGTAAAGTTTCAAAGGAATTTCTTGAAAACTGGCTACCCCCTGAGATTGAAATCATCGTATTCTGGCTTATGTTTTAAGGAAAATGTATGGGCAAAAACATCAAGACGGGCATTGCCCCCCCCCCCCCCCCCTCGACTTGACGTATTTGCCAATACATTTCTTTTAAAAAAGTAAGCCAGATTATGAAGTTTTGAAAATTCATATCTCAGTCAGGTGTTCAAGCAATCTTCACCAAACTTTGCAATTTTACTAATATGGATGTGTAAAATTGAATACTGGGTTTCATTTCCCGATAAGTATTAGATATTATTAGTATATATAATAGGACTCCATGCTGTCCAATTAAGAAAAAATTGGATGATTCAGAGGAACTCCAAAATTGGACGAGGCCGCAGGCCGAGTCCAATTTGGAGTTCCGAGGAATCATCCATTTTTTCTTAATTGGACAAGCATGGAGTCCTGTTATTTATTAATTATATAACATCCATGTTCAAACCCAAACTGTCCAATTTTAGCGCGAACTGTCCAATTAGAGCGCGCGCGATCCAATTAAAAAATAATTGGACGATTCAAGAAAAATCGATCTGCCGGCACAATGGGATTTCGAGCTAGCTATATAATTAATCAACATTAACCTTGATTGAACAAAATCTATCGTTGCAATTTTCGGAAGTTTGACTCAGGGGTAACCACAACCCTGGTTTGTCGGTTTGACAATAAAATTCAACAGCATTTTTAAAATCGCAGTGAGTTTATTTTTGTAGAGCTACTTATTTGAAACTTGAAAATGCTAAATCGCGCGACGGTCAGCCTAAAAATATACAAAGCACTTCAGCAATTCTAAAAACAGAAAGAATCTTCAAGGTTGGAGGGCGTGATGAATATAGAAAACGAAAGCGAGCAGAATTCCTCAGTTTCCTTTGAAGTCTCAGCGAGAATTTTCTGCATTTTAGCACCAAGGTGGTGGAATTGATTTAACTTTCGAAGGGGAGAAATCGTGATGGAATTGAAACAACGCAGAAAATTTTAGGAAACAAAAGCGTTCTTTAAGATTCTAAGATAATTAAAGAAACGCCCATTATATTGCTCAACTGGGTTTCGCTGATGAAGTTTATTCTACAGAACCTGTTATTTTTTGTGAGTTCGCTGATGGAGTCGAATTCAAAGGCCTGTTTCACAAATTCTCACGGCGTGAAGTAATGACAGCGCAAAGTAATGACCTTTATTTTCACAAGAAAATGTGTGGAAATGAATTTGATAAACACATATAATTTATGTTTATAATTTGTGCTGAAAACTTTTGATTTGTCCGGGAAAGGAAACGCACAGTATATAAACCGTAAGCGTCAACGAAACGTGTGATGCATGGGACAAAATTCATCACCAAGGAAACAGAAAACGTTTTATACTTCTACTATTTTTATACATTAAATCTATGACACTAATTTATGACTCCGAATCGGTGTATAGCGTGGTAGATCTTCTAGTACAATTTACCATGAACTGCTAAATTGAAGTTCAAAGTAAAACTATTACAAAATACTTACAGAATTAAATACTAAATGCCTGATAACACACGTAATTAGTGCTTAAGCGATAGATTTGCTAAGGAGTGTTGAAGTTATGCTTTGTTTGCAAGAAATAATGACTTCAGGCCAGGCAAAAGTGAAACAAAATTATAACATTTGTATAATGTTTCAGTGAGGAAAGCACGTTCACGCCTTCATTTTCCGGGCGGGAATTTGACAACTTAGCAAAACAAGCAAAAGGATTTCCGAAATCCTGCCCCATTGATGTATCGCTACTCATTGGAAATCCACTTGATTTGGCGAGGACTTTGACCCTGTTCGACAGCTAATTTTGTAGTATATAGTTCGTCTAAAGTGAATTCAATGTTTTGCTTCGCGTTTTTGGTTCAGTGGCTGTTATTTTATAGTTTTTCCCGCCAAAAAAAGTTTCTATCAATTGCTATCTACAACCCCAAACCCTTGAGTTGATAAACTAGTTATACAATTTTGTAACTAATGTCTTTACAATTCTAGTCATTTCCGCCCGTAATCCTAGCGACAGGTTATCAGATCCTTTCAAGTTTTCAAGTCAAAGAAAGTTTATATTAATCATTTTGCAATTTTAAACCAAAACCCTTCAGTTGTTAATTAACAGTTAGTTTGTAACTAATGTCTTGATACAATTCTAGTACTTTCCACCGGCAGTTTTAGCGAAAGTAAATAAAAGTTATTCGGATTCTTTCACAACAACGCCGCGCCCTTCAAACCTAGCCCACATTCACAAAATCCGTAACCGGATGTCCTCTAAGTTCCGATAGCTCGCAAATCTGATAATAAAATGCTATGAAACGTGTAGCGAAAAGGATTCTATCAAACAACAAACCACCTAGAAAATCGCATTTCTAAATGATGAGTTTACTGTCTCTTTCAAGAAGCTGCGCGGAATTTCTTTATCTTCAACTCATAGAGCGTTCTCCCTCTTTATCTCTAAAGTTTCAGCAAATGTTACGGATCATTTAATCCCTTAGGTCATGCTAATTTGTTAATTAATTAATTGATCGGTATCTTAAGAGGCGCTCGAGCCTATGGAAGGCACGGAATGCAATGCAGCTCGCGAATAAAGCGAATCAGCAGACTATTGAGTATAAATAGAACTTGAATCAAAAAGCACTTCTATAAGCACTACACTACCGGCTTCCATAAACTAAAGAAGAAGCTGCCACAACGAGCTTTGAGCACAGAAAGGAAAGGTATGCCGAGACATATAATTCAAGCGATACAATGTATCTTTGCAACAAGAAATAATATATCTGTATAAAAAAAGATTAGGGCTCAGAACTAGGACTAAATTTAATTATAATAATTTTTTTCGTTTATTTCATAGTAGTATTAGTTAACGCCCACTATTTAGATCTGAGTGAAAATTAAGTTTAAGAAAAAACATACATAGTTTTAACTATCAGGGCTTGATACAGGCGTAAATACGCCTAAACATTTTCCTTTTACGTCTAACCTTTTAGACTTAGGCGTAAAATAACGACTGTGTTTTTAGTCTTTGTAGTGTTCTCCTAGTGGATTTACGCCTAGATGTTTGATGAATTACACCTATAATGTTGGTACAAGGCGTAAAATTACGACTATGATTATTTCTTCGAGCCCTGACTATGCTTGAAATATTACCTCTTCCTCCTAATGTATTGATTTTACGTGATTTATCTATGACATGCTAAACATGTGTTTTCTCTACGGGACTGACCATAAGACATTTCCTGGGCAGGTTGCCTTTTTGTGCAGGCTCAAAGAAGTGGCAATACTTTTTCATAGCCAAACCGTTGTGTGTGTGTGGGGGGGGGGGGGGGGGGGATTTCTACAACCCTTCCCGGAGGTATATCCGATCTTTCCCTAATTATTAAGCTCTGAACTTCATTAAGCTTTTATTTGGTTTTAGTTGTATTTTTGGGGAAATTACAATCATCACGTAAAACCAAAGTGTGACGGGCGATGAAAATTATTTTCTTAGCCCCTCAAAAAAAAATAATAATGTGGGCTAAAACGGTAGATATTTACGTGACTTTCTGATTTATTTTTAGAATTAGTAGAGTGCAGCAAGCTGAAAGAAAATGAAATTACAATCTATGATGTTGATTTGCTGTATCCTAGCAACCCTATCACATGATCTGGATGCAACTCTACCACAGAATCACCAAAGTGTAAAATCCACAGGGAGCCAATCATCCTGTTACAAATGTTACAAAGACTGTCAACAGAAAGCTGTGGACACTTGCTACTTTAAGTGCCTCCTGGGGGGAAGGGTGCGGAGGAATATGGCACAGTGCTATGATATGTGCTTAACGAGTGAGGTTGATTTGTGCATGAAGAAAGGAGACTGCAAATCAAGTGTGAGCCCTGGACCACTATAATGGAAACTTCATGGTATTAGACAGCCTCCATAACAACATTGAAGCCCTCTGTTATACAAAATAGATCTCGTTTTCCATGCTTGTGTACTTTAACAGACGCACAGATTAAGTCATAGCATCTCATGAAATAGTACTCTATGTGACTATTGTTCCCGACATACTCAGGGGGCAGATCCAGGGGGGGGGGGGGGGGGGGGGGGGGGAAGGGGGTGATTAGGGTGGTTAGCCACTCCCCCTTTTTTCATATTATTATTTCTTGTATAGCCTTTAGATTAGCCACCCCCTCGGTCTGAAATCTATAGTATATCCTTTGTACTAGCCACCCCTTCTAAAGGGTCTACATCTGCCACTGCATGCTGCAATGTATTCCGTGCATATTTTTTATTGCAGTATAGACACATGAACAAATGAGACCTACATTTGTTTTATACACAACAAAAACAATTTTTCTCATGATGAAACCCTCAAACGGCACATACTGTACATTTTAATCAGATTTCATGCTGGTGTGCATGTGCTAATGATTTCAATCACGCATGCACACTGTAATCACACACACACAGCCAGACAACCAAACCAAATTTTTCTTATGAGAATCCGAAAGCCATGTTGTTCTGTCATTTAAGCAAGGAAAACAAGGTCTTGTGCGGTTATGCAAGGAAATCAGAATTTCGAATTTTAGGTGAGGAAATCCTGCATAATGCAAGGAAGTTGGCAGGTAAGAGTTGACAGGTAAGGTATTTTCTTTTGAGAAACAAAGAGGCATTTTGAAGGCTACTAGAACCATCTAGGCAGTACATAATTACTCTGAGTATAGTCCTATAGTTCAGGAGTCTAGAACATTGATCTACCGGTACAAGACAACCTATATTATAATTTTTTAAGGCCAAGGGAAAATCTAAAATGACTACAAGATATTGTTCATTCATACGTGCGTACAAATATTATAATTCTCAATAAAATTGAAAAAACAAGACTATAGTACTTAATGTGTGATCCAGGAGAAATAGGGTTGCAGTAGCATGAAAATGTTTCCAGAAACAAAATCGTTAAACTACTAAAACCTCTGTTCCTGTGACAATGTAGGAAAGGTCTCCTCATCCAAAAAATGGACTACAGTCATCATCATCAGTATGGGTACAGAAAGGTAAAATTCGAACATTGCTAACAGAGCCTCCAAGTTCCTTGTTTTTTAAATGCGAGGCAAGCCTTTTCCAGAGATACATAAAATCTGAGCTCAGCGAGCCTCACAGTTTTTCAACCATAAAAATTGATCCCACAGGAAATTTGAGTTTTCATTGGAAGTTTTCTGAGCCGCAGAAATTAAAGTCTGAGATTTCGAGCTCCCTAAATCATGCAAAATTCCCGTGAAATCAGCCGTTTTTCTGTAAAAACTGACCCTAAAAATCACACCAAATTATTGTTTTTTCTGCAACCTGTCAGAAGCCCTGTCAAGCATAATTTACTTGCAGCAGAGCAAACTTGATATAGCTCTGTGATATAGTGAACAAAATGTGTGGCTTATTGTGATTTAGGAATGCTCACTCTAGAAGGAACTGCAAGAAAGCTTACCATCAGGGTGCCGATTGGATGTTGCTATGACTACCACTCCCTTGTCAAACAAAGCTGTAAATAATCTCTTTAGAATCATGGCATCTGCTATGTCGGTTACCTATGGGAATATATGTTTTAAAGTGAGTAGAAATCCTATGGATTTAAGCAGGGGTGTGTCACTGTACATGTATGTCTCAGATTGTGTAGCAGGGCTTGATCTTAAACAAGGGGGGGGGGGGGGGGTATACTTTTTTGAACAGAATCTAGCTATTATATCAATCCTGATATATTGTAACTAAGCATTGGACCATAAATATCATGAGCCGGCCAGCTATGTGTGAATTTTTGTTTAGATGACTATTTTAGTTTGACTCATTGCTTACCATGCACAATCAAGATGGTGGCCGATGGAAAAAATATGACTGAATGCCGAGTATAGAATCAGTTTTTTTAGATGCAAAAAATCAAGTACCTAGCCAAATGGCTAGAAAGTAAACAAAATCCACTTGATGTCAAGATACCAATTTACTTGTATTTGGATTGTAGACTACCACTAAGATCAAGTCTACAATGAAAGAATGGTACATATAATGTCACTAAAAATGTCTCAAATTCTCATTGGGAAGTCTCGAAATCTTTCGTTTATGCAGAGTCGGTGGTCAGAACCATACAGTTTTATTTGCTATTATAGTATTATTTTCTTCAACACCACTGTCTCTTTCCTACCTGGAATTCATCAAAACACAGTAGCCATGAAGTATTGCTAATTTCTTCTGCGACAGGAGGTATGGGGTCAAAAGGCTGAGCCCGCACAGAAGATGGGTCACGCTTGGGAAGGGATTTCTTTAAATTATGGATCTCTGAAGATAAAGAAATATAACAATGGTTTAGTATTACTTTCTACATTAAGCAAATCCACATGCTGATTGGTCAAGATGTTCATCATATTATTTTATGTCATATTCACCTTATTCACCATAACAGTGAAAGCATTGGGATATGCATGCTCTTTATTAATGTGAAAATTTAGAAGTGACTTTTGAGCGATTATACTAAAACAAACTCACCTCAGGCTCCATAAAATGTTGGTGAATAGTCACCTTTGACGACATCTTGGTGACTATTCGCTGATATTTACATCACCTTTGGCAACTAATTGTTAAATGAGGCAGGTGTCACATTTGGCAAACTTTTGATTCAATACTTACTTGAATGAACGTTAAGCATGAATGAATTGAAATGCACTCTAACTTTGTTTTCTACAGGAACAGTGTCATAAAACAAGTCCATCAGCATTGTTTTACCACAGCCTGTAAGTCAAATAGTACATAAATATGGTCAAATGTAGAAAAAGACAAGGTGATAGAGGAATTCATTGTTTTCTAACAGGTATACTGTAATACCTGGTGCACACTAGCGACATAAGGACATTATGTACCACTCATGATTGTAAACTGCATGCGTCAAATTGCAGTCCGCATCTTAGGGATCAGACATCCACATCTGTAAACCGCATTTGAACATGGATATGGATATTTGCGGTATACAAGTGCATACATTTACATTTGACATTTTTTATGTTGCAAATGATCATCATTAGATTACTTCACCAAAGCAATCTTATATTATTATTTTTATACTTTTTTAAACCACTAAATTTGTTTGTTTGATATTTTTCTTATGTTGTTAGGGGTTGCAAGTGCACACTTAAGATGGACAAATGTTTTATACCATGCTACAGAAGCAATACAACCAATAAGAACGTACGATAGCCATTGTATTCTGTAGCACTCCTCAATCTTACAGCACAGTCTAAACATTTCAAAAACTTTACCCTGTATTTTTCTCTAGCATCATGGTACAGTAGAAAAGAGTGTTTCTACAATGCTTAATCCATTCGCGGAACACTTAATGTGTTTCTTGTCACTTACATGTGTGTTTATTTAAAAGTGAGCACTATCTCAAGAATGTGGGATGCACACACAAAACTTACCAACACTGCCATATAAATACATCCCAGAAGGTGACTTGGGTGGTTTATTAAAATTAAACACCTTAAAAGTGAAAAAAAAAAACATATTCAACTCTTTTCCATTCCTCGTTTTTGAGAGGACATGAATTCTCCAGTGTTAAACTAATATATTATACAGCCGATTGTGTTTGAGCGTTTTACCCTAACAGTTCGCATGTTACGTTTGAACGTTTAAAAGTTGCATTGTGAGACAAAAAGTCAGATGTTTCCAAGGGCAACCGCCATGTGTATTTTCACTGACCAATCAGAGAGGACAGAACTCTTTGGTTCGCCATAGAAACGTCTCGTTTCATCCTAGAAACGCAACTTTCAAACGTTCAAACATAACGTGCGAACTGTTAGGGTAAAACGCTCAAACGCAATCGGCTGTAACTTTCCAGGATAAACTGGTAGCACCCATGGAATTTTGACTGCAGCAGCTTGGTTCCAACAGCTTTGCTAAACCTAGGAAAAGTTCAGTAGTGCATGATATGCACGAAATGCTAGATTTCGCCACAAAAATGCTATGAATTTTCAAGTTGAAGCGCTACACTCAACCAATCAGTTTAATCTTTTTTTTTGGGGGGGGGGGATTTGAATTGAAACCAACCAGTCACAGAAGACTGTCTATTTCCGAGCAACAGGCAAAAAATATATATTATTTCTGTTGTTTGTAGACTCTCATATCATTCACTGAGAGGGGGATGTAGGTGCTAGGCACTGGGTAATGCCAACAAAAATATGGTGGCTGACAGAGACTATTGAATGCTACTGCTTTACCTTGCTAATAAATCCCCTGCTAGCAGAGCTTGGATGATATTCCTTCACTTCTACATATAACCGTTGTAATTTCTCAACTATTTTTCTCTGATGATGGTCAACCCTTAGTTTTCCACTGTTGACCATTTCATAATAATCTTTCAAAGGTCCTTCAGTTAGAATTTCATCATCAGAATTCAATTTTCTTTCTATTTTTTGGACACCTGTTGAAATGTAATCAGAGAAAACACAGGAGTAAAGAGTGGGTTAAAACATCTCACTTGCACAGTGAGGCAAGAGTCGCAGCTTTGTTGGTTTGTAAAATCAGAATAGTAATAAATTGGGCTTTCTTAAAGTATTGGGCTACCGGTATTGCATTTAATTTGTAGAGCACCCCTTCTGAGGAACCAAGAAATTGGAAGGATATAGTCATGCACAGAACTTGTAATTCCAGGAGGGATACTATGTGCTCAGGTTGTATGAAATTCCAGGGGGTACAGGTCCAGAAATTTTGGAATTCCAAGGGGTGTGTTTGAAACTCCAGGGAATATAAAAGATATAAAATCATGAAATTTCATGAGGTATCCAAAATACAGAATTGGAAATTGTGGTGGTAAGGCACTATAGTATGGAATTCCAGGGGAAGCCAGAAATTCAATTCAATTGGGATAAACCTAAATTCCTAATTAAAAACCTAATTCCTAATTAAAAACCTAAATTCCAGAGCAGGGGTTTCTATAGAAGATGGCTAACGATGGTGAACTGGCGTTTACTTCACTGTTGACTGCCAGCAACTTCATTATTAAACCAATAGAATCCATGAATATGCCAATGGGCTATCACATTTTTTGTCTGTACCCCCACTGGTTGAGGACCAATAAATTCTTCAGGGGTGGGGGTAGGAGCGATTAGGGCTAAAGAATTCTTGGGGGTCAAGGCCTGAAAATGCTAAATTCTTGGGGGTGACTGCTAAATTCTTGGGGGGTGACTACTGAGAATTCGTCAAAATTAAAGAATTCTTCAGGGTGAGCACGTGAACTAAAGAATTCTTTGGGGTAATCGCATTTAGTAGGTCCTCAACCCAGGGGTTACAAATTTTTTATGGCAGAGCCCAATATTATCGTCCCCAAAACACAGGAAAACACCTTTTCTGCTACCGAAATTTTAGAATTTCCCGGAGGGCAAGCCCCCATATTAAGCACCTTAGAAGGCGCAGGCCTTACGCCTTTCATATGGAACCCCAAAATCCAGCCGCCTACTTCCCAACCTTAGCCTACTACATCAAAAATTATTGAAAACCCTGCAGAGGGACAAAGGCATTATAGGTGACCAATGATTTGGGCTGAAACGAATGCAGAAGGGTAACTAAACAACTAAATTTATGTATCAGTCAATTCCAGCGACGACCATGCCCCCCCCCCCCCCCCCCCCGGGACACCGTGGGGCATTTGCACACAACTGGGTTCCCTGGGGTGGGGAATTTGGAAAATTTTGCTGGCCCCGGGGTCGGGATTTGTTTTTCTCCAGGGGAGGGGAGGTGGGGAATTTTGGTTCTCTTTCACAATCTTTTAGCGCGTTGGGTTTTGTGGAACTACAACACCAGTTCACTTCCCTGACCAGTTATAACTATCAATTGGCGTTACAATGCCCCAGTTACAGAAAATAACGTAACACAAAATAAAATGCCGAGCATGGCCCATATACACCACTCTAGTTTTGAGATTGAGCGATGCCGGGGACGACAAATGAATGGAGTTTGTAGCCAAATGGCTACAACCGAGAATGGCCGAGAGAAATTAGTGGAGACGTTTGTTGTACGTCACTACTTTATTGCAATACCTTAGTAGAAGAATAATTTCAATTACGACTTGAGACTGACGGACTTGTTTCACTGTTTACTTATATTTTGTCTTGTTTCAGAGAGGAGAAATCTAAAAGTATAGTTTAAAAACGAACTATAAATGCTCGGACAGAATAAATGGAGTTGAACTTCTGAGCGGGAATATTTTGTAGGGAAGCTTTACGCAGTGTCGATGGAATCTTTGTCTTTTTCTGGTCCCGGGGGAGGGGCATTTGTCCAATTTTTGTCTTCCCCGCCGTCGGGTATTTTACACTTTTCCAGCCCCCGGGGTGGGGAATTTTTACTTTTAATTTTAGAAATGACCAAAATCCCGGGGGTTGCCCGGGGGGGGCATGGTCGTCGCTGGAATTGACTGATACATTACAGCATCATTTCCGACTATTCAAATCCACACAGCTTTCTCTAATTGTACATATAGCCCTGCTGCCTAGCTCGATTAGCTTGTGTCTGTGAGTTATTTTCTAGGCAGCATCATATCCAACGCATGTTTTTAGTTTTTCATCCTGTATATAATGTTCAGTGTTGATATGTAACTTAAATAAAGAAATTTGTTGTTGTTGTTGTTGTTGTCTCACTCAGTTCTTTCTGTGATGGAAAAAAATTAATAAATAAAATCCAGAACGATTTTTAAACAAACTTACCAGTAACTGTACTTAGAGCTGTAGAATGTCTTAAAAAACTAAGTAATTTGTTCGTTATTCTTGGAGGCCTAAATCGGTACATGATGGCCGCCATCTTGGATTTTGCAATCATGACGTCACGATTCTAGCCGAGAGAGCCTGAACCCTACTCAGTATGACGTCATAATTATCCCAGGCTCGCGCGACTACTTCACGTGCCTGGCCGCAAAGCTTGTTCCTATGAAAACGACATCGAAGCATAAATCGTTTATGCCTTCAAAATTTCCTAAATCTTAATGTCGAAATTAAATTAGTACGTTTTGAAGAATGGGGAATCCTCTCTCCAAGAAGCAGGAGAAGAATGTTATTATATTAGGGCTGGACAACAGTGGAAAGACGACGATCGTAAATCAACTAAGACCAAATGTAGTTGGAAAAGGTTCAAAAATTAAGTTATGTTTTCGTTGCAGCGTAGTTAACAAGGCGATGGCAGGTCGTTTTTTTGCACAGCAAATGGAGACTGTTTTGCCGTTAAATTATATTTCTTATTTTTTTTTTAAAGTCACATTTCGTGTCTAAAATAGTCCAGCTTTTTGGCATCGAACTTCGAAGTCAAATAAGTAAAGCTTACTGTAAATAAGATCTTCTTCGCTTATCTTTGAAGAACAATAATAAGGTAAGCTTACGTAAAATGTCCAGAAATAAGAAACCTAGGTGCTTTAATTACAGATCTTGAAGTAAGATTTACTGGCGTTTATATTGCATACTATCGGACTAGATACAACAGCCGATTGCATTTGATGAACGTTGGAAAGTTGCGTTTCTAGGATGGAATGAGACGTTTCTATGGAGAACCAAAGAGTTCTGCTCTCTCTGACTGGTCAGTGAAAAATAAACATGGCGGTTACCCTTGGCCAAAATAACCAATTGATTTCTTGCTCTCAAATAGCCCAATTTCGATATATTAAATTCTTACTTGAGTCAGAGGCTCAATCGAAAATGAATAATTTCTTTCTACTGTGTATTCCCCTGAGCCTTGTATCCAATTTAGAATTTTAACATATTGAAATTGGTCGATTTGCCAATCAGAACAATTTTTGGGCATCGTCATGTGTTTCAAACAGATTCTAAAAATATTGCAATTGAAATATTCCATCGCTCCTCAGAAATTCCTCGCCTCTGTCTCCTTTTCTTTGATTTTCACATGAATGCAAGCATCCTTATGTCTCTGTCTTCTCTGTACCTGCTTACTTCACTGGTGAAAAGCTACAATCGGGGACAAAAATAAGTAAACACTTGGCTATCCAGGCTGTTCCCCGCTCCCTGTTCAATGTTGTTTCGTGTGCACAGCGTTCAATTGAAATTGGCATACTCCAAAATTGGAAGGGGGAACGGGGTGTTTACGATACTTTTGTCTGCCGATGTAGCTTTAGGTAGCTGTCCCTAAAGTTTTGTTTATTAAATTTAATCTAAGTTCTCCTATCCTTCTATTTGTTTATGGATGTACAGAATGATATTGCTGTTAGAAATTTCATAATATTCAATAACTCACAATTTGTATACATTTTTTTCAGAACCCAAATCAATCCCAAGAGACTGTACCCACAATTGGCTTTGAACAAAAGGATTTTGTTTGTGAGGGGTAAGGCATACCTTAATCCATACATTAATCCATATCTTTCAGTATGGACATAGAAGGCAGGCCACTGTTGAACAAAACTTACAATCAGATTTAAAGTGTGAAAACATTCCAATCCTAACAAAATTTGTTGTACCAATGAAATTGTTTTAGGTGCAGTATCATTTGCGTTTTCATGCCAAATCTGATAGATCAGTAGATGTTGTTCACTTGTCCCTGCTCTCTGTATCTGCACTATATTCTGCCTTCTCCACCAGCAGAAGAGATCATGGTTTGACCTCTTAGTTTTCTATATCTACACTGTGATTAATATTATTTACAGAGTATGCATGAAAACAATTGATATGTCTGGACAAGGAAGATATCGTGATCTATGGGAACATTACTATAAGTAAGTAGTATGTGAGATGAAGGGGCAAATTCAGGAATTTGAGAAGGGGGTATTGGAGGGGGGAGGGGACTGTGAGATTGCACATTTTGTTCACAAATAGAGTAAACGTATGGGGGGTATCTCATATGGGGGGAGGCATGGCCCCCTAAGCTTCCCTGCTAAACCCGCCCCTGAGACATTATGTTTTAAATGATGTCCTGGTGAAAATCCTTAGGCAATATGATATTAGGAACCTATAGGGGGGCAGTTACAGGTTTTTCTTGTGCAGGATATTTTTTCCTGGCTTAGAGGAGTGCCAGAGTGCCTAATCGTCTCGCACCACCCGAAGCTCAGAAGCCTGCCTAATTATTTTTGGGGGATTTCTGCAACTCTTGCTGGAGGTACCCATCTCATGGGCTCCTCATGTTTAGGATCTTTTTCTTCAAAGATTTTCTATAATCATGACACATTCTGTTTTTTTTGGGGGGTATTTCAGAGACGTGCATGCTGTCATATTTGTTGTTGACAGCAGTGACAAAATGAGGATGTGTGTGGTCAAAGATGAATTGCTATGTGTTTTAAGACATCAAGGTACTGTCAAGGGATGAATGTCATTTATTTACATTTTTTTACTTGAAAATTACTATCATAAAAGTTAAAATCAATTTGGAAAATAAAATAAAAAATCCAGCACATGGTTCACTAAACACTACATGTGTCTATCAACTCCCTAAATTTGAGGTCAATATCATATAGAAACAAGTCCGACTTAGAGCTCCGAGAAGTAGCAAATTTTTTCATCAAAATTGAATTGCTGAAAAACTCTTTCATAGTTTTTCCGGGCTTTCACAGTTTTTGGCTTGCTCTGCCCCTTATTGAAAGCCAGTTGTACTAAGCCAATCATGTTTTGAGGCACATGCTGATGCTATGTCAGGAAAAATCGTAAATTTGCCAATGTTGTCTAAATTAAACTAGTATATTCTATACCTTAAAGACGCCAACTTACTTCCTTAAAGGAGAATTGCTTGGTGTTTTAAGAAACCAAGGTACTTAACCAAGGGCCAAGGGATTATGTAATTTGCCTAGGGAAATTGCTTGTTTGTTTTTTTTACAACATTTAAGGTACTGCCAAGGCCCCAGGGATTGTTTTTTGCCATAGCTAGGCTGGGCAGATGATAGGTCAAACACTTCTGTTTATCAAATCCTTTTTGTGGGTTGGGTCTCCCCTCCCCTGGGGTTTTACCATTTTACAACATCAGATTTTGGACCCTGATCATAAAAATAAATATTGAATCCAGCTGATAACCTTTTTGATCTTGTTCTAGACATTGTAACCAAAAAAATACCTATGCTATTTTTGGCTAATAAAATGGACTTAAGAGATGCTTTATCTTCTGTACACGTAAGTAAAGAATAATTTACAAGGAATCTTTTAGAACTCTCTTGTATGATCTGCATTTTTTGCATCAAACATAACAATAAATGCTGCACTTGCATGCATTTTCTCAATAACACTAAAAATGTTCCTTATAGTGTGGTACTAATTGACAAAAACTGTTTTATCATGCCTCTTGTACTTATTAGTATCATTGGTGCTAATTTGAGCCCCCACAAAATATGTGCTTGCTTTATTTTAACAATTTTCTTTACTTGATCTTTTCCTAGGGTCAGAATTCCACTTCATGTTTTATTATTTTATTTTATTATTTTGCAGATCTCCCGTCTGTTAGAGCTAGATAATATCAAAGACAAGGCTTGGCATATATGGTAAGAGAATACTTTAACAAATTATAAGTTGTTCAGTTGTGTCCTGGGTGAAAAAAAAATCCATCACTAGCCCAAAAACAATAATAATTCCATATTTTCAAATTGTGTGGTTCCAGAAAATATCCATCCCCCCCCCCATGGAAAGGTGTTGAAAAGTGACCCCTCCCCCCCCCCCCCCCCCAAAAAAAAAAAATTTTATATATATATATATATATATATATATATTGTCTGGAACCACACATTGCTCATTGTTGCATGGTCATGCTAATGTGCTTCGTGTTGTCTCTTCTACAGTGCATCAAATGCCCTGACAGGAGAGGGGTTGGGAGAAGGAATAAAGTGGCTATCAGGTAACCACACCCTTTTCACTTAGTTTCACCCAATACCATCTTCATCAGTTCTTCTATGTCATCTAAGGCCACTGCCAAACAAAAAATATGATTTGATAATTTAAGGTGGCTCATCAGGGTGGATCCAGGAACTTCAGAAAAGGAGGGGGGGGGGGGGATGCATGGCAGAAATACAAAAATGAGGGTCTGAAGTCATAACATAATTTGATACAGCTGGAAATACTTTTTTTCTTGACCTGACAGTGTCCAATCAACTCCTAATCTGGTTGAACATATTTGTAATTGGTCGGACATAAACTATATATGCAAACCTTTTGACTCTCTTTTGTATATTGACTTTTTGACTTTGTTGTTGTTGTCTATTTCAGAGCAAATCAAAGAAACGAAATAGAAAATGATGTGCAACACAATATAATTTAGCATGCTTAGCTGGGCCGAGCCACTGAAGAAATTGTGGAGGTATTTTAATACCAAACGACAACAGAAGTCATTTTAAGGAAAATTCCCCTCAGTCCAATATGAAAAAAAAACTATATCGGATTTCTATGACTATTATGTCATTTGTGTCAATCCATGTTGCAGCCTCTCTTAGGGCCTGTTTGCTGGGCTGGCCTAGTTTATAAGCGAGTTCTTTTGTTCCCTGTTCCCTGGCGGCCTGACAAAACAAAATATTTCTGCCTGGCTTACCTCGCCAGCCATGAACCATGTAAACTGATCCCTGAGAAGTTGTAATAATTTCACGACAATATGAAAAACAAAGTAATGTCGGATTATTTTATTATTTTTATTTTATATTACCTGCTGGGATTTCCGTTACCGGAAGAGTGGGTACGGTTTTGTACAAACTCATTCATGTTATTATTAGCATTATACATTGTAACTTGCTTGTTGCAAGTGTTACGAAAAGTGCTTTTTTATCACCATATATCTTCACTCTTTCCAATATTATTATTGACAGTGTTATCTTATCTACCCAAGCCTCACACTAATCCAAGATGGCAGCAATGTGAAAGCAAACTCTGTTTTTTTCTACCTTAAATTACTCTCAGGGGCATGGTCAGGAATTTTAATAGTCCGAGGGAGCCCAACATTCTCGAACCCAGAGCCCCCCTGCTCGTCTCCTCGCGGGGGAGACCCTGGGGACATCCATTTGAGGACCTTTGCTGATTTGCTGGTTTTGAACGTTGGTGCATGCGCAGAAAGATCTTTCTCTCTCTTTCTCGGCTGTCACCAGAGCCTCCCCCGCGAGGAGACGAGCCATTTACTGTATTTTGGTTGCTAGAAGGGGGGTTGTGGTCCCCCTCCCCCTTGCTACAGTATGCCCCTGACTCTCGAGCAGGCTAAATCTGCCTTTGTACAAAGTTTGCTATCTATCCCTATTTTACAAGGGTGATCATATTAACCCATACTACAGCCAATATTGTATTACAGCCACCCTTCGTCTGCTTCCGTCGCACACATTTATCTGCCTTTCCGCCTCCCCAGGGGAAAAAACATTTTGATGAATCCACAAATGCATATAATCAACTGTACAAAGTGTAAGAATTGTTGTATTATACAGGTCGCCCAACAGCCTCCCCTGTAGTTTTTTTAGAGTACAGCATGGTGTCAAGTTCCTATTGTCTCCTATTTTTTGGCCAAGACAGTCAAAAGCAGTGAAAAGCTTATTTTTTTTAGCTTTTGACTGCAAAAGGTAACTCTAATCCAGTCGATTTTGCGCCAAAACTTGCTACATTTCTACTAGTAATGCTACGAGCCTGAAATTAATTTCACATTTTTCTTGCCCTCAGATCCCCCTAGGGAAATAACCAATTAAACCAGACACCTAAAGTTTCGCTAGAGTAGTGCTATAACTTATAGCCTACCAATAGCCCAACCAATCAGAATGCAACATTGATGATAGGCCCTTAGTGGAATTTAGATCACATTCAACAGTCAATGAATATAAACAACACGAAGGCAAACAGTGAAAATGTTAATTATTTTATTGACGAAAATTGTAAATAGAGTTAGTTACGATATTCCACAGTAATAAAGCAAATAAACTTTAAGATCTGCCATGTTTGTGTCACTTGTTTATTTGTTTGTTTTTACCCTAGTTTTTAAACATCCTCGAAAAAGTCCTGAAATTGTGGGTGACACATCCGTCCCTCTCTGCTTCTGGGACTATCCAGAAGCACCGAATTTATGAGTTCCTTTTCTTAATATTGACAAAGCTGTTTAATTTTTTAAATAAAAAGTAGCCTGAGAAAGCCGACACCACTTTTCGCTCGCCATTCTCGTACCCTGAGCTCCCCGGGCCATCTGCTCGCAGGGGAGGCTCTGGTGACATCCATTTGAGGCCTCCCCCGCGAGGTTACGAGCCGGGGAGCTCTGGGATCGAGAATGAGCGCTCGCCGAAAGAGACTCCCGCATCTGCGCGCTCAAGCCAAACATTCCATACTGATGACGTAGTTTGACCCAGATCTGTCAAAAGAACTAGATGACTCATTTTCATAACACACAAATCACTTAAAGGCCCATTACACCTTTCCATAATGCATTGCACGCCGTAGTGTGGAATGGTGCTGTAAATGGTGTGGAACGGTGTGGAAGGTTTTGGTCTTGAATAACAAAACTTAAAATAACTGTTCAAAAGCTTTAATGAATCTATCAACTGGCCTGTCAATCTTTTCTTATTTGAGATGTCAAGGATATAAACACCACGGCGCGCAATGCATTATAGAACGATGGCATGGGTCATTTATAGCGTGAAATTCATATAAGATGAAAATGGGTGCAAATAACTTTAAACGTCCGCTGATCGATAACAAACTACGTCATCAGTGTGGAATGTTTGGCTTGAGCGCGCAAACGCCTCTTTGCAGGAGTCTTTCTGCGAGCGCTAACTTCTGTCAGCTTTCGCAGGTTACATAAAAAGCAGTTACGTCGCAAGCCTGCGCCGCTGTCGCCATTCTCGAACCCAGAGCTCCCCGGCTCGTTTCCTCGCGGGGGATGCTCTGGTGACAGCGACTGACGCATGCGCGAGATTTAATACAGAGCCGCAGAGAGAAAGATCTTTCAGCGCATGCTCCAACGTTCACAAACAGCCAATCAGCGAAGGCCCTCGAATGGCCGCCACCAGACTCGAGTCGGGGAGCTTTAGGTACGAGAATGGCGCCGCCGTTAGTTTGACGGTCGTTCCACTTTCGTTTTATCTGAAACGAGCGATACGTAAGTGGCTGCGTAGGAGCCTATTATGCCGCTGAAATCCAGTTAAATAAATGAGTACAAAAGCATTAAATACGATCACTATTATCAGACTTTCTCCCGTTCTATTAATGTATCGCGCCCCTCAATAATCAGGCAGAAAACAACAGCGATCATTTCCAATTAGATAGTCAGCTTCAGAGCTCTCAACGCGGAAAACCCGCGGAAAAAACGAGCTATTATTTTGAGTGTAGCATCACTTCATTTGGAATTCAGCGCCCAGTTGTACGTCATATACGACACTTTGAAGTTCCCGCTACTCAACAGTTCTTCCAGTTGGGTTCGCTTTTGCCCTTCTCCCATGTGACGACTCACAAACTGTGCGACCTGGTAACAATAGAGCAATTTTCAAATACACCTACCCAATCACGAAGGCGAGAAATTACAATAAAGTTGCTGCTGAATGGCTTCTTCGTCAGCCAATCACAAGCCAAGTAAAACAACTATCACGATGTGAGCACGTGTCTGATTTCTTTAAGACAAGCCAAGTAAAAACACTATCACGCGCTGAGCACGTGCTTGCCAAATATACAGCTACGTTTAGTTGATTAAAAATTCGGTTGGTTGATAGACATGAGGGACCAGTGAGAATGAAATGCTGACACAAAAACAAATAATTTTCGACACTCATCTGGAAGCCTCTCTCAGAAAACTGTGGTTCATCTCGTGATCCTTCTAAAAGACGAACGAGGAGGATGAGAGTAGTATAGCATGTCACGTATTGGACCAAAAGTCTTAGTTTTCGGTGTGACCATAAATTATTCAGTTGTGACAAGCGAGTAAATATTCACGCGTCGAATGCAATGAGCCGTGACATTAGGTGGTTGCCGATATTTAAGTATGAATAAAAGCTAATTCGATCTTTTCTTTTAAAATCAAACGGCAACGACCTAATAGCATGGCTCATTGCATTCGACGCGTGAATATTAAGAGGAAATCCGCTGAGAAATCGAGTAATCTTGACACAAAGTGGAAACAATTTTTAGATAGAGTATTAAAAAACGAATTTCCTTGTTTCTAGCATTTTATGAAAGGTATTGATAAAATAAAGAATTGGCGATAACACCGAGAAGAAATTCCCAAGGAAACCTGAGAAATAATTTTTCCAAGTTGTGAAGATATGGTGTTGGTTGTTGATGTTCATTTCATAGTGCTGTCAACCTATACAAATTGTATGGATTTGGACAACTTTCAGGATTCATTTTCGATGTTCGGTGTTGTAAGAAATGATTTTTTTGGTTCAGATATCAAAAGCAGTAAGACAGAAGTCTACAATATGATGTAAATAATTTTGTTCCAAGAATTTTTTCCAATCGTTACTCGATTTTCAAATGGATTACGTCTTAAATCGCTTGTCACAACAAAACAGGAACTTGTCACGCCATAAAATTAACATTCGTGTTGGATCGTTCAGGTCTTCGTTCATAACTTCGAGAAAAAAGTTCCAAGAACACCCATTCTTTCCCATAATATGTCTTCGGTGGTAACATCATGTTGAGTCCAAGTTGTAAAATCTTTTGTTTGAAATTGATCCATTGTTTTTCAGCTGCTCTGATTGGCTAATAGACCGCAAAGGCTCTCGTTGATGATGTGTCTTTAAAGGGGCTCTCCCACGCTTGCTGACCACTTCTCTGACAAGAAAATAGCTCAAATCGCAATCCAATTCCATCCTCTTGATAACAGGTCAAGACAACCTAAAATTGCATTTGTCTAACACTTGAAAGGTTTGTCTATTAACCTGGAGGATTATTTTGATTACTACATGCAAATGTACATGTGTTTTCACGGATACAATTTTACCTATTTTAAGTCCACGGCGGACGAATATTAAGCGTGCGAGTGCCCCTTTAAGCACCTTTGCTCCATCACGTGACACGCTAGGGCTACTCACAGATCGTGTACAAAAAGAGGTCTGGTCGCTAGCCTTTTTACCGTCAGGGTTTCTTACCTCTTCGTTATTACGACCGAAATCCTCCTTGTACCACTGAAATATCTTACTCAGTCGAATCTAAATAGAAAAACATAGAAAGTATTTCTAGAGAATTCTATAGAACTGACTTAATAGAGCTCTTCGTTCATAGAAGATATAGCCTTTGCTAGTTGCAACATTTAGTATATACTGATTATATTGAAAATAATCACAAGCACCTTAAAAATGTTCTGAAAAACTTTTCGGTCGAAACAAGATTAAACAATAATTGAAACGTGGATATCAAAACAAACACCTATATTTCGGCTCGTTAACTAGCCTTCATCAGGGTGAATGATGAAGGCTAGTTAACTAGCCGAAATATAGGTGTTTGTTAGAATATCTTTTTTTTCGATTAAAGTCTGGCTTACTTTATGGTATGTAGCACGTTTCTTGAATTCTGATTGGCTCTCACCCATGGATGCATAAAACTGTATACGACGGAACGTGCCATCAGCGCGCGCGCTAAAAAGAACCAATGAAAACACCGTTTGGCGCGCGCTGTTTTTTTTTTTTTGCCTTTTGGTAGTGGTATGAAACAAATGGACTGGCCCCGGTTAAGCGGGCTGAGTTCTTTTGTTCTCCATTCCCTGTAGGCCTCAGAACAAAATATTTCAGCCCGGCAAACCGAGCCAGCCCGGTCGATAAAAACTGGCCCTAAAAGAGCAGTGTGATGGCAACTTAGCTGTGTGTAGCCGGTAAAACACTCAACGGTCATAACCGCCACGCGGACTCCCCAAGGAAAAACAGAACTATTAGAACTCCAAGAAATCACACAGAGACAGCAGAACAAAGGTAGGCATGATTTATTGTGAAACATCGAATTGTTTTAGCAATTTACCGAGTTTTACCGTCGGGGTGTATAGCTATACAAGTATTATGCGCGTGGGTAACCTGTGTTTGAAGTGAATTACTCTACATTAGCCGCATTACCTTTTTTCGTTATGTGCCATTGGCGACCAATAAATTTTAGTCGCCAGAAAACAATTTAGTCGTCACATAAACGTAGATCTCTACTGAAGTTAGAAAGATGGGGTGCCATAAGGCAACTAGCTCTAAAATGTTTATCACCAAGCCCTATATTTAGTCGCTATTTGCGAGTCCCATAGTCGGGCCGTGGAGCAAATTAGTTCGTTGATACACGTTCCGTCTTGAGCCATGGGACTGTGTTGGCTTAGAAAAGTTTGCATCCCGACGACACGCTCCACAAGGAGTCTGCTCTATCGTTTTCGAGCACCTATCATATCTAGAAGTCCTGACAAACTGACCGTCTTTTATACTTTCTGAAAATAAGGGATTTGTCTCCTCGGCATTTTGAACGCCAGACTGACTCTTTGTAATAGCAACGTCGTGTTTCTTGGTGTATTTCTCGTATCTCGAAGGTCGAATTGTCGTTAAAGCTTCTCCAGGTCCTTCATCCCGAGCCATCGGCCTAACGAACTGTCCACATCTCATGCTTTTAGAGAACATGGTATAAGTGTTGCCTTCATTCCGAACGCTAGTCTGACTTTTCGTAACCGTAAGGTTATTCTTCTTCATGTATTTCTCGTATCGTATAGGTCGAATCGTTGTAAATACTCCTCCAAGGTGTTCATCCCAAACATTACTGCCATGACATTCGGCATGTCTTCGTTGCTTTTGTAGTGTTGTCAAATGAGTCTTGGCTGTGTTACAAGGAGGGCGTATGGCCTGAGCAGTGTTACGTGTTGTACATGTAGTTTGCGTTTCTCTCGCGATATGGTACCCGAATTTTCTACATGGAGTAGAATGGGGAGAAGCTAAACCATCATTCGTAGATACTTTTGCCGTGATTCGCAAGTCTTTAGAAACTGAGTTCTCATTTAAAACAGCCTGGTTTTCGTCTCTCTCGCAGTTCTGAGAAAAACACTTCGGGCAGGATATTTTCGACGCAACATCATGTTCCACTGAATTTGGATTTATTTGGCTCATAACCAGTGAAGGGAAATTCGCAATCGAAATAAATATTCTGCTCAAAGCTCACACGCTCGGGAAGAGCTACTTCGGCCAATCAGTGCGGCTACAATGCGTTTTGATGATTAGCAATTAGGCTGTTTTGATGCGTTGATTTTTAATTAGGCAAGGAAATTACCGAATATCCTCTTTAAAATCGAGTTTGCTAAGTGATTTACTACTAATTTACGGAAGCAATTAGTCAGCGTACACACACATGCAAATATAGTTCTGAACTCTGGAACGTTATACTTTAGTGCTGGCTTTAGACTGATAAAACGTGACTGGAGAGAAACTCAGTGGATTTCATATTAACATGAGTTATTCCTTGCCATCAAATGTGTTTAGAAAGGCCAAAGAGTCGAAAGAAATCCGTACGACTCTATCGAGGACATTGAGTCTTGAACAACCATGCTACCTTTGTCGAAAACACGGCCACTACTCAGAGAAAAGTAATACGGGAAATAATACACGTACTAGGGATTGTCAGTTGGCTGGGGGCAAGCAAAATTATCTTGGCCTTTTTCCATTTTTAACTCCTATTGGTGATAAGAAGAAATGGAGAAGAAAAGGAATGGTAGATGTACCAGAGTCGAGAATGCGTTTCACAACACCGAGCACAAAGACTTCGAGATACAACAAATATATATCGCAAGGTGAAGAAAGCGAACATAATTCGAATCTAAAGTCGTCCCTGGGTTGTTGCTTGCCACGACTGTCGAGATTGAGGTTTTCTAGAGAAGGAAGTTGGAATGTCTATGCAACAGATAAGAAAATAAATAGGAGCAAATAGCTGGTAAAGATCAATGTGAATGCATTGGGACTGTTTCGACGAAGAGCTAACGCTCGAAAAGCGTCAGCAAAATCCTAGTGCTCCACCGCGATAAATAAAGCAGTCAACCTTCTGAACTTTTAGTTGTTATTGTTCATGTTTACGTCCCCACCAATCTATCAGTAAAACTATATGATGGACCTGATACTGTTTCATTCTGGAATGAATCAATGATAGAGAGCATTAGAACAGAAAACTGATTTATGTGTGTTTCAAATTCCGGTACAGTTTTTCCGGAGATTTTACCTGCGTGAAAACCACTAATTGCAATAGACTATTTGTAAAACAATTATTTTATCTTTTGTACACACCTGCGCGAAACCAATTTTGTAAATAGACTATTTTGTAAAACCATTATCATTTCTTTTTGTATATTGTAGCAGTTTTTCCTGCGGTTTTACCTGCGCGAATTTAACCACTTTTGTAAATAGGCTTTTTTGTAAAAAATCTTAATGAACGAGCTTGACAACCCGACGAAATTTGGTAAATATTTTTCACTCCATGTTCAACGACATTTAACTTTGTAAACGTTGATCTAATACACTCATTAAAAACGTAACTTCGGGGCATAGAGCGGAATTCAGATGAGTGTCGAAAATTAAACGCAAATACAAAACCACTAGCCAATCAGGAGTGGAAGCCATTCAACCACTAGCCAATCAGGAGTGGGAGCCATTCGACAACAAACCAATCAGGTGGCGAAGTAAGTAGACTTGAGTTCGGTCATGACGTGAACATTGGCGCGTTTTGTTTTAGTTCGCAATTTGATTGGCTGAAAGACAAAGGACTTTGCTCTCGATCAATAGAAACACTGACTTAACGCAAGTCTGATTTACTCATCTGAAATCTGCTCTTATATTGAACACTTATCTCCCATCCACGTCCAAACAATGTTTAATAAAACAAGGCTTTTCTTCGCCTCACAAAATGAAAGTTTCTCACTTCAATAAACTCCACTAGCTAAATGTTCACTTAGGCCTAGGACATACGTCGAATCTCACTCGCATCGAATCTATTTATAATTGATTCGAGGGAGATTCGACTTAATTTAATTTTGCAGCAAACGTCAAATTCATTGTACAATACACGCTTCATTTGATCCCGGGAATAAATTACAAGCACGCTTTTCCTGCACTTTTCGTTCAACAAGTGTGCATGAAGAACGCGTGATGCAGTTTCTTCTCTAAAAGAATGCATTTCCCTGTGCATGCCGCGTGTTTAGTTGAGTGTCCATTTTGAATAATTTGACACAACCAAACCAAAACAATGTGATAGTAAAATTCTACTTTTATTTATTATACTGGTCTGGGCAGCCAGTGTGCATCAGTGCGACTTTCATTAGATCGGTGTGCTCTTTCTTTAAAGCAACTTTTGTAACTGAGAGCAGGGGACAAAGTTGGATATCCGTCTGTGTTCTCAACATTTTCGACTACGCCGCATTTATTTGCAAACCTGTATTTCGCAATTCAGCTCAGCTCAACAGGCTCAGAGAGATCCTTCTCTTGTAGGGATTTGCGACACTTTATCTATATTTGCGCCATTTTATCTTTTGAAGGCAAGTTCACATAGAACGCATGCACTGTAAGGGGGGGGGGGATCCAGGTTTTGTTCATGGGGGAGAGGCTATTTTCGCGACGTTTGCGCAATATCTCAAATTTGAAATAATTATTTTCTAATTTGCAGGATTTATGAATTGAATTCGACGCGAGTATAACGCGGCGTTTGCCGCTAGGTCGCACCACAGTCGTATTATCCGAGTAAAATTCGACGTATGCCCTAGGCCTTAGTAACACATACAATACAGATTATTAGTTTTGTCCTTGGAACAGTTTCAGCAGTTTCCTTTTGGAAGGTAAGCATTTAATCAAACCAGTTAAACAAGTCTACGGGTGTGAATTGGGGTATCGAGAATACTATTGTTACTACTATTATTTTCGTGTAATTTGTGGGTATTTGTTTAACCCAGTGAACAGGTTTACAAAGGAAATTACTGGAAATAAACATACATAGAATAGAAACTTTATTAAAATGTCAATAAAACCACCTAGCTGGGGAGAAATCTCCCTTACTAATACGGGGACATTATAAACAGAAAAATATTAAATAAATAAATAGATAAATACTAATAATTGATAAAAGCTATATAAGATAGATACTAAGAATTGGTAAAAACTATATACAATAATATTACTAAATCATGTTTACGATAAAATATGGCTATGTACAATAAAAATTACTTTAAGAAGAGCACAGGCCGCAACTCCTACATCCATCATCGATAAGTTTGCTTAAGTCAAGTTCTCTAATATATTTTTTAAAACAGTTTAGTGATGCTACGTCTCTATATTTCTTGGGGAGTTTGCTCCATAACTTTGGGCCTAAAAATCTAAGAGAATGTTTACCGTAAGTTACAGAATTAAATCTTGGTAATGTGAAGTCGGATTGCCTTAGGTTGTAACCATTAGAATGTCTGCTAAAAATGTCGCATATATAAGTGGGGCAAAGCTTGTGCTTAACCTTATACATAAGAGTGCAGAGGTCTTGCAAGCGCCTATTTAGTAGTGTAGGTAAGACGGCCTTGCCCAACAGTTTCTCGTAGCTTGAGTTGTTGTCCTTAAAAACAGCTCTAAGGCCTCTTTCTTGTAGTCTTTCAAGTTTACGCGTATCACTGGCCTTACAGAAATGCCATACTAAGTGACAGTATGTTAAATACGGCAAAATTGCACTTTTAAAAAGTACTAATTTACACTCCATAGGAATTAGATTTCTTAATCTCATTAGAACGCCTATTCGTTGGCTAGTTTTCCTACAAACAGAGTCTATGTGTTTAGAGAAATTGAGATCAGAGTCTAAAGTCACGCCTAGTAATTCAAGATTTTCTGCTGTTCTAATTTCCTCCCCGTTAACATAAATATTGCTGTTATTCAGATCAAAGCCAGAGTTCATGACTTGATATTTCTTTATATTCCCAGCTAAGAGGTTGGACTCGTACCAGCGCGTAGCCAGATTTGCACTCTCTTTAAGTTGCAAAGTAACATCTACCTGATTATCACCAATGTGATAAATCTGGTGGTCGTCCGCGTACATTGACAAATTCGCATTTAAACCATAAGGTAAATCGTTTTGAAACACATTCCATAACAGCGGGCCAAGAGCGGAGCCCTGAGGACAGCCTCGGTTTACTAGTCGACTCGAACTCACGTGACGGCCAGTCTTCACCTGATATTTCCGGTCGGTGAGATAACTGTTTAGCAGTTGGATAGTGTTCTTCTCGAAACCGTATGCTTTGAACTTGCTCAGTAATAACGGTGAATGCAAGGAGTCAAAAGCCTTTGACATGTCTGTAGATAATATACTAACGACCTTACGTTGATCCCTTGCAAGTCTCCAGTCTTCCACTAGATTAATTAATGTTGTTTCACAACTGTGCGCTTTACGATAAGCGGAAGATTTAAGGTATATGCGGTCGCTGAAACAGCCGTTTATTTGTACCCCCACTAATTTTTCCAGAACTTTACTTGTGCATGGTAGCAGTGTAATTGGCCGGTAGTTTTCCTTTGCCAATCTGTCGTCCTTTTTGAATACTGGGGCCCAGTCCCCACATTTCCAGTCTGTGGGCCACACGCTTTTGCTTATACAAGAGTTAAATAGAGTGGTCAGCGGATTTGCCAGTTCCTCAGCACCAATTTTTAAAGCTTTGGGAGGGATGCAATCAGTACCAGTAGCTTTATTCGCATCTAGCGATTCCAGCACTTTTAGAACTTCTCCCTGCTTGACAGGTTGGATGCCCAGGCTCTCAGTGTAGTTACTGTATTCTTGTTGTATCCTTTGAACACAGGGATGGTCCACGAAGTCCTGAATAGAACTTTTTTGAGCTGCCTGGCCTCCAATACCGTCTGCTACAGTAGCAAAATATTCTACCAGTTCCTCGGCCACTTGCTGCTGATCAGTGATTACACTGCCATTTACGTTCAAATGGATGTCATTCTTTTCGACACAGCCCTTAGATCCTAAAAATGGTTTGAATGTGCTGAAAATGACTTGGGATTGTTTTTAAGGTCGTCAGTCTTTTTGCTCCAATATGATTTGATAGCCTTTCTTCTTTGCTTTGTAGCCTCGTTCCTAGCTATGCGTCTCATTTCCCAGTTCTCTGGAGTTTGTTTTTCATGTATTTATTATTTGCTTTGCGTTTAGCCTTAATTGCGTTTTTCCAGTCCGAAGTCATATAAGGAACGTCCTTGTCACGCACGCGCATTTTTTTCACGGGCGCCACTTCATCCAAGATGTCATTTAATAAAGTGTTCCATACATAAACCTGATCATCGACATTATCGAACAATTGCCCCACATCCCAAGGGGCAGAGGACAAAAGTTGTTTATAATGATCACGATCAAAGTTCTTATAGCTCCGAAAAGTAATAACCTTGGCTTTGTTGAGATTTATTTTATGCTTTAAGACACCATAGACAAGATGATGGTCACTTAAACAGGGATGATAGTTACCAGAACGCTGGAAGACTTCCGGTCTATTAGTGAGCACAACATCTATCAAACTCTCAGTTATAATAGAGCCACGCTTTTCTATTCTAGTCGGCTTGGTAATTAAACATTCGAAGCCTTGCTCTATTTCCAAATCAAGGAGTAATTTCCCTTCAGGCTTATCAGGACGCATTCTATCCAAATTTAAGTCTCCGGTGATTACCACAAAGTTACTTTTAAGACTCGCCCAGTTACAAACATGGCTCAACTCGTCTTCAAGAAGTGTCTGATATTCACCACAGAGGGGTCTCGGGGGACGATAGATGCCGATGATTATCATATTGTCCGCTTCTGTTTTTATTTCGAAGGCAATGATTTCCAAAGTCTTGTAGTTCCTATCAGGCTTGAGTCGTGACTTAACCACACAGGTAGATATTAGTGCCAAGATTCCGCCACCGCCTTTTTTCCTGTCATTGCGATAAAGCGAAAAACCCGGGATGCTGAACTGAGCATTAGGATAGCTCGCGTCGATCTTAGTTTCACTAATGAAAATTATTTGAGTGTTCAATTTCCTGATAATTTCCGTAAGCTCTTCAAATTTATTTTGGATACTGTTAATGTTCAGGTGTGCGATTAAGAGATCCTTGTTATGTGATTTCCTGAATAGTTCCAGTTGATCATTATCAACATCCCCTGAGTATGTTCCGCATTTGTTTGTGCTAGCGTTGAGTCGTCTTGATCACTCTCTGTTTGATTTAGCAAGTCTTGTTCCTCAGTTTCTTCAAAGAAGGAGTCTGTGAGTGGCGGTAGCGCACAAGTGGGGCAAGTCCATTCAATATCTGGTCGACTTAAGTAGTATTGGAAAATAGGCCGGGTCATATGAAGGCACTTGGCATGAAACCACTTATCACACTTGCAACACAATATGGCGTCCTGGTTGTTTTTTACTGCCTTCTCGCATTCACCACAAGGGTATTTAGCCAACGTTTTCTTTCCCTTAGGTCCGGGGTTGGACGAAATATCTCCACAGGCAAGCAGGTTTCTCTCTAAGTTGAAGCTGCTTATGCCGTTGGTTGTATATTGGACTCTGCATGACACGTACCGTTTGGCGCGAGATTTAAGTCTTCGATGAGCCATCGAGTTTAACACAAACTCTGTTGCCGGGTTCGATTGAAACACACTTCCAAGTTGAAAGGACCGCGGTATGTTAGTGTTATCGATATTCTCTCTAATGGTGACAGCCGTTAAAGCAGAAAAGCTAAAAATTTTAGAGAGCTAGTCTCGGTCCATCCGACCGCCATGATGCGTGACGCCTTGCTTTAACAAGAATAGAGATTCTGCAGTGTGGATTTGGAACGGGCCTCAGATCGAAAGTTGTCACCTGATTCTTAGACCACCGTCCACACGTATCCGGATATTTTCAAAAACGGACATTTCTGTCTCCGTTTGCACCTACCGTCCACACGTATACGGCGTTTTCGAGCACAAAAACTGAAGTTTTCGAATTAGATTTAGATAGATTTAAAAACGAAGGTTTTCAAATACGATGACGTCAAAGTTAGGATCCAGTCATTCCCTTACCCAGAGCTCCCCGGCTCGTCTCCTCGCGGGGGAGGCTCTGGTGACATCCATTTGAGGACCTTTGCTGATTGGCTGGTTTTGAACGTTGGTGCATGCGCAGAAAGGTCTTTCTCTCAACGGCTCTGTATCAAATGTCGCGCATTCGCGAGTGGCTGTCACCAGAGCCTCCACCGCGAGGAGACAAGCCGGGGAGCTCTGGGTACGAGAATGGGATCCAGTGCACTTGCATTACGAAGGGCGCAAGCGTTCGCATCCCCGCGCATGCGCGATAGGCGAAGTCTTGCGTATTCGAATAGTTTTCGCGTATACGTGTGGAAGAGCAAATACGATTTAAATACGGTCCGTATGGACGCGGATTTTTTTAAATACGGAGAAAAAAATCTCCGTTTTCGAAAAAATATCTGGATACGTGTGGATGGGGCCTAAAACTGAAACTGTCTGCGAAACTGTCATGTTAGCCACTCCTTTGTTATTGTTATTGTTGTCACTCGATATTAGAGACGAATCTTAATAAACATCTAAAAACAAAGTTTTAGATTTGATTTACCAAATTCAATCGAGAAATTGCTCTATATTCTCTAAATCAGCCGATGGAAATGGATGCTTTCTCCGACTTGGTATGTTGCTATGCTGTCAAAATGGCGGCTGACACAGGCTCTTTAAATTAGAGCACAATATTCTATGACGTAATCGGTGAAATAGAGCACGCGTGATGTTGGAAGACACGAGAACGTTTCGAGTGTCTCTCCCAACATCACAAGTGCTCTGTTTGCCGATAAAGTCATAGAAAGTTGGGCTCTAATGCTTTTATGATATAGCGGGGGAGAACCATTACTTTATCGGTGAAATAGAGCATAGATCAGAGCTTCGAGTAGGGGAATCATTACTCATTTCATTAATAACTTTTACTTGAAAAACGATATCGCACTCGTCGCTTAGCGACCCAGGCAGGTCTTAGAAACATCAAAAAAAGAAAAGAACAGTAGGGCACATACCTCTCGTTTGGCCATATTTAACTGGCAGCCGTCGTCTCCTTCAAGAAAAGCTTCTGCTGCTAATTTAAGCTCGTTGTTAACACCCTGAGAAAAAAACGGAAAAAATGGTATCCATTATAGTTACTTGGTGATGATACTCTTATTCATGTTTTGTTTTATTCCACGCCCTCTTGCTCACTCGCTCAAAGACTCACTCGTTCGCGCTATGACACGATGTAATAATAAGCAATTATTGGATAAGGTTGAGTATGACTTCATGAGTTAGCAAAAAGCTGATGTGTGACGTGATTAGCAGTTTTGGGCGTAAACTTCGTTGGAAAGCAGCAAAACAATACGGCCTGTCAAACTCCCAAAGTTAACGCCCACAAACATTGACCACACAGTCTCTTTCGGAGGGGACTAGCCTTTCTCCCAGGATGCAATGTGGGCGGTCATTCTCCAAAATGGCGGATGGTTTTCATGACGTCACTAAGTGACAAACCGCGCAGTCAAAAAGGAGCTGGGCACGAGGCTAAGCGGGCACTAACTGGTTCCGGCTTTCGCTGGCTGACCGAGCTCATCCTACCCAACGAAACAAATCTACTATAATTCAGCCAAACAAAAGGAATAAACAAAGGACAAACCAAACGACTAACAAACATAGGGCAAAAGGACAACAATATTTCTGCTTGGTCAAACTACCTTTGCGGAGTATGTCTTGATTGGAGGGCAGCTCTTAGCGCCACAAACGAGTGCAAAATGAATCTTGGGTTCTGGACTGTCAAGGGCCACCTTAAGTCTTGGGTCATTCTTCGAAAAAGGTTTTCGCATAGCACCAATGGGCTTCCTGTTGGACCGTAACACGCCATTCTCGATATCATTCAGTGAATATACATGGCCGCCAATGATGTAGCTAACAGTGTTGAAGAACTACAAAAAAATATATATTTAAGGTGGCTCAAGTGGTTCAGTGAATAAACATGGCCGCCAATGATGTAGCTAACAGTGTTGAAGAACTACAAAAAAATATATATTTAAGGTGGCTCAAGTGGTTCAGTGAATAAACATGGCCGCCAATGATGTAGCTAACAGTGAAATATATTTAAGGTGGCTCAAGGTGGTTCAGTGAATATACATGGCCACCAATGATGTAGCTAACAGTGTTGAAGAACTACAAAAACATATTTAAGGTGGCTCAAGGTGGTTCAGTGAATATACATGGCCACCAATGATGTAGCTAACAGTGTTGAAGAACTACAAAAACATATTTAAGGTGGCTCAAGGTGGTTCAATGAATATACATGGCCACCAATGATGTAGCTAATAGTGTTGAAGAACTACAAAAACATATTTAAGGTGGCTCAAGGTGGTTCAGTGAATATACATGGCCACCAATGATGTAGCTAACAGTGTTGAAGAACTACAAAAAAATATATTTAAGGTGGTTCAAGTGGTTCAGTGAATAAACATGGCCGTCAATGATGTAGCTAATAGTGTTGAAGAACTACAAAAAACATATATAAGGTGGCTCAAGGTGGTTCAGTGAATATACATGGCCACCAGTGATGTAGCTAACAGTGTTGAAAAACTACAAAAACATATTTAAGGTGGCTCAAGGTGGTTCAGTGAATAAACATGGCCGCCAATGATGTAGCTAACAGTGAAATGTATTTAAGGTGGCTCAAGGTGGTTCAGTGAATATACATGGCCACCAATGATGTAGCTAACAGTGTTGAAGAACTACAAAAAATATATATATATTTAAGGTGGCTCAAGTGGTTCAGTGAATAAACATGGCCGCCAATGATGTAGCTAACAGTGAAATGTATTTAAGGTGGCTCAAGGTGGTTCAGTGAATAAACATGGCCACCAATGATGTAGCTAATAGTGTTGAAGAACTACAAAAAACATATTTAAGGTGGCTCAAGTGGTTCAGTGAATAAACATGGCCACCAATGATGTAGCTTACAGTGTTGAAGGACTACAAAAATATATTTAAGGTGGCTCAAGGTGATTAAGTGAATATACATGGCCACCAATGATGTAGCTAACAGTGTTGAAGAACTACAAAAAAATATATCTAAGGTGGCTCAAGGTGGTTCAGTGAATATGCATGGCCACTAATGATGTAGCTAACAGTGTTGAAGAACTACAAAAAAATATATCTAAGGTGGCTCAAGGTGGTTCAGTGAATATGCATGGCCACTAATGATGTAGCTAACAGTGTTGAAGAACTACAAAAAATATATCTAAGGTGGCTCAAGGTGGTTCAGTGAATATGCATGGCCACTAATGATGTAGCTAACAGTGTTGAAGAACTACAAAAAAATATATCTAAGGTGGCTCAAGGTGGTTCAGTGAATATGCATGGCCACTAATGATGTAGCTAACAGTGTTGAAGAACTACAAAAAAATATATCTAAGGTGGCTCAAGGTGGTTCAGTGAATATGCATGGCCACTAATGATGTAGCTAACAGTGTTGAAGAACTACAAAAAAATATATCTAAGGTGGCTCAAGGTGGTTCAGTGAATATGCATGGCCACTAATGATGTAGCTAACAGTGTTGAAGAACTACAAAAACATATTTAAGGTGGCTCAAGGTGGTTCAGTGAGTATACATGGCCACCAATGATGTAGCTAACAGTGCTGAAGAACTACAAAAAACATATTTTAAGGTGGCTCAAGTGGTTCAGTGAATAAACATGGCCACCAATGATGTAGCTAACAGTGAAATATATTTAAGGTGGCTCAAGGTGATTAAGTGAATATACATGGCCACCAATGATGTAGCTTACAGTGTTGAAGGACTACAAAAATATATAATGTAAGGTGGCTCAAGGTGGTTCAGTGAATAAACATGGCTGCCAATGATGTAGCTAACAGTGTTGAAGGACTGCAAAAAAATCTTTTAGGTGGCTCAAGGTGGTTCAGTGAATTTACTTATGAAATAAGTAATTATACCATGAACACAAATCTCAAATTAAAAATCTACAAGCAACATTAATTTATAATTGCTTTACCAAATTCAATCCAAAATATCCCACTACATTCCCTAAATCAGCAGATGGAAATAGATGCTTGAGGCTCAAACTACTACTTTTACACGGGAAACGTCCAACTTTGAACCAAATGACTGTAATTAGGACTCATATGTGCCAATCCCATGTCATTGGTCACTTTACCACCATCCTCGCATGCCAGGGTCCTCCCCTCATTTTTTCTGTGTGAGGTTCGAAACTAATAGTAAGCTTATGTCCGCCCTGTCAAATAAACTTCAAAATAGCCAAGCACAGAAGTGCTTTTTCAAGGGAAAAAAAGCCACAAGTAGGCCTACGGCATGTCTTTGATTAGAAAACGCAAGGAACAACGTGTGTATCCTACCCCTGCTTGGGAATTTTTGTCAGCACCCAAAATCTGGAAGCCATGTGACCAGACCATTCCAGGGTCCTTTTCCTCTTTCCCCAGGCGGGAGGGGAGGGGAGGACCCTGGCGTTGAAGGATGCTCTACCGCTTGACCATCTTGTCCCTCCCTACTAACCTTATATCTCTGCCATAGGTTTACCGGTGGTCCTTGGACCACGTTAGCATGTATAACCAAAGCATTGTAGATGTTGATAAAGAACGCTAACTTCTCCTCTCTTGATGCCTCCTCGATCTTGACCCTCTGCAGCTCTGCTGTGTGTTTCATGTAATCCTGGAATTGGGAACTCTTTTTCATAGAACTGTAGTCCACACCCTGGAATGAGATCCACAAAATTGCAGTTGTCACATTTTATTGAAATTTCACATCCAGCTGCAACTTGGGAGTTGGCAAATGGTCGCTTGGAAAATGCAGAATGTTGTGAAATTGTTAGGGAAGAGCTGTCTTGCAATCTTGGTTTCTGACAAATTTTACCTAAATTACAGCAAATACATGATGAGTGATCTTTGGTTGTCTCAATTACAAATTTTTAAGCCTTGATTATGCAGTCATCTGCCCTTAATCTGACACCCCTAGCTTGCTAGTGTAATGGAAATTCAAATTCATTATGATTTTGGTAAAAAATTTACATTGTGTGGTTCCAGAAAATATTCCCCCCCCCCTCCCCCCAGGGGAAGGTGTTGGAAAGTGCCCACCCCTCTGGAATTTCCAATGGAAAATACAGTATTTGTATGGTAGATATCAAGGTAAATCCCTCTGGAATTTCAAGCCCCTGCCATGGGGGGGACGAATGTTTTTTTTAGAACCCCTAAGAGTTCACTGTGTGCAAAGTAAAAAATTTAAACTTACCCTACCATCTGGTGACAGATATTCACTATACAACTGAAGTATAAGATGCCTCAATTCCTCCCCTACGTCATTAGCTGGGCGTGGCTCACACAGGGATCCCAAGCCAGAATTTAAAGCATTCCCTTCATCATCCTCTAGGAATCTGTAGATGGTTTCATCATCTTTAAATTCGATATCTTTTCCCTTGGAAACTGAATGACCAAAATGTCTCTCCACAATCTGCTTACACATCTCAATCGCCTTAGGCCTTTCTAGGAAGACAAAAAAACAAGATAAAGTAAAAATATCCGATTTATTTATTGTCATAAAAAATTTAAATGGCACACATCCAGATAGCCACCTAAAAAAGTTTTTACCACAGGCAAAAAAAAACAATACAAAAGGAAATAAAAAGGACAAAATATCTGACCCATTAATCTGCTCATGACAACAATTCTGAGGTGGGGAACTGATTTTTGGGTAGGGTCTTGCTGCCGAGGTCTCCAAAACCTGACCCTATCAAAACCTTTTAGGGATCAAAAATCAACTAAGCCACACCCTTTTTGGTACCTTTCAGGGGTAAAATCGAAAGTTCCTCACAAGCACCCCTGCCAAAAAAATAGGGGAGTCCCTCCTGGGAAAAAATTCTTTACACCAAACAGGCAATGCCTGCAACCTATGACCTGCATGCCCTTTTAGTGGGTAAATATTACTCACCAATATTTCTAGTATTAACCAACCAATCAACAACTTCTCTGCCAATAAAGGAGTTTTTATGTGTCTTCAGTAACCCCGCCCTGCGATCTTTAACCAAACCACTCTCTCTGATACTCTTCACTAGTTCGGCATATTCATCTAGCTCACAGGTGAATTTAAAGTTGTCATCAGTACCATACAAGTCATCTTCTGAAACAAAGACACTAACATATTTAATTTATATCTCTTATAAAAATCTGATCTAATATACTTTAGTAGAAACCCACTCACATACTACTGCTACTTATTATTTATCATGTAATAGATAGTGAGTAGCGAAAACACAGCGCAAATCTTTCTCAAAAACCATGAAAGTAATATCTTTTAGCAACAATTCGAAGGTACCCGTACGAAAGTTTTGACCCAGACATAGCCAGAATCCCGCTTGACTCCGGCCAAAATCCCGCTGTAAGGACCTGACTTCGAAAGGACACGAGCCTGACATAAAATCTGTCCTGCTCGTGAGTGCTTAGCAAGACAGTGTCAGGTTCATGCCCTAGTACTGCCCTGCCTGACAAGAGGGTGACACGAGCATCGCAAGAGCCTTATTTTCGTTGTCATTGCACATCGTTATTGATAAGCCTGACACGAACAGAAAACGAGCAGGACCGCACACTGACAAAACGTTTGCTGTGTGTTGCGTGTGCATATTTGACATTCTGAGATATCTCTTTGTTTTTTATTAAACATAACATGGTATGCTATATAATTACAGTGCCATTTTGGCGGACTGATAACGATTTTAAGTTACGGTTGTATTTCGTGGAAAACGAAGCGCGATGCAATGGGGGAGATTTTACTAAAAGGTTTTGCTAGCTAAAGGCGGAAAAGCAACAAATAACCAAATGGATTTCGCTTGTGTGTACTGAGCTCAACAAAACGAGTTGACATATGGTCCTTCTCAAAAACAAGTTTAAATTTCGAGGCCCTTCGAACCACCTAAAGCAGTCAAAGCAGTCGAGTCTGATTGAAGAGGATGGTATAGAGTGTCGAGAAGAAAGGTAAGTGCACTTTGACTTGTACTAGCAATGTCTAACATTTGTATCACAAATATAAGTGGATACGGCAGGCAAACACTGAAGATTTTGTGATTGCCTAAGCGGCTTTTTGACAGTTTGAAAAAGGGCAAATTCGACTCAAACAACTCTAAAATCACGCCATTTTAAATAGTTGTGTATAACGGACCTACAGTTTTCGGCTATAGATCAGAAGAAACGCGTTACTTCATAAGGAAATGACACTGTAATTGTAAAGAAACAAACGCATGAGATGCGCGTCTTAGTTATTTTTCTCGTTTCCCAACTGTGAAGTAAATATATGATTCAAAATAATATCATGAGCTATCAGCTTGCTCTGACAACACTACACACGCAAACAACCTGAATCCGCTGAGTATCGCTGTTATTGTAAAGAAACAACCACATGAGATACGTGCATAAGCTAGCTCCGCTGAGTAAAGCGCTGTAATTGTAAAAAAAAAACATTAGAAACGCACATTTTTGGCTATTTTTAGTTATTATTTTTCTTGAATCTCGAAAGTGAAGTTAACAGGTAATTAAATAGCATACTGTTCGACGACTCACGCGAACAACAACTGATAAAATATACATGCGAAAAAACATGCGAAACGGCAAAAGGGGATCGGCTACGTTAAATAGAAATAATTTCATTTCTAGTCTCGTGCAATACCAGTTCGTGTAAAATAAACTCTGTGTTGCGTTCTTTTACTAACAGGAGAAAACCTAACATATTATCTCTACGGTGCAAAGGGTCTGTGTCAGATATTCATAAATTGGAGAGAGATAATTTACCTTTGCATCAGCTGATAACGCTTTTTGCGTGAGTTTCGGCCAAGTATTATTAGATAACATGTTCGGTTTTCTCCTGTTAGTAAAATATTTCCTGATTTGCGACTCTGTCAAAAGTGAATCAAAAGTAGTAGTTTTCCGGCAGTAAACAGGTCTGACAGCACCAAGGTGATGATGGATTTGCACCAATGAATATCGTTGCTTTATTCTGAGGCGATGAAGGATCCGTACCGCTATGTCAGGCGCTATTCACGGTCGATGTTGTCAGGCTCTTGCAACGCTAGTTCACGCTCTTTTTCCTGCTCTCTGTCATGCTCGTGTCATTCTAGTTCCCGCTAGTGTCCGTCAGGCTCATGTAATGCTCCTGACCGGCTAATGTCCTGCTTATTTGTCAGGCCGAATTCAGGCTCTTGTCAGCCCAGACATTTTCGTGCGGGTAGTATGCTAGTGGGTTTCTACTAAAACAATTAAATTACTCGTTCTCGTTTTCTATGAGTCAAATAGTCAACTCAGCACTACACGGCTCGTTAACTATCTATTGACTCATACAAAACTTGAACTTGTAGTCTAATTGTTAAATCTCTCAAGATCATCGGCATATGTCAATTTACCTGATCTTTTTCATACAAAATTCTGTATTTTTCTTTGGAAATTCCAGGGGGGTGGGGGGTCACTTTTCAACACCCTTGTGTGTGTGAGGGGGGGGGACCACACATTGAAATGTGTGGTTCATTTTCAGGAACCACACATTTTCAGGAACCACACATTGAAATGAATAGAGTATTCTCTAACCTGTGTCATTGTCTTGTTCAGGAGGGGGTGGTGCAGGGGCATCTGGGGGAGGGGGGTTCTTTTCAATTTCCTCCATTAGCTTGTCCATCTCGGATTCAGACTGGAGAAGACAAAGCAAAAATATAACCTGAAATAATTTCAGGGATATTGAGTCTACTGCTTTTGTCAGGAGTCCCCAGTTATTTTTCATTCTGTCTCCTGGCAATTTTCCTCTATTTCTCCCAGTTTTCTTCCCTGCAATTTCATCATAACCTTTGTATTTTGCCTGAATCCCAAGGTTTCTTCCATAATTTCTGAAGTCCTTATAGAATGATGACATCCCTGTATTGTGAACTTAACACTTCAATAATACCAATTGAGACAAGTTTGATTTACAATTTTAGAGCGGATTTCAGATGACCGTAGTGTTTGCAATTGGTTTGCTTTCTCATTGGCTGCTTATTTCTATCAACCAATCAAATTGCGAACTAATTACAAGCAAGGAATTGGTTCGGCTCCTGATTGGCTGGGCTGGAAACCATTCAGCAGTAAGTTGTAATTACTCTTGTTACTGATTGGCTAGTGATTGCTCAATTGCAATTGCTTTCACGACAGTCATGTGAAATCCGCTCTAATACTGTAAATACGAATAAGTATGTTTTTTGTTCTGCTTATGCACCAGTCAATTGACAGCCCCGCACCCCCCCATTCGCGCATTAGCGGGGCATTCACTTTTTGGCAAATGAAAGGCAGTGAGCGCCTCGGTTTGCGGGGACAATCTGAGAGGTGAATGCACCGTCCCCAGGGTAATAATTAAGAGTGAATACGCTCCTTGTCCAATGAATTTAGAAGATAACACAAAGGATTTTTACTCACTGAAAAGAGTCATGTCAATGGTGCCCAGTTTTCAATGCAGCCGCAGCCGATCGCAAAGCGTAATAAAACCATATTTTTCTACTTGCATGTACTTTCGCTAGTGTAGATTAAAATTTAATATGTTTAATTCAAGTAACAAAAATCTGTATTTGTCGTGTCTTTTGTGAAGTAAAGGGGTGTTCATATGGAGGTGAAGCAGCCCGGAAAGCGGGCTGGTTTCTGTTGTGTTGCGTCCCGGGGAAGAGAGTGACTCCCCGCTCGATGTACTGTGTGGAAGTCGTGAAAGAAAGCGCATCTCCCGACCAACGGGGCAGTAATGTAGTGTGAATTCTATACGAAAGCCCCGCTAGTACCCCGCTAATGCGCGAATGGGGGGGTGCGGGGCTGTCAATTGACTGGTGCATTATTATTTCAGCCGTGTTCTTCAGATAACCTGCTATCTGCTAGGCGAAAAACAACAAGGAGAGAGATCAGAGCAGGGAATCCTTCAGATAGCTGATTTGACAAGTGTATTTCAGTTCTATGTATTTGTAAACAAGGCTTAAAATTTAAGCATGAACGTATGAAATCCACATTCTGAATGATCGGTGCACAAAATCTTACCAACTTTTCCAGCTCTTCGTAACCTCCGACATGGATGTTATTGAAGAAAATTTGCGGCACCGTTCGACGGCCAGTTCTCTGTACCACTTCTTCCCGTCTATCTCGGTATTTATCTAAGTTAATGTCGATGTATGCGATGTCAAATTCGTCGTTTAGCTTCGTCTTCGCACGTATGCAGTAAGGACACCCGGTTATCGAGAAAATGATAACACGACCTTTCATGTTGGGGCTCGCGCGGGAAACGAAGAGTTTGGAGAGGTGTTTTTGCAGCTGAGATCAAATTATCGTTACATAAACTTGCATAATGTAGCTAGTGACTCAGCAAGTGGGATTCCTGTGAATCGATATAGCATAAATTATGAAATACTGGCCTCCTGCATGCTCGAGCGAAGATACCAATTTTCAACAGGCGTTCTTGCCGCCGGCACGCTGGGTACCACGTGACACTTGTTACCGCGCTCTTTCGTTTTGTCTCGCTCGAGATACCGACAGTCGGAGCACATTCATCACCTTTATTTCTTTTCTGAACTGAAAAGTAATTCACCCCTTGAAATCAAATTTTAAAAGTACTCGCTCCTTGTTTATCTTGTGAAAATTTTTGTCATGATTCTTTTTGGGGGTCAAAATCGTTAGTATTCACGACTATCCCAAAAGTGTGCTATCCCTAATAAGGGCTGGTTCATACACGAACGCAAGTACAAGCGCGGGACGCAAGTTAAAGCAAATGTAAATAACAGCGACGCAAGGTATAGCGCAAGAAGGCTGGTTCTCTGGAACACAAGCGCAAAAATGCAAGCGCCAGGATCAAACTCATGCGTTTACACTAGAACGCAGACGCAAGAAAATCGAGACGTTGCGTTCCCTGCGCTCGCGTCTAGTGTGATAAAGGGTACGCAAGTGTAAGCAAACTAAACAAGGCTGGTTCTCACTGTAACGCAAACGCAAGGATATCAAACTCAAGCGCCCCCCCCCCCCCTTCTCGGGAGATTTTCCCATATATTTACTGTATTTGCTGAAGGAAATTAATTAGAAAATTTTCGTCCCATATTTTCACCACCCCCCTCCCTTCTGAAATTCATGGAGTCTAGTACCGCAAGTACACTGGATTTCACGCTGAAAAGGGCTCTTAAACCCCAGGAAAGGAGACAAGTCAATCGCTAGATAAACAATGAGCATGTACCTTTTAATTTGAATTCAAGAGCTGGGATATTATAAAGTGACTTTTTCATACGGTCTCTCCGCGCGCCTGTGAGCCCTGTGGTGAACGAGAACGAAATATTCAAAATTTTACAAACCAATGTTGCAGAAAACGAGTGCTACCGATCTAGATCTGAATACAGAAGACTGACAGAAGTCACAAAGTGCGCGTAGCAAGCTTTAAGTTTAATAGAATGGTCGAATTTGGTCGATTCGGGTTGCCACATCGATTTTACGAAAACACAACATAGAAGTACATTTTATATTTTAACTCAAAGGGCCACAACATGTAGCCTCCTTCGCAGCCGCTGGCGTGTCGCTCGTAAAAATGAAACGAGAAACAGTCAGCGGCTAAGGAGACTACACCATATGTCCGACATTTACCGCGGCCCAGGCCCTCGCGGTTTATCTCCAAGCACAGAAAGCCCACCGCTAAGAACACCAGGGACTGTAATCTGGGACAAAACCTGTAGAGAATACTGAAATCGCTCCTTTTTCGCTATCCTCCTGTCCTGTCATTTCACCTCCCCCTCCCCTAAAAACAATGTTGCAAGTAAAGTGTGAAGGGATCGGAACGCCCCACCGACATTGATTTGTGTGTGTGTGGGGGGGGGGGGGGGGGGGGGGGGTGGGGGGGGGATAAATTGGGCGCTAAGTTAGTCGAAAACTCAATGTGGTTTTAAACATTTTCTCTGCCGTTTTGGTCGAGGCTGTAGGCTGGAAAAATCTCTTTTTTGGTGGCGTGGTCAGATTAGAAATCATATTGTGCAGCACAATTAGATGAGCTCAATAGACTACGGAGCTACTCGTTTGTTGCTGCAATGACTGCAAAAGGAAGTCGTTCATAAAAGAGCATATAAGCCTGACTCTTCAGCACTCTGGCCTCTTGTACCATCATCGAGTGCGTATCACTCACATAGTACCACTGACCCCCTGTTGGCTCTACGTGCCTATTTTTCCGTTGCTCGCTATATCTTTCTTCTTTACCCCAAGTGCTGTCTATAAAGTCATTGAGTTCTGCTAAGTTGGTAACTTTGTGTTCTGGGTCGAGAGTTGGCTTGGATTTCACTTTGATGTATGCTGTGTAATGTCCACTATTCATCCCGCCACTGTGTTCAACTACTCCAATGAGAGAATACAGAACTCGTCCGTCTGCATCTGGTATGACACCCTAAAACATGAACAAGAACATGAAAAGGAAAAAAGAAAGAAAATGTTATGGCTTCCTGTGGTCAGACTATGACTACATGTAGCTCGACTTGTTGCATCGCGACCCGCGTTTGGCTTTGCGGCATTCAGCCAGTCAAATCTTATAAGCCAATCAGATTCTTGCCCTGTTTTGCCTAGTGCAGTCGCCTGGCTTTCCGTCGCGACGTTGTCTGGTTTTAGTTCAGAGGGAAGCCAGTTGACTGCACTAGGCGAAACAGGTCAAGAGTTTCATTGGCTCAGACAGTTTGATTGGCGGAACAGAGTCAAAAATCCAAAAATAATTTCATGTTTTTGAAAACGTGGGTCGCAATGCAACGGGTTTACCTGTAAATAATAAATTCGTAGTAAGTTCTGAATTTGTATGTAATCAGCCCCAAATCATGTATGTAAGTTTTAACGGCAAGACTGCCGATTTACAAGGAAATTGTGATGTAACTCAGTTCAAACTTTGAAAACTTTTCATCCTGACAAAAAAACTCATTGTTGCAATACGTTTCCATCCGCTCTGTAATAGGTTCATGAAGCCTACAATCATGATCGATTTGTAGTTTAAGGGCTATGGTAATAAACCTAGACTAGTATTTTGGCTACCCATCAATTATGTTGATGTTTTTTACATCACCAAAAGTGTGCTAAAGTAGTGACACCGCTTCTTTAAAGCTGCATGACATTTGTGTCGCCTAGCACATTCGAAGTTTTCCAGACATTCGATGAAGGACCCACCTTGCTTTGCTTGCTACAGAAAGGGGCCAAGTCTAGAACCAGTGGGAACTCCACCTGTTTAGCGATCTTACGGAGGCCAAACCCTATTTGTTGGAACCTTTTTAGGTGGAGGGTCAAAACTGGTGGGGTGCTCGATAGTAGTAGCTGTTTCGTCGCCTCTGTGTAGACGAGGGCTCTCTTTGGAGAGGAGGACTTGGATGGGTCTCCTTCGTCTGCGGTAAAGAAAACAGATTCAAGAAATGATCCGCGATTGACAGATGATATCTTATATCAGCTAACAGCGTTGTCCGCTCTTGCTACCAATTTTCGTACATATTTCGATGTAACTTCAAACTTTGAAAACGATTCATCCCAACAAGATTTCAAAAGCTCATTGTTGCAATCCGTTACCAGTTGTGATCGCGTTGCAGAGGGCTATTTCACAGGCTTATCTCCGGTGTAATAACCTATGATTACTCACAAACTGCGTCACAAAGCTTCCTGCTTTGTTTGGTAGAACGAATCAGGATGAAATAAGAATTGAACACAAAGATGTCCTCTGGAAATGGTTATTACACCGGAGTTAACCCATTTTACAAACCTAGACTAGCCATATGAGTTACTTGAATCAGGCTCTACCTCCGTGCAAGAACTTGTGTATTGTTCACGAGTTGCGTCACAAAGCCTCTTTTGTTTGGTAGGACGAATCACGATAAAATAAGAAGTTTATGGAGGTAAACTTTAAATTCGTGACATCACAAAACTTTTTCATTCACGCTTGTGCTTTTAAGCACAAGAACATCGTTGTCCTAAAGCCCTTGTGTAAGATTCTCACCTGATGAACTACCTTCCTCGGAAGACACATTTCCTTTCCTCGTCAAATCCTCTTGCCCATGTTGACGTCTCGTACACTCCTGACAAGCAAACCTGTTGGTCCCCTTGAGAACTTCCGGTGCGCAGAAAACACTTAGACACGACTGCAAAGAAGACTCCCCAGGGGTAGGGAGGTAGGGAGGGCAGAGTGTCAATATCCGGGATCCTGTATTTAAGTTGCTATTAGAACATTCTGGTTTAGTATCAGTGACGTCAGAATCTATTTTACTAGTGCCGACTGAGTTTTCAGATTTTGCGTTAACATTTTTATCAATGTTACTTGAGCTATGCGCCTCTGTAGACCCATTTTGTAATTCATGCAGCGCTTGATTTTTTTCTTCTTCGGCATTCTGACTACTAGTGACACCAGAATTTGCAGCATTCGCGTTAACATTTTCATCGGCATTACTTGAACTATGTCCCTCTCTAGACCCACTTTGCAGTTCATGAAGCGTTTGATTTTCCTCTTCTTGATCATCTTGACTACAAGTGGCTACTGATTTTTCACATTTCACCCTATTCGTGTCAATACTTTTTTCGGCGTTAGTTGAGCTATGTGCCTCTCTAGACCCACTTTGCAATTCATACAGAGTTTGATTTTCCTCTTCTTGGCCATCTTGACTATGGGTGACAGAATTTGCAGCTGTCATGTTAACATTTTCATCAATGTTCCTTGAGCTCTGTACTTTTCTAGACCCATTTTCTAATTCGTATACCGTTAGATTTTCCTTTTCTTTGCCATTAGAAATTGTGGGGGGTTTAGCATCATTGGTTCTTGTTGCAAGTCCACTATCGTCGGTTTTCAAAGGCACGTTTTCAGTCGAGCTACCACTGCTATCGCTACCGCTGTGTTTGTGTGTACTGCAATCCTCACAATCTTGTAAATCCGGTTTGAATGGTTCACATAACCTCGAAGTGATCAGCTGGAGGCTACCACTTTCGCTTATATTTTTACCTCGTTCCGCGGAATCCAAAACTACCAAATCGTTCTCTTTCCTGTTGTCATCATTGCTAAAACCCTTTGCAAATTCCTCAGAAGGTCTTCTATCGTGACTCTCGCTACCTTTCGGCCTCTGAAGCTCCCCACTAGTACTACTTTTCGAAGCAACCAAGTCTTTGACACTTTCTCTTTCAGAGTGTCTTCTTTCGGGACCCTCGCTACCTTTTGGCATCTCAACCTCGCCACTACAATTCAGAGCAACCAGTTCATTTCCAGTCAACGGTACCGCTTCATCTCCACCACATTTCAGAGAAACCGGTTGTTTGACACTTTCTCTAATGCTTTCATTTCCAGCCAACTGTACTACTTCATCCGCACTACATTTCAGAGAAACCGGTTCTTTGACACTTTCTCTACTACATTCATTTCCAGCCAACTGTACCACTTCACTCGCACTACATTTCAGAGAAACCGGTTCTTTGACACTGTCTCTATCGCTCTCATTTTCATCCAACTGCACCGAACCTGTAAATAATGACTTGTTATCGCTGGACGTCTCATCTAAGGCTCCGTTATTGTTATCACCGGCACTTGGCGAGTCCGCGGATGAGTACCCGGTATCACTGTCTTTGGCATACGAACCACTGTTGGTACTAATAGCGTCGCATCCTTCTAGTCCGCTTACTTCTTTATCCTCGCTGGTACTACGGCCATCAAAATTTGAGGAATCTTCCATGTTATCAAAATCTTCATGAATGCGTTTTACATTAATGTTTTGTAAAGATATATCAAGCTTTGCTCCATTCATGACATCGTTCTCGTTTTTGATATCATCAGTTATATCATTATTTTTCGAAATGTTAGAGCTAACCGTCGAAGGCAAGCCATTCGTAATATCCCTGTCCTTTGTGCAAATATCATCGTAGCTGGTTTGTACTTTCATTTCATCGTTATAAGTCTCCGAATAATCACTTCTTCTCTCGCTATCTTTCATATTTTCAGTTTTCTCGAGACAAAGAGCAATATTGTCACATTTCTCTTCCCTTTCCTCGCTGTGGTTACTCAAGTTATTGTCTAGATCTTCTTGGCTAGTCTCTTCACCTCTTTGAGTGCAGTAAGTACCGTCTTTATAAGACGATTTCTCGTTGTCAAGGACAACATGATTGTCCACACTTTCCAAACAAGCTCTGGTATCTTTTGCACGCAGGTCTTGCTCCTCTTTTTCAACTCTTCTGCTGTCATTTAGTAAGGTTTCCTCCTTTGCGTTAATATCAGGGCAAATTGATTTCGTTTCGACAACCAGCGAGTTCTTGATTTGCTCTTTTTCCTCACTTGGTACGATAGTCTTCGAAGAAGAATCTTTAGAGTCCACACACGCTCTTTGACCTAAAAGATTGAAGGGATTCAGATGTTTACCAGAGAAAATAGAATTTGTGACGGACAATTTGGCATTATAGAACCTTACTGAAAATAACACAATGAATAAAATAGAAGTCCATTCCAAGCTTTCGATAGCCACTGCTCTCCTGTTCACAGTTAAATTAATAAAAGCCTGGTGGCGAGCGACAGATGCTTTTACCCCAAGGGGGGTGCCTCCCGGACCCCCAACTCTTAAAAGATTGTCTAACACAGCTGACAGCACATTGAACTTATGAATATCGCCCCCCTTCTGTATCGCCGATAGAGATGGCGAGAATTGGGTGTGGATGTGGTGCCATACTTAGTTCGGAAGACACTGAACTCTTCCAGCGTTATTCGTTACTGTCAATAGGAAAGCAGTGGCTATTGAAAGCTTGGAACGGACTTCTATTGCTATTGGTTTCACAAAGTTGCAAATTGTTTTAGTGTTTGTAAGGAGGTTGGACAGATTGTGTCCGCGCCTCATACAACGTCTCTACAAATACAAAACTTTAGCGGCCTACAACTTTGCCCCCAATTATTGCAATGCTCCAAAATTATCAGGATTTCTTAGTTTTTGGGAATTCTAGCTAGAGCATAGAAAATGTAGCGGGAATACAAGATCATTGCCTAACTGCTAAATTGCGGGGATCGGTCAATTTCAATCTCGTTCCCAGAGACTCTCGGTCATGTTGACTGTGGGAGGCTCTGGACGCAGACGAAACCGGAAGTTCTAGAATCTAGAATATTCGGCTTTTCCATATATGGTGACAGTCCTTGTCAGTGGGGAATTTCAAAATGGCGAGCGGCAAATCGTCCAATCAGAATCGGCCTATGATTGTCTGGCGTCTGAGCCTACGACAAACAGCGGAGCCTTGGCTGGGTCAATTTGGTAAGTCAAATGTGAAAAGAACTCAGTTTACCTTTCTCTTCGTCTGGATCCTCCCTTTTCTCCCTGTCATCATCATCATCCGTCTTGTCCGTCGAGCCCACCTCATCATCGCTTACATCAGCACTTACATCAGCACTTACATCAGCACTTACATCAGCACTTACATCAGCACTTACATCAGCACTTACATCAGCACTTGAAGGTTTCTCTTTCTCAGACTCGTGAGAGTTGCTCGCCTTCCTCGAGCGAGATTTATTTGCTTTTCCTTTCTTCTACAAAAAAATAAACGGATTTCGTTGTCATGACATTTAATTACAATAAACGCAAAAGGCTTAGACAATAGGGCCTAGTAGTGTGACACATTATTTAACAATTAGACCACGAGCCCAAAAGGGATACGAGTCAATAGCGCCAGCCGAATGGGCTATTGCCCCGTGGCCCTTGCGAGGTTGGACAAAAAGTTGGACAAAAAAAGTGAAAAATTGTCTTTCAAAATCGGAAACCTCGACAAAACGAGAATCGATTGCCATTGTTTTTTCGTTGTTTAAGCTTGATCAATTATTACAGTCAAAAGACATGAAGCGTGCCCCCCTAGAGTTGAATAGTCAATTCACTATTCCATTATTGATTTCATTATTCAATCCAAAAATAATGTTATAGCCGTTACAATTCGAAACTCGTTTTTTTGTTTACGATTCCATGGCAACGCACTTTCACACTTTGGCGCCTGTGTGTCTGTTCTCGAAACATTCTGCACGCTTTTTGCCCGAAAAAGGCATTCGTTGTCATGGAATCATAGACAGAGAACGAGTTTTCGATTAATTGAAAAATGCAGTTTTTGATTGAATAATGAAATCAATAATGGAATAATGAATTGAATATTCAACTCTATGGGGGCACGCTTCATGTCTTTTGACGGTAACAGGTTTTAGAATTTCCGAGAAGACGCGAAAATCTAACCACTTTCACACGAGGAGGAAAGAGAGCACCATCTACCCAATTGTTTAAGACTCTGAGTGCTTGTCGTACCGAGGTTCAAACCTACGACCTCCCGTAGGCTCCTCTGCATGGCATCTCTCTCTCGAAGGAAGAGAGAGAAAGAGAAGAAAAAGGGATTCCCATCTCCTTACCGTCCATTGAACCTAAAACACAGGAAGCCCAACCCCTTCATTTCCTTTGAAACCCACCCTGCATTTGGGAGGCTAGACCTCCCGCGCGTCCCGGCGCTCTATCAACTAAACTAACTGAGGTAAGCCCCTACAGCGCTACAAATTGGCATTAGGCGGCAAATATTGCTTCACATTTTCTTTACAAATTTCAAGTGAAAAATTGTGCAAGGGATGCAGTAGACTTACCCGCTCTGCTTTCTTGGCTGCCTTTCGCTGGTGTTTGCTCATTTTATTTGCAGCATTAGGCACTGTATCCTCAAGAACTTCAGCTTGTTCAGGAACCTTTCTCTCGTCTGCTGGGCGTGTGCCTTTTGCCTTGCGGTGTTGAGCACTTGCCTGGGAAGATTTTGTCTTTGGAAAACAGAAAATGGATCAGATAATCATCTGCAAAGCACGAGAACCTAAATATCTAAGCGCCCACGTAAATGAAATCAAAAGGGATTGAATTCCAAAGTGCAATGAATGATATAATACATCAATTCAGCCGTCCATCAACAGGAGCCTCCATCTACTCCACTAGGTCTAACCATTTACAGGAGTAGAAGAATCAGGAGCCCATCGACAGGAGTCTCCATCTACTCAGCTAGGTCTAGCAATGCAGTAAGCGAATCAGGAGCCCATCAACAGGAGCTTCCGTCTACTCTCCACTAGGTCTAGCCATATGCACAAGAGTAAAAGAATTTCAGGAGCCCATCGACAGGAGCCTCCATCTACTCCCCATATTCACAGGAGTAAAAGAATCAGGAGCCCGGAGTCTCCATCTACTCCACTAGGTCTAGCCATATGCACAGGAGTAGAAGAATCAGGAGCCCATCAACAGGGGCCTCCATCTACTCCACTATAGGTCTAGCCATATGCACAGGAGTAGAAGAATCAGGAGCCCATCAACAGGAGCCTCCATCTACTCCACAGGTCTAGCTATATGCACAGGAGTAGAAGAATCAGGAGCCCATCAACAGGAGCCTCCATCTACTCCACAGGTCTAGCTATATGCACAGGAGTAGAAGAATCAGGAGCCCATCAACAGGAGTCTCCACCTACTCCACTAGGTCTAGCCATATGCATAGACATTGAGTCTATTTTTAGACTATAGATTTTAAATTTTCGGCGAACATTAGTTGTCGAAAGTGAAAATGTGTGGTTCAACGCGACAGAGGCGCTGATTTTTTACATCTTTCCTTTGAGAGAGGATCAATTTGTATCCATAACAACTAATTTATCGAGGAAGATCCGAAGTCTACAATCTAAACATAGATTAATCTACTCTTGTGTTTCGGACGCCCGCCATGAATGAATGGAAATGCAATAAGAAATTTTCTACATTTGCTTTTACCTGGGCGGGCGTTAGAGAAAGGGAGAGATCCAAGAAGGTTTCTGTGACTCGTGACTCCTGGAAAAACACAGAAGAAAATAACCTTTTTACTTACATCCAGAAGAAGCAATTCCTATTAATGGATTTTTAACAGTTACAGTGTATGGTTAAAGTCGTACACACTACATAATGACATAAGCACAGCTGCCTCACTTTGCGAGACAACAAGAAGTTTATTTTGCAAATAAATAGAGTAGGGAAATAAGGTAACGCCATCCGCAAATAGAAAAACTAGTCGAGGCGGATGGCATTAGATTTACAAACAGATTATTATTAATATTTTTCATTAGAGCTGCATCACTTGTTTATGCATAAAAGGGAAAAAGCGAAAAAGTAGAAAAAGGGGAAAAAAATTAAGTAAGATGAATTTAAAAATATGTTATTAAGCGAATGAAAGTTTGGGCATCCTCGAGATCATTTTATCCACACCAATATAATCGTTTTCAGTTTCTAACAAATCTTCTGTTTTAGTAAAAAGCTTCTGTATCAGAACCGGCGCAACTTTGTTGGAAACATCATGCATCATGGTAGCCGTTTTTTCAAAATAGAGGAGACGTATGACCAGCCCCAAGCAAAAAGTCGTTCTTTTTTAACAAGGTTTGCAGGACAACTTATCTTATGCCTCTTTCGACAGCTGTGGCGCCTAGTGGCTCGGACATTCTCGCACACTTACATTTTGCTCGACGAAGCGTGCGTTTGTCATGGAATTGTGCACATTTTACTGATAAAGGTTATAACGGAACGAACCAATCACATTCTTGTAGATGTTCAGGCAAGCCTGTGGCCGCGTAGCACTAAGTTCAACAGAGTGGAGATAAGGAATTTACCTTGTGTGAAAGCTAAAGTGCTAATGAAATGGTCCCATGTGTGCTTATGAGCGTTAGCCCTAGTAAGCGGAGAAAGAGAAAAAAATCTCTGACCCCGAACACTTTTCTCGCCGATTTTGGTCAGTGATTACATAATCGATAGAAAGATAAAAACGTACGGGACCCCAAGGTTAGTACCCTACCTTGTGACATTGGTGGCAAATAACAATACTATCAAGTTGGCCGCCAAACACACTGTCCACCACGGTTGATGACACTTGTTGAACGTATTCTGAAATATGCAATAGATCAAATTTCAAACGAACGCGGTGAGACAAAATACACCAATCATATACGAGAAAAATATAAGTTGCTGCTGAATGGTTTCCTGTCAGCCAATTACCAGCCAAGTAAATCCACTGTCACTCGTTGAACACGTGACTAGTTTATTTTATGTTTAGTTTCTTTGTTAGCAAAGCCAAGTACAATCACTAAAGCGCTGTTCATGCTGACGTCATCCATTGTTATTAATGTACCAACCAAATATCGATTGGTTCACAGAACAGAGGGTGATATTCAATCTACGGTTGGCACAAAATAGCACTGTCACGCGGCGAGCACGTGACCACCAAATACACAGCTGTGTTTACTTCAAAATGTGATTGGTTAGGATAGAAATGAGCGACAAATAAGAATGCAAAGTAAAAACCTTAGGCCCGTTGAGTCTTAAGCTTTCCTCGTGTTCTCCAAACGTTCTATTGCTCCAAAAAATATCAGAATTTACAAACCTCTGACTTGTTTCTTTTTTTCATCAGATAGTTGTTTTACCGTCCCTCCATCTTCGGCTTTGATGCCAAAAGTGTTCAGGATTCCTATTTTGACGCGCTATTGTTAAATAAGAAAAAGAAAGATGAGAAACTTGCTCCCTTGTCACATTCAATGGCTGCAGTAAGACCACCAAATAGTATACATCATCTAGCCAATCAGAAACGACAAAATGACAGTATAAGTTGCTGCTGAATGGTATCCCCGTCAGCCAATCACAAGCCATGTAATTTGAACACGTAAAGCTACGGCTAAACTAGGACACAACATTTGTGTCCTGCATGTTTCCCCGAGTGGCTAAACTAGGAAAAAACGCACGCGTGGGTCTCGAACACACGAAATGTTTCTTGCCTTGCGAAGAAACATTTCTTTGTGTCCCGGCTACAAAATTTGTTTCGCGAACAATGTTTCTCGCGTGGATAAACCGGGAAACATGAAGGAAACATGTGTCCGGCTACAATGTTGCGCGCTACATGTGTCCTAGTTAAAGCCGGGGAAATACGAGGCACAAAAACCCTCAACTTGTCGCGCAACATTGTTGCGTTGCAAGTCTAATGTTTGTTGCTCGTTTTTCATCAAATTCACAACTTTGTCGCGCAACATTTTGTTTTGATGATCACACATGCGAGCCCAAGGCAGATTTTGCCCCTTAGCACCTCATTTCTACCGGCTAATTAACTTGAATTGTAGGCAAATTGTTGCGCGACAAGTTGTGTGTTTGATGAAAAACGAGCAACAAAGCCAGAATTTGTGTCTCAAAGTAGACCCGCGTTCTACTTCGCGCAACAAGTTTTCACAACCTGCAACAAATGTTTTTGTTGCGCGACAAGTTGTGGCGCGAGATGAAAAACGCGCTACATTGATCATCAACTTGCAACGCAACAATGTTGCGCGACAAGTTGAGGGATTTTGTGCCTCGTATTTCCCCGGCTTTAGCCAGGGCTTAACTGTTTTTATTGTAAGCCAAGTACAACCACTATCCCGCGATGAGCACGTGATCACTGAATACACTGCTGCATTTAGTCCAAAATTTAACTGGTCGATAGGAATGAGCGACCATTGAGAATCCAAAGTAAACAAAAAATAATAATTTTCATTAGAAATTTGGGAGCTTTCCATTTGCCAAAAAATCCCGGTAAGTTTTCAGTTGATTTTCTCAAATGAAAAGGTCTTGATTCGAGAAATCACGTGAACAATCACGACAGCAAAATTAAAGGCGTTCTTTTTAATTGGTCAAAATTTCGGTGACACACTGGGGCGCTTTCCATTTGACCGGAAAAGAGGTAGAATTTCGGGGAGAAAAAGGAACACGCTAATTCCCGGAAATACCGAATTTTCCATTTTTTGGACAAGTTCCAAAGGTTGCCCCAACTTTCCAGACCTTTGTCCTTTAAAAAAAATTCGTCCTTGGTTGGGTCATTTTAAAGAACCTCTCGCCACTTCGTCGCTCGCTTGTCGCTTCGCGACTCACATAGCTCGCTGCGCGCCGCGCTCTTTCTTTCCTCTCAAAATCAAAGTAATCTTACGACCTGATTGTATCCACAAGAAATACAAAACCTTTTGCTGTTCTGTCTTGAGTGAGTCTAGTAAATATCTCAACAACTCTTGACTATCCTGTTGTTGGAAACCCCGAAAACGTGGAGCCCTGAAAAGGAAAACGGTGTTTTGGATACTTATTATATATAGCCTGCTAGCCGGCTCTCCAGTGGGTTTTTTCGGATATTCGATTTTTTGGCGCGCGGGATTCCTGACGCCACAGGAACCCCGCGCGCGCCCTAACGAATTTTTCTCTGGAAAACCCACTGGAGAGCCGGCTCGCAGGCTATATTATATACTGTGACCAGGTATGCACGTGATAAAGCAGTGAACAAAAATCGTATCAGTGAAGTGATACGATACTAGTATCACTTCACGGCAAGAATAAAATGCAATGTGTCTTTATTTTTTGCTATTTTATCTGACTCGCTCGAAGACTCGCTCTATATATACACCATGCTAACAGAGGCTATTTCTTTGTGTTCCTGAGAGAACAATATAATACCCCTTCGTTTTTTTAACCACCTCTTTCTCAGTAGTTGGTAGAGCAGGAGCACCCAACGAGACAATGGAGTGTTATAAATGGCAAAAAATGAGTGGGCAAACAACACACTGGCAGTTGTGATGTTTCATAGGAGGTGAAAATGAAAAAAATAAATTTTGAAACAGGTTTAGTCTGAACTTGTTTCAGCCCTCAACTTACTTTTTAGAGATTTCTGCAAACAGGTGTTTAGGGTTGAGAGGGCCTGGGGTGGAGTTCCTTGTCTGATTCAAAAGTTTGGCAAGAGCTGCTGTTAGCAAGCCAGCAGGTGAAGTCACGTGAATGGGTAACGATGGCTGAAAACACATCACAAATAATAGAAAAACAAATGAATAAATCAACAAACAAACAGATTAGATGAAAATATAAACAAACACAAACAAAAAATAAAGTACATTTTCTGCCATCTCGGAAAACTGAAGCAAGTTTATGAAGCAAGAAGCGGAAGGCAGAGTGCGACTTGGAAAAAGTTAGCAAGTACATCAGGGGCGGATCCAGGATTTAAAAAGGGGGGTGGATAGGAGGAGGCGGACCAGTTTTTTATTTATTTGTTGTTGTTGTTGTTGTTGTTGTTTTTTGTTTTTTTTTTGGGGGGGGGGGGGGGGGGGGGGGTTGGAGTGACGACAGAAAACGCTCTTACAAAATACAAAAATGCCCTGAAAACGGTTTGCTATATTCCACCTCCTAAACTATCTAGTACATGAGCTTGAGGCTTTATTTATTATATTATTTAAAACAAAAAGATGGATTTCTACTTTTTTTACTCAAAAAGGGGGGTGGATATCCACCCAATACACCCCCACCCCCCCTCTATCCGCCCCTGTACATGCACACATGCATCAAGTGTCAAATAGAGGGAACTGTTTAAAAAGGAAAACTAGGAACCTAGAAATTCTCTGTCCTTTGAACTCACACTGAGACACATGTAAAAGAGCCCTTGTTATCGCTCCTTTGTTATCGTTTTCCATTCGATATTAAAACAAAAATTACATACCGTCGGTTGCAACTACCGTCTACACGCGCAATAAAAAACGTGAAACTTCAATGTTTTTACGGGAAAACGTTTATCTCACATATTCGTACGCAATTCTGTTACAACAATAATAATTGGAAAAAGCTAATATTCCGGTAGCTTTTTAGTTCCTCTGGTCAGGAAGAAATAAAACATCTAAACTTTTTACCTTTTCCACTCACAGGCGTCGCCAAAGCTTCGCACATGGGCGAGCATGTAGATGGGTAGATGCAACAAACAGTATAGAAATTGCCAAAGTTTTGTTCTCCGTTTACCAAAATCAATCAAGAATACCGCACTACATTCCCTAAAACAGTCAATGGAAATGGATTCTTTCTCTGACTTGGTTTGGTTATAGGCAGGTAAAATGGCATCCTCTCACACCAGGGTTCTCCACCACCACCAACCAGGGGGAGGTGAGGGAAGGACCCTCTCGCGCCAGGGTTCTCCCACCACCGTGGGAGGTGAGGGAAGGACCCTGGCGCGCAAGGATGGCAAAATGGCTGACCGAGGCTCTTTATGCCAAATATTAAATGTCCTACCAAATGACAGTTAACTGTTGAGATGACGTGAGAAAACTCGTCTTGACTAGCACAAGTCATGGCTATATGGAGAAGCTCTGTCTGAAACAAATTCTGTTGAGAAAGTAATAAATTGTAATTCTAATAATAATATAATGTAGGGTATTTTTTGTAGAGAGCAGGTGCTTCTGGATAGACATTGTTCTGACAAAAAATGTTTCTAAGCAATGTGTAGTAAGTACCATGGCTGGAAATTGAGCCTGTATAAGTCGCTTTTGCGACTCAACGTTTTTAATTTGCGACTAAAATTTAAGCAATTTTGTCACAAACAGTCTGTAAAATGCCTCTAAAAATTGAAATTATTGTCCAAAATGCGACCTCGTTTTTTTTTTCTTGATTTCCAGCCCTGATTCCCAAGCATCAGGATTACTGCATTGAGATGAAGAAAACTTGTTTACCTGCATAACAGCATTGAAGAAACAAGTGTTTCCTAAATTCACCAGACCCTGGAAAACAAAATGATAACTAAATTTGCTTTGTTACTTTGTTAAAGAAATCAGGGCACTCCCATTGGTTGGCAACTGCTTTTGGGTAATTCTTGAAGAAAGTCCTGGGGGTGGAGGTGGGGGGTATTTGAAGGCTAAAATGGTAGTGATGACCATTAGGAAGCCCAAATTTCCACCCTAAAAAATACCTGTCACAAAAAAATTCCACCCTAAAAAATACTCCTCCGTCCTAAATACCTTCAGTGTACCATTTTAGTCCCAAGAACCCCTAAAATACTGGATTTTCTCCAGCATACCGTTTTTGTTCAAAGAACCCCTAAAAAAGTATCACTGATTTTAACCCCTAAAAATATGACGGTGATATATATAACTACCATCCTAATATAGGGAGTACCCTGTATCGAAACTGGACTATTCTAACCCATCACCTGAATGGGGCCAATTCTTAATAATTGTTACCTTGACTCTCTGGTGAGAAGGGTGATGATTATAGTGTTTGGCCATGAGTTCTTGATCTTGTGTCACATCATGCAGAACCAACCTTGGTATCAAGGTGCTGTCTGAGAAAGGTAGACAGTTGTCTTATAATTTGACCTGACTTAATTCTTTCTCATACCCAGAGCTCCCCAGCTTGTCTGCTCGCAGGGGAGGCTCTGGGGACATCCATTTGAAGGCCTTTGCAGATTTTGTTTTTCTCTCAACGGATTTGTATCAAATCTCGCGCATGCATCAATGGCTGTCACCAGAGCCTCCCCTGCGTGGTGATGAGACAGGGAGCTCTGGGTTTGAGAATGGTCTTAAAGGGACATGGTCACCGAAAACATCAAAAATATAATATCACAAATAATAAAAATAACAAGTCAAATTTGTAAAGAATGCTTTCAACTTGACACGGTGAAAATTTGAGGTCATTTCGATGTAGGATTGCAAAGATATTTGCGGATTGTAATTACAGCTTACATGAGAAAATCCGACTCTTTTGAAATCGGTTTACCTCAATCTTTTTCAAACATACTAATTTTGCCATCTTAATTCGCTCATATCTCAGCAATCGTTCATCGTAATCCACTTAAATTTTCTGTACTTCTTTCTTTAAACTGACTCTTTCAATTTCAGAGAATATTTTTGTATTTTGTGACAATAATTATTTTAGTGTTTTCTAGGTGACCATGTCCCTTTAATTCAACTGGACAACACATTTAGCAGATACAAATCATCCATAATCAAAGCTGTTGATCACACTCGCTGCTAGCATTTTCATACTGATACATAAATGATACATGGACTGTGTTGCATGGAGGTTGACAGGCAACTCAGAATAATCCAAAATCAAAAGATGATATTATTTAGTCACGCTTGCTGCTAGCATTTTCATGTCATGATAGGAAAATCTAAACATGGGCTGCGATGCATGGCGGTTGTCAACAGGCATTCTTTAAGAGAAAGCAGTACTGATATCATATGTCATTTCCAAGTTGGAAAGCTTTCCCTGATGTATTCTGGGGGTTGAGGAATACCTGATTTATTAGCAGGTGATTTTCCATCAAGCTTCATGGCTTTCAAAACCAACTTGATGCACTCATGTAGGTCAGTATTAGGAACAACTGGAATCTCCACATCACATGCATAACACCTGTAGGATAACAATTATTTAATAAGCAACACCTAATCTCAAGTACATGATAAAAACAAAGCAATATAATAAGAGCATTTGGAAAATTGAGGCCCTTGGGGGCACTATTGGATGTGGAGATGCACAATTTATGTAACTAATCTGGTTGCATTGCTTATGCCAGCATCATGGTACAAAAAAAACCTCCACTACACAAATGTTACTAATGAAAACAGGGAGTATCATCTCTGTATTTTATAACCAAAACTAGTAGAGACTTACCAGACCATCATTGTGTGTAGATTGGCTGTTATACAATGGGAGGGTGTGTCCTGGTAGTGGGTTAAACCATGCTTATCCCTACTGTATCGATCACAGCCCTAACAATTTAAAAAATAAAGTGTTACCCCGTACGAAAGTTTTGACCCAGACATAGCCAGAATCCCGCCTGACTCCGGTCAAAATCCCGCTGTAAGGACCTGACTTCGAAAGGACACGAGCCTGACATAAAATCTGTCCTGCTCGTGAGTGCTTAGCAAGACAGTGTCAGGCTCATGCCCTAGTACTGCCCTGCCTGACAAGAGCGTGACACGAGCATCGCAAGAGCCTTATTTTCGTGGTAATTGCACATCGTTATTGATAAGCCTGACACGAGCAGGACCGCACACTGACAAAACGTTTGCTGTGTGTTGGTGTGCATATTTGACATTCTGAGATAACCTTTGTTTTTTTATTAAACATAACATGGTATGCTATATAATTACAGTGCCATTTTGGCGGACTGATAACGATTTTCAGTTACGGTTGCCATTTCGTGAAAAACGAAGCGCGATGCAATGGGGGAGATTTTACTAAAAGGTCTTGCTAGCTAAATGGCGGAAAAGCAACAAATAACCAAATGGATTTCTCTTGTGTGTACTGAGCTCAACAAAACGAGTTGACATATGGTCCTTCTCAAAAACAAGTTTAAATTTCGAGGCCCTTCGAACCACCTAAAGCAGTCAAAGCAGTCGAGTCTGATTGAAGGGGATGGTATAAAGAAGTGTCGAGAAGAAAGGTAAGTGCACTTTGACTTGTACTAGCAATGTCTAACATTTGTATCACAAATAAAAGTGGATGCGGCAGGCAAACACTGAAGATTTTGTGATTGCCTAAGCGGCTTTTTGACAGTTTGAAAAAGGGCAAATTCGACTCAAACAACTCTAAAATCACGCCATTTTAAATAGTTGTGTATAACGGACCTACAGTTTTCGGCCATAGATCACTAGAAACGCGTTACTTCATAAGGAAATGACACTGTAATTGTAAAGAAACAAACGCATTGAGATGCGCGTCTCGCGTTATTTTTCTCGTTTCCCAACTGTGAAGTAAATATATGAGCTATCAGCTTGCTCCGAGTACAACACGACACACGCAAACAACCTGAATCCGCTGAGTATCGCTGTTATTGTAAAGAAACAACCACATGAGATACGTGCATAAGCTAGCTCCGCTGAGTAAAGCGCTGTAATTGTAAAAAAAACACATTAGAAACGCACATTTTGGCTATTTTTAGTTATTATTTTTCTTGAATCTCGAATGTGAAGTTAACAGGTAATTAAATAGCATACTGTTCGACGACTCACGCGAACAACTGATAAAATATACATGCGACAAAAAATGTGAAACGGCAAAAGGGGATCGGCTACGTTAAATAGAAATAATTTCATTTCTAGTCTCGTGCAATACCAGTTCGTGTAAAATAAACTTTGTGTTGCGTTCTTTTAGTAACAGGAGAAAACCTAACATATTATCTCTACGGTGCAAAGGGTCTGTGTCATGATATTCATAAATTGGAGAGAGATAATTTACCTTTGCATCAGCTGATAACGCTTTTTGCGTGAGTTTCGGCCAAGTAAGTTATTATTAGATAACATGTTCGGTTTTCTCCTGTTAGTAAAATATTTCCTGATTTGCGACTCTGTCAAAAGTGAATCAAAAGTAGTAGTTTTCCGGCAGTAAACAGGTCTGACGGCACCAAGGTGATGATGGATTTGCACCAATAATATCGTTGCTTTATTCTGAGGCGATGATGGATCCGTACCGCTATGTCAGGCGCTATTCACGGTCGATGTTGTCAGGCTCTTGCAACGCTAGTTCACGCTCTTTTTCCTGCTCTCTGTCATGCTCGTGTCATTCTAGTTCCCGCTAGTGTCCGTCAGGCTCATGTAATGCTTCTGACCGGCTAATGTCCTGCTTATTTGTCAGGCCGAATTCAGGCTCTTGTCAGCCCAGACATTTTCGTGCGGGACAGACCACAAACAGAATGTGCTGTGCAACACAATTTTTTTTAAATATTTTATTTTATAGTCAAGGAAACTAGTTACCCCAACTTTACAGACAATAAGCCTCTACTTGACAAACAAAGCAAAAGTTAGAAATAAAACTTAAAGACCCTGTGACTGATAGGTAGGGGTAGCGATGGGTAAATCCAAAACTTGCAGAGACGCCAAGACCTGTGTTTCAGAATCCGAGCCCAAGACTTTTGACAAATTTCAAAATCTGAGCCTTTTCGCTTCGTCTCCTGGGAAACATTCAAGACGACTGCCATACATTTACTGTATTTCTCCCGGGAGAATTGCACAAAATTTCACCATTTCAAGGCAGCTCATCACTGTCAGATGGATTGGGTGTGGTGGACATCTCCAAATGTTTTGAGTCCTGCATGGGGTTGACGTCCCTGCATCTGACCGTATCATGCTTTGCTTGATAAAATAAAAATTCGAGACTCCGAGACTGCAAAATTTTAAGCTACCCATCGCTACCCCTATAGGTCTCACAATGATTATGATCTGTTTGCTGTGTTGATTTAATGCGGTAAGAAACTTAAACCAGTTCTAGAACAAAAGGATGGATCAAAATTCTATGAGATAAAATTCTATGAGATAAAGATGGATTTAGATTTAATTTTACATGTTCAATATGCTTACCTGTTTGCCACATCTCAAACAAATACAAATACTTGTTTCTTCCACAGGAGCTTCATTGCAGACCTGAAAATACAAGCATCCATGACTTACAATCAATGAAAATTTGCTGTGTGAAGAGAAATTCAATTCCTGGTTGAAGCCTGAAATTTTAGTTTTTCAGGTTGTCACATTTTAGTGGTCGCTTAGATTGCTTTCTCAACTGTGATCATTTACTTTACATATTTCATAGACCACAGTTCAACCAATTCACTAAAACGTCATAGTACACAGTACATGCACTACCACATGGTTTGACTTTGCCAACATCAACTTTACTTTGTGTACCACTTACAGAACACTGCCCAAGCTTCACATGTGGAATGTGGTTTTGCAGGACTCCGAGCTTGACAGCTTTAGTAATGTGAGGACATTTCTTGCTTCCTAACAGTGACAACGAAAAGAATGAACGATTGCATAAAATTACTCTTGTTAATTCTTGGTTTGCATGTGACGTCACAGGCGGCCATGTCGTTGGAAAAGAACAAAAGAAGTTCATTTGCTCCCTTTGTTCTGTCCGCCAACATGGCCGCTGCGCTTTTGTGTTTTATTCCCAATGGGATGGTTGCAAACCATCAATATGACAGTTGTGTGTCAAATCAGACTTGAATTCTGATTGGTTCCGTTGGGTGTACTGTTGTTTGTCTGTCATTTTCAAAGAAGTCTAAAACATCACGGGGAAACCCAGGGGGGTGCAGTTGTGGTATAGGCCTGGAGCAAAACCAGTTCAACATTTGAATCGCTGGAAATTAACTAGTTTTCTTAGTCGCCAGCTAGCGACCAAGTGCACAAAACTGGTCGTCTGAACATAACTTTTGGTCGCCAGGTGGCATCCAGCTTGGAAAGAGTACCAAAATGTTCAGTCGCCTGCTGGTGCCTAAGTTGAAATTTTTAGTCGCCTTGCCGTGATTTGCGGTTGCCCAGGCGACCACCTGGTCACAATTTCCAACCCTGGTCATTCAAGCAAAATACAAAACCAATTCAACATGTTGAACTATTGTGAATGTACAGTAAAACCATGTTTTCAAGGTTGTACAGCAATGCTGAGTAATGTTTAACTGGGTGTGAGACCAGTTCTCCGGGTGACCGCCGGGTCGCTTCCTTGAAGATTTTTATACTGGGTGGTCTTCATTATCATACCTCATTCAAGAGGACGGTTCCTAAAGGGTACCCCGTTCTATCGGCTGGAGGAAGAAATCGCTATACCCGTATAGCTCTTGTAAGGGAGTAACCCCCCCCCCCCCCCCCCCCCCCGGGCTTGTTGATGTTGTGTAAGCTGTCTTACCGGTAGTTGATAATAATTCTGTGCTTGAATCTGAATGCTGTCTTGGTTTATTCTTTTTCTGTGCGCCATGGCCGTGCCTCTTGCTTTTCTTGCCCATTGATCAAGCTCTAAATGCTCCTCTGAGTGACAGAGACAATATAAAAATATAAATACAAACAAAACGGAGAACAAAACGTGCCGTAAATTGACCTGCGCCAGACACAGCGCTGATTCTTATCTTACCTCTGTTGCCTGAATTATGGAGCCTATAAAAATGCTTGAAGAAAACAATTCGATATGTATTTTCTCAAATTCAGATTAAGCACCTTCTCTTGAGGTCTTTGATTTAAATCAGCCACATTTTAATTTTTTCTCACGAATTCGCACGTTCTCGACTTCCTTCAAATGAACACAAAACGGAGAGACTGGTACTCAACGTAGAAGCCGCAGACCAGAAATCTGTCGGTTCGTTTTGAGCCCACAATTCAGTCTATCCAGCGCCTTCACAAACAAACCTCGTGTTATTTTGTGATTCGTCGAAGTTTCAAAAATTTTCTTTCTTTCTTCCAAAAACAGCTCTGTTTTTCTTCCATGTGAGATATTGTTCGACGTGTTCTGATATCTAAAATGTGGAAAAGATATTTGGAGTGAATAAACACTCCTGTTTGAATTTGAAATTTGCGGTTTTATTGAGAGCTTTCGGAGACTTTCTTCCCGAATTTCAGAAAAGAAGTCTGAAATGCCAAGAGCAGCCTTCCAGCTAGCAATCTTGATCTTAGCCGTCCCAGCACAATATTTCATCAGCAAATGGACCTCGCCATCAGTAGGGGAGAGAGATGCAACGATGCGAAAGTAAGCCTAATTATCGAGTCTTGATTTTCTTGCTTCTAATTTGATTTCAGGACTGTTGTATTGACTTAATTTAAATATGTAACCTTACCCCCCCCCCCCCCCTTCCCACAATGCTAGCTATGCCCCTGACCTAGGCCAGAATGTATACACTAATGCACTCTTTGTAAGAGTAGGGGATTATATGCTGGTGCAATGGCATGGCTCTCAGGCAGTTTTACAACAGCCGCCATGATTGTAACCTGTGCTTTAGCAATTTGCACCATCACAATGCAGCCTGTTGATGGTTATCTGAAAAAAAGTAGCCGTCCCAGTTTGGCTAATTAGAGTCACTCAATAGTCCAGTTTCAAATTTTCTACTCTACCGCTAATATGCATCGATGGTGCATAAATACAGCAGGAGCCTCAATTTGAAGCCGAAAAAGTTGTGAGTACCAGGGAGTCGGAAAAGTTTCCTCAAGTTTGTCTATTGTCTCAATTAAAGCTTCATCAGTTTCTCATTGGTATTCACAACTTTTTCAACTTCAACTTGAGGCTCCTACCATCAATGCCTTTTCAGCATTAGAGCAGAGAATTCTAAACAGGATTATTGTGTGGTTCCAGAAAATATACATAATCTATAATCCCCCCCAAGGGCATTGGAAATTCTGGAGGGGTGGGGGTCAGTTTACCTGATCTTTTCCATACAAATACTGTATTTTACTTTGGAAATTCTGGAGGGGTGGGAGGGGTCACTTTTCAACACCCTTCCATGGGGAGGGGGAATGGATGAATATTTTCTGGAACCACACATTATGCATTTGTCTGGGGTCTGATAAAAGTAGCCAGCAGTGAAACATACTAGTTTAAACTAGTGTTAAGTAGCCGGCAGAGCTCCCATGGTCGCCGCCTTGCTCTGACAGCACTGCTAGTGTATTATGACTGCATGGACTTCCCACATGTTGGGGAGAAGACCTTTTCTTTCTGTTGACTCATCACATGTTATCAGAGCAAAAGACCACCATTTTTATTTTATTATTATTACTATTGTTTGCACTTACAGATTTACACAGTCATTAACACTCTTCACTAGTGGTGTCCTTGACTGGGGAAAATGGAGAGAATGGATGTCTCAGCTGTTTTTGAGGTTTGAAGACAGAGGGGAGTGTCCTGCAGTTGAAGTATTTAAATATAGGGATGCAGATGGGAATTTTGGCTCTTCAACAGAACCACGTGAACCAAGACCAGAGAAGATCAAGTTCCGTGTGGGACAAGTTGTAAGGCACAAGATTTGGAACTACAGGGCAGTGATAGTGGGATGGGATGAGAAATTTAAAGTAAGCAACAATACAACGTGTGATTACTAATACTTACTTATCCAGTTAACCTCTGTGGGACACTTAGGGCATGTTGAGTCCCAGAAGCTGTTTCCAATGCGCCCTATCCAGAGCATCCCTAGGGGACAACCCCAGGTTAACAGGTCCCCCACTGCCAGTTCCTCCCACGACTTCCTGGGGCAACCCGTCTTTTATCTTCCATCAACTGCAGATTCTGTTTATACACTGTGAGCTGCACTGGACATGTCCATTTACCATCTCCGATCCCTGGCCATAAGAGAGAGTTCTGTTTACAGGTCTGTACACATCTGTAATTGATTTACTAAGTTTCCTTCTTCCTTAGGCACCTGAAGTCTGGAGAGAATCAAATCACCCCATTGATAAGCAGGTGATACGCCAGTTCAATGTGTTATAAATGTGTGTAATCTGTCCAAAACTGCATTTAAAAGTTTTCCTTTTACATATTCCTTGAAAATTTGTTACAGCCAATTAATTTCAGTCGGGGCTGTAATTTAGGCACAAAATGTTGCCTTGCTGTTTGGAGCAAGGGCCATGAGCCATGTAGGGGGGGGGCTCATTTTCTATGACCAGTTGTACTGAGCATTCCAGTACTCTAAACATCCTGGGAGAGGGGACTTGAAGGTCAAAATGGTAGGGATGACTGTCGGGAAGCTCAAATTTCCGGGTTAACTCCCGTGTAATAACCATTCCCAGAGGACACCTTTGTGTTCAGTTCTTATTTCATCCTGATTCGTTCTACCAAACAAAGGAAGCTTTGTGACGCAGTTCGTGCGCACTCACAGGTTATTACACCGGAGATAAGCCAAATTTCCACCCTTAAAATACCTGATTAGAAGAAATCCACCCTAAAAATACTCCTTGGTCAGTAAAATACCTTCTTCGCCATACTGTTTTAGCTCAAAGAACCTCTAAAAAATTCCCAATTTTCTTTGGCATACAGTTTTTGTTCAAAGAACCCCTAAAAAATATTGGATCGCCGATTTTAACCCCTAGAAAATATTACTGTCATACCTACCATCCGTATATAGGGAAGACTCCCCCCCCCCCCGGCTTTATCAGCATTTTGTCTAATGTTTTCTGATTGTTTTCTTTATCCTTGCAGCACTGGAAAGATATGCCCAACTATGCATTACTTGTTGATACAAGAGATCGCCCAACAACACAAACAACTTATGTACCAGAGGAAAACATTGAAGTGATTACTGGAACAAAGGTAGCAACAGTTGACTTGAAGTGTACAGACAGACAGACAACATATATACACCAAATTGAAATATGGCGTCAAAGTTTAATAGCTATTGCTCTTGACTTACTAGCCTTGTGTTCACATGGAAACACAAATTAAAGCATTTTCACATGAATGAGAGGCAGTAAGTCAAGAACTATTGTTATTCAAATTTGCCGCCATATAGTACCTAGGGTTTTTCCTTTCGTTATTTTTAATTCATTTTGTAATGTACATTGTTTCTTGATGTAGTTTTTCGTGTCTTCTTGTTGTGTACTATAATGACATGTCATATATCTTGAAATATGCAATAAAACTTAAAGAAAAAGAAAGACAGACAGAGCTTGAAATTAAGATAACATAATCATTCTAGACATTTTTTCATAGGAGTTATGATTTGGGGGTCTATTTTTCTATTCACTGAACAATGACATCAACACCGCAGAACAATACTGAACAATACATTAAACAGCCCCCATATTGTGACAGCTAGTCGATCATAGGTCTGACATATTTAAGTTTCAATGACAATATTTTGGCAGTGAATTGATGTGCTGAACAAGAAAAGGTGGATAGCTGCAGACTTGATTTTTGCAAGTATGTTTTATGAACGGAATTGTATTTTTCTTTCTCGCATTCCAGATAGTTCATGAAGAGGTTGATGAATACTTTGAGGCTTATGATGGTGCCCAGTATCTGCCACGGCCATGGTTAAAAAAGGTGTACCCGCATGGGTAGTGAACAATCAGATTAATGACAATTTTGTAGATTTTTTACTCCCTGATACAGATTATCAGGCTAATAAGAAAATTAAACATTGCAGGAAAAGGAGAAACAGAGTTACCCTTTTTGAGTCAATGACACAAGTTCCTTCTTTGTGTTTGTTTGTTTGTTTGTTTGTTTGTTTGTTTGTTTGTCTGATTGATCACAGCACATGGGTTAGGTCTTAACTAGTGCTGGTGAAATTCTGAAAATTGTTGTGCTTTTTTGTCACAACGGTTGTCTTGCAAAGGATGACAGAATTCAGCTCAATGTTTCTACCTCTCAACCTTGAGCATAGATTAGGTGATTGTGCCCTTAGTATGGCATTCAGTTTTTTTGTGAAAAAAAGTATTCATAATTTGTACTGTATTTCTTTTCTTTGTAATATTTATTTGCAATAAAATTATTGAATGAGAGCATAATTTTGTGTTAACCGGTGTTTTGCTACCTTGTTGCAGAGTTGGACATTTCTGCCGGTCATCGGGCATTCTCTGATCAAAATCACCAAATATCCAACCAATTTTCAGATATGTCTGGCCAATTTTCCAGTAGAGACCGACAAGAAAAAGGTTTTAATGGACATATGCCTGATCAAGTAAGAAAAAATATTATATGGCTTGACAATTTACTGTGATCTGATTGGTTGGCGCATGTGCTGTATTTTGCGTATTGCCCACGGGCTATATTTTTCCATATTTAGCCCCGTGTCCCGGATGAAGATTGTTTGAGTTTTGCGCAATTCTTGTACGCTAGCTTTCTTTTCATAAAATATATAAAAATTCACGCAAAATCTAAAAAACTCAAATACTGAAAAAAGAAGATAAAAATAACGCGTGGCGCGCGAGGCGCGTGAACGGTAGAAAAACCAGCAAAGACCGGAAATTGGACAAAATATAATTCAAATTTAAATGAGACATATAATAAACGCATTATTAACCTCACTTGCTCGGTCTGTACGGGAAATATCAGATCTCGGGCTGTACTGCAAGATTTCGGTCTGATATTTCCCGTACAAACCTGACGCTTGGTCGTCATTGTTAGCAAAAGGGCAGTCCCAAAAATTAGCCTGGAAATTTAAGGTTGTTCACTACCCAACCACCCAACTGGAAATCCATATTTTGGGGATATCCCCATCTAGAATTTTGTTCCAGTTCCCAATTTCTGATATCTAGAGGTTGACAGGGAGTTACGAGCTTTGTATTCTTGGTGTGCACTCGTTCCTATGGGAATAAAATCACAAAAGCGCGGCGGCCATGTTGGTGTACAGAGCAAAGAGCAACAAATGAACTTTCTTTTGTTCCTGCTGTTCCTGTACACCAACATGGCTGCCAATGACGTCACGTGCAAGCCAAGTGTGTTTTTATGCAGGATGACCTGTAGTGTTCAGTAGTGTTTTCCGCCCTACACTATTGTAGGAGTGACCTGATTTATTTGCTACGGAGATAACACGACCGATGGATTTGACACGTGCCTGATCACGCGAACCGGAAATGGGGCACGACCGTCAGCACGACCAAGTTTTTTTTTCTCCGCCGTATAAACCACAGGGAGCCTACTAAAGTTTACAATTATTGACCGGATGTCAGTCGACAGATAACAACAAACACGGGGAAAATCTAGAGGCAGCGTTCATAAGTTCGTAAAGTTCATGGAGTAACGCGAGTGTGCAGTCTTCAAGGCGTTTAAAATAAGTATTTCAATCGACGTTTGAATTTTAAAAAATAGGAGAGAAAAATTCGCGAAAAGATGTTGTGTTTGGGATCGTCGCAAAATGGGGAAAGGATTGTAGACTTTACCGAAACGATTTCGGGGAAAATTACCCTACACGAACCTGACACAGATACGGAAGAGTATATGGACATTGATGAATTCTTTACTGCATTACAAGACTTGGACAAGATCACTCCATTTGGGAGATCGAACAGAATAAAGAAGAAGGAACTGAAGCGACCAAATGTGAAACTACCGCTAGCTGTTATACGGTCTGATTTGGCTAACACTAAATTTTCTGACAATTGCCCGTGTTCTGGGAAAGATTCAAAGAGAATTCACAACGTTAAGAGTAGACGTTATGTCCAAGACGCTATTTTAGCTAATCATTTATTGGCATTGGCATCAGGGAAGAGAACTGAGCTGACTTTGCGTGTAGAAAACAAGTATGGCAGTTTGGGTGAATACGAAACGCGAGGGCGTACGAGGGATGCAAGTGTGTAGCCATACCCAATACAACTAGGACTTTATTGCAGATCTTACTACGGGAAAGTATAATTTAGCTTTGTAGAATACTGAGCATTTCGAGTACTGAGCATTTCGAGAATATATATATAAATGGTATTACATAATGCGACGTCCGACTTGCGCTGTTTTTTTTTTCTGCCAAAGTACTTATATTTGAAAATTCTCTCTCTTCTGTGAAAAAATAGGGTGTAAAATGCAAATTGTAGGAGTTACTCAAGCTATTTTTCCAAGAGGTTGTTATTTTCAGGTATAAAATTCGTTGTCGTGAAGTCACGTTTTCCAGAATCGCTTCACATGTCTGAGCAAAGGACACGTGAAATCGAGCGTGCTGCTGTCTGATAGAACGTGATACAACCAACGGGGGAGGGGTGCGGCTAAACTGGCTTTTAATTAGGTCAAACAAACAACCCTAAATCAATCAGCAAAACTTCTTACAAAATCAATTTTTACATTTTAGGCTAGAATCAACTCCATAATTCAGCTGATACTTGTTTTTTTAAATTTCTCACAAAATGTTGGTTGAAATTGGTTATCTGTAGGCTTGGTTTCCAGCCGTAGTTTGTGCCAAATCCAAGGCTGCAGTTTCACAAAAATGCCAGCAGCAGAAGTTAGCATAGCTGTCAACTCTCCCACCTCAGGTAGGAGTCTCAAAGTTTTGAGGCTCCCTCTTATGTAAACATAAAATTTTGTATATTTATAATAAACTGTATTCTCCGGCATAACATCCTTGGACATTTCCTATATATTTGTTGATTTTTTACAAAATCTCCAGATTTCTGTGCCCTGAAGGTTCACTTGACAGCTATGGAAATGGAGCATGAAACAAATAACTAGAATAGTAAATTCATGAAATATTTTCTGGAAGACAAAAGCATAATTTTCATATAAAGTTGGGAATTGGCACTCCCTAAGTTTATTAGACAGAAATTTATTGAACCAAAGAAGTATATTGGTTACAGACTGGATAATCTATAACAGACTAAGGCCTAGGACAGACGTTGATCCTAATTCTAGTCACACCAATTTACTGTGCCACTGTATTTCAAACAAAAATCAATCTATTCGAAGGAAATAGCAGGTAATAGTTTAAGACAACATATCGTGCAAAAGAAGGGGATAACATCTCGTTTTAAGAAAGAAAGAAGCATTTGGAAGTAGCAATTATGCGCAACTCTAGTTTTCAATTCTATTTTGAGTCTAGTTCAAGTTCCTAATGCAAACGTGCCTGAAACAATAACCTCAACTAACTATATATTAAATAATTATAGGAAATTGACATTTGCAACAAGAATTAGGATCAACATTTGTACTAACTAGGCCTAAGAGAGCTATATTGTTCATGTTTCAAAACATTGCATTCATAGTATACTGTATTATTTCTCCAGGGCTTATAGTGGGGTGGGGAAAGGGGGCGGCACCCATTCAAAAAGGGACATTGTTATGTAGATAGATAATATAATATACAAGGTTGTAAACAGATGAAACTAGTAAAATATTGTAAATAAACAACTCTCAAGCAAGTTTACTTTCTTCCAATAAATATATCATTTGCAGGTAGTGAGATCCAATACTTTTCAAAAAGGTTCCAAATCCTGGTTAACATTCAGAACTTGGCATTTATCAGCAATCATTTTTAGGAAAATAAACCCCCTTGGAGCATGGAAGTAATCTGGATCGATCACTGATAGAACCCCACCAACTTCATCCCATTATTTTTATTTATTTTATATTACGACACTTTATTTTCACCTGCCAACTCTCCCCGATATTGTGTGAGACTCACAGTTTTTACCCTTGGTCTCCCCGGGAAAAATGGAAACTTTTAATTGATTGCCAACGAGCAGCCGAGCCAAGAGGCGAGGCGGCAGCATTATAGAGCCGTGCGAGGAGAAAAATTCTCGAGTTCAGAGTGGTGTAACCACTAGCCAATCAAAATGCCAGGATTTTGAAAGTGGTAACCAAATTCAGTATCAGAAGAGAAATCTACTATTTGACCCCTTGTCCACTTCTGAAGTGCGCCCCTACGCGGGATGCTGTGTTTGTATATATTTCTTGCGCTGTTGTTATTGGAAATGCAACATGTATGAAATTTAGAGGTAGATATTTGTTTCTATAGTCGGCCAAATGAAATTAGGGCAGCAGTGAGTCAGAGGAACTCATATTTTCAAAAGGGCAAAATATGGTTCACTGTAATTGCTCGTTGGCACTTTTGGTGAGAGCTACAACTAGTTTTTAACTGATGTCTCTCAGGGAAATTTGTTGCGATTTTCTCATACATTGTTGTATTTGGGACACAATCTTACAATTTTGAAGCTTTCTGGGTTGGCAGCCAGGGGAGACTTACCAGGAAAATAGACAGGAGTGCTCCTCCTAGTTCTATCCCTTAGGGTATAAAATTCCCTATCTCTGCTATCTCTTAGGGGTGTCCAAAGCGTGTGCTATCCCATGCCAAAGGTGACCTAGAAATTCAGCGACAACCGAATAAATTATTTCTTGGTGGGCTCTCCAATGAGTTGGTCACAATCACTTTGGTATTCTTGTGATATTCTGTGTAGCTTTGCCAAGCTGAACTTGCTTAGCTGTTGATCCAAACTGAAGTGTACTGAGGGTCTCCCCAAGATTTCTCTCAGCTGGACTAATATTCACAAACAAACATGCCTTTCCATCTCCCCCAAGGGAGCTTTGTAGCAACTGAGTCAGTTTGGAGTTCCTATATGGTACATGCATTGCGTTAGTTCGTAATGCTGTAAATACTTGTCCGAGAGCCGACAGAGATTTATTAATGGCTGCTGCTTCTATGAGGCGCTGTCCAGTGGCCTCTGTCTTAGAGATGCGTTCAGAACCTGCAAGATCTACTAAGGTGAGAGTGCCATGTGTTATGGCATGGGACACCTGGTCAACACCCTGTATTCGTAACACGACCATGAGATGGGAACGGGAGCTGCTGGAGTTCATTTTAGTTGCACCAACTGAGCGATTGGCATCACCTAAGATGGGAAAGGGCAAAAATGAAGGAAATAGTTAAGCTCTAAATGTAGCTACAGAGTTGTTCAATGTACAGAATCCGAAGTCCATGTGGACAAGAATGGAAATGGTGCTTGGTATTGATATATACCAAGCAAGAAAAACAATGATGGCGAAGATTTTATGCGATTTTATGCGCTTGCTGAATGTGACATTCCGTGCAGCGGGTGCACCCCAAGGATGTCAATGACTCCATCAAAGGGGAATGACGATGATGATGATGATGAAATGCAAGTTGCTGAAATTGAAACTTTATACCAAATTTTTGCTGGAGAACCTTTTTTTTCTCCAACTGTCTATGGATAAGGCTCTATCACCATCCGTTTGTGGGTCTGCCCTCTGATGATCGAGCCTATCTAGGGATAGGTCCAAAATTGAAACAAAGAAGGGGTGTCCCAACCAAGATAATGACAGAAATAGGTGGGCAGCCAACACAGGAAGGAATGACTTGACAAGCACTAAATATTCCCAGCCTTGGAGGGATGTCTAGTGACTCTTTTCCACCAAAGATACAAGAGTTATTTGTGAGAGCACTATTGTTTTATATGCACCCCTTTTCATTGCTTCTAAGCTTGCACTGACAACTATACAACATGACAATAGCTCTCGGCAAATGAGGGTGCAAAGTAGACTTTCTACTGAATTATTAATATAGGCAATGCCTATGCTCCAAGTTTTTGGTGATGATTTACTGGGGGTTGTTTTTCTGATTTTGAAAAATACTGTATTTTTCTTCGGAAATTCCAGAGGGGTGGGGTCACTTTTCAACACCTTTCCGGGGGGGGGGGGGGGGGGGGGGGGGGGGGGGGGGGGGGGGGGGGGGATATTTTCTGGAACCACACATTTCAATCATATTGTGTGTTGAACTATTGAACTACTGATTTTGTGCCAAGAGAGGGACCCCCCTGAATGAGTTATTGATAGCATTTGATATCTCACCTTTTGCCATAATAGTTTTAATGGCGGCAGCAGTGTTGACTTGTATTTCTGTCAGATGTTGAACAATTACTTGCTTGCCCTTGAACACTGGCTAAAAACATTATGGAGGGCTAAAGACAATATGGAGAAAAAGACATTTGCTCTAGAGGTCAAAAATTAGCCGCTACTTGGCCAATCAGAGCACGAGCTGTCAATTTGCCTCTTTAGAGGAGCAAAAATTAGCTGCTATAACCAATCACAAATGAGTGAGGGCTAAAAATTAGCGGAGTGGCGAAAAATTAGCCATGTCAAACCATCTGTTGACGAATTTAGCGCTTTTGCTTTACGAAAAACACAGTATAAACGTTACAAACATTCAGTCCATTGTTCTTAAGGCAATTGAGGCTTTAAAAGCTTCCCTATGGAAATTTTTTTGTAGCAATAATATTGCTCTGCTTCTTGTTTGCTGAGTGCTAACCTTCTCTCGTTGAGTGAGCCCTCTCAGCATTCTAAAATTAGTTCGACATAATCGAAACCGGCTCACTAAAAAACAAAACAGTGAAAATAATGAACTCAAAGAAATTACAAATTCCTGGGCACCTCTTTATAATTCTTTTTCTTTTTGTGTGTGTGTTTTATTTTGACCAAAGCCCTGCATACCGGTGTCGTGTATTATTGTCGATAACGACTATCGCGTAACCTGTAGCTATCAAACATTGCGCAGTATGTGTCAGTCTTTGTCAGTGCATATATATCTTGTGACAAACTTGAGTTCATAAATTTAGCGCTTTTGCCGTGCCAAAAAGACAGTGAAAACGTACAGACATTCAGTCAGTGATCTAAATCAATCTAAAGGCTTTATAAAGCTTCCCTGTCATATGGAAAACCCATTCAAGGCTTTGATGTTGTTTTGCGCGAGACTGTTTGCGTGAGCAGAAACCTGTGTCTCTCGTTGAGTGAGCCTTTCGGCAAAACTGTATGAAAAATGTTAAAACTATTCCTAGCTTATCCACAAGCAATTCTTATTCAATTAATGTTTTTTACTTTAGCTAAAGATAGTGTGTCCATGTCTCGTTCATTGATTCGTGACAGAATTTCTACAAAACATTCCAGAACGTTCCACTGCCACTTATCAGGATCTACTATCAGCTTTTTTTTTAGTTTTTAAGAGCCGCCGAATTTGAGATCGACAACGAAAGTAGCTATTACACATTATTTACATGCATTGAGCCTTCAGCCCTTCTATAATACTACTTGTGCGTAGTTGGCTAACAAATATTGCAACTTCGGAACGAAAAGCTTCGCATGTAATTCGATGCACATTGCAATCGGCCTGTTACTGCAATTTGGTATTGAGAGCAACTTTGCTGTGTGTAATATCCTGCCTACTTGGTCCGCACTGCGAACCATGCATGTTCTCGTCGACATTTAGATAAACATACTCTCTCTTAGACACAATCATTGAGTGATTGTTCAGATAAACGCCGGATGGTAGTTATTTTTTGTCAAAGATACCCTAGTTTGTGCAAGAAGTCCACCGCGCGCGTCTAGTTCGGAGTCTTCGGGCATAACGCGTTTGTGAAAATATATCGGGAATGAACCCGGAATATACCCGGAAGATATATTATTCAAGTCTCGCAGTCTCGTCCTGCTGCGTTGTCAAGAGCAAACAATGGTTGTTTGAAAGGGTCGAGCGGCCGTATAGTGGTCATTAGATCTTCGCCTTACCTTTAAATATTTAAACGTACAAGCGCGTTTTGTTTGTGTTCATGTGGGCCACATGACCTCTTTCTCTTTCTCGACTCCATTCCGAGACACTCATTCCATGATTTTCAAATTCGACAATAAAAGCCTACCATGTTGAGAGGTACACGAGGAATCGTGAGGCGCCCACAGCGATTCGGCAAACGTATCGTCTTATCCCCAATTTGCATTTCGATATTTTTAACCTGTAAATGCATGGTTTGTAATAGCCTGCGTAGCGGAACCCGGGCTTAGAACAGGACTATGTACGTCTGGGTACGCGTGATACACTTCCAACTTAAATGAGCTTCACGTGTTCCACAATTCTTATACCCGCTATCGGTTCAGGCGCCAAGGGTAAGGGCATTTGACTGGAATTTCGTCCCGAGGGAGTGGGGACTTGAATTACTTTTGTTCAGGGGTAAAATCAAATCCCTAGTTTCAATTGACTAGTGCATAAATATTATATTATCTCGAGCATCATAGGGTTATTCCCCAAATGCCTTGTTTCTTTTGTGCAACTTGTGAACAACTTTGTATGATGTTAATTCAATAACAAATCCCGAATTTGACAACAGCGCATTTCTTCTACTTCGCGTTATAAGATCTCTTGCAGCTAGTTCTACAACAGTAGATTCGGCTTTTCTGGTCGTAAAAGGAGTAATGATGTTGAATTATGAAGCTCAATTCGCATAAATGAACGCTTATATTATCGGCCGAACTATTTCGTAAAGCCCCTTCAGAATAATATATTGACACGGCTAACTTTTCGCCGCTGCGCTAATTTTTAGCCGTGACTTATTTGTGATTGGTTATTGCGGCTATTTTTTGCTGCGGTTGAAACAAGATATGCTGCAACACAGCCCGGCATGCTGCAACACAGCCTGACAAACTTTATCATGCAGTTATTGATGTAACATTTTATGTATCAAACGAAATTTAATAGAGGAGGATTGCTTTCTATTGTTTTGCTTCTCAGTAAGACCTAATACCCTTCTTCGTTCAATGTTTTGAATCCTGAAAGCTTCGAAAGCTCCTCAGTGAGGGTAGTCCCTAGTGTAAAGCTTTTTAGTTATTTGCCCTAGATGGCTTGCTGAAACTTTCAAATGTATTTTGCTGCGTTCTTCGTACAGCACAGGTGCTAAATTCGTGATGAGATAATATTTTGATACGGTTTATTTTTCCAACGCGGCAAACTTTTCGCCTACCCTGCTAGCAGATATTTTTTTCTGTCAAAGTTGTTGGCATGTCTGGTATGTCGTGTGCATCGATTTGCGCCCGAGTAAAAACCTCTGCAGCGTGCAAGCGGCTAATTTTCTACAGTTCGGAAACAAGATATGCAGTGAGGAGCACAGCCAGACAACCCTGAGACAAACATATTCACTGCTTGGTGATGAAAGATTTCGACAGACGTGTCCCGTAAAACGATGTCCAGATTGAGGTATTTTACATACTTCTGATGTAAAATCTCATTTCTTGCGCTTGGTTTACAGACCCATCAAAAGTGACACACTGTCTGGTTTGATATTTTTGTAAATTATTATTTTCACTGCAGTCTCGTTTTTTGGCGGTAGAAGTCAGTTGCTAACTAATTTTGTAATTTTAGGATGCTGAGCCGGGGATCAGCAAAGTTGTATTTACGCCAATTACGGACGATTGGTGTATTGTTGTTGTATTTACGGACGATCGCCAGCAGGACAACGTTATAATACTGATTTTTAACGCCAAGGGTAGTGTGTATACGGGTGTGTATAAGCCGTTTCTGTAATCAATTGACCGCAAAACAGGTTACTGCGTTGTAAGCCATTTCCGGTTTGAGTTTTTTTGTCAACCGATAGCGAGTTTCCCTAATGGTCGCGTGTCGCGGGTTTGAAGTCGCGTGTCGCGGGTTTGAAGTCGCGCGTTTGGAAAAGTCGCGGGTTTTAAAAAGTTGTAGATTTGAAGTCGCGGGTTTGAGATGAGTTGTAGACTTGAAATCCAGGCTTTAAAAAAAGTTATTTATTTTACATGAACATTACCAGATTACTAGTCTTCTTCATCGCCCTAGTACGGGCACCCTACAGAGTTTCTACAATCTATATTCCCCGGCATACAATAATACAAGGAAATAGACACAACCGAAATGTCGTGGCCATCAGTGACTTTACCTGAGAGAATGTTGCAGTGAATAATTTCAAGTTACGACTAATAATCTTTTAATCTATATTTTAATTTATTAGCTACTATTCTCTCATAGGTTTTCTAGTCGGTGTACACTGCAGTTACCAACCTGATTAGTTAATAATTCAAAACTGTGTTCCCTTTTATCCCTTGCTGATTTTCAACAATTTTTGACTTCCTCGAATGGAGAGTCAAATCTACAACTTTGTAAAACCCGCGACTTCAAACCCGCGACTTTTCCAAACCCGCGACACGCGACCATTAGGGAAACTCGCTATCGGTTGACAAAAAAACTCAAACAGGAAATGGCTTACAACGCACAGTAACCTGTTTTGCGGTCAATTGATTACAGAAACGGCGTATACACACTACCCTTTGGCGTTAAAAATCAGTTATAACGTTGTCCTGCTGGCGATCGTCCGTAAATACAACAACAATACGCTGATCCCCGGCTCATCATCCTAAAATTACAAAATTAGTTAGCAACTGACTTCTACCGCCAAAAAACGAGACTGCAGTGAAAATAATAATTTACAAAAATATCAAACCAGACAGTGTGTAGCGCAAGAAATGAGATTTTACATCAGAAGTATGAAAAATACCTCAATCTGGACATCGTTTTATTTACGGGACACGTCTGTCGAAATCTTTCATCACCAAGCAGTGAATATGTTTGTCTCAGGGTTGTCTGGCTGTGCTCCTCACTGCATATCTTGTTTCCGAACTGTAGAAAATTAGCCGCTTGCACGCTGCAGAGGTTTTTACTCGGGCGCAAATCGATGCACACGACATACCAGACATGCCAACAACTTTGACAGAAAAAAATATCTGCTAGCAGGGTAGGCGAAAAGTTTGCCGCGTTGGAAAAATAAACCGTATCAAAATATTATCTCATCACGAATTTAGCGCCTGTGCTGTACGAAGAACGCAGCAAAATACATTTGAAAGTTTCAGCAAGCCATCTAGGGCAAATAACTAAAAAGCTTTACACTAGGGACTACCCTCACTGAGGAGCTTTCGAAGCTTTCAGGATTCAAAACATTGAACGAAGAAGGGTATTAGGTCTTACTGAGAAACAAAACAATAAAAAGCAATCCTCCTCTATTAAATTTCGTTTGATACATAAAATGTTACATCAATAACTGCATGATAATGTTTGTCAGGCTGTGTTGCAGCATGTCAGGCTGTGTTGCAGCATATCTTGTTTCAACCGCAGCAAAAAATAGCCGCAATAACCAATCACAAATAAGTCACGGCTAAAAATTAGCGCAGCGGCGAAAAGTTAGCCGTGTCAATACATTATTCTGAAGGGGCTTTACGAAATAGTTCGGCCGATAATATAAGCGTTCATTTATGCGAATTGAGCTACATAATTCAACATCATTACTCCTTTTACGACCAGAAAGGCCGAATCTACTGTAGATCTGTAGAACTAGCTGCAAGAGATCTTATAACGCGAAGTAGAAGAAATGCGCTGTTGTCAAATTCGGGATTTGTTATTGAATTAACTTCATACAAAGTTGTTCACAAGTTGCACAAAAGAAACAAGGCATTTGGGGAATAACCCTATGATGCTCGTGATAATATAATATTTATGCACTACTCAATTGAAACTAGGGATTTGATTTTACCCCTGAACAAAAGTAATTCAAGTCCCCACTCCCTCGGGACGAAATTCCAGTCAAATGCCCTTACCCTTGGGGCCTGAACCGATAGCGGGTATAAGAATTGTGGAACACGTGAAGCTCATTTAAGTTGGAAATGTATCACGCGTACCCAGACGTACACAGTCCTGTGCTAAGCCCGGGTTCCGCTACGCAGGCTATTACAAACCATGCATTTACAGGTTAAAAATATCGAAATGCAAATTGGGGATAAGACGATACGTTTGCCGAATCGCTGCGGGCGCCTCACGATTCCTCGTGACCTCTCAACATGGCTTTTATAGTCGAATTTGAAAATCATGGAATGAGTGTCTCGGAATGGAGTCGAGAAAGAGAAAGAGGTCATGTGGCCCACATGAACACAAACAAAACGCGCTTGTACGTTTACATATTTAAAGGTAAGGCGAAGATCTAATGACCACTATACGGCCGCTCAACCCTTTCAAACAACCATTGTTTGCTCTTGACAACGCAGCAGGACGAGACTGCGAGACTTGAATAATATATCTTCCGGGTATATTCCGGGTTCATTCCCGATATATTTTCACAAACGCGTTATGCCCGAAGACTCCGAACTAGACGCGCGCGGTGGACTTCTTGCACAAACTAGGGTATCTTTGACAAAAAATAACTACCATCCGGCGTTTATCTGAACAATCACTCAATGATTGTGTCTAAGAGAGAGTATGTTTATCTAAATGTCGACGAACATGCATGGTTCGCCGTGCGGACAAAGTAGGCAGGATATTACACACAGCAAAGTTGCTCTCAATACCAAATTGCAGTAACAGGCCGATTGCAATGTGCATCGAATTACATGCGAAGCTTTTCGTTCCGAAGTTGCAATATTTGTTAGCCAACTACGCACAAGTAGTATTATAGAAGGGCTGAAGGCTCGATGTATGTAAATAATGTGTAATAAGTACTTTCGTTGTCGATCTCAAATTCGGCGGCTCTTAAAAACTAAAAAAAAGCTGATAGTAGATCCTGATAAGTGGTAGTGGCCGTTCTTGAATGTTTTGTAGAAATTCTGTCACGAAATCAACGAACGATACATGGACAGACTATCTTTAGCTAAAGTAAAACACATTAATTGAATAAGAATTGCTTGTGGATAAGCTAGGAATAGTTTTAACATTTTCATACAGTTTTGCCGAAAGGCTCACTCAACGAGAGACACAGGTTTCTGCTCACGCAAACAGTCTCGCGCAAAACAACATCAAAGCCTTGAATGGGTTTTCCATATGACAGGGAAGCTTTATAAAGCCTTTAGATTGATTTAGATCACTGACTGAATGTCTGTACGTTTTCACTGTCTTTTTGGCACGGCAAAAGCGCTAAATTTATGAACTCAAGTTTGTCACAAGATATAATGCACTGACAAAGACTGACACATACTGCGCAATGTTTGATAGCTACAGGTTACGCGATAGTCGTTATCGACAATAATACACGACACCGGTATGCAGGGCTTTGGTCAAAATAAAACACACACACAAAAAGAAAAAGAATTATAAAGAGGTGCCCAGGAATTTGTAATTTCTTTGAGTTCATTATTTCCACTGTTTTGTTTTTTAGTGAGCCGGTTTCGATTATGTCGAACTAATTTTAGAATGCTGAGAGGGCTCACTCAACAAGAGAAGGTTAGCACTCAGCAAGCAAGAAGCAGAGCAATATTATTGCTACAAAACATTTTCCATAGGGAAGCTTTTAAAGCCTCAATTGCCTTAAGAACAATGGACTGAATGTTTGTAACGTTTTTACTGTGTTTTTCGTAAAGCAAAAGCGCTAAATTCGTAAACAGATGGTTTGACATGGCTAATTTTTCGCCACTCCGCTAATTTTTAGCCCTCACTCATTTGTGATTGGTTATAGCGGCTAATTTTTGCTCCTCTAAAGAGGCAAATTGACAGCTCGTGCTCTGATTGGCCAAGTAGCGGCTAATTTTTGACCTCTAGAGCAAATGTCTTTTTCTCCATATTGTCTTTAGCCGCTCCATAATGTTTTTAGCCAGTGTTCTTGACAGTTATATTTAACTGCTGTTCCCCACCTGTGCCAAACTCCGCCAGCAGGTCTATTAATGTCTCATTATAGACCTCTAACATGGAAAGGGTGAGGGTATATTCCACATTAGGTCGGTCATTACAGATTTGCAGGAGCTCTGTTATAGATCGGATGTTGACGCCGGGGTTGTGATCTGGGCCCATCATTGTAAATGTTTTACCAGCACCTTAAATGAAATGAACCATTTAAATCAACACTGTTCCCCTTTTTATCAAAGGCAAGATGCAATCATGCAACAGAGTCAGACAATAGTCCAGTTTCGAAATTCTCCACTCTGCCGCTGAATAGGCATCGATGGCGCATAAATACAGTGGGAGCCTCAGTTTGAAGTAGAAAAAGTTGTGAATACCAGTACGAGAAACTGATGAAGCTTGAATGGAGACAATAGACAAAACGTTTTGGACTCGTTGGTATTCACAACTTTTGGGTTTAAATCGAGGTTCCCACTTCATTTATGTGCCGTTGATGCCTATGCAGCGGTACTGATTAGAGAATGACTATTTGGTTTTGCCAAATTGTGATACTCTTTTGCAGACAGCAAGGAGTGTCCAGAATTAGGGAATCATGTATGTACATACAGTACACAGCACACACCACAACACTCCCTCTTCAAAAGCTACTCCCACAAAGTGAGAATAATAAGGCTCATGAAATGTTTGCAAATTACATAGTGCTTTCAAAATGTTTTGAAGTACACTGTAGATGCTAGCATGAAAAAGTAGCCAGCTGCAGGGCATGCAAGATAAATGGTGCATCATTAAAAAAAATTCAGTAGCTGACAGCACTGAATAGTGCTATTCACTGTTTATCAACATTGCCATTGTAATGCTAATGTGCCAATCGTAGATTGAATAGCGCCTTTGTCCTTTCAACCAACTGTTTGGCACATTAATAACAATGGATGACGTCAGTGGGAATAGAGCTATACACTATGGCTAGACAATGTGGTTACCTGTCTGTCCATATGCCATAATACAGACATTATATCCATCAACACATGAAGTAATCAGGGGCAGAGTGTCTTCAAAAATTTGTTCTTGGGTGCTGGTAGGACTAAACACCTTGTCAAACATAAATGTCTTCAGGCTTGTTTGTGCCCTTGCTTGAATTTCTTGATCAGAAGGAAACTTGACTGCAACCTCAACATCAGAGTCATAACGGCAACGGCAAAACACTCTAATATTCCCTCGCAGTTCCTGCAACTTATTGTAGAGTAATTTACGATGCAGAGCTTCTTTGTGATACAAAGCCCTTAGTTCTTCAAGCTCATTTCCACTAGATTTAGTTCTTAATTCCAATGCCTTGACTGCAACACTTGCTTTCTGAATTTCAACTTGCAGTGCTTTCTTTTCTACTAAAAATAAATCCCTTAAATAGAAAGTCTCCCTGGATAAAGTTTTAAGAGATGCCATGACTGCTTTTGTAATTGCTGGGTCTACATTTGGTTTCATAAAGACTGGACTCATTCGTTTGGGGGATACAGGTTTTTGTTCAACTAGCTTCTTCTCTGTTAGTCTTAGATCTCTTTCTAAGCAAGTAACTTTCACTTGTAGTTCCCTTATTGTCTTATCAGATTTTTCTAAATGCTTTTTGTATCGGTGCTCAACCTCTAGACTGCCCTGAATTATTGTATCCTTAGAGTTAAGCAAAGCTTCTAAATCAGAAACCTTTTTCTTTAATAGTTTGATCTCATCATTTCTCTCTTCCATTTCATACTGTGGTACCAAGCTATGGCTTGTGGCTTTTGTCTGTTTAGTAGAAGGACTTCTCCAAGAATAATCATCATGAAGCAGTGAAAAATAGGTCATAACAACTTCATCACAGTCATAATTGCATTGTCGCAACAGAGCAAGAATCTCAGAGTCATTGTTCCATGTTGGAATTGCATCTTGTACTGTTCTAATCTTTTGCTGTATTTCTGAAGAATTCAGTTCCCATGACAACGGTAATTTTAACCAGGCTCCCGTAGCATTGTCAAACACACAATGAATGTTGCAGCGTTCCTCCATAAAATAGGTGGATAGATTTCCTGAAAATAAGACAAAATATAAAAATTAGACCACGAACCTCTGCCTTTTCAAAGTTATATGAAATCTGCTCTATACCAGCTTGGGTTGTCTGAGACTGATGAAAGAGCCTTTTTCAGTAGGGGTGTCAAATGGAAACTGATATAAGCCAGCAAGATGAGATTCTTCAAGAAATCAAAGATTTCATAGTCTGCATAGTGGCTAATATAAAGGGGAGAGAAGGAGAGGGTAACCAAAGTGGGGAAAAGTCACCCGCTGTCTCAATTTCCTTTCCCCTTCATTTTGAAAACCGCTACAAAAGCTAAGATTTTGAAGAGCCACAGAATTTAGCAATGTGTGGTTCCAGAAGATATCCATACTCCCCCCCCCCCCCCTGCCCCCTGGAAGGGTGTTGAAAAGTGACCCCCACCCTCTGGAATTTCCAAAGAAAAATACAGTATTTAATTTGTGAAAAGATCAGGTAAATTGACACCCTCAACCCTCCTGAATTTCCAATGCCCTTCTGTAAGGGAGGGGGGATGGATATTTTCTGAAACCACACAATTTTACAAAGCTCGTACTCACCTTTTGTTGGGTGATTCAGAACACCCATTCGATCATCTTTTTCCATCCTCTCTCCCCCTGCGTCATCTAACTGCACATCAGTAGTAGAAACTGCCATATGTGATGTCCCATCCCTATTGACACCCTCTATGTAGCCATATTCCAGCCAGGTGTCTGGAAATGGCTGCCATTCCCCTGTTGTCCAGGAATCCAGGTAGAACCGTGCACCATTATCATTTATTAGTGTATAATCACGACCATCTTGCAAGTTGTGATATACTTCAAAAACAATCTCTTCATCAGTGTTTCTTCTTTTATCACTAGCTCTGTTGGTTTCTCTAGCTCTAGTTTCTCTAGTTGTGTTGCTATTTTTCTGTGAGCCATATGATCTTGAACTACTTTGGCCTTCCCAATTTGGCGCTAAAGCGGCTTCAATATTATCATCTAGTTCGAAGTCTTCATAAGATGGTGGCGAGGTATAAAAGTTATTGGAGTTTCTCGGCTGGCCAAAGGAATTCGTATTGAATTGATATGCTCCTGGGCTGCCATTTGCTGTGTTGGCGAGGCGAAGTTTGCTCTTTGAAGTTGAGAATTTGGGGCAGGATTTACATTCGCTGGCTTAACTTCAATGGTATTTGAAGTCCCAGCAGTAGATGAACCATTACCCATGGTTACTATCTCGATATTGAACTCTTGGGGGAAGAAAAACGCGAAAAATCGCTCCAACTTGGGTAAAAACCTCGACAGGAACTTCGAAGAGAAAACAGCATGTCGCTATGTAAACCTGTCATCTTTATCTTGAGACAAATTGCCGGGTGAACACGTTTTACATTAGCAAAGTAAACAGCCCATTAATTCCCAATGTTCCAGCATGATCCTATTCACAAAACGCTTCTCAATTAATGTTTAAAATTCCAAGTCGAATGTTTGAACAAGTTTTCGCATCAAAACACATCACCAAGGCTTCGCTAAACAATTTGCACGCACTTGTACTTGAATGGTTTCCGCCAAAATTCGCTCTCCTGATTGGAGGAAATTAATAGATGTGTCAATCAAAATAGCGCATGTATTTGTGAGCGGTGTGAATCAATGCGGGCTCGTGTTGCAAATTTCAAGATGGTGGACGTTTTCACTTCAGTTTTCGTGTTTTTGTGGATCGTTTATCTCTGGGAAACTTATCTCTCATACAGGCAGGTTAGTGATTTTATATTTCTTTTCTATTACTCGCAAGAGTGCTTGGTATAGGGGAATTTGGGCGTAGAGCATCTGATATTTTTTCGCTATTTTTTTAGTCTGATCAATTTTCACATGTCACTCGGGTCACTTCATGAAGAAAACGTGTTTTTTTTCCTAACTTGGAGGAATAAGGGAACGATTGAAAAATCCAGTGGCAATTTGTTAATTTTACATACTGAGGTATTGAACATTTTTAATGCCAGGTTTTCCCATTTGCTCTGGAACTGAAGAAAGTGAAATGTCCATGCACTTGTGTTAACCGATTTCGAAAAGAAATTAAGTTAACTTAAAGTTAGAAAAAATATAAACTTAAAGTTAAGTAGGATGCCCAAGATGCTTTATTTATAAACCAACTGTTACTTCTTTATATTATATAGACACCAATGAAATACCAGGTGATCTCCCACACAATAACGTGAAATTGTGAAAACAACACACTTGCCTGTTCTTCACGTTCGATTTTTAGGTTTTACTCAAATAAAATTAGAATCTGTTATTTCACTGATGTTTATGTACTAAACAGAACATTATATGGCCGCTTGGAGATACAACTTTTATGTTCGAGTGTTGAAAGTTTATGTCACCCAGTGGCGCTCGATCTCCACGCAGCCATATACAGGGTTCCTACGGGTACTGGAAAACCTGGAAAATGCTTGAATTTGAAAATTATGCATCGGCGTAGCCAGGAATTTCTGAAGAGGGGGCCAGCTAGTGGAAACATGGGACGAAAATGCTCAAATTTCCTCCAGCAAATACAGTAAATGTATGGAAAAATGTCTGAGGAAGGGGGGGGGGCCTGGACCCCCCCTGGCTACGCCCCTGTTATGAATTCCAGGGCTGGGAAGTCCTGGAATCTTTATTGAACTCCTGGAAAGTCCTGGAAATGGATCAGAATAAAAACACCTGTAGTTATAAAATCAGCGGATATGTGATGTTGGCAGCAATGAGCGTTCAAGTTTTGTTTTCTTACATCAACATGGCCAATACTCACTCTTTGAATGGTTCATGTGAAAGGAAAAAGTCCTGGAAAATGTTCGAAAAAGTCCTGCAGAAGTCCTGGAAAATCCTGAAGTTGTTCCTTACAAAAGCGTACAAACCCTGCATATACTATCCTCTATAATTCTTAGTACTTAATATAAATATGCTTTTTTTTCAATTTTTTCTAGCGTAAGTTATTCAAAGAAACTGTTGATGTCCCTGTAGAACTTAAAGATGTCTTGGAGAAGGAGACGTTTGACAAATCTCGCCTGTACCAGTTGGATCGAAGCTCATACGGGTTTTATCACGGGTTGTACTCACAACTGGAAACAAGTGTAAGACAGTGTGCTCACATGCATTTGTTGCAAATAATGTGTGATTCCAGAAAGAACTACCCCCTCCCTTTCTCCACCCCCTCTGCAATTTTCAGTGGAAAATACAGTGATTGTATGGGAAATAAAATGCATTTGAACCCTTATTAGGGACTGACTTTCTATTTTTTGACTCGTTTGAATTTTTTGGTGGGTGTCCGGCAGCTCTGCAGGATATGTCATTTATGGCAATTTGTGCTTGCTCAATATTTTGCTCCTCCCCCATCACTTTTCTGATGGTCTGCCCCTTATGTACAAGCAGATTTCGTATGACTGTGAAAAGTGCTGCGAAAGAGTTGTGACTACGCGATTTCGTTCGGTATCTACAGCAGGCCAGGTTCCGTACCGCCACCACGACAGTACCGCGTCGTGTCACAGTACTTTTCACAGTCATACGAAATCTGCTCTATCTGTGCAGTATGTTACCTGGGGGGTTCGTTCAGGGAAAGGTATCCCTAACAACTACTTCAAATTATACTGTAAAAAAAATTAACAAAACAGTGTTGCCACTAAAAGTACATAAGCCAGAGTGTTAATCCGAGGATATTTGGTACTTTGGCAAATGTTTTTTGTTGTTGGTTTTTGGTTTTGCTAATTCTTCCTATTGCAGTAACTATTCTGAGAAGAAGGTGGTCTCCTTTGACTTTTTAGGGTTTTCTGCACAGCTAAAAACGTATTTTGCTTGTCTTTGATTTCTCTCTGGTTAACCCCTAAAAATTACCTGAATCCCAATTCTATCCACTAAAAATATGAGAAGCACCTAGCTCCCCCCCCCCCCCCCCCCCCCATATGATTCATTATAATTCTAACACTCTAAATCCTTTAATTGTGTTTTCATTTCAGTTAATCCTTCTTCTAGGTGGCATTCCTTTTTATGGGGATTTTCTGGAATGTTAATAACCAAGGTTGGATTAACACCAGACCATGAGGTAATTTTAAAATTCTATGAAAAGCTCATTAATATTTAATAGACAATCTGTCCTACTGGATGTCAAGCAGATACTATGCATCCCATTAGACTGCTGTAACCTTTTTTTTAGCCGACTGGATGCTGCATCAAAATAATCACATGATCAGTTTGTACCACATGATGCAGTGTTTTTGTATCATGTGTCTGATCAATATTATTTTGTTGGCATTAACTTTGCTTGAGAGCAACAATACAATGGATGTTCAAAGTTAAATCCCTATTAAAAGTATTGTGCATGTGGTACAAAAACAACAGCAGTAGGACATAGCCAGGATTTTAATAGGAGAGGTCCCAAGGGACCCTCTGTAAGGCATTTCTCATATTATATTTTAACTGTTCCCCAACAGTTACTGTATTTTTGGTTTGGGAAAGGGAGACCCTGGTCCCCCAGGCCCCTCCCTGGTTATGCCCCTGCAGTACTTGTCCTGTTTATAGAAGTATAATTTATCTGTTTTACTCTCCATTAGATCATTCATTCCTTGAGCTTCCTGGTATGTGGTGTCCTGTTTAGTGCTGTCACTGATCTTCCCTGGAATCTCTACTTGACATTTGTCATTGAAGAGAAACACGGTTTCAACAAGCAGGTATTGAGTGCTTAAGATTTATTATGTCCAATTTTTTATTATTATTATTTTCTTTTACCAGGGCTAATAACAACCTGAAAACATGACAGAAATATGTGGGAAATGGGAAACAATAAAATTGTTTTTGTTATTTGAATGTCTCCTTTTTTGAAGGAGATGCTTAGGTAGCATTGTTTCTTTTACATTTGTTTTTCCTTGTAAATTGCTGAGTTCTTTATCTTGGAGGGCAAAGCTTTGGAGATGGTTGGGGCATGGATCTTTTCTAAAATTACACTTACATCCCCATTGGCCTGCAATGCAAGGGGGGTGCATTTCTAAACAAGAAATATATATGTGTGTGCAACAAAAATTCAAACATACAATACAGGGCCCAACACTGCGACCATATGGGTGCCAATATGGCGACTAAATTTGGGTGTTTGGCAACCAAAATTTTAGAGCTAGTCGCTAAATGGCACCCCATCTTTCTATGTTCTGTCGCCAATGGTGCCTAGGGTTTAAAAGGTAATGTCGGGTGCTGCAATACCGTATATAATTTATACTAAAATGTCTATTATTCTATTTATTTGATATATCAGAGAGGTATATCAAATAAAGATAACAACTTTAATAAAACCTTGAACCAGGGACCTACTGTATGTAGCCTGCGTAGCAAGTGTTTCCCGTGAGTTTCAAAGGTCAGAAACATATTTCCCATATTTCGCATGTGGCCAAGTCATTGAAAATCTCTCATACTTCTTTTCTCTGACCCTAAAACTTCACAGAAACGCTTGCTACATAGGCTATCCTGTATGTTAATGAGGAGGGTTATTTTTGGAAATTTCTGGTATAAAAACAGGTGAGAGTGTTTGATGCGGATTCTACTCTTTGCAGACTCTTGGTTTCTTCATCAAAGACACCATTAAGAAGCTGATAGTAATGACGGCCATTGTGCTCCCCATATCAGGAGGATTGATCTACATTATCAAGTGGGGAGGCCAGTATTTCTTCCTCTATGCTTGGCTCTTCACCATCTTTGTAACATTGGTAAGAAAGCTTTGCTTTAGTTTTGCTTATATTTAGCTTTGGTCATTCTAATTTTATTTAGTTTAATAATGCAGCCCATTTGAGTCAATGTTATGGAGCTGACCACTGTGATCCAGAATCAGCTCTTTTGAAATTGTTGCAAAATTGTTTTCAAGTCCTATAGTTTTCTCCTGAGAACAGTATAAAAGCCACAACAGCTAAAAATTCATTTTTTAGTTTTTGCTATCTTTTAGAGTTTACAAAATGTTTTTGCCACACCCAATTTTCTATCCCTTATGGTTAAAAAAAATTTTCCCGACGAGCACCCCCATCTATTTTATGGCTCCCAGGATTCATGGTTGAGAGCATCATTGGGTTTGAGTCCTCAATCCCTTAGGTCCTAATTGACTTCCTTCGAGGACTTATAAGGCCAGCCTTCCTGGACCAACCCTCCACTTGATTCACAATTGGAACCAGTGATTGAAATTTTCTTTCTGTTCTATTTATGTACCAAACTGTTTGATATTGAGTTGAGCTTTGTTCTTTCGTGTCTTTTGGGCGAGACAATAAACCGAGGCCATGTCTTGCCTTCACCACCGTACCAAGTTTCAGCGGCAACATTAAAGAACCAGTGAGGATGAAATTAACCCTCTGACAGCTGCTTGGTAGCCACCAGCATCATTGACAGCCATTATCATAAATTCAGCTTTATATGAGCTGCAAGTATAGGGAGTCAGCCTCTATTTCTAACATTAGTGATTCATTTTAACATGTATTTCAGGTCTTTCTTACCGTCTACCTAGACTACATAGCTCCTCTCTTCGACAAGTTCACTCCATTGCCAGAAGGTTCCCTACGCAGTGCTATAGAGAAGCTTGCTTCAAGAATTGACTTTCCGTTAACCAAAATACTTGTAGTTGAGGGCTCTAAACGCTCTTCCCACAGCAATGCATATTTCTATGGTTTTTACAAAAACAAGAGGATAGTGTTATTTGACACTCTGCTAGCTGAGAGTCCTATCAAGAAGGAAGAAAGTGAAAAGGAAACTAATGAAAGTACAGAGGGGGAGAAAAATGAACCAGAGAGTGATGATAAGGTATAGTTCTGTCTTGCAGATGTTTTCATTTAAGGATGTACCGTGGACACTTAACCCTGTGTCAGCATAGAAACATACCAAGTCGGAGAAAGCATCCATTTCCATCGGCTGATTTAGAGAATAGAGAGCAATGTTCTTGATTGAATTTGGCGGTAAATCAAATATGAAATTTTGTTTTTAGATGTTTAGTAAGAGATTTCTACACGAAATTCGTCTTCTAATATCGAACGAAAACAAAAACAAAGGAGTGGCTGACACGGGCTCTTAAACGGTTGCACACTTTCTTCCACCAGAAAAGCCAAGAAACAGAGAAACCTAAGGCTAAAGGTTGTTCGAACGAGGAAGTACTAGCGGTTCTTGGACATGAACTAGGTCACTGGAGTCTTAGTCATAACCTTAAAAATCTTGTTATATCCCAGGTAAGGAAATCACAGGTATTTTTGAGTCCGATCTACAGCCATCCTGAGAGACATCCACAGTGATAGTGCTTACAACCCGGCACAAACACACCCATGTATGAGAGTTTTTTATTTATTTTCACAGTTCAACACGCTGTTCTGCTTCATGATATTTGGTCTACTGATGCATCAGAAGTTCTTGTACGAGGGATTTGGCTTCTACGGCACTCAGCCGGTCCTTATAGGATTGATTATCATATTCCAGTTCGTATTTTCACCTTACCACGAGGTAACTTTCTCCAGTAGTTCACGATTTTTTTTTTTTTTGATGACTGGCAGTGTCCGGAAACAAAAACACCCATATTTTCCATGTACCGAATGTCCCGGATTTGCGCGCGCTCTTGTTTCCTGCCAATGTTGCAGTGTTGTTTTCGCACACTTCTTCTACAGTGAAATCTGGCTCGGTCACTGGGTCACTCGACTTTTGAGCCACAAAACTAAACTTTCTTTTACTAATAAAGATAATCCTTTTCAACTCATTAACAGAGAAAGCTAGAACATCAAAAGACAAATTACCCTCCGGTCAACATGAGCGTTCAACAAATGTTGAATCAACTTGTTCACCGTCGAGCGGTCAGTTCAGTTGCAGGAAGGGAAGCGGGAATTCAAACCTAGGATTTATTTCCTTCAACCTTCAGCCGGATAAACATGCTGCCTTTGCTCCTAACATCAGCAAAATGGTTAGACCTTCGCGTCTTCTCAGATAAAGAGCTACCTAGTGAAGACATTTGGGTAACCAATTTTGTTGGTCCCGGTCTAATGTGTTTCCCTTTCTCTCTCTTCGCCAGCTTCTAGGATTCCTGATGACAATACTTAGCCGTCATTTTGAGTTCCAGGCGGATGCCTTCGCGAAACAGCTCGGGTTCTCCACCCATTTACGCTCCTCGCTTATCAAGCTCCACAAGGACAACCTAGGATTTCCTATCGCCGATAAACTTTATTCTGCTTACCACTACTCGCATCCACCACTGCTAGAGAGACTCAGAGCTTTGGGCTTGAAGGACGATTAAAGAACAGTGCCACTTTCCCCGCCTGTTGAAGCACAATAATACAGTCGTTTCTAACTAATCAGCAACAGGCGCTGCAACTTGTCGTAAATGGGCTTCCGAACCTCTATGTTTGAGCCACAAACATGGGAAGTTCCACGGCAAAGTTTCAGGCAGTAGCCAATCAAAACGCGCGTTTTGTCTGACGCGTACCAGGCTGGGCGTACAAAACACCTTGTGTTTCTGTCTCAATGAACGTTGGCCGCCCTTTCAAAACACGTTTTAGTAGCGCGTGTTGTTGGTTAGATGCAAACGACTGTATCATAAACAAGAGTTGTTATTGCTTTCTCTGACCTTCAAGTTCGATAACGAAGAATGACTTCGTTTCTATGTTAAATTACTCCCAACAGTGAAGTAAAACTTTTACCCTTAAAAGATCTGCTTCGTTAATACCAAGGCGCCATAAATATGAACGAGCACGGCACTATTTCCACTTCAGCCTGAGTATCAGGTACTCTCCGTTTTCCCCGCTCAAAAATCGCCGTTTCAATTCCATTTGAGTGGTCTAGACGGAAATGCAGTTCAAGTAGCCCATTCTATGGTGAACGTCCGTTAACAGTGATCTCAGCGCGTGGTCACGCCGGAAGAAGGACTGCGGACTGATCTGATTGGCTGTAAAGTAAAGCCCATACGCTGATCTACCATGAGCCGTACGTGATGCAAAAGAGAAAGTTCTGTACACCTTTTTCCAAAATGGCTGGCTGGCCCTTGATATCTCGTTCTCGTGAATTATTATTTTCTTTTATATTCACTCAAGCTCAAAGATAAAAGCTTTTCATGAGAGTGAGACAACAAGGGCCAATGGAACAAAAAGTCGCCATTTTGAAAAAGGTGTATAGCGCTAATAATTTTTTTGGAGGAACGGCTCACGATTAGATAAACGTATATCCTAGGCTTCAACGTGTTGGATATTTGTCAGATAGACTAGACATATGAATAGATATTGTTTATTGGTTTGTCCTTTGGTTGTTCAATAAATAATAATAAACGTTGAAATGTTAAAGATATGTAGTGTTGTAACCGCCCTGATGAAGGCCTGAAAGTAAAGAGTCCGAAACGTCGACACAAATCGTGGTCTGTTTTGTCCTTTCTCTCTATTTGTATCAGATTTACATCAAACGACTGCCTACTCTACCATGGAATTGTAATGCGCTAATTCAGTTGAGCGTGGAATGCCTAAAGTTTTCACGTTTGTTTACTGTGCGACTACGTCAACCGGGCCATCCCGTAAAAAGTTTATCATTTAGAGATTCAAACCATTTTAAGCAAATTTAATACCTGCAATACATCTGACGATGAGTAATTAAGTGTTTTGAAGTTATTTCTGCCCATAATTTCCACAATTTTTACGAGAAAAGCGATATTTCGGTGTCTCAGATCTCAAGAATGTCGAGATCCTTTGTTCTGTACTCGCTTTCTGATTGGCTAACTTCTTACAAAATGGCCCGGTTGACGTAGTCGCACAGTAAGTGTCTAGAAAGCACGTTGTCAAGTGGAGTTCGTAATGTTGTCAAGGAAAAGCTCGTGATTTTGAAACTTTGTCGCGACATTCCTTGACAACATTATGAATCGGCCTTGACAACATGCTTTTTGAGACACAAAACTATCCAAACGAAACGTTCAAACTTATCGAACAAACTATAGGCATTCCACGCTCGACTGTGAATGCACACCCGATTAAAGAATTTGTAAAAAAGCTGGTCTTCCACTGTCAAACCATCTAATAAGCTAATCAGGTTCTTGCCCTGTTTTGCCTAGTGCAGTCAACCTCGAAAATTGCGCCCGATACAGGCGTAAATACGCCTAAAACTGTCCTTTTACGCCTAACCTTTTAGACTTAGGCGTAAAATAACGACTGTGTTCTACAGTGAGCTCAACAGTGGATTTACGCCTAGATCTTCGATTAGTTACGCCTATAATGTTGGTACAAGGCGTAAAATTACGACTATGATTTTTTTTTCTTAATTTCAAGCCCTGAACTTGTCGCGCAACATTGTTGCGTTGCAAGTTGATCGATGTTGCGCGTTTTTCATCTCGCGCCACAACTTGTCACGCAACAAAAACATTTGCTGCAAGTTGTGAAAACTTGTTGCGCGAAGTAGAGTGCGGGTCTACTTTGAGCCACAAATTGTGGCTTTTTTGTCGCTCGCTCGTTTTTCATCAAACACAACTTGTTGCGCAACATTTTACTTACAATTCAAGTTGATAAGTCCATAGAAATGAAGTGCTAAGGGGCAAAATCCACCTTGGGCTCGCACGGGTGATAATCAAAACAAAATGTTGCGCGACAAGTTGTGAATTTGATGAAAATTAGACTTGCAACGCAGCAATGTTGCGCGACAAGTTGAGGGATTTTGTGCCTCGTACTTCCCCGGCTTTACCTACAAGAAGATTGATGGCAATTTTTAGCAGAATTTTTTTCATTAAATGAGCACTTGCTCTGCAAATAAATACCAAGTATGCATTACTTCACCCAGGAGCCACTAAGCTGTATCAAAAAGGGTCATGTTGTCTGTAACTGTTGATGATTAAATAAAATGATAAATATTCTTACTATCCTAGCTACTCTTATCAGGGGAGTTCGAAGGGTTTGAACGAATCCCCTGAAACAAAACTTTTATACATTTTACCTCAAACTAGAATCGCCATATGACCGCCGGCCGTTCACACGGCGCGATGTTGCATCGCCATGAAATTGCCTTAGAAATCGCAGCGTGTGAACGGGACATAATGATGAACTAAAGGCCCGTTCACACGGCGCGATCTAAGCTGGGATTTCAGGTGCGATTTTTGCGGCGATCGTCGACGTCATATCGCGCGGTGTGAACGACCGGCGATTTGGCTCTGCGATGTTTTGTAGGTGATCTGAAGAAATCACACCCGTATCGCAGTGGAATTTGAACATGTTCAAAACGCCTGCGACATCGCAATTGAAATCGCCGGCCGTTCACACCACGCGATGTGGGATCGCCACAAAAATAGTACCTCAAATCGCAGCTGAAATCGCGCCGTGTGAACGGGCCTTACCCACAGCACGATTTCAGGTGCAATTCCTGCGGCGATCTCACGGCGACGCAAAATCGCGCGGTGTGAACGGGCCTTAACTTGTAGTTTCCCCTGCTCTAGCTACTCATCGTGTTTTCTCTTAGTTTTCTTGGGGTGTCTCGACCTGCTCTTAGCCTTGCACAAGGGACATATAGGGGCATTTCTGTGAATCTGCTGATGACAAGAAAGACACGCCTTCATGGGTGGGGGCTGTTGCTGACGGAAGTGTCTCTCCCCTGGAGGACCCCTCTTGTTGACTAGTTGCTGAGCTGCAGCAGCTGCGGCTGCAAGTTGCGAGGCTACAGATGGTGGTGGAGGCTCCTGTGGTTCTGGTTTCCAACCACTTGGTGCACGCTCCAGCATTCTCCTGCAAAATAATAACATCAAAGCAATGCTTTGAGTAACTCGTGGATAGAGCAGATTTCGTATGACTGTGAAAAGTACCGCCACAAAGCTGTTCCGCGCCGCGACCGTGACCGTACCGCGACTACGCGATGTCATTGGCGATTTCATTCCATTTACAGCAGGCCAGGTTCCGTACCGCCACCGCGACAGTACCGCGCCGTACCGCGGCACTTTTCACAGTCATACGAAATCTGCTCTATTTATCATCCTGATGACCGTCATCGATAACGTTTTATCATCATTCTGATGACATCATCAATGATCATCTTTGTTCCATAAACAGCTTTGTCCAAGTCTTTATGATTTCACTGACAAATTTTTGAATAATTTTATCCAAGTTCGAATGTATAGCAATGATTAAGACTTTATAGTCAGAACTTTAGAAAGTATAGATATACTTTCGCCCATCAAGGCATTGGAATGAATGAGCAAGTGACCTCACACCCACTCATGATAACTTGTATTAAGTATGCTTTACATATTTGGCAGTACAATTACTGAATCATATAGACAACGAGTGCTGCCTGTAAATGAATATTTCCATCGAAAAACTTGCCTCTAGGTTAACTTACACAACCAACCAGCAATATTCCTGCTAGGCCATTTGAATTCTCAGAAGAAACAGGCTCTAGTTGCAGTGATATCAAAGGTTGACAGGCACACAAATCTGTTATAAATCGAACTACTTGGCTATAATTAGTGGCATACACCCTGTGGCCTTGCAGGTGGGAAGGAGGGGGGACTTGGTACAAGCAGCTGCACTGCATTCATGAGCTTTGCCTGTAAATTTTCAAAATCCTGCATACACCGCTGTTGGGGTGAGAGCACTCATGAACCCACCCCACATTCTGCCAATCCATGCAACAAATGCCTGCTAATACTTACTCTGCAATAATTTCCTCTTCCTCTATTTGAGGTATGTTTTCCAGTCCAAGTGATGCCCTCATTCTCTCCAGTTCTATCTTCATGGGCTTGTATTCCTCATGGAGCCTGCGGATCATGTCCATTCCCCGATCCCTCTCAGACTCAGACTGTTTGATGGTATTCTCCATCTGGTAAAAAATTGCAATGAAAATGTGTTAATGTGTGGTTCCAGAAATAATCCATACCCCCCCTACGGAAGGGCGTGGGGGGTCAATTTACCTGCTCATTTCAAAACAAATTCTGTATTTTTCCTTGGAAATTCCAGAGGGGTGGGGGGGTCACTTTCCAACACCCTTCCGTGGAGGGGGTATGGATATTTTCTGGAACCACACAATGGGGAGGCAAATTATGCAGCCGGGGTGTTATTACAATGGCGTTAAGAGGGTTTTGAGTAGCCTGTGAAAAGCTGCTCTCCTCCTCTTAAAAAATCAGGAAGTAAGGGAGACATCTGTGCTTTGCTTCTCATAGTGCTATTAAATAATTTTTCTTTTATGTATACGGTACCCTGTTTATGACTAAAAGCTCATACCCTACACTGTTCAGCAGATCATCCCTGTATACTCAATATATGGGAGTACCTCCCCCAAGGGCGGATCTAGGGGGGTGATTAGGATGGCTAGCCACCCCCCTTGTTCTCATATTTCTTGTAAAAACCTTAAGATTAGCCACCCCCTTGGTCTGAACTCTGTAGTGTATCCTTTGTATTAGCCACCCCTCCCCCCCCCCCCCTTCTTAAGGGTCTGCATCCGCCACTGCTACCCCCAACCCTGGGGGATAAATGCTTACCAGGTTAATGTCAGCATGTATAAGCCTCAGCTCTTCAACATGCGCCATCTTCTCATGAAGTAGTGCCTCCATTTCAGCCTTATAATCCTTCAGAAGCCTGTCTTCTCGCTCTGCAGCTTCTACTTCAGAACTCAACTGTGTTTTTACTTGGTCCAGCTGGGATGATTTGGCTCTGCATTAAGGAGCAAGAGTGTACATATGTACTATAGTGATTATTACAGGGACGGTGGAACCAGGGGGGGGGGGGGGGGGGAGGGGGGCTAGGGTGACTTATAGCCCCTCCACATTTCGCCAAGTTTGCATACATTTTCACTAAACTCAGGCCCCCACCTTGCCATACAATCTTACTAATGAGCCCCCTCACTTTGAAAACTGTTCTGCTGTCCCTGTATTATGGTCAAGGTGCAGGGTCCACTATCAGTTCAATATCTACTTTGGAGTCAATTATTTCCCGAATTGACTGTACAATAATGCTTGCCCCCACAGCAAAAAAAAAATGGATGACCAAGGCTTGCCCCCAGACAAAAATTTCTAGCTACGGCCTTGGTGAGCACTATATTTTCTAATTTGTTTCCTGGTCATCATGTATCAAAGTTATTATATGCAAGGGTGCTGAACTCGTCAATGAGCTACAATCTTCAGTCTGGCAGCACAAGGCAGACTCTCCCAGTGAGGGAGTCATCATGGAGAAATCAACTGTAATGTTTATTAGTCAAATCACACTAGTGGTATATTGTCAATGCTGCGTTCTGATTGGTTGAGCTACTAGTAGGCTATAAGTTATAGGCTATAAGTTATAGCCTACTGGTAGCGAAAAGGTTCGGATTTGAAAGCCAGAAAATGGCAAATGACCAGACCAGAAAACGTTATTAGCTATACATTGACCTACTAGTGTGATTTGACTAAAACAATTATTCCTCTCGCCCCTCTGAGTCAATAGCCCATTCGGCCTTCGGCCTCATGGGCTATTGATGCAGAGCCCATTCGGGCTCGAGGAATAATTGTTAAATAACTAACTAATAACTGTAAAATAACTAATTAGCAATGAGGGAGTGGTCCTTTATTTGCCATAGGGTCAAGGGAGGCCAGGTCCATGCTGGTACAGTTCCTACAAAAAAGGGAATTTGTAGCCCTTTTGAGCTTATTTGAATTATTTTATCATTTCCAATGAGCCTTGAAAGTTGGTTACAAAAAGGGAAAAAAAGACCAGAAAGCAGACCATTACAGACAAGAGGATAACATGGCTTTACAATCAGAGAAACAAGGGACATTTTGCTCTGTGACGATTTGTTGATCTTTATGATTTTGTGTCTATTTATTTCAAACCTTTGTGCATTACAATATATTAATAAAGAAACACCTGCACACTTCAACACTGTTGTTGATTTTTAATTACCAATTTATTTCCCTCCAAAAAAAATATTTCCTTGTTTTTTAATGTTGTTTTTATAAACAACGTTTTTGGAAGAAATGCAAGACTTTGGGGCTTCAAAATTGAAATTAGCTGGTTTGGGTTTTTATTCCGCTGTTTAGTCTTATAGAAATGATATGCAAAGTGATCATACAATAACATTTTCTAATTCTATTGTTTGCTTTAACAAGTAGCGTTCATCTCCAGTTTTCTTTTTGTTAAACTCACGATTCTCAATATTTTAACTTGATCAAAGAATCTAGCCTTATCTGACTTCAAAATACGCCGAGAAAGGCTTTTAGTTTGGGTAAAATCAGTGTAAGATTTGATAAAAATCTTTCAAAGTGTTTGTTGAATGCTGCCCAAAGCTAAGTGATTATCAACAATAACTTATGCACATAGAGGAAAATTAGATTGGTTAAATGACTACGTTCAGCGAAAAGCTAACAGCACAATCGCTAAAGCATGAAAGGTCACAATTATTGCTTCATGGTACTCGAAATGGCAACGTGGTCAGAATTCTAGAACAAGAACTGAAATCTACTTTCTGAATGATCATTTCACATTGTGAGTATCAACAAAGGCCCTCTAAAGAACACTCCAAATTTTCCATCTTTCGAGTTTTTAAACATCAGTAAAAACTCTGAAACATTACACATTATCTGTATCATACCTTATGTCCTGAATAGTCTCTAATTTTCGCATGTAAAGCTCGCAATCTTCTTCGTTCACTGGACTAGTTGCCATTTTGAACGCCGTTCAATCCACTCAAAAGGCTCTCTGAAGCTCAGTTTTGATGGCGGGCTATTATGTTCAACAACCCTATTGGTTCATTAGACAATAGAACAATTTTTGTCCAATCACAACACCCGTTAGATGGGGATTTTCAGCTGTTTCCCGTTTCTTTTTTCTTGTTTTCACTTTGTTTATTCAATCAACCACAATTTTAATGAACATTTAGGCAATATCGATACATTTGTTTAACGGTGTGAAAGAGAGGAACAAAGAGCTTCTTAAAAAACCTTTGGCCAAGTTATAAACGGGCACACATGCAGGAAAACACAATATATTTAAAAGAGTCGCTATTTTTTCCTTATAACTTTAGAGTAGTTTATCTAGTTATCCTCGATTCATTGTTGATTGAATAAATGACTTACTGGTGTAAATATTCCATATTTGCTTTTGTTTTCCCTCTGCTCATTGTGAGAATTCTTAGATCATATTGTGGTCCTTTTTAATTTTCTTTAAATTTTTCACCCGTTTTCTCCTAAAATTACAATGATTTGACGTGTCTTCCTCGATTTCCACATTCAAAAGTATTATTGGAGAAGAAGAAAAAAATAATTTAGGAAGGAAAAAATTTATAGCGCCCGATAAGGGACTCGAACCCGTGACCCTCAGATTAAAAGTCTGATGCTCTACCAACTGAGCTAATCGGGCCGCTCACGAGAAATCATAATACAAAAGTTATATATATAGAGCTGAGAGAGCAGCAAATATTTTTCACTTGACAATGCTGCCAGTTCTACTGTGGAGGGTCCAAATCTACAATAGAGCGCTGAAAGGAACGATTCCAGGCTACAGTATAAGTGCTCTCGCTCTCTTTTCTTTAGAAATGCCTTTTGACGTGTAACACAACACCTATACCAGGATTCAGCGCGCGCATACAAGGCACAAACTACCGTGCAGCGCGCGCATTCAAAACAAACTGGTTGAAGAACAGAAAAGAAAGGAAAACCCTCAAGACATGGGTAAGTAAAGAAAGGTTTCATTTGAGAGTTTCTTTAGTTAGAAAATGAAAGCACCGGTTACTCAAACGACCTTCTCGACCTTGTTCTATGGTGTGTTTTATTACACTTCCATTGTTGTCATTGTTCCATGAAATATCCATGGCTTCTTACTCATTTCATCTCCCAGAATTTGCTTTTCCTTTTCTGCTGTAACTTAAGTTTTTCAACGACAAGAAGTGGCCTCTGCTAGCAGTCAAAGATAAGGCTGGGTTTTGATTCCTGTCGGTATCCCTACATCATGCTACATATTCCATAGACACTTTGTAAATGGTTTTGACCATATTTGACCTTCAAGGCCTCCAAGAGCACCCCCCCCCCCCCCCCATGCTGTCCCCCCCCCCCACCCCCCACCATGCTGTTATAAAGGTTGTCTTGTTTTTTTTCTCTTGTCTTATCTTGTCATACAAGTGCGATGCTAGTGACTGTCTAGTGGAAGTCCCGGGGGGGGGACTCCCCATATTTTCAGACGGGGGTGCTCGTCCTATCCCTTAGGGTATAAAATTGACAGACGTGCTATCTCTTAGGGGTGTTTAAAATCAGCCCTATCCCTTAGGGGAGTCTCAGACCAATCCTTGCCCAGAAATATATTGGTACTGACACCCGAACCGATATTTACTTGGAAACTTGGTTGAAAACCCTAAAATTTAATAATAATAATAATAATACAACATTTATATAGCGCATATAGCCACCTGGTCATCTTTGGATAGCAAACCTGGCTGATCTCTGACTACGCTGTGAAACATAAGTATTTTTGATACCCTCTTCTTTCTTATCCTCTCGTTTTCGTTTTTAGTCTTTGAGGGTTTAGTTTTCATCTTTTTACTCTTTAAATTGAGCCATCTATAATTCACAGTTAATTAATACAATCTGGCGCGCACTAGTCCGTAAAATTCAACTCTGTATTTGCATACATTTGCATTGCCCCTTGCGCTGCCTCGCTTCGCGCGGGATCTACGGGACTTGTTTCGAGCTCTCTTCGCGCGGGATCTACGGGACTTGTTTCGAGCTTTGAACTATCGACTTCTTCAACTTTCTTTTTTTTACAATTCTTTTCGGCAAAGTCATTTCAGCCTGAATACTAGTTGCATTCTATTCTTAAAAAGTTATCTGAATTGTATGTTTGTTGTTGTTGTTTTTAATCCTGTAACAAATATATTTTAAATCTATACATATTATATTATCCAAAGTTAACTTCTTAATTATTGGTTTAGGTTAACGTACGAAATAAGAATATTATCTGAATAACACAAACATAAAAAATATAATTATATAGTTGATGTGATATAAATTTAAGAAACAGTTGTACAACACATAGTATATAAACAAAGTAAATAAACAAAGTATATAAACGTCATATTGTTCTACCCATACACGGGCTGGTATCATGAGACCCAGCCACGCATCAGGCCTTTTTAAATTTCTGGTCCTGATCCTCACTCTGAACAGCATATTCAAAGGCTACCATAGATTGGATAATGGAACTGATGAACTCCCATCTCTTGTGAAACCTCTTTGTACTTGGTATCAAACAAACGTTGTTCGTCATGATTTTCCTCCTTTCTCTTGGCAATCACTTACTTTTTCTGTCCCCTGGTCTTTCAGAGGAAATTCTGGTTTACATTTACTACAAGCTTCCTTGTTAACAGCCCTGCTGATTCTCTTGGCTGGGGATGTGAGCCAGAATCCCGGACCCATTGATATCTCTAGTCTTCCGGCTCATTCTGTCTCGAATCACGATAGTTGCCACTCATTTATTCCTACCTTGATTTCCAATCGTTCGGATTGTGCGAGACGCTTTCTAAGACCGGTAAATCGTACCCTGGTCAGCATCGATCACTGCGCGTCTCAGGGTATTCCTGTGCGAGTTACTCAACGAGTTAACATCCCAACAAACACTAAAAAGCGGTTTTGTCCTTTACGCAAGGGGGTAAATTTACACAACCTCTGCCCTGTTGAGCGTGTAAATGGACACAACTTCGGTAATCCTTTAAAACTTGGTTTATTCAATGCGCAATCTGTGGGAAACAAGGCCTTATTTATTAAGGATTATTTTGTGGAGCATCAATTTGATCTTTTAGCTATCACGGAAACATGGGCAAAATCTGACTCTGTAAATGCCATCAGAGAATTATGTCCCAAAGGTCATGGTTTTTATCATGTTCCTAGGAAGAGCAGGAGTGGCGGAGGTGTCGGTTTTTTGTACAATCTGGATTTAAAGATAGTCAAACAAGATGCTGGAAAGTTTTCTTCGTTTGAATCCATGGAAGTATTGTTACATTCCTCTAAAATGTCATTAAAGATTGTCATAGTCTATAGACTTCATGCAAAACCCAAAAAGAATGGTGTCACGGCTCCAATGTTTTTTGAGGAGTTCTCGCAGCTTCTTGGGCGACTGACTACTTCTGCTGACAAGCTGCTGATAATCGGTGATTTTAATTATCATGTCGATGAGCCCAATAAAGATCATAGGGCTGCTCGACTGTTGGATCTACTGCATTTGCATAATTTAAAACAAAATGTATCAGTTCCTACACACAGAAGTATGCATACTCTAGATCTGGTAATAACTCGCGATGATGAGGACGTTTTGCTAGATTGCTCTGTTTGTGATCCCTGTATGTCGGATCACTTTTTTGTGCACTGCAAGCTGGCACTAGATAAGCCTCTCCTGCTAAAGTTGAAAGGACTTATCGGAAAACACGGAATGTGGATCTTGGTGCTTTCAGCCACGACCTTGCTAGTTCTTCATTGCTAACGTCACCTGCGAATTCGCTGAATGATTTATGCGATCAATACCAGGAAGTGCTTAGTAGTCTGGTGGAGAAACACGCCCCTCTTAAGAAGCGCACCATATCATTACGTCCTGCTGCACCCTGGTATTCTGAGGAAATAGCACAGGAAAAGTGTAAACGGCGCAAGTTAGAAAGGAAATGGCGCAAATCTAAACTTCATATTGATCGAGATCTGTTTGTTGAGCAATGTAACGTAGTTAAAAAGTTAATCATGTCCACTAAGATGGATTATTATTCCTCAATTATCTCTGATAACGCATCTAACCCGAAAGAATTGTTTAAGTCTATTGATCGTCTGCTTTATCGCAAAGCTGAACGTCTCTATCCTTCCTGTGAAAGCAAACTTGAACTGTGCAACAACTTCTCTAACTTCTTTTTGAACAAGATCTCTACCATTAGAAGTGAACTCACTCCAGTCCCGGATGACGTCATTACCATGTTCGATCAATTGGATAATGCCAACATTTCCTGCAGACTGGAAACATTTGTACCAACTGATTCCGAAGAACTCTCTAGTCTTCTACGTAAGAGTGCATCTAAATCATGTGTTCTTGACCCTATTCCATCGGGGCTACTTCGTCATTTCCTAGACGACCTTCTACCCGTTATGGCTAGAATTGTGAATTTATCTTTTCAATCCTGCACAATGCCCGCTTCTATGAAGCTGGCTGTTTTGTCTCCGTTGTTGAAAAAAGCTCTTTTAGATCATGAGCGTTACCCCAACTTCAGGCCAGTGTCAAATCTTCAGTTTTTATCAAAATCGATCGAAAAAGTGGTTGCAAAGCGTGTGGTGTCATACCTTCACGACAATCATCTTGGTGAGCCCTTTCAATCTGCGTATAAGATATACCATAGCTGTGAAACTGCCTTGATACGTGTACAAAACGACGTTTTACAGTCTATTGATACCAACCGCTGTGTGATACTAGTCTTACTGGACTTGTCGTCTGCATTTGATACCGTAGATCATAGTATTTTGTTACGCAGGCTGTCTTCTAGATTTGGCTTTAAAGGAAATGTACTATCGTGGTTCGGGTCGTATCTTGCTAATCGTTCTCAGTTTGTCATGGTGGATGGTACTGCGTCTGAGCCGCGCCCACTTAACTGCGGGGTACCGCAGGGATCCGTTTTGGGCCCCTTGCTCTACTATCTCTATACCGCACCCCTTGGGGATATTTTTCGTAATCACGGACTTCAATTTCACTTGTACGCAGACGACACTCAAGTCTATACAACCTACAGCTGTCAAGATGGCGAGGAGCTTGCGAGCGCCAAACACCGCATCGAATTATGTCTTTCTGATGTTAACAATTGGATGACCACCAACAAACTGAAATTGAATACTGATAAGACCGAGCTCCTCCTGTTACATTCTAGATTCCGTCCCTATACTCCTCTCATTTCACTTTCTGTTGGTGATGATAGCATTGTACCCTCTGAACATGCTCGCAATGTAGGAGTCATATTCGACAGCACCATGACTTTTTCAAGACACGTTGATGCTGTTGTAAAGTCTAGTTTCTTTCATCTCCGTAACATAGTAAACATAAAATGTAACATAACATAAAATTTGTAACGTATACATAAAATGTAACGTAACATAAAATTTGCTATCTTTTAGGGGTAAATTCGGCGGTCGCCACGCCAAATTTGCTCTCTTTTAGCGGTAAATTTTCTGTTTGCCACACCCATTTTGCTATCCCTTAGGGTCAAAATCAATTTTCCCGACGAGCACCCCCGTCTAAAATATTGGGAGTCCCCCCCCGGGGTGGAAGTAGTCTGTGGAAGGCTATTAAGAAGATTGTGAAAAAATAAAGTACTTTTTTTTACGCTGCATGTCAGTAGTTAGGGTTGTCTTATTAAATTTCACAGATAATTTTCACAAATTTCACAGTGCCTTGTATGTATGCATTGCATTCTTGGTAGTTGTGTTCTGTATTTCCCAAAGACATTATTTCTAAAGTGAGTAGAGCATATGCACACTTAGCTGGACTCATACATTCTTTTGAAAGATGATGGTTAATCTTTTCAATTATTGATAGTGAAATTCTCAGGGTAAAAAAGAGGCACTTTATCTAGCTTTCTAAAGAAATTACAAAGGACCCCCACTTTTGACAGCTTGGGAGGGTCACAAACACCTCCCGATTAGCTCAGTTGTGATCATGATAGAGCACAGGGGTGCTTACCATTCCAGTTGGAACTAACCGATCGGAATGGTTTGTACCATTGGCACTCCAACCAGTTTTATGACCAAATAAGCCAGCCGATCCGAACCAAAATTCGAATAAGCAAATGGTAAGCGGCGTTCCACTAGGTATTTCATCCCAACCGAAATATTTTGTACCATTGGATGCCGATCAAACCAACTGGTTTTCCTTGACCAATAGTAAGCAACCCTGGTCTGACAAGAGGGAGATTGTGGGGACTTAATGAGCCTCAGCTGGACTAGCACTCGCTGCAGGGGCGTAACCAGAGGGGGTACAGGGGCACAGGGGGCTGCGGCCTCCCCTTTCTTTGGAGATTTTCCCATACATTTTTACTGTATTTGCTGGAGGAAATTTGACAATTTTTGTCCCATGTTTTCACTATCTGCCCCCCCCCCCCCCCCCCCAGCCAAAATTCCTGGCTATGCCCTGCACTGGGGTCTTTTCTAAATAACTGAGGAGATGCTGCCTTTGCTCCAACACTTACTTATCTTTCACTCAATCATGCTGCTGAAGGACAACATCAAAATAACTTTGTTACTCTTATTTGTTTATTAGAGCAGATTTCACATGACTGTCAAGACTTGTTATGTAATTGCGATTGCTTTGCGTTCTCATTGGCTACTTGTTTTTCTCAGTTGTGGTTTCTCTCGATTCTGATTGGCTATTGATTGCTCAATTGCAATTGTTTTCATGACAGTCATGTGAAAACCACTCTATTTATCTCCGTAATCATCAATAACAATATTTAGAGGCCGGCTTCCCCACCCTTCCTGCCTCCCATGAACAGTTATTTAACCATTATCCTGCGAGATTGCACAGAATATCGTCTGATACTTAGCCGACGAGGGACGAAGTCCCGAGTTGGCTAAAATCAGACGATATTCTGCAAAATCGAGCAGCACAAAAAAACCCGAAAAAAATGACTTTTGTGTATTATTTTAGAGCTCAATACATCATATTTTCCTCAGAGACGGATATCGCAGGATAGCTGCCATGTACAGAAGACAGCTATTGGCGTTCTAATGACCATATTTGGGCAGTGCATCGATGTGCTGAATAATAATAACCATTATCCTGCAAGTTTGTGCAGAATTTCGTCTGATACCAGAAACATATAATTGAGTTATATGTTTCTGCTGATACTTATCCTCTGCTGATACTTATATACTTATGGGACACAGTCTGAATTTGGCTAAATATATTCTGCAATATCAGGCAGGATACATAATTGTTTTATTATTCAGCACATCAGTAGTGTGAAAACATTCCCAATTTAAATTTTGCTGAGATTACAGCTATATTTAACCATTATCCTGCGAGATTGCGCAGAATATCATCTGATACTTAGCCGACGAGGGACGATGTCCCGAGTTGGCTAAAATCAGACGAAAATTCTGCAAAATCGAGCAGGATAATGGTTTTATTATTCAGCACATCGATAGCACAAAACCCCCCCAAAAAAAATGACTTTTGTGTATTATTTACGAGCTCAAAACATCATATTTTCCTCAGAGACGGATATCGCAGGATAGCTGTCATGTACAGAAGACAGCTATTGGCATTCCAATTACCATATTTGGGCAGTGCATCGATGTGCTGAATAATAACACAGGATATATGCCACATGCGGAACACAGATATTGGAATTTCAATGACCATATTTGGGCATTGAGTGTCATCAATGTGCCGAAAATTTGGATATCTCCATGCGCCTAAGCATAGACAATAAATTGTTATGATGTTTATACCACTTCAGTATTTTTAGTCACTTTGTTTTGTACTGCCTTTTATCTGAGGAAGAAACTGAAAATTGGTTTTGTGGGATTTTGTAACTAAACCACAAAATATGTAACCAGACAAAATAGTGAAAAAGTTGCTAATTTAAATGCAACTGTCAAAATATTTATAACAATTATCACTTTGTCTGATGATTCTATTGGTAGAAATTATTCAGGTTATCATTTAAAGTAGTGCGTTAAAACCATTAAAAATATATTACAAATTTCATAATGAATCACAAAGGTCACCTATGAATTGTGCGAGGCAATTTGCACATATAATTATTTAAGGAAATCAACAGAAATGGGGGATTTCAGTTCCAAAACACTTTGGGTTCGCTCATTAGAGTTACTAGTTTTTCACAGCTGAGTTAAATATTGAACCAAAACCGCACCCACATGCTGCATATCATATCTTTGGTCAGGCATACCACTCTACTCCACTTTTACTTCAATTCCATTAAATTTGGTCGGCTTGATTGAAGTGTAGAATTTCACCAGCTTTTCGTCAGGTGAATCGGAAAGAATCTTCATAAACTAAACGGAAGTTCGGGGCTTTTGACAGTATGACATCCTTCCAGGTTTGTATGTAGAAATTATTGACATTTTGATAAATCATTTTGCATATGCGAGCAATGTTTATTCGGTAAGTATCGAAGATCATGTCTGAGTTAATTTTTCGACGTTTTTGTTCGTGCATCGATCGATCAAGAATTTGTAGAGGCTACTCTGGGTGAAGGAGGCTAAAGGAATGTTATTCAACACCCTTTGCGTGCTTCTATCAATAAAAAATCATTGCAAATTTTGAATTTTTCGTGGAAAATTTCCGAGTGATTTAGCAATATTATGCCAGTTCAATCGATCCGAAACGATATGAACTTTGACTTAAAGATCATCGCACAAAACGTGCTAACGAAAAACCACTTAGCAATTTCTCATTTAGAAAAACCTTTTAAAATTTGAAGTTTTGGAATTTATATTAGAGAAAGGTTAAGAAAAGTGTATATATTTAACTATATAATGCTTTTATTCTTAACGCCCGTGATGTATTTGAAAGCTATTTCCATATTGGAGTCATTTCGCTCGAAGGCGCAGCTGGCGCCCGTCTTTTCCATAACAAAAACAGAAAGGAATTAGTTAAAGGGGCCGAGTCAACCTGCCCACAATGCATTGCTTCGCCGCCTTTTTCTCTGCCACAAAAATGCTTTGTCAGTTTCGTGCATTTTACCGTACAAAGGTGCCTGAGGACTCGTAATAGTAGAATTCCTTTGTATTAAGTCAGAGTTTCTGAACCATGAATCATAAACAAAATCAAAGCAATGCATTGAACATTGTGGACATGAATTGAAGCGTAAATTTACAATCGGCGTCAAGAGTAAATGTCCATTTCGGCCGACGTAAATTAACCAAAAATCTTCTTCCCCGGGTTTAATATAATAACTTTAGAGGGCAGTCAGTTGCTAAATGAAAGACACTTAGCAATATTCTTGATTGGCTCAGGGGCAGCGGCCTTTGACATTTTAGCCCGCAAAATATGCCGCAATGCCCGGCAAAGTTATATTTCAGACACTAAAATGGGATACTCTCCATGTCAGACAAGCTATAATGAATAGCATTCTTATTTATGAAATTGTTAATGGGCTATCCACGCCAAATCTTAAATATAGTTTCCTTAATCTAACCGCTCTTGATAAGCGTTATGATTTGAGAAGCCGCAAACTGAATAGACCTAGCGCCTTCTAGGTAGCCTGCGAGCCGGCTCTCCAGTGGGTTTTCCAGAGAAGAATTCGTTAGGGCGCGCGCGCCGAAAAAACCCACTGGAGAGCCGGCTAGCAGGCTACCTTCTAGGCCTCGTACTAACTTTCTAAAACGTGGCTTTAGATACGATGGTGCAGTGCTCTGAATAGCCTCCCAGCAGAAGCCAAGAGGGCAAAGTCCCTAAAAGGATTTTAAACAAGCGATTGCTAGTTTCCCTTTCATAGAGACGTGCTGACCTTGTCTTTAGTAAATCTATATTGTATCTGTTTGTACTCTCTATATATTTGTAATTTTACCATCTTTTTTTTTTTCACGTCCCAGTTTCGTTTTTTTTTTTTTTTCAGATGAGCGTGGAAAATTGTATTTGCATTTGCTTTACATTATTCTCATTGGTCCTTCATCTCTGTCAACCAACCAAATGTTGAACTGGACTCAACTGTGTAGAGAGTAATCACGTGCTCTCCGCGTGATAGTGTTTTTACTTTGGCTTGGCTTACACAGAAACCAGTCACGTGCTCTCCGCGTGATAGTGTTTTTACTTTGGCTTGGCTTACAAAGAAACCAGTCACGTGCTCCCCGCGTGTGAAGATGAAGCCATTCAACAGCAACTTGTATTTTCTCTCGTTCATGATTGGCTAGTGTATTTGGTTATACTGCAGCCATCTGGAATTCGCTCTAATACAGGGTTTCCGGTTTATTATTACGACAGACACTCGCGACAGACATAGAGTGAATTTCTTAGATGAGTGTCGTACCTACTTTGCGTTTACTCCAATACGTTTTGTTCAGAATTGGCATTTACTTTGCGTTTGGTTAACTCCAGTCAAGTGAAATTTTGCGCTACCTCACTCCCTACTTTGTAGGAGTAATAGCCACATGCACGCATTGCGTGCCTGTTTCTAATTGTTGTTGTTGCTCCACAGACCTCCTACAAGCCATGTCTCCAGTTTCATATCACTATACTACGGGGACGAGACATCAGCAAAGGGAAGGTTGCCGACATGAGTAAGTCACATTTTGATATTCAAGTGCCGCCTGTGAGATCCTTTTTTTTTTTTTTTTTTATTATTATTCTTTTATTTTATTTTCGTCATTACAATATTCAAAGGACTAATATTTAAAGTGACTCACACACACGCACGCCACACACACACACGCACGCACGCACGCACGCACACACACACTTATTACAATATATGATAGGTAAAGTAGTTATAAAAGGAACAAAAGAGAAAACTTGCTGCTGTACATACATTAAAGGGGTAGAAGGGCTTTCCATTTCTTGTTGTGGAAGTTAATCTTGTTCTTATTGGTAGCAATAGAAAGTTCTGTGTGGTAAATTTCGTTAACTCGTTTCCAAAACAGGCTAGGATTTGACATTGGTTTTATACTTACACTGCGGCAAAAATAAATATAACGTTTAGCTATTATAATCAAAAAATTTAACACAATTGCATTGTTTGTTTGATCGAAACAACCAAGCAAAATTTTAATTTGGGAAAGACAATTTTCAAGTATGTTCAGAGATCTGAACTGATTTTCTATTGCTACCCAAAAAAGTTTAACATATTTGCACTGAACAAATAAATGCTCGAGGGTCTCTTCTTCCTTAGCGCAAAAGGTGCAGAGAGGAGACTCTACTAATTTCATTTGATAAAGCTTTTTATTTCCATATAAAATTCTGTGAATGATTTTCCATTGAAATTCTCTATGCTTGACGTCTATTGTGACCCTGAATGGAAGGGTATATACCTTCTCCCAATTGATACCGTGATTAGGGTAATCCAATTCATATTTTATTTGAGCGGTGGGTGTGACATTTGCTCTATCTAATAATAGGCTGTAAATTTGTTTCGTATTGATTTTGTTTAAAGTGAAAGTTTTTTGATCAACTGTTATAGTTGTCAAGTCATCGTTATCTTTCTTTTCGTCTTCTTGTTTTAATTGACTGCTGTTATTATTGTTATTATTATGGGCATCTCGAAGTGCGTGTTTCCATTTAACAGGGAGGGAATTAAACATTCCCCGAAGTAAGAGAAATTCTGCGGGGCTAAGTTGAGCATACTTTCTTTGTAGTTTTTGGAAAGAAAGGAATTTTCCTTGGTTATCAATAATATCCTTCACCTTAACGAGTCCCCTTTGCGAATATGATCCCTATAAACCGACTTATTATCAACCAAAATAAATTGATTGTTCCATAAAATTTGTTCAGAAACATATTCATACTCATTACAGTCATCTCTGTTTGTTGTAAAACTAGACCAAGCCCGAAAGCCTTCGTCATAAAACTTAGGCAATTTAACTGGTAATTTTTCTAAAGAAAAGTTGCATTTTAGTAAGAAAGGCCCTCCAACTTTTTTTAGAAGGCCAGATAGAAGAACTTTCCAATATGTTGTTGGTTTTGCTTCTAGAAAGCGCCTTAAAAAGGAAATTCTCTGTGACTTTATCATCATTTCTAAGTCAGGCATTCTAATTCCTCCTTTATTGTAATTGTTGATTACCACTGAGCGTTTAACTTTGTCCTTTTTTCCATTCCAAAGAAAATCGAACATTAATCTATTAACCTCATTACAAATTTCCTTATCGAAACATAATATAGTAGCTCGGTATAGGACTTTGGGTATAATAAAAGTCTTAAGGATTTGGACTTTTCCGAACACAGTCAAATTTCTCCATTTCCATAAGTTAAGAGTCTCTTTTAAAGATTTTATAATAGATTCAAAATTTAACTCTTTCCTGAGCTTCTTATCATAGGTGAAATATACACCAACAATTTTTATAGGCTCATTAACTTTTTTAATTGGCAAAATTTCTTTGGTATTGAAACTAGCGCCTAGCCACATAGCCTCTGTTTTATCATTGTTAATTTGAAGGCCAGAAATTTTTCCAAATCTATTGAGTAATCTAATTAACACTTCAAAAGAAGATTTATCTTGGAGAAACACAGTCATATCATCAGCGAACAAGCTCACTTTGATTTCTACATCATTTATTATGATTCCCTTGATGTTCTTATTTTCCCTTATATGGTTAGCTAGTGTCTCCAGGACGAGAATAAAAAGGAAAGCGCTGAGAGGATCTCCCTGGCGGACGCCAGAGTTGATCTCAAAATAGGGCGTACAATGGCCATTATTCATGACACAGCTTGCCTGTGAGATCCTGGTCTCGACTCTCGATGAGTTCGTTAAAGGCCGATCGTCAACCGAGATCCTTTGTGCGCCGTTAATTTTGTTGAACCAGATAACCGTTGTCATTTACTTGCAAAACCTGTTTGACCGCTCGTCTCAGCAATTAAAAGCTTGCTCAGGCATATTAAGGCATGGGTCAGTGTGACCACGCCCTATTATACGTTCAATTCGTCCTTAATTCGCTCAAATTAAGAGGAAGCCTATGATACCTATACGACATCATAGATAACATTAATCCTGATTTTTTGATACTCTTCAGTTCCCATGGAAACCAGTTCCTAACCTTTGACCTAGAAATTCATAAATTTTGTTTCAAAGCCTTTTGGGAATAGGAAAATGCACCGCCATCGGTAATCAAACTAGTGCAAATAAAAGGGCTGACCTTCAGTATTCTCAGTCCAACTAGATATCGCGACGAACGTTTCTAATTAAGAAGTACACTAAAACACAATTCCCTTTTAAATGGTCATCATATCTAGTTGGATCAGGAATGCCTTCCTCTAACTTTATCACTTCGCAAATTAAAAACTTTGAACTTCTCATGTTTTCCCCTTCCCAAATACCATTTTCTAAAATTAGCCAAATCTAAGGATCAAAGAATAAATGAAAGGCCGAGTATGTTCATATCTGTATATAACAGACAAAAAGGACAAGATGGTAAAATGTATAGTTATATTTCGGCAAAATTCTATGCCATCATCAGACTAATTAAAATACAGGGTACATGATATTTATACTAGTTACAATAATATGCAAGAGGAAAGAATTTATGAAAACAAGGAGAGCTCGCGGCTAGCCTTCAGCCCGAGATTTAAATTAGGCTTATAACGCTTAATATAGTAGGCCTCTTTGTAAAGTAAAACATTCCAATTAGAATCCTGATCGAGAACAATGATATTGTCTCGAACCGCATTAAGATAGAACGCTCTATCATCGTCAGGACAATAGTTGTTGTCATTGTACATGGCGGGAAAATTGGAAATGCATCTTAGGTAGTTAAGATTAGGACAAGAGTGCAAATGCTGGAAAACGGCACTAACTTTGTCTAGAGCGCGCTGGAAAAACTTGAAGAACAAATCAATTAGCGTAAGGAAACGTGCTTATTATAGGCGGATTCTCTTCGATGAGATATCCTACAAGACTAGAATCATCAAGCGCTTAAAGACCGACAGCGAATCTGCCAGAGCAGCACTTTCTCAAATTCCATGGATGAAAAGACTTATCCTTCAACATGCCATTCGGAAATATGTTTCAAGGGAAGAGACCAACATCAGAAATCGCCACAACAATAAATTTCAACGCCTTCTCTCCGAGAAAGAAAAGAGACCTGACAAACAACCAAATCCAAACAGGCTCGTTTTCAACCTTACGGATACCGAGCTCTCCAATTAGCAGTATGCTGCGCTACAGTATGGTTTGAAGTTTGGGATTGCCAGGCATCCACGGGAATCAGATCTCTTTGCAAATGCCGAATCATTCTGGGAGCAACTCGGGCGCAAGAAAGTGCTCAAGAGCAATTTTACTTCCATCGAACGGGCTAAAAATGCTCTCCGTGCTCTGACATTTAACATCCTTGATTTCGACGACAAACGCATCTTTACTGACAACAAGAGACTCAAAATTATCCAAGATCTACAAAAGAACACTGTAATTTTAAAACCCGACAAAGGCGAAGGCGTTGTACTCGTTCTGAAAGTTGACTACTCTAATTGTTTGAGCGAGCTGTTCTCTGACCGTTCAAAGTTCAAGCAAGTAAAGGACGACCCTACCCAGACCCGTCTACAGTCACTCCAAGGCTACTTGTTGGCATTGAAGAAACGCGGTGAGCTTGATGAAGAAACTTACACGGATATAAGACCTCAGAGTGCAAGACCAGCCCGCGCCCATGGACTACCCAAAATACACAAACCTTTCCAGAGGCTACCCAAGTTTCGTAGACACTACTAACACCACCCACTATTAAGTCGGTCGGGACCACGCCCTGTTTAGCATTCGATTCGTTCTTAGTTAACATACGTCTAACTTATCCTTTAAAGACCTCAACGTCCTTGATAATTTAATAAGTTACTGTTACCATAGAAACAAAAGCCCAACCTTTGACCTCTGTTTCAAAAATTTTCGTTTCAAAGCTTCACGAGGAGTGGAAAATGCAAACAAACCTGGAATTAAACTAAATGAAGTAATAGGCCATACCTTCAAGTTTATCAGTCCAACTAGATATCGTGCATAACGTTTTCTTTTACGAAATTATTAGCAGATATCATATTTCAGAATGTCCAAAAATAGGTTTCCCGATGAAATGGGCATCATATCTAGTTGGACCAGTGATACTTGTCCTAGCATTAATTCCATAACGTCTTAATATCCTTAAAATTTATTGCCTTTCCTTTCCTCGCGAGGCAGTTTTTAAAATTTCCTTTCTTTGGAGTTCAAAGGTCACATTCCACGTTGCCATGGGGATGTAAACCGGAATTTGTTTACCTTTTGCTGAACAACAATTCTAATTAATTCTAATTAAGTAATGAATGGTAAAGATTAAAGGTTATCGAAATAAACCACCCCCTAAGGTTTTATAGCCGCCATTTTGAAAGCAACTGAGACCCAGGCATTAGCATAGCCGAGTATTGATCAAGACCTTATACCCTTCTACTGCAGATATGTGGACGATACTCTCGTTCTTGTGAAACCAAACACAGTTAATGCCATCTTAGATCAGTTTCACAAGTTCGACAAGAACATTCGTTTCACAGTCGATACTTTTGAAAATACGACCCCGCACTTCCTTGACATTAACATAGAGCCGGACGGTTTGTCTATTTATAGGAAAGATACATCACTGGACAATACGCGGATTTTAACAGCTTTGTTCCATGGACACAAAGGATTTCCTGGGTTCGAGCACTTATTACGCGCATTTACCGTATCTGCTCCCCTGATAAAATCAAGAATGAAATCAATTTCCTAAAATCTGTGTTGGCTTGGAACAATTTCCCTAAACGCGTTGCTTATTCCTTGATATCTAAATTTACTGATAGGCTTAATAATAACGCTCCCGCCAGGAATCCTAATATCAACGAGGACCGTACAGTCGTTTGGCTCACTGTTCCGTATATAGGCATCATAACTGAACAGTTAATTAAGAAGTTTAAACGCAAATTGCGTAGATACATCAAGCCTAATGTAAACATTGACATCAGAGTACGCCAGCCTACCACCAAATTAACGTTTTTTACCAACACAAAGGACAAAATCCCGCTATTATCAAAATCTAGCGTTGTGTACAAAATCAATTGCCCTACATGTAATGCCTCTTACATTGGTAAAACAGACCGAAACCTGGCTGTCCGCACGAAAGAGCACGCTCTAGACAAAGTTAGTGCCGTTTTCCAGCATTTGCACTCTTGTCCTAATCTTAACTACCTAAGATGCATTTCCAACTTTCCCGCCATGTACAATGACAACAACTATTGTCCTGACGATGATAGAGCGTTCTATCTTAATGCGGTTCGAGACAATATCATTGTTCTCGATCAGGATTCTAATTGGAATGTTTTACTTTACAAAGAGGCCTACTATATTAAGCGTTTATAAGCCTAATTTAAATCTCGGGCTGAAGGCTAGCCGCGAGCTCTCCTTGTTTTCATAAATTCTTTCCTCTTGCATATATTATTGTAACTAGTATAAATATCATGTACCCTGTATTTTATTTAGTCTGATGATGGCATAGAATTTTGCCGAAATATAACTATACATTTTACAATCTTGTCCTTTTTGTCTGTTATATACAGATATGAACATACTCGGCCTTTCATTTATTCTTTACATGCTGAAATTGTCAGCGGGAAAAGGCTAAGGATCAAAGGTCACATTTCACGTTGCTATGGAAACGATTATGAAAATGAGCCTGCTTCTTGATCCCCTCAAACCTTAATGAATGGTTTCATAATGATTCCACTGAACCTATGGCATATAGACCACCCCCATAGTTTTTGCGGCCGCCATCTTGAAAGCATGCGAGACCCATGCCTTAATATGCCTGAGTGGGTGCAAATGAGACAGAAACACTCGGCATTACACGATTAGAATACGTTCCTTTTGGGAACGCGATAAAGAAAATGCCCTGGGAAACCTGCGTAGCTAAAGGAGGGAGGAGAAACAGAAACTCCATTCTCCCCTCGCACCCTGCTGCGTGCACTCCTCACTCTCTCTCTTTCCCTTTGCGCTTGCTAGGCAAGCTCATTCTCGTACCCAGATCTCCCCGACTCGTCACCTCGCGGGGGAGGCTCTGGTGACATCCACCGACGCATGCGTAAAATAAAATGGTGGTTTTATGCCTCACAATTACTTTTAGAGCGTTCAAGTCAAGGCATAGGTCGAAAAGACGACTAGGTAGAGAATGCCAGTGTTATTTTGACAGATACGTTTTTATAAAGCGAGATTAAGCTACTTTTATGTACGCGTGCGCGCCATTTCAGCCAATCAGCGATGTCACCAGAGCCTCCCTGTCGAGGCGACGAGCCGGGGAGCTCTGGGTTCGAGAATGACGCAAGCTAGGAAACAGAAAGCTGAAATAACCATGATCTGTTTATCATTTTAGTCGACACGCCCGATCCATACGTAAGGTTACGAATACCAACTGCACCGAATGGCAAAGCCGCTACGAAGGTGATGGATAACAATACGAATCCGGAGTGGAACGAGTCTTTCCAGTTCTTACTCGACCCGGATAGGGAAAATGTCATGGGTGAGTTATTACGCATGTGCTCTGGCTTGCGCTGTACTCCAGGAATTGACTTTTTCTGTCGCCAATCTCCGTGGGAAACATCCATGGGAAAAGCTGAGTTTCCCATGCTAGAAGAATGGAAAATGTTCGGCTTCTCCATGTGAATTCCGAACTCCTCCCATGCGTGTGCCTTGGGAATTCAGCTTTGGTTTCTGCAGTAATTCCCTGTGGTTTCAGTGCCTACCTAATTGCAATTGTTCGGGATCCCACCAAACAAATCTCCCAATCTTCTGTCTCTTAGAAATCACGTTGATGGAGTCAGACCTTGTTAGCGATGACATCCTTGACACTCACACATTCCGGTTGAACGACCTCGAAAGGGAAACGCTCATCGAGCAGACGTTTAAATTCGGAGAGGTAAGACGAGGGTAAGAAGGGCGCGGTATCATGTCCAAATCATGTTGATGGTCATCCAGGGAGGATGGAGGGGAGGGGAGGGGAGGGGAGGGGAGGGGAGGGGAGGACCCTAGCGCGCGAGGATGGTTGATGGGCTCCCTGTGCCTGTATGATGGATAGTAACGATGCTGCTGATGGTGTTCCCGATGGTGATATTGTTGATCATGATGATGATTGACTAGACAACGACGAAATTGATGAGACTGTTCCCCGTTTAGAGCGGTTTTCACATGACTGTCGTGAAAACAATTGCAATGAGCAATCGCTAGCCAATTAGAATCGAGAAAATTCACGACTTGCTCCTAAATGGCTTTTTCTCAGCCAAAAGCCGAACCAATCGCTAAGTAATTACGCAATTGTATTTACTACAGAATTTGATTGGCTGAGAAAAACGAGTAGCCAATGAGAACGCAAAGCAATCGCGATTACATAACAAGTCTTGACAGTCATGTGAAATCCGCTCTAAAAGCTTGTTCTCACTGGAACGCAAGCACAAGGCAAGTGTGAATCATAGTGACGCAAGCGCAAGCCTAAAATCAACATTGATTAGTTGCATGTGTTTGCTTTCACTTGATTCACACTAGAGGCAAGCGCAAGGGAACGGCAATGTCTCGATTTTCTTCATTCTCGAACCCAGAGCTCCTCGGCTCGTAACCTCGCGGGGGATGCTCTGGTGACAGCCACTGTCGCATGCGCGAGATTTGATACAGAGCCGCTGAGAGAAAGACCTTTAAGCGCATGCTCCAACGCTCAAAATCAGCCAATCAGCGACGGCCCTCAAATGGATGTCCCCAGAGCCTCCCCTGCGAGCAGACGAGCCGGGGAGCTCTGGGTACAAGTTAAAATGTCTAACGCTTGCGTCTGCGCTTTCGTTTTAGTTTGAACCACAAAGGGAAATACATAAGTTTGATATCCTTGCGCTTGCGTCTGTGCTTGCGTTCCAGTGAGAACCAGTCTTAAAGTGGAAAAGGGGGTAGACCTCTATGACATGTTTGGAGATTATGTCAGTCCAGACACATGCAGTTGGCGCTTTCAGAAACTGTTTGTGAACGTCGCTCCCTTCAAGTTTAGAAGTTTCTTCATATTTCTCATGCGTGTCATATTTTATGTTTTTGCCCATTTATTTCTGTGACAGTCGTCGAAAGTAGACGTGGAAATGAAACTCTGTAATTGGTAAGTTTGTTGTCACAGCTAGACTTCAATATGCCCTATGTTTTTCTCGACCTAAAACTACTCTCCAGGCTAGGGGAAATACTGCTTTGTATTTTGTTCCGACTTTGATTCTCTGTATAGCCCCCAATCCACCGATATCCGGTACGGCGTGGACTTGTGTGAGGAGGAGAAGGAGTTTTGGTGAAGAGGCGACAGTTTGTGTTTGAGAGCATGAAGGAGCTACTAGGTGATCAAGGACCAAGAAATATCAACGAGGTAGGGTTACGGGCACATAGCCTGCGAAACTGGGGGGGGGGGGGGGGGGGGCGAGGGTCAACCCCCAGGGTAGGGGACACGGTCAGGAGCCCTGACACGATGGGTTGGCGCGACCATTTATCACTAGCGGAGCAACCAAAGCGGATTTCACGAGCAAAAACCTACCGAAAACCCACCAGAAACACCACCTACGTAGGGTAGTGCGCATGCGCGCGTTTCGCGCTGAAGCCCGAACGAAAGCGGTCTTGCTCGTGTACAAAGTTTGAGGATCCAGCACAACTTTTCCCCGCCGATTAATTTTTTCCCGTTTTGTTTGAATATTTGTTTGGGAACTCTTTATTTGTACTCGAATCGCAGAGTAGCTTTCATTAGCTAGTATCTTATTCGCCGCAGGAATAAGCTTTTCAGAAAATATTTCGAATCTGTTCCTCTTAACTGGAGATCTTTCATCTGTCAATCACTTGCTTTTTGAAGATATAGGCCTTTTAAGATGTATGGCCATTTTCCCAGGTGCCAACTATAGCTATCCTTGGTTCCGGTGGAGGGTTCCGCGCCATGACGTCCCTTAGTGGAGTGTTCTGTGCGCTCAAAGACGCTAACATCCTCGATTGTGCGACGTACATAGCCGGTCTGTCAGGCTCTGCCTGGTGAGTTTTATATCATCTGAAACATTGCGATTTGTAAAGCAATTTTTGCGAAATTTGCGACATTGAAGCTCCCACTCATTACGTACAAGTACTAGTAAAATGCCGTCAGTAAAAGTCAACAAAACTTTTCTTTTTTCCTTTTCATAGTCACGCAGGGAGACGTTGCGTGACTGACACTAAGACCTCGTCCACACTAACCCGTTGTCAAACGAAAACGGATACTTTTTGCTCCGGATACGGCTATCGTCCACACTACAACGCCGAAAACGATCACCGAAAACGGTGAAAACAATACGAAAACGATAAGTGTGGACGCAAATCTTTTTGAAAACGGAGCAAAAAGTATCCGTTTTCGTTTGAAAACGGTGTAGTGTGGACCGGGTCTAAGAACAGGAGGTAGACAATTCTTTTCGTGATTGCTTACAATTTCGATATTTATTTTCTCTCACTCCCCGTAGGAAACTGTTGATAACGCTGTTACAGGTCGAAATGCATTATGAGAAAAGAAATTGTATATGATTAATAGAGCGGATTTCAGATGACTGTCGTGATTTAATTGCGTTTGCGATTGGTTTGCTTCCTCATTCGCAGCTTATTTCTATCAACCAATCAAATTGCGAACTAATTACAAGCAAGGAATTAAATCTGCTCTATGATACAATAGTGAAATCTCTCAAATTATTGACCTGACGGAACGTGCAATGAACGATAAATTTTTCCAGGTATATTTCGTGCCTGTATTCGCATTCCGAGTGGCCATCGATCCACCCCCGAGCAATCCGCGAAGAGCTTCGTGAAAATGTCAGCCAAAAGTGGACCCGTCGACTGTGGCAGCCATCTTGGATGTACCAACACATGCAAATGATTAACAAGAAAAGAAGAATGGTCAGCCTGTTAGTTTTACGGATTTCTTTGGTCATCTGGTGTCGGATACTATTGTTACAGGGGTGAGTGGGAATTTCTGCAGAAACCCATCCATAAGAAAGCTTAATTTCCCATGTTAGAAGAATGTGAAGTGCTTGGATTTCCCTTGGCTATCCATGTGAATTCCGAACACTTCCCATGCGTGCCTTGGGAAATTCAGCTTAATTCCCATGGATGGGTTTCTGCAGAAATGCCGGCACGGCACGGAACCTTGCCTTCTCGTGAACATTCAGCCAATCACATCACGTGATATAACTGATAAACCAATCAAAATGCTTAGACACGGCACGACACGAAACCTCGCCATCTCTTGAACATTCAGTCAATCACATCACGCGAAATAACTGGTCAACCAATCAAATGCTTAGACAGCCGATATTTTTTCATAATCATATGGCAATACCTCTAATTGATCCTTGTGTTGTCGAAAATGTTGCTTACTTGAGTCTAGTTTCCATATAGTCTTATCTGTCGCATCAGTCGACCGTGAAATAATGGAAATTGGAATTATTCTTTTGTTTCACGGTTGACTGATACGACAGATAGATTCGTTGTTTCGCGCTGTACGTTTTCAAAACGAATAGACCGAGTTTTTCTGGTCCACCAGTCAAGTTCTCTAAGCCAATCACGTGTTCACCCTTGTTTCATCTAATGCACTCGACTGGCTTCTGTCCCGTTTGTCTGGTTTCGTCGCGAGCGGAAGCCAGTTGGCTGTACTGTACTAGACGAAACAGGGCGATGATGTAATTGTCCTAAACTTTTGGTGGAGAACCCCTGTTTCATCTAGTGCACACGACTGGCTTCTGTTCCGTTTGTCTGGTTTTCGTCGCGAGCGGAAGCCAGTTGGCTGTACTAGACGAAACAGGGCGATGACGAATTGACCTAAACATTTGGTGGAGAACTCGACGTCATCTACACATGCGTGTGTAGGTTAATGAATTTAACACTAATCAACATTTAGCCAAGACTCCACTCATGTGTAAAGAAACTGTAAAAAGCAAAAATATTAGTGTTTGCTTTGCTCTCAGCGTTGTTTACAGCCATAGGCGTCTTTTGCCTCGCACACTTCTGAACACTAATTTTTAAATTATTTCTTTCTCGTGTTTAGCGTGAAGGCTCCAAATTGAGTGAACAGAGGGCTCGGTTGTCGGATGGCCAGGTTCCTCTACCACTTACACATGTCTGCACGTCAAGAAGGACGTATCGGCACAAGCATTTTGTGGTAAGTAGAAGAAGTAGAAGGACCACGTATTGCACAAGCGTAGCTTGCCGGACACTGAAAATGAACTTCATGACTGAATGCAATCTAGTCGGCATATTCATAGGGATATTCTTAAAGCGACTATGTAGCGCACTGACCCATCAAGTACATAGGCTGAAATATCTCGAAAGCGGAGCCCGAGACTGACTGTAAGCGGCCGGCGGCCGACACACATTAGGGGCAACTCCCAGTGACCAAGCAGCAGATAAGTCTCTTAAGCTACATATAGCGCGCGACATTTGTGTCCTGCATGTTTTCCCGAACGTGTCTCCCACCTACAAAATTTGTCGAGTGCAACAATGTTTCTTTGTGGTTAAATTGGGAAACATGAAGCCAAAACATGTATCCAGCCCGGGCGATTTTTTTATTTACGCCCACTTTATGGCACTTAGAAATTTTTCAGCCAAGTTATTGAGAAAAAAGGAAAAGGTATTCATGGTAGTGCGAATCCTCAACTCTGTGTAAATTACTTAGTCATAACCCAACATCTTACACATGAGCTACGAGAGAGTTCGCAGGTCAACATCCTCCTTTTCATTCACTAGCTCATAGAACGAGAATATGTGAATCATAATGTATATTTATACTAGCTATTTTAGCCAGGGGTGTCCCGAAGCAATTTTATGGCATTAGTCTCCGACGACTGTGCCGCCTATATGAGTTTTTCTATCCCGTGTCTCAACTTGTCCATATATCTCATTCAAGCAACAATCCTAATAGTTTGCCTACATTTTCATCTCACAGGATGCTAACAAAGCAATTGCCTTGTGTTCCTTATTTCAGAATGGCTTGAATTCACGCCCTACGAGGTCGGTTTTGCCAAATATGGCGCTTTCGTCAAGTCCGAGCTGTTTGGGAGCAAGTTTTTTTGTGGAAGACTGCTGAAACAGTTTGATGAGCCCACGTTGCAGTACCTGCAAGGTAAGCAGCGTCGGTCGCGAGGACTTCTGGGTAATAACTAAGTCGCCTCAGACGTGTGAACAGGCCATAAGGAAGCTAAAAAAACGTATAATGAGTGGTAGACTATTCCAGAGCTCGGGAATTCCTTGTTCGTGATTGAGACAGGTTCATATTGTGGGTCGAACTTAGTTCTTAGGTCTTTCGGACGAGACAATAAACCGAGGTCCCGTCTGCCTTCCCTTCTACCCCTGCAGAAGAACCCATTGCACTCTTCGTAAGAGTAGGGGATTGTCTCCGGTGCAGTGGCCTGGTTCTCGGAGGCATATATACAGTAAAACAACCCTCATGATTGTAAGCTGCGCGGCTGCAATTTGGTGCCACCCATATAATGCAGCCCGTTACGTCCTCCAACCTCTCCTTGTCTAGCGGAGTTCCCTCACAATAGGAGAAGACCCTTTCTTTCTTGTACGTAATCTCGTAATTTCTGATTTCCCGTTAGGTCTATGGGGCAGTGCGTTTACCATTCTACTGCAACGTGTTCTCCACGAAGGACAGAAGGACTCAGACCAGACGGCAAGTGAGGAGGAGAACAACAGAGGGGACTTGAGACACGAGATGGGTAAGTGAAAGGATTTACTCACCCCCTGTTGAGGAAGAGCTCCCCGGCTCATCTGCTCGCAGGGGAGGCTCTGGTGACATCTATTTGAAGGAGCATGCGTGTTTCTCTCATCGGTTCTGTATTTAATCTCGCGCATGCGTCACTGGCTGTCACTCCGCGAAGCCGGGGAGCTCTGGGTTCGAGAATGATTCCAGGGTGCTATCATCTATAGCAGCCTGGAGTTACAGGGTGGGTACTCCATACAGAAAACAATTCCAGGGTTCAGCGAAAACGCACTTAAAATATCCCCCCATTGAGAACCCCTTGAGTTCAAGGTTGGTGTCATAAATTATATTATCAATATAGCAGCCTAGAATTCCGGGGTGGGTACTCCTTCAGCGCGAGTAAAATTCCAGGCTGGGTTATTCTAAATATGAAATTCCATAGATAATTCATCGAGTAATGAATTTTTCTTGAATCCAAATGGTCCTAGCTCATGGACTAAATAGTGTAATGATCGAGCTTTGAACTTTTTCGCGCGGGTAACCTGTTGTTTTGTCGAATTCAGCTTTCAACCATCGAATTCCACGTTAAATCTCACTCGATTAAGCAATGGGATTCTAAGGCGGCGATGACATGAGACCGTACGAACTCAAAGCGATCTGAGTTCGTATCGGCTCTCATACATTTCTTATATGCGTTTACATGAGGCCGGTCTGAAAAAGTCCTTACCGGCACGAGTTCATTCAGGTGCTGACCCGACACGAACGACTTTTGAGTCTGTACTGGTCTCACGTAAACACGATCAAAAAGGTGGTGTTTACATGAGACCGGTATGAACTCAGATCGCTCTGAGTTCGTACCGGTCTCATATGGTGAGGTTTTAAAATGTTTGATTAACAAGTATGTTTTTTGTGGCATTTAATTATCCGAATGTACTTTTTTAATTATCCGAATGTACTATTATTTAGTATTATATATTGGATTAAACTCTTCTTCTTCTTGTAATCACCGCCTAAGACAAACATAAACTCCAGAGTGGTTATGAAGAAATCAAATGGAATTCAGGGTGGGTATCTGAGCCTTGTATTTTTTGCAACTGCCCAGCACAATTAAAAATTTTCCTTCCTCAGAGGAGATGGTGGCGTCAGAAGAAATCGATCAAAACAGTGACAGCGATGATGAACAGCCGAGCGGAGACGAAAAGGATGCTGGAAAAAATGGAGCCGAGAATCAGGTAAGGCAGATGGGAACCCTGTGTGGTCACCTGAATGATCACTGCCCTGCGAGGGACCGAGCATTTAGATTTTTACAAATGCGAGCAGCGAGCACTTAACGAAATGTCAATCACCTTCGCGAACAGCGCACCACCAACCAACTTTGGCAATGGAACACCAATATCATTACTTGTCCAGACAGCTTGAAGACCGTCCATCAATAATAGCGCAAAACGTCATCTCCCGGATGAGGCTCTTGTAACAGCCGGTTACGAATGCGCGACGAGAAATATAATGAAATTCAACGAATCAGCAAAGGTCCTCAAATGCTGGCTGCTATCAAGCCTACGTATTATACGCGCCAGGCTTCCGATAAACAAGGTAGAAGTTACATTTATCTTTTGTTTTGTTTCAGCCCAATTCAGATAAGCTGCTCGAGATCGCAGAGAAAGTCATTGATAAATTTGAAGTGTTCAGGACTCGGCAGGGACGAGCAGGACTGGTACACAACTTTCTTCGTGGCCTCCAAATAGCCCCTTCACGTGAGTATCACGTGAGAGCCACGTGGGTAGGGCCTCTTATGTCACGTAATCTATGTTCGTCAAGTGATGTTTGAAGCAAGTGATGTTTGAAGCAAGTGATGGTCAAGTGATGTTTAAAGTGAAATTCATTATCACGTGATCAACGCTATGATATCACGTGGCTGTCAAAACTGAGCGAGGTTTGTCGGCTTCGCGGATGTCACGTGGTGTGTTAACTTTTCAACCATGCCCTGAACAAAGTGCCCTTTTGTCTTTAGATATCAATCTATTCTACAGTGTGGTGACAGTCCTAATGTGAAAGATCGTCACTCCTAGTAATGGACTCCTGCTCATAAGATGCCAAAAACAGCGCAAATTCTAAAGTATTGGCCGGCAGTCTTTAAGTGAAATATGACACTCCTAGTAATGTACTTTTGCCATTCGTTTTCTTCTTAGGGAAAGACGTTGACATGGTTGACGCTGTTACCTACCAACAACTAGTAACAGAAACCAAGCGGATCTTCCTAGTGGATAGTGGACTAGTCTTCAACTCACCCTACCCCCCACTGTTGAGACCCGAGAGGGGGGTGGACCTTTATTTGTCGTTTGATTTTAGCGCACGAGACAAGGACGACGAGGAGCCGTTTAAGGTTAGTAAAAAAACTTTCATGATCGTACTGGTGATAGTTTGGAAGGATTCTATAAAACCATGCGGTCACCAGCACTGTACTAACTGACTAGTCCTTCAGGATTCGCCAAAATATTCTCACAGCCAAGTCGATCGTGTTTAGAGCTGCTCAAATTCAAAGCATCGAGTTGGTATTCCAGTCCGCCAGTCAAACTCTCCGAGCCTATTAGATTGCCCTGTTTCATGTATAGTGCAACCGACAGGTTTCCATAGCGTCGTTTGTCTCGTTTCCATGGCGACGGGAGTCAGTCGACTGCACTATGGTTTCAGTGACAGTCGACTATACGTACATTGGTTTGACCGGCGGAAAGTGGCGGAAAAAAAAAACGCGCGGCGTGGAACAACAAATTCAGCTCAAAAAGAATAGCCGGCCGACAATGATAGCCCATTCGACAAAGAAATTCAAGTGACGCATGCATGGTATATTCCATGATGTGAAAGTGCTGTTCCTGCACTTTGTATTGGTTTTTCATTTCATTTTCGGCCTCCATTTTGGAAAACATTCTATTTCAATACAATATTTCCCACCCAGGAACTTCTCCTAGCGGAGGAATGGCCAAGAGAAACAACTTCCGTTCCCGCCTATCAATGCGCATGAGCAGTACGAGACCGCTGGCCTGCAGGAATGCTACGTGTTTAAACATCCAACCGACAAGACATGTCCCGTTGTGATGCATTTCGTACTCGTCAACAAGAACTTCAAGGAGTTCTCCAAGCCAGGTATTACTAACAGCAAAGTAGTGATATATACTCACTGGGTCCCACTGTACTTTATACCACAACGCGCGCGTTTCTCGAATTCTGATGTCTCTCAGCCATGGGTACATTTAACAAATTTCCAGAGGTTTTGAGTGGTGTGGACTCTTATTTGCCACGCTTTACGTCATCATCGTGGTGAAAATGTTGTGGACTCACGAGCCGGAGGCGAAATGAAAATGTCAATCAATTCACCTTCTTTTTCCTCTTTCCCCTGGGGGGGAGGTGAGGAGAGGAACCTGGCGCGCGAGGATGATTGGATAGCTGATTACTCCTGCAAGTTTTGACGCGTGCGCGCCGTGCCACAGGAAGACCAAAACATTTGCATTTTGTTAAGCCGCGAATTTGAAGAGAAATTTAATGAATAAAAACGGTTCAGTCGCTATTGAAATAATTTCGGGTAAGTGCTACGTCTACCCAATCAGACAGGGTGGTTGTAAAACTGGGCAGACCAAACTGAATTGAATTTAATTGCTTTGTTCCGCAGGTGTCCAACGCGAGACGGAGGAAGAAAAAAACACTCGGACTTCACGTTGTTCGAGGGCGCTAAGAACCCGTTCAGCACGTTCAACTTTCACTATCCCAACACGCCCATTCGATCGGCTCACCGATTTGACGGAGTTCAACACGTTATTGTGCGTGGAGCGCATCAAAGAACTGTTAGCAGAGTCCATCCAGAGAAAGAGGGAAAGTTTGAGACCCAAAGAAAAAACGAACAAATGTGTCTTGCTTTGAAGGGGTTTAGACGTTGTGAAGAAAGCGCAAAAACGAGTTTAGACGCCAAGAGTTTAGACGCCAAGAAAGCGCAAAAACGAAGTAAATCTGATTTACTTTCGACACTTATCTGAAATCCGCTCTAGTATCAAAAGTGTACAGTAGATGTGCTACGGTTCTCATTTCGTAGGCTCGTTCTGAGAATCTCCTCCTAGATTATTATGAGGACGAGAGGAATAATTGTTTTAGTCAAATCACACTAATAGGTCAATTCGATGTCTGGTCTGGTCATTTGCCATTTTCTGGCTTTCAAATCCAACACTTTCGCTACTAGTAGACTATAACTTATAGCCCACTAGTACCTCAACCAATCAGAACTCAGCATGACAATAGACCACTTGTGTGATTTGTCTAAAAAAGTATATCCGTGCAGGTGAAATAAAAGAAATAAATAAATTGCTCAGTATATTGTACTTTGGAATGAACATGTTTTTGAAACCATTGATATAATTCTGTTATCGGCCTTCGGCCTCATGGTCTATTCATTATAGCACATTCGGCCTTGAGGTCTAATTGTTAATATATCTGCTGCAGCCCATCAATAGGAGCCTTCATCACCTATTGGTCCAAAGCACTGGAATAGATGAATCTATTGCTAGATTGTAGATTTTGAATCCCGCGAAAATTAGTTGTCATGGTTACAAATTATGTCCCCTCTAAAAGAAACTGGCGGAAATCAGTGCGGCACTGAACACGTTCATTCCCTAAATTCAAAATCCACAGTCTAAATATAGATTCTCTACTCCTGTAGCTACAATCTTGGACAAAATTCCTGAAATCGCTTCTTTTTCGCTTTACTCCTGTCATTTAACCTCCCCCCTCTCCCACGAAGCAATGTTGTAAGGAACGTGTCGAGGGATGGACGCCCATCATCACCAAAATTGATTTAGGGGGGAGGGGGATAAACGGGGCCTTAAGTTAGTCGAAAACTCAAAGATAAGTGGCATTTCATATTCTCTACCCTTTTGCCCAAGATTGTAGACCTAGTGGAGTAGATGGAGGTTCCTGTTGATGGGATCCTGATTATTCTACTCTGTGCATATGGCTAGACCTAGTGGAGTAGATGGAGGCTCCTGTGATGGGATCCTGATTATTCTACTCCTGTGCATATGGCTAGACCTAGTGGAGTAGATGGAGGCTCCTGTTGATGGGCTCCTGATTCTTCTGCTCCTGTACATATAGCTAGACCTAGTGGAGTAGATGGAGGCTCCTGTTGATGGGCTCCTGATTCTTCTACTCCTGTGTATATAGCTAGACCTAGAGGAGTAGATGGAGGCTCTGTTGATGAGCTCCTGATTCTTCTACTCCTGCTAGACCCCAGTGAAGTAGATGGATGCTCGCTTTTTGCGCGCTACGGGAATCATTATTATATTATCCCGAAATCAACCTTTTCAGAGAGAGCTGGAGAGAGCTGCTCAGCATGAACTTCACCACTTCGTCAAAATCGTGCGTGGGTTTCCAGTGGCGAGTTTATAAAAATAGAACTTTCCGAAAAGTCTTTTCACAATCCTTCCCGAGATGTATGTTTTCTGGCTTTGGCACTGACAAATTTGGAATGAGAGCTGCTTCAAATTGGTGCCGAGCCACCTTAAGTTGAATCGTGTAATCATTAGACACGGCACGGCATAACAGACTTTACGGTGCGGGCACGGCGCGAAATCTGCTCTAGCGGAACAGCAAATATCATCTGTATTTCTAAAATAAGAAGTGAATTCATTCACGAGTATTTCACCTAGTTATTTCAAATATCCATTTGCGTGCGTAAAAACCTGGTGGGGACAACGTCACGCGAATGTCACGCAACTTCGATTGCCATGTTTGAGGCGACAGGATAATTAAATTTAAGAAATGAGTGACGGGCAATACAAAAGAATGGGCTATTGAAGCTCTGGAAAACAGCTAGTTGACGCGTCATTTAAGGTTCTAAAAATATACTTTAGGACTCTATGAAAGGAATTTCAGGAAAAATGTCATGTAGATTTCGTTATGTCACTACGAAAATATTCATAGAAAACGATAGAAATGTACAGTATTTTTAATATGGAGTATTTTTACTCGCTTTTTCGCCTTTAAACGAAAACCTCAGCTTGCGTGCTCTTGTTATGTCGTTGTGTGCGTTGTGTCACCAAGGGTGAAAAAGAATAACAAAACAAGGTCACGCAACATAATGATGGTTCACATTCAATATTCATGAAGAATGATTGGAGCAAATAGCAGTTCAATTAGCCAACGGAGAAAACCGTTTTTAACAAATATATTATACGAGAAACTTTTGTGATAACACCGACACGCAAGCTCGGATTCGGCTAGAGGGCAAGTTCAGTAGACATAAGAGAGGGTACAACGGGGGTACAAACGCACTGCCCCCTCCCCGGTCAAAATTAAGATTATCTGGTGAAATTTCGGAAGGTCATGGGGTCACGATACCCCACCCCTAATAAAAGTGCAAGATTGTTTTTGACCTCCAGTCCCAAATGAAACTTTTTTGAGTTTATTAAACCTGTGAAAAGTAGATTTTTCCACCCATTTTTAATCCCCTATGAGCGACACTGCCTTCTTTCTTTTTGCCTTTTTTTTACTCAGGTAGATAAAACCCATTCTTGAAAATACCAGACATGATGTCAAGTACTATACGGGTTTTTTTTCTTAGGGGGCCCAGTACGGAACGATGTTGTCGATTCAAAGAAAAACTAAGTTTCTTACACTCGAAATAGGTGACCGACGCAAAGAAAGAGCTGCGCGGAAGACTAAATAGATAGAGAGAGAGACGATCAATATATTGAATTCATTATTTCTTCATCACGTATATTGATTTCATCAATTATTCCTTGTCTAGGGGCCCCAGGGGAATTTTGTCGCGTGCTCTCTTCGTTCGGCGCGGTCACTAGAGGGTTCGGTTATCGTGCAAGCAGGATCAACTTTTTTACATCGCAAAAATGTCCAAAAATGAAGGGTTCCCAGTACAGTATCTGTCTCTACACCAGGGTAAGGACTTATATTTTGCATTTTACAAGTTCTCTGAATAGGATTTTTTAGTTGCGTAGTTGGTTTTTACGAGTGTTTTGTTCTCTTTAGGCATCGCAGATCGACCACGTCTCGAATGAAGCTGATATCTTTTGCCACCGAGAGTTGATGTTGCTTGAAATATTCAACCTCAGGAGATTCGTTGAAGACTTTCCTGTCGATTATTTGACTTTTGAAATGTGTGAAGAGTTTTCCTCACAAAAAATTCCCAACTCTCGCTGTTTACCGTGGGGAAATCAACGTCGATAACCCTGTATGACCATAGAGAACGACGTAGACGAGATTGAAGCGTTCTTGCTTTGCTGCTACAATTACTTCAAAGACGCAACAGAAGACGACATTGGAGAAACAAGCAACACTGTCCTGCCAATGCTTTCGAAGTCTTCGAGAAGAAATCCAAGAATGACCGTATGAAGCTGCCCGAGACGCTCGAAGTTCTTCCGCAAATGACGAAGGAAGACAGAGATGTTGCGAATCGGGTAAACACATCCAGCATGTACGCGAAGTTTTTTCAGTACATAAAAAACAGCCCCGGTACTAAAGATTCCGCTAGTGAGGACATGCTAAAGCTAACTTAAACGCTGAACTAAGAAGCCTGAACTCTTTCCTCTTGTCTCAGAAGGATAAGGACAGGCCGTTTTTAATGGGAAGGAGCCTGGCTTGCTCGATTGCAACATGTTGCCCAAGCTGCACTGTATTGATGTAGCCCTAAGGAGGGGTAACGTAAAACCCTTCGAGTTTAAGAAAAAACGAAGTGTGTGCGATAATGGAGTATTTAGAGAGAGGAAGAGAGCTTGATGCCTTCAAGCATACCCAACCCAAGGATGCAGATATGTGAGTTTCTATTGCAGGAAAGCTGGCTACGATAGTCGAGTCGTCAATGAAAAAGTTGCTCGAGTCCAGCAATGTGAATGCCCCCAACAACAAGTTTCCTAAGAGCGAACATGCTCGAAGAACGTATCTATTCTTATTCAAACTGGAGGCAATCTGTGATGTATTAGTATGAGAAAACTTTTGTACGAAAATGTGAAAAATAGTTTATAAAATATGATGTCGGCCATAGACTAGTATAGCGTGAAAAGAAAGCAAATAGTTTGCGTGATTGAAATTCGAATTCAAGTCTAAGACACGTGTATTGTAGAGATTTGCATCGCTTTCCATGAATTTTTAGTACGATTTTAAACCATCGGTAAACGTAAAATATCAATTATTGGGTGTTAGTGTCAAGAAATTGATCATAATATTGAATAAGTAAAGATTTTCATTAATGTGAATAATATCTAAAGTTAATTACATGCAGCAGAACATGTTACTCATCAATATTTGTCGCAATCTTTGTCCTTGTCCAAGCCCCCAGTACAAATAGTCTTCAAAATTTCCTGATAACACAAACAGCCAGCAGAAAATAGCAAAGAAAATAGTACTCATGTAATATCGAAGCTTCTACTAGCGTTGCTAGGTAAATCTAGAGCTTTATTGGCGGGGGACAGCTGTTCAGGTTGATTGAACATATCATATCTAAAATGAATTTCAGTTTCTAGAATCAAGAATTGATGTTTTTTAAGTGTCATAGCATCCGCATAGATTATTATACATTTTAGGCCGGAAAATTTGGACTTCTTTAGCAGTATCTTCATAGTAATTAGTGAGTGAAACTACTTTAAAGTATTTTAAAATATTTTATGTGTAAACAAAAACTATAATGTAAGACCAGTGGTTACATAAACAACTCTTCATCTTATTCTAAGAAAAGAAAGGGACTAAAACTAGCATATATATACACCCTGTAAGATTTGAAAGTTTTCACATTGAATTTCCAAGTTTGAAAACTGGACAGAAATCAGAAGTGCCAATTCACAATCCAATTCAGTCCTCTCAATGACATGAAAATACTCCAAACTTATACTTATGTGGTGGTTCGAAGGTTATATAACAAGCAGAGATTTTTTTCATATGTTTATTTCATATGAAAAAGACTGCCTCTTTCAACAGTTTCAAGACTGCTGCTCTTAGTCTGGATAATTTGTGAATAATACATTGATCTGAACTCAGTTCTGAATATCCCATTGTTTACCTAATAACCATACCCAACCAAAATTTTCATACATGAAAAATCAGCAGGCTTGAATAAAAACAGGTCAAGTTTTGCTTGAGCTGTTTCTATTTAATGGAAAGTTTTAGGGTCACCTGTTAATGTAGGAATACAATAGACCTCTTTATCTCTGTATGCAATTTACCCATTTCAAATCGCGATGTTTTCATCCTTTGAAATGGTTTCCATATCCACTTGAAAATGACTGAAATGCAAAAATAATTCAGAAAGACAGGATTTTTCTTCATTTAAACATTACATGGTTGAAATAGTCAATAAAGAGGTCTATACATCCCTTTTGCATATATATATATATAGTAAAAATCATGCTGTTATTAAACCAGAATACACAGTTTTTTGAAATTTAGTACTTGTTTAGAACATTGAAGGATTACTACCTAATCACTAAACTGCCGGCACCCTCGAAAATTCGATCGATCGTTTGTCAGTTTTGGTTCTCTCGTCTGGCTGTTTTGATCGATCCCAATGGTCACGTGACATTTAAATTTTGTACCAAACATGGAAAACACGCTTTTTCATTGTTTGATACAAAAATTAAATGTCACGTGACCATTTGGATTGATCAAACAGTCAGACGAGCGAACCGAAACTGACAAACGATCGATCGAATTTTCGAGGGTGCCCGCAGTTTAGTGATTTCGGTAGTATAGGAGCTCACAAATACAATGCTTTGTATGGAGGTTTTACAACAAGCCTTTCTGGCCTCATTTTGGTGTATTTTACTGATTTAACAGATCATCTGCTGAACAGGGTAGGGGTTTTTTGAGCTTCTGGTTATAAACAGGGTGTACATATTCCTGATTTTAGAGTCTGGTCATAAATAGGGTATTGATTTTTTTTTTTTTAATTTGAGTTCATGTCATGGCAAGCATTCATTTTCCATAGTTTTTGTGTTATCTGTCCTAAACAGGGTTACTTTTTGCAAGGGCGATGGAAACACCCCTAACCACTTTGGGTCACAATCAGTAATTTAATACTATCTATTTTTTAATACATCTATTTTTTTAAATATAGTAGCTCATAAAACAAAACTTTCATATACAAAGTGGCCATTTTTTTTTACAAAATCAAGCAACTTTGCTCTTCAAATTAAGAAAAAAAGCATTTTGAATTGCTGTAAACCCCTGTCAGCTTTGTGTCGCTGCATCAAGTGTTTGTTAATTGTGTAGTTCCAGAAAATATCCATCTCCCCCCCCCCCCCCCCCCCCCCCCCCCCCCCAGGGGTTTATTTCATGTAGCTCTTTTAGTGCAAAAATATAGTGAAGACTTTAACACTTGTGCAAATTAGGGGACTGGAACATGGGTTTCAGCTCTTTTGTTATTTTATTTCATTGGTCAGGGCGTAGCCAGCACTTATGAGAGGGGGGTTCCAAAATTCCAAAAATAAAAAACTCCACATAGATCGGACGTGTTTTTTGCGTTCTCGCTACAGGAAACCCAGCCAAAAATATTGATGTCGGGGAAAAACTAGCGTTTGAAGAAATTTGCTACATTTTATTGGAGCTTTATTTGTTGTCTATTAAATATTTACAATTTTAGTAGTAAGTCGGTCCAGAACAGAAGCGAGGGGGGTTCTGCTGCGGGAGAGGGGGGGTTCTGGAACCCCTGGAACCCCCCCCCCCCCCCCCCCCCTGCTACGCCCCTGTTGGTTTACTATAAACAGGATAATTTGACCTTTTTCATGTTCCAGAAACTTACAAAATCAGCGGCAGATCCAGAAATTTGTAAAGGAAGAGGCACATCAACAAAGGACAGGGCACCATTATATATAACATAATAATAATAACTTGATTAACCTTATCCCCATACCTTCCAACCACAAAAGCTCCAAAACCTGGAGATTGTGTTTCAAATGCAACAAGTGTATGAGAAAATCCCGAGAAATTTATCCTGGAGACATATATATGGAAAGTTTCGCTTTTACCCGGGAGATCAAGGGTAAAAACCTGGAGACTCCAGGGGAAACCTGGAGAGTTGGCAGGTATGTATCCATAATACAGGTTCGGTAAAATCAAGAAAAAAAAATACAATAGAATGGAGTTCCTTGATGGCTACAGCTACTTTTTTTGGAACAACCCATTGCCATTTTGAGGTATCAGGGACATCAACTCACACGGTTTTGCTGGGAGTCTCAAGATTTTTTGCTTCGTCTCCTGGAAAAATGCTTGGCGATCACTTCCATACATTTACTGTATTTCTCATGGGAGAATTGCAGGGAGTTTCGCCATACTTACTCATTTTCTTTAAAGAACACCTTGTTGATGTTTGGGCTAGATAAGTTAGTTACATTTTAGGGAGCATTCATTATTTATGCCAGGGGGTGGGCTGGCAAGATTTTTCATTCAGCCCCAAAAACCTCTTGACCCCCCTTCAAGTATCTATAAAAACCTCAAAACACCTTTAGGCAATTTTTATAATAATGATAGCCCCTCCCCCTTTAGATCAGGACGAAATGTTGGGACATCTAGATACCAAGTAGATCATTTCCTGTATTCTTAGGATGTTTCCTGCGTGTCGTGCATCCTCTTCTATCCATATGTTGAATTAAAGTCACTGCCATAAAACGTAGATGACCCCTCACAGTGTTTTTCATATTTTCTGGTGACCCCCTACTTGAACGTGCCGAATTTAACATGTCCCCCCCCCTTAATTCTTGCCAGACCACCCCCTGGCATAAATAATGAATGCTCCCTTAACCACAATGGCCCAAAGTCGCATACAACGCCCCACACCAGTCGTTTCTCAAAACCACACTGCCAACATATTTCAATAAACTTACCTTTTTAGGGAGTGACAGAAGATCCTTTTCTGATAAGAATTTCGGCGAAAGTAACAAGAAAACTGTGCATTGAATGAAAACTTGCAGGAATTACAAAGACTCCAGTCCTTACTGTTCGCCATTGATTTTGGCTTAGAAACCAGGCCAGATATAATAGACACAGCTAGCCGTCGCCGATTTCAAGCAATAGTCGAAAAAAACAGAATTAGGCAGCAATTTTCTTAGGCAGCACTTGCCAGACTCAAGTTGTAAAACAATTTATTCATAAGGAATGGTCCGCATGCTTAAATATCAAAGTGCTGTCAATCCGCACGGGCTGCCTGTGGTGTTCAAATCTCGTCTCAGGCTCCTTGGCGGGGAACAAAAACAAAATGGCGATCAAGAACCAGAGAACACGATGTTCTGCAATTTTTGGTAAATTTCCCTGTTTTTTTTTTTTGCTAAGATATGAGGAAAAGCACTTACAGACCTTCCAAATAAGGTAAGGGGGAATTTCTAATAAGGAAGTTTTGCAACGTCGGCAAATTCGCAATATTTTTGCGAAATTTTCTTGATATCGGGCGGCCGGACGTGCGTATTATCCTGTTCTGGAGCACGATGGTAGCTACAATATCTACTAGCTGTGATATCTCATTTCTAGGTCGATCCTTTTGTGGCCAAGAAAAGACAATATGACAACAAAGCTTGACTACAGTTCTCGAACATCTGTAAGTCTTGGAATTTAAAATAAAGTCCTGTCATTTTTACTAATCCGTGCGGGCTGCCTGTGGTATTTTTAAAATTTCGATCCAGGCCCTTTAGCTTTGGAAAAACAAAATGGCGACCAAGAGAACGATGTTTCTCGAACATCTGCAAGTTTTGGTGACTTTTCCTGCTACACTCCCTAAGATACGAGGGAAAATACACTACCAGGAGACATGCACTACTGACAGACTATCAAACAAGTTAAGAGGGAGGTTTTGGCGAGAGTTCCTTTGTTTAGGGGCCAGTGTCTTCTGTTCTCTGGCATGTTTTGACTCGTGCTGACTGGGTTAATTATCCCTCCTTTGCCAGCAGTTAGTTCAGAAAAGACCAGTACTTAAATACGCGGTATAAACGCATTTAATCAGGGCTCTCGTTGTGTCCTCAGACTCTGCTTTTGTCTCTTCACAGCTGCAGTTAGACTACAGCCATAATGCATGCGCTTCCACTGCGCTTCTGGTACGCATTAGAGACCACAGGCTAGGACGGGGTATGACAACCTGGTGTGCAAACTTGGATCATGCAAACAAATTAACACGTTATATAAACAAAACGGTTGTCAGCGAAAATTAATTTATTATCCACCATTTTCCCGAGGCTTAAAAGTTTGTTTTACATGCATACTGTACACTGTGCACGTAAATTACCACTTTTTTTTACAAATCGAAATAGTTTTGCTAATTTAGCCGTACCACGAAAATGGCGTGGTCCCTGGGGAGCATAGCATAAAGCAAATTTACTTCTTTTGTTAGCGTTGTTTGACATGCTAATTTGCTTGCCGACGTTGGTGCTAAAGTATACAAACACTTTTACTATGATTACACTTTTCATTAGAAGCCACTTCATATCTCCTTGCCATGTGAGAAATCACGTTTGGCTTGTAATTGAATCTCAAAACGCCATTCAAGTAACCCAGAGGTCAATTATATGATGTCTTGAAGGACGCTTTGTTTATAATCAGTGATGGAACTATGGGAGCACATTACAGAATTTACGGATCAAAACGCATCCCGAACAGTGCCAAATCAATGGACATTCAAATACTTAGAAGTCATAGGAAAGCATTTAGAGCTACCCAAGAACATCAATGATGTGTGTGAGAGAATTCCAAAGCTCAAAATCGAAACACGAACACGTTATGTTAAACCAAAGGGGCAATCGAAAATCGCCATTGACTTCAAGTATAAACCTCCTGCAAGAAGACCGAAATCGCCCCAAAAGTTCTCAAAGAAAAGTCGTGACTGTGAAAGTTGTAGCACCAAAGAAGCGGGAGAAATCTTTGGAAAGAAACTGCATTTGTACGTGCAGGAAAAGGCGAAAGTGTCAGGTAATAAAATACAAGAAACATTCAGAGAAGGAAATGATGTCATCAGCGAAGACGACGATGGCGATATTTGCTTTGAAAAGTTACTGGAAGTTCTAAAAAGTTACGACAAAGGGGTTCGTAATGAAGCTTCTTCGGCAATTAGGAGGCTGTCGAGGAAATTCACTGGTGGAAAAATTATATCTAAAGATGAAGCTGTTGAGGTAGGTTTTAGGAGCTGTGACCTCTTGCTTGTAAAACTGATATACCATGTCCATGTAGTTGCGTTACAAGCGTATTTCGCCAATTTTGACAACAGGTTGAAATTCCAAAGTACACGAAAGTAGTGTTTGCATTTATTGCGGAACTGTAGACGTATAAATGACAAAAAGTACTATTTTGATGCTCAGTAATTTTCTGGAGAGCATTTATGGAATGTTTGCATTGCGGAATGGTGTTCCGTAATCATACTCTCGCGAAATTCCGCTTTGTCAATACTTTATTACAGTTAATTCTTTTATTACGCTCGAATCTTGATTTCAGAGCAAAATCATTAGTCCTAATTTTGAAAGATAAAAAGGCCAACGGAAAATCGTTATCCAACATCTTTAGATTCCTTAAAAGGCTTGAAATAATTTTTCTATATTCTATGAAGGACCAGAAAATTGGTGTGCCCAACTTTTTCTGGAGAAAAATCGAAGCCGAATATGTCCATATTGACCAGCCCACTCAAAGGCACTTACGCCTCTTAGCCCAATTTCCTTTTAGCTCCACAAGAGAAACACCCCTCTTTCTCCATCTAAAACTTCTCCGCCCTCCTTTTAGCCAACTGATTATGTACTTGAAAATTGGAAAAGCTTTTTAAGGTCAATTATCCTAAATAGGGAATGGGTTTGTGGTGTCAATTTGGTCTGAAGTACCCGAATGAGTTTTTGGCTCAAGTGAAAATTTAGGGCTATTTTTTCCCGTGTAACTAGTGATTGAGCTGCGCTTGTTCGTACTTTTCAAAGAGATCGAGCGAGCGACTTATTAGAAAATTAAGGGTTTTGTCGGTCTTTCAAAGGTAAACATTCTGTAATTCTGTCATGCCAATTAACACGGCACAAACAATGGAGGAGTACCTATATCTCTCGAATACATGCTGATGGAAAATGCTTTTAAGCTCTCGCAACAAACAACGCGCGCTCAGGCAATAATGTAGTACCACTTATTGAACGTTAATTAGACTAATTAACGAGAGCAGTGAAGGATTTCGAACTGGAAATAAACAGAGAACAGGGGTGTCATGCCTTCTAAACATACAGAATGTATGAAATACATACCAGCCCTGCATGTTCTAATCTGAATTTCAGCCATCCCTCCGCTCTCGGTCGTACGTCACTTTGCGAGAGGAGACGTCTGAATTCATCTCGAGATTTTCTCATCCATAAAGTAATTTACTTAACCAAAATCGTTCTGTAGAATCAGATCGGTTGCGTTTCGAATTCACAGTAAGACGTACAGGCGAACGATTCCACGACAACGTACGCTCCCCCAAGATAAAAAGAGTGTGAAAAACGTCCCAGACAACCAGGCGCCACAACTGTTGAAAAAAGGCGTGCGTTGTCTTGAACACGTAGTAAAAAATAACGGTTTTCACTTGGCTGTGATGACATAATGGATAGAAAATCTGGCGGTGAATTCAGACGTCTCCTTTCGCAAAGTGAGTACGATGGACAGGGAAGGGAAGGCTGAACACTGAAATTCAGACTATGCATGTTCGAGAGTCCGAGAAAGAAACCAGTCTTAGGAATGATAGGAATTGTTCCAAATACCGCTTAGTCCAGTCCCTGAACCCTCCTTCCTGGTTGTCTGTGGTCGCCTAAAGGAGAGTCCAGAAATTCATGATGCCCACCATTCTCGATCTCAGAGCTCCCCGGCTCGTAACCTGGTAACCTCACGAGGAGGCTCTGGTGATAGCCACTGACGCATGCGCGAGATTTAATAGAGAGCCGCTGAGAGAAAGACCATTCAGTGCATGCTCCAACGCTCAAAATCAGCCAATCAGCGACAGCCCTCAAATGGATGTCCCCAGAGCCTCCCCTGCGAGCAGACGAGCCGAGGAGCTCTGGGTACGAGAATGGATGCCCACAAACAATCTCCAAGCTCTTGGACAGTTTTAGCGCATGCGCTTTCAAAGGTTTCCGTGCTCTCCTTTCGGCGACCGCAGGTAACTGAAGCCGCGAAGGAGAGTTCAGGGACTAGACTAAATGTCGCTCGGCACCCTTTGATCTGTCTTGTCTGTATTATCAGGTTTGAAGATGCTCGATACCAACAACTCCTCAGTCCAGGTACGTGATCTGAGACAAACTCTTGTTTTGTGGCTACAAGAGCAGAATCCAATATGTAATGATCAGGGGACTTGAGAAACATTTCTTGTTGCCGCAACATTGTTTCGTGCCTGGTGTAGCAAAGCGCGGGAAACATCGCGGAAACATTAAAACATGAGCGCGAGCGAAATGTCTCTGCCGGCAACATCGTTGCCTCGTTAAACCAGCGCTATATATATATTAGTATAAACCAACTAATGGTCTATTACAAATCCTGCATTCTGATTGGCTGAGCTACTAATGGTCTATTAGTGATAGACCGTGCCTGGCAAAACCACCACCTTTCTTTGCAAGAAAACTTGATTTTTCAACATAAAATAATGGAATTCATTGCCAAAACTGACCAACTAGTTGGTTTATACTAAATCAATTAGACCTCTCGTCCTCATGTGCTATGATATCTATTCATCATAGCACATTCGGCCTCGAGGTCTAATTGTTAATAGTAGTCATGATCAGTACGTCCCTGCTAGCAGAGGCCTCTTTTTCTTTGTATACGCTGGGCTGACGCGGAGCAAGAGGAAAAGAGACCTCGGCTGCTCTCGGTTGAAACTCCCTTTGTTTTGCTGCCGTCCACAACCTTGGACGATTTGCTGACCGTTTCTTGAGCCCACTATATGCGCACGCATATCGACGGACGTTTTTCGCTGATGTTATTGAGCCCCCAGTCCATTTTTATCATATGACATCAGCGGAAAACGTCCGTCGATATGCACGCGCGTACAGTGGGCTCAAGAAACGACCAGCAAGGTTGTTGACGGCGGCAAAACAAAAGGGAGTTCAACCGAGGGCAGAGGTTTCTTTTCCTCCTCTGATCATCGGCCTACCGAATAAAGGAAAGGAGGCCTCTTCTAGCAGGGAAGATTAGTACGCGAAGTACATCACGAATTTTGCACTAGAATAATTGTCCTCTATCTATGCTCCAAGTGGAAGTACATCACAAATGAAGCTTCTTCTTATTCCAGGAGGGCGTGTTAATCCTACTAAATCAGCTCAGCAGCGGATCCATAAACGCCAAGACTCTCCTAGAGCATGGCATAGTCGATGATCTGATATATCTGATGCTGTTGGGCGCTACCGATGAAGTCCAAATAGAAGCTGCTAAATGCATTGCGCAAGTAAGGGGGTAAATGTTAAGGCAAAGGCGGGTACTTTATTCGCGTGAAAAGCACCTCGCCATTCTCGTATATACCAAGAGCTTACAGGCTCGTTACTGGGCATGCGCATGATCTTTCTCCTCATTCTCGAACCCAGATTTCCCCCGGCTCGTTACCTCGCGGGGGAGGCTCTGGTGACAGCAATTAACGCATGCGCGAGATTTGATACAGGGCAATACCTTTCTGCGCATGCCCCAACGTTTAAAATCAGCCAATCAGCGAAGACCCTCAAATGGCTGTCCCCAGAGCATTCTCGTACCCAGAGCTCCCCGGCTCGTTCTCACCTCGCAGGGGAGGCTCTGGTGACATCCATTTGAGGACCTTTGCTGATTGGCTGGTTTGAACGTTGGTACATGCGCAGAAAGATCTTTCTCTCAACGGCTCTGTATAAAATCTCGCGCATGCGTCAGTGGCTGTCACCAGCACCAGAGCCTCCCCCGCGAGGACACGAGCCGGGGAGCTCTGGGTAAGAGAATGTCCCCAGAGCCTCCCCTGCGAGCAGACGAGCCGGGGAGCTCTTGATTCGAGAATAGATTTTCTTAAGTATCAAATCTCGCGCAAGCGTCTGTTGCTGTCATCAGAACCTAGCCCCCGCCAATCTCGTACCCAGAGCCCGTCATGTTTTGGCCAGCGGCAAGATTCAGGGCTCTGGAGGAATCCGATTTGTGAGCATGCGTGGTAGGTCAAAAACGTAACGAACTTTCATACAACCTTCAAACCGGAAACCCAGAATCTGGGTTTTAAAAAAATCGATTCCCCCAGAGCCCTGAATCTTGCCGCTGGCCAAAAGATGACGGGCTCTGGGTACGAGATTGAGCCCCCGCTAGGGAGCTCCACGTGAGTTCTGGGTAACACGAGAGTGGCACCACAACTTCTGACATGAAGTCCGCGCATTCACTATAGCTAGAATCGTCTACAGACATCTGTATGTAATTTCGCCAGCTAACAGAACGGGAAGAGCATGCGCCACTCTGGATCGAAACCATGATCATCTCTGGTACCGAGGCCCTTTTCGGCGTACTGACGGCAACACAAGAAACGGTGTCTGATGGATTGCGCAATGCGGTGCTAGATGCGGTCAACAACCTGGCAAAGCAGGCCAAGATGGCGCCGGTACTCTTGGACTATGGGTTGATGTGTGTTGTGGACCTAGTCTCCAGCAAGGTATAATTAACAATGATTTCTTAACCCAGAATGGCGTCTGAAACAATAGCAATTCTTTCGACAATACATTGGCAAGCAAATTTAAAATTAGGGCTCTGATCAGTTTGGCAAACCTAAATGGACCTTTGTTGTAAACACCTTATGAAATCCGTGGGTAAATTAATTTATACGTATGTATGTTCTTCTCTCTTTTCAGAATGAGCATGTTCGAAAGAGAGTGATCTATCCCGAGGCACAGGTGTGTATTTGGTTTTGGTGGTGAGCGTTTAAAGGCCCATCATCAACCGGGAGCCTTTGCGCGCCGTTTTCTTTTGTTGTCAAATTGATCCATTGTTTTTCGGCTGCTCTGATTGGCTAAGAGTCCGCAAAGGCTCCCGGTTGGTGATGGGCCAAACACTGATAAGCGCTCTTTTTGTCCATGATTTATCAGCGTTTGGCCATCAAGATCCTGACGAGCGTGATCTCTCATGACGTCACTATCCTGGAGCAGTTCCTGGCGAAACATGAAAAAGAGGTCATGCCTGGAGTCCTCAGCTTGTTACAATATGGAAGCTGGTATGAGTTAGGCCTACGGCAAACGCCGTGCCAGAGTCGCGCCGTTCAAATACAAAACAATAGAAATTTCTTGATTATAAAGTATAATGAAGCGGTATCCTTTGAAAAAGGAAAAGTTCGACAGACTAAGAAGAGCGGCTGAAGTTCGGCGTTTGGCCATAGGCCTTATATAGTTTTGACCAGAAAATACATATACATTTACTCATACACAATCTGAGTGCACTGCGTACAATAGCATAGAAATGGTTTCCCAGTCGCTTTGAACTGTTTTCCGGCCATCGAAAATCAGCACTCACCTCTTAGTTTGCTTTTTTGTAATCGAGGAAATAGCTAGCGCTTTGTCATCCGTCTCGTGTCCAGACGCTTTCCGGGGGTTTCAGGACGCGCAAAGATTTGTGGGATAGTTTAAGCAGGACGCGCAAAGAGTTCTGGGATAGTTTCAACAGGGCGCGCAGAGTTATCACAGTTCATTGCGCGCCGGGTAATATTCATTCCCAATCCCTACGCCTCCAAAACAATTTTCATAGAGAACAACTCAAGAGTTATACGGATCAAGAGAGACGCAAAGAAATAACGTCTGGGTACGAATTTGTCGTTGTAAACATAATAGCTTTTTTGTTTCATTTCTCATTCTAGCCTTCAACAACAGGAAGCCGCTCGTTTCCTAGCAACGCTGACATTGTTTAAACCAGGTATCGAGCCAGTGGTATCCCATCATACTTCACGACATCTTTTATGGGCAATGACTTGTTCCCACTGCAGGTAAAAAGGTTCATGCAATTTGGAAATGATTGCCATTTGGGAAACAGACCTAGAAAAACCACAGGGCCCCCATTCAAGCGGAAAAGATCTATAGACATTTGCTAAACGTTGGGTTATGAGCCTGTGTCAGCCGCCATTTTGACAGCATAGCAACATACCAAGTAGGAGAAAGAATCCATTTGCATCGACTGATTTAGAGAATATAGAACAATGTTCTCGATTGAATTTGGTAAATCAAATCTGAAACATTGTTTTTAGATGTTTATTAAGAGATTTCTACACGTAATCCGTCTTCTAATATCGATCGAGAACAATAACAAAGGACACGGGCTCTTTAAAATAGGTGGTCAACAATGTGTTGGCAACAGGGAGATTCTTACTCTTTGCAAGAATCCAAGACTCATGGCTTATTGTTTTTTTTACTTCAGATTTGTGAGAGATCACGCAAGTAGAGCCTTGAAGAACATCACGTGTAATGCGGACAAGACCGCTGTACTTGACGCTCTCAGTGACTTCTCTATGTCACAAGTACAGCAAGAAGTCGACGCCATCACTGCGCATGCCTTGGTTAAGCAAACCGCTGTCATGGTAGCCGGCAGCTCGGGCAATTCTTTGATGACCTCGCAAGCCCTGGATGACTTTTTGAACAACCTTTCGTCTTCAAAGCTCGAGAAAGCTATGGCCGAAATCACGTCCGTCCTGGCAATTACTTTTCAAACTGATTCTCTAGTTCTATCAGGAGCGGATAGGGAGTTTATTAAAAGTGAAACAAAAGGGAATCTACTCCCATTTGGCAAGAAACTGGCTAAGAAATCCAATGTTCCCAGCGCAAAATATCTGAACAGTTTAAGGGTGCTCACCAACACCATTGTTGCCATGGGAAACCTGATTCGCTTGAAAGACAGGGATGAAAACGGAAAGGAGACCGCCTGCATTGCGGGCAGCGGGTGAGTAAGAAACCGATGCGCGCACTATATAGTGCTGCTTGGCGTAATTGTCGAACCCAGAGCTCTAGTGACAACCATTTGAGTGTCTTCGCTGATTGGCTGATTTTTAACTTTGACGCATGCGCAGGAAATTCGTTTCCTCAACGGTTCTGTATCAAATCGCGCGCATGCCTAAATGGCTGCTACCGGTGCCTGCCTTGCGGGTTCTCAAACAGGAGCGAGCGCAGTTTCAAATTCTACCACTGAATAGGCATCGGTGGCGCATAAATACAGTGGGTTTGAAGTAGAAATACAGTCGGTTTGAAGTAGAAAAAGTTGTGAGTTCCAACGAGAAACTGATGAAGATTGAATGGAGACAATAGACAAAACTTTTTGGACTCGTTGGTATTTCGTGTTCAAACCGAGGCTCCCACTGTATTTATACGCTGTTGATGCCTATTCAGCGGTAGATTAGAGAATTCGAAACTGGACTATTGAGAGTTTGGATGACCTGGGATCAGTCTGATGTCTTCTTTCCTTTTCAGGGCAAATCTTAGCCTGGCGGCCCTCCTGATACAGTACGGTGGCCTACGTTTTATTTCACAGCTACAATTCCTCACCAGCAAACTCCACAAAATCAACCCTCCTCCCTTCTACGAAATCGACCCGACCACCCTCCCCCCGAAGGATCTTGTTTCTACTTTACAAAACGCCAGGACCAAGCTTATGTTCGATTCAAACAAAGCTACAAAACAGCAGCGTAGACAATACCCAAATTTTGGGCATCATTCTACAGAATTACACTTCGTTCGAGAAGCTGTGAACTTTCTATTGACCCTTGCTAAAGCGACCACGAAGGACTTTGACCCCTCTCTAGAGGACATGAAAATTTTTGAGACGTCAGTAGATCCAAAGGCGTCACTGAAGAAAAAGAACATTTCGTTTAAGACGTCGGCAAACATGGTCAGAACAGTAGTGCGTTTCTCGCGCATGCCAAATGGAGCCAAGGAGGAAAAACAGCCAGGGAGGGGAGGGAGAGTGATTAAGCGTCAAAGCAGTGTACGGTAAGTACAGATGCTAAAGCAGGGATCCATATCAAGAAAGTCCTTTTTTTTACGAATCCGCGAGTGCTGCCTGTGGTATTTTTGACATCTCGATCCAGGCCCTTTGGCCAAGGGAAAACAAAATTCCGACCAAGAGAACGATGTTTCTCGGACATCTGCAAGTTTGGTGAATTTTTCTGCTACATTCCCGCTAAGCTATGAGGACAAATACTTACAGAACTTCAAAATAAACTTGTTTTCCTAATCAGGAAGTTTTGCAACGAATTTTTATTTTATTGATATGCATATCATGTTCTTATAGGTCAATGAGCGGTCACAACCCCGACACCTCCCCACGTAGCGCACCCAGTCTCCGCCGGACGTCCCTGTCCAATGCTTCGAGTACAGTTGGGGAGCCTGGTACTGGTTCCGAGGACGAAACAGTCCACTACGTGAAACAAAGTATTCTAGACGCAAAAGTAATTTCTCATCTGGCGCCTTGGGTTACCTGTGGTGTATATGATATTCAGGTATAAAGACAGTGTCTGTCAATATTTAGAGCGGGTTTTATATGAGTGTCGAATATTATATTTCCGTTTACTTTGCATTCTCATATTGGTCACTCATTTCTATAAGTTAATCATATTTTGAGCTAAAAGCAGCGGTGTATTTAAATGGTCACGTGCTCGCCGTGTGAGTGTGTTTTAACTTGGCTTGGCTTACAAAGAAACCAGCCAGTCACATGCAGATTATCTGAAATTCAGCCGATTCTTAGCCTGCGATTGAGTTTTCGGGGAAATGTTTATTTTTGGGGCTCGGGATACCTGTGGCGCAAAATCAAGAATTCCCCTCCCCCTGCCCCCTCTCTTGATTTTGCGCCACGGGTATCCTGAGCCCCGAAAATAAACATTTCCCCGAAAACCAAAAAGGAGAGCCGGCTCGCTGGCTACTCGATTATTCGAGTTCATTGTGAACCCCCACATTTGGTTCCATTCAAATGCTTATGTGCCAACCGTATATTGAATAGCGCCCTTTGTTTAGTGTAACCAATCTTGTGAACAGCGCTGGTTGTGTTTATGTTACAAACATGCATTACGTTTCACTGACAAGGCACATATACTTTTTTTCTTTTTACTTTACTTTATAGACAAGTGTTATCAAGGTGATCAGATATCTGATGCATACTATACAAACCCAAAAACGAGCTAGCAACCACGCCTCCTCTACACATCCGAAAGAGGCCTGGGGACAAAGGAAGCCGCCGGCGCCACAGATGCGATCCAGCACATTGAGTCAGCGGTCCACTACTGTTACAGCAGGCGCATCAAAGACTAAAGCTGCACATTTGAGTCACGTTTGTGTGCGTCACGTGGTACAACACTGTGGGGCTTATCTTTTGGATCTTCTTGGACCTCCGGCTGCTGCAGGCCTGGGACGAGCGTCGTTAATGGTCATACGTGAAGCCGTGATCAATGGAGAGGTATGGCATTATAGACCATAGGTTTGGTATCACATCATAGACTATAAGCCTAGTTGGAGTTTAAATTTCGTGCTTAGTGCGCATGGGATTTTAGTCCGAATTTCTTGATTTCTTTTGTTTAACAAGTACAAAGAGAAGTTAAACAAAAGATTCGGACTAAAACCGCATGCGAACTGAACACGAAATAAACTCCATGCAACTAGGCTTATTGGAATGCCACCAAAGACTATAGGTTTGTATGAGATTATAGACTATAGGCTGGTATGGCATAGACTATATTAGGTTGGTATACATTATAGACTATAGGTTGGTATGACACCATAGTGTAATGTGATCCCACCCTTCAAAATTTTATAATTTTCATATTTATTTATTGCTTTCAAAATTCTCCCTACAGGACGAAAGTCGCCTCAATCTTGTAAAGCTGGGCTGCTTTGCGCGCATTATTGATTACATCCGGGGTAATGAAGACGAGGCTGAGCAGCAGGCCCTCGGACTCGTGGTCGTGAGGAGCCTGGTAGCTGGTGACCAGTCCCTCAAGCAGCTTTTCTTCGCTCATGGTGGAATGAGCCTCGTTATGGCGCTACACGAGTACAAGGACGGGCTTGTTAAAGACGAGGCGGCGAACATACTAATGGCTTCCGCTAAAGGTAGAGTAGAAACAAAACAAGAAATGATTACAGGGCCGTAGCAAGCCTCCAAAAACTGGGGGCACGACATATAAAAAATCCCAAGGGAGTTTTTAAAGAAAGTTTAAAAACTCTTTCGCGCGCAAAGCGCGCCGAAAATTTAGAGCCCAGCATGTGAAATTACCGCATGTTTGGGAGAACTTTGATATGCAGGGTGCAAAATCGGGAGTTTTAAGGGTTGTTTGGGGAAAAACTGGGGGGGGGGGCGGCCCCAGTAAGTGCTACGGCCCTTGAGATATCTGGTTTAAGGCCCATAAGCACCCGAGTAGCTTTGCAGGCTCACAAGAATAAATCGCAGTTGAAAACTCGATGCAAATTTTTAGTATGAACTTGTGAAATGCGAAGAACAATAGGAACCCCTTTGGGACCTACAGTATCAGCCAATCATAGCTGTTCTGAATGACAATAGATCCAATTGAAAACAAAGCGTAAAGGTTCCTGGAAGACTATGGGCTTTAAAGGCGATGGTACTACATGATATGCCTACAGCGGATTGGAAAATAATTTGCCGCTTGAATAAACTTCTTTGAACAAAGCATACGCTACCTGCATTCTAATTAGCTAAGCGAATGTGTGACGTAAGCTTTGTGTGAAAATTTGAAACTAAAAATAACTTTATCCAGGCTTGACTTTCCAATACGCCCGCTGCTACACTGTGAAACATGGGAGATTGATGCTCCTAGTCAATTGGCTCTTGATTCTAGATGGTGTTTAGGTTCCTCTGAATGCGAATGCGTTGACAACTTGAGATCATCACAAAATTCGCGGCGAATTACAAGTGCGCCTGCACTTATTGTCAAGTTCAAAAACATATTCTCTCGGGAAATACCAAAAGCTCATACTGTTGTTTTGGTTTTTGTTTCCTAGTGACGTCACCATCACAAATGGCAGCTGCGCGATCGAAACGTACCGCTGGACGTTCTAAGAAGCGCTCGCGGACTCATACAGGGGAGCATGACGTGTGGGATCAAGTTGCCGAGAAATGGGTAGGGCAAGACAAAGTCGCCAAAGTGCTCAAGAAGTTCAATGTCAGATACTGAGTTATTTCACGCGCGAAAAGTGGAAAGGACCGGCTGTCAAATCAGGCCTTGATTTTTAATCTTGCCTTTTTTTTAACTGTCTTCAAATGCGGGGAAATACGAGAAACATCCCTTCAAATTGTCGCACAATAGAGCGGATTTCAGATACTTCAGACGTCAGTCGAAAATAAATCAGACTTGCGTTTTCTGGTGGAGTACTCAAGTCTTTGTTCACTCAGCCAATAAGGACTCAAGTCTTTGTTCAGTTAGCCAATCAGAATGCGAAGAAAAATCAAACACACAGTGATTCGTGTTCACTTGGGTCACGACTCAATACAAGTCCATCGTACTTACTTACTTCCCTGATTTGTTTGTTGTTGAATTTATTTCGTTTCTAATTGGCTAAGTGTATTTTTTTCGACACTCATCGCAAGTCCACTCTATTGCTGCGCTAGATTTTTGGATTTTTTTATACTAATCTATAACAAAAGCGGGGAAACTTGTCCCTGTCAACCTAAACTTGAAGCAAATGTGGCGAATACCGTAGTTACGCACCCATATTTGCTTCGAGTTTACTATGGGTTTGCACCAAACTCGTTTAGATTTGTTCACGAGCAAACTTGAGCAAATCCGTTTTTTTCGTCCAGTTTGTTTTGACAGCTTTTGGGATATCGTCTCTTACACTGATGAAATCGTTACACTGATGAAATCGGTGAATCATTGCAATCCAAATTCGTGATAAATATAATGTCCAGAAATGCTTTATCATCGCCGGTCATCAAAAAATCTGTCAAATGAGTTCACATTTTCTGGCCCAATCCTCTAATATTGTTCTGCGTCACGTTTACTGAGAATGGACGATTCCAGCTATAATAAATACGCGCGCTGCATGTCGGTGTTGTGTTACATTTCACGAACTACGTGCTTTGTATGCGCGCACTGCATGTCGGTAGTTGTGTTACATTTCACGAAGCACGTGCCTTGTATGCGCGCACTGCATGTCGGTAGTTGTGTTACATTTCACGAATCAAGTGCCTTGCATGCGCGCGTTGCATTCTGGTAGTTGTGTTACATTCCAAAGCCATTTCTAAAGAAAAGAGCGCGCGCGCGCTTAAAAGCTAGACTGCTTTGCAGCCCCTTCTTTGGCGAACGTCCGTAAATCGACAATAAAGTCCTAGTCCTACATTGTAGTTTGTTTGCGCGCTCGTATTTCCAGCTCACGAGAGTCTAGGTGTCGGGTAACAAGCAGGCCAAAGAAGAGACTGCAAGCAGTCTATTAAAAGCTGGAATCATTCATTCTCTGATGAGCAAATATTTCCAAAATGACTGACGTTTAGGGGATGCGTAAGAAATCCTCAGGAATAATATAATTTTCGTTCAAAACAAAGACCTAATATAAGACATAAAACATTATTTAATTTATCGATCATTTTTATTGTAATTTATTTATTATGCCTTTCAAGAGAGCATCCCAGATATAATAATAGTCATGTAATATATTGTTAATATATTAAAACTCGCCGTCAGTTATGCGAGACTTTTTTTGTTTTTTTCTGTCAATGCATAAAATTCCTATTGAAGGGACAATAAGGCGGCTCAGTTCCTGGTAAGGCATGGCTCTCGAAAGTCTCCGACCTAAAAACTTAGGGGGTGGTCTATCTTCATCAGTTTTAACAATTTCAAGATTAGACATCGTTCAGCTTGTAAGTGGCCAAGAAATAAGTATGTTTTGAGTCTTGTCTCCATGACAACGAGGAATGTGACCTTTGAACTCTGTATTTTTTAAGCATTTTCCAAAAACTGCCTTTGAAAACGTAGAAAGACTGGAGTTCCTAAAGATGTTTAAATGTAAGGTTATTAAAGTCGGAGCAGGTATTACCGATCCAACTGGAAATCGTGACTTTTTCAACGGGAACCATATTTAAGGGGATTTTGAAATTTGATACCTTCCAATAACTTTGCCATCTAAATTGGTGTACATGATTTCCAGTTGGATTTGTAACACTTTCTATTAGTTAAATAGGTTTTCGTTTAGACATGCTTAGAAAATCTAGCTTTTCCCCGTTTTCAGGGACGGTTTCTGAAAATCTTAAAACACAGAGTTCAAAGGTCACATTCCATGTTGCCATGGAGACAACACTAAAACCTAGCTATTTCTTGGTACCCCACAACATGAGTGAAGTTTGGTATTGAAATTGTGAAATGTGCTCAAGATAGACCACCCCTAAGGTTTTGGGCCACCACCTTTCAGAGCCATGCCTTACAGGAACTGAGGGGGACACAAACGCAACGGCTGTCTGTGTTTGATCTTGTAAAGCAAGTTTTGTGTTCTCGGCAGTTCTTACTACAATTTGCATAATTCTGCGAACTCCACGCCAAGAAACAAACTACGGTTTGGCTTCCGTCAATCAAAAAAGTGAACAGCTCTGGGTGATTTCACGCAGGCTTTGAAAGTTTTTAAACTAATAAGGATTAGCTAGGCATTAAAACCAAATTTTCCAATTTTCCAAACGAAAAATCCATGCGCTTGTCTTAAAAGGTTTGATTGACGGAAGCCAAAACGCAGTTTGGCGTTCTGAAATGTATAGCGGGAATTCGCAGAATTATGAAAATCACAGAAAATGAACCCGTAGTCGCGCTGAAACCATGATAGTTTCAGAAAGGCCGCGGTTTTTACATACTTGTGTATATAGTTGCATGCCAACAAAACACCGCAGACGCTGAGATCAAAGTAACTATCTGCCGCACACTCACGTATACCTGTGGGTTCATGCAAGGTTTAGTCGTGCGCTTATTAACCTTGACAATGCGATGAAATGGAATTCTGACTAGACTAAGTAAGGTTATCTATATATATAACCCTAGCTGGGCCACAATATTTCGCCAAATAAATATAAACGTGTTATATTGGAATTCATACGTGCGGCTCGCACTTTTCTTGGCGTGTGAGTGTGTAGAAATATTACCGTCCCTGCCAGTTAATTTACAACAAGAGCTGAAGTTTCAAACCAAATCATGCGTAGCTGCCTCCAGAGGTGATGCATGCTAACTCTCTACTTTTTACAATTCAGGAGGGTACGCAATAACATGTACATACTAGGGGCATACCTAGGGTTTTTCAAATCTACAGGCCAAGTTCATGAATGCAGTCAGTACTTGCACCAAAGTTCCCCAAAAAAATTGCAGGCCCCTTGCCTGTAGGCCTATAGACTAGGCACAGACAGATTCTGCTCGGCAACTTTTAAGCAACTTTTTCAATTCTGAGCAACTTTTTTCAACTATGAGCAACTTCTTCGCATTTCCGCTATTTCCTATTGAATTTTTACAACAAAATGGCAATTTGTGATACATTTGCCATTTCAAATCAAACACAGAATGAAAAATCTTGCTAAAAAGATAACAAAAAAGTACTTTCTTCACCTTGGGTGCTCACTGCTCAGAGGTATCTTCAAGATATGGATGTCTCGCTGGGTATCACATTCCAAATACAGAAGAGCAGAAGCAAAATGGCGGAAGACCCTATTCAAATTGCTAAAGAAAATGGGGCTGAGGTGACATAACCTAAAAGGGCTTCCTTATCGTTTTTTTCAAAAATAGTAGCAGCAGCTATTATTGTATGAGTTTGATACTACAAACTCCCCATTTTTTTTTACTAAGCCAACAGAATGGCGGCAAGTGAGTCTCTTTTTAAACAACCGTATTGATTAGTATAATTATGTCATATGGTGTTTAGAATATAATTGCCTGATCTTATGAAGATGTTGAGTTGAGTGATTCTTTATCATTTTTTAAATAAATCAGGCGACAAGCGTGAAGAAATGCTCTTTTTTGGGGAGCAACTTTTTTGATTCTGTGACTGCAACTTTTTCGAATTTGAGCAACTTTTGAGGGTATTTTGCGGCAACTTTTAAAGAATTTTTGAGCAGAATCTGTCTGTGCCTACTATAGACTGCGTACACGGCGCACCCCACCGGTGAGAGGATTCTCTAGTGCATCCAGCTGATCATGATCTCACCTCTGTATCGGTATCCCTGTGGTACGCACGCAATGCATGTTGGGATACGAGATCGAAAACGGCTTGAAAATAAATCAGTTGTTTGGCGTGTTTACCTTGGCCTAAAATTGTAAATTAACCCCCAGACGATACAACCTCATGATGCACAAAGGATTGTTTGTCAAGATGAAACGTTCCTAGGTCTGCTAATAGCTCAAATGCAAATGTGCATAAAGACCCCTGTAGATATTTTGCCCTCAAACATAAAATTACATTTTCGTATGTTGCGTTCTTATAAACACGGTTCTGTGATGGTGTGTAAACCTGAACTTTGGATGATCACATGATGATGATTATGATCATGATGTTTTTTGGAATAGTAAAATCCAAGCCTCCGATCCGAGCCCGAGCATTTTCGTTTATTTCCTAGTTTTTGAAAATCGATCTGAGCTTCGCGGGACCCAGCCCACTTGCAATTTGAGCTTTCCGAGCCTTGTAATTGAAATTCTGTGAGCTTTCGAGCTCAGAAATATTCACATTTGAGGTAAACCAGTGATACCTCTGTCACTGTTACTCAGCAATTTTTTTAAATGTTTTAGTCCTTTAATCCCCTTGAAGTTTACTAAATCTAAGTATTCCTTAAGCTTCTAAGTATACATCTGGTTATCTACATAGTTGACACTTGAGAGAAAAAAGATAACCTTGTCATCATCTCAAAAACTTGTTACTGTATTTTTTATATGTACTTACAATTATGTATTTATTTCTGTGTTTATGTGTCTGTTGTTTCGTGGAAAGCTGAAGGGAAACACCGGACAGGACACGGGTTCCCTTACAAACAATTCCGGTTGAAGGGGGTGCGGGATAGTAAAAAATGCATTGGAAAATGAAAGAGAAGCTTAAAGTCCGAATGCAAATAAAAACACCATGAAACACAGCGACTTGTTTTCTTGGTTCGCCTAAACTCAGTTCTGTTTCAGGTATAGCCCGGTGCACACTAGACATAAGGACGTTATGTTGCAACGATAAAAGCATGGGAAAATAACTGAAATAATCAATATTTTCCATGGATTATCATTCGATTACTTCACCAATTTTATGTTATTTTTTGTGGACTTCGACGTTTTGAAACCACTAAAATTTTGTTCGTTTGATATTTTTCTTATGTCGTTATGTCGCAAGTGTGCACCAGGCATAACACGCGACTTCGCCGTTGTCAGATTCTTGGAGTTTGGCAGTTGGAGTTTTCTACCGTGTCCATCAATGCAATCAGTGTGAGCCAATCAAATCCTTGTCCAGTGCATTTGTTTGGCTTCCCTTGCGAGACACGTCGCGCTTTGATTGATTTCACAGAAAAACCCAACTATCAAAAATGTTTTGAACGCGCTGCTGGGTCGCGTGTTACCTGAAACAGCTGTAACCCGCGTTACTCGAATGTCAGCTGGAATGTCACTTTGCGAGTGAGGTACGATCGACAGTAGCCCTCCTCCGGCCGCACAGGCGTCTTTTTGTGGCGTGTTTCGGCTCTTTCGCATTTTGCAAGATTTGGGCTTCCTGTGGCTTAGTCTTTTCGCGCGTTTTCGCCCCACGCGCGCTTTGTACATGTACTTTGTTTTCGAGATTTCAGCCAAGGGATGCCCGCCACGGAGGAGGCTTGATCGACAGTTCACTGGGACGGCGGAAAGTCAGGCTATGATTAGCTAAGTGCATTTATACTCGTTTAGTTTTCGACACTCGTCTAAAATCCGCTATATTTAACACTAGACAAGCAAAAGGCTGAAAAGAAATTCAACCTTTATCCCGACGACGTATTCAGTATGTTTCGTCACGGCTTTTTTCGTCTGGGTTCACGTCCCCATTAAACTCCTATTACGATTGCGAAAGGTAAATTATCCCATGGTTCTGAAATATGTGGTTCACGTTAGCAGGAGCATCTCGGTTGCGCGCTAGCCCACCCCATCCCCTACAAGTCACTAAGACTTTGACGCTCACGTCCGCTTGTTTTGTACGTCGATATGGTTGTTTACAGGTTTTCAAAAACTGCTAATTCATGAGGAGAAACAAGACCTGAGGTGTGATATAACGCATGATTTTTTCTGCGCTCAGCGCACTTATTTAAAGCATGACGTCCTAGATGTCAAGAGTGCACTTGAAAAAGAATCCTGAAATTTTATACATCTGCCGACAAAAGACAGGGATATAACCTCAGATACATGCTGACAAACTATAAAAGCGTCAAGTGTTTAGCAGGGGAACTTCTAAAGCTGACTAGTCGAGAGAATAATCCCCTCTTAGCTCCTCTTCAAAGCTTTAAACCCATTTCGGAGTAACAGCTTCCAGAGAAAGCGGCAAAATTTCAACATCAAGTTTACCAAGTTGCGGATGGAGGTTTTGAGCCCTTTTTGAGAAGCGTGATAGAGATAAGAGATACAATTATTACAGTCATCTTGAAATTGAGAGCGCAACCGCAACTAAGACAACCGGTCTTTCTTTCGTAAAGCCGAGTTGTTAAAGCCGGTTGTGAGTTTGTTGCTGGAGGAATTCAGCTTAGTGAATTCTAAAACTCAAAAGACGATAAAACTATCAAGACGTCATGAGTCGCATATCGACTTCGAAGAAAAACTACATCCAGAAAATCTGCAAACGAAGCTCTATTTCAAGACAGGTTTTATATGGTAGCTCCGTCGTCAACGCGCTTACAAGACAAGAAAAATGCCTCGACAAGACTATCCATAATCTGGACCACGAAAAACATCATTCCCTCGCTCAAATAGAAAGCGAAATCGAGCTTTTCAAGCTTGAGCATCGAGAGAATGAACACACTCGACCTGAGTCACAAATGTCCACCATTTCAGAAGCCGGGAGTGAATATCGACCTTCTCTAAACGGGATGCGTTTACCAGCTATTGATTTTTCAACGACGAAGAGAGAAATGCTAAAAGAAATGCCTCGTTCTTCAAACAGACTTTTTCGCGCGAAAAGCTTCAAAGAAACGCCGCATGATCCTAGTGAAGAGAAACGTAGGATTGTGAGACGGAGTTTTTCCCTGTTAGAAAGGCAGGAAAGGCCAAAAAAGCTGCTACAAGAAAAACATTGTTCACAGGAAATAAAACAGGAGCGTAAAGGTACAAGCCCACACTTAGGGAAATTGTGGTGGGCGAGGCGGAATTCAGGCGGAAACAAGGAGTTTAATCAGCACAAATATGATAACATATGTGCCTTTTCAAATGCGTTAGCAAAGAAGACTTCTCCGACTTCATCTCGAAGACATTTTCACCACAATAACAATAATATTTCCAATGATAAAGATCATGAAACATCGAATGTAGAGGAATTGATGTCAAGAAGTCACGAGAGCAATCCCGAGTGCACGTCGGAGCGCATTCGGCCAGATTCGCCGCGATTTCGCCGGCCCGAATCATACCCGAACCAAATTAGGCCAGGCGTGAAATTTAGTGTCCCCGTTCCTCCCCCGATGAGTGAGCGATTTGTCCGACATCACTCCAATATTAATCCAATGTTGTTCCATCCGAGTTTCAATGTTGTCGGTGATGCCTTGTACGAAAAAGATGAAGACGAGGATGACAATAGCTTCAAAGTACTCAGACAATGTCGGTATCTTCGGATTCCACGACATCAACCGACACCGGTCGGGATTGAGTCGGTATTTAATTGATCTGGTCGAAATTGATTGATTCATTATTTATATATATTATAGTCTAGCAGGGACTCAGCCCCTGAGTCTAGTATATACACCTATTCCAGAAAACTGCCGCGCGATGCGTCATGAGAGAGGCCAAGAAGAGCAAAATTTTGCGAACGGTGTATTGTATCTAATCATTTGGCATAAGCGTGTGATAAGTATGGCCTTTTCCTGAAAACGAGTGTCCATGATTCTGTTTCAGTGGCACACTTATTTGCAATGGCACACGCCTCGCGGGTATAACAGACACTGTTGTGACGATGCAACCTTTTCTGAAATAGGTTATAGCGGCAAATTTCACATTATGGCCACAGCGTGATACCTTTGTAAGGCCTCCTAAATGGTCCATCAAAAATCTCATGTGCTGGCAACTCGCGGAAAGATTATTTTGCTGTGCTTTGATTGCTAGTCGCGTATATAGCTTCCTCCGCAGGCATATCTCGGCTCAAAACAAGAAGAAAACAACGCGCGGTTGCTGTGTTGGGGCGAAAACGCGCGAGAAGACTAGGCACCACCCCCTCTTTTTGTCACGGAAAGGAGCGCGGGCTCACCTTCAACTGCCAAGGCTGGAAACTGAGCCAACGCGGAGGAGGCTAAGTCGCGTAATGATAATGGGAGAAATATGATTACCCGCCAATGGTAGTGCTCGCAAAAGGATAAAAGTTGATTGCAAATTAAGTGCTCGCTGTTAGCTTCGTTTTCGCCAAGGAGGTTTTTGGTTTCACAGCAGAGAAAAAACGGATGTCCGCAAAGGACCATTTGAGTTCTCTTTTGAATGTAACACAAATATATAGCGCAAATATCAAATATATAATAGAACATTTGAAAACAATAAAAAGAGTAAAAAAGATCCTTCACAAGAGAAGTTATATGGTATAAAATCTGGAAGTTGTGAGCTATTGAAAATAATTTTCAACAGACAACCCGTACAGATTTTAAAGTATGACATGAAATCAACATGATTTACATTTTAGGCTGAAAAATGATGCTACTATCAATATATATATTTAATGACCAAGAATGAGTGCTTCTTAAAACTTTTCTTATTAAATTCTCGTAGTTGGGAGCTGAACGGCCACTACGAATGCTAAATTCCCAGTGTGATCATAGCTTGTCGACACCTAATGACACGGCTCATTGCATTCGGCGCGTGTGAATATTGAATCGCTTGTCACAGCAAAACAGAACTCTTAAAATTTACATTCGTAGACTAAAGGGGCGTTCAGCTCGGCCAGGGAAATGTGAGGGAGGGGGAATAGCAAGAGAATAAATAAGCTTGTTTTCTCACACGATGGTCCGTGCTCATAGGCGACATTTCCCTGGTTTAGGGCATTATAACTTCGAGAAAAAACGTTCAGGGAAAATGGAAAGCGATAACAGTCTAAAGAAATCTCCACGACGTTCTAACGCTTCGGCCGGATTAAAGAGAACCGACAATTCCTAAAATTTGTCAACTAACGGCAATTCACAAGAAATCAGCAAATAATCCTCTAGTCTAGGTCTGCCGGATAACTACAAATTTGTAGTATTTTCGTATGTCATCGAGTGGATGGAATTGACGTTTTTGATATCTTGTTGCCGGCGATTTTTCTTAGGGCACTGATTCAAATACGTCGCGACTCAAAGTAAAGTCGGCCCGACAAAGCAGCGTGTAAATCAGCCGTAATGCACGTGAGAATGCACATTTCAATTTTTTTTTCTTGCGCTATGCTGAAGTGTGATATAGGATTCTGGGCTGTTTGAGTGGACCAAAAGTATTTGAAGTACAATTTTATTCATTTTATTGTTAAAACAACCACGACACAGCCCCTATAGATGCTGTTACTGTGGAGTAACATCAATTCCGTTGGGTTTAGGAGACCAGGACAAGGGGTTAGGATGGTTCTTGTAGAATTATAGACGCAATGCAGTCTTTCAATTTTACGCCAAACAAAGGTTACACCTAGAAGGCTAGCCACTGTATGGTCCTTGTAAAAATGTGAGGCTCACAAATCTCGGATTTTTTAATGTTTCGGAGCTCGAAAGCTCAGAGTTTCAACAACAACAACAACACTTTATTACACAATAAACTTAAATACATTTTGAAAGCTGAACCCGCAAAATAGCTCAAAAGCTAATCGAGGCGGGAAGCTACTTTAAATCTATATATATATATATCTACATATAAAAAAAAAATGTCAAAAATCTCGGATTTTGAATGTTTTGGGGCTTGAAAGCTCAGAGTTTCATGTCAAAAATTGTTCGAAAGTTTCTAAGTGAGTACAGTCTCGCACAGTAAAAAACGCGTATGGTCGCAAGTTGCACTGTGCTCTCCAAGGACCATTTGAGCGCCGTTAGAAAAGGCTAATGATTCTTTTTAAACTCGCCGTCCTTCTCGCATTCCCCAAATTCAAAAGGTCATTAACAGAAGCAACTCTGTCTGGCAAAGGCACGTTATTATCTTACTCAACCAATTTTTTCAACATTTAAGCGACATTTATTCCATTTATAGTTACCTAGATGCACGTATTACTTCCACGTACTTGTTGGCGCGTGTTTGGCATGATGTTATTTATTACACTGTCAATCAGAGCCAGAGGCACATGAGTTTTAGAAATGTAGGTCAGAATGCAGGGTTGCCAGACAGTGTCAGACGTATTTTGCCTAGTGACTGATAGCCTCGCGGCGCGGCCGCGATGCAGTGTAGTAAGAACAAACATCTTTCCTCAGATTTGACCGCCCATTACCACAAGAGAAATTAAACGATATATATCAAAAAGACCACCTAGATTTGAGCTGCAAACGACAGCCTTCATATAACATATGGGTATATTCTTTATATGGGTGGCACATTATTACTAGCAGTGCTTGATTCATTTAATCTTCAAATTATGTATCAGTCAATTCCAGCGACGACCATGCCCCCCCCGGGCAACCCCCGGGATTTTGGTCATTTCTAAAATTAAAAGTAAAATTCCCCACCCCGGGGGCTGGAAAAGTGTAAAATACCCCACGGCGGGGAAGACAAAAATTGGACAAATGCCCCTCCCCCGGGACCAGAAAAAGACAAAGATTCCATCGACACTGCGTAAAGCTTCCCTACAAAATATTCCCGCTCAGAACTTCAACTCCATTTATTCTGTCCGAGCATTTATAATTCGTTTTTAAACTATATTTTTAGATTTCTCCTCTCTGAAACGAGACAAAATACAAGTAAACAAATCTGTCAGTCTCAAGTCGTAATTGAAATTCTTCTTCTACTAAGGTATTGCAATATAGTAGTGACATACAACAAACGTCTCCACTAATTTCTCTCGGCCATTCTCGGTTGTAGCCATTTGGCTACAAACTCCATTCATTTGTCGTCCCCGGCATCGCTCAATCTCAAAACTAGAGTGGTGTATACGGGCCATGCTTGGCATTATATTTTGTGTGACGTTATTTTCTGTAACTGGGACATTGTAACGCCAATTGATAGTTATAACTGGTCAGGGAAGTGAGCTGGTGTTCTAGTTCCGCAAAACTCAACGCGCTAAAAGATTGTGAAAGAGAACCAAAATTCCCCACCTCCCCTCCCCTGGAGAAAAACAAATCCCGACCCCGGGGCCAGCAAAATTTTCCAAATTCCCCACCCCAGGGAACCCAGTGGTGTGCAAATGCCCCACGGTGTCCCGGGGGGGGCATGGTCGTCGCTGGAATTGACTGATACATTATGCTCCTTTCTGCTTCAAAATTCTTCAATTAAAATTCATTCTTTCTCGAAATGTTCCCATGCAAAACTTTCTCGTTTTTTAAATACTGTAAACCCGGGTAAGAACCAGAGGACACCTAGTTTGTGTTCAGTTCTTATTTCATCATGATTCGTTTTAAGCCTGCGAGTTTTTGCCTCGCGCGCGCCCAAAAAAAACAATTATCCGAAAAATTTTGTGCTCCAACTCGTGAACAAGTACACAGGTTGCTTTTACACAGTTTTACCGCCGCACTTCTTACAAATCAGCATTTAAATATCAGCATTTGCGCTGGGAAGCCTGTGCTATCATGTGACCTAAAAAAGCCGACGTGCAAAGCGTGACAGATGACAGCTGCATGCTGCCAGTGGTGGTCAGACCAGGTCATGAGGACTCTCTTGTTCTCAATGAAAATGTACTTCTTTCAAGGCGCTTTTATATCCCGCTAAATGTGTATTATTCTATGCTCAGTTAACATTCTGAAGGGAAAAGTTATGATACGCGAGAGCGTTGGAACTGCTTCAAGTTGGATATGAAGCTTGATTTCTTGGCTGCATAGATCCCATAGATAGAGAGAGCAGTGTGCAAACGCCGGTTTGTGGTGAGTGTAATAGTTTAATCCAGGATTATTTACTTTGTTTGTAGAACCGGGGTGGAGACCCATTTATTGACTATACGGGGATGATTCGCTGAGTTTTTGTGCTTCTGGTCATACATTTTCCGGATTTTCGAGTCTGGGGTCATAAACAAGGTATCGATTTTTCAAAATTTCGACTTTCATGCAGGGCGGCGGAACAGTTTTCAAAGTGGGAGGGGGTGGCGGGTCTTATTAGTAAGATTGAATGGCAGTGGGGGGTGGGGGCTGAGTTTAGTGAAAATGTATGAAAACTTGACGAGATGTAGGGGGGCTGTCCCTGTCATGTCATGGCAAGGGTTTTCATTTTCTGATATTTCGTGTTTTTTGTCATAAAAAGGGTACAAAAAATTTGTGTTTTTTTCTGACCTAAACAGGGTTACATATTGCGAGCTCGAGTGGAATACCTTTACCCAATTTTGGGTGAAGTACCCCCAGGGTTGTAGAACCATCAACATTTTCCCAGCAAAGCTGGAACAGCACAGAAATGTTCTCCTGAAAACTCTAAAACAATTTTCCAAACAGAAAATTGTTTGATTTGTTTCCTGCAACCTTCTTGTCCTAGTCAGCTAAGGACGTGGCTCCAAAACAGATATTTTGCAGAACAGGTTCCGTTTTCTGCCCCAGTAAATAAAACATCTTGCAGTTCTTCATTTCTGCCTTCTTTCTCTGATGATGGTGTTGATAACCCATGGACCATTGTCTAATCTAGCCTCCAACACAGCCAGAAGAAGTGGCTGTGTAAGAGGCTATGCCCCCAGGGGGACTCTCTTGGGAATTTTTTTTACCCTAAAAGATACACATCAAGAAATTTCCATCTGTGATTAAAATGCTGCCTTTGATTTTTTCTAATTTTTTTTCATCTTGTCAGCAAGTTCTTGAAGGTTTGCCTCTTTGTTAGAGCCCTAAAAGATACCAATCTCCCTTATTGCAGATCAAGGTCACCCCTAAAAGAGAAAAACATTCTTGATTTTAATCCCTTAAAATGTGAGGATCGTCCCAACTAAAAAATATGGGAGTTCCCACCTAGGGTTATACCTTATACATTTAACCATTATCCATATTAAATTGATGTATGCACATCTCTACAGGAATTCATTGTCAATTAACATTTATTTCCATAATTTATTTTCCATAAACACAAAACAACATCCCTCTATTTTGGGGTGGGGGTGCTTGTCGTACCTTTTAGGGGATAAAATCAAACCTCTGGTACCTTTTACTGGGTAAAATTTGAAAACTTGAAATTTTTCCAATATAGGTACCTCTTAGGGGCTGTTCTCGCAAACCAAGTAACAATGGTTTTATCAATATCACTACACTTGTTGGTACCATTTAGGGGTAAAATTTCTCGACAAGCAACCCCGGCCCAAAAATAGGGGAGTCCCCCTGGGGAAACCATAGGGCTTGTATGCAAGAAGAATTTGCAAGGGTGACTTAGAACAGTTATCTTCTATCAATGTATGCATGAATATTCCTAATTTATAGGAATATTCATCCATACATTTTGGGTTTTAATGGTTGACATGTCGTCAATCTTGGATGGATCCGAGGCCATGTTAGTGCCATAGCAACCCGGGGGGGGGACTCCCATATTTTTTGGTCGGGGATGATCGTCGTATCTTTTAGGGGTTAAAATCAATGGGGTTTGGTCTCTTTTAGGGGTGATCTTAATCTTCAATAAAATAGGGAGATTGGTATCTTTTAGGGCCGAAATATGTGTCCAAATTGTTTTTTCTCATGATGGTGCTTCTAAAAACCGTGTAAGAAAGAAAGCGCCTACTTTGCACATAAGGCCTCATCTTTTAGGGTAACTTTTAGGGTAAGAAATCATTTGAGCCACGCCATGGCCCGCCATGTTTGGTATCTTTTAGGGGTGAAACTGAAAATTTCCGACGATCATCCCCGACCAAAAAATATGGGTGTCCCCCCCCTCCCCTGGGCATAGCAGTCCTGTTTGGCAAAATCAGACTCCATTTTCAGAACTTGGTTGAGGACCAAGGAATTCTTCAGGGTACTCCCTATGCCAAGATGAAGCTAATTAACCCTTGCCGGATTTCAGCTGTGAGAGTCTTCAGTTCTTCATGGTTTATCAATCAAAGACCTATATAGCACAAAATAGCTTGTAGGCTCAACAGAATTCCCAAACTTGGTGAAAGTCAGGTAAATATGGCAAAGATACAGCAATTTAAAAACTTAAAAATTTAATAAGAAATGTATGCATATGTCAGACGATTTGTCGAACAGAGTGTCCAACATCCATACATTTCTGAGTAAATTTTGAAATGGCTGTATCATTACGTTAAATGCTGTACTCCGCAAGACATGCAGGTCATTGCGTGGAATATTAGACAAATGAATACCCTCACTCTTGCTTGCTAGTATGTATGTCTTGTGTTGATAAACCATAATAATATATAGATTTAGCCATTGGCTAAAAGCAGAGCTCCCGGTTACATATTTTTCTGTGTTGGGGTCTTGGTTTCCCTGTGTGGGGACGCGCAGACACGGACGCGCCAGCGATACCCAAATGGAAATACCACTGAACCATGAAAAATGAAGTCGATGGTATACCTGAGTTCTACTTTGAGCTAATGTATTCTTCCTGCGATACCTATGGTGCTCCGCTCTGCGGCCTTCAGCCGCTAAGGAGCTCCGCTATGAAGGAATTTGTAGTACTTATAAGTTTAAAAACTCCCACGGTTGATATCAGGCAATTACTCCAATAAGCCAATGCAGATGAGGGCAGAATGGGCTATTAACTCAGATAAATTATCCCAGCATAATTTGTATATATAATAGGACTCCATGCTGTCCAATTAAGAAAAAATTGGATGATTCAGAGGAACCCCAAAATTGGACGAGGCCGCAGGCCGAGTCCAATTTGGAGTTCCGAGGAATCATCCATTTTTCTCTTAATTGGACAAGCATGGAGTCCTGTTATTTATTAATTATATAACATCCATGTTCAAACCCAAACTGTCCAATTTTAGCGCGAACTGTCCAATTAGAGCGCGTGCGATCCAATTAAAAAATAATTGGACGATTCAAGAAAAATCGATCTGCCGGCACAATGGGATTTCGAGCTGGCTATAAAATTATGAGCATAATACTATAGTTGGAGCATCGAGCATAATGCCGGCATAATGCCCATGTTTTTCTGAAAAAAAAATATAAGGCTTGGCTGCTAATATTGGAAGCCTGGTACCTGGTTGCTAAGTTTTTTTTATTTTTTATAAAAGGGCATGGGAAAGTGCGTCAAAAAAATTAATACGTCGAGCATAATGGTTTTTTTCGAGCATAATTTTGAGCATAATGCTATGCTTTTGGGAGCAATGCTCAAAAGCATAATACTCCAAGCTTTCGAGCATAATTTATCTGACCCTAACTCAGAGGGCAAGAGGAATAATTATTTTAGTCAAATCCGATTAGTATGTCATTTTTACAGCATTGCCCATATGCCATCTTCAAACCGACATTTTTCGCTTGGCAACCAATCCAAAATTTTAGTCACCAGAAAGCAATATTTAGTCGGCCACATAAATGTGGAGCTCAGCTGAACTTAGAAAGATTGGGTGGCATTTGGCGACTAGCTCTAAAATTTTGGTCGCCATATGGTCGCAATGTCGGGCGGTTGACATGCAGCGCGCGCATGCGTTATAGCAGCTGGAATCGTCCCATTCTCAGATTCTCGTACCCAGAGCTCGCCGGCTCGTCACCCCGCATGGGAGGCTCTGGTGACAGCCACTGACGCATGCGCAAGATTTGATACAGAGGCCGTTGAGAGAAACACCTTTCTGCGCATGCACCAACGTTCAAAATCAACCAATTAGGCATCGATTTCTCTAGGCATCGATGTCTCTCAAGCTCGGAGGACACTAATGAATAAATCAGAGCTCAACCGTCTGTTGAACTTGCGATCTCTATAGACGGTGCCCTAAGGCCGCGTACGGCCAAAAGGGAAATTATGATGATGATGATGAATCAGCAAAGGCGCTCAAATGGATGTCCCCAGAGCCTCCCCTGCGAGCAGACGAGCCAGTGGGAAGCTCTGGGTACGAGAATGGAATCGTCCATTAAATGGACCCAGTTCCTGCAGCAGATTGATTCCGAGTGGCTCTCTCATCGCATGCTTCTTGCACGGCCTTGATCCACTCGTCGTGATACGCGCGGTATTTTGCCACCATCCGCCGTAACTCTTGTCTACGCTGAATACCGCTGTCCAGTAGTGACACGTCATCGTCGTCTTTGGAGTACTGGACACGCGTGTCTTTCATATGGGTCTCGAGTTGTTTGGCTGGAAATGAATAATAAATAAATAAATATATAATTTTTTGCGACCGACTCTCCAGAACCTGCAGCTCTTGCGCGTAAGCTGAATTGTGCTGGGTCCCAACGGCGCCACTGGCAGCCAAGCGGTCATAAGCACAGACACTGAGGGTGGTCACTGTCAGAGGGTTTATTGCGTCCCCCTGTCGTCTTAGCTCATGTGAAATGTACGAGACCCCAAACGCCGGACTATATGCAAACCAACCAAGGCAAGGACCTGTTTCTCGAAACGGCCAAGAATTCGCCGGCCCGAAAAGTTTGTTTTGCATTTCATTCAAACCCTCAAATCGACGAAACTCATCCGAAAAATCTCCGTTGTTTTTCACCCGACACGAACTAACGTAATTCTGTATAGGGAACGTTTTTCGGGCCCGAGAATTTACGGGAATTCGAGAAACGCGCCTCAGTCTTTAGCTAATTTTGGCTTCTGTCTCTTGGCTCAGATAGACCACAGGATTCCCATCACTTACCAAGTTGAGGTCGCCTGCAGCAGAATTCCCAGATCACACCTGACATGACCAGGACACCAACTATTGCCATACCACAGTAAGTGATGAGCTCGAACACTTTCTCCCTGAAGAAAAGTCCCTCAGCCGCACGGAATTGAGCGCTCACTTGGTCAACAGGATTCTGAGCGTAAGTAAAATTAGTTAACAATTAGTCGCAAACATTTCAACTTTGTCGCCAAATGGCGACTTCCCTTTCCAGTTTCTATGTTTAAAAAATGTCCTCTAAATTTTTGGAGAAAAAGATGGTGACCAGATTTATATTATTGTGACCAAACTTTACTATTTTAACTCGTAAAAAGCGTCGGGCTGTGCATTGGGTATCCTGTGTACATCGGCGCCCTTTTGGGGACTGTTCACAAAGGGGGAATTAGATTAGAATTAGATTTTGAGATGACTGCTAAGAATTTCGGCAGAATGTTTAAAAGTCAGTTCTCACATCAGTCTAGCCAGAAAAAAGAACAGACTAGTTCGTAAATTTGTGGCTTTTCCCTGAGAAAAGAGCATAGTTTTCAGTCAATCAGAGCGCGCGTTTTATCGTAGCTATATTATAAATTCTTAGTATTCCATACCTTCAGTGGCCTCAAGTTCGCCGCCGTTATCTGGTTCCTTGTATCGGGATAGTTATACAAGTTCCAGTGTAGGCAGTCCAGTAAGTCTGGGTTGCTAGGCGACGTAGCCAACCCATACGTGACGGGATGATACATAGCGTTCTCTGTACGTAGGTGACCACGCTCAAGGATATCGAGATATTCCGTAATGACAAAGTTATCAATCATCGCACCGTCGATCTTACTGTTTGACAGCTCGTCTAGCATTGGCTTGACACTCGAAAAGGCTGTAACATGAAAGGAATTTACGTTATATAGTTGTTATTGATCGTGCGGTAATTAGCTACTTGGATTATAGATCACTAACAATAGGCATACCCAGAAACGTTTGTCTGTATAATGTGCATGGCCAACTTGATCCAAAATTCTTCCTTTTTATGGACAGAAAATTATGAAGTCATTCTAGAGATTTTAGCTGACGATCATAAGATCTTTGGGCAAAATATTTATCATGAAATTCAGCTCCAAAGTTGAGGGGTTTCAATAAGTTTTAAAGTAGCAGGCTAAGTCATTTGTAAGTAGGCGGCTGTGGATTCTGGGGTCCCGTAAGGCGGCCTTGGCCCTGGGAAATAGGCGTTTTCCTGCGTTTGAGGGCGAGATGATTGTCATATTCATGTATTCTATTGCTTTAATATTGAAGTAATAATGAAGTTACAGGCTGTCGTTAACACAACATTTATTACGATTTCTACTCGATGAATACTTCTAACAACGAATTTCTCCTCGAAACTATCGAAAATCCAACGTACAGGAAACGTGTTACAATACTCTCTCCTGCGCATGCGCGCGTCACAGGCATCCCACCGTAACACAGGTAGCCCGGTCTAAATCAATACAATACATTTCAATAAGTCTCTTAACGGCCTAGATAGTCTCTACAACATTCTCCCCCCGATGATACGATAGTATCTACGAGAGTATCATATCTCCGTCCGTAATTAATATAAACTCTCTATGTAAACACAGTTCTGCCAACTGGAACACTTTAAGCATCCAGTGGACAAAGCTTGACGGCTGGTCTCTTCAGTATGCTGTCCGCAATCTTGACATCCGCAACTCTCACAGCTCCGTCTCTTCCAGGGTAAGTGGCAACGATCCTCCCAAGAGGCCATTTCCCTCTTGCTGTGTCTGTTGACATCACAACTACTACCTCTCCGACTTCAAGTTTGCGCTGATCTCTAAGCCACTTGCTTCTCTTGTTCAGCCCAGGAAGCCACTCACGTAGCCACCTGTGCCAAAGTGCCTTACGAGTTCTTGGACACGTCGCCATCTCTTGCGCGGATTGAAAAGTGTTGTGTCCGTGCTCTCTGGTGCAAATCTCCCACCCATCTGCCCGTGCAAGAAGTGATTAGGCGTTAGTGGTGTCACATCATCTAGACCTGTAGATTGGTACGTCAAGGGCCGGGAGTTGATTAGCCCTTCAGCGCCGACAACAGCACTCAGCAACTCTTCATCTGTAATGTCTGCTTCTCCGAGAATTGCACGGATCGCCCTCTTCGCTGCCTTGATCATGACTTCGTGTACTCCACTAAAATGAGGACTCAGAGGGGGCTGGAAGTGCCACTTTACTCCCATTGCCGCTGTCGAATCCTGAATCTTCTCTCTGTCTAACTCCTCTAGTTCTTTCAGTTCGTTTTCTCCGCCTACAAAGTTCGTACCGTTATCACTCCACATATCGGTGGGTAGTCCTCGGCGAGACACAAAACGATAGAACGCATTTAAAAACGAGTCAGTGTCCAGGCTATATGCAAGCTATAGATGAACGGCTCGTGTTGCAAAACATGTGAATAGACACAAGTATCTCTTGAGGCGAGTCTTGCCTCTTCCTTGCTTAGTAATAAATGGACCTCCAAAATCGACCGACGCTTGATTAAAGGCGCGTAACGACTGTCTTGCCCTTGGCTCTGGTAATGGTGCCATGATTTGCTTGGACGGCAAAGCCTTCTTTCTCCGGCACGTCATACACTCCCTTTCCCACTCTCGAATGGCTTCACGGCTTGAAACGATCCAATACTTGGCTGACAAATGAGCAAGAACCTGATTAGTACCACCGTGCTTGTTCTGCTCATGACTACTCTTGATTATCAACTTCGTTATCCAACTGTGACGTGGTAATATCATAGGATACCGCATTTCCATGAAAGATAATCTGCATGACAAAGCCTTCCGTCACATCTTAGAACTCCGTCATCGTCAATCACTGGCTTGAGTGGAAGTAGCTTTGATCCATTCGGTATCACCTTTCCCGCTTTCAAGGCCTTCACTTCAGCCATGAATTCCTGCTCTTGAGCGATTCTGATATATCTCACCTCTTCTCGTCTTATCTCTTCGGGTGTAATGGCTCCTGTCTTTCGAAGGTCACTTGATAGACGACAATTCTCAATGAAGCGCATGACTCTTGCTGAAACTCTGGTTAGTCTTCCCCAGCTTGAGAACCTTCTCGGGTCAAGGCGATCTTCCTCCTCAAGTACTGCCACAAACACTTCCGCTGTATCTCCGATGGGTTCGCGAAACTGCTTCTTGGCTTCGATATCTGGACCTCCTCTCGGTTCGACCTTGTTCTCTGGCCATTCCCCTGAAGACTTCTTTAAGAAAGAGGGACCTTCCCACCATTTCTCATCTTCTCGTAGCGTCGACACAACTAAACCTCTTGACAGCAGGTCTGCCGGGTTCTCCTTAGTTGGCACATACCTCCACTGCTGCGGTTCACTCATACTCTGGATCATACCAACACGGTTGGCGACAAATGGTTTGAACTGTCGGCTTTTTCCTCTGACCCAGTACAGCACATCCATACTGTCAGACCAAAATGTGCATTGTGACATGTCGATCCCTAGGCTCTCGCCAACTGACTTTGTAAGTGTCGTCCCGACAACTGCGGCCATTAGCTCTAAGCGAGGTATACTGATTGCTTGAAGGGGAGCAACACGGGACTTAGAGGCCGCAAGTCGACTTGTTACAGTTCCATCTTCATAGTCATGTCGCACATACACCGCCGCTCCATAAGCTTCCTGCGAGGCATCAACAAATGTATGCAGCATCGTGGACTTAACCTCGCCATTATACTGTAGGCATCTTGGAATATGAAGGGTAGGTAGCTCCTGAAGCTCATCGAACCATCGCTCCACCTTGGACTGTAGGTCTAGCGGCAAACAATCATCCCAGTCTAGGCCAGCGGCCCACATCTCTTGCAGTAGCACTCTCGCACGGATTACATAAGGCGACAAGAAACCGAGAGGATCAAACAATGTTGCTGTCTTCCTCAGAAACTCTCTCTTCGTCTTGGGCGGACCGTCAGTTGGCTTGTGAACATGAAATGTAAAAACATCTTCCTGTGGTAACCACAGTACTCCTAAAGTCTTAACAGGTGGTAGTTCACCTCTGTCAAGATCAACCTCGGTAGCACAATCAGCCAATGGAATATAGCGTAGGACGTCAGAAGAGTTTGACAGCCACTTGCGGGCGTGCATACCAGCGGATCCCCATAACTGTGATAACTGATCATACAATCTCACACCAGTTTCAACGTCAGGAACAGAGTCCATGCTGTCATCCATATAGGTACTCTTCAAAACTGTCTCCGTCGCGAGTGGGTATTCTTCCATTTGTCTCTTGGCGTGCTGCTGAGCCACAAACTGTGCCTGGAATGGGGAGGAGTTGACGCCAAAGACAACACGTTCAAATTCATACACATCTGGATCCTTACTAACGTCTAAGTCTCTCCACAAAAATCGGTGATAGGGACGATCTTCTGGCTTCAACTTGATCTGTAGGTACATCTCCTTTATATCACACATCAATGCGATAGGGTTTCTTCGAAATCTCAGAAGCACTAACGACAGGTCATTCTGTAACTTTGGACCCTGATGGATCGCATCATTCAAGGAAATTCCCTTGTACTTCGCGGATGCATCAAATACAGGCCTTGTCTTGCTCGTGGATTTATCAGACCTAATCACTGGAAAATGTGGGAGCAGCCATTGTCCATGATCTTTCTTCTCCGGTGTAACCTTACGTATGTAGCCCTGCTCCAGATACTTCTTGATGACGTCACTGTAAGCCTGTCCGAGTTCTGATGACCTCAGCAGCCGTTTTTCGGTGTTCTTTAGGCGGTTCAGAGCCATATCATAGTTGTCCGGCAACTCACACTTGTCTGGCTTCCAAGGCACCCCCACAGTATACCGACCACCTTCATAACTGAGCGAGTCTGACACAACGTCCACGGCATGCTTCTCCTCTGGCACTGCGGTTGTAGCCTCTGGCACCTCATCAATCTCCCAGTAACGACGTATGAGTTGACTCAGATCCTGGGTGTCACTCGTGAAAAAGGTAAAGTTAGTTTGGGCCACTCCAGAACCAGGGGTTGGCGTCCCGATACATGTCCAGCCGAGTGGTGTCAGTCTGGCTACTGGTTCTCCTGGGTCTCCTCTCACATCTTGCATTGAGTAGATTAGGTCTGACTGGTCTGCTCCAATCAAAATATCAACAATAGGGCGTGGTCCTACATTGTGAAATGTGATCTGTTCGAGATGTTTCCATTTAGACTTATGCTTATTCCAGTCTACAACTTTCATGTTACCAGTCACACGCTTAGTCGTATAAGCAGACACATCCTTTGTTACTTTCTTGTCAACACTACTGATTTGAAAGTCTACTATTGAAGTATCTAGTGTTGCTTGATTCTCATTCAAAACGTTTACAGATATCTCACGAGGTTGGCCTTCAAGCCCAAGTTCTGCCGCAACATCACCATTCAAATATGTTCTGGTACTACAGTCATCTAACAGGGCGTTAACCTTTATTTGTTTATCTCCACTTATCAAGATTACAGGTACAGTTCTGAGAGCTACAAATTCTCTGGGTTCAGTATCAGTTGACAACGTAGTGGCGTGGACTCTATCTCTTTGTCTCTCTTCAGGGGGGGAACTTGGAGGTTCAGGGACTGGCGGTCCTCTCTTATTATCATCTGGGTCCAGGTCACGATTTTCTAGATCTGCTGCTCTTGGTTGCGCCTCGCCCCTATTATCTGCTTTATCTTCATGCAATAACCGATGATGAGTAGACCTGCATCCTGAGAGCGCGCACACCCTACTACGAGAACATGTCTCCCCCCGGTGACCCTCTGCGAGACATCGAAAACATAGTTTATGTTCCTTAGCAACTTCCCAACGCTTGCTAACACCCATCTTCTTATAGCTATCACACGCCCAAATCCCATGTTGCCCACCACAAACTTTACATCCCTTGGTGTTTTTCTTCTTGTCAGGGGGGTCCCCACCACTGAAAAATGTTCTCTCCTTGGGGGGCCATCCCTTGTCCCTTCTAACACCCTCCTTGCGCAACCCGGTAATAGTTTCTGATGCTGTCGTAAGAAGCTCAGCCTCCCTCTCAAGGAATTCCCCCAGTACCCTCACATTTTCCTCCCTCTTATGATCACACACCCACTGTTTGTACTTAGCCAAAAGATTCTTGTTCATTTTACGCTGAATGTTTATGTACAGAGACCCATTCCCAAGTTCACTCTGTTGCCCTGCTTTGGTCAGGTTTACTACTATGGCATCTAGCAATTCTACAAATTTCTCGATATCTCTTTCATGTCCTTCTCTGATTGGTCTGAATTCATCCAATTCTTCTAAGCGCAATGTCAATGCTCTACGCACCCCGCCATATTTACGCTCTAAGCGAGTCTTAGCGGTTTCATAAGCTGCTTCGGAAAACCCCAAACTCTCAACCACCTTTAGTGGTTCCCCCTGTAAACACTCGCGTAGACGCAACAGCTTATACTCGGGCGTGCCATTTGCTTTATCAACGCAACTCTCAAATGCTGCTTTCCAGCTCTCATAATTCTTCTTGTTACCATAAAATTTGGGAATATTCACTCTCTTAAGCGAATGGTCAATACAAGATCTCTCAGAGGTGGACTGGGACTGGTAATGGCTGGGAAGGGTACATGAGGGGCTCTGACTGGCACTGGGTGTTTGGGTTCTTTCTTGGTGTTCTGGTAACTGATAACTATGGAGTGGGGTCATTAATGGGACTGTCATAGGACTTTGTTGCACACTAGAGGACTGGGGTTGGCTTGAGGGACTTGGATGGGGCCCCTGTGTAGGGCATGGTGATGGTATAGTGGGATATACAATGGATGACGGTTCTTGAGTGGGAACAGAACATTGATAATACTGGGTATTCACAGACGATTGGTGAACTCTGGAATCAGATCCTCTAACATATTGTGATAATGAGGGGCTGATTGATACAGGTGCTACGGGTGCACCCTTAGGGGGCAATAATTGGGTCGCAGGGGGATCAACTTTAGGCTTGGGATTTTGACTGGAAATTGGGGTAGAGGAAATTACTTCTTCAGACAGAACTTCCTTCACCCTCTCCCAAGGTCTCTACTTTGACTATCCTTTACCCCCCTGGCAGCTTGTAGCTCTTTATTCATGCCCTTTTCTATGGCAGCAAACGTTTTCTCTAATTCCCTTGAAATTTCCAACAGTTCCTTTTCTCTTCTCGAAAGTTCTTCCCCTAACTCAACTCTACTTTGCTCGGATTTGCTCAATTCAGGCTTCGAAACAGTTCTACTCGACGATAATCTGGCCAAAAATTCATTCACTGATGAATCTACTTCATTAAAGTCAACTTCTATAGAATTAAGCTCTGTCTCGATGGTTTTCAACTTCTCTGTTTCCATGTTCTCTTCCAAACAAGCTTCTAAATTTCCGTACGCCTCCACGACGTTCTCAAGGCGTCTGCCAAATCTCCGAGCTTGTCTAATACTGTTATTCTAGTCTCACCTTTCTCCAGTGACGCAAGGACTTTGGTTTTCGCGCGAGTGTAAGCACCTTTTGCAATCGCCTTATCTTTTCTCGACTTTCTTTCGCGTTTGGCTCTCTCCATTTCTCTGTTCCGATCTCCAAATCCTCCAAAACTCTTGACAAACCTTGCTCTGCTACCAGACAATGTCGTTAACACAACATTTATTACGATTTCTACTCGATGAATACTTCTAACAACGAATTTCTCCTCGAAACTATCGAAAATCCAACGTACAGGAAACGTGTTACAATACTCTCTCCTGCGCATGCGCGCGTCACAGGCATCCCACCGTAACACAGGTAGCCCGGTCTAAATCAATACAATACATTTCAATAAGTCTCTTAACGGCCTAGATAGTCTCTACAACACAGGCGGTCAGCAGTGAAGTAAGTAGACGGTGGTTCACCGCCGTTAGCCGCTTTCTATTGAAACCCCTGGATGGCCAATAGAAATGCAAGATTTGTTGTAGACTTTCAGTTGATTTATACTAAAAATTAAATAGCCGGAATGAGAAAGACGTGGTTGGATTATGCCTTTCTTCAGCGACAAAACCAGATTCAGGATCACCAAACTGGGAAACTAGATTCCTACCCTTCTTGCCTTTACCAAACGTAGCAGAGATCAATGGTATATAGCGTACCTTTAACTTCGGCATTCAGGTTCACCGCCAGTCTGTATTCCTCGCTTCCATTCAAAGCACCAATCTACAGGAAAAGCGGAGAGGAATGATGAAAGAATGATGTGATTCCTAATTTCGTTATTGAAACTCTCCCATGGTCCGCCTATCCTCGAATACGCCTCCCCAGCTTGGAGACCACACACTGATAAGGACTTCAATAAGTTGGAGCAAGTTCAGAAGAACGCTGCACGCTTCGTCACCAGCACTATTGCTAATGACCCCACTCTTGAAGACAATTTTATAAAATCCACAATAACCTAGCGAACACCTAGATGGTCTTCTAAACCGAAGACCATCTAGACGAAATCTTTACCAATACAGGCAGACGTATTCTAGTGCACTATCTCATAGCTACTCATTTTTTCCAAGAAGTGTTAGAATATGGAACCTGTTACCAGTTGAAGTGGCAGGCTCACCATCATTAGAATCATTAGACCAGCGCCTTGCCAGTCATTCGATTCTTGCGGATCCCTGGCCATCTATATACGCGCCTTTAGACCTAGTCACCACCCTAGATATTAGTGAAAGCTACTTTAGGGCAATTTATTCAAGTATTTGAGAAACACGGAATGCTTGATTCATTGCTTGATTGATCACCTCTCCACAAAAAAAGCTACGCCAGGTTTTCTAATAAGATGAAAGCTTCGCACTCTGCGTAGCAAGCGTTGCCGTGTGTTTTCAGGCAAAAGAACCCCAGAGAAACAGAGGAGAAAGTTGCGAGAAGTTACACGAGCTCGCCGATATTCTTTCCCTAGACAAGCGAAATCGCTCCACTATATCCACTATCATTTCCTTTAATTCTCTTCTCAGTTGAAACTTTCTCTGCTTTAGAGGAACAACAACAGCGGCTACAGCCGCCATTCTTTGACTACTTTTCGGCCCCGAGACTTTTCGGGAAAAAGCTGACGCAATTTTCTCGGGGCCGAAAGACTCGGGAGTTTTGAGAAACACTAAATTCGTCATCCGCTTTTCGGGCTTTTCTGGCGATTTCTCGGGCCCGAAAGGTTCTTGGGCTTTTCGAAAAATGGGCGCCTGGTCTCCGCTATTGGCTCCGCGATTCCCCAGGAAGACACTAAATCCCAATGGTTGAAACCAGAAAAGCTTCCACGATAATTTATGAAAGCGGTATTGCCCATGAGTGGTTAGGGATTGGTAACCAGTTTGATTAATCATTGACAAGTCCTCCTTTGGGGTCACTGTGGTATAAACGAGTGTCATAATCGTGTTTACGATTTTCTGGTGTCAAGCATTGGGATCTAGCAGAAACATATAACTTAGTTGAAACGTGTAACAGACGAATGAATCTGATGTGACAACCAGCGAACAACTCGCAATCACTAAACACCATATTTGGAAAACACTGTCCTTGCGTGCAGCCAATCAAAATTCACGTAAGACTTTTCCGTTGGGATTGCACGCGCATTCGAACTGTTTTCCGTTGGTTTAGAAGCGCGCGCGCGCGTGTTGATGCAACAGCGTTGTCTGCACTCTTATTTACCATGGCAAATCAGTAGTCAATCACATTACGAGAACAGCAAAAGTTATGATAAAAAATCTTTTTGCTGGGTTTTGAGCATGGAAGTAAAACAGTGAACTAAACTCATTTTATGCTTCTGTTCTGTTGTCAGTTCTATCTATCTATCAGGAGTTCGCGCGCGTTATTTTTAGAAAATATGACTAATCAAATCTCCTGTTGCTGATTGGCTAAACGAAGAACCTGATGCTTTCCAAATATGGTGTTTATTGATCGCGAGTTGTTCGCAGGTTGTCGCGCTGTTACACGTTTCAACTCACTTATATGTTTCTGGATCTAGTTCTCATTTACTCAACAGCAATGGTTGTAACCATAAATGCACCACCAGCAGAAGGTATGTACATGTTTACTTTTTACTGTAGAAAGTTAACGCTGTAGAAGGTTCACGTGATTCCAACACTTAAACAACAATAACAACAGTCTTATGCACGATGTTTTTTCTTTCATTTAGTACTGCATTCCTGTATAAATATAATTATAAGCTTAAGCTTAACTTGCACTTAAGCTTTAGCATATGTCTCAGTATGAAAATTATAAGCTTAATGTAATTAAAATCCTTAAGATCATACAGTGAAGCATACCAGAGTGTAAATCGCTTCCACATTTGATTTGTATAAATCTTATCTTGAAAACTAAAGGGTACTAATAGCTGCCCGGGAAAATTGATTTTGACCCTAAGGGATAGCAAAATGGGCATGGTGACCGCCAAATGTTTCACCTAAAAGATAGCAAATTTGGCAGATCAAAACAAATAAAAGCGAATTTTAGGTTTTTTTGGGTTTTCAACCAAGTTTCTTTGTAAATATCGGTTCTGGTGTCAATACCAATATATTTCTGGGTAAGGATTGGTCTGAGACTCTCCTAAGGGATAGGGCTGATTAAACACCCCTAAGAGATAGCGCGTCTGTCAATTTTATGCCCTAAGGGATAGGACGAGCACCCCCATCTGAGAATATGGGGAGTCCCCCCCCCCCCCCCCCCCCCCGGGAATAGCTGCAAGTTTATAGGAATGTGCTTGTTTTGCATTGCACATAGTCTGTGCAATATACAACTAATATGACATAGAAATGGACCCACCTTTCCTAGTTTAATATAAGCAGCTAGCAGAGGCCTCTTTTCTCTAATACATACTTTTTTGGAGGAAGCTGTGAGTGATAATGATCTTTCAGGGGTGGTCACGGAAGGTAAACTTATAGTGTAAAATGGACTCAATAGAGATTATTACATGTAAGAACTTGATATCATTTTTATTCACGAGTTTTCGTGTCATAGCGTGAACAATCGAGTCTTCGAGTGAGTGAAAAATACGATGTCAAGCTCTTGCCATGTCATAATTTGTTTATTGTGTGTTTCCAAAAAAATATCCATACCCCCCTCACGGAAGGGTGTTGAGAAATGACACCCCTCCCCTCTGGAATTTCTGAAGAAAAACACAGTATTTGTATGGAAAAGAGCAGGTAAATTGACCTCCCGCCCCTCTGGAATTTCCAATCCATTCCATAGGGGGTATGGATATTTTTTGGAAACACACATTATATACTCTGAGTCTGATAAAATAGCAAAAAAAATAAAGAAAAATTGCATTTTATTTGTGCCGTGAATGATATTGTATCATTCACTTTTACAATTTTTATTCACTGGTGTTATCACATGGTATCTGGTCACAGTATGTCATAAAACTAGATACTATTGTAGATACTTACATAGATAATTGAGAACTAGCTCCTACAAGCTACCCTACTAGGTAAAATAAAGCATCATTCTATCTATCTATCCATCCATCCATCCAGCATCCATCTGTTCATCTACCGGTATCTATCTATCTGTCTAACAGAAGGGATATATGTTTCAATTAATTTGGAATAAATTTTCAGACTCATGCATGTAAGGTCTAACATGGTTATTTTTGATAAAGTAAAGTGGAGCAAGATTTGTCTATGCAAGTGGCAGGGCAGGTACAGGAGAGAATCCTGTGAATCTCATATGGAATTCTTAATTCTTGTTAAACCTCAAATTTGATTGATAATGGTGCTTGCATTAACGAGATCCCAGGTGCACTGCAGTCGAGCTAAGCTCTGGAAATAAGCATTAAAGCATTTGGTATTCTTCAAATTGGTGGCAGTTCAGATGCTAAACTTTTTGTCAAGTTTTAGTCTCTTTTTATAGTCAGTTGCCTTCAGGCCCAACCAGTTAGTCAGGAGGAAGAAACTTACCCCACCCACCCCATTCCCCTAGAATTTGTATAGTTTCTTTTTATTAAGTTCTTTCTTTTTTGTTTGTTTTTATGTTGCTCTAACTGCAGCTGCTGCAATGCCACAATTTGATCTTCTGCATCTGAGCCCTTGATAGCATGGTAGTGCACTTTGAATGGTACCATTCTTTACATGAATCACACTGGTAGTACCGTTTACCATCATTTGGCAGTCTGCAGGTGCAATAAACTTTAATGAGATGGTGTGTGGTCTTGCTGCTGGTTACTGCTGTTATTGCTTGAGAAGGAAATGGTTCCATGAAGAGATTCTCCAAGCAATCATGGTAGTGCTGCCTGAGTGAGTCCTGGTCATACTTCCTGGAAGAGGGATCTTCACCAAGGCAAATTGATGTGGCAAATGCGATTGCAAATAGACCACAATCTGACCCACCACTTTGCTGTGTTACTAGTAGTAGTAGTAGTAATACTTTATTTAACCACGGTTGTCTCAACAGGATTTTTAAAAACTAAGCTAATGATATTGAATACTAAATTGTGAATATTTACATAATAAATATAATAATAATAATAATCTGTTATATAGTAATCTATTTATAAAAGCACCTGATTTCCACGAGAGCCGTGCAACTAGATAATTATTAAAATGTTCAAACTAAGAAGTCAGAACAGCCCGTTCGAAAACTTTGAATAGTACTTGCTGTTCGCAAATCGACTGGAAGGCTATTCCAGAGTACCGCACCCTTATAGCCAAAGCTATTTTTTAGATAATTGGTGCGGGGCTTAGGGATAGCCAGTTTGCCCTCAGTGTCTCTCAGAGTGTAAGAGGCTACGCTGTCGCGGTCAACGAACATAGAGCGCATGTAGTCAGGTGCAAGGCTATTTCGCGATTTAAAAACCATGACCGCAGTGTGGAATTTACGTTGCAACTCGAGTTTTTTCCAACCTAACCTCTCTAGCAAGCAATCGGCATTAGCGTCATAGCTAGAAAACGTTAGAACCCTTGCAGCTCGATTTTGCAACTTTTGTAGTTTAGTAGAAAGGGTTATATTGCAACTATCCCAGACAACGCTGCAATAATCGAAATGAGGTTGTACTAGGGAGTTATAAATTGAGTGTAAAGTTGCAACTGGCACATACGGTCTCACCCTCTTTAAAGCACCGATCCCCGAAGCAATTTTCTTGGTCAATTCCTTAATGTGCACATTCCAGGTTAGATTCTGGTCGATGTGTACACCAAGTGATTTTGTCTGAGAAACCTGCTTGATTGGAATTTCATCTATTGACAGATTTGGGGCCCTTTGAAGGGTGGATAAGCGTTGCCGTGACCCAATGAGCATATATTCGGTTTTTGATTGGTTTAAAGTAAGCTTGTTAGCGATAAGCCATCTATTAACGTTCGCAAGGTCTTCGTTGAGGTAGAGATCAAGATCATCAACATTATTGCTTGCAAAAGTTAGATGGGTATCGTCAGCATACATACGGGGTTGGGAGTTTACAAGGCAATTTGGCAAGTCGTTTATGAAAATAAGAAATAGTAATGGGCCTAAGATTGTCCCCTGCGGAATTCCACAAAGAAGGGAACGGTTACTAGAGAGATGCCCATTAACAAAGCATTTTTGATTGCGTTCTCTTAAATACGACTTAAACCAGATACTTGCAGTTCTCCCAAATCCGTACGAATCAAGCTTTGATAGGAGAATCTCATGGTCTACAGTATCAAATGCCTTTTTGAGATCTAGGAAAACAACTGCGTTGATATTCCCACGGTCAATATTATAGGCCCAATTGTTTGTTGCTTCCAACAGGGCAGTGACCGTGGAATGAAGATTACGAAAACCTGATTGATTACTAGAGAGAATGTTATTATCTATCAAGAAATTGTGTACTTGATCATAGATAATCCTCTCAAATACTTTGGCGATAACAGGAATGATCGAAATCGGGCGGTAGTTATTTAAATCTCTACGTTCTCCCTTTTTGAAAAGGGGGATGACCTTTGCACATTTCCAATCATCTGGAAAGATACTCGTTGCAATAGAGCAATTGAAAATAGCACAAAGAGATTCTCCTATCAAATCGGGACACAAACGAAGAAGTCGGGCGGAGATTTTATCAAGACCTGTAGCTTTAGATTTGCAAAGTTTTGAAAGTAGATTAGTTACAGTTGCTGGATTTGTTTCGCTAAATTGAAAGTTAGGATAACTCTCTTGTGACTCTTGAGTTGAAAGATAATCCAAGTGAGAAATATCCTGAGAACAAGCGATTTCCCCAGCTAGCTTTGGGCCTATACTTGCAAAGTGGTCATTAAAACTTTCACTTATTTCTTTGGAATCATATATCGGAGAGCCATTACAAGTTATCTCCTGAATATTAGTAGGACATTGTTTTCTTGAGGTTAGCTCGTTGATAATACCCCAAGTCTTTTTATATTTTTCTCATGTTCATGGAAAGCAGACTTGTAATGAGTCTCCTTGGCACGCCTTATTTCTTCGTTCACAGAATTGCGAGCTCTTTTGAAAGTGGACCAATCAGAAGGGTTTTTAGATTGAATTGCTTTGATTTTAAGAATATCCCTATCGCGCATGCGTTGTTTTAGCTCTGGCGTAATCCAAGGCGAATTTGTGTGCCTGGCTCGCCTCGTGCGCAAAGGAGCGTGCTTGTCGACAACATTAGTAAAAGTGGTCTTCCAAGCATGCCACATTCGATTCGGATCATTGAGCGCATTCATACACTCCCAATTCTGTGAAGCTATATCAGCTCGAAAACAATTAGGGTCAAAGTGCTTGAAATTTCTATATGTAATCGTAGAATGACCTCTAAAAGAGGTGCCAGCTGAAAGTTTACGAATAAAATAGATTAAGCTATGATCGCTAATGCCGATATGAGAGACACCGGAGCAAACAATTTTGTCAGAAGCGTTTGTAAAAATGAGATCTATCGTGGTAGAAGACGTTTCGGTAATTCTTGTTGGCTCACATACCAACTGCTCTAAACCGTAGAGGTCAGAAATGCCTGCTAGAAGCCTGGTTTTGTGATCAGGATTATCGGCCCCTACGTTGCAATTAATATCGCCGGCCAAATGGTAATCGATGTTTTCGGCATCGAGTTTACTCAGTAATAATTCTAGTAGATCGAATTTATCAACAGATTCGTCCGGCGGCCTATACCACGACACAATGAGATATGGCTTGGAGTTTGGTTTCCGAATTTCGATACATAAATTTTCTAGTTGATCGATTGACAGGTCTAGACGGGTTGAAAAAATAACATTGGATCGAACGTAAAAACATACGCCCCCGTACGTTTTCCCATCAGCTCCACAGAAACCTCTGTCTCTACGGATGATATCATAACCAGAAATAAAAATATCTTTATCGCTAATAGATGAATCAAGCCATGTCTCATTCAAAGCTAAAACATCGATCTGATTATCGGACAACAAGATTCGCAATTCATCGATATGCTTAACAAGATTTCTCACATTGAGTGAAGCAACTTTAAAGCCGCGCATATCAGGAATTACGCTGGGCTGATCTGTTGAATATCAATCCATATTCTTTGCTGGCTGCATGATGGTGCGGTTGGTTGCTACCTTCTATTTACCATACGCACGGTAAGGGTGAATAACCTTGGGGCATACATACCTATAGCTTACATATGGGAGTACCTCCCATATGTAAGCTATACATTATTTGAACAAATGCAAACGGTATTTCCAGTCGCGCCGCGGCCCTCTCTTTTTCGGGAGATTTCCCCCTGTGGTTGGGGGGGGGACTCCTATTTTTTTGGGGCGGGGGTGCTCGTCGTACCTTTTATATTAAAATCAGGCCTCTGGTACCTTTTAGGGGGTAAAATTCGAAAACTTGTAATTTTTTCCTGATAGGTACCTCTTAGAGGTCCGTTCTGGCAAATCAAGCAAATCACACTTTTTGGTAGCCTGAATTTCAGAAGTATTTTCCCTCGTAAAAAAATACGAGCGGAAAGTTACGAGGGAAAATAGATCTTTTTGATACCTTTTTAAGGGTACCTTTTAGGGCGAAAATCGAAAGTTCTCGACGAGCACCCCCGCCCCCAAAAAGTCCCCCCCCCTCACCACGGGGGATTTTCTCATGGGAATTTACCGTATTTGCTGGAAGAAATTTGAAAATTTTCGTCCCATGTTTTCACTATTCGTCCCCCCATACCTGCCAACTCTTCTGGTTTCCGCGGGAGTCTCCAGGTTTTTATCCTTGATATCCCGGGAAAAAAAGTGAACTTTCCATTCCGGGGAAACTTCGGGATTTTCTCATACACGTTGCCCCCCCCAAATTCCCCGTTTTGAAATTCCTGGATCCTTCCCTGTCTTGTGGCCTAGGAAGACTCTCAAAGCAGGAAAAGATGACCTACCATTAACTCCAAATTTCCCCGTGTCTCTAGTGCTAACATAAGAGGTGGTTGTTGCTATCTCGTACTCTCGGATGAGGTCATTGGCCTCGCTCAAGGTGTTGACATATCCGTTGTGTCCATCGAACGAGAACTTGAAATAATTTGCCCAAGAGGGCTTATCGTGCCCCGACTCAGCCATCTAAAAAACTGACCGGGCAACGGCTGAATGACTCGAGATGAAAAGATTTTCTTAAGACTTAGTTTAGCCGTTTAAAAAACAAGAAAAGACTTTCTCAAGACTTAGTTTAGTCGTTTAAAAAACAAGACAACAAGAAACTGAAACTACTAGTCTCAAATCATATTTTCGCGCCAAATGGAATCTTTATTTGTGTAGCCGCTGACAACAGGAGACGTTACGTAGAGACTTCTGGTTACAACCATTGCTGTTGAGTAAATGAGAACTAGATCCCAATGCTTGACACCAGAAAATCGTAAACACGATTATGACACTCGTTTATACCACAGTGACCCCAAAGGAGGACTTGTCAATGATTAATCAAACTGGTTACCAATCCCTAACCACTCATGGGCAATACCGCTTTCATAAATTATCGTGGAAGCTTTTCTGGTTTCAACCATTGGGATTTAGTGTCTTCCGATTCCCCATCGTGGCTCCTCACGCTAAACGAGACTATCAAGGTAGGGGTTAAAGGCCCATCACCAACCGACAGCCTTTGCAGACTCTTAGCCAATCAGAGCACCCGAAAAACAATGGATCAATTTGAAAACAAAAGAAAACGGGGCGCAAAGGCTCCCGGTTGGTGATGGGCCTTTAAGTTATCGCTTTCTGATTCTTACCACTGATCCATGTAGCCGGAAGTTGGATGAAGTACTGGCCCAGAGAGAGCTAGTTACTAACGCCGTAAATATAGAAACGGTAGTCACGCCTGTCAGGATCCACAGCATCGCGAACACGCGTCCAAACCGCGACTTCGGGGTGCGATCACCATACCTAGAAAAGGGAAAGCGCAGTGCTCCTCAGGATCAATTTTCACACGACGTTTTGAAAACATTTCTCTGTCTCATGGGTAATTAGAGCAGATTTCGTATGACTGTGAAAAGTGCCGCGGCACGGTTGCGGCACGGTTGCGGCACGGTTGCGGCACGGTTACGGCACGGTTACGGCACGGTTGCGGCACGGAACCTGGCTGTTGTAGATAACGGTCGCGGCGCGGCACAACTATGTCGCGGCACTTTTCACAGTCATACGAAATCTGCTCTATTTAACCAAAGTAACTGATCGCATTTTGTTGCACCGGGTGGTCGAGGACCCTACTATTTGAAGGCCCCCTCCCCTGGAATTCCCAGAGGCCTTCCTAAACTGCCCTTTTCCCTGGGAATTTCCAGAGTTCCTCAACACTCCCCCCTTGGGAATTTGGAGAGGTCTTTAACACCTCCCTCCTCTTGGAATTACCTTCTCCTCCAGAGGTTCAACGCCTCCCCCTGGCTCATGCTGGGAGGCTGTCCAAACACCCTGTTCCCTAGATTTTCCATTCTCAAGCACCTCTCTCCCCTGGAACTTCCAGGCAGACTAAACACCCTTCCCTTGGGATTTCCAGGCTGTCCAAACACCCCCTCTCCTAGAATTTTCAGGCTTCCGAAGCACCATCCCCTGGAACTTCCGTGCTGATCAAACATCCCCCTGCCCTTGAATTTGCAGGCTTCCCAAGCACCCCCCATCCTGAACTTCCGGGCTGACCAAACATCCCTCGCCTGGAATTTCTAGGCTGCCCAAACAACTCCCTTTCCTGGGATGCTACAATTTCCAGGCTTCCCAATTAAAGGCGCCCAAGCGCCCAAGCCGCATTGCAGGCACACAAGAATAAAACGCACTTGAAAATTCGATGCAAACTTTTAGTTTGAACTTTTGAAATTCGAAGAACAATAGGAACCCCTTTGGGACTTACAGTATCAGCTAATCACACCTGTTGAAAAACAATAGATCCAATTGAAAACAAAGCGTAAAAGTTCCCGGTTGACTATGGGCCTTTAAGAGCGAATGCACACAAAAATCGAGCAAATTCGGGAAAATGCGGCCAGAGCTCAAAATTGTTTTATCCTCATTTTAAGTTTGTAGCAAGATTTTAGTGAGATTAAGACCGTTATAGGGTTTTTTTCGCAGTCCGGGGGGATTTTTTCGATTTTTTCGAGATTAACGTTTTCGCCGGTCTGAGGCCAGTTATTTAAGCGAAATTCAAGGGGCCCACAAATTGCCTCGCATAGTTTTTATAACGATATTTGCAGTGGATTTAGCACTTAATTTTCGATCGACAGATAACAAACAATTGATCAGTGGTGAATTTCCGGATTAAGATCATATTTATGTTCTCGATTAACACCATTCTTTCGAAGCCACTTGACAACACAGTATTTTACTGGCTAAAGTAAATGCCGAATTTAGGTACGGGGCCATTCTTCAAATCAGCCCAAATTCAAGAATTAGAACAAGGAGAGGTAGTATTTTAAGAATATATAAACATTTCTTTGGCTTTTTCCTTGAGCGCCCTAAAACTGAAGGACGAATTCGGTAGATTTCACGCTAATAGCGGGTTATTTGACCCGCCGACCTGTGCGTATCAAGTTGCCGGGAGTGAAATCAAACTAGAAAACAGCCTCTATTTCCCAGTTAATAGAATTAAGATTTTGAAACTTACGTTTTGGTGGAGTGATTTCAAGGGATCCAGTGGTCTTTGCAGCAAAATAATCGGTTTCGGCGTGGTAAATAGAGAACTCCCTTTGTGAACGCGGTAAACATTCCCGAAATATGTTGTTTGCATCCAAATTCGAATGAAAAGGCGCATGTATGAACCACTTTTCTCTTGATGTTTTGCAAATATGCGTAGCAACGGGATCGTTTCGGCTGGCAAGCCTTGCTGTCCTGTATAGTGGGAAAGATTGAAATACAGCTACCGTAACTGGTATTGTTTTCATGTGGTTGCGTGACTAGTCACGTGTCAATGTGATTTGTTTCCCTCGTGTCGCTGTATCCCTAAAACACAACGGGCCAGAAAAAAACAATTTCTACTCTAAAAAAACCTCGGTGTAATAAAATGTATTGACAATTGATTTTAATTCTAGCCTTTTATTTTGATATTCATCAAATACATCCTCCGGTTCAGCGTACCTAACTCATGAACCCCCCAAGGAAATACCACGATTTTCTTTTCATACCGTTTTCGATTCCCTCCGGGTGACTCCGCTATTTTGGGGGCGGGGGTGCTCGCCGTACCTTTTAGGGTGTAAAATTCGAAAAACTTCCTTTTTTCCAGGGTACCTGTTAGTGGCCATGGGCTGGGGCATAGTCCTCGCGCGCCAAGGTCCTCCCCTCGCCTCCCCCAGGGGAAAGTGGAAAAGGTGGGAGGTGAGCGGAGGACCCTGGCGCGCGCGAGGATGGGGCTGGGGGGGGGGGGGGGGGGGGGGGGGGGGGGTACTCCCTATTTCATGTTTCCCCTGGGGGGAGGTGGGGCGCGCGAGGATAGCGCTGGGGGTACTCCCTATTTCCTCCTTCCCCTGGGGGGAAGTGAGAGGACCCTGGGCGCGCAAAGATGGGGGGGGGGGGGTATTCCCTATATTGGACTATACGGCCCGAAAGGGGTAGGGTTTTCAGGCTGGACTGGGTCATAAAGAAGGGTAGGGAAAATTGCAATTTTGGAATAAAAAAGGGCCTGTATTTCACCGGTTTTTCAACCGGGTAACGCGGGAGCAAAACCTTTTCTTTTAAAAAAAAAAACACACACACAAAGCCGATTCAAAGTCAAAGGGGTACCTTTTCTTGGCTTTGGTATCTAAGAAAGGGGTACCTTTTCTGCTCTAAAATAGGTATAACGAAGGGTAAGGGATCGAGAAACTGGATATTCTCTTAAAAAATACGTCTTGTTTTTACCTTTTATCAAAGCAACGCCATTTTTGGTACCTTTTATATTAGGGGTGAGTAAAATCGAAAGTTCCCGCGAGCACTAGGGGAATATATATATATATACCGTTTCCGGGAAACGTTGTCACTGGAAAAAGCAACAAAGCTTGGTGCGCTACGGAGTATGGGTAAAGATCTATTTGAATTTCTGTGCAATATTAGAACCAAACATGCTTAGAAATGTGCTGAAATGCAATAATGTTACATGTGGTTGCGATAACTGTCTGAATTCATATGAAACAGTAGCAGTTTTAATGCCCCCATTATCCTCTGCGCTACAAGCTTATAGGCTTTTGATTGGGGTGACAACGTTTCCCGGAAACGGTATATATTTATTAGCTTTAGGTCGGTCCCTGTATAGGGGCTTCCGCCGAGCCCTCGAATACCTCGATAACAGTTATTTCTTTTGACCTGCAGTGACTTCGCGCAATTTAACGTATCAAGTTGAGTAGACTAGACTTCCGAAAAAAGTACAAATGATCGCTTTCCCAATAATAGAGAGCGATCCTCCAACCGCCACATCTCCCCCCCCCCCCCCCCCCCCCCCCACACCAACCACACCCAGGCAATAAAAATAATCCCAATGAATGAATGAATGAATTGATAGAGCAGCCCCTTCTCCCCCCCCCCCCCCCCCCCCCCCTCAAATTCCACCTGAATTTCCTTCAAATTCCCGCGCCTTTCCCATTATTATGTGGTTTGAAGGAGCACAGGAATTCTGAGCGTTTCGATGAAAAGATCGATCACGATTTTAATAATTGTGTTACGTGCATGGATTTGTGTAGACGCCACGCACGTGCCTGTCACGCCAGTAATACACACAAGGGGTATGGCATAGGCGGCAGGCGAGATTCAAGCACAGATCTGATTTTGCTAACTATGAGCAGCAACATTCTTCAGTTTTGACTGCAGGCACATGAGCAGTTATCGACCACATACAGTACATTAATTTGAGGATGCGAACATTTTTAAGGATAAGGCCTGAAGTGTGGTGATTTGAGAAATCAGTACACGAGAATCATGAATTCTGTTCCAAACCATTGTGAATTCTCACGTCGTCCCTGACATCCTACACAACCGAGCAAGATCTATAGATGTTCGTCTGTTTCCATTAGAGTGCTGATATTTCTCTACAAGGATTTATCCTGAAAAAAACTAGCTGAACTAAAGTTCAAGCAGTTATGTTGTTATTTACTTTGGACTGGGAGGACATGCCTACCGCTCACCGCGTTGGAGTTCCCTATTTTAATACCACGCCGAAACCGATTGTTTTGCTATAAAGACCACACTGGATCCCTTGAAATAACTCCACCAAAACGTAAGTCTCACAATCTTAATTCTATTAACTGGGAAATAGAGGCTGTTTTCTAGTTTGATTTCACTCCCGGCAACTTGATACGCACAGGTCGGCGGGTCAAATAACCCGCTATTAGCGTGAAATCTACCGAATTCGTCCTTCAGTTTTAGGGCGCTCAAGGAAAAAGCCAAAGAAATGTTTATATATTCTTAAAATACTACCTCTCCTTGTTCTAATTCTTGAATTTGGGCTGATTTGAAGAATGGCCCCGTATCTAAATTCGGCATTTACTTTAGCCAGTAAAATACTGTGTTGTCAAGTGGCTTCCAAAGAATGGTGTTAATCGAGGACATAAATATGATCTTAATCCGGAAATTCACCACTGATCAATTGTTTATTATCTGTTGATCGAAAATTAAGTGCTAAATCCACTGCAAATATCGTTATAAAAACTACGCGAGGCAATTTGTGGGCCCCTTGAATTTTGCTTTAGTAACCGGCCTCAGACCGGCGAAAACGTAAATCTCGAAAAAATCGAAAAAATCCCCCCGGACTGCGAAAAAAACCCTATAACGGTCTTAATCTCACTAAAATCTTGCTACAAACTTAAAATGAGGGTAAAACAATTTTGAGCTCTGACCGCCCATTGCTCGATTTTTGTGTGCATTCGCTCTTAAGCACTTATTTGCTAATTCCTAGGGGAACAAAGAACCAACTTCTGACACTACTTACCCAACAGTTGTCATGGTAACCAAAGCCCACCAAAATCCTTCCCAAGTGCCTTCGAAAAAGGACGGAGGGAACTCATTAGAATTACTGGTATGCTCGAGGAACCAGAGCACCATGCTCGCCAAGCTTGCAATCACCAAAATAAAGATCAAAACTGGCCAAGCGTTAGCCAACGTCTTGATCAAAGAATTAGTTCTCCCCACTTCGCTGTTAACATCCTGAACCAGCAACACGATACTTGGGGCTTGAAATAGCCGAGTATACACGTGACCTCGAAAGTAAACTTGTATCACGTCATAACCGTAGAGCGGAAATACAAAATCGAATGGTTTTGTCTGAGGATGCCCTCGGCCGAACGAAGAGACGGTAACACAAGGCCGAGCTCCACATGTGCGTTTCTATGACAACACGACGCCAACAGGCGGTTCATTAGTTCTGGCATCATGCCGGATATTCCGTACTTCTGAAGTCCATTTAACGGTTTCCCATGCGCCAAAGCCTCCGTGTATGGTGGGTACGAAAATATGGCAGCAGTTAGAGGCATTCCCAACTTGCACCTCTCATCAAGGGAAAATTGAGACAGGTTCCTTAAAGCCTCCGTCCATGGAGTGGCGATATTCCAGTCCAATTCCGAGTAATTCGAGGGGGAAATAATTTGAAACGCTGGTTTATTTTCAACTAGACGTGGACAAGAGAGGAGCGTTAGGAGAACAACCAAGAGTTTCATGTCCATGAAGGTGATCACTCTTTGCCGCATTATTTACGTTGTAGAATGAGTGATGTTACTTCGGTTTGGAGGCACAGGAGTATCCATATTTTTCACATTATTGTCAACCCTCGGTTATATTTTTTGAAATATTGTCCACCCTCGATTATATTTTTACAAATATTGTCCACTCTCGATTATATTTTTTCAAATATTGTCCACCCTCGATTATATATATTTTTTCAAATATTGTCCACCCTCGATTAGTGATGCATTTTATAAAGATCCAGCGTTGATCTCTCAGACGCTTATCTGAAAAAAAAGAATACCTATTGTTATCTTGACAATCGCGGGAGTTTAAAATCGTGTAGAATCACTGGGCTCGCCACCATACCTCAAATGAGCACAATGAGATCAGTGAGAATACGTATTCAAGTAGAAAAGTGCAAGTTTGCACTTTCATCTGACGTTCACTTGTATTCCAGCGTTCAGTTCACTTCTATAATATTTTGTCTCAATACATTAACGCTTTTCGAACATCAAAAAGAGTTCGTGCGTCACTAGCATAAGTTACCTGGCGTGGCATTTATAGCGTACCAGCATGCGGTTAGTCAGGTAAACGAGATTTCAATTTATCAATGAGCTATGAAATTCCTTAGCTCCAGGTTACTTTATAAATTACTTTGTAAATTAGCCTCTTTGCGTCGACGAAGGGCTAACGCTCGAAACGTCGAAACATAAATTTCAACCTTTGGTTTATGGTATTGTTCATGTTTTCGTCTCCGCCGACGCAGACTATACCTTTATAAATAAGACCGCTTACGGTTTTTTAAGTTTTGTTACTTGTGTCATTAAAGAATTTCAGCTGGAACAGTTTCTTATTCTATGGTATGACTAGTTCTACGGGAAAACTAGGTGGTCTGCGTCGGCGGAGACGTGAACATGAACAACAACAACCAAAGGTTGAGATTTATGTTAAACGCCGTGGAAAAATGGTGTTTTGCTGACGTTTCGAGCGTTAGCCCTTCGTCGGAGCAAAAAGGTTTCTTATTCTAATTTGTCAGTTTAGACGGCGTCCACACAACGCCGGGGGTTTCCGAAACGGATAATTTATTTTTCTATTTGCGATTTGGATTCACTTCCATATTACAATGCACTGAATAACGTGTTTTCCGAAAACGCTGTCGGCATAAACAAAGGGAAACGTGCGGATAGAGAGCGTAGGCGAGATTTTTGAATACGAATTCTCAAAAATCATAAGCACGAAAGAGGTTTTAACACGCGGTCTTCATGCGCATAGAATTTTGAGATTATATTCCTTCTTTTTCTCGACATTAAATGATTCGTTTGAAAAGCTATATCAATAATCTTGACAGTGTTTTCCTCAAGATGTCCAAACACCTAGAAGTCGGTTAAATACTCTGCTTTGGCACGTTTTTTTTTTATCCCACTTCTGGGTTATTAGAAATCCTGATGAAACACCCTGTCTCGTGCCTGATATATTACTTACAGTGAACGTACCGTTAGAGCGCTCATATCTAATCTGGTCCATAATTAGCGATTAGTCGAGTTTTTATTGAGTCAATAGAGAGTCAACTATAGATAGTCAACGATAGTTGACTATTTGACTCATAGGGAACATGAACGAGTACTTTAATTGTTTTAGTAGAAACCCAGATAGCTTTTGCGCTAGCGTATTCGCTACTCGGCGGTATCTATCACGATATAAACACACTCGCATACTATCACGCGCTATGAATCTAATAGTATGCGAGCGTGTTTCTATTTTTTCGTATTATTAGTATAAATCCACCAAAAAACTGTAAAGTTTGAAAAAAGTTGTTAGAAAAATTGCATCTTTCCTTGCATTTTGCAGTCTCATTTTTCAAGGGGAACTTGTGGGGTAAAATTAACTACTCTTCTGGTATTTTACATACAGCATTTAGATAGATAGATATGCTTTATTTTACCTCGGATTGTAGAGCGGCTCGCAAGAGCTAGTATCTCCGAGTACTTTTCCTTTTGATTCGCTATATGAAGGGCACGCTTTGGATTTGGCGTCGCAAGGGATAGTGTGGCGTTCAGAATGGCTTCATAAAAGATCGAATATTAACTTGACAAATACACATGACTTCGTCAATTGCCAATAATGTTGGGGTAACAAAAGAAGGCCATCCCGGGGGGGGGGGGGGACTTTAAGGTTAAAATGCTAGGGGTGACCGTCGGGAAACTCGAATTTTGACCCTAAAAAATACCTGGTCGGAAAAAATTTCCACCCTAAAAAATGCCATAGATTTTCAAATTTATACTTACCACTGTATGCAATGGGCGATTGGCGGTGTTTAGCTGCCAGTCAAAACCAAACTGCTGGATTGCGCTACCTCAGTGAGTCGACATTGATTGCAAAATTAACCAAAAATGATTTTAAGCTATCGAATGGCTTCCTGGCCTAGACATTACAATTCCCTTGCTGAGAATCGCCAATCGCAACAGTGAATTTTGAGGGCCTGTAGCAATTGTGCATACGGGGGTAAAGTTCACTGGAAGAAATGCTAAAAGATAATCTCCCCCCCCCAACCTTTAAAAATCGCCTTTTATATTATATTCTAATGAACACATATAATGGATAACTGACACAAAGGTATGGAACTATATTAGGAAATCTTGACATGTGTCTTATAACGAAGATTTATGGGAATTAATTTATTTTATCGATAAAGAAACAAAAAACACTTACTCCTTTCCACAGAATGAAAACAATATCTTTGGCGCCAAACAAGCCCAAATTCCTCAAAATCATGGTGACCACGATCTCTCCTGTGGGGAATTCTGACTGGTAACACAAAACAAAAATTGACGCATGTGATATTTTTTTGTACAAGTGTGGCACCGCGATTCCTATCAACGAATACTAACATAGCTATACGTGCATAAAACATATTTCGCCCTTGTTTAGTGTGATTTCACAAAGCTTTGTGATGTATACGACGGTTGTTGGAGACTTTCTATTCTGTAGAGCAGACATTTTGTCGTGAGAGAACGTAAATCCTACGAAAGGAGTACTAACTTATTTCGTATATTGCCCCACGCGCGTCATAGAATAAGAATCACCTTCCAGATTCACCTGCAAAAGTCAGTAGAATTTCTCGACTAAGTAATTTTTAGTTAATCCTGTTTGACATTTTGAAGGTTAAGGCAAATATTTTCTTACCGTAAGCGAACATTTTAAGGAGATTAGCATAGTGTGAGGATATCATTTAGGTAGAGCTGTCTTTTTTGACATTTAGATGAATGAAAGCGGTATGTAATTAATAAATGGGACTTCTTTACAAGTAGGGACGAGTTTGAAGGCGAGAGCAGAGCATAAATGACGGAAAGAGGTTCGTGCAAAAAGACATTTTTTAAAATAAAGTCGAAAAATATTTCATGTGCAAATTCAAAAAGTTAGAATTCATCAAACGTTAACGTGAAAAAAAATCCATAGCTCTAATTTTAATTGTTCACTTTTTGTGTTGGTTGTATAAAAATTAAGCGTCTTCGTAGAAATTCTTTTAAAAAGTATTTGAAATTTTCAATAAAATGATTTATAAAGAACTACATTGATTCCCTTACCTTTTCGCTTGCATTTTCTGAGTAATTTTCTTCGAAGTTACAGACCAATGACTGATTTCTTATCAGCAAATCTATGTCTGTTCGTTCTCGCTTGTCTCTAATATAATTGCGAATTTCTCATAGACGTAGCCTTTTATAATGAAAACCACGGATGCATTGTCACGCGTCGAGGAAAACCACTTAGACCGCTGGCACAAATACCAGCACGAATACCCTCCCCCTGGGGGGGTCAGGTTGTTACATTCTTTGCTTTTACAAGCATTGTTTTCAAATTTACAGAAATAGTTAAACGATTCAGCAAACAAGCGAAAAAACATTCAGCTTTGCTTTGGGTTCGGGTGTATGGGGATTATCATCGATGTAAGTTGCTGAAAATCTAGCTAAAAAGCCTACTCGAAAACCAAAATGGAATTGCTATATATTGCTGAATATTGCTATAAGGTTTAAAATCACAATTCCGGAAGAAGTCTCAAAACGTCAAAAAGGAACAATTCTATAGGCAGGAAACATGAAATCTGCAAAAATCTACTTAACTTTGTGTGTGGTTAAGAAAGGGCTTTGTACTCCAGAAGGGAATAATATACTGTTTTCTATTTGAATGTGTCTGCTGTGCTAGCAGCATAATAAACCTCCTCTTTGCGTGTCCGATTGCTTTTAATATTTACATCCGAAAGTAGAGGGAAATTTACCTCAAAAGAAAATAAATACCTTATTTTACTAAATCATTCGGAAATGACGCGTTCAATTTAATGTCTATCTAACAATGGAAACAATAGAAATCTGTGAAGTGAATGGAACAGTTGTTATAAACCTAATGAAATAGCAGTTGCGTGCACTCGTGTATCAGCAATTTAAAAACAGGCAAAACAAGCAGCTAGCAGCCAGGATATCATAAACATCAGGAAAAATTCGATATTTTGAAATTCAGTTACATATACTTGATTGAGCAAGCATGATAATCTTTATAAAATCGATAAGTTTGGTGTTTGAAAATTCAAACGTTTTGAATAAGGGGGGCAAATCTACATGCGGAAGTAAAGATGGTTTCCATAGCAACAGCAGAAAATTGGTGAAACTTAGGCCAGTTTCAGACGTCGAACTTTTGCCGCGTCGAATCCAATTATTAGAAGTTTCATTTGCAGCTTAGAGGACACTTTGTCTAGTGCAAAATGTAAATCTAGGTGAACCATAGTAGAACAAAAGGGAATGTAAAGTTCGTTTTTCTTTTTATTCTTCCTTTGGTTATAAAATGAAGAAAACCAGTCGACTGAATTGGATTCGACACGGCAAAAGATCGACGTTTGAAACAGGCCTTGGATTGAAATATTAATTTGATGGAAGTATACTGCGAATAAGCCCCCTGGCAAGTGATGACTAAGTAAGGGTGCTCGGTGTGCTATTGGTCAAAAATTATTTTCTGTGAAAAATAAGTAGGTATACTCCGCTAGAAATATCTATTTTAACCCAATTCAGCAAATTATAAATTTTGAGCCCATACTGTTGAAATCTAAATTTTGGAAATGTGGCCCCCATAAAATAAATAAATAAATAAATATCGGAGACTGACTCCCAAGACTTGAAGCACGCAAGCTGAATTGAGCGGTCATAAGCACAGACACTGCCAGAGGGTTTATTACGTCCCCAGTCCCAGTGGTTCTTTAACGTCCCCCCTGATACTGGGTAGGGTAGTAAAGCAAGACAGGAGCTTGGTTTATTGTCTCGTCCGAAAGACGCGAAACACAGTAAAACAAAGCTCAATTCACAATATGAACCAACTTCGACCGAGACCAGAACAGAAGGAAATTTCCTCTGTCCCGGTCAGGATTCGAACCCAGATCACAGCGGTGAGAGACCCAGCGCGGTAACGCTGAGTCAACTGTACTTGCCTTCCCGTGCCACCTTAAACGCTTATAATCTGGATAAAATGTTATGAAACTTGTTATTTTTGTTCGTTTACTGCGGTTTTCATAATTCTGCGAACTCTCGCTAACGATTTCCAACCGTCAAACCGCCTTCTGGCTTCCGTCATTCAAACTCTCGAGTCTTTTCGTCGTTGCTCTTTGTGCTTGGGAGAGGATGTTTTGCGATGTTGCCACTAGTACCTAAATCTCGACCACATGAAATACCACCAAATTCGGCACTCGGTATTTATCTTCAGCACTACCCTATTTATTTTCTCAGATTTTGAATGGAAAATAGTGCTTTGATATGGCAAAGTCTTAAAGATGATAAGAAATCGTGGTCACGAATTCAGTCGAAAGTCGTTCCCGAGATACCACGCGCGGTTTTGCTTACGTCACCACAGGGAGCCAGAAGTGCGGAGTGTCTTTTTGGCTACTTATTGGGGCAACTCATATTTGGTTTTACTTGGCTGTATCTTTCATGCAAATTTTTCCAACTTTCCTAGAGAGCAAGGGGTTAGGTAAGGTTTTATTGACAGCTAGCAGAAAATATCAAACGTTGCATGATACTGGTTGACTTCACATTGCTCGCTCTCTGATTGGGTGAAAAATAACGGTCAAAACTGTAGCCAATCAGCGAGCGAGAAACACGACATCTTCTCGACAAAACATGCACGTTTGAAACATAACCTAAAGCCACACTTCATTGATGGACGCAAATGGTAATAATATTCGAAAAAGACGTTTGCAGAGTGATCAACATTTTTTACCAGAAATGCTGGAACAGCACGACTTTTTAAAGCAATTTCCTCCAATCTAAAAGCTTAATTTTTTTTCTGCTACCGCTATGGAAACCAGTTGTGACCCACTTAAAAAAACAATTGAATTTGTAAACACCACATACACTTATCGATTTTGCAAAGATTGCTAACTTGGGGAGTCAAGTATTGTGCCACTTTAATGTAATTGTAAAAAAAACACGAGGTTTCCCTTACATTTCTGGCGGATAAGAAACGCCTACGTTTCACACCAATTTAAACTAAAATTACTACAAGTTTAAAAGTTTAAATGTGTCAAGTTTTACATATGTAAACATTAGATTACAGGGATGGTTAAAGTTGTTTTTAATCGAATAACGCAAGAACCGAGTTCAAATTTAAAAACACTTTGAGTACGTCTTCTCTGCCCTGTCGCTAGTGACAATTTACACGGACAAAAAATAAAATACAACAAATGTAAGTTGCGTTGCGTATGAGTGAACTGGATTTACTGACAACCTTATTCTGTTTTCAAGCGGTTTTCGCAGCCTCGACAAATAATAGAAGTCATTATAAAATATGCACTGCATCGACAATGTTCTTAGGTCACGCAAGAAGTGCAAACCAAGAGCATCTAGTTTCTGACCATGCCAATCGCCTGTGGCGCAAGAGAACAAGTGCAATTTATGCAATTTACAATTAAAATGCTTCCTTTCCAATATTTCCCATTTCCGTTAAAGTATTTTATAGCTAGAATACAGTTGAATCCTGGAGCATATTCACTTGTACGTTGTCAAATTTGCTCGGAAATGGTTGTAGAATTGACCGTGATTCCGAAATGATGTGCATTTCGCATTCGTTTTACGAAGTCAACGCGAAGGTAATTTGAAAATAAGGCGCAATATTTCTACTGAATTTAGCAAGCTAGGAAAGAAAACTTTCATGCCAGGCGCCTACCTTCATAGTTATGTACCTGTCTAGGCGATGGAACTTCAAACCTGATTTCGTCTCTCGTTTAACCACAAAGATACTCAAAGGAAAGCTCCCAGCCGTGAGGATTTATCACTTAATTCCTCTTAAGCTTCTTTTTTCCTGCCATCCTTCAGTTCCACTCCTTGACGTGAGAGAAACTACCCTCCTTGACACTGAAGAAACTTTAATTATGCAAAGAAAGCCAGTAAACAAACCAAGACGCCTAGAATAATAATGCCAAGACAAAAGCTACCATATCTGTTTCATTGAAAGGATGTGAAATTTTCTATTCAGAGAAAGGATTACTGTGAATGAATAAATTCAGGGTTGACCTATTTGTGGTTTGAAAAAGGCGCAAAGTGATTCCTTTATAATTCTAACGTGTCATTAACAGAAGTATTAATTCCATTTTAATTAAACAAACTGGTTAACGGGAAAACTGGATTAAATTACAAGCAGCTGAAGAAAAGGAGAATAATTGAAGTGATAGGTTGAGTAAATTGAAGTCCGGTAATATGTTTTCTTAAGAAAACGAAAAACAATAGTTTTTGTATGGTTGAGTGAGCCTTGTTTGTACTCAGGCTGGACTGAGATTCCCGCTGGACAAGCGGGCGCCAATAACACTGTATGTAGCCAGCGTTATTATTTTACAGAGCTCAGTATAAAGCTGTACAAGCAGTTAAGCCCGGGCTTAACAGGAATTTAAACAAACTGACGACCGACGACCGGTTAGCGCAGTGGCTTATGTGCGGGAGGTTGGGAGTTCAAACCCCGGCCGGGCCAACACTCAGGGTTTTTCTAATAATTGAGGAGAAGGTGCTGCCTTTGCTTTAATATCTGCAAATGGTTAGACCTTCGCGTCTTCTCGGATAAGGACGTTAAACCGTAGGTCCCGTCTCTCACATACACTACACTAACCAGGAACCAGAGGGACGTTAAAGCACCACGGGGACGTCGGAAGTTGCCCATCCTCAGTGCAGGACTTACTAACCCACTACACTGACAAGGGAACCTCGTAATTGGAGCCTCTCGCTCTGTGAGGATTTCCCGGCCCTCGGACAAAGCAAAATAAAAAAAAGAAATACATTTTGACATGTCCTTTCTATTTTATCATTTACGCATTTGCCCGTAGGTACACGATCTTACGCGTTCCCGAATAGGAACATTTAGGCCCGGTCAAAATACGTATAGTCTAAACCACGTTAGCGCGGCAGTTGCTCTAAACGTCGAACAAAATGTCTTCGTGCCTATCGAAAATAGTATTGTTTCGACGATAGCACGACAGATCATGTAGAGCCTTTTTTTTGTTTTGCTATAAACGCCGATCACTGTGCAAAAAGCGGAATATTCAAGAAAATTCATGTATTGCATACTCTTGACTGACGTGGCGTCATTCTAGAGTATTCAAGTCGCACTTCACACTTGACGTCAGCCTAGAGTATTCATTCTGAACACGACTGAATATGTGGCGTACTGTGTCACTCTCGAATTTTCAATACTGGTATACTTCACGTTTCAAATCATTCAAGGGTATGACATGACACGTGAAATCTTTCAAGCGTATGCGGGTCGAATTTTAGATGGTGTTATGGTTGACCGGAGTAAAAAAAACATATAGCCGTGCAAACTCGACTTTTAAAAAAATGAAAAAACTCGCATTCTACGCACGGCCTGCGATATTACTTGAGAATTCAAGGCGACTAGCCCCGTTTGTCGCATTACTATTTGAAGACGCTTGAATACGTGGCGTAGCACGTCAGTACAGAGTTTTAACACTGGTATTCTTCACGTCTGAAATCATTCAAGCATATGCGGGTCAAATTTAAGATGGTTTTGTTTGAGCGAATGAGTAAAAAAAACATAGCTACAGTACAAACTTACATTGACTTCTAAAAGGAAGAAACTCGCAAACAGAGCCTGGAATATCTTGAGAAATCAAGAGCTACTTTGTAGTTCCGTTTGTAGCGTATTATTATTTGAAGACGCTTGAATACGTGGCGTAGCACGTCAGTACAGAGTTTTAACACTGGTATTCTTCACGTCTGAAATCATTCAAGCATATGCGGGTCAAATTTAAGATGGTTTTGTTTGAGCGAATGAGTAAAAAAAACATAGCTACAGTACAAACTTACATTGACTTCTAAAAGGAAGAAACTCGCAAACAGAGCCTGGAATATCTTGAGAAATCAAGAGCTACTTTGTAGTTCCGTTTGTAGCGTATTATTATTTGAAGACGCTTGAATACGTGGCGTACCAGGTCAGTCTAGAGTTTTCAATATTGGTATACTTGGCGTTTCAAATCATTCAAGAGTATAACATGGCACGTATGCGAATGCGGGTCGAATGATATATTTTCGCCTACAATTCATGAAATCACGGCTAAAGCTGTTACTCGACATGTTTAGAACTATAACTATTCGCAACCATCGTATGTATTTGTAACTTGACGAGCAGGCCATCCCTCGTTTCCCTTGAAAAGTAAATACAGTCCGCCTGATCCTCGCCGGGCTAATATATTTGTGGTCATAATATTTCGTTAATTTGGAAAACGACGAAAATTGGAATTTGCATCAACTTGCGTACACTTGCGATGTGGTGGTCAAACAAGACGCAAGTTTTCACAAGTTGCGTGAAAATTTGAACATTTTCGAAGTGGACGCAAGTGAACACAAGTCATCGCAGGCTGGTGACCAAACGAACGCAAGACGACGCAAGTAGCAAAACTTGCCTCGACTTGCGTTTTCATTGACCAGGGCTTTAAAAAGCGATACCCACGGTATGCGATATGTCGCATTTGCAAGAGTATACCAATGCAGTTAGCTATAACAACTTGAACTTTAAACCATGCAAGCTACGGAGGTTGAAGCAGCCTCGTCAGGGCTATTCTCTTTTATTATAATAACTCAAGTGGCTGATAAGATTGGCGCTGATTAATGGACAGTCTTTGTTTTCTATTGCTATAATCACCTGAAAGCATTGGGTGCGCACACGAGAGCTTTGCCATGATGGTAAAAAAATCTGAAAATGATATTACAACCAATAGTCACCTCAGGCTTCATGATTATTAGCCGATAATCACGTCACAGAACCTAGCACGGCTTATAACTTTGAAATACATTTGATATCATAATGAATTATCTGCTAATTTCCCAACAAAAGGTATTATTATATTTACTGTTTCTCGTCTACTTGCTGAGAATTTCAGCTTGTATGGGGCACACATGCACTGCCGAAGAAAAGAAGACACGGGAACAAGTGACCGACCGCCATAAGACTCAACATCAGTAGACCACACCTCCAAGGGTGAAGGGAACCACTCCTTTTCAGGGTGCTTTTGAAACCACTGTACATCCGCCAACACGACACTCACGCGTTTTCGTTTATCGCTGGCACTTAGAGTTGCCTCGACCTCATAGAAGCATTTCAACCGGCATGGGCGTTCCTCATTGTCAAACCAGCAACTTGTCACACACGCTGTTTTGCTGCACCTAACAATGTTCTCATCGATAAAAAGTCTATTGAAAGAGCTACAGATTCTAATGCATTCACTACAGTATGTCCTGGGTGTAGCCTTTCGAACAATGCAATAAGAAAGGAGGCCTCACCACTTCCGAGAGACACTCGCTTTATAGGTGGACAAGGCACTATCCGCTCCCTGTCTGCTTACTCATTTCACCAACTGTGCCAACTTCTGGAGAAGACTTAAGCAACCGTCTGTACAACTCACACCCAGTAGGAAATTCGACGCTAAGCAGATTTGAATCTCTTAGAAACTTGCGCATAAGCTGCAACCCTGAAACGTACATGTAAACACACACGGTAAACACAACGCAAAACAGATGCCAAATTGGTAGTTACCTATAATCTTCACATTTACTATAAAACCGCAAGACTCCGAAAATAAGCCCCCTCTCCAATTGTAAGCCGCGCCCCTATTCTTTGAAACGCCGAAAAAAAAATCCAAAAAATCTCCGAAAAAATCCATAGAAATTAATAACCAAATTTACACCCTATTTACGCTAACCAGTCAATAACTACCTCGAAACATAAGAAGCAAAGACACACAAACCTGAATCTTGAAAACATATTGAGCAAATGTTTCAGCCCTTTTGCCATAACTATCAAGCCCCTTGGAGGTTTCTCAAAATTTAATTGGTTGTCTTACCTATGTCCTGGTTATTCTTATGATAGGATCCAAGTATTCCGTTGTAACGCTCAAATGAAAAACACCAGAAACTGTACACAGGGCCAAAGTCCAGCAGGCAATCCTTTAAATGACAGCTCAAGTGCATGTTTGGACTGCACTCCTCCTTCCCGTACATTTTTTCAACTGCTTGGCAGAATTTCACTAGGCATTCATGAGCTTCCAAGCACTCTCTCGTAGTGACAGTCCGGTTACAAATCAATCTGCATGTTTTAACAAATTCACCCAGATTTTGTAATGTCTAGTTGCTAGTATTCCTTTCAATGCAAATAACGAATAGTAGCAAACCCAGTTTTTCCACTGATCAGCAGTAAAACCACTGAAACCAGTCGAGATCTTGTATGGGATTCTTCCAATCTCAGTTGGTGGAATAACAGCATTTGTCCTCTTTTGCATGATTGCAAAATCTTTCTCTGAAAGAAGTCCATTTGAAGACCAGATTTTAAATACCTGCTTAGCAATGCCTAGGAACAAGCAATGCATTGGGTCAATGACAACAAATTTCACGCAGTCATAATATGGGAGTTCCAGCAATACGGTGTATTTGGCACCATACTTCCGTATAACCTTTTTACGCTGCGATGCACATGTAGCCTTACGTGCAGATTCAGCATGGATGCGGTGAAGCTTGTTGGTTCTTGCTTCCCAACTCTCTGTGTCAAAGCCAGAATAATCTGTGCGTGACTTGAACGATTTCTTTGGAAATTCCTTGAAGCATTTATTGCAGCCTGTAATGTAACAAAATAGCAACTTACATCTCCATAGCTTCCACAATTTAGTTTCTATAATGTCTCTCATTAGGTCAAACATTTGACAGTCAGCCAGTCAGCAGGATATTGAACAAGTCTGAATATGCTGGCAACTTAGACTGTACCGAATAATAGACCCATATCATGTTAATGAGTTTTTCTCTGGTAGGTATACTTAGTTTATAAGTCCCTGAAGATGATTTAGATATGAATCGAAACCAGAAATCTTCGCATTGAGTTTCTCATGAGTCAGTCTATATGGTAAGAATTTGTGCCTTAGATTTGCAATGATATGGGATTCGACCCACACACCATTCCCAACGGGCTGATAGCTTAGTTGGTAGAGCGGCGGTCTAGATACCTGAAGGTCGTTGGTTCGAATCCCACTCAGCCTGGATTTTTTTCAAATCCAGGTGAGTTTTTCTCTGGTAGGTATACTTAGTTATGTTAATATAGGTTAATAATATCTTATAGTTATCAGAAAAATCCAGTATTCAATTTAGCACATCAGTATTAGAAAAGCTGCAAAGTTTGGGAAGAATTACTTGAAAATTGACTGGGATATGAATTTTCAAAACCTAGTTTTCTGGCCAATTTTTTACAAAGAAATGTATGGGCAAAAACGTCAAAACGAGGCTGGTAGTGTGTCGATGTGCTACCACCATACATTTTATTGTAACATTAATCATCAATTTAGAAAAAATAAATCTCGGTCAGCATTCAACTAATCTTCACCACACTTTGTAGGTTTACTAATACGGATATGCTGAATTGAATACTTTCCTGATAACTATAATAATTTAGTATAATTAGTCAAGTGATTATAATAATTTCCATGCGCCAATTGGTCGAAAGGTTGGTTTTCTCTTGCTATTATTGCCTACAGGTGATTATATAATGTTGAAAGGACTGGGAGTGTTCATGCGATTGTTATGATCATAAAAAGTCCAACAAAAAAATAGTTTATTTGTCTAAAAACCTTATGAATCACTTGAGGAATTATACTAAAACAATTAGTCGTCTCAGTGATTATTCCCTGATAATCATGTCGCCTTCGGTGACTAAATTTTTAAATATCATTAAGTCATATCAACATGATAGGGGTCTGTACCAATCTCATGGTGGTCACAATGGTGGCTAGTAAAAAACATGGATATGATAGGCATAATTACCTCTTCTTGCTGTATGCCCTGCGAAACCACCACATTTCCGTGCTGCAGGTACATCACAAGCCAAGGTCAGAAGAGCAGCTCTTATTTTACACATCCCACCTGGTAGTTTTTTGTCTTGAATAATGACACCATCCCAAAGATCAAGCAGATCATCAACTAATGGCCTCAGGAAGGAGTTTATATTTCCTTTCGGTTCATGGGGCCCTGGGATAATTCCAACAATTATTACGTTTTCCCGTTTGAATCTTTCCTCTCTTGGCAAGTTCATGAGAACCAAATAAAGTACTCCACAGCTGTGACTTGTGTGCTTATATGGCTGAAACCAATCCACATTCAGCATGAGCCCAAGGTTCCATAATGAAGAGAAGTAGCTTTTTCCTGTGTCATCTAAGAAGGAATTCCATACTTCGCCATCATACACATCGTTAAGGCACCCAGTTGGTACTTTCCTTTCTCTCCAGGCTTCACATTTCTCTAGATATCCAGGCCGTGTTAACAAGCATTTCAGTGACTTTTCTAAGCGTCTATAGCAATAGATACGTTTTGGCTTTAAAAAGAATGTTCCTGATTTTGATCTACCATTTTTCATTAATATGGTACCACATTGTACTCTTCTTGTCCTAAAAGGATGGTTGGGGTGCGCCACATGGCTGCATCTTTTTGATACAATCTTGCCATTCGTTTTTCGTTCAGTACAGTCCTTAATGTCATAAAGTGTCTTGCATTTGGGCAAACTACAAACTGGTCAAACTGGTCCTCTAAGTTCAGTTGCGATTTAGCCATATACAGACTGGATGGCAAAGCAAAGGCAAATTCTAGAATCTTATCACTGGCAGCAAAATTCCCTAAAGAAGTTAAAAATATACCCCAAAAGGACAACATCACCTGAATCGCTCTATCTGACACTTTATACAGTGTTTGCCAAAGAAAAAGAAACAACAGCAGACTCCTGGACTCGGAAGTCAAGCGATTATCAGATATATTTCCTCGTTTTCTTCCTCTGAAGAGAGTTGCTCATATTCAACTCTTCCAAAGTGCTCACTTTCATTTTCGGCCTAGGAGAGAAAAGGCAAGATTTACTCAAAGGAATATGTGACACTACAGGCACGGATCCACAATTTTGGATAGGGGGTGTGTTTCTGTTCTGAGAGCCAGATGTGTCATAAGGGCTGCTTAAACCTGGTCTTTAGGCCTTCATTTTTTTTTTTTTTCATTTTAAAACATCTTTGTATCACAAAGGTCTGGACCCAAAGCACTAAACCTAGATCTGCCACTGCACTATGTCTTAGTTAATGTTTTCCCCATAAGGTTTTAAATTTATACCATATCACTTAGACAAAAACGACTTTCTTGATAAACCAATAAATCACTCCCTTCTGTTAGTCCTGTACTAAGATTGTGCATATGTTATGGTTAGCTTGAAAAGAAAAAATAACAAGGCTAGTACAATGATGTTGCAACACAAAATATTAATGCATCCACTCCACAGAAAAAAGCAGAGTTCTAAGATTCCATCAAGGTCACTCCCCTCTGCTAGTCCTGTTCTAAGATCGTGCATATGTTATGGTTAGCTTGAAAAGAAATAGTAACAAGGCTAGTATAATGATGTTGCAACACAAAATATTAATGCATCCACTCCACAGAAAAAAGCAGAGTTCTAAGATTCCATCAAGGTCACTCCCATCTGCTAGTCCTGTTCTAAGATCGTGCATATGTTATGGTTAGCTTGAAAAGGAATAATAACAAGGCTAGTATAATGATGTTGCAACATAAAATATTAATGCATCCACTCCACAGAAAAAAGCAGAGTTCTAAGATTCCATCAAGGTCACTCCCCTCTGCTAGTCCTGTTCTAAGATCGTGCATATGTTATGGTTACCTTGAAAAGAAATAATAACAAGGCTAGTATAATGATGTTGCAACACAAAGTATTAATGCATCCACTCCACAGAAAAAAGCAGAGTTCTAAGATTCCATCAAGGTCACTCCCCTCTGCTAGTCCTGTTCTAAGATCGTGCATATGTTATGGTTAGCTTTAAAAGAAATAATAACAAGGCTAGTATAATGATGTTGCAACATAAATATTAATGCATCCACTCCACAGAAAAAAAGCAGAGTTCTAAGATTCCATCAAGGTCACTCCCCTCTGCTAGTCCTGTTCTAAGATCGTGCATATGTTATGGTTACCTTGAAAAGAAATAATAACAAGGCTAGTATAATGATGTTGCAACACAAAGTATTAATGCATCCACTCCACAGAAAAAAGCAGAGTTCTAAGATTCCATCAAGGTCACTCCCCTCTGCTAGTCCTGTTCTAAGATCGTGCATATGTTATGGTTAGCTTTGAAATAAACAGAGTTCTAAGATTCCATCTAACAGGTCATTGCAATCAGCTGTTCCTGTGTTACAATTTTATACAATTTGTATTTTATAAGGTCACAGTACTTTCTAGTGCTATTATTTGTCCTTTCTGCTGGTCTGAAGGACTAGAGTGTAAAGATATATGGATTATTAACAAAATAACAATGCAGAGCTTTCAACACCAATAAATCTTGCATGAAATGTTTAAAGGGATGGAAAGGTGAGACATTTAACACAATCACGTTTTACTTTTTTACAATTTTAACAAATAGATGTCAAAACAAGATGAGTATGGAAAGAGATAACAACAAATTATTTGAGCTATTTGTAAAAGATTGCCATAATAAAATACCTCTGATACATCATCTGATCTATCCAAATCTTTACTGCCATGATGTTCTTGACCATCTGAATCACTACTACTAGTATGATCCTCAGGCTCACTGTTAAAGGACATTTCTTCCTCATCAGTGAATTCTTCTTCTGAGCTCTCTGCACTGGCAGAATGAACATCAATATTTCCACGATATTCCATCTCTGGATCAACATTAGACTTATCAAGTTTCTTGGCAAGTTCTTTGGCATGGTCACGATATGTTCTTCTTGAAACATTTTTCTTGCAATGTGAACAGAAAACATAATCCTTTCCATCTTTTTTTCCTGAAATGTAACATATATGCATTATGCCTTGGTTAGTGGATATGGGTTACATCTTCCAGCATCAGTTATTTAGTTCTCCAGGAAAGTTCATTGGTTTGCAAATCAAGTGGCAAGGAAAATCAGACCACACTTCTGTTATTCAAATGCTGCAGGATATGACTGACTATCAGCAGTGTCTAAAATAAATAATAATCTGCTACACGGGGCACGGGTCTTTCAGGTAAAATAACAATAAAAACTACCCATGGGATACATAACAGCTCTGAATAATTTGCAAGCAACCAGACAGTAAAGGTTAGATGAACTCAATTTGAAATCAAAACTATTAGTTCTGAATCCCAAGGAATTATTTGGCCATATAATATGGTAGGTGCTCTACCTGGATAAACCAGCTAGGATACAGAGGACTGGATATTTATTCACCTCTAACCATAGGCTCCCCAGGCTACTGATTTGTATGAAGAATTACTGTAACAGTAAAATGACAGTAACAATAAAATACATAGAATCTATGGACATGTAAATCACAAAAAATATACGATGGCAATTTAAAATCACGATTATAAACTGTCCTGCAATAATATCTAGTTGTACTTCTCTTTGAATCTGCAAAAATTATGGGGATTTGAACTCTTTCACTGTTTCTCGCACCCTATAAAATAAAATTCAACCAGGAAGGAAACAAGATTTGGCCAAAACATGATTCAGAGCCGACAGTTTGTACCGGTACACGGTCTCAAAATTTACACAAAACGTTTAATTAATCCTCAAATCATTTACGTACTTCTTGTAGATATATTTAACTACTTACCTGTCATATATTTCAGCAAAAGATCCATTCCCGCCAGGAATACAAGCAAATATTTTTTGCAGATTTCCCATTTCTCAAGTGGTCTGGATGGGTTCATATCTAGATGACGTCATTTTGGCTGACTCAGCATTGCTCAAGCCCTTACAGCAGTCACAAAAAGTAGAATCAGAGTACAACAGCAGGGCACGAGCAACTCCGAGTCCGCCGAAATGACATCATCTAGATGCGAGTCCGTCTATATGACAGTAGAAATGCAAAGCTGTTAAAATATTTGCTTGTATTCCCAGCGGGAGTGGATATTTTGGCAAAATATTTGGCAGGTAAGTAGTTAAATATATCTATAAGAAGTATGTAAAAATAATTTGTGTAAATTGTGTGATCTTATACAAACTGCCGAATCGATCTGTCCCCTTTGGCCAAATTTTGTTTCCCGCCTGGTTGAATTTTATTGTATAGCGAGCAAGAGAACAGTGAAAAGAGCTCAAATCCCCATAATTTTCGCAGATTTCAAGAGAAGTACAACTACATAGATATAATATTGTAGAACAGTTTTTTTATTCGTGATTTTAAATTTCCATGGTATATTTTTCTCGTGATTTACATGTCCATACATTCTCTGTACTGTATTTCACTGTTACAGTAATTCTTCACACAAATCAGTAGCCTGAGAGCTATGCTCTAACAATTCTGCATCCCGAAGCAATCAGCCGTATAAACTATAAGCTTAATCCTCTTCCTTGATAAACCGACAGAAATGAAAAAGTTTATCTTTCTGAACATTCGAAAGTTGCCCAACAAGGATGGACGGTTGTTTAGTATACAATTTTCAAATATCACTGTCTAATAAAGCTCACTAAATTAAATGGCGACATGTGCACAGTTTTGGCGCGAAATTATACAAGGTATGAAATCGTCGATATACAGCTCTATTCTAGGGAATAATCGAATATTGTTCGAATGAATCAGTCCATTGACTTACCTTTAGCAGTTTGAGAACCACTAGAACAACCTGGAAGGTGATCGTAGTACGCAGTTTTGGAAAAGTTTCCCCCACATTCTCTACAATGCTTCCTAGGCGCCATCTATAAGTAAACTCCTTTTTCGTGTCGACACTCACATCCGACAAAATACGGAGGCCATTCGTCGTGTATTCGAGACAGAATCGTATGCCGAAGTTTTAGCCAATGAGAGGTGAGATAACAAGCGAGAGCGACCGCGATGCCTTATGGGTACACACAGCAACGGTCACTTTTACCACTTCGCCATACATATTTTGCTTCGTCTATACGTCCACCTTATATCGCTTTTTTCTCATCGAAGAGCAATATTTTCCAGTTTATAGTCCTCAATAAGGCAAACCAAAGGCCAGTAGATATTCGGGAGACGATCGAGGCTTCGAGTTTTGAGCTTGAATCAGATAAAATTGAACTTGAGGACTTCTGGACCGCTCGTCGAACGTTCGTTGAAGCCTTGTTTTCTTCACTGCACTGCGTTTCTTCCGTGTTTGAGAAGGTAAGCTGAGTGTTCCCGTATTATAATCTTAATGTTACTTTAGTCTCTTGAAGACTTGAAAAATCGCACTTGCGAGTCCGTTCTTTCGTCCGACTTTCAAGAGATTTAGTAAAGCTCAAAGTATACTAGACTCCCTAGAACTTTAAGCTTTCTGGACTTCCAAATGTTTTAACGCCCAAGGCTTTCCAAATCGTACTTTCTTATTTATACTTTAAGCATTTCGGGAGCCTCACTGTTGAAAAATAGTACACTGGATTTCAATTTTCAATGTATTAATCGTAAACTCCGCAAGCCTTATTTCGCACCTTGCCACGCGGTGCTAGGATGTGTGAACTTTACCTCGTTGAATCATGGGTAATCAGGGGCCGGTTCCTGAAAGGTTGGATAAAGTTATCCATGGATAAACGTTTTCTGTTGTATAGGATTTGTTCAGAATTTATCCGTTGGATAAGCGTTTATCTACAGATCAGGATGACAAAAAACCCACCACCCAGTCTCCACTATGAAGCAAGAAAAAAAAAAAAAGGAAAGAAAAATATAATTGATGAAGATAAAAATCAGTGCATTGCTTTCTTGTTTACAGAAGATGAGTGGAATTCCAACAGGCCAATTTTTTAGCTCGCGGGGTAACAGTGCAGGTCAAAGTAATGGAGATCAAAGGTCAAATGTGGTGTGTGTGTCGAGCACAGAGCTCAACACTATTTTAGATGCTATCAATAGGCTCTCAAGAGACGTGAGAGATACAAAACGAGCAGTTCTAGAGCAAAGGGCTTCACAAGAGGATGTAGCAAAAAGGGTAGATGAGCTGATCGAAAATAACAAGGAGCTGGAGGAAAAGCTCAACTCGTGTGTGGGGGAAGGCATGGCAGGGGGCAATGATTGTTCACGGCTACCCCCAGAATTGACAGTAAGTATTGCTTAAATGCACATGTTGTCTCATCTGCCAAATTAGCATGCAAATTAAGGATGTGGTTATCAGCTTCATAAGTCTGACAAATGTACTCTAACGCCACAGGTTTCTCCTCTTATTTTTTAGGCTATGATATAATGAAAAGTGAAAAATGTATGAAAAATTATGCTAATGCCTACTTTCACAAAAATTTATATAATAAACACAATTACACTCATTCTCAGTCAACTGTGCGTTCGTGAATTTGTTTCACGTGCCGCGACTGGTTTTTAGTGGACGTCAATCAAACTCTGTTTCCATGGCATTCTAAACAACTCTTGTCAACAAGCCAGATCAATGTCTCATTTGACTTTGTTGTACATTTCTCTGACCTTTGAAAGGGAAAGGCTTGCTACGGTGGCAAATTTTTTAAAAGACTCTTTTTCATTCAACTAAGACACAAGGAGGAAAACTTGTCTTCCCTTGCGCCACGTTGGAAGCTTGAGAATTTTCTTAGAGAAGCCTGTGACCTTCGACCTGAATCCAGGAGTAATTATATGTCTGAGAGTTAGAGAATAACAACAGCCACTGTTCTGCAAATCATTTACCCTGCTGGCAGAGGCCTCTTTTCTCTGTATTTCATGATGAGAACTTGAAGTGAAAATTGTAACTATGAAAGTTTGCATAGGAAAGGAAATGTGAGAAAACATTAACCAGTTGAAGTATTCACTGAATCGATTTTCGTAGGCTCATTTGTTTGGTGTTTGCATAGAGACGAATCGGCTTGCAAACACTTAAAATGTCCATTATCTCTTTGTGCGATCAGCCTCTTCCCCTCAGATAAATAACTCTTCATGAATCTGAAGCCATAAGGGAAACCTCTAGGCATTTTGTTATTGGCGGTGTGCGAAAGAAAACCGAGTTTGATTGACGTCCACTAAAAACCAGTCGCCGCTCATGAAAAAAATTTGTGACCGCACAGTTGACTGAGAATGAGTGTAATGCATCAAGCCTTAGAGATACTGTATGAAACGTATCTTTTGCACGTTCTGGACACATTTGTCACTGCACTCTGCTGATGGAAATAAAGTGTTACTAACTGTATCAACAACAAGTAAGGAGTTCCTGTTTCTGTGTTGTGCGTGAAGCAATTTATGTGATCAGACTTAATTTATGTATGTCATTTTCTGTTTATTTGGACTTTTTACGTGAAAAAGAAAACATGAATGTCTAAAAGACACAGTGTAGGGGCATTATATATATATTTTTTTCACAATTATGAAAAAAATGGTGCCAGTTTCAGTTTGCACTGTAAATTTTTAATGAGCTCTGATTCACAGCTACATTGTGCTACATTGTTCGCATGCATGCTGCTGTTGGACAAAATGCACAAGGGCAGCTGTGATGCACATTGAAGAATGATGCCCTGATGTAAATATCACATAACATAAGTGACCAGTGTTTCCACAAACTGTGGAATTGCACTTCCAAAGATTTATTTGTTTTTTCTTCTCTTTCAGAATGATGTGCACATGGTACATAATGCCCTAGAGGATGAACAACAGTTCAAGCCAGAGGAAAGGTATCATCTTTAATCCATAAATTGTTAACAATGTGTCTTGTTTCTGACACAATTGTTCATGCAGTGAGTGTTGTTCTTCAAAGGGAAAATTTGCTGTACTCAGGGCTGGAAATAAAGAAAAAAAATGAGGCAGCATTTGGGCCAACAGTTTCAATTTTTAGTTGCATTTCACAGGGTGTTGGTGACAAACTAACAAAAATTTTAGTCAGAAATAAGAATAACCACAAAATAGACTCTACAGAGTTATTATATGTGGCATTTCAGCTAGGGCTGTGTCAAATCTCAGTGCCATCTTGCCACTTAAGGGCATTACTTTTTGCTGGATACAATGGATATAGCATGGGCACAGATTTCCAGCCTACTACCTCAGCCTGGGCTGAAATTTTCCATGTAATCGGTCCCTAATAAAGACACAATTTTCAGCCCATCTCAGACAATCTTATACTAATGATAAGATGTTTAAATGTCCAGCAATATGCTCTCTGGGTGTTTCGTTCTTGCTAACATAGTCACTTATTGCACCAGAAGCCCAAATAAATGATTTTTCAAATAATTAGTAGGATATTTGCTAGGTCTCTCCAAATGATGGTCCAATGATCGCAAAGCGTAATTTTCTGAAAATTTCCTGGAAAAAAGAATATCCTGAAAAAGGCCTTAGAATCTCGTTGAAACTCCTGCATTTCTGAAATTTAGTAGATTATTATAGCATCCAACCTGAAAGGTTGGCTATACAAAATACTAACGTTTTATTGCCATCTTTATTGTGTAAGGGGATTGAAAAAGATATATCAAAATGTTTCTTTGTATAATGTACTCAAGGGAGTGGGCTTGCACCCAGATTTTTTTAGTATAATGCTTATATTTCTTCACAGTCTAACATCAGCACACAATGCCAAGGTTAAGGGATCATTGTCACGGAAATGTGTGAACGCGAGTCAAACACCTATGCAAAACGTGTAGTTCAGCGTACGTAATTTGTTGTATCAAGAAATATGTATTAGAATTCTGTTGTTTTGATCATATCTGACATCATTTACTCACTTGCATAAAAATACAAAACATATATTTCCAAAACAGTAAAAACATGGGTTGTTTAAGTTATTTTAGCCTATTTGTTGATAACAGTCATTAGTTTTGTTGGGTTGTCCAGAAATGGCTTTTTGTGTGTAAAAACATAACTACCTGTTCAGAAGTTTGTATAAGTAAATTAAAAGTGATATGTGCAAATGCGCCCCTTAAACACCACTGGAAAAAAAACGAGAAGTTTTTCTCAGTTTTCTTTTCAGTGGTGTTGGTGCCGCATTTGCACGTATCACATTCATTCCTTAGAAACTATTCTTCATGCTTTTTAACATTAGCATGTACTCATTGATAGGGGCTGCAACAAGATACTACGAGACCAAGAGAAAGCTGTTCAAGCAGTCCTTGCCAGAAAACAGGGACAAAGCCCTGCTTACCAAGGCTGAAAACAGGCGGCGGTCAAGGCGTAGGAGGGTATGTTAATTACTAATTAATTATGTTAGATTGTAGTATGAAGAGTTTTTGTCAAGAGAGTCAGGTGTCAAGGCTGATTGCAAAGAGTTAATGTTAATCTGCGGTTACATGTACACCAATTGTCAGGGTCCAACTTATTGCAGGGTGTATATTTAACAATTAGTTGCCAAAGTCGACATATATCACCAAGATGAAGTCTAGTAGTATAATTTAGTTTAATTGCTCAATATTTCTAGACAATGTTTTTGGTGGATATTTTCACGATCATAACAAAACTTGCACATGCATCCCCAGTCCTTTCAATTTTATAATCAACCATAGGTGACCCGTAGAATTTCTTGTAATCACTTGAGTAATTATACTAATGTAAAATAAAGGAACCCGAAAAAAACATTCAATGTGCTATCTTTGAAACAATGGATACCCATGTTGTTCTTAAAATGCATGAAAGCATAGCCTGCAATAGCCAACACCACTTAGCGCTCGTTGAAAGAGACTCCCACAAAGAGGTGTCTGCGCACACAAGGCAAACATTACTTGCTGATAACGTATTTTGACCCAAATCTGGTCAAAAGTATTACGTGGCCAAATTAACTTTCTTGCATCTTTTTTCGTCTTATTTGAATTCCTAAAGCTTAGTCCCCACTAGCTTCATAAGGATCATAAACATCAGGCGTTATGTTTCCTATGACTTAGTGAGGACGCTTCGGCATAAGCGTCGTAAGATGAAATTTGGTGTTGAATTTCTTATGATCGTGCGTTAAGCACCTTCTCACAAAGTCACAAGAAACATAACGCCTGATGCTTATCATTCTTATGATCCTTATGACGCTAGTGGGGACTAAGCTTAAGCACGTTAATATGGCGCTTTATGACGAAACATCCTCACTAAGTCATAAGAAACATAACGCCTGGTGCTTATGATCCTTATGACACTAGTGGAGACCGAGCTTTACTATAAAATGCTTCGTATGCTATAAAAGTTAGATCTCAAATATTCAAACTGGCTGCGTAATACTTTTGACCAGATCTGTGTCAAAATACATTTTCATCAGTATGGCAACTTTGCCATAAAGGGGCACTCGCACGTGTAATTTTTGAACCACCTGTCAAAAAAAGTATAATTCTAGTCACCAAAAATACATTTAAGTTTACCGAGAATAACAAAAATAACAGTCCAGGTTATGACCTTTTTTAACTGTTAAATCAATACAAATCTATAGTGTTTTTATCTATTATCAAGAGGATTGAATTGGATTGTGATCTGAGTTTTGCTTGTCGTGCAAGCACACAAGTGTTCCTTTAAGCTCACAGATGCCCTTTTGCAGGAGTCTCTTTCACAGGCTAATGAAATCCAGCAGTTTTCATTTTCAAAGGTCATGATTTGTTTTCAAACTTCTTGAAAAGGTCCTTGAAAGTCCTGGAATTTTAGATATTTTCAAAAAAATAATGTTCTTAAGATGCTCCATCTCACCTCCATTCTTGATATTACAGCTGTACACTGCTAGAGCAAATGTAGCCACGGGAGAAGACCAAGAAGACATAGAATCGCTGAGCTATGATTATGTGTCGGATGAGGAGGAGGGCGAGGGGGAAATTGAAGGCAAATGGGAGGTGAGGCGCCCTTCATGGAGATCAGAGAGAGCTAATGCCCTCATGCGAAGACTTCAAACAAAGGTGGAAGCAGGAAACAACAGAGATCGTCCCCGCCATGAAAGAGTTCTGGGGGCACCATCTTTACGAAAGCCCCCCACTACTAAAGTAGTTGCATGGGCGGTAAATAATGTAGACAACAGTGGTAGTGATGGAGAAAGAGAGAGGCGCAGTAATGAAGAGAGAGATAGGGGTGCCAGGGAAGAGGGAAATAGAAGTGTCAGGGAAGAAAGGGAAAGAAGTGCCAGGGAAGAAAGGGAAAGAAGTGCCAGGGAAGAGAGAGATAGAAGTGCCAGGGAGGAGAGAAATAGAAGTGCCAGGGAGGAGAGAGATAGAAGTGCCAGGGAAGAGAGAGATAGAAGTGCCAGGGAGGAGAGAGATAGCAGTGCCAGGGAGGAGAGAGAAAATAGTGCCAGGGAGGAGAGAGATAATAGTGCCAGGGAGGAGAGAGATAGAAGTGCCAGGGAGGAGAGAGATAATAGTGCCAGGGATGAGAGAGATAGAAGTGCCAGGGAGGAGAGAGATAGAAGTGCCAGGGAGGAAAGAGATAGAAGTGCCAGGGAGGAGAGAGATAATAGTGTCAGGGAAGAGAGAAATAGAAGTATCAGGGAAGGGAGAGATGAAAGGCGTGAGGGAGGTAGGGAAAGAAGTTGCAGGGAGGAGAGAGAAAGAAGTAGTGTGGAAGAAAGAAGTAGACTTGGAAGGGAAAAAGGAAATAGCGACGAGGAAGAAGGAGATAGAAGCGGAAATGAAGAAATGGAGGTAAGGGCGAGCACGCCAAGGAGATCCAGAAGATCAATTTCACGTTCGCCATCGTTGTCGCCGATAAAGAAAACCGTTAGAAAAGGAAGAAAGAAAAGAAAGTTTTAGACGTTGTTTAGTATAACTAGAAAGGTTGCATTGTTTGAGTGACTATAAAACGATGGCATTCTATGATCAAGCGTAACAAAATCAAAAGCAGCCTTTTCTCTACTGAATTAGGCTTAAGCCCGGTCAAACGATGAATGGTGTGCTGTTCAACATTTTATCATTTGACCAGTTTATGTCACAAAATATTATTTTCACGAGAATTTTCTGTGTCGCAGCGCAACGTTATTACGAATTATTTAATCGTTTCGGCAGGGCTTTATACAGCACACCTCATTTAGTTGAAGTTTTGCCTTTTATACATAATAAAGGCCATTCCATTTTTTAGTTGCACCCCATTTCCGAGGGAGTCAAACCGAAAGAAGGCTCTTCCGTGGGTTTTCCGAGGAATGCGGGTTCGGCTTAAAAATGGAATGGCCCTAAGGTCGTTAGAGTGTGGCAGTTTTCACATGACTGTAGCAGCACTTAAAAAAGCATGATGACATCCTGGATAAAACGTGTAAGATTCAACACAACAGTCGTTTGGAAACTGCCCTAACCATGAAAGTGATATAAGTTTCTTTCTTGTTGGCTACTTCAAGCAAATTAAGCGGCCGACCATTTAACTTTTTTTTGGGGGGGGAGTGCTTAAAAAAACCCGTTTCTTAATACGTGGGCCAAATACTGCACTGCAAAATGATCACTGAAAACGTGTTTTCTCTCCCCAAAAGTTTGTTGGTCGGTCCCTAGCTAGGAGGTTAAGAACAACACTTAGAAAAACATAAATAAAAAAATAGCATTTGTTACTGTTATTGTTGCCTTTCGCTGGCGAAAAGCAAAAAAAATTAGTGCTCGCGGGTTCTGTAGAGCGCATTCTGCAATTAGACTTTTTTTACAGAATAACAATTTTATTATCAACCATGAGTATATTTATAAAATGATTATTTTATAATGGAAATAGAACAATATCGATATATAGTATTTAATTACGCTGTTGCCAATATATATTTATAATTTGTATAATTTGATTTATTATATAAACGTCCCACTTGAAAAAATGTGTGTTCTTTTTTATAAGCTGCACTGAGAGCTGGCAGGCGTTGGTTGTCAGTTTCAAACTGAACACGCCGGTATACGTAAGACATTCGGACGTTCATGTGCGACGGTACACGTTTGTCATCGCAAATTCAACTGAACACGGCAGCATACGTAAGGTATTCAGACGTTTGCGCACTGACTACACGTTAGTCATCGCAAATTCAAACGGAACACGGCAGCATACGTAAGGTATTCGGACGTTTGCGCACTGACTGCACGTTTGTCATCGCAAATTCAAACTGAACACGACAGCATACGTAAGGTATTCGGACGTTTGCGCACTGACTGCACGCTTGTCATCGCAAATTCAAACGGAACACGGCAGCATACGTAAGGTATTCAGACGTTTGCGCACTGAGTGCACGCTTGTCATCGCAAATTCAAACGGAACACGGCAGCATACGTAAGGTATTCAGACGTTTGCGCACTGAGTGCACGTTAGTCATCGCAAATTCAAACTGAACACGGCAGCATACGTAAGGTATTCGGACGTTGAAAGCTGGTTACACGTATAGTAGTCACGATTTCAAACTGAAGCACCGCCCGTGTTCAACCGTTTTCTATTTGAATATCTGGAGTCATTCAAGAGTATACATTTGAATTCGGAAAAAACGCGGCGAATTCAAGTTTCATACTCTAGAGTGACATGACGACAATCGGGTTTGAAAATTTTAGAAGATCTTTGAATACTTGAAGTATGCCAATCCGTATTCGGGCGTATACGGCCCGAATATTCGGCTTTTTGCACAGTGGATGGCTTTCGTCGCACCGAACTCATTTAATTTGGTTCGGTTTAGACTAGGCCTTAGAAAGAAGGCGCGATGTAGAGGACGTGGTCGTGAGGTCGCGCGTTGGCGAATCGTAACTTTTTCAGGCCCCGATTACATGGAGCGGGCTGGCTCGGATGGGCGGGCTGAAAACACAATCTCAGCCCGGTATTATATGAGCCGAGCTGGCCCGCTATAGTGAATCGTGGTTCGTTGGTGATAGTTACAAAATGGCGGACGCGCGAAACATTCGCAAGGCACTTATTGCTCTTCTACTACGGCAACTTGCGATGTAGCGTATTCTCTTCCAACTTCATGGCATATAGGTGCTCTGGATAATGTATAAGAAGTGTAATTCTTATCAAGAAGTGTAATTCTGACTCTTCAAAGCGAGACCGGGCCAGCCCGGTTGAGCGATTACATGAGAATTTTTCAGCTCGCTTTGCCGGGATCCCGGAGGGTGACTACCGAGATCTCGGCAAACCGGGCTGAAAATTTCCCATGTAATCGCGAGTCAATTTTTTACAGAGTTTCTGCAGACAGCCAAGATCTCGGTAGAAAAACTCAGCCCGTCCATCCGGGCCAGCCCGCTCCATGTAATCGGGGCCTTAGACTGTAGCTTCCGCGCGCAGGGATTAGTCAGCGCACGTGATCGCATCTTGTAGATAGATAGATGTAGCTCGATATAGTTGTGGGGGATTTGCGCCCATTTCCCAACAAAATTAAAATGGCCACCCTCCACTCTTAGTAGATGTTCCCTTCTCCGCTACTCATTCTAGCTAAATCGCACGTGCTTGCTGCATGCTTGTAACCGAGGGATATTTGTCGAACTGTTAAAAAAGCGCGCGCTGCATTCTGGTAGTCGTGGGAGACGGCTTGGGTTCCCAGAGCCCTGCATTTTGTGCGCATGCGTCGTCTCAATCTCGTTCCCAGAGCGCCAGCGCCTTCTATCTTCTGCGCATGCGTCGCCAGAAAGTGCAGGGCTCTTGGAACGAGATTGCATTTCTGAATGAAAAGCACGTGCGCTTATAGCTGGAATCGTCCATTCCAGAGGCATGTTGCAATATGGAAAAGGAAATCCAAACAATAACAGTGTGAAACCTATTTATTTACATTTTATACCGCTAACGAACTATATACAACTCAATTGCTATGCCCTACTAGAGCAAATAACATTATCTCATTTTTAATACAAAATATGCTACGGAAAATTAACCGTTTTACCACTCTCTGCAATGCATTACTTTGAAACTAAATATCGTTTCGTATACACCTTTCTTACGCAATAAGTTAGCGTAACCTAATCCGCTACGGTAGAGTTCGCTGGCACTACCCACCTCTGCGTCTGATGAGTCAAGTGTTCTGTCAGGAAGATTTGCCGAGGAATCTTGTCTCTCGTATGTTGAAATCGCTCAAAATTTACTTTCATTTGCCAGAGAGGACAAGCTGGAGATATCATATCCATATTCTAATAGTTTGCGCGGAATGATTTCTTTCGAAAAACACAGGGAAAAATTCCAAAGACATAAAGTAACCCAAAAGTTGAAAACTTAATCAATTTGAGGACACGAAGGGCTACAAGCCCCTTCTTCGGCGAACGTCCTAAATGGAGGGACATTTCTATTACGAGAAGGCTGGTTCTCACTGGAATGCAAGCGCAGACGCAAGGATATCAAACTCCTACATTCCCCTTTTGTGGTTCATACAAGAACTCAAGCGCGGACACAAGCGCAAGAAAATCGAGACATTGCGTTCCGTTGAGCTTGCGTCTAGTGTGAATCAAGTGAACGCAAGCAACTAATCAATGTTGATTTTAGGCTTGCGTTTCGTCGCTATGATTCACACTTGCCTTGCACTTGCGTCCTGCGCTTGCGTTCTAGTGTGAACCAGCCTTTATAGACGATTTCGCCTCCAGTGGCACTATGGGTAAACCACGGCACGATGGCAGAAATAATCCAGCTTCGTCCTAGGCTTAAAGGGCTCTCGCACGTTTAATATTCGTCCACCGTGGACTTAAAATAAGTAAAATTGTAACCATGAAAACACATGTACATTTGCCCGTAGTAACCAAAATAGTCCTCCAGATTAATAGAAAAACCTTTTAAGTGTTAGACAAATGCAATTCTAGGTTGTTTTGACCTGTTATCAAGAGGATGGAATTGGATTGCGATTTGAGCTATTTTCTTGTCAGAGAAGCGGCCAGCACGCGTGCGAGAGTCCCTTTAAGTTGGCCTCAAAAAGCACCTCGAGGGAACTTGGTCTCCATTGTTTTTGGGTAATTTTCAAGGCTCCCTGTGCTTGAGAAATAAATAACAGCACTTGCTGAAAATTGCTACAACAAAAGATACCCAAGCAGATCATATGCATTGCTGGGGCTCGTGTTAAAAAAATGAAACGGTAGCGCTAATACCTTGTTTTCCCCAATATGTTTAAATATCCTATCAAGCAGACGACTCTCATTTCTAACCAAGATTTTTTAAACCAGAAAATAATTACCTTATCTCTGGTACAGTAAAATAAAAATGTTGCGGAAAAAAAATGCGTTAAATTATCATGGTTTATGGACATTTTCCGCCCTTGGAATGACCGATTCCAGACATATCTGTACCTCCTACATGGTCAGTATTGGGTTTTTGGTCTCATTGGGAAGGGAGAGGGGAACAGAGGAGGGAAAAGTAAAGCCCTATTTCCATTCCTTTTGTTCCTTTTTTTCCCTGGGCTTGCCGCGTCCCAATAAGCAGGGCAAAACCAAATCAATATTTTATTCGACTTTATTTAATATTTGTTGAACCATCCATGTTGAATGGGGGTGTCAAACCAATTGAACTTTGTTGAACTTTATTGAACGACGATGTGATGGGCAGTTTTGGCAGCCCCATTCAACATCATTTCAACATGGATCATTCATCAAATGTTGAATTTGGTTTAACAAATGTTGAATTTAGTTCAACAAATGATGAATCGGGTTCAACAAATGTTGAATTTGGTTCAACAAATGATGAATCGGGTTCAACAAATGTTGAATTTGGTTCAACAAATGTTGAATTTGGTTCAACAAATGTTGGATTTGGTTCAACAAATTTCGAATGAAGTTGAATCAGTTGTTATTTTGGCCCGGCCTAACACTGAGAATGTTTTGCCTATTTTTCATTTCCAAATGTCACTGGTGAGGTTAATACAGATATTCTGTCTGAGGTGGTCATTATTGTTCCCGTCTTGGACTATTATACCAATGCTGTGCTGTGCTGCTACCTGAGCCAGTTATCAGGCTAGCTACGCTACTTGCAAAAAATCGGACGTTTCCTGGACAAATTTAACATGGGTTGTTAAAACATGGCTGAAGGAAATTTTTGCTGAAAAGTTAAATACCACTGAGACATGTATCACGTGACATGGATCGCGTTGCATGTATTACATGACAAGTATCACGTGACAACTATCGCGTGACATGTGTCAAGTATCACGTGACATGCACCGCATGACACGTATAGTGTAAATAGCCTCATACGAAGCGTGTCGCTGGTTTCATTTTCTCGGCTGCGAAGGAGACTACATATTTATGGCTCGGGTTACTTTAGGAAACAAAACGGATGGTGCTATTTCTGGACAATATCTATTGGTGCCAAATCTTTTGTAAGGAACAGACCATTAGATATTTTATGGGGCACCTTTTCTTGTTTACACGACAGATTTTGTGGCGAACCTTCTGGCCGACGCATTGTTTTTCCTTCGCTCGATTTCTTTCTTGGATTTGGAGACCTGCTCCATTTTTTTGTACACACACTCCCCTAAAATATCTAATGGTCCTTCCTAAGTAATGTTGCTCGTGAAGAAAACAAAAGCAAACGCCTTTCAAATGAATTACTTATCTAACGAGGTCTAGGCCACGTCTGCGAGTCTCGGACTTCCTTCCACTACCTTCCACAGCGTGGCTTCCTCCTCGTCGTCTACGCCCTCCGCTACAATCCCAACATTCTCTAAGCGTTCGGCGGCGTCCGATTCCTTTGCTCGCAAGAGGGCCTCTGTTCTTATCCATAACTGTCTGTCTTCTTCATCGTCCTGATTGGTGAGGTCATACGAGGAGTTATCCTGCCTCGTAGGGAAAGAAAAACTGCACTTAGGTGGATAGATAAGAGGAAATTTCAAACGGCTGTTGCTGCTGAATGGTTTCCCCGTCAGCCAATCACATGCCAAGTAAAACTACTTGCTGCTGAATGGTTTCCCCGTCAGCCAATCACAAGCTAAGTAAAACTACTTGCTGCTGAATGGTTTCCCCGTTATCCAATCACATGCCAAGTAAAACCACTTACACGCGATGAGCACGTCACTGTTTTTTAAAGGCCCATAGTCACCCGGGGAAATTTGCGCTGCTATTTAACCGCTGTGATTGACTGATAGGTCCGAAAGGGGGTTTCTATTGCATTGTTCTTCGCATTTCTCAAGTTCAAGCTGTAAATTTGCATCAACTTTCAACTGCGTTGTATTCTTGCGGCGTGGGTGCCCATGGGCCTTTAAGCCAAGCCAAGTACAATCATACACTGCGGCGTTTAGATCAAAATATGACTGGTTCATAGAAATGGCCGACCAATGAGAATGCAAAGAAAACGCAAATACAATAATTGTCGACAATCTGCTGAAAGCCGCTCCAGAAAGCGAAAAGCATAAGAATAACCAATTTTATTACTTGCCATACCACTAGAATATATACCGTTTCCGGGAAACGTTGTCACCCAAAAAGCCTATAAGCTTGAAGCGCAAAGGATAATGGGGGCAGCTAAACTGCTACTGTTTGGTCTGAATTCAGACAGTTATCGCAACCACATGTGAAATCATTTAATTTCAGCACATTTCTAAGCATGTTTGTTTCTAATATTTTACGGAAATTCAAATAAATATTTACCCATACTCCCTAGCGCACCAAGCTTTGTTGCTTTTTCCAGTGACAACGTAGCCCGGAAACGGTATATACCAACCACAACACATGAAAAAAGAAACTTGTTTGTACTTACAACATCCGTCATTTCCGTTGATCCAACACATTAATAGTCGCCTCCCCATCCGAACACAGACTATGACTATCCCCATTCTCATCGCCTTCAATATTAATAACAGGTGCACTGATCCTGTGCTGGCTTTCGACACTAACTGTCCTCTTCAGTTCCTTGCCGTTCACACTTACAGACTTGCTAGAGTTGTCGGAAATCCGAACGCGCACTTTAACAACGCTATCTTCCGTAAACGTCCGCACATTGTCGTTTTTATTTTCAGACAAACCAGTGTCTTGAGTCACTTTTGTACTTGATTCTATGATGTTTTCTTGGTTTTCTTCCCTTGAGATGCTTTTTATGATGTCTTCTGCACTATCTATCGGCTTCATGTGGCCCGGAGAAGGCGCTGGCTCTTCTGAATCATCGCCAGCATGATTGGAATCGTTGTCAAGAGAAGAGGACGAAGAGGCTGTCTCAAGTTTGGAAAAATTCTGAGGGCTCCCAGATCGCGCTTTTTGCAAAATCTCACTGACTTTTCGCTTGGTAGTTTCAACGTCAATCTCTTTCAGTTCCTGCAAAATAAAAGATTTTGAATTTTTTTCGAGGGAGCTAAAAAAAATACAGACGGGACGCATATTGGGTCCTGTAGGAAGTAGAGGCGATTTTTCTTCCTTCGTGTAGACCTACATGTTTATAACCATGTAACTGGATTCTAACAAGGACGTAGCCAAAAAAACATGGGACGAAAATGTTCAAATTTCCTCCAGCAAATGCAGTTATGCCGGAAATCTCCCGAGGAAGGGGGGGGGGGGGCGCAGCCCCCTGTAGCCCCCCTTGCTACACCCCTGTATAACGTTTTTAAGAGCCCTCGTCAACCACCACTTTTGTTATTGTTTTCATTTGGTATTAGAAGACAAATCATACTTAGTAATTGCTCGAAATAATTGAAATAACAACGTCTTATACCTGGTCTAAAATATCGCACTGCATTCCTTTAATCAGCCGATGGAAATGGATGTTTTCTTTAACTCATTACGTTGCTAGGTTAACAAAATGGCGGCTGCGCGAGGTTCTTCAAATGGCGAAAGAAAAAAAACAAACTCATTTGGGATTCTCTGACCGACCCCTACATCTAATAAGCGTGGCATGTTGAAAGTTGTTCAAACCAATTGGCAACGTTATATGCTCCGAAAACCGCGCCACGGAACTGTTCACTTTTCACAAATACTTACAAATCTACACAAATTGAAAGGCCCTCACACAGAAGTGACATGAACACTACACCCTCTAAACGCTTAGCCTGTGTCAGCCGCCATTTTGACAGCATCGCAACATACCAAGTCGGAGAAAGCATCCATTTCCATCGGCTGATTTAGAAAATAAAGGGCAATGTTCTCGATTGAATTTGGTAAATCAAATCTGAATCTTTGTTTTTAGATGTTTATTAAGAGTTTCTACACGTAATTCGTCTTCTAATATTAAATGAAACAAAATAACAAAGGAGTGGCTGACACGGGCTCTATAAGTATACGTTACATGCTACTCTACCAACCTGAGTCGGACTTGTAGAAGACTCTGTTGCTGTTTCTGTGTTTGGTGATCCTGTTTTCGCTTGTCTTGTTCTACTCATGATTTCTTCCACACGCTGAAAACAACACAATAGATGGTTTAAAAATTTTACCAATGTCTGGAGACGCTGAACAATTTTCAAATCAGTTGCAAAAGCTAAGTAAACGTTGGCACTTGTGAAGATTTGAATCAATTTACACGATGTCAGTCAACCTTAATTTTACGGATCTTTTCAATAATTTTGAAAAAATCAACATCATTCAGCACAGAGTGCTACGGGATTGAACATTTCGCGAAGTTACCTATGCACTGAGTGATCTAGACACTGTTAAACATATCGCTGAACAAGTTTCGTTGAACAAGTTTCGTTGTCAAATCTTATATTGACATTTTGAGCAAGTTTGGCCCCAGCTTAGAGGGATGAATTCTATCTAAAGATATATTTTCAATGGGATGAAAATAAACAAGCATTTTAATTGGACCTTCGAACACAACATTATTATAAAAACTACTGTTTTATAAAAACAATCTTTCAAATTTATTGTAGTAATTTTTCAGCATTTATTCTGCTCACAGATGTAGGGTGTCAGACCACTAGAGAACATTGATAAAGAGCTTTAATTGGTACTTGTTCTAGATTTTTTTTCTTATTCTCTCGCATTTTTACACCGCTTCCCCTGCCAGGTGTTTGTCCGACAACCTTAAAATTAGCTGGTTCCCTACACTTCTATTTGGCATGTCAGAAGGCATGTCTAGATATTAGAGATACCCACCAACTCATGCAGCCACGGGAAATCAAAACTGGTTATCAGGGATTCAAGCCCAAGTTATAATGGTTCTACTACTGTAGTAACTACAAAAAAAAACCGGCAAACTGCTTTAACTATAAAACCCGCAATATCCCACCTGGTTAATTAACCATTTGTGATACCAAGGAAGGGAGGAGAGAGATGATGTGAGAAACGACTGGAAGGGACAGAGAGAAGGGAGGGAGGAAGGAAGGGTTGGAGGGAGGAAGGAAGGGTTGGAGGGAGGGAAGAAAGGAAGGAGGGAAAGGAAGGAAAGACAAAAGGAAGAGAGAGAGGGAGGGTTATATTTTGCAATATTCGTGCTCAGGAAAGCAGAACAGAAAGGATAACAGTTCTTGTTGTGTTCTCGAAGGGAACGTTTCCTATAATCGTGTAGCGTCGAGTGTTTCTGCCTCATTTACATGCCTTTGAGGGGTGGCGAATGGTCCTTCGAAAAAACTGTTTTCTCACGAAATTTTAGGCGTTCTCGAATTCTCGGATTTTTAAATTTGCCGTTCTCGGATCTCGGAGTTTTTCAGGTCGTCTCGGATTTTCCAGTTTGTTGTGTTTACATGGCGAATCTCAAATCGAGTTCTCGATCTCACGGATTTTGAAAACGGCGTTTTCGGAATTTCTCGCATTGAAAATTCGCCACCCCTCCTTTGCTAGATGAGCGGTCATACGGGTTTTGCTAACCGGTTTGCCGTGACTTGTCCCTGTAAGCTGAACACAACACAAGTATGACAGGGAGTTCACGTACTTCACTAATCCATGCCATTTCTAATTTTAATTTATTCCTTAATCGTAAATACCCTCAGAGAATCGCATATCCAGACTCACAAATTGGTACGATCCACATGATAATCCACCAAAAATATCCCTAGAATAAGATTCCATGATATTATCTACATCCAGTGTCAATGAAAAGGTTGAAAATTTGTCTCAACTTCTTATTTTACAATTGTCCCTTTTGCGAGCTAAACTGCTAATAGCAGTGCTATGATTAGGATATCTTTCATTGAACACTTACCCCCTGCTTGCTTAAGGTTAAACATGTTAAATATAGGATAAACATGCACAGTAAATTAATGACACATCAAATTTGTTGATATAAAGATAGCACTACAATGTTGTTGGTGCATTAAAAGACCTAGTCTCCCTCGCAACCCGTTACTTGTGTCGGTCATGCAACGCTTCCCTCCCCAGTGTTGCGTGACCGACCCAAAGAACAGGCTGCGAGGGAGACTATAAAAGACCCTGTACCCGACTTACATGACACCTTTTTTAAGCTCAAAAAATTCAATGCAAATGTCATGTCCATTTCAGTTGTGAACTGAATCTGTCTTAATCTACAGGAATTTTAATCCATCCTGTGATGAAATAGTCCCTTGCTATTGCTAAAAGTACCAGAAATAAACTGGCAGTTATATTTTTTAAGCTCATTGCAGTATTTGATACAGTAAACAAACATATGCTAACATTGTCAAGTACACATTTTCAATAAGCTCCAAAAAGCAGAGCGAGTAATATAAATCGTGTAATAAACTTGATTATGCTGTAAAATGCATTGTTCTTTTGTGTGTTGTCTTGACAATTACTTTATGACTAATACACTGTTTCACCGGTTTGTGTAAAAAACTATTAGCCCAATACCAAACATTTGACAAGGTCAAATTATTCTTTATAATTAATATTCTGGCAGAGAAATCATAAAGAATACAATTCAGATTACAAAGGAATGCACACATCTATTACATGCTGTGCACTAAAAAACTACATCTCTTTCCTACATATGTTTTCCATTTCTATTAATTTCCCATTCAAAATAATCTCTGTGAGTTACTTCTGGAGCAAATACAATTCCAGAATAAACATCTTTTTGTAAAAATCTTCCAAAGAAATCTTATTAACATTATTTTCCCTATTGAAAATCCCTCTTACTCTAACTTTGACTATTTCTACCATAAACATAAAATTGTTTCTGAAACTGCCTGAACATTTGCCCTTGTTTACTAACAGTTTGATTGTAGTAAGTTAACAACTATTGATAACAACTCTTCAATGATTATTTTGTAAAAAAAATGTAGCTAGACAGAGTACTTTATAAAAGCAAGCCTGATTTTGTTTCATGGACTTCTTAAAACTAGCAAGTTCTTTCTTACAGATATTAGCTTCTTGCATAGCATTAGTATAAGTCAATCATAATATCCAGTAAGGAAGTGTACTTAACAAACAATAAACAGGTAAGGAACTATGTGCAAATGATGTCATAAAAAAGAATAAGCCAGAAGCATTTATATGCATGGCTACTTAACGTAGTGGACATTTATTCCTTTAATGGGCTAAAAGGAAACTCTTGTCTTTTCTGAGAGCCACTTCAGAAGAAGCCAAAAACTATTAATAACAGAAGTAATATTGTTTGGGTCTAAATCAGCATGAAACCAAGCATGCATGGCTACTAATGCAGCTGGATGTTTCACAAGTACGGTATGGTAGTTCCTTTAATGGGCTCAAAGGAAGCTCCTTCCTTTCCTGAGATCACCAGAGAAGAACCCACAAGCTATTGATAACAGAAGTAATATTGTTCGTGTCTACAGCAGCATGAAATCAAGCCAACTTAATATTAGACTGTTTGATACCTATGATCCAATCTGATAAGTCATAAGTTTGAATGAAACTTCCTATACAAATGCTTCACCAAGACTACAATAAGGGATGCAGGCACCTCTCTTTAGTAATTTCACCTGCAGGCATCCCACTTAATTAAAACTCTACGATCAGAGAGAATAAAATATGTAAAAATTGTCTTCTGGTTTTGAAGGATTCAAATGCCATTAATTGTACACTTTTCAAAATCAAAAATTGACAAATTTGCCATTGAATGCAATTTGCACTTATGCTCCATAAAAACTGCACTTATTGTGCAGAAGTAGGAAGTTTCACTTGAGGTACATTTACGAGTACCTAACCTTACCCCTATGTTTGGGGATGGGGAATGGGCACTATTGTTTGAAGACATTGCATGACTTGCCTGGAATAATACACTGCATGAACAATGAGGCTGCCAAAGGGAGACTCATTAAAAAAGGAACATACTAAGCCAGAAAATGTATTTTTTTCAATAGCTCATCAGCATGACAAGTAATGACTCTCACGCAAAACGATGAGGCAAAAAAAAACCTTACTCTGAATGCAAATTCTTGGAGCAAAACAAATAAATAAAGACACATACTGGTATCTTATCTATACATTGAGGAAATTCATTAATGATTGTTGGGAAGATTAAAACTGAGGATTTTTTTTCAAAAGGCATATAACATGATTATTCCCAAAAACAATAAATTTATTAGGGAGAACTGAATATACACTATTCCTCTAACATTTTGAATCCAGCATTTTAATTGCCATTTTGGAGTATAGAGTAGAGTAAAGCTTAAAAGAACTGAAAGCACTAGAGTGATATTTACTAACAATAAATTAAAATAGGAATTCTAGCTCAGGGATAGAAATTTTACCAGATGTTTTGTTTTTATTTGCAAAAAAATCTTGACTAACATTGTACCCCATTCTTTGTGGTTATCATTTACTTGTGCACTAATATGTAATTTCACTATGATTTCTACTAATTGGTAGCCCTTTAAGCAAAAATGTCTCTAATGCCATTTTAAATTGCAATATACATGTACACAAAAAGATACTTCTTTCACTATGAGAGAAACTTTTAAAAAGCAATGCTTGCTGAGCAACAGCATGACGATAGAAGTATGTTAGCCATGTTGACAAATCCTTAAAATTGGAGACATCTGTAATGACAAGCTAATGTCTGAAAGTTCTCTGATAACATAAACATTAAATGATTAGAATATTGAAAGACATCTGATTTTAAAAATATAAAAAACATCAACTACTACAGTGTTAGTTATTTCTTGTATTCAAGAAATTTTCAGAATTTAAGAGATTATATTAATATTTAAATACCTTACAAAATGAATGAAAGTCAGGAAAAATTAAGTATTGGAGAAAACAGTGCAATCATTGGAAATCTACTGTAGGGGTGTTCTCTAGAGTATCATGCATTGAGCAAGTTAGTCCTTTGAAATTAACGAAATTAACGTGATTAGACAGGATTTCTGCCTTTTCAAAATATTATATCTTTAGCAAAGAAACAACATTAACCTACTGGACAGGTACATTTTACGGATGAGAGCATTTTTGTCAGGTAATATGCAATCAATTGTATTTTCATTTATATACAGTATTGTGTCTGGGCTAATACTGTAACTAAGGTTTAGTGACCTCCATGAGGATCACTTTTCTAAACAAAGTCTAGCCTTGGCATTGTATGTTTTATGCCCATTTTCATTATTCAAAAGAAAACCTGCATGAAATTTAAAAGTTAAATGACTAGTCACAACAAATTATCACAACAAACAATATTCATTTCCTGAATACAGCTTAGAAAAACTGAAAATATTTGTGTGCTGCTAAGCCTATTGAAATATTTTTGGAGATCTTGGAAAATTGATTTTGCAGCCAATATTTTAAATGGCATCATAAAAACACTCTTGTCCATTCATAAAATCAACAAATGCATCATCCACTCGGCTGAATATTTAAGATGATGTTTATTCAGGGGTTTAAAAAAGTTTAAACTTGTTTTAAAATCACATCAGCGAGTATGCAGGTTAGGTTTATTTTAACCTGTTTAGGAATTTAGCGAACCATGGATTGCATGAGGTACTATATGGTTGAGGCTCAATAGCATATTCAAACAGTTAAATTAATCACCAGTCATTAGCATAAAGTACCCAAGTCATATATGACTCCCCTCTAGGCATCCTTGTAGTTATTTACTTTAATATTCAAGTGTTTTGAAAGGTGTTTGCAAGCCAAAATACTTTGAGAATACTAAAAGATTTTGCTGATAATATATAAGTTCAGTGTTATTTTTTCAAGATGAGTAAGTGTGAAAATCATCCATTTACTATTTAGTTGATAAAAGAGAGGCATTAGAAATCCATTAAAAAGCAAAACATGTTCAACTACCAGTACAATTAATATCAAATGCCTTATAATTCCAAGCAGAGACAATATGTAGCAAGCAGCAGCAATTTTCAAAATGAATCCTAGACAACCGATATCATATTAAAAATACTCTGATATCACCTTTTCTTAAAAACTGTACATCCCTTCACTTGGGGAATTCAAGTCTCTCAATCTAACCATTGCCTTATGAGTTTTATAAATCAAGACTGAACAAACAGTAACCTGTCAGTACATACCTTTCGTCTTTCTTGCCGTTCAATTTCTTCTTGCTTTCTCCGCTCTTCGTCCTCCTTTGCTTTTCTTTCAGCTTCTTCTCTTGCGATTTTCTCCTGCTCTTCGCGAGCTTTTCTTTCCTCTTCCTTAATTCTTAGCTCCTCTGCTTGCCTCTCGGCTTCCTCAAGATCATGTTGTTCTTTCTCCTCCATTGCCTTCTGCAGACGCTCTTCCTCCTGTTGGTGCAGAAGCTCCGCCAGCTTTCGCACCCTCTCCTCCTCTTGACGCATCTCTTCTGCCAACTTTTTCTCTTCTTCTTCCTTTCTAATTCTTTCCTGCTCCTGCTTTTCCTTATCAAGTTTCGCTTGCCGTTCTGCCTCTTCCCTGGCTTTCTTACGCCTCTCTGCTAATGCCTGCTTAGCAGTTGCTTCATCCATTAGCCCTGCCTTAGGCTTTGGAGCTTCTTTATGGTGCTTCTTAGGAGAATGCAGCGGTGATCTGTCCATTCCTATATGGTGTAATGCACTTGTTGAATGTGCCTTTGTGACAGTTCTAGCTGGCGCTAACGAATCACGACTCTTTGTTGTAGAGGGTTTATTACCCTGGGGCCCATATAATGAGGAGGGTCTTGATTTTGATGCAGAGGAAGGCCTCTGGAATAAATTACCAGCACTTGATCTCCGTGGGGCCTGGTCTAAATTGCTTTGAGATGCTGACTTAGCTTTGCCTAATGACCCTTTAGCATTTGGTGCAGGGGTCGAGGAAGGAGACTGCTTGGGGCTGGAATCAGACGACATACTAGACATACTTGAATGCCCAGGACTTTTTGCAGGACTAAGAGACGTGCTACCAGCACTACTACCAGTTACTGGTACTGTAGCTTTCAAAGGTTTTGGCAATGCTGAAGGTCTTTGGACGTTGCTGGCACTAGCAGGCCTTTTTAGGCCTTCAGGCAAATTTGGCAGCTTTCTCCCAGTTCCTGGCCTTTGCTTCGCCGTTTGCTGCTTCATAGAATCCCATTTCTGCTTCTCTTCTTCTTCTTTCTGCCGCCTTCGCTCTTCAAACGCTTGCCTTCTTTCCTCATTTTTGCGTTTCATTTCCTCGGCTTTTTTGTCTCTCATCAGCTTGACTTTATCCTGTCGTTGCTCGATTGAAACGTTTGTCCTCGAACTCAAGTTATCCACAGAAGATGACCTAGATCTAGAGTTAGATGAACCCTTAGCAGCGCTACTTGGTCGTGAATTTGCTGTCTGGGCAACGGACTCTGTAGATTTTGCCAGCTTCGTTTTGGTTGTTTTTGTAGGCGATGTTTTCGACGTAGCGCTTGCACCAGCTATAACACAAAATCGCACAAAAATGAGCCTTGATTCAAAGCATAGGAACAGAACACAGAAAAACAAAGACATCAAATAGAGCGTCAACGCAATATGATACCTTTTTTCGCCCGGAAAGCCTCCATAGACATTGCGCCTTGATTTGTATTTTTAGAGTCTGCCATGTCAACGTTATTAGGTGTGTCGAAAACCAAGACGATTCAAGCCCAAATTATGTCGGTATTCTCAATTTTTAGGTGAATAATTTATGCCATAAGACTTCTAGCTATATCTTGGAAGCCGTTCAAGCCATTTCTTTGTCCATGTAGTGATTTTTTCACACTTAAAACAGTCACCGAAGTCGCGATTGCAAACACACACATATGAATGAATTTTCTGACTTTGCAGTGCAATATTCTTGCTCGTCTCATTTATAGCCAATCAAATGACGGTATTTTGTCACGTGACAAGGGCAAAAATGCTGCTGTACAAAATGACCGCATAACCTAAATATTGAGCCGCCATTTTGAATTTATTGCGACGGTTTATTCAAATGGTTTTGCCTCTTCTGACAAAATGTGATCAGTGTTCATTTGAGAATTCAAGAGAAAAATAGAATTTCATAGACGAGAAAGTTCTGCATTGTTAATAGATTTTCCGGAAGTTTGATCTGAAAGAACTTTTGATTTGTTGCAAGCCGGTGATTTTTTCTTTATTATGCAAATATTAGCCAATCACGTTTTAGAATTTTATCACGTGATCTTAACCCAGCCGCTGACTTTTGTAGGCTCAAGCGGCTTGGACGCCATCTTTGATTTAGGTTTTTAGCGCGTGGATTTCTTAATTCGAAATTCTAGCGCTGAAAATCAGATAAATCGCGTAATATTTTACTTCGTGGCGACATGGAGACGATTTTAGAGCAACAAAGGCGGCTCCATGAGGAGCGAGAAAGGCTTGAAGAAGCCATGACACAGGAAATTCTACACAAGATCAATAGAAAAGCACAGGTGACGTCCCGTTGATGTGTAGAGCGGATTTCATATGACAGTGTAGTACGTGAATTAGATTATAGTAGTCCTATAGTAGTCATGAGGAGTAAAATACAAAGTGATTACCAATTACTCACACCAATGATACGAAAAACGCACTATTTCTAGGAATAATCTTAGAGATTTTAGTGAAATCACACTAGTGAGTGGTTTCTCTATAGCCTACTACTACTAAAAAAAAACTGAAAAACTAGCTTATCTACTAGAAAAATAGACCCCTACTATTATTCATCTCCCCCTCACTGCTTTGCATCTCTCTAAACTTCGCATAGAACAAGGCTATTGACCCGGACCACAAAAACTTAAACTGAAGTATCATATTTTGTGTGTTATAGGGTAAAGAACAAATAAATGCAGATCATCGAACAAGGAATCTATTAGAGGTAAACTTATGATCTACCTTAGTCTAAAGGTGCGATCAAATGGTGATCAGAGCTAATGAGAGTTTTAACTATCATCCACTCTCATCTACACTCACAAGAAGCGATCAAACAGTCACAAGAAGCGATCAAACAGCGACCATAACATCTAATATTCCCGACCTGCTCCCAGTCTGGCCTGATAGCTCAGCTGGTAGAGCATCGGATGTACAATTCCGGAGGTCGTGGGTTCGAATCCCTCTATGTTGTTATGTCTATTACCAACCCCTCCAAATAGTGTTTGTCTTTGCTTATATAGAGGTCAGTTGATGCTGCAGGCTCCATGGTGAATCTGTATGATGACAAGGACAGGTATGCAAAACAATGTTCTCAGTGTTAGTACCAGGCTGCGCCATTGAGGCATTCCCATATTAACTGGAAACAATGGGATGGAGGGTCGGTGCCATTTAAGCAAGGCAGCAGCAGTAAGGAGGTTCCCATGGCAACTGTACCATGGGTACACCCCTAGCACTGGTCAAACTGATTTATCAGTGGGAATTGTACTTACCTATCATCACCTGAGGAGGGAGGGTGGGCAAGTGAGCAACCCTTTCCCCATAAGCAACATGCTAGCAAGCACATGGGTTGCAATGCAGCAATTTTTAGCTGTAACATTAAATTCTTGTCTTTTGACATTTCGCTCAGAGCATCAAAAACTTTGTTCAATTTCTTGCTCAGGATTCTCAGAGCAAAAATAATAGATTTATGTTTACTTTAGATGTTTCTCAACTTTGCTGTTGTTTTTTGTCTAGTCTAAGAAAAGAGGAGGTGTCAGCCTTGTCAGGACCTAATGAGTTTGCAGAATTCTACAGCCGACTAAGAAGTTTAAAGGAATATCACAGAAAATATCCCAATGAGGTGAGATCATGGTACCTTTTGGCAGAATTGGGCAGCCAGTAATACTGTAAGCACTTCAAGTGCCTGCAACAAGCCTTGCAGTGGCACAGCTGTGTCACAAGAGTTGCGGTTTAGTATTAATTTATCATCATGGAGTAATTGTGAAGGACTAAGTGACAGCTCTGAAAATTCATGGCAGAAACAATCTGAGCAGTGTGTTTTTACCTTCACTGGTAAATGTTGCTAAACTGTTTAAAGAGCAGACTTTGTAAGACTAGGCAAGTCTACTACACAACATTCAAATGGTCATAGTAAACTCCTTTCATTACTCAAATGCCCCTCTCATTGTCTCAGCGAGAATAAGTTATGGGAAAGGTCAATTTTGACCGAGACAGTGAGAGGAGCGAAGAAAAGAACGCGGAAGCGCCAAGCGCATGCGTGATGTGATGACAACGTACGTCGCCGAAGGGGAGGAGGGTGGGCAAAATTCATTCCCAACACCCGCGTCCCGACGTTGGTTTTTGAAAAGACCACGATATTGTGAAATCTACTGCTTAAATCACCCTGAGAGTGTGATAAATTACGTAAGACGTTACCAGGAAGGAATGCAGGGAATAACACGGGATAACATTCTCGCGTAGCGCAATTACGAGGGAATTTCAGTAATGAAAATAGTAAACTCCTTTCATTACTCAAATGCCCCTCTCATTGTCTCAGCGAGAATAAGTTATGGGAAAGGTCAATTTTGACCTCGCACGTTCGATACACTGCGAGCCGAGCCTTGGCGCTAGACAAAAACCGTTCACAGTGGAGAAAAACACAGCGGAATCAACAGAATAACACTGTATCCTCCCAAAACTCAGAGGAAGGGTCAGGATTAAAATGAATTAACAAATTTCAATTGGCAGTCTTAATTGACTCAAGTAGCAGGCCTCGCGCCCGTAAATACGCCAGATTATAAAGTAAAATAAACCGGAACATAAAGGACGGACGCAGCACCTGCTAACTAAGTTGAATCACTCAGTGGCATTAAGGCATGCCGCTCTAAAACGAGGTCCTGCTTTTTTGTAACTTTAAAAAACACAAATCCATCCTAATCTTCAAAATATTAAATAACCTTGCCCCATCTTACTTAAGAGATCTCTTCATTAACCGAACCACACCGTATACCCTAAGAGACCATAAAACCAAATTAAATCTGCCCAAGCCTCGAACAAACTACCTTAAAGGGCGATCAGCTACGACGGGGCTTGGCTCTGGAATTCTCTGCCCTGCGATATTCGTACCGCATCTTCTCTTGGGCAGTTCAAACGAAAAATTATGACATACCTATGACATACTATTCGACTCCCACACGGCAATCTTGTAAATCAGTATTAATATGTATTTGTTTTATCCATTACATGTTTGTATACTACTGAAGATTTTTACCGTGTATAAATAAAACGTGTATGTATGTATGTATGTATGTATGTAACTTCGTTATTTTTCAACGAAAATCTTTCAAACTCAGCCCACAAACATGTTTTGGAATTCTGATTTCAATTAAGTCGTTGTTGCCATGGTAACGATGTCACATGACTCTCCATCCGCCATTTTGGATGAAATGTTTAGCGCCCGTGCAAGTATGTAGAGAAGATGAAAAATAGAAATTTCTTTTCTGTATAATCTTTCTATCATTAGTCTTTCTGTAAACCTAATTGGATATCGTGGATCATGTTTTAATAAAGAAGTTTTTTCACAATATCATATATTTCAAAAGCACGAAAAATCTGATAATTTCTTTTTTCTTGAGAAATTCCAAGATATCCAATTAGTTTCATTTGAAGGAAGTTGTCCTGTATCTAAATATGTGTTTACCTTTCAATTTCACATTTTTCTGTGTATCTTCAGAGGGTCTAATTAAAAAATCCAAGATGGCCGCCACCGAGTCACGTGATAACCGTTTCCATGGTAACGAAATGTGTCAAAATAAAGCTCTTGTTAAAATTATTGTGCTGACCAATTCTGATGATGATCCATACAATAGAACACGAGTTATGAAGAATAATCCCGTTTTTCAGGCGAAATGGTTTTGAGCCATGCCTTAACGCCACTGAGCAAGACCGTCCGAAGACAGTATGAGGGTATGTTAACGAACCCCTATGGTAGCGACAAAGGTAACAGGGACTACGAGAATTTAGCATAACCACTGGACGAAAAAATGGATTCACTCATGCGTAATGTAGTGGTAAATGTGAAGTGAATTCCATATTTGCGCATCTTCGCATACATTTGCGCAAATGAAATTTTCGAATTCGCATCATATTTACCATCATACAAATTTGGTGAAGACCGCTTTTACATCAGATTTGCTCGGTTTACAAAAGGGTATGCAAACACGTATATTCGCATCGACTTTGCTTGGCGGTAAATATAACTGTAACAATCGCGTTTGCTTTATGTTTGCGGAATGTTTACGTGTGCCAAAGTTCAATGTTAGACTATGAGCAAATGTACTGCAAATACTAGCTTGCATTATCATTACACAAAGGCAAATTTAATAGAGAATATCATGTTTACATCCCGGTTTACATATTGTTTGCACCGTTCATATTCAAGCGTAGTTCACGGGATAACCAGTATTTATTTGCAAAATGAAATATAATCGAACGTACAATCTATCTGATCTATTGTCAATCTAAGATCCTCAAACAGCACTGCTTTGTGGCAGTCCAGTAACTTGAAGTAAAACGAACGAGTTTGTGGGTTGGCGGTCGTCCACAAAGACATTTATCTAAACAACACTCTGACACGAAGCCGAGATTTGCATTTGCTGCCAAAATTAACAATAATTCCACCGGAAATTATCAAACTGATACAGTTAAAATGCTGATAGTAATTTATAAGCTTTATTTTGTGCTGTGCGATCAGAAATAAAGCAGGAATACCTGTTTAAAGCTTTCCCGGTTTATACCTAACTGCGCAGCGGAAACAAACATGGCGAATGCGAAGTCGAATCGACTAGAATAAGTTTCTCAGGTTTTCTGACTGCACAACTCAAATCAAAGCCTATAAATAACTAGCAGCATTTTGACTTTGTCAATTTTCGGTTGAATTGTGTCTACTTTCGGCAGCAAAAATACACGAAAGTTTCTTCACACGAGTGTTGTAGATAAACTTCTGTGGCACATAAACCCGTTCATTTTACCTTGAAATATAACCGTCCTGTCCTCGCTGGATTGCCACAAAGCAGTGCCATATGAATGTCCTATTGCTTGTGAAATTAGCAATCCTTTACATGAGGTACTTTTGTTGCGAGTTCACCCCTGCAAACGCAACAATTTACGTGATAAAGTTCTATGACATACGGTCGAAAGTCTGCCTTCAATGGCGCTCAAATTCGAATGAATACAAACCGTCACTCGATCAGAGTGGAAACCTAAGCCATACTCCAGGTCACGTGGGATTATCAGACGTAAACCGGACGTACAGTGTTGCTAGCAGAGCGCATTCGAGGCAAACATCGAATTAGCTTAACGTTAGCATCGAATTTGCGCGGTATGGTATATTTGATATTTGACTATAGTCGAGCAAAACTGGAGCAAAGATGAAACATATTTGCTATGAAACAAACATGCAGCGTATATGATGCAAACATACACGAGATACACATTCGCCTTCTCAACTAAAAGTGTAGCAAACTTTAAACTTTACTTGACAATTGCTCAAGAACTAAACTTCATGATTGCTGCCATGTTTGCTCAAATTCACATTCGAGGCAAATTCGCATCAAATATGCTCGCACGACAAACCTGAGCAAATCCATTATTTCGTCCAGTGAAGCGAACAAAAGCGGGAAATTAAATTTGGCGTTGTTCTTAAATAAATTTTCCTAATTTTTAGCTTACGCTAATGTTTAGGATGGCGCCTTATAAGGTCTTATAAGCGCCTTAGGTGGCCGGGGGCCCTGACAGATAATGCTTAAATAAAAACAACATGCAATACAACACACCAATAAGATAATTTAGCATTACTTGAAGCCAGCAAACCGAGAAATTGAATTTGGTAGTTTCAAAAACACCCAAACTAGTAACAAACCAATCAAAGAATTTAGCATACTAGAAGCCAACAAAGCCGCGAGAAATTGAATATGGCGGTGTTTAAAAAAGACCCATACAACCAATCGGAGAATTTAGCATGACTATGAAGACAACAAGCCGAGAAATTGAATTTGACGGTGTTTTACAAAAACACTCATATAACAAACCAATCGAAGAATTTAGCATTACTATGAAGCCAACAAGCCGAGAAATTGAATTTTGCAGTGTTACAAAAACTCTAATATAACAAACCAATCGGAGAATTAGCATTTACTATGAAGCCAACAAGCCGAGAAATTGAATTTGGCGGTGTTACAAAAACACTCATACAACAAACCAATCGGAGAATTTAGCATTTACTATGAAGCCAACAAGCCCAGAAATTGAATTTGGCAGTGTTACAAAAAACTCTAGTACAACAAACCCCGATCGGGGAATTTAGCATTTACTATGAAGCCAACAAACCAATCAGAGAGTTTAGCATTACTATGAAGACAACAAGCCGAGAAATTGAATTTGGCTTGAATTTAACAAAATTCAATTGGCGGTCTTAATTGACTCAAGTAGCAGGGCTCGCGCCCGTAATACAGTAGAATAAATCGGAACAAAAAGGACGGACGCAGCACCTGCTAACTGAGTCGAATCAAAACCGTCCGGAGACAATATGAGGGTAGGTTAACTGTATGTTAACGAACCCCTATGATAGCGACAAAGGTAACAGGGACTACGAGAATTTAGCATAGTGAAGCGAACAAAGCGGTTTGGTGAACATGCACCAAACCAATCATAGAAATTAGCATTACTTGAAGCCAGCAAGCCGAGAAATTGAGTTTGGCGGTGTTTTAAAAGCACCCATATACTAGTAACAAACCAACCAGAGAATTTTTGAAGCTAACAAGCCGAGAAATTGAATTTTGGCGGTGTTTCAAAAACACCCATACAAACCAACCAAAGAATTTAGCATACTAGAAGCCAACAAGCCGAGAAATTGAATCTGGCGGTGTTATACAAAACACCCATACAAACCAACCAATCGGAGAATTTAGCATTACTATGAAGCCAACAGGCCGAGAAATTGAATTTGGCGGTGTTACAAAAACACTCATACAACAAACCAATCGGAGAACTTAGCATTACTATGAAGCCAACAAGCTGTGAAACTGAATTTGGCGGTGTTACAAAAACACTCATACAACAAACCAATCGGAAGATTTAGCATTACTATGAAGCCAACAAGCCGAGAAATTGAATTTGGCGGTGTTCAACAAACCAATCAGAGAATTTTAGCATTACTATAAGCCAACAAAGGCCGAGAAATTGAATTTGGCGGTGTTACAAAAACACTCATACAACAAACCAATCGGAGAATTTAGCATTTACTATGAAGCCAACAAGCCCAGAAATTGAATTTGGCAGTGTTACAAAAAACTCTAGTACAACAAACCCCGATCGGGGAATTTAGCATTTACTATGAAGCCAACAAACCAATCAGAGAGTTTAGCATTACTATGAAGACAACAAGCCGAGAAATTGAATTTGGCTTGAATTTAACAAAATTCAATTGGCGGTCTTAATTGACTCAAGTAGCAGGGCTCGCGCCCGTAATACAGTAGAATAAATCGGAACAAAAAGGACGGACGCAGCACCTGCTAACTGAGTCGAATCAAAACCGTCCGGAGACAATATGAGGGTAGGTTAACTGTATGTTAACGAACCCCTATGATAGCGACAAAGGTAACAGGGACTACGAGAATTTAGCATAGTGAAGCGAACAAAGCGGTTTGGTGAACATGCACCAAACCAATCATAGAAATTAGCATTACTTGAAGCCAGCAAGCCGAGAAATTGAGTTTGGCGGTGTTTTAAAAGCACCCATATACTAGTAACAAACCAACCAGAGAATTTTTGAAGCTAACAAGCCGAGAAATTGAATTTTGGCGGTGTTTCAAAAACACCCATACAAACCAACCAAAGAATTTAGCATACTAGAAGCCAACAAGCCGAGAAATTGAATCTGGCGGTGTTATACAAAACACCCATACAAACCAACCAATCGGAGAATTTAGCATTACTATGAAGCCAACAGGCCGAGAAATTGAATTTGGCGGTGTTACAAAAACACTCATACAACAAACCAATCGGAGAACTTAGCATTACTATGAAGCCAACAAGCTGTGAAACTGAATTTGGCGGTGTTACAAAAACACTCATACAACAAACCAATCGGAAGATTTAGCATTACTATGAAGCCAACAAGCCGAGAAATTGAATTTGGCGGTGTTCAACAAACCAATCAGAGAATTTTAGCATTACTATAAGCCAACAAAGGCCGAGAAATTGAATTTGGCGGTGTTACAAAAACACTCATACAACAAACCAATCGGAGAATTTAGCATTACTATGAAGCCAACAAGTCGAGAAATTGAATTTGGCAGTGTTACAAAAACTCTAGTACAACAAACCCATCGGAGAATTTAGCATTTACTATGAAGCTAGCAAACCAATCAGAGAGTTTAGCATTACTATGAAGACAACAAGCCGAGAAATTGAATTTGGCTTGAATTTAACAAAATTCAATTGGCGGTCTTGATTGACTCAAGTAGCAGGGCTCGCGCCCGTAATACAGTAGAATAAACCGGAACAAAAAGGACGGACGCAGCACCTGCTAACTGAGTCGAATCAAAACCGTCCGGAGACAGTATGAGGGTAGGTTAACTGTATGTTAACGAACCCCTATGATAGCGACAAAGGTAACAGGGACTACGATAATTTAGCATAGTGAAGTGAACATTGAATTGTTCAACAACATGCACCCATGGCCATGCAACAAACCAATCATAGAAATTAGCATTACTTGAAGCTAGCAAGCCGAGAAATTGAGTTTGGCGGTGTTTTAAATGCTCCCATATACAAGTAACAAACCAACCAGAGAATTTAGCATTATTTGAAGCTAACAAGCCGAGAAATTGAATTTTGGCGGTGTTTCATAAACACCCATACGACCCATACAAACCAACCAAAGAATTTAGCATACTAGAAGCCAACAAGCCGAGAAATTGAATCTGGCGGTGTTACAAAACACCCATACAAACCAACCAATCGGAGAATTTAGCATTACTATGAAGCCAACAAGCCGAGAAATTGAATTTGGCGGTGTTACAAAAACACTCATACAACAAACCAATCGGAGAATTTAGCATTACTATGAAGCCAACAAGCTGAGAAATTGAATTTGGCGGTGTTACAAAAACACTCATACAACAAACCAATCGGAGAATTTAGCATTATTATGAAGCCAACAAGCTGAGAAATTGAATTTGGCGGTGTTACAAAAACACTCATACAACAAACCAATCGGAAGATTTAGCATTACTATGAAGCCAACAAGCCGAGAAATTGAATTTGGCGGTGTTCAACAAACCAATCGGAGAATTTAGCATTACTATGAAGCCAACAAACCGAGAAATTGAATTTGGCGGTGTTACAAAACACTCATACAACAAACCAATCGGAGAATTTAGCATTACTATGAAGCCAACAAGCCGAGAAATTGAATTTGGCAGTGTTACAAAAACACTCATACAACAAACCAAAACGTCTGAGAATTAAGCCATGGATCGTGAGGATTAAGAGCCATGAAGCTTCGGCGACGTACGAACCAACATCAAACAAAATTCATGACCAAGACACCCGCGTCCCGACGTTGGTTTTTGAAAAGACCACGATATTGTGAAATCTACTGCTTAAATCACCCTGAGAGTGTGATAAATTACGTAAGACGTTACCAGGAAGGAATGCAGGGAATAACACGGGATAACATTCTCGCGTAGCGCAATTACGAGGGAATTTCAGTAATGAAAATAGAAGATCATCCTGATTAAATATTTTAATTTCAATAACAGGTGGCAGAACCAATGCAAATGGAGTTTATTCGAATGAAAGAGACAAGAGAAACGAATGCAGAGGACAACCTGCGTGAGTATTGATTACTATGATACTATGTTTACCATTGGTAAAAAATGGGGAATTTCTGTTGGGATGCCAATGGTACAGTCAATATGTTGGTTATTCTGGTTGGGACGAGTGTAAAAGCTTCAGAGGTCCCTCCTAATTTCTAACAGCTACATTTGCTTATGTGAGCCAATATTCTAACAGTGATATCTTTACAAAAACTTGTCAATTTTGTCTCATCTACACAAGCAAATAAAAATTGTCAAGGAAACTTGACCGTGTAGATGCACCAGCAATTTTCATTGACAATTTTTCCTTGACAATTTTTATTTGCTCGTGCGTCAACAGTTGTACATTTGGCTCGTCTACATGGTCAAGTTTCCTTGTCAAGGAAAAATTGCTTGTGTATATGATGCTTTACAGTAGGACATTTATTTTTGCAGAAATGGTGGAGTTCTCAGATGAGGAGGGATATGGAAAATACTTGGATCTTCATGAAGTTTATGACAGGTTTCTCAATCTCAAAGGAATAGAGGTATGTCAGATTTATCAGGGCTTGTCATAGTGTGGGCAAAAAAAGCAAAATAGGACTGCAGATTTTGGCAGGCAAATCATGTGAGAATACATGTTCAGCTGGGAAATGTGGAAATTTGTGAAGCTAAATATCAGTAGAGCAGTGGCTCCCGAGCAGAGCTATACTCACAAAAAATTGAAAAATACTCACTCCCAAAGTGAAAACACAGGTTTTTATTATGCCTAAGTGAAAAAAGTGAGGTATAAACTTTTTAGAGCCATATTTACTCCTGTATTGGGTACATTTTCGAGTGTCCAACGCCTTACTTTTGCTGCCTCTGTTACTAAACATACATACTTTAGAGTGTCTGGTGGGTTCTATCTTTGAGCACAGTCTTCTCTTACTAATAAAAGTTGAATTGAATTGAATTGTACACAGTATGTGAAGTGCACATCCAGGAGTTATCAATTTATTATTATACAACTGTGACATCATTTTACCATATAAAGTCAAAATTGAGTGCAGATATGGAGCCATATTACACGGCAAAAGCTGTATTACATGGTTGAAAGCAGTATTACACTGCGCACGCACTTGAAAGGCTTCCCGATCATGTGCTAGATAGTCAATTAAATCATGTACATTTTCTAGTGAATCTTGAAAATAAAAATAAAATGTTTTGTTCAACATTTTACTCGTTGCTTTCATTTTTCCTCACTCCTGCGGGGCTCAGAAAAATACGTCCGCAACTCGTACAATATCTGCCCGTATTACTTGAAAAAACATCTAATAAGATTTATTTCATTTCAGAAACTGGACTACTTAACGTATCTGGATACTTTTGATCGTCTTTTTGACATCCCAAAAGATAAGAAAAATATGGAGTACAAGAGGTATATATATCAAATTGTTTGTTTTCTAACTTAGTGAGAAAAACTGATCCTCGACATGATTTTTTTCTTCATATTTTCATATCTTTATTATTCATTTATCATATCTTCTTTTCAGATATTTGGAGGCCCTTCTGGATTACTTGTACAGCTTCTGTACCAGGGTTCAGCCCCTTTATGACATTGATAAGGTAGTTTTCTCTACAATACTGTCATTTGCAATCGTCCATGAAGCATGACACTACAACACTAGGTTTTGAAAAGTCACAGACATTTGTCAATCAGAACTTTTTGTTTGGTTTGTGAAACTTGAGCATCATCTTTCATGCTGAAAATTTTTAGTTTCTGCACGATAATCTCAGTTTTCAACAAAATTCATCTTTAGTTGAATAAAACCCAAAATGTCCACAGATTCTGCAAGTTTGCTTCGAATTTGATTTGTAACTTAAGTGAGTTTCCCACAAGAAACAGGAAAGTTTGCATCCCTGCACGTGCAGTTTAATAAGCAAAACAAAAAGTTTTGATTGACAAGTGTCTGTGATAGAAACTTTTCAAAACCTAGTTGCAATGTCATGCTTGGCGAAAGATCACAAACAGTGTAATAGTTGAGCATTAGTTTTCTTTGTATTGCAATTATTATGATCAATTGATTTTTTTTCTGGAATCACAGCTGGATTCCAGCTAATGTATAATGATTGCCCATGCTCCATGCCTAAACTTGTGTGTTGTATTCCAGGAGCTGAGCAAGGTGGTCGAGGAGTTTGAAGGGCAATGGAGTCAGGGGTTATTCCCTGGATGGCACGTAAGTTGACAAGAGTAAAAATTTGTGAACCACATGAATGACCAAGGATATCAATGTCCAAAGATGCAGGGCTTCAAATAAAAAAAAAAATCCAGTCGAAAATTTGTGACAAGTTTCAAAATTCAAGTCACATTTCCTGAAATGTTAGTCGCAAAAATTGAACTCGCGCCCACAAGTTAGACAAGAAGTGAGTTGACTCACTGACAAAGTTTAGTCGCAAAAGAGAAAAACTTAGTGGCAAAAGCGACCCCCACAGGCGCAATTTGCAGCCCTGAGATGCGCTAGTGAAAGCAATCACAGAGGGATTACACCAATTCTGATTATAAGGTTACTGGGAACCTTTGTGGGATGTCCTCAGAAAAACAATCAAACACATCCTTAGTTTAACCAAAACATGTCAACCTATATATCGCTCGAAAGCTTATAAAATGGGCTATGGCAAAAAGAAATAACTTGATAAAATCAAATGCATTGAAAAGGATTGATAAAATGTTTTGGTGTGCAATTTTAGGAAGCTAACACTGTTGAACTGCTGGACCATGACTCCCAAGTTGTTTTAATCCTTAAATGGTGTTTCTCAAAAATCGTGTCTGTGTTTTTTTAAATTTTGCTTATTTCAAAAGTTATGAAACATTAACAATTTTAGAAAGTAAAAATGCTATAAAATTTGGCCTTGGAAATTTAAATGTAAGTTAACCTTAAAACTTAAGAATGATTACTAGTGTAATTGCAAATTGCTCATGACAGTCATCTGAAATCTGCTCTGTGAGCCCTCACTCTAATTTGTTCATTTTCCTTTTGCAGAAAGATGCCAGCAGTGCTATGTCCCATTCCAGTGCTCATCTTGACCTGTCTGCTTTCTCTTCACCTGAGGTAAGAGGCAGTTATGAGTCATGATGCAGACAGCTCTTGCCCAAAACCATGTCATGGATACAGCTGGGACCTCAACTCTCCCGCTTTTGCTGGGAGTGTCAAGATTTTTTGCTCCATCTCCTGGGGAAAAAAAGGACTGCCATACATTTACTGTAAATTCTCCCAGGAGAATTTCATATTGAAGTCCTGGGGTTGACGTCCCTGATTCGTGTGATAAACCAGGGCCCTGTTTTTCAAAACACCTGAAAATTCTCAGTCTAAAGATATTCCCGGTTTTACGATGAAAACTCAAGCGTAAATTGGTTCCCGCTACAATGATATAGATACGGTCTATTTTAAAAAGGTAGAACAGAAACTTAGTAATCATGCAAAGCTACAGATTAGTTGTACTGCAGTAAATTACTATTAATAAAGTATGTGTTATGCAGCATTCAATGACTATGCAATAAAATCAGTCCTTGCTTGGAAAGTTGATAATTAACCGGACCCTGATATAACAATATTTTCAATTGCCTTGCCTTAATATCATTGAATCGGGAGAATGTTTACAACAATATCCCGATTTTATGATACATTTTTGCAGTCCCCGTGGCATCTTGTAAAATCAGGGTCACTTTTTAGACCCAGGAATTCTGGGCTGTTCGAGAAACAGGCCCCATGTTTGTTTGGTAAAGGTTCTAGCTGCCAGTCAGTAATCTTGGTCAGCATTGCACATGGAAATTGAGAAGAATCACCCTTTAACCTGAAAAGGGTTTCTGGGTTTCTGCCAAATTTCCCTTGACTTGTTGGAGTTTTGAACTCTACTGGGGAGGGACCACAACACTATCCTGTGCAGTGTTTGATGTATAAATGCTGAATTATTCAATTCCAAGAATTCTTATTTTAGTAAGAGTAATCTTTTACATATTATTTTGTCATAGGAGCTGGCTTCTCTTGGTCTCGACCGACTTAAACAAGCCCTTCAGGCTCTAGGACTCAAGTGTGGAGGGTAAGTCGACTCTTAGAATTTCGGATTTATAGGGCTGTTCACACGCACTATGTTATTAATGTGCCAACCAGAGATCGATTGGTTCACAGTACAAAGGGTGCGTTTCAATCTACGGTTGGCACATCAGCATTATAAATGCAGTTGTTGAAAACAGTAAATAGCGTTATCCCTTCATTCTATTTTCCATTCAGTTCGTACCCGTCAGTATTGTTGCCCTCTGAATGCTTTTAATCCCTGTCATTGCTGGTTTCCGTTCTGGCTGTTGTAATTGTTGTCATCTTGTGGCCCAATTAAAGACTTCAAATATACTTCTTTCCAGCACATTGGAGGAGAGAGCTCAACGATTGTTCTCGACTAAAGGTGTTCCTCTAGAGAAACTCGACCCTTCACTGTTTGCCAAGTCACGCACAGGAAAAAGCAAGGGAACAAGGTAGGAAACTTGAGGAGCCTCGGTCAGCGGCGCCATTTTGTCAGCCTAGCAACATATTGAGTCAGGAAAGCATCCATTTCCATCGGCTGGTTTAGGGAATGTATTGCAATATTCTCAATTGATTTTGGTAAATCAAGTATAAAACTTTGTTTGAAGATGGTTATGTTGAGATTTCTACACGTAATTCAAATAAAAAGTTGACTGTGGCTCTCCAATGAGCTCTGTTAAGCATAAACGACTGCGCCACCTAGAACTGATACTGGACTGAAGATACCTTTCACAGTTACCGAGATACGACTCTCATGCAAAACAACACTACTAATTGATGGCTTTTCTCATGGAGTTTCGATACACTTTGAAAGCACTAGAACTTCGGAACGCTCCCCTAACCTCATATCAGCCATGCAAAATCTTGAGGTAATCGAGCAGTAGCTTCGAGTCACCATGGTAATTAATCCTGGATTAGTGCTAAACCACTTTCGAGCAACCGGACCCAGAGGTGAATTTCGACTAATTCATCATTTTATCGTAACTGCAACTCACCGATGATAAGGTTGACCCTTCCGATTCGAGCGTTGCGTGTGGGCCATTCCATTTTTAGTCGCACCCCCCCTACAGAAGAAGTTTTCCTAGGGGGTATAAGCAAAATGGTCATTTCCGAGGGGTCAAACCGAAAGAAAGGCTCTTCCGTGGGTTTCTCCAAGGGGGTACAATAAGAAAAAGCTTCTTCCGTGGGTTTTTCCAAGGGGGTGCAATAAAAAATAGCCTCTTCCGTGGGTTTTTCCGAGGGGGTGCAATCCAAAAAGGGCTCTTTTTTCCGAGGGGGTTACTAAAGAAAATGAGCTCTTCCGTAGGGGGGGTTCGGCCCTGTGAAGGAGGCGTTGACCAGGCACTGATAAAGACCTTCATTCTCTTGAAATGCAAATCAGTATTATAACGCTAACGAGTTTCACGTCCATAACAATGCAAGGTCAACCTCGGGCCTTCAAACAAAGGCTTTTGCCATGGAATATTCCTACCATGAAGGAGTATGGATGTTTAAAGAGCCTGTTTCAGCCGCTATTTTGACAGCATAGCAACACACCAAGTCAGAGAAAGCATCCATTTCCATCGGCTGATTTAGAGAACATAAAGCAATGTTCTCGATTGAATTTGGTAAATCAAATCTGAAACTTTGTTTTTAGATGTATATTTAGATATTTCTACACGTAATTCGTCTTCTAATATCGAATGAAAACAAAGGAGCGGCTTACACAGGCCCTTTAAGCACATTCGTACCACGGTAAAAGTTTGCCGTAGTACGTTGCGAGTCTCTCACACCACCCTCTTGTGGAAATCATCACGAGGCTTGCCTTTGCTTTTCACAGGGAGACATCCGAGAAACAGAAAGAGCTGGCTTCTCTGGAGGCTCAGTTGTACCACCTCAGTGAACTGTTAGGGGTAGGTATATGGAGTTGTCAAATATTCTGGTTACAGTGTAATAAAAGGCTGGGGCGGGTTCCAAGAAAGTCGGTTAACACTAACCTGTGATCAGAAAATTCAATAATTTATGCGTTTCATTTGTCTGGGATTGACGGAGATGTTCGGGAAACACAAACCATACCCGACCATCCCCGACAGTTCCTCATTTTGCTCGTGCGTCTGTTCTGTAATGGATGCACAGATGACGTCATAGCGTGCCATGAACAACAACGTACGCTATGTCATGACGTCATCTGTGCATCTATGATAGTACAGATGTGTGGAACAAAAGTGATTTTTCTGATGCTGAAAATCCAAAACAGCGCGCGCATTTCAAACTCGGTTTTAGTAGTGTGCGCGCACTATGACGTCATGCGTGCGTGTGTACTGTAATAGCACACATCCTGCCAACCAATCAGAACACGCGTTTTACTAGTGTTGTTGTATAAACACGGCCTGTCAACCAATCAGTGCGCGGGTTTTACTAGTGTTGTTTTATAAACACGGCCTATCAACCCATCAGAGCGTGTTTTACTAGTGGTGTTGTATGGTAATTGTGCTAACACTATAACCTTTTGAATGACTCTGGCTGTGACTAACTTTATTGCATCTTTTGTAAACACGCGCTTTCCTTTAGGAACAAAGACAAGCCACCAGAGAAAATGTTGAAAGAAAACAAGCCCGAACATCTGATGAGTTGGAGGTAAGTTAACTTTGCTCCAACAATACTGACTTTTCCTTAAAGTTCTTCCATAATAGCTTCCGCTAGTAACTGAAAGGGATGTCAGTTACTAGCGGAAGCGGTGTAGTTGCGAGGGCACTTTTCTCCCTTTCGTCTCCTGGCAAACGGGAGGCTAACAGATTCACTGAGCAACAGTTGAAACCCAATAATAAAAGCGTGCGTAGCGAAGGGTAGGTACAGAATAATGCCTACACATACAGATCTTTGAAACAAACTACATATACTTTTACTCGGGCGCAAAGTTTCAAAGGGGTCATAAAATTTGGTCCTTTTTATTTACTTATTAAGTTAACAAAGAATTGTGGAATACAGGAAAAGGCAGAAACGTCCCCAAGTTTGCATTTGCAACTTTGCGCTCGAGTGCGTAACCATAAATCCACTGCAGCACTAAATTATTTTTGATGCTCCATTTCAGGAGGAAGAGGAGCAAGATGAAGGTCATGAATCCGAGTCAGATGATGAGGAGACGGTCCTCTATAACCCCAAGAATCTACCACTAGGATGGGACGGCAAGGTACACAACACAACGTCTTCTAGTCTAGGTCCCAGAGCGGTACGCTAGGTCCCGGAGGGGAACGTAGGTACCACTTGGAGGATAGACATCCTCCGCACGCGCATCGTACTTTAGTCTAGTCCCCAGAGGGGTAACACGGGTACCGCTTGGACGAGAGACATCCTAAGGATTGTAAAACGTCTCGTAAAATGTTCCCGGGGTACACTCGGGGATGTCAAAGTCAGTAAGGGGCCGACCATTTAACTTTTGAGGGGGGGGGGGCTTTTTTGTCAGTGCAATATTTTTTTATACCTCTGTTAAGCGGTGAGAATTTTTTTTCCAATAAGAAAGAAGGGTTTTAGTCACCATTTTGCTGTGCAGGAATTTTTTTTTTTAAACTTGGCAACTTGTCTCGCAGCAGCCTAGTCCCAGAACAGAGAAAGAATTTGTTTAGAGTTCTTGGCAATCTGGGCAAGCTTCCTGTGGTAGAAGCGCGCGTGTGGTAGAACGTGACGTCACAGGAAAAGCCTGAGCACGCGCACATTCATTCAGCGGTTTACCTATCACTGCATACGAGGAACGCCTGGGAACAGGCTGGTCTCGCAGCATTGCGAAACGTAGAGCTCGGATCTACATTTTCTGAAATTTGCGTTGCGAGTTTTAAGAAGAATTTCTTGTGTAAATGTAACAGTACTGATTCATGTTTTGTATTTTTACTGATGATTTGTCTCTATTCCCTGCAGCCCATACCGTACTGGTTGTACAAGTTACACGGATTAAACATTAGCTACACGTGCGAGATCTGCGGAAAATACACTTACAGGTAAACATCAGATGGGTCTACTATGAGTCAGATAGATTTACAAGCAGGCCGCCTGCGCGCCTAAGCTACAGACCAATAAAATTTACGATTTGTATCGCGCGCACAGTGTCACCACCACGCCCCACGTCCCCGTCACCCTCCCACATGCGAAACATATGTCTGCCTGTACGTGAAAGTCGGGCGAAAGTGCGAGTTGCGAATTGCTGCGAGTAGGTATCTGATGCTATAATAACGAATACGCTCAAATGGATGTAACCTGTTTTTTTCAGAGGTCCGAAAGCTTTCCAGAGACACTTTGCTGTAAGTACGAATTGAAGCACAGGGAATTTCTGCAAAAGCCCATCCATGGGAAAAGCTGAAATTCCCAAGGCACACGCATGGGAACTGTTGGGAATTCACATGGATAGCCATAGGAGATCCGAACACTTCCCATTCTTCTACCTTGAGAAATTCAGCTTTTCCCATGGATGGGTTTCTGTAGAAATTCCCATTGAAGATCAACCCATTCAACAACAATCTAATGAGGAGACGATTTAGGTCACTACTTTAGACAAGTCGTGCTTACTTCGTCCCCTGCTTAGTTTGTTGTTAAAGGGTTTCATTTCTGAAACCCGCTCTATCCATGAAAACAACTTGCCATTATGATTGACAACAAGCAATAGGAATGCGTAGAAAGCACATGTCCAGGGCCCGATAATATGAGTATATGGTCACCAATGGCGACTAAATTTGGGGGCTTAGCGACGAACATTTTAGAGCTATTCGCCAAATGACACCCCATCTTTCTGAGTTCAGCTGAGATCCACGTTTATGTGGCGACTAAATCTTTGTATTTGGCGATTAAATTTGTTAAAGATAGCCTGTCACGTAACTGCGCAACTGTTCTGCGCATCTCAAAACAATGAAGTATCGTCCCGTAACGATGACCAGCGAAGGCTTAAAACCTCGAAAACAATCGTTCATAATCTCGATCCATCGGACCATTCTTTTTAACTTTACATATTCTTAAATAGGTATCTGATAGGATGGTCTAATTAGTTTTGCTGATGAATCAGGGCGATCGCTCCTGGAACATGCGCGTATCGTGACAGGCTCCCTGTCGGGCTCTGAAGACTGATCTCGACACTCAACTGAAATCCGCTCTCCCACAGTAAAACATAGACTTTTGGAGCGCTTTAATCTTATGTCTTACTTTATTGTGTCTATAGGAATGGCGACACGCTCACGGAATGAGATGCCTTGGCATTCCAAACACGGCACACTTTGCTAATGTCACACTAATAGAAGACGCCGTAGCACGTATGTATTCCATTGTTTGTTTTACTCTAAGGCCTACGGCAAACGTCTTGCCAGAGTCGCGCCGTTCTAATCCGAAACAATAGAAAGTTTTTGATTATAAGGCATAATGAAGCGGCATCCTTTGAAAAAGGAAGGGTTCGGCAGAAGAAGAACGACTGAAGTTCGGCGTTTGCCGTAGGCCTAAATCTACGCCGGCTAAACTAGGGCACATGTAGCGCGCAACATTTGTGTCCTGCATGTTTCTCTGAGTGGCTAAACTAGGGAACATTCCACGCGTGTGACTCGGGAACACAACATGTTTCTTGTCTGGGGAAGAAACATTTTATTGTGTCCCGGCTACAAAACTTTTCGCGCGCGTGTTTCTCGCGTGGCTAAACTGGGACACTTAGAGGAAGCATGTGTCCGGCTACAATGTTGCGCGCTACATGTGTCCTAGTTTAGCCAAGTCATGAATTCCCAAGTCATGAATCTCAGGGTGGTAATGAAGAAATTGACTGGAATTCCAGGGTGGATGGGGCAAACCCAGAATTTCAGAAGATGTGATATTAACAACAGTTCGTCATCGGATTCATTTCAGTATGGCAAAAGCTCAAGTCTTGTAAAGCAAAAGAGAGATGGCTTCCAGAGCAAGAGGTTTGTTTTGATTCATTGGATTTCAAATGAGTGACGAAAAGTATTTGCATTTACTTTGTATTGTCATTGGTCCCCCACTTACGTCAACCTACTTGGCTTGTGATTGGCTGACGAGGAAGCCATTCAGCAGCAACTCGTATTTTCTCTCGTTCATGATTGGCTAGGTGTATTTGGTCTTACTACCCGTCACGTGCTCACCGCGTGATAGTGATTTACTAGGCGTGTGATTGGCTGATGAGGAAGCCATTCAGCAGCAACTCGTATTTTCTCTCGTTCATGATTGGCTAGGTGTATTTGGCCTTACTACCCGTCACGTGCTCACCGCGTAATAGTGATTTTACTAGGCGTGTGATTGGCTGATGAGGAAGCCATTCAGCAGCAACTCGTATTTTCTCGTTCATGATTGGCTAGGTGTATTTGGTCTTACTACCCGTCACGTGCTCACAGCGTGATAGTGATTTTACTAGGCGTGTGATTGGCTGATGAGGAAGCCATTCAGCAGCAACTCGTATTTTCTCTCGTTCATGATTGGCTAGGTGTATTTGGTCTTACTACCCGTCACGTGCTCACCGCGTTATAGTGATTTTACTAGGCGTGTGATTAGTTGATGAGGAAGCCATTCAGCAGCAACTCGTATTTTCTCTCGTTCATGATTGGCTAGGTGTATTTGGTCTTACTACCCGTCACGTGCTCACCGCGTGATAGTGATTTTACTAGGCGTGTGATTAGTTGATGAGGAAGCCATTCAGCAGCAACTCGTATTTTCTCTCGTTCATGATTGGCTAGGTGTATTTGGTCTTACTACCCGTCACGTGCTCACCGCGTTATAGTGATTTTACTAAGCGTGTGATTAGTTGATGAGGAAGCCATTGAGCAGCAACTCGTATTTTCTCTCGTTCATGATTGGCTAGGTGTATTTGGTCTTACTACCCGTCACGTGCTCACCACGTTATAGTGATTTTACTAGGCGTGTGATTAGTTGATGAGGAAGCCATTGAGCAGCAACTCGTATTTTCTCTCGTTCATGATTGGCTAGGTGTATTTGGCCTTACTACCCGTCACGTGCTCACCGCGTAATAGTGATTTTACTAGGCGTGTGATTGGCTGATGAGGAAGCCATTCAGCAGCAACTCGTATTTTCTCTCGTTCATGATTGGCTAGGTGTATTTGGTCTAACTACCCGTCACGTGCTCACCGCGTAATAGTGATTTTACTAGGCGTGTGATTGGCTGATGAGGAAGCCATTCAGCAGCAACTCGTATTTTCTCTCGTTCATGATTGGCTAGGTGTATTTGGTCTTACTACCCGTCACGTGCTCACCGCGTGATAGTGATTTACTAGGCGTGTGATTGGCTGATGAGGAAGCCATTCAGCAGCAACTCGTATTTTCTCTCGTTCATGATTGGCTAGGTGTATTTGGCCTTACTACCCGTCACGTGCTCACCGCGTAATAGTGATTTTACTAGGCGTGTGATTGGCTGATGAGGAAGCCATTCAGCAGCAACTCGTATTTTCTCGTTCATGATTGGCTAGGTGTATTTGGTCTTACTACCCGTCACGTGCTCACAGCGTGATAGTGATTTTACTAGGCGTGTGATTGGCTGATGAGGAAGCCATTCAGCAGCAACTCGTATTTTCTCTCGTTCATGATTGGCTAGGTGTATTTGGTCTTACTACCCGTCACGTGCTCACCGCGTGATAGTGATTTTACTAGGCGTGTGATTAGTTGATGGGAAGCCATTCAGCAGCAACTCGTATTTTCTCTCGTTCATGATTGCATGGCTAGGTGTATTTGGTCTTACTACCCGTCACGTGCTCGGAGCGTGATAGTGATTTTACTAGGCGTGTGATTGGCTGATGAGGAAGCCATTCAGCAGCAACTCGTATTTTCTCTCGTTCATGATTGGCTAGGTGTATTTGGTCTTACTACCCGTCACGTGCTCACCGCGTGATAGTGATTTTACTAGGCGTGTGATTAGTTGATGGGAAGCCATTCAGCAGCAACTCGTATTTTCTCTCGTTCATGATTGCATGGCTAGGTGTATTTGGTCTTACTACCCGTCACGTGCTCACCGCGTGATAGTGATTTTACTAGGCGTTATTGCACGGCCCGACATGACGACCATATGGTCGCAAATGGCGACGAAATTTTAAGCCTTGGCGACCAAACGTTTAAAGCTAGTCGCCAATATGTGGCGACTAAATATTGCTTTTTGGCGACTAAATTTTTGACCAGCTCCTAGCGAACAGCACCTAGCGAAAAAATGTCGTCACCTCGCAGGGGAGGCTCTGGTCACAATCATTTCAGGGCCTTCGCTGATTGGCTGATTTTGGGGCATGCGCAGAAAGTTCTTTCTCTCATTGGCTGTATGCGTCATGGCTGTTTTTTTTTATTATAAATTCCTTACGAAAATTTACATGCAATTTTGACAAAAACAATTACAATAAACAATTACAATCCTAACGTCCTTCTAATTTTACAACTTAGAGCGGATTTCACATGACTGTCGTGAAAACAATTGCAATTGAGCAATCACTAGCCAATCAGAATCGAGAGAAATCACCACTTGCTCCTAAATGGCTTTTCTCTCAGCCAATCACAAGCCGAACCAATTACTAAGTAATTACACAATTGTATTTACTACAGAATTTGATTGGCTGAGAAAAACGAGTAGCCAATGAGAACGCAAAGCAATCGCAATTACATAACAAGTGTTGACAGTCATGTGAAATCCGCTCTATTGCACATGGCTGTTACCAGAGAGTCTTCCTCGCGAGGTGACGAACCGGGGAGCTCTGGGTGTGAGAATGCACCTCTTAGAAAATCTGGTTACTTGCAGTTCTGAGATTTCTTAACTTTTTGCTGTGTTCTTTTTCAGGAAGAGTTTGAGGATTCTGCTGGAAATGTCGTGAACAAGAAAACCTTCGAAGATCTAAGTAGACAGGGACTGCTTTAAAAAATACCCAGTCATCCACTCCGTGTCATATTTCGTTCGACATTTGAAGACGAATGATTTACAGAATCCTCGAAATAACCTTCTACACATAAACTTTGCCAAATTAAGTCGAAAATACTGCACTGCATTCTCTAAATCAGCCGATGGAAATGGATTCTTTCTTTGACTCGGTATGTTGCTAGGCTGACAAAATGGACGATGACTGAAGCTTTTTAAGTTTATCGTTTTTTTTTAAATAGACGTTTGAGCAATCCAGAAACGCCTGAATTGAAAACATTTTAAGACATTTTTTTATGAAAATGTTTTCAATCTCAGTGTATTATTCGTACTTAAAACTTACTGCGATTTTCATAATTCTGCGAACTCCCACTTGAGATTTGCGAACGCCAAACTGCGTTTTGGCTTCCGTCAATCAAACCTTGTAAGTCAAGTCCATGCAAGTTTTCTGAGTTTGGTTTGCATTTTACAGTGAAAAATTGTGTTTTGAAGCCTAGATAACTCCTATCACTTCACAAGATCTATGACAGCCTTCGTGAAATCACCCATAGGTGTTCACTCGTTTGAATCGCCGTATTCACACTAGAGACGGAAAACTCGACTGAGACGAATTTCTCGTCAGAAAAAGTTCCTGCTTTATGTCAATTCTGCTCAGAAACACTTGCTTGTTATCTCTCTAAAATTTCTCTTTCAAAAAAATTGTTATCACGTGATCACAGAAGAACAGGGAACCATATTCAAGGCGAGAAACTCGTCTCAGACGGGAAACTCGTCTCTAGTGTGAATACAGCTATTGACGGAAGCCAACCCGCGGTTTGTTGGTCGGTGTACAGAGTTCGCAGAATTATGAAAATAGTAGTAAAATTTCGCTATCTTTATTCTCATAAACGTTTTCATTTAAAATAACAGCAGGTTATTTGATGGAAATAATCTGCAAAGGACCGGGAATGGCGTCTATTTAAAACCAGAATGTAAATAGCTGTTGTGACTTTTTAAGTACCCTGCGAGCAGAGCTTTCTTTCTGTCAGGTTTTTAACATTTAGCGAAGTTAGATGAGTGTCATGTATTCGCGTAGTTGACAACGCGCGACAACAAAACCGCAAAGACTAGCAACAGAACGCGAGCGAAATAACAGGGAAAGGCCTTTGCTAGCAGGGTACTTTGTACGGGTGGAAAACGGAGTGACATGAGCTCTTATAAGTCAATAGCCCAGGAGACCGAAGGCTGGTAGAATGGATTATTTACTAAGAGGCCAGAAAGTTGAGAGGTGGCAAACCAAAAGCAAGTTTTATAGGTTATTATTTGCCATTTTGGAGCGAAACTTTTCACTATATCTTCGTTGATAATGGACCTCTAGTGGTATTTGACTGAATAAAACTGGCTACCTTTCATTATTGTTATGTGTCCCACAGAGCTGTCAGAACAAGCCGGCGACCGCCGAGTTCGAACCACTTAACTTTGTTAAATGCAGTCTGAAGCTCACCTCATTGTTTGCGAAAATAAAAGAAAAACTGGAATCCTTGAAAATCGCAAAGCTAACTGTCTTGTTGCTTTGAAGCTACGAAATTTGCATGTCGGCCATCAGTTTTTGTTTTGCAGCCGGCTACATTTTACTACTTTACTTACTATTTCTACTTCAAGACATTCTGACAGCTCTGGTCCCATATATTGTGTTTTCAATAAAGCTAGTCACGCAGAAAGAGAAAAGGTACAAAGCTTTGGCCGGACGGTGTTGTGGGCATCATAATTTGGCATATAATTTGAGTAGCGTTTTCAATTTTTTTTTTGCTCGAAATACCGCAATCGTAATATAATGACAAGAGAAGTTCGATTATCCAGACAATTAAATCTTGTTGAAGCTAGGTTCAGCCGTGCCATGTGATGGGACCATAATTCCATGCGCCATGCTTGGTACCTTTACGCTTTTCACGTGACTAACTTGAAAACATCATATACCATATCTGTAGCTATAGAGCGGTTTTTGTATGACTGTGAAAAAGTTACGTCGTGTGTGATTGGCTGAATGTTCACAAGAATGCGAGGTTCCGTGCCGTGCCGTGTCTAAGCATTTTGATTGGTTGATCAGCTATTTCACGTGATGTGATTGGCTGAATGTTCACGAGAAGGCAAGGTTCCGTGCCGTGCCATATCTAAGCATTTTGATTGGTTGATCAGTTATTTCGCGTGATGTGATTGGCTGGATGTTCACGAGAAGGCAAGGTTCCGTGATGTGTCTAGGCATTTTGATTGGCTGATCAGTCAGTTAATTGTTCGCGCGATGTGATTGGCTGAATGTTCACGAGAAGGCTGTACCTTGTGTCGTGGCTGTACCGTGTTTCGTGCCTTTTCACAGCCATATGAAATCTGCTTCATACCTTAGTGCGTACACTGTCACTGTTTTGTCATTCACTGGCGCACTGGCTTCCCTCTAGTCTCCCATGCAGCCTCCTACACGGGAGCCACTGCGCAGGAGACTAGCTCCCGCCTTCTACTGAAACGTTCTAGAACCAGAAGACAATAAAATATTCCAATAAGCAGGAGTCTTTGTTTTTAATTGTAAGTGGTGTGGTGGTGGCCTATTTATATTTATTATTAGAAAATAACACCTATTTTATATGGTGAATGTGCGCATTCTGATTGGTTAAAAGGCGTGTTTGTAAGAGACCTGAGAAACACGATTGTCACGCAACGCTGTCGCGCGTGTGTATTTTATTTTCTAAAAGCAATAAAAGTACTTTCCGCTTGCTCTCTGGTTTCTTACAAACACTCGGGGAATGTTGGTCGAACTGATAAAACTTGAAAGACACTCGCCAAGTTTTGATCAGTTCTCCCAACATCCCCCTCGTGTTTGTAAGAAACCAGAGAGCACGCGGAAAGTACTTTTATTGCTTAGGTATAAACCTCAGTGTTTTACAGGGATTTCTGCCACTGAGAAAAACCGTATATTTTCACATTTGAAAATACGATATTTTTACATGTGAAAATATCAGCCAATATGTTTTCTTCCTCGTGGCCAATAAAAGGCGCTTCCCTGGAGCATGCGCGTTCGATATCAATGTGAACACTCGTAGATAAATTCCATATCTCCGCGCGCCCAAGTATTATTCTCTATATATTTTTACCCAGAGGACTACAAACGTTTCCTATTGAAAAACAAATCTGCGCCCTCCTGTTCAGGACCGCTGGAATTCCCGGGTGCAGCGGATGATTAGAGCAGCCTGGAATTCCAGAGGGGTACCCTGACAATATGGAATTCCAGTGTGGGTAAAACAAATTACAGGGAAGCCAAGAAGAAATTCACCAGAATTCCAGGGTTGGTAGGGACAGTCGGAAATGTCCAGGGTGGGTGGCTGAAGCTGGGGTCCCCACACAAACAACGGATGCGAAATTGCATACAGGGTTGCAGGGGACTTGCAGCTCGATCCTATTAATTAAGCATAGAGCAGATTTCGTATGACTGTGAAAAGTGCCGCGAAAGAGTTGTACCGCGCCGAGACCGTGACCGCGCCGCGAATACGCGATTTCATTCCAGGCCAGGCCAGCAGGCCAGGTTCCGTACCGCCACCGCGACTTGATAAGAATTACACTTCTTATGCATTATCCAGAGCACCTATATGCCATGAAGTTGGAAGAGAATACGCTACATCGCAAGTTGCCGTAGTAGAAGAGCAATAATAAGTGCCTTGCGAATGTTTCGCGCGTCCGCCATTTTGTAACTATCACAACGAACCACGATTCACCATAGCGGGCCAGCTCTCGGCTCATATAATACCGGGCTGAGATTGTGTTTTCAGCCCGCCCATCCGAGCCAGCCCGCTCCATGTAATCGGGGCCTTAGACTCGCAAGCAGATGGGGCTTGGATTTATTTTCTCATCCCGAAAGACGTGAAATTCACGTAGCAACACGGAAGAAATAACGATTTTGAGCGTCGCCAGCACTGTAGCTAAGTCTCACCCGCTACGGTGAAGTTCACTAGCACTTCCTATCTCCGCATCAGACGCGAAGGTAGGAAGTGGACTTAGCATATTTGCTACTTATTAAATGTCATTTCCTCGGCTGAAACCCTCATTATTCTCTCATCAAGGTATTAAAATATTGTCTGCGAAAAAGTCTCCTTTTAAACTGTTTTGACTCTCTTGTGTAATCGCCAATTCAAATTTGTGAATGAAAATAACCTGATTTGATGTTAATTTTTCTGTCAAGCTGTGTGAATTGCTTCGTTTTACAAAAAGTGTACATGCAATTATTGAATATCAATTTTGAAAAATAAAAATGTTCTTGTTGCCGTCGGCTCGTCTGGCTAAAAACGTTCCAGCGCATCACTTCAAAAATAATAAATGTTTACTGATCAACTTTTTCCTACTCAAAACACTTTCCTTACTGTCGACATATCACGTGTAACACTCGAGTTAAATATCAAACAAAATTATAGGTGTCCACCATGCTTGTTTCCTGCGGAAATCGCGCGCGTTGTTTATCTTCGCTCGCGCGCGCGCTCTTTCAAGGAAAAAGATGCGAAAGAAGACTACAACAGCTACAGTAAGGGACGTTTTCATTTTTTAACCTTTGGACGTTTGCGAAAACATTAACACTAATCTGGTCTGTATGCGCTATTGTTATAGTAAATATAATGAAAGTTTTCACCCGGGCCTTTCGTTTCAAAAGTTTCCGGGCCCCGATCCTCCCCTCCCTTCACAGTTTTTTAGCCAATCGTCACCCGTGTTCTAATGAGGTTCCCATCCTCCTGAGGTCCCGGATGACCAGACAGAATATAGTTGTTCGAAGGGAAATCGGGATTTCAGAGCTGGCCGAATGGGAGCTGAAAATACGCCTCTAAAACGAATGTTTCCAACGAGAACTTCATGAAAAGAATAAGAACCAAGGTTTACGGAAAGTTTTCCGAAAGCAACCGAACCAGCAAAGATGAAACTACAGTTTGGGAGCGCCTGAAACGCGATGACTTTGTCATCTCGAAGGTAGCACGCGAAATGTTGTAAACAAGTCAGAACTCTGTTGTCTTCTTGCTTTCATCATGCAGCATTTATGAGCTCTGTTGACTTGACTTTTTGCTGTGGTTTTCTTTGTTTCTTTGCAGTCGTTTCGGTATGGTTTTCCCTATCAGCCGACATGCCTGGCATATGATCCAGTCCAATGTATTCTAGCCATTGGAACCTACTCTGGTGCCTTGAGAGTGTATCCTTGCACACGGAAAATTTGATTTCATGCAGAAATAATACCCTTTTAGTGACCAGAGCCAGTATGCAATTCCTAAAAGCTCTTATAGCACTTATTACCACTAAACTAGGATATCTTCTATGAACTCAATTATGCAACAGTTTCAAAGAGCAAAAAGTATGAGGGAAAACTTGGAGGTGACACTATTTCAGGCCGGTTTTCCCAGCTGAATGGGACTCGAACAAGAGATCAAAGATATACGAAAATTATCTTAAATTCCGGTTTTCTGTGCCTGGGTTTGGGGTCAATACGCTATCAAAACTATTAGCTTTCGCAGGATTTATTTAGGCCCAAACCAGGCTTGTTTATATTAAGCTTTAAACTGAAATAGTTACACAATCGTGTGTTATATTCCCAGACTATTATTCCAAATTATTACGCTTTGTTTACATTATTTTATAAATGAAACTGTAGTAGCCGAAACACAATCCGAAAGCAATATGCTTATTAAACTCTGAATTTGTGTTGTTTTGAATGCATTCTAAAGGACTCAGCGGTCTTTTGTTTTGAAAGAGTTGTGTTGATTCGATTTTGAAGCATGTTAAGGGTGTGACATTGTTTCATTGAGAAATTTTAGAATTGTGAGTAATTCTGTCCTTAATTTTGCAAAGACTTGGACAACCAGGGGTAGAGGCCCACGTTCAACATGAAAGTTCAACCCCTGTCAGAAATCTCCTTTTCCTTATTAATGAGGTATGTTATTGTTATTATTGTTTTTTTTGTTATTGCACTATTAATTAGGAACTTCCTGTTATGTTGAGAATTTAAAATAGCAGAAGCAAAAACAAAATAAAGGTAAATAATAAGAAAAATATTTATGTTTATGTGTAAAACGAAAAAATACCAATTAACAGTAAATGAATGTTGTATTGATATTTTAGTATTAAAACTGAACATAAAGCAACACATTAGAAATTTATTAAGAATTTTAAAGCACGCTAATTTTATGTCCTGGATCAACATTAAAGGTGCAATGCCAAACCTTCAACCCTTTTGGGTGGGTAAATACCTTTTAGTTTACTCATAAGCAGAAATGTGCAAAGTAGAGGGTGTAATTTCACACCCAATTTAAAAAAAAATGTTTTGAATAAATGTCCCAAAAATGCCAGTGAGTGTAAATGTATTCAGGAAATAACACCATAGTCTGTCAGTTATGTGCATAATTCCAGGAGTCAAGGCCCCAAATTTTTCCCAGTGATAGCTTGGAATGGTGGTAAAATATGTAAGCATGAGCAAAATAAGCATTGCACTTTTTTAATGGCAGCCATCTTGTCCTTTTGTTATTTAAGAGGTTTGTGACAGATGCCACTACAGATGTTCAAAAAACTCTTTAAACTACATATAGCAAAAGCTGTCAGCTGATTTCAGCTGATTAGCCCATCAGAATGATTTTTGTTGCATCGCCAATGTTGCAATTGAGCATAAATTAAAACTTTTCAGAAAATCCTGAGCATAAATTAAAACTTTTCAGAAAATCTTGCCTTATAACAAATGTTAAACTGGGTTTAACTTGTAGAATGATTAAATCTAGTTTTTGCTTCCTAAAACTGTAAGAATTCAGGACTCAGGCTGGACTAAGAAACATTAATTTAAACAGTCCTTTGCGCACTGTGAGGTGTGATCAGCTGGTGTGTAGTTCCTTTGATTTGCATATCTTTCTCCTTATGGAAGGAATAGATGATATTACATTTTGGAGATATAAATTTTATCTTTGATTGTTGAAAATTGATCAATTTATAAAAAATTAACTAACACAAGAAGTTAAAAATTAATATCTCCAAACAAACATGTGTAATGTTCTGTTTTATTATAATATTATCATAACATTTAAACATATGTAAAGGGCACACTGGGATATGGAATTTATCTTCAGGTGTTCAAATTTTTATTTCATGAGTGAGCGCAGCGAACATGAGAACATAAATTTCACATCTCCAAGCAACCCATGTATTATTCTGTTTATTATATTAACTTTTTTATGAAAATTTTTTCCATTTGATGAATTTCACCATAGTGAGCATTTTTATCGTAATTTTTCACATTCGAGATTATGATATTTCTCAGTGGCCAAAATCCTGATAAAACACTATAGTTTATATAATAAAAACATATATATTACATAACAACTTGTTATTTTATTTGAGTAAAACCTAAGAATTGAGCATGAACACGGGCAAGTGTTTTATTCTTAGTTCACATGTGAAAATAATGTTATTTCAACATGTAAAAACATCACGTTTTCATACCAGAAATCACTCGGTAATATTTTCACTGTTGTTTATGAAATACTTTCATTACTAGACTGTTTATAATCAAGGATTAGACAATAATTCCTAATTCTCATTTGATTAAATAATGTAGGGTGCTTTGATCAGTAATTGTCCAGAAGACTGTATTCACCTATGGAACCTACGGCAGGCACAGCCACTAATTGTACAGTCACTGAGGTTCAATCGTGAGAGGTAAGCCATCATTTCATATAATTCTGCTGTAACCAGGTTTTGTATGTGTGTTATTAAAAAAATATATTATTTAAAAAAAAAATAATAGTAATAATTAGTATAAACCAACTAATGGTCTGTTACAAATCCTGCATTCTGATTGGCTGAGCTACTAATGGTCTATTAGTGATAGACCGTGCCTGGCAAAACCACCACCTTTCTTTGCAAGAAAACTTGATTTTTTGAACATAAAATAATGGCATTCATTGCCAAAACCGACCAACTAGTTGGTTTATACTAAAACAATTAGACCTCTCGTCCTCATGTGCTATAATATCAATAGACCATTCGGCCTTCGGCCTCATGGTCTATTTATCATAGCACATTCGGCCTTGAGGTCTAATTGTTAAATATTTTTTATAGTAATCTCCTTAAAAAGGCTTTTCAGCCTTATAAAAAGGCTGTTCCACATGAAAAAGGCTGTTCCGCATGAAAAAAGGTTTTGTATGGCCCCTGAAAAACCTAGGAAGTCCTGGATTTTTTGTTGTTTTCCTGGAAAGTCCTTAAAATTCCTGGAATGTTTAATAAGAGACCCCTGGAGCAACTCCTGGAATGCAGAAATAAATTTTATCCAAGAAAAATATAGCTCCTAAAGTTGTCACTCAAATCTTTATGAAAATGGCACTTTTTTTGGCAGAAAAACTAATCTAAAAACTCTTGGAAAAAATCTGATAAACCTCCCTGAAAACACCTGGAATTCTGAAAGGTTCCTGGCTATATGCATGAACCCTGTGTAACATCTGCATGGGCATAAGCTAAGGTAGCAGAAAATGACAATATTTGCCTGTGATTTTTAAATTTGTATCTCGCCTAGGAATGAATATTGTTGAGTATCATGATTGTACTACGTTATGTCATCGCTCTTTGTGTTATTCAATTACATTCAGTTTTTTCAGAAATGCGGTTATTCCACATAATATCCATAAGAGTTGAAGCTGATATGAAGATATTTTTTCAAAAGCATTCTAAATTAGGAAATCTTGTGGTTTAACCACTATAGATTGAAATTTCCATAGGACAGGGCTTGTGGGAAAATGTTAAAGGAATATTGAAATTGTGTGAAATTTGAGGGCAAAATATGTACAAAATAACACAGAAAATTGCCAGTTGTGCAGGAAAGTATGCAGGATTTTGTAATAATTTTGGAGCAATTTAGATAGTGATTGTATACTAAAATAAATGAAAATATTTCTGGTTTCCAATGGGAATTGAACCTATGACCTCTTTGATACCATTATGGCTTGTATATCTCAGTTTGTAGAGCGGCACACCAGTGTGGTGGAGTTCATGGGTTCCATCCCATTCAAAGCCTGAAATCTTTTTATTTATACTGATCCTTTCTTTTGCTTCTTAATTGCAATGACCATTTACTTTCCACTGATTTTTATCTATTATTCCTAGAATAACATGTCTCCATCTTCCATACACGTCCAAATGGTTGTATGTTGGTACAGAGAAAGGAAATGTTCACGTTGTAAATATTGAGAAGTTTGAACTTTCTGGATACACCATCAATTGGAACAAGGCCATAGAAATGTAAGTAAATGTAACTCAACAGTGTTTTAAAAAATCACTTAATTTATGCAGTGTTTGCTTAGGGAGTGGTCATTATTTAATGGAGGGGGCAGTATAAATGCTGGGGCCTAAAAAGATTTGCCCCCCTAAAATGCAAGCCCCCCCCCCCCCCCAAAAAAAAAATCTGACACCCCTTGCCCAAGTGCAATCATTTTTATGATCATACTTATATAGATGTTTATAAATATATAGCTACAATATAACGTGTGCTCTGATTGGTCCAAATCTATGCTCTATTTCACCAATAAACTAATGATTCTCTCCCGCTATAGCTCTGTTCACTGTTTATCAACATTGCCATTCTAATGCTAATATGCCAACCGCAGATTGAATAGCGCCCTTTGTTTACAGGCCACAGGATACTGATTGTTTTGATTGGCATGAAAAAAATGGCTAATTCTAAATAAAATGCTCAAAATTAAATTTAAAAAATCACAGCAAATTTTGTGAGTGTTTTATGGAATGGTTAATGGGGGGGGGGGGGGGGGCAGTATAAATGCAAGAGCCTAAAAATGTTGCCCCCCCCCCTCCAAAATTTAAGCCCCCCAAAAATGTGATCCCCCTTGCCCAACTGCAATCATTGTTATGATCATATTGTATATTAAATGGAGAAGTGAAATTTCTGCCTTGAGTAGCAATTCAAAAAAGTGCCTTCATGACATTCTCTTTTGCTAGGGCTTGCTTTGATAAGCTTTTTCCTGCCGACAATTTGTATAGGAAATCATACGACTTTGAGTTCAATTTGAAATTTATTTGCAAGAGTGGGTTTTTAAGAAAGTAAACATTTCACAAGCCACAGGCGAGTGCAATTTGAGGTTTTTGAAAAACCCACAAGTGAAATACATTCCAAATTGAATGAGAAAAGTTGTATGGTTTCCTTTTAAGTAATCATCCATGCAAGAAGGAACCTCCATTGTTCTATGGCATTCAGGGTTCCCCACATAAGATGTGTTCCATTCTTTTACCGCAGAAAGTTGTCATGACTGGTAACATAATACAAGTGAAACAGTTATTGATTTTGACTTGCTTGAAAAAAATATGACGATAATAACTCTCCAGACCAATCAGATTAAAGAAAAACAAAGGAAAGAGAATCACTATTTTACACTAGGTTCCCCATATACGAAGTCTTTAAAAGTCGTATATCCTGTATATGAGTACCACATGTGCTTATATCTTACCATAAATCCTGAGAAAAGGCTTTCTTTCATGGTAATTTGATAATTTTTGTGTCTAAGCCAATGAAATAGCCGATATTTTCAAAAAAAATAATTGCATTCCAGCATGCTCTGCCGTTGGCTTGTTAGTTCTTATACGGACCATTACTTAATAATACACATGTCAAAATTCCTCTAAGTAGTCATTCACAAAATTAATCTGCTTACAAACTGAACAAGGCGCACTCTTTTTTCCTTGATTGAAATCTGGACCAAAACCTGACAGAATTTGAGCATGAACAAAATATAGTTTCCATAATATAGCTCTATGTTAGTCAAAATATTTTGTAAACTTATTAGCATTTCGATTAGAAAATTTGCATTTTGTTAACTGTTTTTGCACTTTGTTACCTTTTTTTGGCACTTTGTTACCTAAAAACTGCACTGCTCTCGGCCAATCAGAATCCAGAAATGTTTTCATGTGTGTTATTAGAGCACATACAGAACAAAGGAGAGGCCGATTATATCCCATATTTTTAAGATCCTGTCTCTTGTGAGCATAGAAGACATGGATATGATTGGCCTCTCCTTTGTTCTGTATGCTTTGATAACAAACACCACAGGCCAGCTAAGTAGTTTAAGGCCCATTTTAGACACTGTGTCAACTGTGTCAAATCAGATTATTTTCAATTAAGTGCAACAATATCACAGGCTAGCCACTGGTATGACTGCATTAAAAACTGTCAAGCTTGTATTTGGTTCAGCTTAACTCTGGCATGGCCTATGTCATAATTATTTGAGAAAAGTGTTGACCAATACCATAATGTACATGTATGTGGCACCCTGATCTTGTAATGTGATGTAAAGTAATTTAATGTAATGTATGCACTTGTATACCGCAAATTATCATATGGATAATATGTTCAAATGCGGTTTACAGATGTGGACATGTCTGATCCCTAAGATGCAGACTGCGATTTATACAATGCAGTTTTACAATCATGAGTGGTTGTTAGATATATCATTTTGTAGTGAGCACTGTGGTTGTTTAACGTCCCTCACATAGTGGTTAAGTGTAGTGGGGTGAGAGACGGGGCCTCTGTTGATTGTCTCATCTGAAAGACGTGAACCACAGGAGAAATGACGAATCACCTCAACCCACGATGAACACAAGGTTCGAAACAGCAGAGAAAAAACTGCCCCTGACTGGGATTCGAACCCGGTGCACAGAGGTGAGAGGCAAGCGCTTTACACTGCACCACCCGTGCTTCACAATAACTTTTTGCCAAGGGAGCTTATTAATGGTATACAATCAAAATGATTATATTTCAAGAATATGGTGCAAGCAAGCTGTTTGATGCTCAGATATATGCCTACCTTTTATGGGCTCAAAAATATGTTCTATTGTTGCTATGGTAACCATTGACATCTCTGCATTTTTAATTTAAGCTCCAAGCCTCTAAGCCCAAAAAATAGAAATTGTAAACACCACACTAAAAGTTTTGGATTTATGTTTGCTCAATTAAACATTCTGTAATTTTATATAAAATATGCCATTCACCTTCACCCCGACCTTCAATGGAGTCTGTGTTTGCTTGATATGTTTTATTTAACTCCAGGAAGTACTTGGCATTTTTTTATGTTTGGTGAAAAATTCTATCACAAGCTATTCTTTCTCAACTATTGCAAGCATCTCACAAGAAAGGTGTGCCAAATAACTAGCATTTTCATAATGGTATCTGTAGGATCTTTGGTTTTAAAACATTTGGGTCAAAGTATCTTTACTAGCTTACTGTGCTTATCTTGGTTTTCTGCCTTCCAGTTTTAATTGCATCCTTTAGTTATCTCCATGAGTTAAGAAGTTCAACTTGAGTTTATAGGTTATGAGTACCTTTTAAGCATGCAAACGTCTATCAACAAGTGACTTGTAGGTGTCTACTTGTTAACATGCTAGTACATGATGATTGACATACAGTGTGTGCTGTGACTATTGAGCCCTATACTCAACTTTTAAAGAAAAACCTATTACTCAGAGAGCTAGCTGGCTATTCTAGGATAATCTGATTCTTTGACTTTGACAGTTAATCCCTATTCACAGTGAATTCAATGATACACTGTATTAACCTTTCAATCATGCACATATGATTTGATATCTCTCTGATGAAGCACTTATCACATAGTCTTCTTGTTACAGCTATGAAAGCAGCTCAACTTGTTCAGTCTACATTTCAAATGTTTATTGCTACTGTGTTTTTATATGAACAATGTACAAATGTATCTTTTAGCTTTTTTCATTAATTTTTCTAATGCACTTGAAGAGGTTTTATGTGAGGGCTTTTAGAGTGTTTAGTTTTAATAAGTGACCCTCTTGAACCAAGAACCACAAAACCCTCACCATATTCCCACGCAGGAGAGGCCAACCCCTGTTAAATAATGAGTCACAGTTGTCTAAATGTTGAAATAAATGATGTCCACACAATAGATAAGATAATCTGCAGGGCTCGACCTTTATGATTAGCCAAATATAAGTAAAACCTTTATTGTGACAAGTAGATTTCACTTACTAGCCATCTTGGCTATTTGATTTTTGCATCTGTGTATTTTTTAGGGACAGTCTTTTCCGACAGTCTTTTCTTTATCAACAGACAATGCAAAACACACCCTGGTCCGGTGGTCCAAATTAGTGATAATCCTATAGATTCTAATAAGGTATAGTATTTCCAGACCAACAGGTGGATAGAAAATCACAACCCATTTTTCAAAACATCAAATTATAATTATTTTATATTTTTCTTCGCTGTTGTGTCAGTCAAACTAACTGAGCAAATCAGATTGTTGTTCTGTTTCATCTAGTGCGCTCGTCTGGCTTTCCCTGGAACAATGAAGCTGGGTGGCTGCACTAGGCAAAACAGGACAAGAATCCGATTGGCTCTTATGGTTTGACAAGCGGAACAATAGACCTCCTCGGCTTGGGCGTAATGTTTTGCCCATTTCAGATCACGTGGCATTCCCATGAATATTCTCTCTTTGTTTGGAATGCGTCCATATTCATAATATCGTTCGGTGCGTAGCAGAAAAAGAAAGAGAGAATACTCATGGGAATGCCACGTGATCTGAAATGGGAAAACATTGCGTCCAAACCGAGGAGGTCTTTTGTAATGGACGATTCCAGCTATAATGCACGCGTGCGCTACATGGCAAATGTGGGAGATTTGTTATGAACAAACTGTTAAAAAAACGTGCGCTGCATTCTGGTAGTTGTGGGACATGGCTTGGGCATTTCTGAATAAAGAAGAGCGTGTGCTTATAGCTGTATTGTCAATTACATTATCCCCCATTGCCTTGTTGTCATTTTTGTTTCTACATGTCATGTGATGATTTCTTTGGGTGGTGACAATTGTCAAATTTTTCTCACTCGACCGAGTGCACGAGTGTATGTGCAGAACTAACAAAAGTAAGCACCCTCACGATGTCCGAATATTTCGTGAGTGTAACAAGTCTATCGCATCGAAACCTTCACGTGACACTTATTGCCAAAAAGGTGAACTGGAGTAAAGGCCATGTGACACGAGGCAATTTTTCTTGCAACTCGCAACGCAACGATGGCGAATTAAAAACCTTGCCGCGGGATGTCACAAATTCGCAACATTTATTTACAACATGCAATACGCCCACGATAAATTTATAAAGCACAGCGGCTTATCCAAGTAAAAACATGAATGGTGTGTGCTGATTGGCTAATAAGAAGAAAACATTGCCTCGTGAGTTGCAGAGACATGTCACACGCAACAATTTTGTTCGCAATGTTGCGAAAAGTAGAAATCAAATCTACTTTTTCCGCAAAAATGTTGCGTTGCCGCGGTATGTCAGACGCGCAGTAATCACTGCAATTCGCAACGCAAAAAAATCGCGTTGCAAGAAAAATTGCCTCGTATGACATGCGCGAGCCTAATTTCACTGTAATCCTGATGGATGTCCCAGGTAGAGGCATTGGCAGTCTTTAAAATATACTATGCAAACCTTTTTGTTCAAGGTAGCTAAGCTGATGAGTGAGTGTGCAATTCAATCCCTGACTAACTTGGTGTTGTATTATTGTTTGCAGATTTTACTTGGTTATGAATCTGGTACCGTAGTAATATGGTCATTAAAAAGTAAAACTGCAGAGCAAAGATTCGTCTGCTCACAGGTAGTCTATGATCGGTTAATCGTTAAAGAGCCTCCATATTTTTGTCTACCAATTTTGAAAAGCATCCATTTCAATTCAATTTCAATTCTTGTGAATCTGACTGCATTTAAGGTTACTGAGAACCTTCGCGGCACGTCCTCGGAAAAACAATCATACACGCCCTTTGTTTAACCAAAATATGTCAACCTATATATCGTTGGAAAGCTTATAGAATGGACTAGCGGGCTATAGCAAAAAGAAATCACTTATTGATACCCGTAATTTGTTTTAAAGCATTGATTAAATATTTTAAATATTCAGGAGCTAACGCTGTCGAACTGCTGGACCATGACTCCCAAGTAACATGTTGTTTAAATCCTTAAAGGTGTTTCTCAAAAACCGTGTCTGCGTTTTTTAAAATTTTGTTCAGTTCAAAAGTTATGATTTTTTTTAAATTTTAGAGCGTGAAAATTCTATAAAATGTGACCTTCGAAAGTTAAAAGTTCCATAACTTTTGAACAAAGCAAAATTTAAAAAAACGCAGACACGGTTTTTGAGAAACACCTTTAAGGATTAAAACAATGTGTTACTTGGGAGTCAAGGTCGAGCGGTTCGACAGCGTTATCTCTTTAAAATGTCACACCCGAATTTTTAATAAACCTTTAAAAAAATTACATTTATGAAATAATTGTTTCTTTTTGCCACAGCCCGCTAGTCCATTTTATAAGCTTTCCAACGATATATAAGTTGACATGTTTTGGTTAAACTAAGGACGTGTATGATTTTTTTTTCGAGCACGTGCGCGAAGGTTCTCAGTAACCTTAAGCGACCTAAATTAACCCTAAAGTCGTGTAAAATGGTGACAGTACCCCTAGGCTGGCTGCCTACAGGTTTTCTTGCACTTGATCTCTTAACTTTAAACGACCGCAATTATGAAATGAACTGCAATGCCCGTGAATTTGAAATTTTGACCACTTCTTATGTGCCTTCCGCTAGGTAAATTCCGTTCTTAACGCGCACACTATCTCGCTACAGTCAACTTTAAGTTAAGTTTGGTAATTTGCGAAATTGCTTAAAATTTGAATTTGCGTTCAAGTTCATCAAGTAAAATCAAAAGTACTTTCTGGCGCCAAATTTGGCAGAAAAATTGTTGTACATCTTGGCAGGAATTTTGCGGTTTATAAATATTGTTCAATGATATTGTTTTAGAATGCCCACTCTTCCATCAAATGGAAACAGCTCAAGCGAAACTGAAGCTGTTTCTATTCATGGCAGATTTTCCATATATGAACAATTGGATTAATGATAGGCCTTTAAAGAGCCCGTGTCAGCCACTCCTTTGTTATTGTTTTCGTTCGGTATTATGAGGCGAATTACGTGTAGAAATATATTAATAAACATCTAAAATCAAAGATTCAGATTGGACAACATTGCTCTATATTCTCTAAATCAGCCGATGGAAATGGATGCTTTCTCCGAGTTGGTATTTTGCTATGCTGTCAAAATGGCGGCTGACACAGGCTCTTTAAAGAGCCCTCGTCAGCCGCATTGAAAAACAACCTCGTGTAGAAATCTCCAATAATAGTATACAAACACGGCACGGAGTCAGGTGGGGGGATTCTGGACGAAACTCTTTCATATCTAAGCGACAAAAAAAAAGGGAAAATCACCAAAACGTGCAGATTCTCTAGAAAAATCGTTCTCATGGTTTTCGTCATGGTCGCCATTCTCCGGAACGAAAACGAGCAGGAAAATGGGAACGAGTTGGACGCAGGGGACTGGGAATGTTGTTTGGGTAGCAGCGCGCGAAACAAAAAGAGGCGCGAAAGTGAGTGGACAACAACAACGAAAGAGGAGACATCTTTTCACTAACTATTCTCGAAAATAATGGGTATAAGAGTACCCGCCGCCATTTTCAAGGTTATGCTGTGACACCGCGGCAAAACGTTCACATGCGATAAAGATTCACTTGCCTGTGAAATGAAGGCAATTGAAAAAATCCACATATCAACAGCGAACGATAAATTTTGACTTTTAACCAGAATTTTCGCCTTGGGTGCAAAAGTTCAGAGAAAGATATGGTCATATTCTAGTTGCTCTGCAATTTTTGGCCTAACGTTTTGTGTCTGGAGCTTACGTTTTCCAAATTTCCAAGAAGAGAGCACGAGATATCTTTGTTATGTATGATTATTTCTTTTGTTTTCATTTCACAGGAAGCGAATCTTTAGCGCATGACAAATGCGTTTTGCCGCGGTGTCTTCTGCTGTCCACCCAAAACAACATGCCCAGTCCCCCGCGTCCAACTCGTTCCCATGTCCCTGCTCGTTTCCGTTCCGGAGAATTTTGTTTTGTTTTTCTCGGCCAAGTGGCTTGGGCCGAGATCTAAAAAAAAACACAGGTAGCCCGCTTGGATAAAAAACGACTTCACTTTTTTCATTTCAGAAATCTCTTACGTCTGTGCATTGGATGAATGACGGTAAACAGTTTATGTGCTCGCACTCGAATGGGACACTTAGTATATGGTCGTGCAAGAGCCCAGCCAAGGCGACAGAAGTGATAGCACCTCACGGGAAATCTAGCAAAGACCGGCCATGTGCGCCTATCAACAAAGTAGAATGGATAGCCACGGCCTCGGGGTAAGTGAGACAGGAGCTGACATTGGCTCTGTGCGACCATTTAAACTTGGAGGCTTGATGACCAACATTTTAGAGCTACTCGCCAAGTGGGCTTGATCTCCAGCCTTGCAGTGTAAGCCCGCAGTGGCAGATCCAGGATTTTTTCAGAGGAGGAGTTGCAGCACTAAGTTGGACTGGGGTTATAATCCGTAGTGAGTTCAAAACATTTTAATAACTACTAATACATCGAATCTATCACTCTCATAGGAGGATTGCAACCTCCACTACCCCTCCCCTAGATCCGCCTCTGGCCCGCGTTCCTACACGTGTCAGTCTTACCGCGCGCTTAGGGCAGTCCACAAATGGGAATATCCCGTTTTTTTTTAAATTGAGGAAAGGGTAACCCCTTTCTTATAATTCTTGCAAAAATGCACGTGTTAAATATGCGTTTAAAGCTTCAAAACGTAGCGCAATATTGAAACCCTTTTCTATACTGCAAACTAACGTTTTTTCAGCAGAATCTAGTTATTTTTAATTCTCAAAATCGCTATTCTTTTATATAGTGAAATTTGCAAAATCGCTACCCTTTTATCTAGTGAAATTTGAGCCTCAAAACTCTACCCCTTTCGGGCGGAGCATCCCCGTATAGTCGACATGTTGGTGTATCCTTCCCCCCCCCCCCCACCCCCCATTCAAGCTAAAAAAAATCGTAGGATGGCCTCTCATTCCTTATATGTTATTTTTTATTCCCAGCGAACCAATAACCATATTTTCTGGCGGTACTACAAGAGGGAAGAGGAAAGGCCTAACCGTCTGTCAGGGAAAAACTACAAAACTATTAACAACGGAAAGCATATTAGATTTTGGTTCTATATTAACCACTCCCTGGCCGGAAGGTGAGATTTTAAAAAGACTGGACTTGGTGCCCCGCCATTTTGTCGTTTTGTGCGCTTAAAAGCAAATGTCAGATTGCAGAAGCTAGCCTCGTCCCCAGGCGTCTTGTGTCAGCTCTCCGTGTCACGCAAGTGTTTTAAGCTGTCACATGACGACTCGCAAATCAATAGGACTTATCTTGCGACATAACGACATAAGGAAAATATCACGCGAACAAAATTTAGTGCTCTGAGACACCGAAATATCGCTTTTCTCGTAGAAATTGTGGAAATTATGGGCAGAAATAATTTCAAAACACTTAGTAATTACTCATCGTCAGATGTATTGCAGGTATTAAATTTGCTTAAAATGGTTTGAATCTCTAAATCAAACTTTTTACGGGATGGCCCGGTTGACGTAGTCGCACACTAAGCTTAACCAAGTAAAAAATATTGTAGTAAATGTATTGAATAAACGTTGATTCCTTTTCCTGCAGAAATGCAAGACCCCAAGGCGTTGGTTGCCATCACCCCGGCAAGACTTTTAGTATTTGATTTAATTACTGCATTATCGTCAAAGTAAGTGTAACTCTATACGCAATGGATGACTCCAGCTATAAGCGCGCGCTCTCTCTCTGCTTTAGAAATGCCTTTGGAATGTAACACAACTACCAGAATGCAACGCGCGCATACAAAGCACGTGGTTCGTGAAATGTGACACAACTACCGACATGCAGCGCGCGCATTCATCATAGCTGGAATCGTCCATTGTATAGTTATTAGCTTCAAAAACGACATGTTTCAAGGTCGCTTTCGAGATGTTATCAACGACAGATTTCCAATACAACGCGCGCCCATTTGATTTCGTATGACTGTGAAAAGTGCCGCGACAAAGATGTGCCGCGCCGCGACCGTGACCGTGCGGCGATTAGGTTCCGTGCCGCGACCGTACGGCGACTAGGTTCCGTGCCGCGACCGTGCCGCGACTAGGTTCCGTGCCGCGACCGTGCCGCGACCGTGCCGCGACCGTGCGGCGACTAGGTTCCGTGCCGCGACCGTGCGGCGACTAGGTTCCGTGCCGCGACCGTACGGCGACTAGGTTCCGTGCCGCGACTAGGTTCCGTGCCGCGACCGTGCCGCGACCGTGCCGCGACCGTGCGGCGACTAGGTTCCGTGCCGCGACCGTGCGGCGACTAGGTTCCGTGCCGCGACCGTACGGCGACTAGGTTCCGTGCCGCGACCGTGCCGCGACTAGGTTCCGTGCCGCGACCGTGCCGCGACTAGGTTCCGTGCCGCGACCGTGCGGCGACTAGGTTCCGTGCCGCGACCGTGCGGCGACTAGGTTCCGTGCCGCGACCATGCGGCGACTAGGTTCCGTGCCGCGACCATGCGGCGACTAGGTTCCGTGCCGCGACCATGCGGCGACTAGGTTCCGTGCCGCGACCATGCGGCGACTAGGTTCCGTGCCGCGACCATGCGGCGCGTGTCGCGGCACTTTTCACAGTCATACGAAATCTGCTCTAGCACAAATAGCAGTGACAGACGACAGCACGTGGGTGCATGCTGCGTTGGAATTCTGCGCACTGATTGGCTGACATGTTGTTTTGGTCTGGTTGCCGTTGGAAACGTCGCGAAAGCGACCTTGAAACGTATCCTTTGACCGTTTTTAAATTTGTATGTAATCATCGCCAAATCACTTATATAAAGAGGATATTACACGGTGGCGCGAAGATATGAGTTTTATTTTCGAGTGGCAAGAAGAATATTTTACGAATGAGCGCAGCGAATGAGTAAAACATGTTTTTGACACGAGAAAATAAAACTCATATCTTCAAGCCACCGTGTAATTTTCTTTTTATTATATAGACAAACCAGAAAAAAATATTCCAAATTGATTTCCAAGCACTTTTGTTTTGACCGATATCCTCACTAGTAGTGAGGATATGGAAAATATGTCACTTAGGACCCGGATGTAGCTTCGTATGAGTGGCGTATTCCCAGTAAAACACTCGTGTCTATATAATAACACTTGAAATTAGCCTAATAAGCAATGTAGGTAAGTTTTATCGGCAAGACTGACGATTTTCATACAAATTTTGATGTAACTTCAGACTTTGAAAATTGTTCATCCCAACAAGATTTCAAAAACTCATTGTTGCAATCCGTTTCCATCCGCTCTGTAATAGGTCCATGGAGACTACAATCATGATCGCTTTGAAGTTGAATGGCTATTTAACAAACCTAAACTAGTATTTTGGCTATTCATCAGTTATTTGGATGTTTTTCACATCACCAAGTGTGCTAAAAGTCAGTGCTAAAACGCTCCTTTAGTGTCCACGATCCTCGCTCAAATGCACCATATAACCGTGCTTATCAATATTGTGCATTACACTGAACTTGTACAACCTTATTCCTTAGGCCTGTAACGTTCGATGTCCCGTATGTATTCGAGATTCACGAATCACCAGTCACGTGCACACAATACTTTGCTGATTGTCCTCCGGACTTCATCCGAGCGCTGGAGACGCTCGGAAACAGACCGAAGAAGAAGCATTTACAAAGGGAGGTTAGCCGACAGGTAAAATGATACTGCGGTTCACTTTGGGTCCTATCAAAATGGTAAAGCACTACCTTAACTATCCCGGGTACAAGCTTCACTCGTTTACGGACACGCTGTGTACAGTGAAGCTTGGAGTTGGAGACTCAAGTACCCGAGGTATAATCGGAGACAGAGGGACGTTAAAAAACCTAACAGAAAATTGTACCCTAGCCAAATGGTAGAGCACTAAACTGACCCTTACTACCCAGGGTACCAGAGTCTCCAAGCTTTACTCGTTTACGGACACCCTGTGTCCAGTCAAGCTTGGGGACTGTGGTGCCCAAGGTATAATCGGAACCAGAGGGACATGAAAGAACCTGACAAAGAAAAAAAGGTATTCTGGCCAAATGGTAGAGGCTTTACTCGTTCATGGACACGCTAGGCAAAGACTCTGGTACCCAGGGTATACACGGTCCCAGAAGGACGTTAGAGATCCTGACCAGGACGTAGGAGTGATCGGAATTATGACCAACCAATCTGAGATTGATGATAGTTTGTGTTTTATTGTGTATAGCCTTGGCCTATTGTGGGTGGAGTAAAGAGCGAACAGGAGAGTGAAAAGCCGTCAACGGAGCTACTCATCACAGGGTAAGCACATGATTAAAGAGCCCGTGTCAGCCACTCCTTTGTTATTGTTTCATTTAATATTAGAAGACGAATTACGTGTAGAAATCTCTTAATAAACATCTAAAAACAAAGTTTCATATTTGATTTACCAAATTCAATCGAGAACATTGCTTTATATTCTCTAAATCAGCCGATGAAAATGGATGCTTTCTCTGACTTGGTATGTTGCTGTGCTGTCAAATTGGCGGCTGACACAGGCTCTTTAAGGTTGCGATACTGATGATTTCATAAATCATGCTATTTCGACCGAAATATTGTCTCTCGGTTTGATTGCTGGCTTGATTTACAGTGGATTTTAAGATGCTATGAAGGGTGCAAGTTTTGCCTTTTTTATACTTTAAATTAACAAGTGCGTGCCTTTTTTTTTTCAGGCACGCTGATGGCTCAGTACGTTTCTGGGATGCATCTGCAGGTAATCGAGGCTAAGACTGATTACGACCCTTCATAGTAGGACTGTCCACCATACTGTAGAATTTGTGCTATTTTTAGCATCTTATGAGCAGGAGTCCATTACCAGGAGTGACGATCTTTCACATTAGGACTGTCCACTACACTGTAGAATATGTGCTATTTTTAGCATCTTATGAGCAGGAGTCCGTTACTATGAGCGACGATCTTTCACATTAGGACTGTCCACTACACTGAAGAATTTGTGCTATTTGTAGCATCACATTTCTATAGACAACAGACCATTTTGCAAACTGATTATGATATTCTATAAATAGCACGATTTTACTGTGATGGCGGCAAAAACACTCTTAGTAATAAACTCTTGTAACTATTGAATTCCTAGCCACGGTACGAAATCTATGCAAGGTATCCACCATCAAACTCTTCGACAAAGATCACAAACACAAATCATCTAGCGAGAGCAGCGACAGCGGCGGCCGTAGAACCAGCCAATCAGAAGGCTCCGAGAGCGGTGATCACCAGAGTGATTCCAGAGAAGATGACGCGGAGACGTATTCTGTTCAACTCGTGGAGTGCTGCCCCCATAGTCGGACACTAGTGGTGTGTGGGGCCACGTTCGCTCTAGTTTATCAGTTTAGTACGATAGAGCAAGCCGTCGAACTGGTGGTGAGTAGAATTCTGAAGTGAGGACGTCACAAAAACCACCATACAAACAATCCCTCTGAAATCCCATTCTGCAGGATCGCGCTCGAAATACCTGAATACGAGCCAGGTTAGGTGTACACACAAGCTCTGCTATAATGAGTGGAACTACCAGTTTACCAATTCATTTTGTATCGTTCTTTTGAGAGAAAACTGAGAAAATGTGAGACACGTGCATTTGTTTGTCTGAGTTTTTAATTAGTGTGACGTCATCCGTGCGCAGCGCTATTGGAGCGGCAACATGCCGCGCAGGTGACGTCATAGCGTCATTACGTCACAGCGTGCCATGATCAAAAAAGTATAGCTGTCCACGACATTTTGACCAATTTATTCAGAGTCCTGAAGTGATGACGTCACAAAAAACACATTTTCGATTTAGCAATATTTAGTCCCTGATTTAGAAAGGGCATATCGGCCATTCCATGTGACTCACGTGACAGGGTAACGAAATTCCAAACTTCCAAAGGACTTGTTTTTATTTGATATCGTACAGCAGACTGTTCAATTTGTTATTGCTGTTTCTTCAAAATTCTCAATTTAGTCATAATTGCGTGACTCACATCAAAAATGAGGCAAATCGGTTGCAACGCGACCGTGATATGGCCCGCTGAAAACATAATTTTCTTTAACATATCACTGTATTTTTAGTCCAGTTCATTTTGAACTGCGTCTGTATCTCGTTCGCGTTTCAACCCTTCAGCTCTATTTGCGGCAGCTGTTGACTGAAAAAACGCCACTCTCATCCGCGCGATCAAACGGTTAACAACTCTGAGTCATCGACTCATGAAAAATTTGAACACGTTCAAAGTGCACGAGAGCTTCGCGAACAAACGGGAAAACTCTCATCACCGTTTGAGCGCGCCTTTAAAGAGCCCTAGTCAGCCACTCCTTTGTTATTGTTTTCAGTCGATATCAGACAACGAATTACGTATAGAAATCTTGAAATAGTTTTCTAAAAACAAAGTGTTATTATTCATTTATCGAATTCAATCGAAAATATTGCACCACATCCCCTAAATCAGCCGATGGAAATGGATGCTTTCTCCGTCTCGGTATGTTGCTAGGCTGACAAAATGGAGGTTGACAGAGGCTCTTTAACCATTCATTTCTGTCTTCAGCAAGTTGACATCCACTTTGCATTTGACGCGGGTGATTCTCCCTCCTCTCCGGACGCCGAAGCTTCCACCCCACAGAGCGATAGACGCTCCTGCTCCAGTCCGCCTCTTAACCCTCCTGTCATCAATCTACCTGACGTCTATTGTAAGACCGGCGTCTTCAAGCGTCACCCTGGCTTTCAAGCGCAGATAGGTTGTGTGACGGAGGGCGGCGCAGAAGGCTGGCCCATCAGCAATGTCAGCGTTAGCTCCCAATACGGAATGTGAGTCCAGTCATTGTTTGCATTAAGGCCGGTTTACACCTTGCGATTTTTGTTGCATTTGTCGGGGCGATTTTTCTCGCGCGAGTTGCAATTCCAACTCTCTTGTGCAAACGAGATGCAAATCCGGTGCGATTTCTGTGCTCTCTTTTCTTCAAATCGCATCAAGTTGCAAAGAGTTTCGAACATGTTTGAAATCTTCGCGACATCACGTGACAAAAATTGCGGTCGGTCACGCCGAGCTGCACTTGGTTTATATTAGTGATTTTGTTGGCGCGTACGTGCGAGAAAAATGGCCGCGACAAAAATAGCACTCGCCCTGCCCATAACGCTCATCTTCGCCGCTATTTTCGATAACAAAAAAGCTTAAAATTTGTCGGTTTAGCGCATTTTACCGTAAAACGCGAGAATATAGACTCTTAATAGTAGGGTTTCTTTGCAATGAAGGATCTGTCTCATCCTGTCCATAATGCATTGCTCTGTTTTTGTTCACATGATTCATTGCCATCAGAAACTCCGACTCTATGCAAAGGAATTCTACTATTACAAGTTTTCTTGTGCTTGTACTGTAAAATGCTCTAACTGAACACTTTTTGTTGAGTTTCTGATAAGGAAAATGGAGGCGAAGCGGTGCATTATGGGACATAATTAATGGCTGTTTTCCTGTCTGAAGTTTATCAATCTCTAACGGACCGTCGTTGGCGCTCGTGGATATCGTGCGAGAAAAATCGCCGCGACAAAACAAAAACTTTTTGTTGAGTTTCTGATATGGAAAATGGCGGCGAAGCATTGCTTTATGGGACATAATTAATGGCTGTTTTCCTGTCTGTAGTTTATCAATCTCTAACGGACCGTCGTTGGCGCTCGTGGATATCGTACAGAAAAAGCTCATTACCGTCCTCGCAGCAAATGAGATGTCAAGTAAGTTTATCCACCTCACTCTTGTCCCTTCACCAATAGCGCTGCGCACAGATTCTAAAATAAGATCACGAGACTCAGACAAACAATCCCTCTGAAATCCCATTCTGCAGGATCGCGCTCGAAATACCTGAATACGAGCCAGGATAGGAGTACATACAAGCTCTGCTACACTCGGAGCGGAACCTACCAGTTTACCACTTCATTTTGTATAGTTCTTTAGAGAGAAAACTGAGAAAATGTGAGACACGTGTATTTGTTTGTCTGAGTTTTTAATTAGTGTGACGTCATCTGTGCGCAGCGCTATTGGAGCGGCAACATGCCGCGCAGGTGACGTCATAGCGTCATTACGTCACAGCGTGCCATGATCAAAAAAGTATGGCTGTCCACGACATTTTGACCATTTTATTACGTCATTCCATGGTATATAAGATGACAGACCACGGAAAATCGGAGGACATTTGTTAAACGCACCCAAAAACTGTAGCAATACTCGCCTGCGAGTTTCGGCAGAATATCACACTTTCCAGCAATGGGAAGTCTCTTTCACTCTCAAGTCCTTTCGCATGCAAGAGTTACAAGACTACAGTATTTTGAAGTAGTACCTTAAGATGCGATCGGTGTGACCCTACTTCTTGTGGCATTTTGTGGTTAAGCATGCACTAACACCGTAATTGATAAATGTTTCCATGGGTAAAAGATAAAACAAAGCAGCACGGGTTTCAGTCATGGCTTTGCAGGAAATCTTACCTTGTAAATGACTCACTTGTATCGCGCCATTCCCTGTGTTCCCTATGCGAGAAATAGACTGTTTGCAGTCCTAATTAACCATTATCCTGCGAGATTGCGCAGAATAACGTCTGATACTTAGCCGACGAGGGACGCAGTCCCGAGTTGACTAAATCAGACGATATTCTGCAAAAATCGAGCAGGATAATGGTTTTATTATTCAGCACATCGATAGCACAAAAAAATCCCAGAAAAAAATAACCTTTGCGTATGAAATACGAGCTCAACACATCATATTTCCCTCAGAGACGGATATCGCAGGATATATGTCATGCTCAGAAGACAGCTATTGGCGTTCCAATGACCATATTTGGGCAGTGCATCGATGTGCTGAATAATAATAGGCAATATTCGTATTCACGGCCAGACTGGGAAGAACCCTCAAGTGAGGCTCATGCGGGGGATTCTTTTGTTTCGCCTTTTCCAAGTGTGTTTGATATATAGCCTTTTCAAGAAACGTTGTCGGTGCCCAACAGAAAAGACCAAAGAGTAGACCGCAAGTGATCATGGGACTGCGAGGTGATTTGTTTAGAGCAATAAGTGGGCACGAACAGTCAATATAGATATTTTTAAATATCGAAAACTTATTTCCCTGATTTTTACTTTTGATAAGCAGATTTTGATTTTCCCCGCTACTAAGAAATGTGTTTGAGAAAAAAAGCTTGTTTCCAAATGCATGCTCTAATTATTTCTCCAACCCAAATTCATGTTGGCACGTGTTTAGAGAGCCTTATATGTTTCTGCTCTGACACGTACTTAGAGAGCCTTTAACTCAGAGGATTCAAATATTTCGCTACGGTTCTCTCAACAGTTCTCTCGTGTAGAAAGCCCCGAAAAAAGACGAAGCGATATCATTCGCCAACGAAGGTCTTCACTGTACGGCGCAGGCATGATTCGTCTCTGAAACTGTATTTTGTGTACAGCAATAAAGCAATTTGCACGCGGTTTCAGACGTCTAATTTCCCAGCCTAATTACTGTATTGTTTAGAGGATACGCGCTGAAATATAAGGGGATAGTATATAAACAAAAGCAGTGTTGTGTGTGCTTTTATATTTCTGTAACAACGACGAGAAAACTGAGTTAAATTAAACAGTGAAGACACTAGACGAGTTTTCAAAAGTTTTTCGTTCTACCCGGCTGCTATTGTTTTATTTATCGTTATTCTTTTTTTTGCCCAGAGCGCCTTTCGGCCTACTCTTTGGTCTTTTCTCTTGGGCACCGACAACGTTTCTTGAAAAGGCTATATATAGGACACTCTGTTTTGTGTTTTGATATAGGACACTCTGTTTTGTGTTTGATATAGTACACTCTGTCTCGTGTTTGATATAGGACACTTTGTTTTGTGTTTGATATAGTACACTCTGTCTCGTGTTTGATATAGTACCCTCTGTCTCGTGTTTGATATAGTACAATCTGCCTCATGTGTGATATATTACACTCTATCTCGTGTTTGATATAGTACAATCTGCCTCATGTTTGATATATTACACTCTATCTCGTGTTTGATATAGTACAATCTGCCTCATGTTTGATATATTACACTCTATCTCGTGTTTGATATAGTACAATCTGCCTCATGTTTGATATATTACACTCTATCTCGTGTTTGATATAGTACACTCTGTTTTGCACTGAGCTAGATGAGCCGCTGCGCTCCTGGGACAAATGTTGTATTATGTTGTTTAAATAAAACAAAAGAATCACCCGCATAGGCCTCATTTGAGTGCACGTCCCAGACTGGCCATTTAAATACGAATATTGTCTATTGGGCGATGTTCTGGAAATAACAGTCGTATTTACTACGCGCGCATTTATTTCAAACCTGGAAATTTGATAGCGAAGGCTATTAAATCGTACGTAAGAATGCTTCTATAACGTGAATTTCAGTAATTTTTTTATTAGACTAAGTTGAAGTACAAGAAAGGATTCTGTGTTGTTTATGCAGACCACGGGACATACACCGAATCGAAATATGGCGTCAAATTGGAATAAGTATTGTTCTTGACTTACTAGCCTCTCATTCATGTGCTTTTGTGTTTCCACGTGAACACGAGGCTAGTAAGTCAAGAACAATAGTTATTCAAATTTGACGCCATATTTCGATTCGGTGTATAGCCCCTTTAGCAATGTTGCCAAATAGCTTGCACCTTAATAGATTATACCTAAGCACGTGTCATAAGATAAACTCTATATTGCACTGTTATGTTTCAGTGATGTCTGACGGGCCACCAGTAGCCACACCTGCAACCCCAGTCGCCACCACTCCCATCACCACAGGAACCCCGATATCACTAACTCTTAATCTCGCACTGGGGGGCGGCCTGGACTTCTCGGATAGCGCTGTACAACTCTCTAAAGAAAAGAAAGCCAAACCGCCCCGTCCCCCACCCCCTGTAAAAATGAAATCTGTTACAAAAGCAGTTGATGGGAGTAATGGCGTGGACAGTACTGAGGGGGGTAGGCAGAGGAACTCCAGCGCACCTTCCTTAGAGGGTGGTCCCCCAGATGTTGTACAGTGTACACGTTTCGCCTGTACCTTCACAAAGAAACACGGTAAGAAGTAGAGAAACGTGTTATTGTTTCGTTATCACGAAAGATGTATCATACTTACGTTTCGAGTTTCTAGTCACGCTCAGAGTGTACACTGTTTCATGTGTGATATAGTACACTTTGTCTCATGTATGATATAGTACACTCTGTCTCGTGTTTGATATAGTACACTCTGTCTCGTGTTTGATATTATATTACACTCTGTCTCGTGTATGATATAGTACACTTTGTCTCATGTATGATATAGTACACTCTGTCTCGTGTTTGATATTATATTACACTCTGTCTCGTGTATGATATAGTACACTCTGTCTCGTGTATGATATAGTACACTCTGTCTCGTGTATGATATAGTACACTCTGTCTCGTGGATGATATAGTACACTCTGTCTCGTGTATGATATAGTACACTTTGTCTCATGTATGATGTAGTACACTCTGTCTCGTGTTTGATATAGTACACTGTCTCGTGTTTGATATTATAGTACACTCTGTCTCGTGTATGATATAGTACACTGTGTCTCATGTATGATGTAGTACACTCTGTCTCGTGTTTGATATAGTACACTCTGTCTAGTAATGGATATTATAGTACACTCTGTCTCGTGTATGATATAGTACACTTTGTCTCATGTATGATGTAGTACACTCTGTCTCGTGTTTGATATAGTACACTTTGTCTTGTGTTTGATATTACATTACACTCTGTCTCGTGTATGATATAGTACACTCTGTCTCGTGTTTGATATTATATTACACTCCTCGTGTATGATATAGTACACTTTGTCTCATGTATGATGTAGTACACTCTGTCTCGTGTTTGATATAGTACACTTTGTCTTGTGTTTGATATTATATTACACTCTGTCTCGTGTTTGATATAGTACACTTTGTCTCATGTATGATGTAGTACACTCTGTCTCGTGTTTGATATACTACACTCTGTCTCGTGTTTGATATTATATTACACTCTGTCTCGTGTATGATATAGTACACTTTGTCTCATGTATGATGTAGTACACTCTGTCTCGTGTTGGATATAGTACACTCTGTTTGATATAGTACACACCACCGGGTACTCGCCGCTTAAAAAAAGACCGTGGTGCACTGAGCGTAACTAAAGACTGGAAACCAAGACACGGCGCGCGGCAGGGAGGAAAAACGCGCGTAGTATAGACGTTTCGAGTTTCTAGTCACGCTCGGGACCCCACCGGATACCGCCAAAGTAACCGTGATGCGCAGAGCGTGACTGGAAACTGGGAATCCAAAGCTGGCGCGCGGGGATGAATAAAAGCATGCCCGTATTCATGCTTTTGCCCATATTACTACCCATACCAGTATGTGCATGGGTGAGTATGTTCTCACCCATGCCCATGACCATGCCCATTCTAACCTTGCTTTTCTTTTCTCTTAATGCAGATAACTGGATAAGTCCGTGTTTGTTCGTGGGTACAGCACAAGGGAACGTGTTTGTGGTGGTTATCAACATGCCAGCCGCGGAGGAGAGGCTCATTCAACCAATCCTCACTATTGTCACAGGTACAACTAACGCAGAATCTGTAATATGGCGGATTTCAGACGAATGTCGAAAGTAAAGCAGACTTGTGTTTTGTATACTCCCGGTTATATTGATCTGTTAGAGGTCGTGAGATTTAAGAAATCTCCTTCACTGTAACTATTGCTTAGAGAGCCCCTGCAGTCAACACTTTATACCACGTCACAGAAAATACAACCAATCGGAATGCAGGAATGGCGTTGTATATTCGGCCGTATTCCACTCAACTTTCCCATCATCAGTGCATTTGCGTAAAACGTTGTCTTTAATTTTCTGTAGCGTGGTATAAAATAGTTATACAATGAATTCTCGTGGCATACTGCAGAATATCCCACTTGTCACTTGTATCGTCTAAGCATACACACTCGTGTGTGACGCGTGGGAAACTCTGCAGTATGCCACTTGAAAGCATTGTATAACTAGTATATATAAAAAACAAGTTTACCTGAGTTTCTTTCATTTTATTTACCGTCCATTTTCATTCTTGTCCTGTTTATTTAGTTTTTTTTTTGTCTGTTTTGTCTAAGGGTGCGTGTATCGTCCGAAATCTGGCGCTGTCATGGCCATGGCTATTCTAGATGGACAAGGTCACCTCTTCCCCTCCCCTCTCAAGTTCTGGTCTAATAGGAAAGATGACTCCAGTGAGTATTGTGCTTCAAATAAATAAAGTTTATCTAGATGGACAAGGTCACCTCTTCCCCTCGCCTCTCAAGTTCTGGTCTAATAGGAAAGATGACTCCAGTGAGTATTGTGCTTCAAATAAATAAAGTTTATCTAGATGGACAAGGTCACCTCTTCCCCTCCCCTCTCAAGTTCTGGTCTAATAGGAAAGATGACTCCAGTGAGTATCGTGCTTCAAATAAATAAAGTTTATCTAGATGGACAAGGTCACCTCTTCCCCTCCCCTCTCAAGTTCTGGTCTAATAGGAAAGATGACTCCAGTGAGTATTGTGCTTCAAATAAATAAAGTTTATCTAGATGGACAAGGTCACCTCTTCCCCTCCCCTCTCAAGTTCTGGTCTAATAGGAAAGATGACTCCAGTGAGTATTGTGCTTCAAATAAATAAAGTTTATCTAGATAGACAAGGTCACCTCTTCCCCTCCCCTCTCAAGTTCTGGTCTAATAGGAAAGATGACTCCAGTGAGTATTGTGCTTCAAATAAATAAAGTTTATCTAGATGGACAAGGTCACCTCTTCCCCTCCCCTCTCAAGTTCTGGTCTAATAGGAAAGATGACTCCAGTGAGTATTGTGCTTCAAATAAATAAAGTTTATCTAGATGGACAAGGTCACCTCTTCCCCTCCCCTCTCAAGTTCTGGTCTAATAGGAAAGATGACTCCAGTGAGTATTGTGCTTCAAATAAATAAAGTTTATCTAGATGGACAAGGTCACCTCTTCCCCTCCCCTCTCAAGTTCTGGTCTAATAGGAAAGATGACTCCAGTGAGTAGTGTGCTTCACCCTAACACTTTATGCTGTGACATTGACGGCTTGAAAATAAAGAATAAACAAATGTTAGCATTTGCAGTCGCCCACATGTGTAAACAAGGCCTCTCGGTGTTTGGTAATCTTGATGAAACCCTCCGCCTCGTGTTTGATATATCACACTGTTTCATGTATGATATAGTACACTTTGTCTCATGTATGATATAGTACACTCTGTCTCGTGTTTGATATAGTACACTCTGTCTCGTGTTCGATGTTATATTACACTCTGTCTCGTGTATGATATAGTACACTTTGTCTCATGTATGATATAGTACACTCTGTCTCATGTATGATATAGTACACTCTGTCCCGTGTTTGATATAGTACACTTTGTCTCGTGTATGATATAGTACACTTTGTCTCATGTATGATATAGTACACTCTGTCTCGTGTTTGAATAGTACACTCTGTCTCGTGTTTGATATTATATTACACTCTGTCTCGTGTATGATATAGTACACTTTGTCTCATGTATGATATAGTACACTCTGTCTCGTGTTTGATATTATATTACACTCTGTCTCGTGTATGATATAGTACACTTTGTCTCATGTATGATATAGTACACTCTGTCTCGTGTTTGATATAGTACACTCTGTCTCGTCTTTGCTTTATATTACACTCTGTCTCGTGTATGATATAGTACACTTTGTCTCATGTATGATATAGTACACTCTGTCTCGTGTTTGATATAGTACACTCTGTCTCGCGTTTGATATAATATTACACTGTGTCTCGTGTATGATATAGTACACTTTGTCTCGTGTATGATATAGTACACTTTGTCTCATGTATGATATAGTACACTCTGTCTCGTGTTTGATATTATATTACACTCTGTCTCGTGTTTGATATAATATTACACTGTGTCTCGTGTATGATATAGTACACTTTGTCTCGTGTATGATATAGTACACTTTGTCTCGTGTATGATATAGTACACTCTGTCTCGTGTTTGATATTATATTAAACTCTGTTTCATGTATGATATAGTACACTTTGTCTCATGTATGATATAGTACACTCTGTCTCGTGTTTGATATAGTACACTCTGTCTCGCGTTTGATATAATATTACACTGTGTCTCGTGTATGATATAGTACACTTTGTCTCGTGTATGATATAGTACACTTTGTCTCATGTATGATATAGTACACTCTGTATCGTGTTTGATATTATATTACACTCTGTCTCGTGTTTGATATAATATTACACTGTGTCTCGTGTATGATATAGTACACTTTGTCTCGTGTATGATATAGTACACTTTGTCTCGTGTATGATATAGTACACTCTGTCTCGTGTTTGAATAGTACACTCTGTCTCGTGTTTGATATTATATTACACTCTGTCTCATGATATAGTACACTTTGTCTCATGATATAGTACACTCTGTCTCGTGTTTGATATAGTACACTCTGTCTCGTGTTTGATATTATATTAAACTCTGTCTCGTGTATGATATAGTACACTTTGTCTCATGTATGATATAGTACACTCTGTCTCGTGTTGGATATAGTACACTCTGTCTCGTGTTGGATATAGTACACTCTATCTCGTGTTTGATATAGTACACTCTGTCTCGTGTTTGATATATAATTACACTCTGCCTCGTCATTAATATATTGCACTCTGTCTCGTGTTTGATTTATTAATTCTTCTTTTCAATCTTAATTGCAGAATATACCGTAGGTGCACGCGAATGTCCGGACAGACATTTTGCTGTTATCTGCTCAGATAGCGAAGCCAAGGTAAAGCGCCCGTGTCACATAATTGACGTAATGTCGAAGAGAAGAGCGCAAAAGGAGCCTTTTCTTCGCCCTTTGCTTTCTAAGATTTCTAAGAAATGCTTTTCCAAGAACATTTACTGACTGTCGTCATCTCTTGTACAGGTTTTCCAGTTGCCACCAAATCATAATAACCCCACCCCACAGTTTAAAGCTCCCGTTGCAGACGAATCTGCTGTTGTGGTTTCGGCGACGTTTCTTATTATTGAAGGTAATATTTATAGTTACAAATAGGAATCTCATAAATATCTTTCTCCTCCCCCTGCCCCCTCCCCTCCTTCCCAAAAACAATCGCCATCAAATACCGTCCGTGTTTTCAGATATTGAAAAATGTGTTATTTGATTTGATTGCTGTTATATCTTTGTTTGACTTGATTGCTGTTACTACCTATTCGAGCCAGAATAGAGGTACAGCGGTCCATGGTCTGGGGTCGTCGTGAAAAAAAATAAATGTAAAAAAAGGTAAAAAAAATGCGTCTACACGAGACCTTGGTGAAAGTTACGTTCACATGATACCTTGGTGAAAATTGCGTCTACACAAGACCTTGGTGAAAGCTACGTCTACATGAGACCTTGGTGAAGGTTGCGTTTCCACGAGACATTGGTAAAAGTCGCGACTACACGAGACCTTGATGAACGTCGCTCAAAGAGGATTTACTCAGATCAATCTAATTTTCACCCCGTAATTCTGTATATTTGTACAGTATTTTTAATACGGACTTTCTCTCTCACCCTCAACACTTAATTCTATATATTTTACAGTAATATTGAGTACGATCTTTCTGCCCTCGTTTCCTAGGCAGCAGTTGTCTTGTGTGCCTCAACAGTGTAGGACGGCTGATGGCGTTTAGTCTACCAAGCCTCACACCTCTTCTAGATGTCGATTGTAACTTTCTATTAACGGATTTTAGGTAGGTAGCCTGACATTTACCGGCTAGGAGGTCGGCTAGGATCGTGCATAACAATGACTGCGGTCTTGAAAATACTGCGACTAAAACAGCACACAAATTAGCGCGCGAATTCGACTCCGCCCAATATGGAAAGGATTCTCTCTAAACTAGCCGTCAATATATAACGCTGTTCACGGTGACGTCGCCCATTGTTTTTCATGTGTCAACCAGAGATTGGTTCACAGAACAAAGGGCGCTATTCAATCTACGGTTAGCATTAGAATGACAATGTTGATAAACAGTAGCGGCATATAGCGCTGTTCACACTGACGTCATCCATTGTTAATAATGTGCCAACCAGAGATCGATTGGTTCACAGAACAAAGGGCGCTATTCAGTCTACGGTTGGCACATTAACATTAGAATGACAATGTTGATAAACAGTAGCGGTATATAACCTTTTTGATAGAGGGTACGGTAACTAAAAGACCTCCTCGGCTTGGGCGTAATGTTTTGCTCATTTCAGATCACGTGGCATTTCCATGAGTATTCTCTCTTTGTTTGGGTTGATTCCATATTCATATATCCTTCAGTGCGTAGCAAAAAAAAGAAAGAGAGAATACTCATGGGAATGCCACGTGATCTGAAATGGGATAACATTACGCCCAAGCCGAGGAGGTCTATTCAGCGTTCTGATTCGTTCTTAGAGCGTGCGCGCGGGGCAGTATTTACCTATCTCAGGCATATTTCACGATAACCGTTTCGCCTCCGGCCTCGGTCAACATTTTCCAGCCCTCGGTCACAGGTTTTCCCTGTACCTCCCAGCCTGTGAATGTCATTTTGTGGTACTGCCTTCTTGCGAATTTTCAAAACGTCGCGTTTGGTTTGGGATTTGGTGTTTTTCTTTTTCGCCAATCAAACCTTCTAAGCCAATCAGGTCCATGCCTTGTTTCACCTAGTGCAGTTGACTGGCTTTCTGTCGCGACGAAAAGCCATTCGACTGCACTAGGCGAAACGAGGTAGGGATCTGATTGGCTTAGATGGTTTGACTGGCGGGACAGAAAAAGGAAAATCAAACCACGTATGAAAATCCACAGCTGACAAAATAGTTTATAGAGCCGCATCTAAGCACTTCTTGTAGCCTGCGAGCCGGCTTTCCACTGTTGATTTTTTTGGCGCGCGGGATTGAGGGCGGGATTCCTGTGTCAACACAGGAATCTCGCGCGCCCAAAAATCAAATATCCTTCCTTCGAATCGCTTATGAAATTCATTTCCTTGTTTGTTTGTTTTTCAGGTTTTTAAGAACACTACGTTTTTCTGATAGTGGCAAAGCTATTATCATGTGCTCTCCTTTTGAAATTCAAAAGATGTCAATATTCGCTAGATCAGAGTAAGTAGATGATTGCTTTTCTGGGTATTCCTCGGAAAGCTTTGTTTTTGTTGATCGCGATCTTTGTTAGCCTGTGAAAGCCGACACCACTTGGCGCTCGTCGAAAGAGACTCTCGCAAAGAGGCGTCTGCGCGCTCAAGCCAAACATTCCATACTGATGACGTATTTTGACCCAGATCTGGTCAGAAGAATTACGTGGCCATTTTAACTTTGTTGCATCTTTTTTCGTCTTATTTGAATACCTTACTATAAAATGCTTTGTATGCTATAAAAAAACTAAATATCAACCAGTCAAACTGGCTGCGTAATACTTCTGACCAGATTTGGGTCAAAATACGTCATCAGTATGGAATGTTTAGCTTGAGCGCGCTGACGCATCTTTGCGCGAGTCTCTTTCGACGAGCGCTAAGTGGCGTCGGCTTTCGCAGGCTAGGTCTTTGTACTCTTCCTATTGCGTTGTCTCCTTCACTGCAACACAGTCGCCTCTCGCAGCCGCGCGGACAGGTGTCATGCTACGCACTCCGCGCATTTTACCACACTAACATGGTTTGTTTTCCTTTATCAGTGATCTCAATGAGAACATGGGGACCTTGTTTAGCGCATGTGAAGCCCCTGAACCGCCCAATAAGGGCTTCTTTAGCAGTTTATTCGCCACAGCCTCGCCACTTGACAGGGAACAACTTTGTGAGTGTACACCCCAAGAAATGATTTTGTCATTGGTATTTTACTAGGTTGACAAAATGGCGGCTGACTCATTCATTATCTTACAGTTGGATCCGAGAGTGGGGCAGCATCCCGTAGCGTGGCCGAGCGCATGCAAGGGCCTGGGATGGAGCAATTACAAGAAACCTCGACTGGTTTGGCAGGAGCTATGCAGAAGAATCGAGAGGTGAGCCAAAAAAAAGAAAATTCAAAGCCATAAATCCCAATATTGATTGCTGACTCAATGGTAGGGTAACTTTTACTATTTGGTTCGGCGTTAGCGCGGCAATTACTCTAAATATCGAACCAAATATCTTCGTGCTATGCGAGATATTTGTTTTGACAATAGCACGGCAGATCATATCGAGCCAGCGTCGATAAATGTTTTTGCTCTTAACGTCGTGCTATCGTGGAACCAAACTCATTTAATTTGGTTCGGCATGACGTTGGCTCGACGTTTGGACTGCGCCTTAGCTGTCTTATCAAGTAAAAACCATTACCAGCCGACAAATGTAAATAATATAAGATGAAGATGACTCCGATAAACATTTTGGAGTTTCTTTCTCGAAATTCAAGTAAATAACTAAGATAGTTGTTGGGTTTGGACTGCGCCTTAGCTGTCTTATCAAGTAAAAACCATTACCAGCCGACAAATGTAAATAATTTAAGATGAAGATGACTCCGATAAACATTTTGGAGTTTCTTTCTCGAAATTCAAGTAAATAACTAAGATATTGTTGAGTTAATATTTCGGTTTAATTTCAAACCATTTTCCAGGCTTTAATGGAGAGACAAGAAAAACTATCCCAAGTAGAGAAAAAGACGGCAGAAATGGCGATCAAATCTAAGGCGTTTGCAGACGCTGCTCATGGAATTACACTGAAATACAAGGATAAAAAATGGTACCAAGTGTAGTAACGAGTCACTACAGCAGGATACAGAATAGGTTTATCAGGAGCTCAGATCCCTCGGAGGATACATTCTCGTATCCAGACCTTCCTGGCTCGTCACCTCGCAGGGGAAGCACTAGTGACAGCCATTTACGCATGCGCGAGATTTGATACAGAGCGACTGAGAGAGAAGAACTTTCTGCGCATGCTCTAACGTTCAAAATCAGCCAATCAGCGTAGGCCCTTAAATGGTTGCCATCGCGAGGTGACGAGCGCCGGGGAGCTCTGACCGCGAGTGTTAACACTAGGACACAATATCCACCCTTGTACGCGGCTGTGGTGCTATATTTAGTAACAGAATTTGCCCTCTAATACGACAGCAGCGCAACATTTGCAAAATTGGGAACAAGAAGATGGATAAAACACATAAATCTGGAAGCTACAGAACAGTGATTCACAGTAATTTGATTATAAACTTTAAAAGTTATGCGTTCCAAGCTTGGGTAATCAAAAGATAAGGAGATGTTGGCAATTGTTGGCTGTGTGGTGTGCAAATGGGCGCAACATGTTGGGAGTGCGCGTTGACTGTCACAGGGCAAGAGAAATGCTGGAACTTGTTGGTTCGAAAGTTTAACTCAAACTTGATCCAACAAGTGTCAACAGACTTTGACCGCTTCGGCGGTCATTCTAGAGCAAAGGAAATATTGGGACTTGTTGGCTGGAAACTTTAACTCTTTGAAACTTCATCCAACAAGTGCCAAGAACTAAACATGCTTCAACAGGCACAGAGAAAAATAAATGTTGGGACTTGCTGGCTCGAAACTTCAGTCAACAAGTGCTAAAAACTACCAAAATTTCATCCAACAACTACCAACAGCCCACAACAACTGCAAACGTGCTTCGACGGTCACATAGCAAAGCAAATGCTGGGACTTGTTGGATCGAATGTTATACTCTTTTCAATTTCATTCAACAAGTGTCAACAACCCGCAACAACTACCAACATGCTTCGACTTTCACAGAGCAAAAGAAATGTGGGGACTTGTTGGATCGAAAGTTAGACTCTTCCAACTTCAGCCCAAGAGGTGCCAACAAGCCACAACAACTACCAACATGCTTCGATGGCCACAGAGCAAAAGAAATGTTGGGATTGTTGGCTCGAAAGTTTGACTTTTTCAAACTTCATCCATCAACTACCAACAACCCACAACAACTGCCAACAGGCTTTGACCGTCACAAAGCAAAAGAAATGTTGGGACTTGTTGGATCGAAAGTTAGACTCATTTCAACTTCAGCCCAACAAGTGCAAACAACCCACAACAACTACTAACAGTCTTCGACCGCTTCGACGGTCATTCTAGAGCAAAGGAAATATTGGGACTTGTTGGCTCGAAAGTTTAACTCTTTCAAACTTCATCCAACAAATGTCAACAGACTTCGACCGCTTCGACGGTCATTATAGAGGAAATTCTAAAGGAAATAAAGGAAATATTGAGACTTGTTGGCTCGAAAGTTTAACTCTTTTGAACTTCAGGGCCAACAAGTGAAAACAGCTGCAACAACTGGCAAATATTGTTACGTGTTGCTGGCAACATGACCTTACGTTTTCACAGGCCCAAGCGATGGTTGTACAGAACAATATTCTTCAATATGCTACTAAAATAGTATTGTGGTGGTTGAGGTCACTGTTCCACGACCCCAATATGTAGTCTTCCAATATTGGCTACTAGTGGAATTCTAAAACGTTTTCGCATTCTAAAAATCGCAGAGCTGCAACACACCAGTTTCCATATAAATCGCAGCAGTCGCAACAAAATTGGTGGCCCAGGTTTCCATGAAAATTTCGTGTGGAGGCACTCGTAGCATTCGCGAAATACCAGTTTCAGCTGTCGCAGAGATATAACACGGGCGATTCCTGCAAAACGAATCGCAGCGTGTTACAGAAGTCGCGAACGCCACAGGTTTCCATATAGGTGCAGCAGTCGCAACTGTAACTCTGCGACTACATGGAAACCGGGCTTAAAGCTATGCTTTCCATGTAACAGCCTGCGAGTCGGCTCCGGTGTTTTTTTTTTTTTTTCTTCGGATATTTGAATTTTTTTTGGCACGCGGGATTCCTGTGTCTCGGAAAGGAGACACAGGAATCCCACGTGGCAAAAAAAAAAATATCCGCGGGATTCCTGTGTCGCGGAAAGGAGACACAGGAATCCCACGCGGCAAAAAAAAAAAACAATATCCGCGGGATTCCTGTGGGAAAGGAGACACAGGAATCCCACGCGGCAAAAAAAACAATATCCGCGGGAATCCTGTGTCGCGGAAAGGAGACACAGGAATCCCAAGCGGCAAAAAATAAACTATCCGAAAACCCACTGGGAGCCCGCTCGCAGGCTATTCCATGTGAAAACGCTTTCTCTTCTGCAGCAGTAAGAGAAATTGTCACATCAAAATTAATTATCTTCTAATATGATAATAAAAAGTGTAGTATATTTGCATGCTCTTATGTATGTAATGTCACGTTCCAAGAGCCTCGCTCAGCCGCCATTTCGTCAGCCTAGCAACATACAGAGACAGAGAAAGCATCCGTTTCCATCGGCTGATTAAGGGAATGTGGTGAAATATTTTCGATTGAATTCGGTAGATCAAGTATAAAACTTTGATTGTAGATGGTTATTTCGAAATTGCTACTTGAATATTTGTTTATAAATATCGAATGAAGACGGTAAAAAGGGGTTGCTGACAGAGGCTCTTTAAAATATTTTTACAAATTGTACAATTGTGGAAATCTTTTTGTCTATTGTTGTATCGTGAATAATGATGACGTCACAACGTCATACCATTGTTATTGCAAAACAGTTTGTAATTCTAAATTTATAATTAATGTTAGGTAACTAAAGGAAGGCGATATTTTTATTAATAAGTGCTTCTAGTATCAGCAATGTGTGTTTTGGTTTATTCTCGGGGTTTAAAGAGGTAAAGACACGTTCATTTAGGGTTGTTTTAAAGGGGCACTCGCACGCTTAATATTCGTCCACCGTGGACATAAAATAAGTAAAATTGTAACCATAAAAACACATGTACAATTGCCCGTAGTAATCCAAATAATCCTCCAGATTAATAGAAAAACCTTTCAAGTGTTAGACAAGTGCAATTCTAGATTGTTTTCACTTGTTCTCGAGCGGATGGAATTGGATTGCGATTGGAGCTATTTTCTTGTCAGAGATGTGACCAGCAAGCGTGCGAGAGCCCCTTTAAGCCATGGCTAAACTAGGACACACGTAGGGCGCAACATTGTAGCCGGACATGTTTCTTATGCCAATGCCACAAGCTTCTCATCTATATACATCTTAGCAAGAAATAATACGTAATAACGACACATTTTAACGCGACATTCTTGTAATAGATTCATTGCACTTTCACAATTTTTTTCCTCGGTAGATATATTAGAGCATTTTAGTAGTTTATGGTATTTGCAATCGGACATTCGGTAAAGTTTAATGCATTATATACTATGCAACATAGTGCCGGCGGAAGAACCCAAATAATGAGTTTTCGGAGCACTATTTAAATTCAATTTAAGCCAAGCAGAACCAGCCGTCTAATTTGGCCATATTTGACAGCATTTTTATTACCGCGTTGATGTTCCGACGAATATTCTGTAACTTAGCTTGATTTGAGATTACTTCAACTGGAATCGATTCCTGGAATTTGAGCCCAAAAAAAACCGGCAATTTTCTTTTTTAGTACGACCTGAATATGACATTAGGGCCTCACAAAAAATTAGAATGTTTTCAAGAAGATCGGTTCTTAATAACTTATTGCTGCGACGTTAGGAGCAGCAACATATTCGCTACAAAGGGTGAATCGCTACGAAATTTGAGATTTGCAGGGGCGCGATTTGCACGGATATTTGCACAACACGCGATATTATTCGAGTCGCTTCAACCGGCTGGACGGCTGTTGAGCCTCACAATCACGACGACATATTTTGCGATGGGGGATGTAGACAGGAAATATCACTCACACGAGAATTCCGGTTTTGTTGCCGGGTTTTACTGCATTTTATGCCTTTCAAGGTACGTCTGAGACGAAATAAATGTTCAAAATAATGAGATATACGTGTTTTAGCTATTTGTGTTGTGTTGTTTGCAAGAGAAGCGGCGCTATTTCAAGAATAAGTTGGGTTTTATTCAGTGTTTGTTTATATGCAGTCGTGTGCGCCAAAGTTACATAGCAGATTGTTGTTTTCGAAAACGCTGATGAGCTGCAGTCAAATGTAATTTTTGCTAACAGTTCATTACTAAAGCGATCTCAGTGTATTTCCTACAGTATACACGTTTATTATTAAACGTCTCTCACTGCTGCGCCATTGTAATGCAATGAAAAGGCGGCCAAAATGCAGTAGTGCAGTAAAACACGGCAACAAAGGCGACAGTCGATAAAGTGGATAAAAGAGAATTTAGCACTTCGATGCAGCTGCTTATAAAGTGTTTAAAAACAAGTGTATACCAATGGCATGAAGATTGTAAAATCGCGTTCGCAGCATTTTACTTTCAATTGAAACCGCTAGTTTATACATAATTAAAATAGGATTTGAAAAAAGAATGATAAAAATTGAGGAGAAAACACAAACGTTATGGCCTTGAGTTTGCCGTCGCAACTTTGCGCTAAAGGCACAGGTGCATTGAGTCACCTTAAAAAGTTCTTGTTGTTTTTGAATTCTCGAGAAAAAAATCTCTTTCTGTCGTAACTACATCCTTGAAGCTTAATAATATTTTATTTTATTGCTTTCTTGAAATATTTATTATTTTTCTCAATTATCTATAAACTTAATAACTAATCTGGAGCACTGGTTATAGAAAATCCTTAGGTAGATTTTCTCTCTTGTACTTTGGCTATGAACTTTAATTGGAGAACAAGAGAAACTAGTTTTCTAAAACTAAGTTCATTTTAACAAATGCTATTAATTGATTATAATTCATTATTTGCATTTCGTTACTTAACTGCTATCTCTTTGCCTTTTTCGCTTTTTTTCTCTTTTCTTAAAAAACATCAACTTTCTGTAAACTGATAAATTAGGAGCTGTCAAACCTATATGTAGATATATATATATTTAAAGTAGCTTCCCGCCTCGATTAGCTTTTGAGCTATTTTGCGGGTTCAGCTTTCAAAATGTATTTTAAGTTTTCAAACTTAAAAAAAACATGAATGAAACGAGACAATAAAAACCCATATAGGCAATATCAACGACAATATCATAAACCCATTATCACCATCTAGACAAATAATAATTGTTTTCCATCTTATAAAAGTTTTCACTTGTCGTCGCAAAAATTGCGAACAAGTTTCATTTGACTTGTAAAAGAGGTGGTCAGAGAGTTCATTCATTCAATTTCATCCAAGTGACTTTAGCAGGTGGCTGCTGCAAGTAAAGTAGAGAACAATAATGAAAAAGAAAGTATCATTTCATTTTACTTGCACCACCAAAGTAGACACTAAAGAAATTGTCGCCTCTCTTCTTAAAGGTAAGTGAGAGGCAGAGGTCTCTTTTCTCTGCATTTCGCTGGCTGTGGTTGGGAGGAAGAGACATTTCTCTTTTCCGTGCGACCCTCAGCCAGCGAAATGCAGAGTCCCTTTTCCTCGCAACCATCAGCCAGCGAAATGCAGAGAAAAGAGGCGCTGCTAGCAGGGAACGCGCGATGAAGAAATATTAAAAACTCATCTTTTCATTCGGGTTGCGTACGTACGCGCGGCGCCTTCATGTCAATGGATATGGCAGCGCCGACAGAACCCAAAAATGGAAAGATTTCTACCCTAAGGTCAAGTAAAGTCAGATAGGCTCGATTCTTTACATAGAGTATCCTTATACAATAAGAAACAAAATAGAAATGAGTATTTTTTTTTCTAATTGATCCGTGAGGAGTTACACTTTGGTTGCTGCAGCACTTTTTGACATTTTTTGTTAGAATTGTACAAATTTTGCCATAAAACGATGCAGTAACCAACGTTTAGCAGCTGATATCTTAAAGACGGATCAATTAGAAAACAAATACTCATTTATTTTGTTTCTTATTGTCAGTATTGTATAAGGATGCTCTGTGCAAAGAATCATATATCTGACTTTACCTGACCTTAGGGTAGAAATCTTTGCCATTTTTGGGTTCTGTCGGCAGCGCCTGGCGAATGCTAGAACTTATGGGTGAATTCCCGATATAGTCACTTTTCGTGTCAACGGCATTTTGGGACCATGGGGTCTCTCAAAACCCATCTAGACATTCAGAATTTATTTTTTTCTGAGTACTGCCCGATAGAGAAATTAAAAAAACTCTTCTGATCTTAGTTTTTTTATGAAGACTCCCGAAAGAACCGTTCTTAGAATTGTCACCCCCGTGGTATCTTTGTATAAACAATGGTACTTTTCAGGAGCGCCCGATTTTGTCATGGGAGGTGGTGGGTGGCGGGACAAAGTACCCCTACTGAATTTTCAACTATTATTTTCTCGAATGATTATATCGGGGTACCGGTTTTTATTGCAGAAACTTAATTGTAGAGTACGATGGTGAGCCTACCTTTTCATTATGGTCAATATTTGCGAGACATTTGGCAGTCAAAATTGGAATTTTCTTAAAAAAATAGGTTGGTGGTTTCGACTCGTATCCCACCCCGTCTAAATCGGGTCCCCCTAGAGTATCATTGTTTTGACCCCCCCCCCCCCCCCCCTCCAGGGGTACTACCGATAAAATGTGCATGCTGAAACATGGGAATAGGTTCTCCCATGGAATGGACTTCGAACCTCCCCCCCTCCCCCCCCCCCCCTAACGACATGATTTTTGTTTTGCTCTTTTCTGTAGAATAAAGCACAGGAAGCCGTGCTATTATTTTTCACACAAGCATTAAGGCGTCTTCGGGTGAGATGAAAATCTGTGAAACTAGATTTGACTTTCCTTTCAGGCAACTGTGAGTATAGCGATTTTTAGTATTATTATTTCTCTGACCTATAGCAAACAAGGACTAGACATGCCACAAACGCAGACAAAATACTACAACATCACCGTCTTCCCGCAGCCGCGCCTGGATCGGAGTCACGCAACGCTCCCCACCCGTAGGAGCGTTGCGTGACTCCAATCCCTGCGGCTAGAGGAGACTACACATCACCATGTCAACATTGAGTGGCCATCTAGTAACATATTTTCATTGTTTTATGTGTGCCTGTAGCCTCGTCCGACGGCGTCTTGCAATGGCTTTTTCTTCCTTTTTGGTAGTTACTTTTGCCCCTGCTTTTTATGCGATTTTTCGGGAATTCCTGTGGCATTACCCAGAAGACTCTGGGAACTTAGGTCGGACTTCGAACTCAGTCTTCTCTCTCCCGTTATGATACCACAGGAGTTCTCTTTTTCGAACTCAGTATGAAGAGCTAAAAAGAGAGGTGCCTGCGAAGGGCGCTAGTATAGTGTTTGATTGCTTGTGTCGTCAGTTTCCCAGTTTAGGCGATCGATAGAAATCTTGGGGTACGTCTTTCCAAACGAATGAAACAAGCCGCAAATGAGATAAGCAAAAACAAACAAAGTATATTTCACCAAATATTGCTCTTAAATATGGCCTCTTCTCTCCTTCAAAGAATTGTCACGTGTTTGTTACTATGGTTACCATTGGAGCCAGTGGTCAGAGGACATCAGTGTGCAGACGCCTCTTACTCCATATATGGTCATGAGCTGCGCAACCACACCATATCGCAGGGAGGATCCGCTGACCTGATGGACTGCATTACGCGCTGTACAAATGAATTTTACTGTCTCAGCATCAACTACCGTACTACAGATCAAATGTGCATGCTGAAAAACGTGGATAGGTTCTCCCATGGAATGGACTTCGGACCGGAGGAGTCTACTATATACATCGACAATCCACTACCGTATAAAGCTGTAAGTGATTTAAAGGCCCATTTTCAAGCGACAGCCTTTGCGGGCTATTAGCCAATCAGAGCAGCCGATAAAACAATGGATCAATTTTAAAACAAAAGAAAACGCGCAAAGGCTCCCGGTTGATGATGGGCCTTTAAATGGAATCACAGAAAAAGGACTTCATTTTATCTCGAATGTTAGTTAACAAATAGATCTCGTTTTGCCTGCGTGTGTACTGTAATAGATACACAGATGACGTCACAGAATGTCATGAACAAAAAGTACGCAACTTGCGTGACTGTTGTTCATGGCATTCTGTGACGTCTTCTGTGTATCTATTACAGTACATACGCACAAAAAACGAGATCTATTTGTTTTTTAGTAAAATCACACTCACACACTATCACGATTCCTGCATTTTGATTGGCTCAAAACTCACTGTCTATTGAGTCATAGATATAGTGAGTTTCGAAAAGGCCGGCGTTTTGAAAAAAAAAAAACAATGGCGGCCTCTAAAAAGTTTCATTATTCGAAGGTAGTGCGTGAGTGTGATTTTACTAAAACAATTAGATTACTCGCCTTCGATTTCTATGAGCGAGTCAACTATCAACTCATAGAAATCTCGAGCTCGTAATCTAATTGTTAAATAGAGCAGATTTTGTATGACAGTGAAAAGTGCCGCGACATGGGCGCGGCACGGTCGCGGCGCGGTCGCGGCACGGTCGCGGTCGCGTCACGGACCTGGCCTCTAGATGCGGAATGAAATCGCGTAGTCGCGGCACATGCGAAAGCTCTATACAGCCTTCAAGGCAAAAGCCAAGTCAGCTATGTACAAAGAATGATCGCCGAGAAGCCAGGGCGAGGTCTGGAACTCGCGGGTAATCGACAGGACCAAAAAATGGTTGAGACCTTTAGTTTCACTATAGTTTCTTTTTTTTTTGTGTTCATGTATCTTTTATGTTCTATAACTTCTCTTTCTGTTGTTTGAATAAAATATTTAAGTTTGGGCGAGTAACTTTTTCGACTTTTTCGTTTTTCAATGTGTTTTTTTTTTCGCGTAGTCATAAAAACTGCACTTTGGTGGAAATGGGCAAGTCAGACAAGGTTCTGATTGGCAAAACACAGATTGATTGACAGCACAGAAAAGAAAACAACTGCTTCGAGCCTATGCTGGGGAGAATACCAAATTGCAGTCGCTCCCTGTGATGTGAGAATATGTCGCTCGATAAAATAAAGGACCGATAAGACCCCACTGTCGTAGCTAAATGATGACATTTAACATTTTCCACAGGAGCAGTTTCAGACATGCGCACAATTGAAGGCAGCTCATGCGTCTGCGCCAACTGGGTACTACCGCTTGACACTGCTGCCTGGCAGACGGCTCATGGTGTATTGCGACATGGATAACTATGGTATGACAAAAAAGTAATAATTCCTCAAAACTTGACATTTCGAATGAAAACTTGCAGGAATTACAGACTTGTCGCCCTGTGTAAAGGGATCCACAGAAGTTTTGGATCCCGGATCCCGACCCGTGGATCCCGGATCCCGACCCGTGGATCCCGGATCCATACTCTGGATCCCGGATTCCAAACATCACCGCCACCAGGGGAGGTGGGCGGGGCGAAAATCTGTGACTAGAACCCGGCACGCCGGCAATGAAATGACCAAGAAGGACTCTGGAGCCGGACATTTATAGCACGGCCGCAGAGCATGATGCATGCCTAATATGGGAATCCTAGGACAGATAGGAATGGTGTGATATTTTGCGAAGCGCTAATTACGCATGCAAAAAAGATAATTGGCAGGTCGTTTTTTTTTTAATTGCAGGTGGAGGTTGGGCATTGGTTGTCAGCATCAGTTCGACTAATAACGACCACCTCCAGCAGACTCCACACAACTGTATGAATAGTGTGCCTCATGTCACAAGTGGTGTTATCCCCACCAGAAAACTCTCCGACCAAGACATACACAAACTAGCGGGAACGGAAGGTACTCGATAGATATTAATGGATGGTCAGTGTAGGGTGAATTAGGTGGTGGGTAGACTTGCCCCAAGTCTTCCTCTCTGTTTTTCCTTGGAGCAAAGTGAAGAAAAAGCGCGCAGTCCCGTTGCACAAAAATGGCAATTTAAAAAAGGGGTAATCTCCAGTGTCAGAACCATTCCCTGAGGACACCTTTGCGTTTAGTAACTATTTAATCATGATTGGTTCAACCTTCGTTCTACCAAACAAAGAAAGCTTTGTGACGCAGCTGGTGAGTTCTTACACTGGAGATGAATAAAAAAAAAGAGGAACAGCGGACTTTGGGAAAGTCTAGGTGTGTATCGGGTACTTACAGGTGTCCAATAAGAGCTTTCATCTAACATGTATAGTTGAGGTGGCGTATTTCCTGACCTAGTTATTAAGATGCGAATTTGTTGCTGGTTCCCCAAGAGGTTCGCACAGTGCCGAAACACAAGATTGCGGAGTCCAAAACGCGATTTGTCGGGGTATTTTGAGGTTAGGACTTCTGCTATAATTGTAATCTCAGATACTGAGATTCCACCCTAAACTGGATACTTGTGAAGTACCATTGTTTTGACCTTTTACGGCCTACCTATACAATGCTTTTGAGCGGATCCAGAAATTTGGGAATTGGAGGGGCATATTGGCTGATTGCATTTTTAAACCCCACCAGGGAGGTTGAGGACCTCCCTTAAAAAGACCCCCTCCCCTGGAATTTCCACTCGTGAAACAGACCCCCTCCCCTGGAATTTCCAACCTCATAAAGGACCCCCTCCCCTGGAATTTCCATTTTTTTCCGGCAAAATACCACTGGAAAATCTATTTTTGGATTAAATGACCCTGGAAAGCCACCTTTTTTTACCCCTCCCCCTTGGAATTTCCAGTCTCAGACACACCCCCTCCCGTGGAATTTCCAGAGTCCAATACAACCCCCCTGGAAAATTTTCCATAGGTCCTCAACCCCCCCGGTGCGGTTTAAAAATGCAATCAGCCATTGGCGAAGGAGGGAGAGGCAGGGGCACCGTTATATAAAACATATGACGAAAGATAAGCTTACATCAACACACTTGCGACATAACGACATAAGAACAATATCACGCGAACAAAATAGTGGTTTAAAAAGCTGAACTGTCCACAAAAAATAAGACAGTAAAGTTTGACTTGGTGAAGTAATCTAATAATGTTCCATGGAAAATATTGATCATTGCTTTTCGTTGCAATATAACGTACTTATGTCGCCTAGTGTGCACCGGGCTTCACGAGTCGGTCAATACCATGCTTTGATTTTATCCTACAGGAGTATTCAGAGTGGAGTATGCGGGCTTGTACACAGTCTTTTACAAAGTAAGCAATGGAAAGGAAATGATCGTCGCAGCTAAAAATCTATAGCGATCGCTTTTGCTTTTCATTCATACCCTGCAATCGAACCATTCTACTTCATTATGGTCCATTATTTACCCATCGAGGATTTAGGAACCCAACGTTTGACCTTAGCCACCATTCTCGTTCCCAGTGCTCCCCGGCTCGTTAACTCGTGGAGGAGGCTCTGGCGACAGTCATTTGAGGACATTCGCTAATTTGAGGGCTGGGGAGCTCTTGGCTCGAGAATGCTTAGCCACCATATATGGCTTCATAGTTCCGCTGGTAGAGCAACGCCCTGGCATCGCGGAGGTCATGGGTTCGATTCCCGTTGGAAGCGAGAAATCTTTTTACTTTTTCAGGTCTTCTAATATAATGATCACTTAGATTGTTTTGCTTAACTGCGAAGACTATTTAGCATTTAGGCTTAAAAGAACGTCGAACCAATTTCTTTGAGCCCCTCCCAGGGGGGGTATGTGCTCCCTTGATCCCCAGGTTTTCCCATAGTTCTCCCTTGATCCCTACTAATAAATTCGAAAGCTCCCAAAATATTTTTTCTCCATGCTCCCATGATCCCCAAAATATCGTTTCTCTCCCTTCATCCCTAAAAATATTTTGAATTGCTCCCCATTACTCTTGCTACATAAGGATTAGCTCTATTTTGGGGTGGAACTTAGTTGTACTGTGCTGATTAGTCTTTCGGGAGAGACGATAAAACGAGTTCGAACTTCGTAAGAGTAGGAGATCCAGGTGCAATTGCCTGGTGCCTGGAAACGTGTCCATATTGTATATAGACGCACTGCAAAACAAATCTCATGCTTGTAATCTTCGCGGCAGCAATTTGCATCATCGGTCCGGCAACCCACTTAGACCTCCAATTCTCCTTGTCAAGGTTTGTGTACTTTTTTTCCTATTCATTGTAGACAGGGCCGTAGCAAGCCTTCAAAAACTGGGGGGGGGGGGGGGGCACAACATCTAAAAAAAACTGGAAGGTAGCTTTTAGGGAAAGTTTAAACTCTTTTTCGCGCGAAGCGCGCCGAAAATTTAGAGCCCAGCATGTGAAATTACCGAATGTTTTGGGGAACTTTGATACGCAGGGTGCAAAATCTGGAGTTTTAAGAGTTGTTTGGAGAAAAACTGGGGGGCACATGCCTCCCCGGCCCCTAAGAGCGCTACGGCCCTGGTAGAAGATGTCTTCATCAAATCTCCTCTTCCTCCCCCTTGACCTTCTAGTCCGTGCTTGCTCGCTCTGTAGTTCATTAGTGGTTTCCGTTTCAGCAGACAACTCAGCTGCCTCCATGACAGTGACACGTTCATTCGTAGTTTGTAGCTGGTCAAGAAGGAGGATGAGATCTCCCTCCTCCAGTTCTAATATGTCATTGCTTGACTTATAATTTGATATAACGCACATAATATTGTTTCACTTCAACATATTTTTCTTTATTATATAGACATGAGTGTTTTACTGGGAAATACGCCACTCGTAGATCTCATACGAAGCACATCCGGGACCTGAGTGACATATTTTCCATATCCTCATTAGTATTCTAATATTGTTCTTGCCACTCGAAAATAAAACTCATATCTTCGCGCCACCGTGTAATATCCTCTATGTATCTTCTGTGAAAGTTATGGCATTAAATGGATCCAAGTAAACAGTCCCGGAACAGAGAAATAAAATCCAAAAATTAGAGTTCCATTGATCTCCCTTGATCCCCAAAACTAAAGCCAGGCTCCCTTAATCCCTGAAAATAATTTGATAATCTCCCGATATCCCTAAAAATAAATTCCTATGCTCCGTTGCTCCTTAAAACCCCTGGGAGAGGCTCTTCTTTCCGCGCGCTAAACGTCAATATAAACTAAGTTTCTGCTCGAGCTCATTTGCATTTATGAACTGTACTATCTGTCGTGCCAGCGCCGCGCTGAATTTCTTGCATTATTTAGTGATCATGGTAAGACAAAATACATTAATTCGCTGCTACCATATATTTTCCTTTTTCTTAGATACCAGGAGGAGAGGCAAATTTCAATTCATCTTGCCAACTTCTAAGGTACCCGTTTTCTCAGAAAAAGTATCAGATTCATGAACATGAAGTATCAGATACATCAGCACCAGATCCATGAACAAGAGCTGTTAGCAAGGTTGCTAGAGCTCGCTTCACCTATCGCACAACACTTTGGTACCATGAGAGTCACAGGACTCACATTGCAGGTCCTTTATGCCAGACCCAATGTATACCCAGTATACATATCAAGAAAGTGCCGTCGTTTTTATGGCAAATCCGCGCGGGTTGCCTGTGGTGGTCAAAACGTGACTCAGGCCCCTCGGCGGGAAGTAAAAACAAAATGGCGACCAAGAGAAGGATGTTTCTCGAGTATCTGCAAGTTTTGGTCAATTTTCCTGCTTTTTTCGCTAAGATATGAGGAAAAGTACTTACAGACCTTCAAAATAAGGTAAGGGGGATTTCCTAATAAGGAAGTTTTGCAACGTCGGCTAAACGACAGCTTTTGGCGAAATTTTCTTGATATGATTAAATTGATGATGTAGCGACAACAGAGAAGGATTGGTATACTTCTATTGTTTTTTTGGCGTGGTGTCATCAGCAAAAATGAACCCCCAACCCCCACCCCCCTCTTAAAATCCCGGATCCGCCACTGCCACGATGAGTAACCCCCGTTGCATGCGAGGCCCCCAATTTGTAGATGTAGCATCATTGCATTTCCATGTGGCGGGACTCCCTCGCCCTCGTCTCCCTCCTACCCTTTAGGGTCTAACCTCTGCTAATAATACAGGGGTGTATCCGGAGCCTGGAATATAGTAGGTCCCCCAAGGAAGCTTAGACTATTCAATTCTTTTCTTGTAGCTGCCCGCGCATCGTGGTCTCGTATACTGTCCCGTATGTGTGGGAATCAAACTGCAAAGGGACCGGAATTGGCTTCCATATCGCCGATACTGACTGTCACCGAGGTATACTTCAGGCCTGAAGACGCGGGCTTCAATCCTCAATTAATCAGCCTCAATTATTATATAATCCGGGGAAGGGTGCTCGATCCAATGTTTGGAATGGGTTGTCCGATCAAGCTCGCAAATTGCCGTGTCCTGTTTATGACAAAATATGACAACAGACTCGAAAACCGAGAATATGTATACTATTTATAACCAGAAGATCAATGAAAATCCAGTGGCGTAGTTAGCGGGGGTGCAGTAGTAAACTGCTTGGTGTCAACTTGTGAGGAAACTCCTGCTTGCTCACCCAGCAAAAACAAAGAATGACCAAGACTTGCCCCCCCCCCCTCCCCCAAGACAAAAATATCTCGCTACGGCCTTGAAATCCCACCCTTTTCAGCAGCTGATCCCGATCCCCATATAAATTATAGTACCAACCCTCATCCTCCTCGGCCTCAATCCATTTCTATTCCCTTTAAATTAATGCCTGACGCTAAGAAAACGAAAAGATTTTACGTGAGCAGGTATTTATGCAAAATATTTTCTCTCAGTATTTGATGGTCATGACAACGCCGAGTGTGGCAGCTCCTGGGATTCCTCTGCATTGAGTAGTAAGTCAAGTATAAGAAAGAGATAAGAAATGTGACTATGCTGTGTTTAGACCGGACAGTTTAGAGCGGGTTTTCAGCAACCTCGTAGCGGAGTTTTTAGTAACCTTACTGCGTGCTACTGATGTAAATCAGCTCCTGGTCCCGGGGAGTGGATCGACTCCCATATATTTTGGTCGGGGATGATCGTCGGGAATTAATTTTCAGTTTCAGGCCCCTTAAAGATACCAAAAGGGCGTGGTTCAAATATCTTTTTACCCTAAAAGATACCAATTAACGAAATTTCCATCTTTGATTAAAAAGTTGTCTTTGTGTTGTTTAATTTATCGTCTTGTCAACAAGTACTCGACTCTCTCTTGAAGGCTTTACCGCCGTGTTTCTCTGCTAGTAGAGGCCTCTTTTCTCTGCATTTCGCTGGCTGAGGTTCGCGAACCTCAGCCAGCGAAATGCAGAGAAAAGAGGCCTCTGCTAGCAGGAACCGCCGTGTTAGAGCCCTAAAAGATACCAATCTCGAGATTGGTATCTTTTAGGGCTCTAACACGGCGGTAAAACCTTCAAGAAAGAGAGAGAGTACTTGTTGATCCTTAAATTTTATCGCAGGTCAACTGATCAAGGTCACCCATAAACAGGCCAAAACCTGCGATTTGAACCCCTAAAAGATACGCCGATCATCCCCGACCAAAAAATATGGGAGTTCCCCACCGAGTGAGTGAAAATATCAATTTCCATCGGCTGATTTAGGGAAGTAGTGCCATGTTTCTGATTGAACACTGTAAATCATATAAATAAAGAAGGACATTTTAATTTTAACCCTAAGGTTAAGAAATAGAGAAATGTGTGTGGTCAGCAAAAAAATCACCCAAGAGAGAGCAAACTGGGCGTGGTCCATGGAAAATTTAACCCTAAAAGATAGCAAGCAATTTATTGTTAGTGTTCATGAATTCAAAAAACAACACAACAATGGAGTGAATCTCTGCTCTGTCAACGTTTGAGAGCCCTGTTATCCAGTCCAGTTGTTATTATATTGCTTGATGTATACTACCCTACAAGCAGTGGTTTCCTCCTCTCTTGGACCAACCGTGAGCGAGGGAGAGAAACCTCGCCGTTGGCCTAAGAAAGGAGGAAACCACTACTTCCAGGGCTACTGATTGTTCCCAACAAAACAGCTGATAAGTGAAAAGTAGGTGTTTTGTTATCAGACCACGACACAAGACTCCTAAGGGATATCAGACTCGAAAATCACCCCTAAGGAATAGCACTTTGGCAAATTTTATACTCTGAGATATGATGAGCATCCCTGGTATTTTTTATAAGGAGTAGCTCTTTAACGTATTGTTCTTTCCTCAGCTAAACGTGCTCTGTATGGATACCCCTGTATGACTCAAGATCCAACCCACACAAGCCTTGGCCTGTACAGGAACCAGCAAGGGTATCTCTGGGTCAAGTAGACTAAATGTTAGCAACATTACTCTGTAGATATCCATATCAAATGGTTGGCTGATGTGGGATACACCAGGGGTGTATGCAGGATTTTTCAAATCTTCAGGCCAAGCTCATGAATGCATTGCAGTAAAGTCCCCCCAAATATTTACAGACCCTTACACCTGAAGGCCAATAGGCTGCATACACCACCTTATACCACGGCACAGAAAATACAGCCAATCAGAATGCAGGAATGGTGTTGTATATTCTGCGGTATTCCACTCAACCTTTTCATCGTGCACTGCAATTACGTAAAACGTTGGTTTAATTTTCTGTAGCATGGTATAAAATAGTTAAATAATAAATTCTCATGGCATACATATATGTTATTTACCGACTGGGAGGTCCGGATCGTGAAATACCGTGACCGAGGTCTTGAAAATACTGACCAAGACCGGAGGTCGAGGTCAGTATTTTCAAGGCCGAGGTCACGGTATTTCACGATCTGGACCGACCCCAAGCCGGTAAATAAAACATTAATTTTTTTGCTTTCACTGAAACAGCATAAAACTTCACAGAAATTAGCGCGCGTGCAATTCATCCGGAACCGAGGTCCGGATCATAGGATTTCGGGCCGCTCGCGAGCCAATCAGAGCGCGTGATTTGATGGATACTGGACTGCTGAAAAAATAATGCAGAATATCCCACTTGTCACTTGTATGTTCTTAGCATACACACTCTCCTTCAGCATTGTATAACCAGTATGTATATACTTGTACAGTATATGTTTTTTTTGCTTTACCGTGGAAATGTGTTTAACCAGACTGATTAAAAGCTGATGATAGACTGCTTGCAGCCCCTTCTTCGGCGAAGGTCCGTAAGTCGAGAGAATGTTTTCCCACGTGGCGCGTCTCTCCCTCTCCTGAGTAACTTGACACTGTAAACAAATCGAAGCGCACCGCAAGAAAAAAAAAGTTCCCTCGATTTACGAACGTTCGCCGAAGAAGGGGCTGCAAGCAGTCTAAGCTGATGAAAACCGCAGAGGCTTTAGAATCTTCAGCAGAACTAGAAAGGAGGTGGTGAATTTATTTTGTTGACCACCAAAATATTAAGCAACCATTCTCATTAGTTGATGTACAGAAGTTGGTGCAACATTTTATATAATTACTTTGCTTTTGAATGGTTATTTCACTATTTCTCCAAGGAATTCTCAACACTGCATGCACACAATAGACCTTGTTGGTCCTTGTTGTGCAATAGGGTCACAATAAAAGATTGATTGATTATAAGTAGAGTGGATTTTGTATGACTGTGAAAGAGTTATGGGGCATTCCATGCCATGCCATAATGGGTATTGTGTCATAACATGGTTTTGATGGGTTATCATTTTAAATGATGTGATTGGTTGATGTGAAATTACGGTGTTCCATGCAGTGCATGTGCTCATACTGTGTTCCATGCCTTTTTACAGTCATGTGAGAGCTTCTCTGTACTAGTTCCTACACAAACACTTTAAAAAAGATAGTCTATTTGCAGCTTTGTGTCTTGCATAAGCTATTTTAGTCTTGTATATGCCTAAAAACAGTATTTTAACAAGTCTTCTGAATAATACACTTTCACGAAGATAGAGCCTGTTTGCTCTAAACCATACCAACACTTTCACAATGATAGTCTGTTTGCACTGCTAAGTTTTGCATAAACTATATATTAGTCTTATGTACTGGTACTGTAATAACAGTAGAGAAGTCTACTGAATTAAATTGTCCAGTTGTAGAAATAAACTCTCTGCCAAGTTGGCAAATAATCAAGAAGAGGTGTAACCAGTAATGACATTCCTGGAATCGTGTCATTAACAAATTTAAGAATTGCAATGATTTTTGCTTTTGAGAATGAATCATAAAATGGAGATCTCAGCATGTAGAACAACAGAAGCAGGCTCCGTCTTGACATTTCTGCTTGCTCTTTAGCATTCAAGTCTTTGGAGTCTCCCAGAAGGGTTAAAGAGCTGAGATCACTAGCCAGTGAAAGCATCCAGGGTTTCCAAGACTTCTGACCAAACACAAACATGCTTGATAAATGAATAAGCGGCCTTGCAATGTACAAGCTTTCGCCAAGTAACCTTTTAGCTGAAAGCTCAGTTGGAATCATTTGAACTTGAATCTGTTCTTCAGGTTTCTCATCTTGTGGCATTGTAGGCAACTCCCATGTGCGGCAGCTATTGCTGGGTGTAGCTGTTAGCTTCCTCATTGGCCGTCCACTTCTGCACCCTTTCCAAATAGGACTTTGCTCTCTTGCATCTGACACTCCCTCCTGTTCACTTTTTTCTTCCTCACCATTTTTCTCAGGAATTACAACTTTACGATCCAAAGGTGGGATTAAAGGAGAAGGTAGAATGCCTGATTTGTAACTAAACAGCAATATTAATCTCAAGGCTGCTTTAACAACTTGGACTACAATTACTATTAACCACTTCCCAGCTTCTCCAAATGCTTTTTCTGCCCCCAGCTCAATAAACACCTCAAGGTACTCAATCACACTCAGCCACAACACAAGCTGAGTTCCTTGGCGCTCATCTTTGTAATCAGGAATGCCGATCCCGACACGAAATATTCCATCGTGCATAAGAGTCAAGAGCTGCGATGCAGAGTACAGAAGTTCGGATAAGGTTTCAGAGGTGCCAAATCTCCCTGGTAGAAAATAAGAAAGGAATCGTAACATGGATTCCACTTTCGACGCAACTTCTGGATTCTGGAGGATGTAGTCTTTGTAAGTTGTTTGCAGGAGCTCCCATTTTGTGGTAAAAAGGGATATGGCGTCCTTAGAAATAGACGCAATGTTTCCAAATCCAGACCAAGGATTCTCTCCTGTCGCCATGCTGTTTTCGAATAAACTCTAGGGTTTCTGGGAGTATGTGACGTCATCGCCCAAATTTACCACAGGCCACCCAAGCTTTTTTGTATAAGACCTTTATGGGAACTCTGAGGATTAATAAAAGGAAAGGAAGAAATGAAAAGGATAATGAAAGTTTAAGAGCAAGCTACATTTAACGGAAAATCTTTTCGTCTCCGTCTTTTATGTTCTTTGATAACCGACAGTAGATTACACGATACGCGACGGGGCCCTGTGGTGTACTGATAGCAAGGGCTCATGGGATCGAAGGCGCCATTTTCCAAACAGTCCAAAAGTTGTAAAAGTCAGTTTCTCAAAGTTCTCAAATGTCAAGGTTTTTTCTGCCTAAATTCAAGAGAAAAGTAGTTAATTTTGTTTCAAGATGAGTCGTTACGGTGCAAAATGGTTCAACCCCGCGCAAGTTTTTGCACAGTTTACAACGACATCGGAAAAGGACGATGAAGATAAACAAGCACAGAATCAAAATAGCAGGCGACGACAGCAACCTGATGGGGACCAAGTATTAGCAGGGGCAAATAGGCGAGATATCCAAGTTTCTGAATCAGCAGAACTTTCACTGCCTCCTGACAGGGCTAGACTGTCTATTACATGCATAAGCTCAAAGGTAATTTGTATATACTTTTAAATACATCAACATCAATCTTCGGTCGTAGCTTTTTGCAAAACCTTTGTCAGACTGAGGCCCCGTCCACACGTAATCCGGATATTTTGAATCCGAAACTTTTTGTTTCCGGATACGGCTATCGTCCACACGCATCCAGCGAATTCGCATACAAATTCGATCATCCGTATCAGAAAATCTCTGGATTTCGACGGCCCACACGCATCCGAAATGTTATCGGATTCAAAAATGTTCACTCTGGAGATCGGATTAAAAAATATCCAGATTCGTCTGTGAATTCGCCGAATGCGTGTGGACGATAGCCGTATCTGTAAAGAAAAAGTTGCGGATTCAAAAATATCTGGATACTATGGACGGTGCCAGAGTTATGTTTGTGGTAGGTAAAGTGTCAGTTTTGTGGGACAATGGTGTCAGGGGCGTAGCCAGGGGGGTCCAGTGGGGGCCCGGGACCCCCCATTTCTCGGAAATTTTCCCATACATTTACTGTATTTGCTGTAGAAAATTTGCGCATTTTCGTCCCATGTTTTCACTATCCGCCCCCCCCCCTTCAGAAATTCCTGGCTACGCCGCTGGGTGTCATGACGACATCAAAACGTCAGGCTATTTCCAATGTTTACTTTTTAAAATCAGGTCAATGTCAGTTTCTTGTCTTGAATGTGGTTCCCTGTTCTTCTGTGATAGCGTGAAAAAACATTTTGAAGGAGAAAGTTTGATGATAATAAGCCAACTAGTTTCCAACTAGAATTCACATAAGGCAGGACATTTTTCTGAGGAGAAAATTGTCTCAGATGGGAAACTCGTCTCTAGTGTGAATTCGGCTAATGCTGGGACCATAATTCATGTGAATCCTTTTACAACCAGTTTGCAATTAGTTTTCTTTGTAGCTGCCCTGATCGGAATCATGCAACACTCCCTGCTATAGGGTGTGGAGTGCTCCCTGCTACAGGGTGGGGAGTGTTTTGTGACTCCATTTCAGACAGCTGCAAGGACAATGCCTTGGACAATGTTAGGTTTCATGCTGTTTGTGTACTGACAACAGCCATGTGACTATTGGGTAAAATGTCACTTAAAATATGTCACTGGCATTATATAGGCCTGCAACTTCCTTCCCCAAATTACTCATTGGTGCTTTGGTGGACCAACCACACTCCTGCAAATCTTTGGTAATAAGTTTCTGGCAGGTTTTCTGATGTTATAGCCTTAAAACTTTCTGATGTCTCACCTTACACTTAAATGGCCACAACATTTCCAGTGCAGGTGTGACTACATTGCACATGATCAAAGCAGCAGAGGCAGGTCAGGAGGCAGGCAGGTCAAGAGGGATGAATCCAAGCCTGCTTTGACTGATCCCATTTATCTGTTTCACATAGCACATCCACCTAAGCAATTGATCTTTCTTCCTTTTAAGGCACTTCATGAATATGGTCAATTAACTCATATATATTTTAACAATCAATCTTCTTCCAGGAATCAGTAGATGAGGTCAAACAAAGTGTGAACAGAAGAGTTGACTACATCACACAGACCTTGAAATCCTACCGAATTAAGGACACATCATATAAAGTCAACAGAATTCTCTTTAGAACAGACAAGAATTATAACTATGAAGTTGAAGTGCAGGTGGAATTCTCAGATTTCCTTAAATGTGAAGAGATAAGTAACCTACTGGTAGAAAAACTGGATGAATCTGTAATGGTGTCTTCCCCTGTGTTTTACCACTCACCATTGAAACTGGAAACACTCAGGTACCGGTACAAAAGTTTAAGCCTCTTTACAAATCTGCTTCTTATTGCAAACACTTGATATAGCTTATATAGTGCTACAAAAATTTCATGATTTAAAAAAATGATAGAAGAAAAAGAGAAAACTCAATTCCAGAGTAGAATTTCAATGACAATAGTGCAAGGAACTGTGAAAAAGACTTATGGATGATGCTATTACCAAGATATGTGACTGGTTTTTGAAATATGAGGCTCCAAAACCTTTGTTTGTACAGAATATTCTCCACTCTGCGTATGTTTTATGTTGATTCCCAGTATTCTATTAAAGCCCTTTAGGAGTACAGGTGAAGCAATAAATCACATCAGCAGATTTTTATTAAAGACTGGTTTTCATATTTCCGGAACAATCGGGGATCCATGGTTTTCCCAACCATCCCAGTTTTATGAAATAGCATATCGGGAACTGTCGGTGACATCAGCAATTGACTGGGATGCCATCCAGATCGCATCCCAGACGATTGTCCGCGAAGCCGTGTTTTGATATGTCAGGAACTGACTGGGATGGTCGGGAAACAAGCCATAGCCAATCATACCCGACAGTCCCGACATATGAAAACCAGCCTTATTATCAATAAGTTCACCAATGACATTTCTTTGATATTTTTTAGAACCCAAGCATGTGTGGGTGCTGTTAAAAATGCAAAGAACAAGGCACTTCAGGTTGTGCAAATGTTCAACCAAGTCCTTGGTCCACCAATCACAATACGTGAAGAACACTTTGAAGAGTTTGTTGGTGCCCCCCCTGAACAAGCCACACCCAGTCGCGACCAGCAGAGGCAGATCCAATCATATCAGGAAAAAATTGCCATGGCAACCGTCACTGTTAATGTCAAAGTTTTTGTAGCTTTTGAGATCAGGGAAAAAGCCACTAGAGTGCATAAAAGGAAGAAATGAATTATCAATATTTTAAATTTCTTAGGAACTTTTATTTTCAGAAATTATAAAAAATGTTTATTCAAATGATTGTATATAGTTTTAGACTGTAATCATGACAACCTTTTCTTGCAACTTATACAGAGCTGAAAATTACTATTAGTCATTCAACATTGTCCAATCAAAATTCAAAAATGTCAAATTAAAATTATGACCAACCATATCATAATTTTGGTCTGACATTTGTGGATTTTGATTGGACAAAGTCAATTGGTCATAACATCAGTTGGAGGAGTTGCACGGTGCAATGTTTTGTGCAACTTGTCTTACAATCCATTGCGAGACAAGTTGCAAGAGCCATTGCAGCTGATATTAACTCGCAATGTTTGCTTGCAACTGATCAAACTTTTTACTATTTGCACACCAATTTCAAAGTCGTTAACCATTTTGATACAGAACTCACATGTGGAAAGAACCTTCTGGGAACGAGACAAGTTGCAAGATTCGCTGTTACTGTACATGCTGCAATGCAAGACGAGTTGCTGCAATCTGTTGCAAGAAGTAGAGTCATCCTACTTTCTGCAATGGTTGCAGCAACCTGTCTTGCAACATTGCAGAGGGTGTTACATGCTGCAATAGCTCATGCAACTTGTCTCAGTTACATTGAGAGACAAGTTGCAGAAAACGTTGCACCAACAGTGTAATTGCAGCTTTATGAAAACAAAACCTAACATGAATGATTTTCTGCAAATTTCCTTTTGAGAAGGCATAATTTATTTTTCTTTTCACAGATAGAAAGGCAAATGTACATATTAAAAATAAACTGTATCTTATAGTTTATTAAAAGCACCAATGAACTGCAGTGGTAATAAACAATAAATAGAACTTTATTCTCAACATCTGTGGGATCAAGCCTGAATTGACTGTAGAACACTGCAAATAAATCTGCATTTTACAAGAGTATGTATTTAACATGCTTTATGGATGGGGTAATGAATAATTTAATGTAAAAACATAATACTGAGCCCTAACTTTGTACTGTTTGTTATGAAATAAAGCCACTCCAGGCTATAGCCTCTCACACAGCCACTTTCCCTTGCTTGAGCGGAGAAAGTAAAACGAGCAAGTGGCAGCCTAGGAAGCTACTACTGGCATCATTTTTACATTTTAAAAATGTCCAGTATGTTCATGATTTCTTCTCTCCTTTAGTGTTCCAGGTACTGATCAGCTTGTTAGCATAATAAATGCTAATAGCATGAACCTGAATTGTAAAAGCTAGCCCTGCCATCTTCATGGGAAGAATTCGCCAATCCTGAGTCCCGGGAGCAAAACCTTGCGTAAGGTTTACCATTACATCAGAAACTATAACGGTGGCACCATATATGAGGGGCCCAATTCCGATGAGGATGGTTCCAGCAGCGTAGATGTACAATAGGTTTATTCTGTTCTTTGGAATACTTGAAAAGCCTGCCAAGGTAAGTGCAGTGCTGAGGAGCCACACAAGCATCCATGGATCAGGAGAAACTTTCATCAACCTGAAAAACAAAGTGTCAACATTTGTATTTATTATTGGATAGTCACACAACTTTTAGTGCATGTGGTACATGCCTTTATGGTGTATTAGCTTAATGGAAATTGGAATTTTTGTTTCACGGTTGACTGATACGACAGATAAGACTATTTAACAATTAGACCTCAAGGCTGAATGTGCTATGATGAATAGACCATGAGGCCGAAGGCCGAATGGTCTATTGATATCGGAGCACATGAGGACGAGAGGTCTAATTGTTTTAGTATAAACCAACTACTTGGTCAGTTTTGGCAATGAATCCATTATTTTATGTTGAAAAGATCAAGTTTTCCTGCAAAGAAAGGTGGTGGTTTTGCCAGGCATGGTCTATCACTAATAGACCATTAGTAGCTCAGCCAATCAGAATGCAGGATTTGTAATAGACCATTAGTTGGTTTATACTAAATGGAAACTAGGCTTAATACTACACTCCTACAAATTAGTTGCAAATTAGTAGCCTGCTCGCAGGCGTTGGAGCGTAGTTTTAGGTCGAGAAACGCGAGTTTGCTTTCGCTTGGCCGCCATCTTAGATTTGTGACAAAACGTGACAAATCGGGGGGAGGGGGGGCCAAGCGAAAGCAAACTCGCGTTTCTCGACCTAAAACTACGCTCCAACGCCTGCGAGCAGGCTACAAATTAGAAGTGATCCCCCTTGATGAGACCTCGAGCTCTTGGAGCAAACATTGTGTCACAAATATAACAAAGAAAGAAGACTCAATGAATTCCATGTAAAACGGGGTACTATTATTTATCGACAGTTACTACTAGATGTCAACTCCTTATCCAAGAGGTCAAAGCACTCACCCAAGCGAAGCGCCTGCCTTCCATAGTACAACAAAACCGCCGAGAAACAAGTGAACTCCGAGACAGAACTTCATCTTTGCTTTCTGCCGTACGCTCTCTTGATAATGAGAAGCGACTCGCTCTCTGTGAGAAAAATCTGAGCCATCCGTACCTGAGGCTCTCGGCCCTCCCCTAGACGCCATTGTTTCAACAATTTAACAAGAAGAACAAGCAGTTGTAAATGGAAATGAAGAAAGAAGGAAGAAAAGTTGATCATTCGGCGCCCTCGGTCAGCGGGCTTATCCACAGGCAACCCAAACTACCTTTACCAAAAGAAGTTCCTTCTGCCGAACTTGAACATTGCCATTTCTTTAATCGCAATCCAAAAATATTTGCAGTTCTATCTATGACACTTGGGTTCTCAAGTATTTCAATGATTTCGATCATTATCATTACCTACATTTGACTGAAATAAAAATTCGTCGCGCGGGATTCCTGTGGTTAGTTGTACGCATGTCTGCGAGTTTAGGAGGCCATTTTGTCTGAGGTGTTTCGATTGCAAGTGCGTTCAATTCAATGTTTGTTAGAAAAAGAATGAAGTTCTTACAAAGTATTTTATATAGTTAAAAGAATTACTAGTTTAGTGTTGGATAAGGGTGAATCATGGTCACAGAAGAAGGGGCGAAATCGGAGAAACGCAGGGCTGACGATAGAAACAAGGAGAGCGAGTCAGGTGGCGAGTCAGAAGACGAGAAACGGGATAATAGATCAAGAAAACACAAACATAAACACTCTAAGAGCAAAAAGAAGCACAAGAAAAGAAGACACCGATCAAAGTCAGTTTCCAAAAGCCGCTCTCGGTCGAAATCGCCCGAGGAGAAAGCTGATGACGATGATAAATACTTGGACGAGGGTTCTGCTAAAGCCAAGAGCGGTGTAGCAGTAACTGAGTCAAACGGACACAAGTCAAGATCAAAGTCCCCTAGCAGAAAATCTAAAAGTAAAAGTCCTATTCAATGTGACAATGAAAAAGAACGTTCACGATCGAGATCAACCTCTCGGTCCTTTTCCTGGCCGCCTCGGGATCAGAGGTCAAGGTCAAACAGTGTGACCCCTGCTCCTAAGGGTGAGGATGGTAAGGAACCAATGTGCAAGTCTAGATCAAAAACCCCAGTGAAGGATTCCAAAGATGGGGGAACAACATCTCAGGCAAAATCCCTCTCCAAGCCTAAGTCATACACTGACAACTCGAAACACAGATCAGATTCACACGAAAATAAGAGTAGATCAAAAAGCAGGAGTCCAAGTCATTCTCCAAAGAGAAGAAGAGGCAGAAGTCACAGTCAGTCATCTAGAAGAAAGCAAAGGTCACATTCCCCAAGAAGCAGATCAAGAAGCAGATCACCAAGGGAGAAAAGGAGGTCAAAGTCTCCAAGAAAACCTAATAACAGAAGCTCAAGATCTAGAAGGTCTCCAAAATCTAGAAAGTCAAGGTCTCCCAAAAGGTCAAGGTCACCCAAATACAGGAGGTCAAGGTCTCCTAGAAAGTCAAGGTCGCCAAAAAGAAGGTCAAAGTCACCAACAAGAAGGTCAAAGTCACCCAAAAGAAGGTCAAGTCACCCAAAAGAAGGTCAAGATCACCCAAAAGAAGGTCAAGGTCACCCAAAAGAAGGTCGAGGTCACCCAAAAGAAGGTCAAGGTCACCCAAAAGAAGGTCAAGGTCTCCAAGAAGGTCAAGATCCCCACGGCCATCTCATAGAAGGTCTCCTCAGTACAGAAAAAGATCTAGATCACTCAGACGGGACAGAAGGAGTAGAAGCCGGTCTCCTAGGAGACGGCACAGCAGATCCAGGTCATGGTCTCCTAGGAGACGGCGAAGCAGATCAAGGTCACCAAGGAAAGTTAGAAGCAGCAGAAAAAGTTCATCCAGGTCTCCTAGACGTCGTTCAAGATCACCCAAGAGAAGAATGAGCAGATCCCGATCAAGATCTACTGATCACAAGAGAAGATCTAAGTCAACTGAAAAATCTAAGGAAGAAGATTTATCCAAGTATATGTTGGATTCTACAGATAAACCCATTGCAGGGCAAACTGCAAAAACACCAATAACAGAAATTGTTGGTAGTGCTCCCAAAGTTGTTGGCAGTGGCAACAGAAGCATAGCTGAGCTCACTGAGTTTTGTAAGAGACTGACAGAAGCTAGAGGAATTTCAAATGAAAGCCAGAGTGAAGCCAAAATAAGTGCTGTTGCAGAAGCTGGTAAAGATTCACCAGATATCAGTCACCCTTTCCTGGTTAAAGAGAAACCTGATATTTTCATACCCTCAGTCATTTTTCCAGTAAGTATACCTAACAGTTAGACCCTGTCCACACTACACCATTTTCAAACGAAAACTGATACTGTCCACACTACAATGCTGAATACGATCACCGAAAACGGATCAAATCAATCTGAAAATGCTCTCCAGAGTGGAGTGATTTGAGCTCTTTGAAAATGCTGTTTTCTAGTGTGGACAGGTGAAAACGATGACATCACCACAGCAAACCCAACCAATTTCACAGGCCGACAGATCAAAATGTGCATGTGTTGAGCTTATTTGAGCATGCGCATTGAATACATAAAAGCGTTTTCGTACGGATACACGTTGTAGTGTGGACGGGCGAAAACGATACGAAAACAATTAGTGTGGACCCAAATCTTTTTGAAAACAGAGCAAAAAGTATCCGTTTTTGTTTGAAAATGGTGTATAGTGTCGACGGGGTCTTAATGGTTTTATTAAACAACATATTTTATAAATGAGATTATTCATTGCTTGTTCTTCTGTTGAAGGAACTATTTACTGTGTGACTATGTCAACGGGGGCATCCTGTAAAAAGTTTGTCATTTAGAGATTCAAACCATTTTAAGGAAATTTAATACCTGGATTATGTTAGGTGATGGGTGATTAAGTGTTTTTAAGTGATTTCTGCTCATAATTTTCACAATTTTTAGAGATGCCTTAGATCTCGAGAAAGATAAGATCAAGATCCTTTGTTCTGTACTTGCTTTCTGATTGGCTTTGACGTAGATTGGCTTTGGCGGTTGACGTAGTTGTCAATAGAGTTATTAGGGTGTGAGCACCTAGTTGACTATTTTGACTCAGGAAATGAGTAAAATCAATAGTAAAAGATTCAACAACAATATGATGATATAGAGGATATTACATGGCCGCGTGGAGATGCGAATTTTATCTTTGAGTGTCGAAAATTTATATAAATTTTTAACACGACAAGATAAAATTTGTATTTCCAAGCTGTCATGTAATGTTCTGTTTATTACATAAACATCAACGAAATACCAAATTCTAATTTTATTTGAGTTAAGCTTAAAAATCGAGCATTGAGCAAAGGCAAGTGTGATATTTTCGCATGTGAGATCACCCGGTATTTCATTGGTGTTTATATAATTAAAATTATTATATCATATCTATATATATATGAGACAAAAGGTACATTAGATTTCTGAAATGCTGTCTAAAAATTTAGAGCTGAATTTTTTTGTATCTTACTCAGGTTCAGAAGCCAATGGCATCAGCTGTAGGCCCAAGTAAACCTCTAACAGAGCAGTTCCCAGTGTCTTGTGGGAGCAAGCACCGCGAGAAGGAAGATACAAACAAAGTGGAAGACGTAGTGGTAGAGGGAGTGGATGGGACAGCCCAAAATAACAGTGAAGTTTTTCACCCTCCGCCTGCTGAGAATGAGGTGAGCTATTTAACAATAACTGATAGACTACAAGTTTGAGTTTTCTATGAGTCAATAGATAGTTAATGAGGCATGTAGCGTAGAGGATTTGTGATAGTGTGCAAGTGGGTTTCTACTAATTCTTATTGTGTGGTTCTTATTGTGTGGTGACCCTCCCCCCCCTCCCCCCCCCACACACCCCTCTGGAATTTCCGAAGAAAAATACAGCATTTGTATGAAAAAGATAAGGTAAATTGATCCCCCACCCCCACCCCTCCGGAATTTCCAGTCCCTTCCATAGGAACCACACATAAGAGCAAATGTCCTGTGAATGTTGTGCCATACCCCAAATGCATACAATGGCTGCTTTATTTTGAAGGCTGGTGTTTTTTTCATTTCTGTCAATTGCTTTTACCCCTTCACTTAACTCACTGACCATTTTAATTGATCAAAATGATCAATTAAAATCATTTAAAACTTGAAGTTTCCGTTCATGTTTGTCAGGGAAAATCAAAACCACTTTTAGACGTCAAAATTGGTAGAGTTGTAGTTGAATATCTTGGGAATATGTTGGCAGTCAGAAACTTATTAATTTGGTAGAAAAAAGCAAGCATATTCCATGAATACTGGACGGCGCGCAAAAAAGGTATAATTTTACAGTCAAAAAAGTCGCCTTGAATTTTATGAAATCGGCTTGGTGAATGCCGTCTAAACTTCGTGTAGGGCTAGACAAATGTGTAAGGAGTAAGGCTCAGTGTGTCATTTCAAAAGTTTAGATCGAATAGCACTTCAGATGCCTGTCAATCAAAAGTGTGCTCCCCCTGTAACATTGCTATGGTAACTCCTATAACAATAAAAAATACATCACTACTAATTTCAATCTTTCTCCAGTAAGTGGTCAAAGTTTGGTTTTGATAGCTCTTTGCATTTCGGAGCTACAATCGCATAAAGTCAAGTAGTCAAGCCCGAGAAAAATTGTAGGCAGCCTCCTTAAATAAATAAAAAATATTCAAGAAAATTATGTTTAAATAAATATAATTTCAGAGGGCATAATAAGTTGTTGTTGTTTATTCTAGAAATTAGACATCAGCGGACTTGTTGCTAAGAGAATGGAAGCCCAACGTCGTCTGACAACCAACCCTCATGACTTTGAAGCCATGCTACTAGAACAGGAGATCAATATGAAAATGCAAAACTGGGCACAGTCCAACGTCAAACCTGGCCAATTCACTGGGCACATGGCCAAGTCTCTGATGCCAAAACAGGATCTTCACTCTGGTGTTCAGGCCTGGGCCAAGAAGGTCAGTTTTAAGGCAGCCACACACTGGTCATTTTTTTGCTGCAAGACAAAAAATCCTGACTGATCGGCTCGTGTGTGGTGACCCACGACAAGCTGGGATTTTCTGTTGTAAGATTATCGTGCTCTGCAAAACAAGAGACAATTTTTTGTCATCGACAATTTGAAAAATTGTGTCACCACACATGGGCCCATTGCGGCGGCTTTTGAAACTCCAGAAAAACTCATTGAAATGGATTTAATCATTCTCAATTGAAATCATTTGAAAAAAGTCATTTTCCATTCTAGGTTTTACAATAAATGGGAAATTGAAATTAGATATAATGAAGCAGTGAAGAACACCTGTTGAAGCATTCTCTTCTAATGCATGGGAGGCAATAGACCTCCTCGGCTTGGGCGTAATGTTTTCCCATTTCAGATCACGTGGCATTCCCATGAGTATCCTCTCTTTGTTTTTCTGCTACGCACCGAAGGTTGTATGAATGTGGAAGCATTCCAAACAAAGAGAGAATACTCATGGGTATGCCACGTGATCTGAAATGGACAAAACATTATGCCTAAGCCGAGGAGGTCTATATTGGTGACCCCTTTTCCATAATCATCTAGACCAATCGTCTAGAGGGTGGCATTGTCAAACGTTGTCCGATTTGTGCCTCTCACCAGTGTCCACAACTAGCTGGTTCCTTGCTTTCAAATTGGCCATTCAGAACAATTTTTGGTGCATCACCAAGTGTTCCAAACAACTGATAAAAATGTGTGTGTCCAAAAAATATCCATGACCCCCCCCCCCCCCCCCCCCCCCACAGAAGGGTGTTGAGCAAGTCCCCACCCCCCACCCCTCTGGAATTTCCGAAGAAAAATACAGTATTTGTATGGAAAAGATCAGGTAAATTGACCCTCCCCCCCCACACCCCTCTGGAATTTACAATCTCTTCCGTAGGGGGGTATGGACACCCTTCTGGAATTTCCAATCTCTTCCATAGGGGGTATGGATATTTTTTTGGAAACACACATTGCAGTATTGCAGTTGAGCATAAAAACTATTCCATCTACTCAGAAAATTTTGCCTTATATCAAACGAAAACTGGGTTTGACTTGTATTATGGTAAAATCTAGTTTTTGCTTCCCAGAATGGTGAAAATTCAGGAGTCTGTCACTGGACTTGGGAAGGATTAGTTTTGATAAGCAATCCTTTGCGCACTGTGATGCAAGATCAGCTCGAACCTGACATCAATTACCCACATAATACATCATGTTAACAATTTTATTGCTTTAACAGGACATGTTTCACCATTTGGCCCCTGTCACTGGGGGGGTTGGCATGAAATTGATGCAGAAGATGGGCTGGCAGCCTGGAACAGGGATTGGGAAAAGTGGAGAGGGGAATATAAACCCTATTGCACTAACAGTGAAAACAGACCGCAAAGGCCTGATTAGTGAAGAGGAAAAGCCTGCTGGAAAGAAATCAGGAGGTGTGAAAACAGCAGTGAATACAATGCAAGGTAATGTACCCTGGTTTTGGTATTTGTATCAGGATTGTATGTGATGCCCTGTGTTCTAGTGCCCTTGTATCCTAGAGTTTGTATTAAGATTGTATGTGGTGCCCATGTTCCTGGTGCCCTTGTAACCTAGTGCCCTTGTATCCCAGAGTTTGTATCATTGATACCATTCTTGGCTTGCCACCTCACATGGGAGGCTTTGGTACCAGCCTTTTGAGGGTCTTGGCACTTCTTGAATGCTGAGGCATGTACAGAAAGATCTTTCTCTCAATGGGCAGGGCTTGAAATTAAGAAATAATGATAGACGTAAAAAATCCACTAGGAGAACTCTGTAGAAACTGAAAACACAGTCGTTATTTTACACCTAAGTCTAAAAACTTAGGTGTTAAAGGAAATTTTTAAGGTGCATTTATGCCTGTATCGGGCGAAATTTCAAGCCCTGATGGATCTGTATCAAATCTCACGCATGCGCCAAAGGCTGTCACCAGAGCCTCTAGGGACGAGAATGCATTGATACCTGTCTTCCTTGTAATTCTTGGTGTGTGTGTCATAAAATTGTGTCTTTATTGTTTTAGCTTTTTTGTGTATTTCTCTTTTTCCCTTTGCCATATTGTTAAAGGTTCCAGATCTACCTTAATCAGTAGCATGATTTTCTCCTGTTGTTTAAAGTGATGCAGTTATTTGTCATTGTAGTCAATTGTAATATGCATTTCCTTGAATTATTTTGTTCTACATATTTTCTACTTGACAGAGGCCACGTGAATCAAATTCTTTTGCTGCATACATGTACGGCTCCTTTACCTAACACGAACACTACCATTATAGTTCACCAAAAAACTAATTTTAATTGCTCTCATGGCTTTTATTGTCAAGCTCCAGTTGCTTTCTTAATTTTGCTAGGAAGCCAAAATTCAAAGTATCTTCTTGAGAAATCAGAAAAAAGTGCATAATATAGTACCAGTAAAGAGCTTGCTTGGTACATCTTGTTTTTCTTGTGCTCAGTATATCAGCTTGCCCACAGGAGGCTGCAACTTTCTCCAGATATGATGTTTTTATGGTGCATTAAAGTTTGGTAAAAATAGTAGTATAGCATGCAAAAAAGACTAAAACATTTTTGAAGAAGACAAAGTGAAAGAAAATGCAAATTTTATACAGGGCATTATCCGCACAAAAGAAATATTTATTGCAAATTTAATTTAATAAATTACAAATTTATTGCTTACTACCATTTGCATCCATCCATGAAGTGTGATGATATTTTGGCGAAGGTTTACTTATTAAACGTGCACATTTAATCAACAAGTAGTCACATTTCTCGCTCTCTGATTGGCTGAAAAATAACGGTCAAAACTGCAGCCAATCAGAGAGCAAGAAACCTGAAAACTTGCACGTTAGAAACATAAACTAACTTGAAGAAATCGTCACACTTCCTTCATGGATGGATGCAAATGGTAGTAAAAAGTTTAAGAAATTTAAGAAAGCATTGTTTTCTGTAATAACAATATAGGTGTTTTTCAAAATATATCACTGTTGTTCTAGAGGATTTGAAAACAAAAAAGCAGCTGCCATGTTGGTTGAAGTAAATCACCAGACTCATATTTTCCCATAGGATTCATTGAAACCTTGTGAATACTACAGATGTTTTCTTGTGTGTAAAACAACAGCAATGGCACTTGAATTATATTTGGTGACAGTGTATCTGGAATTGTGTTGCAGCATCTCAGATGATTTTCTTAGCTGGACATCTGACAGGGTGTGAAAAGGAGAGAATGAAATGAGAGGAATGTTTGGAGTAAATTGTGTGAAAAGTTTTTGGCCAAATGTTCCTGGATTTGCAGAATTTATTTTGTAAAATATGTGAAATTTGATTGTAAGATATTGGAATGTACACAAAAAGTGAGCAACGCAGTCTTTGTGGGTCTTTGAATGTCCTTGAAGAAAATTAATTAAGAAATTGTCTGCCCTTTAGGAGTGCATATCACATGAAAATCTATAAAAAAGGGGTTTAGCAAGAGTATAGAGAGATGTCGTTTATTTTGCTGTGATATCTTTTTATCCAATCAATCATCTTCCCTGATTGAAGAAATACAAGTAGCCTTGTCCCAAGCCTCCTTTTGGCTATGTGGTTCGTTGTCAGTTTTTCGATTGTGTCTTTTGTGAAATTGTAAATGAAATTCAAAGAACACAAACAGTGGCCGATCTGGATTCAAAAAAGTGCATCGCCCCAATAAAAACGTTAATAATTAAAAGAGAAAAAGGACAAAACAGATTACCATGAGAAGCGCTAATGCTTTGGACTTTTACTTCTGTCCTGAAGTAAACGTCCAAAACCTTGGCACTTCTCAATCTGTTTTGTCACTTTTCTCTTTTAATTACTGTGAAATTGTCTATTCACTCAACCTTACACCCTGTCAGAAGGCCTGCGTTAGTCAATGGTACATGGCAGTTTTTAGCCATGTACCCCTGACTAACAAATATCAATCAATCTTTCCCAGCAGTCAAGCATTTTGGTTTTAAACCAGCCATACTTGCAGCTTCAAGCTATTTGATTTGCGTGGCCTCTTGACGTTGAATTCATAGTCAACTACATCAGGATACTTGGAAAAGTTTCCAGGGCCGGAGATGAAGCTCATAGACAGAGCTGTAAGGTATTGTATTCAGTGTGCCAATCTGAAATGGGAAATGCTATTTTAAGATGGAGAAAAGGGCTGGGAGGGGGACATTGGGTAGTATTTTGAAACCCTGCAGAGTTTGGAAAGATCGTTCCCCTAAAACTCTTTAAATAACTTTGAACAGAATAATTATAGGAAAAACACTTTTCAGATATCACGGTTATTTGTATGAATTTAATTAGTTTGTATCCAAGATCACTTATATCACTTGATATTAGCCTAATCAATATAGGTAAGCTTGATCAGCAAGACTGCCGATTTTCATATAAATTTTGATGTTACTTTAAACTCTTCATCCCGACAAGATTTCAAAAACGTATTGTTGCAATCCATTTCCATCCGTGTAGTTAAAGTATTTTGGCTATTCTCTCTTCCTCGATTTCCACCCCCTTTTAGAGCTGTCATGCAGGCTGGGCAGGTATTAATGTCCCTTAGTCAGCCAGTCCCTTGTTATTGTTTTTTCAATAAAAGCGAATTTCATATGACTGTAGAGAAACCAATCGCAAATTGATTACACCAATAGGACATCGCACTGTTGCGTCATTTGACTACGACTACCAGAATCCTTTTCAGTTTTCTTTTCTTGTGCAGATAAACCGCTATTGGAAACAATAGACGGCAATTGCGCAAACAGAAGGGACAACGCAAAGGTTTCTGGTAGTCGTAGTAAAATACGTCATAATGAAAATTTCCTATTCTGAATAAAAGTAGTGATCACAAATTACTTTAAAAAGTCATCCGAAATCGGCTCTATTAGAACACAAATTATGTGTAGAAATATAGAAATAACCACCTAAAAACACAGTTCTATTCGTCATTTACCAAAATTCAATCGAAAATATCCCACTCCATTCTCTAAAGCCTAGAGCAAACGTCGAATTACCACTGTATGCATTGCTACGCGACCTCAAAGTTCAATGCTGCGATGGGCGATTTTTAGCGGCCAATCAAACCAAAACGCTGGAATCGGCTACTTCAGTGGGTCGACGTTGATCCCCAAATCAACGAAAATGGTTTTAAGCTATCCTTTGGCTTCCTTGCCTCGAATGTTTAACTTTCTGGTTCAAGAAAATTGACATTACAATTTTCTTGCGTAAAATCGCCAATCGCAACAGTGAATTTTGAGGTCGCGTAGCAATGCATACGGTGGTAAGGTCGCATCGATTACATTATTTTCAAAAACTAGACTCATTACACGTTCAAATAACAAATTATGTATTGTTTAAATGTATTTGACGCGACTTAAATTCGACGTATGCCCTAGGCCTAAGTCAGCTTGCCTAAGTCAGCTTTCTCTCTGGATCGATATGTTGCTAGACTGATAGAGGCTCTCATTAATGATGCTATTAGGAGTGTTTTCCAAAGTTTAGGTGTATCACTTAGCTTTGAAGAATTAGGCCAAAGTATATCTCCATCTTAAAATAGCTAAATCTCCTGCTTTAGGATGGCACACTGTTTAAGAAAATATCCCACCACGTATTATGTAAGTGAAGCACGGGCAGTCACAAATATCCCCTCCCCTTCTTGAGGACTTCAAGTGAATTTCTTCCTGACGATCCTGAATACATATTTTCCACCACTGGGAAATTCTATAATTCTTAAAATAGAACACTACCCTGGAATTTAAATTGTGATAAACGATACCCTCATCAAATCTTAGGACCACCCAGAAGTCCTCAACAGGGGAGGCACATTTCTTTGTGACGGCCCATGTGCACAGTAAACAGTATGGTGGGAATACTTGTGTTATTATTTCAATAGTTGAGAACTTGGTGAACATTATCCGAAATTCAGCATTGTTGAATGCTTTCTGAATCTGTTTTGAATCTGAATGCATGTTGAATCTGCAAAAGGGCCTGATAGCATTAACATAATTTTTCTAATAGTACGTATCTGGGGAGGTAAGCTGTGAAATTCTTATACTGGCAGCTACAGGCCATTCACTCGTTTTTAACAGTTCCTGAAACCAATTGCCTTTGTATTTTCCAGGCAAGCATCCCATTTCATTACTACAGGAGCTCTGCGCCAGGAAGAGATGGGGACACCCGGACTTCCAGCTGATATTTGATCATGGCCCCCCTCATAACAAACAATTCCTATTTAAGGTGGTTGTGAACGGCTATCAGTATCAGCCGCAGGTTGCTAGTGCCAACAAGAAGCATGCCAAGGCCAGCTGTGCGTTATATGCACTGAAAGCTCTGGGAGTGATGCCCCATCATGCGCAGGTCTAGAGGGCTTCTGAAAATGTGTAAGTTGAAAAAAATTGTGAAATTATTTTTGCAGCGTAGTTTCAGACAGGGAAGTGTGTTTTAGATAAGTTTCGACCAATCTCATTAGTCGCTAATTTCTGTCAGCCAATCAAATTTTGAACTAAACGTAGATCACGTGCCTACAGCGTGATAGTAGTTTTACTTTTACTTTAGGAAGCATGGTTGGCTCAGTGTTAAGGCGCTGGGTCTCCCACCGCTGTGGTCCAGGATCGATTCCCGGCTGGGACAGAGGAAATGTTCTTTCTGTTCGAGTCGTGATCGAGACAGGTTCATATTGTGGGTTGAACTTAGTTCTACTGTGTTTCCTTAGTCTTTCGGACTAAGGAAACACAGTGGCACGTAGTGGCACTTTAAGTAGGCAAGGCAGAGGTCCCGTCTGCCTTCCCTTCTACCCCTGTTTAAGGTGGACGATAAAGAACCCATTGCACTCTTCGTAAGAGTAGGGGATTGTCTCCCGGTGCAATGGCCTGACTCTCGGAGGCATATATACTGTTCAACAGTCCTCATGATTGTAAGCTGCGCGGCTGCAATTTGCGCCATCTAATGCAGCCCGTTAAGTCCTCCAACCTCTCCTTCTCCAACGGTCGCGTCTGTTGACCGCTTAGAGTTCTCTCACGATGAGGAGAAGACCCCTCCCCCCCTTTTTTTTCTTGGCTTGGCTTACAATGTAGTCACGTGTTCAATAATCGATAGTGCTTTAACTTGGCGTGTGAATGATTGAGGAAACCATTCAGCAGCAACTTTGCCTCCCTTCTGATCGGTCAACGAAGGCTCGCCAGGCTTGGTAGCCAATCAGATAGATTTATGAACTTGTTAGATGTAATATTGTTTTGACAACGTGTGTTTTTGTTTTCAGGGATAATCGTAGTTGTGTCGCCCAGGTGGCCAAAGAGGGTGCAGTTAGAAACAAGTTGTGTTATCAATGATACATTGACAAAATCGGCTAACGGTGTTTACATCTTGTTGGACGATTCCAGCTATGAGCGCGCGCGCTTATTTCTTTATTCAGAAATGCCCAAGCCGTGTCCTACAACTACCAGAATGCAGCGCGCGCCTTTATAGCCTTTATAACAGTTTGATCGACAAATGTCTCACATCTACCGACATGCAACGCGCGCGTGCTTTATAGCTGGAATCGTCCATTCAGATCATGTGATTATTCCTTTGGGTGGTTACAATTGTTCATCTTATACATACTGACATGCACTCGGTCGTGTGTAATTAAGAAATTGCACAATTGTATACAGCGGCGAATTTCTGAAGGGGGGGGGGGAGCGATAGTGAAAACATGGGACGAAAATGTTCAAATTTCCTTCAGCAAATACAGTACCCTGCTGTAACCACCCAAGGGAATCATCACATGATCTGAATTGGGTGGAAAAAAAGATGTAAACACCGTTAGCCGATTTGGTTAATTGCGGGCTCCCTCGCATGAGCTGTAAGGTTATGAAATAGAAATGTAAATAATGTTATGCAATTACATTCAAATGCACTTCAGAAGTTCCTTCCATTTTCTGCTAGGGAGTGCAATAAAAGAAAAGCCTCTTCCGTAGGTATTTCCGAGGGGGTAGAGCAAGAATTTCCTAGGGGATTACTAAAGAAAATGACCTCTTCCGTAGGGGAGAGGAGGTGCGACTGGAATGGGCCCGTCAGGATTCACTACCTGGCTGCCGCAAAGAACGAAGTGAAAGGGAGCGTATAAAAGTCGCCATCGGAAGAACCTACGGGGCTCGGCGACCAAAATTTTAGAGCTAGTTGCCCAATGCTACCCCATCTTTCTATGTTCAGCTGAGATCCACGTTTATGTGACGACTAAATATTGCTTTTTGGCGACTGAAATTTTTGAATTGGTTACCAATGGCGCCAAGCGATAGAATTGATAATGTCGGGCCCTGGCTGAATAGAACCAAGTCGAGAGTCGATTACTTAAGCCCGGTGTACACTAGCGACATAACGACGTTACGTTGCAACGATAAAAGCATGAGAAAATAATTAAAATAATCAATATTTTCGATGGATCATCATTAGGCTACATCACCAAATCAGTCTTATGTGATCTTTTTGAAACCACTAAATTTGGTTCGCGTGATATTTTTCTTATGTCGTTATGTCGCAAGTGTACACCAGGCTTTAGACCCTTTGTACGCGAGACCGGTACAAAACCGGATCGGCGGTACAATTTGTTTACGGTACCGGTACAATTCTGGCACGTGTTGCCTAGCCGTGCCAAAATCGGTCCAGTACCACAGGTCCAGTCTCGTGAGAACATGGTCTTAGCAATCGACACGACGATAGACAAACTCGGAGGTTTTTGTATCTTGAGCGGATTCATTTATGTCGAGGGTCTCAAGTTTTGGCTAAAAATCTGTAGCGTGTGTTAAATTGATAAGAATCGCGGTTTTTGAGTCTAAGGGGCCCTCTTAAGTCCCTCTAAGGGGCCGACCATTTAACTTTTGAGGGAGGGGTGGTGGATTTAAAAAAAAAAAATGCCGGGCCGAAAAAAATTTCCTGCACAGCAAACTGGTGACTAAAACCCTTCTTTTTTATTGGAAAAAAAATTCTCACAGCGGGACTGTCACGGTACGCGCATGCTCGAGCAAAGACCGCCGATCCCATAACTATCATTCAAAACGGGGATTCCCTGTTTAAATAAACCAATCACGGGACACTTCGTTTTCGCGGGAAAGTACCCAGGCCCCGCGCGACGTCGCCTCAGGGAAAACATAATTTGGAGTTCATTCGTCAGGAGGCGACATTATTGTAAGTTTTTAGGGGTTTTTAGGCAAATGAGCTGCAAAATCGTTTTCTGAGGTGAAGATACCGTAGCCCTTGAACAATTTCCATGTCTCGTGGACCCTTTTCGACAAAATTCGCACATGCGCGTACGTGACAGTCCCGCTTTAACAGAGTTAGAAAAAAAAATCTTGCCCCCCCCCCCCCCCCCCCCCCCCCATTAGCCGAGTTTCGAAATAAACTGGCGCGCGGGACTGGGCCTCAAAACAACACCAAAACGAGGGTCAGATGACAACGCGCGCCGGCGAGCATGCATTTGGCGCGAAATAATGCAAACAAAACATTAGAGTTTTATTGAGTTGGCCGAGTGTATCAAAATATCTTATCGCCACTTCAACAGGGAAACGTTTTCCGTCTAAAGTCCATTTCGTTGGGTATTCTTAATACAAACTCCTCGAACGGCTTGAGAAGCCTTTTTTGCCGGGTTTTTTTCTTGTTGATACTCTGCTGATAGCCAACTCTTCTGCCTTTGTTCCTGTCCCAGTATTTTAAATTGGACAAGTACGGACTGATTAGTTTGAAAATAGTCGTCAAGCAAAGTAAACAGGGATGCCGGTGTAAAATCTAACTGATTCGTCGTCTCGAAGCACGTCTTCAGTAAATAATTCTCGTTTCAGCTGTTTCTTGTCAGATAACTTTGAGCGAAGTCTTGCATTTTCTTCCTCTAATTCGTCTATTCTCTGTCTTAAACTGTCAGCATCGGTAGCTGTTAAATTCACTTGAGTACATTTATCTCTTTCATCTGAAATACTGGAATAGTTGTGTTCTTCTGAAACGGTGTTGCACTTGGTCATTTTGGAGGAAAGAACTCAAGGCAGGAAAGAACTCAAAGTCAAGGCAGGGTCAATCCAACGTTGTTTTGTCAAAGTGTCTTTCGCAGATTCTTGGGAATTTCCCTAGTTTATCTTTCTTGCAGAAGTCTCTCCACTTCTTTTCAAGCTGACTTTCAGGAGGAATTAAGTTGAAAAAACTACATTTCGGGTTATTTCCGGAGTTGTTTCCGCATCCTTTCACGGAACAACTGTTCACCATTTTGACAAATTCACCTAAGGGGTGGACCATTAGAAATTGGGGGAGGGGGGGTGGCATTTTTTTTGTGCATGAATTTTTTTTCAGGGATCAGGTTGTGCAAGAATTTTTTTCGGAATTTATATAATGTTTTTTACTAGCTTGGATCTCTGCAAGATTTTTTTTGAAAGGATTGCCCTTGCTCGAATTTTTTTTTGGGAATTGCCACCCCCCTCCCCCAATTTCTAATGGTCCACCCCTAACTATATTTAAAGTAATTTCTTTCGCGCCAAATGCATGCTCGCCGGCGCGCGCGTTGTCATCTGACCCTCGTTTGAGGCCCAGTCCCGCGCGCCAGCTTATTTCGAAGAGGTCAAAACACTTGTACTCGAATGGTGCCTAATTTGTTCAGGGGAGGTGGTGGGTACCGGCATCTACCCCCTTAGGTACCCAATACTCCTTTTTCAGACGTAATTTTCTCAGAGCATGATCTAGGGGCACCTGATTTTATTGCACATATGGACTCCTCTCGCTGCGAGGAAAGCGTTGGAGCATACATCTTTTTAATATCTATTTTATTTAAGGAGATACTTGCTCTAGAATTCAGCTCTGAGAGGTAGGTGGCTCCGACACCTACCCCACCCCCCCAAATTGGGCACCCACAAAAGTACGGATGTTTTGACCTCTCCCCTAACAATTATTCCTCGAGCCCGAATGGGCTCTGAGTCAATAGCCCATGAGGCCGAAGGCCATGAGGGCGAGAGGAATAATTGTTTTAGTCAAATCACAGTAGTAGGTCAATTTGTATTGCCAAAAAATGTTTTTGTTCTGGTCATTTGCCATTTTCTGGCTTTCAAATCCGACATTTTTCGCTACTAGTAGGCTATAACTTATAGCCTACTAGTAGCTCAACCAATCAGAATGCAGCATTGATAATAGACCACTAGTGTGATTTGACTAATGTTAATTATTATTCAGCACATCGATGCACTGCCCAAATATGGTCATTGGAACGCCAATAGCTGTCTTCTGTACATGACAGCCATCCTGCGATATCCGTCTCTGAGGAAAATATGATGTTTTGAGCTCGTAAATAATACACAAAAGTCATTTTTTTCGGGGGTTTTTGTGCTATCGATGTGCTGAATAATAAAACCATTATCCTGCTCGATTTTGCAGAATATCGTCTGATTTTAGCCAACTTGGGACTTCGTCCCTCGTCGGCTAAGTATCAGACGATATTCTGCGCAATCTCGCAGGATAATGGCCGGCCCCTAAGCGAAAGCCCGAAGCTCCCCAGATTTCCCAGACAACTTTGCGGGAGAAATACAGAGCCTCGATCTGAAGTTTGTTGCGGGATGCGAAAAAGTGCAGCGCGACAAGGAAGACGCAAAGGTATTCTCATATTTCTTTCTCCTTTGTTGCTCATATATGGTAGTCTGTGTCTTTATAAACTACTGGACACTCATGATATGACGTTTTTGTAGGAAATAGATAGAACGTGGTGAATACTCAGCGACCTGATTGAAGCGCGAACGATGACAAATTTGTCTGGTTTGCGGTCATAAATTTGCAAGAGAAGTTTTAAATCCTCTAAATGCGGCCGTCACTTTGCCAACTCATCAAAACACAAATAGAGAAGGCGCCCTTCCTGTATAGTCTATGACTCAAGGATCAATAAACATGAATGAATGAATCGAGCAGCCTAACCCTTCGAGCTGACTTTATGGGCAAAGTTTTGTAGGAACAATGGGCCACTTGCACTAACTGGGTCACGTGACCCAAATCCAATGCATTCTGAGTAAAATCTTGAAAATTCAACTCGCTGCCATTTGCTCCAGGTTAAAGATTTTATGCTGAAACTTCAGTTTCTGACTAATCAATTGGTTATTTGTATTTCTGGAATTGATTTTCACAAAACATCTTGTTAAAGGGGCACTCGCACGCTTAATTTTTGTACCACCTGTCAAAAAATAAGTCTATTTCTAATCACCGAAAATACATTTAAGTTTACCGGGAATAACCAAAACTACAGTCCAGGTTTGTTAAATGACCTTTTAACTGTTAACTCAATACAAATCTATAGCGTTTTTATCTATTATTATACATTGTACTCACTATCTCGATTCTGATTGGCTAAAAGCGCGCGCTTTACTTTGGGAATCACACACTTTGAGGGTCTCCAAGAATCAGCATGCTGATTCTTGAACAATCAGCTAGCTGATTCGTGATCCTACGCGCGCAATGCATAACGGGACTAGAGCACTTGAATGTTTTGCCTATCTAACAAGGCGCTTGTGTAAAAGAAATTGCTTGACAGAAAAAAAAGTATTTTTACTGAATCAATGTATAATAAAACAATTATTGAATTCGTTTTTTGTGATTTCCAGAATAAACAATGTCTCACCAAGTGGAATCAGGCTCGGCCTTACGGCCTCGCCTGATTCCACCTGTCTCGACATTGTTTATTCTGAAAATCACAAAAACCTCATCCAATAATTGCTTATTATCAAGAGGATGGAATTGGATTGCGATTTGAATTATTTGCTTGTCAAGCAAGCGTGCGAGTGCCCCTCTAAGAGGTAGTTCGGGTCATGTGGCCCAGTTAGTGCAAGTCGCTGCAAATAAATAAATAAATAAAACACCAGGGTTTGACTTTTTAACTGCAACTTGCCTTCCTTATGATTGCACAAATGTTTGTTTCCTTAAAAATAACACCCAAATCGTATAGCAAACACCACAAACGACTACTATAAGGTAACACTCTAATATTAAATATGATTTTATTGTCGTAGCAAACATAATGTGCAGAATTAGCCTTTGTTCAATTAGCCCTACTACAATACACCATGTACACTGCTGACGGTGAGTAAATACCAACCATACGTCTTCTTTGCCTGGATCCCTGTGGTATTCTGAAATGCTTTGAAGACACAATAGGCCATTTGCACTAACTGGGTCAAATTACCCAATGGACCCTGGGAAACTGAAGAGAAACAACAACACTACTTCATTTTTGATTTGGCACAGAGAGAGGTTTATTTCCAGAGAAACCCTAAGCATACATAATAACTAAATATTCACTAGAATTAAAACCTCTCTGCCCACCATAAGGGCGGGAGGGAGGAAAAGAACGAAAGCAAGTAGGAGATTCCAAAACAATATTTGTGATCACTTCAGCCGTAAGCACTTCTCCTGTCGACAGAGTCATTCACTAACTAACACCAACAGATCACATGAGAAGTATCCAATTACCAGTACCCAGAATGCCTCGTGTAATTAAGCCTTTTAAGCAGAGCTCAAAATGTGCCAATTACCCAATGGACCCTGGGAAACTGAAGAGAAACAACAACACTACTTCATTTTTGATTTGGCACAGAGAGAGGTTTATTTCCAGAGAAACCCTAAGCATACATAATAACTAAATATTCACTAGAAATAAAACCTCTCTGCCCACCAAACACCCCCAAACCAAAAAGGAAGGAGTAGTCGAGACGAAGCAAAACTTAGAAAAGTAACACAGGAGCCACAAGCGTTATCCTGATCTAGTCCGACTTATACACTAAACAGAGCGACGTCCCTGTGTCTTTGCAAATGAGGAAGAGCTCGACTCAGCAGCTAATTACGGCTCCGGGAGAAAACTTGAGATCCGACGATATAAACTACATCAGCAGAACTCAATGTAGAAACACGCCTGAAATATACAACTGACTTATACACCAACTTCCTATAATTAATACTAAACAATACCAGCAAAGTCACATGCGTAAGCAGTCCCCCCTACGGAACCCGTGAACTTCATTTAAACATGAGCGACCTTGGGGAAGTCCAGCAAACGCGCAGTCCAACGCCATTAACTACTGTAACAATAATATCAGTCCAATAAGTAAGCAGTCTCCATGATGTCATCCTCCGCGACAACCTTGAAGAGTCCACACTGACACATCCACTGTAACAATAACATCAACAGAGTCCAATACAGAGCAATTAAAACAGCCCGACGAAACGTTATCCGCGGGGTAAAATTCGTGACCTGAAGCGTCATCCAGATCACAACGAACTGAAACATCATCCAGTCCACACACTAAAATGGAAGTCCAACAGCCCGACGAAAACGTCATCCGCGGGGTAAACTTCGTGACCTGAAGCGTCATCCAGATCACAACGAACTGAAACATCATCCAGTCCACACACTAAAAAGGAAGTCCAACAGCCCGACGAAACGTCATCCGCGGGGTAAACTTCGTGACCTGAAGCGTCATCCAGATCACAACGAACTGAAACATCATCCAGTCCACACACTAAAAAGGAAGTCCAACAGCCCGACGAAACGTCATCCGCGGGGTAAACTTCGTGACCTGAAGCGTCATCCAGATCACAACGAACTGAAACATCATCCAGTCCACACACTAAAAAGGAAGTCCAACAGCCCGACGAAACGTCATCCGCGGGGTAAACTTCGTGACCTGAAGCGTCATCCAGATCACAACGAACTGAAACATCATCCAGTCCACACACTAAAACGGAAGTCCAACAGCCCGACGAAACGTCATCCGCGGGGTAAACTTCGTGACCTGAAGCGTCATCCAGATCACAACGAACTGAAACATCATCCAGTCCACACCCTAAAATGGAAGTCCAACAGCCCGACGAAACGTCATCCGCGGAGTAAACTTCGTGAACTGAAGCGTCATCCAGATCACAACGAACTGAAACATCATCCAGTCCACACACTAAAATGTAAGTATGTAAGTCCGACAGCCCGACGAAACGTCATCCGCGGGGTAAAATTCGTGAACTGAAGCGTCATCCAGATCACAGCGAACTGAAACGTCATCCAATCCACACACTAAAATGTAAGTCAAACAGCCCGACGAAACGTCATCCGCGTGGGGAAGGTCGTGAAATGAAGCGTCATCCAGATCACACAGAAAAACAGTATAGAAACACTCCGAAGCCTCACCGGAGAAAATTGTCAAGTAAGAAAGCAGTCTCCATGACGGGACCGAAACCGTCATTACAACATGAGCATCCACTGCAACAACCTTGAAGAGGCCAACAAACACACGGAAACATCATTCCGGTAAACTTTAAACTGTACCGCTACAAGGCAGCAATGCCCGATAAACTCTAAACTTATACCCTGTGCGGAACACTACCGCAGTAAACTATGTAACTAATTACACTTCACGAGAGCATAAAACAGCTAAACAGTGTAACTTGTATATACGACATGCAACATGCGACATGCGACTTGAACACCCCACGGGGATGTGCAGAGTGCAAGCGATGAAACAGAAAATAATCGGATAAATTCATGAACGTCACAACGGAAAAAGACGAAAAACTCATCGACCTAAAAATTAAAACCTCCAAGAAAACTATAAACATCTAAGATGGAAATAGCGCGAATCGAAAACGAGTTTCAAAACTTAAACAACATGACTAGTAGTACTGAAAATGCAAACTACGGAATAATTAACGCAAACAAAGCGAATGAAAAGTTAAAGATAGTGTCAAAATGTGGACAGTTCGAATAGAAAATAGAATCTTCGTTTTAAAACACACACACAACACGAAAGGAAACTAGAAAAGTAATTTTAAATGAACACCGCGCCAATAGGAAACAATAAGGTAATTTCCAAACGTAAACAACGCGAACACGCGGAAAACGGAAACCTCGCGACTAGAAATTGAAAATACGCATTACAAAACATATACAACGTGAAGAGCCAACTACAATCGCACCGAAAACGTTAACAACGCGAATAAAAGGCATGCTAGAATCGTAATGTCAAAACCGATGCGTACAAAACTAGAATTGTACGTCAGAAACGTGAACAACGCCATAGAAAACTGACGGAATCTCAAAATGGTTCCGACAATAGAAAAATAGAATCGTAATGATAACTTTGATAACGCGAATAGAAAACTGACATAATTTCAAAACGTAAAGGAAATAGAAAACGCGAATCGTAACTTATAAAACAATGAAAGGCTAGAGAAAACTAGACCGTAATGATAACTAGGACAACGCAACTAGAAAAATTGGCGTACTTTCAAAATGTAAACAGCGAAAAGTAGAAAACGAGAACCGTAGTTTCAAACCAGTGAAAAGCAATTGAAAACTAGACCGTAATGATAACGTGAACAACGCGACCAGAAAATACTGACGTAATTTCGCAATGTAAACAGCGAGACATAGAAAACGAGAATCGTAACTTCAAAACAGGAAAAGGCAATAGAAAACTAGACCGTAATAATAACATGAAAAACGCGACTCGAAAACTGATCAACGTAATTTCAAAATGTAAACAACGAGAAATAGAGAAAACGAGAATCGTAATTTCAAAACGTAAACAACGCGAATTCAAAACAAAATCGTAATGGAAACCGAAAACTAGAATGGTTCAAACGTGAATAAATTAGTAATTCACAAATATAACCAACTCAAAGACAAAAACTTGACTCTAGAACATCTAGACTCTAGAACATCGTAAGAGTAAACAGCGCCGTGACAACGCGAATATTATGAATAGAAAACTAGAAGCGTGTGATATGAAAAAGTAAACAATTAACTCGAAACCTGAGAACATCGCGGATAACATCAACAACGTGAAGGACTAACGGTAATCGGACATTACGCGGAAACGAGGTCATCGAAAAATGTAAACAATAAAGACGAAAGGCAAACAACGAAAGGAAAACGCGGTATCGCCACCGCCGTACTAAACAACGCAAACGAGGAACTCTCCATCGTAAAGGTGAACAAAACACAAAGCAACGGAAACCGAAAGGGACAGAACAAATGAAACCCGAATTCCGGGCTACGAGTCTGACCAATGAAGGTAAACTAATGTAATATTGGAATAACTAACTAATCTATCTACTGGAATCTACTGAGTCTAACATCTATAATGAGAGCCTATGAAGTAGGTGTCTCCTTGGGCCGAACTGGACTCATCGGCGTGTAGAACTTGAAATTCACCATGAAAGCGTTGAAACTTGAATTGAACAGAGATAACGTGAAACGGGACCATAATATTCCAGAAAAATTGTCTCGATCCAGCACGAATCTCGCTTGACACTGTAATTAATCCCCGATGATCACTATAGCTGGAAGAGTCCAGGCTAGCCCACGAATCCCGCGCAAGAAGGAATGTTTTATGGTTTGTTATCTGAAATCCTGCATACGGGAAGAGGCCCGACGTAATAATAGCAATCTTGATCGGCGCGGAGCATACACAAAGGCTGCAGAAGTCTTAAACGCTGTCGACAAGAATAGGGGGCGTTCCCGCGATGTGAACTCTGAGCACATGTACCAAAGCGTCTAAAGAATTCCAGCCCCTGTTCCTTTCCCCCGACCCCGCTCGGGGTGGAAGAAGGAGGGTCTTACCCACGGATGAAGGACTCCACAAAGAAAGAACGAAAGCAAGTAGGAGATTCCAAAACAATATTTGTGATCACTTCAGCCGTAAGCACTTCTCCTGTCGACAGAGTCATTCACTAACTAACACCAACAGATCACATGAGAAGTATCCAATTACCAGTACCCAGAATGCCTCGTGTAATTAAGCCTTTTAAGCAGAGCTCAAAATGTGCCCATGACCCAAATCCCATACACTCTGACTGGCCTCCAGTCCTTGGTCACAGTTTTTCCTATAAGGACCTCCCGGCCAGCAAATAACATAATGAGATAATTAATTTCTCTACTATAAAATCGCCACCTGAAAATGTTTTTTTTACTTATCTTTAATTCCAATTATTAATTGTGTATAGAAGACTAACAAAATTTTGCCATTTTTCGTTATTTCCTCTTCAAATGATTGAGTTTTCTGCGGTTCTGACTCGAGCACTGCCTGCTTAAAATTTGGCAGGTTGTGAGATGTTGTCACTCCCCATTCAACGAAATGTTTAAGATTGTCGAATGAATAAGTGTGTGCTGTGTTTTCCTTGTTATAAACAGTCTTAAAACCTGCAAAATTGAGGTAAATTTGAATATCCTCTGGCTGGAAGTATATCTGGTAATATTCCACAAGCATTTCTTCGTTGAAAAAACACCTTAACATTTTATCAAAAAGATCAATATGGCGACAAGGGTGATGCGAGACTAATTTCCCACGTGGCTTGAGGCACCAAAAAACTTTTCTTAAAAATTCTTCTTTGTTTAAGATATAATGCATCGAATAATTGCAAACAATAAGATCAAACGTCTCTCGCTGTTCCCCAGGAAATCCATGGCTGCTTCCGAGCTCAAATGTCAAATTTTGGTGCTGTTTATGGGTCTCCCGTGCGAGGTTGATTCGGTCCTTATCTGGGTCTACTCCCAAAACTCTCCCCATCGGTCCCACACGCTCGGCCAGTAGTGCCGTCAGCTCTCCGGTTCCACAGCCCATGTCAAGGACCACGTCACCATCTCTAGGGGCGGCTAACTCGATCACCTCGGTCCCAGTTTTTCTTTGCTGTGCCGAAGAGTTCTGGTACTCTGAAGCGAAAGGCATCTGAAAACAGCATAGCTGTTATACAATGTGTAAGTAACCCGATCAACTATAGACTTGAAACCGATTTAGTAAGTGTCTTAAACACTTGTAAGGCCGGTCCGGATTGCAAAAAATCTAAGCCTTTAGTGATGATTTTCAACTTTCATTTCCCCTACAATTCTGGAATTTCCATCATCTGACCTGATTACCCATGATTTACCACAGGAGGCCCAAGAGCAATGTGTGTGTATTTTGACTAAAAAAATGAACGGATATAGGTCATAAAAACACTGTAGTAAAAAGTGTGTTCTGTAGAAAAATAAATTAAAAGATATAATACATTCTGGCTTACTTTCGTGTAGATTCACTCCTTGTTGTCTTCCTTCAAGTGCCTAAAACTTTCCAAGGAAAACAACAACATTGATCTTGGGCCTCCTGTGGATTTATATGAAAGTCACCCCATTAATGATAAGGGCAAGGTGGTACCATGCTCGTCTAGGCCGACGTGCTGGTCTTAATTAAAATGGTACCAGTACGAAAATCCCGGCCCTGCCTCACTGTTCTATTCCATAAATCTTGGCCTACTGTAGATCGACCGCATAAACTACCACTTCCCCAAGCTGTTTTGTCATATATCTTGAAGTATAGTTGGTATTTTTAACAGCGCAAATCCATGTTCCAGAATTTGGCTCAAGTTGCGATAAAAAAGGTCTGGCGATCTCTGTGGTTTTCACGGTTTTAAATTCTATTTGTTTACAAGACTTCCATATCTTCTAACAGCTAAAACTTACTTTCCAATGATTACTAGACTATATGGAATGAAATTTTCACAGTAAGGAAAAGCATTCGAGTTTCGTCGAGAAATATATCTGAGTTATAGAACGTTTCATCAATACCAAAGTAATTATATTTGTTAGCATCGAGCTGGTGGCCGTGTCTCAGTATATTGATGTCTTACCTGGAATTATCACAAAAACAATTATGTTGTTTTGCCCGATTTTGGGCCATGTTTAAAGGCTTTCATCAGGTCTCTTACCTGGAATGTTTTCCCCAAATGACGATTCAATCCTGCATATGAAAAGACGTTTCAAAGGATTTTGCGAAAGTCTAGACAAACTCAATACGAACTGACCATTTATATTCCTGACCTATGACGTAGATAGAATAGTATTTCATGGTTATTTTTATTTTTAACTCGTGGATGTCCGAAGGACAGGAACGAGTTATACTTGGGGGCCAAAATGGCGTTATCGTTAGCACGTTCAAAAGGGTCTGGGAACTAGATTACGGTTGCGCCCGCGATCTCTTAACACAGGAATCCCATGAAGACTGCCAGAATCCCATGAAGATTGCACAAATATTTATTTCCTTAAAAATAACACCCAAATCATATAGCAAATACCAAAAAAGACTACTATAAGGCAATACTCTAAGATTGATATGATTTTATTGTCATTTTAGCAAAGATAATGTGCAGAATTAGCCCTACAACAATACGCCATGTACACGGCTGATGGTGAGTGAATAAACTATACTTCTCTGTTGCCTTGCTCCCTGTCCTGTGGTATCCTAAACAAGTTTCAAGAAATACTTTGAAGACACAATTGATTAATACTAGCTGACAGGGTTAGAATCATGAAAACCGTGAATGGGGAACTGGCAGATTTTCGATGCATGTCGTTTGGTGCATTTTTCCAACATTTTCATTGATGCTCTTAATTATAAATTCCTATGTTTCAATATTTTTCATTGCGGAACTATAATTTCACTGGACTTTTATATTAGGTCATCAGAACCCAAAACACAGAAAGAAAAACTAGTGACGAGTTCACGCTTTCAGATGCATATATGGGTATTACCAGGACAAGATGGCGAAAATAATTCAGATTTGTAGGTGAAATGGAAGCTGAAAACCTTTATTCAAAAGTCTAAAATCTGTAGCGTGTGCTAAATTGGTAAGAAAATTGCGCTTTTTTGTATCGCGGATTTTGAGCCAATGCGAAAGCCCAGCCCGAAGCCCCTGATTTCCCGGAAACTTTGCGGGGGAAATACACTCGATCTGAAGTTTGTTGCGGGATGTAGAAGTGCAGCGTGACAAGGAAGACGCGGAGGTATTCTCATCTCCTTTGTTGCTCATATATGATAGCCTGTGCAGCCTGGACACTTTGAGTTGTGCATTATTTAATTGAAAACCTTTATTCAAAAGTCTAAAATCTTTCTTGAATTATAGAGGGGTTGCAAACAGGGTTCGTGCACGTCATTGACATCCCGGAAGATCATGGATTTTCATCTCCTTCCTGGAAAGTCCTTGAAAGTCCAGAAATGTAAAAGCAAAATCCTGGAAAAATGTTTAAACTCGAATGGTTGAATGAGTCAGTTTCACGAATCTTATTTTGGGCTGCAAATTATGACATTAACACTGTTATCATATGGTTCTCCGATTCCAGCCACAATTGCACAAGCAACAATGGCTGGGAAATAGACCGATCCCTTCTTCGCTTGATTAATCACCAAACAATGGGCAGTTTTTAATGTTAGCTACTCAGGGATTAATGTGAGGGGTGTCATTTAAAAGTTTAGGTCGCGCAACGCGTCTGATGGCTGCTAATTATAAACAAGGGTGTGGTTATAACGTTGCTATAGCAACTCCGATCACAACACAATGCACACTACAATAAAGTTCAAACCCTCCAGGGTAACCATGTGAAAGTTCAGACTGGTACAGGTTTTTGAGCCTGAGCAGCAGGCATACAAAGATTGGGTGTTGAGGGCAGAAAAATTGTAGGCATCCTCCTTAAATGAACAAAGAAAGAAAGAAAACGTTTTGCTTGGTTTGTGACCCTTTCATTCATTTGTGTACCCCTAAAAATATCATTTATTAGTTCAAACCCTCCAGGGTAACCATGTGAAAGTTCAGACCGGTACTGGTTTTTGAGCCTGAACAGCAGGCAAACAAAGTTTGGTGGTGGAGAGCAGAACAAATTGTAGGCAGTCTCCTTAAAGCTCTAAAATAAGCTTTTGAGATGAGAAATAATAAACAATAACAAAAAAAAAGGTTTATTGTTGGTATTTTTAGGGGTCATTTTGGTTTAAAAGGTATTTTAGGGGGAGGATTTTGATTTTTTATGTCCTGGCATTTTTTAGGGTATATTTTCCGATGTCCCGACGAGCACCCCTATCACTCTTACATAGGGGAACCCCCCCCCCCCCCCCCTCCCCGGAACCCCTCCCCTCCAACTACTGAAGGCCATTGGTCTGCATTGGTAATTCCTGAGGGGTGGCCGTGGTATCGATATTTTCTGGAACCACAAATTTTGTCTTAGTGGCGGCCATTTGGATGGCAATTTCTAGCATCCAAGATGGCAAACAGTAAAAGATGTGAAGTTTACCAATATTTCTCATGATGCAACTGAAATCATGAACTTCTTATAAAATAGCCACCAGACAGTGTTTTTTTTTTCCTTAATCTTTAATTGCAATTATTAATTGTGTATAGAAGACGGAGCAAATTTTGCCATTTTTCGTTATTTCCTCTTCAAATGATTGAGTTTTCTGTGGTTCTGACTCAAGCACTGCCTGCTTAAAATTTGGAAGGTTGTGAGATGTTGCTAATAGCCATTCAACGAAATGTTTAAAATTGTCGAATGAATAACTGAGTGCGTTTTTCTTGTTATAAACAGTCTTAAAACCTGCAAGATTGAGGTAAATTTGGATATCCTCTGGCTGGAAGTATCTCTGGTAATATTCAACAAACTTTTCTTCATTGTTAAAACACCTTAACATTTTATCGAAAAGTTCAACATGGCGACAAGTGTGATGCGAGACTAATTTCCCGTGTGGCTTGAGGCACCAAAAAGCTTTTCTTAAAATTCTTCTTTGTTTAAGATATAATGCATACAATAATTGCAAACAATAAGATCAAAAGTCTCTCGCTGTTCCCCAGGAAATCCATGGCTGCTTCCGACCTCAAATGTCAAATTTTGGAGCTGTTTATGGGTCTCCCGTGCGAGGTTGATTCGGTCCTTATCTGGGTCTACTCCCAAAACTCTCCCCATCGGTCCCACACGCTCGGCCAGTAGCGCCGTCAGCTCTCCGGTTCCACAGCCCATGTCAAGGATCACGTCACCATCTCTAGGGGCGGCTAACTCGATCACCTCGGACCCAGTTTTTCTTTGGTGTGTCGAAGAGTTCTGGTACTCTGAAGCGAAAGGCATCTGAAAACGACAAAGCTGTTATACAATGTGTAAGTAACCCGATCAACTATAGACTTGAAACCGATTTAGTAAGTGTCTTAAACACTTGTAAGGCCGGTCCGGATTGCAAAAAATCTAAGCCTTTATTGATGATTTTCAACTTTCATTTCCCCTACGATTCTGGAATTTCCATCATCTGACCTGGGGTGCTTACCATTGGTCAAGGAAAACCGGTTGGTTTGATCCGCGTCCAATGGTACAAAACATTTCGGTTGGGATGAAATACCGAGCGGAATGGCGCTTACCATTCGCTTATTCGCATTTCGGTTCGGATCGGCTACCTTATTTGGTCATAAAACCGGCTGGAGTGCCAATGGTACAAACCATTCCGATCGGTTCGTTCCAACTGGAATGGCGAGACAACCTCCGAAGCTGAACCTCTCGTACCAACCGGAATGACCGAAACATCGACTGTACCATTGGAATCCCAACCGAAATTACCGGTTTTTCGTGACCAATGGTAAGCACCCCTGATTACCCATGATTTACCACAGGAGGCCCAAGATCAATGTGTGTGTATTTTGACTAAAAAATCTGTGGATTTACATGAAAGTGCGAACTCGGCTGGGGCTTGTACCGTACCAGTCACCCCATTAGTGATCAGGGCAAGGTGGTACCATGTGCGTCTAGGCCGACGTGCTGGTCTTCATTAAAATGGTACCAGTACGAAAATCCCGGCCCTGCCTCACTGTTCTATTCCATAAATCTTGGCCTACTGTAGATCGACCGCATAAACTACCACTTCCTCAAGCTGTTTTGTCATATCTTGAAGTATAGTTGGTATTTTTAACAGCGCAAATCCATGTTCCAGAATTTGGCTCAAGTTGCGATAAAAAAGGTCTGGCGATCTCTGTGGTTTTCACGGTTTTAAATTCTACTTGTTTACAAGACTTAGATATCTTCTGACAGCTAAAACTTACTATCCAATGTATATGAAATTTTCACAGTAAGGGAAAGCATTCGAGTTTCGTTGAGAAATATATCTGAGTTATAGAAAGTTTTCATCAATACCAAAGTAATTATATTTGTTAGCATCGAGCTGGTGGCCGTGTCTCAGTATATTGATGTCTTACCTGGAATTATCATAAAAACTGAAACTGTAAACAATTATGTTGTTTTGCCCGATTTTCGGCCATGTTTAAAGGCTTTCATCAGGTCTCTTACCTGGAATATTTTCCCCAAATGACGATTCAATCCTGCATATGAAAAGACGTTTCAAAGGATTTTGCGAAAGTCTAGACAAAACTCAATACGAACTGACCATTTATATTCCTGACCTATGACGTAGATAGGTAGTACTTCATGTTATTTTTATTTTTAACTCGTGGATGTCCGAAGGACAGGAACAAGTTATACTTGGGAGCCAAGAATGGCGTTGTCGTTAGCACGGTCAAAAAGGTCTGGGAACTAGATTACGGTTGCGCCCGCGATCTCTTAACACAGGAATCCCATGAACACTGCCAGAATCCCATGAAGATTGCACAAATATTTATTTCCTTAAAAATAACACCCAAATCATATAGCAAATACCAAAAAGGACTACTATAAGGCAATAGTCTAAGATTGATATGATTTTATTGTCATTTTAGCAAAGATAATGTGCAGAATTAGCCCTACAACAATACGCCATGTACACGGCTGATGGTGAGTGAATAAACTATACTTCTCTGTTGCCTTGCTCCCTGTCCTGTGGTATCCTAAACAAGTTTCAAGAAATACTTTGAAGACACAATTGATTAATACTAGCTGACAGGGTTCAGAGAATCATGAAAACCGTGAATGGGGAACTGGCAGATTTTCGATGCATGTCGTTTGGTGCATTTTTCCAACATTTTCATTGATGCTCTTAATTATAAATTCCTATGTTTCAATATTTTTCATTGCGGAACTATAATTTCACTGGACTTTTATATTAGGTCATCAGAACCCAAAACACAGAAAGAAAAACTAGTGACGAGTTCACGCTTTCAGATGCATATATGGGTATTATCAGGACAAGATGGCGAAAATAATTCAGATTTGTAGGTGAAATGGAAGCTGAAAACCTTTATTCAAAAGTCTAAAATCTGTAGCGTGTGCTAAATTGGTAAGAAAATTGCGCTTTTTTGTATCGCGGATTTTGAGCCAATGCGAAAGCCCAGCCCGAAGCCCCCTGATTTCCCGGAAACTTTGCGGGGGAAATACACTCGATCTGAAGTTTGTTGCGGGATGTAGAAGTGCAGCGTGACAAGGAAGACGCGGAGGTATTCTCATCTCCTTTGTTGCTCATATATGATAGCCTGTGCAGCCTGGACACGTTGAGTTGTGCATTATTTAATTGAAAACCTTTATTCAAAAGTCTAAAATCTTTCTTGAATTATAGAGGGGTTGCAGACAGGGTTCGTGCACATCATTGACATCCCGGAAGATCATGGATTTTCATCTCCTTCCTGGAAAGTCCTTGAAAGTCCAGAAATGTAAAAGCAAAATCCTGGAAAAATGTTTAAACTCAAATGGTTGAATGAGTCAGTTTCACGAATCTTATTTTGGGCTGCAAATTATGACATTAACACTGTTATCATATGGTTCTCCGATTCCAGCCACAATTGCACAAGCAACAATGGCTGGGAAATAGACCGATCCCTTCTTCGCTTGATTAATCACCAAACAATGGGCAGTTTTTAATGCTAGCTACTCAGGGATTAGTGTGAGGGGTGTCATTTTAAAAGTTTAGGTCGCGCAACGCGTCTGATAGCTGCTAATTATAAACAAGGGTGTGGTTATAACGTTGCTATAGCAACTCCGATCACAACACAATGCACACTACAATAAAGTTCAAACCCTCCAGGGTAACCATGTGAAAGTTCAGACTGGTACAGGTTTTTGAGCCTGAGCAGCAGGCATACAAAGATTGGGTGTTGAGGGCAGAAAAATTGTAGGCATCCTCCTTAAATGAACAAAGAAAGAAAGAAAACGTTTTGCTTGGTTTGTGACCCTTTCATTCATTTGTGTACCCCTAAAAATATCATTTATTAGTTCAAACCCTCCAGGGTAACCATGTGAAAGTTCAGACCGGTACTGGTTTTTGAGCCTGAACAGCAGGCAAACAAAGTTTGGTGGTGGAGAGCAGAACAAATTGTAGGCAGTCTCCTTAAAGCTCTAAAATAAGCTTTTGAGATGAGAAATAATAAACAATAACAAAAAAAAAGGTTTATTGTTGGTATTTTTAGGGGTCATTTTGGTTTAAAAGGTATTTTTAGGGGGTGGATTTTCATTTTTTATGTCCTGGCATTTTTTAGGGTATATTTTCCGACGAGCACCCCTATCACTCTTACATAGGGGAACCCCCCCCCCCCCCCCCCCCCGGAACCCCTCCCCTCCAACTACTGAAGGCCATTGGTCTGCATTGGTAATTCCTGAGGGGTGGCCGTGGTATCGATATTTTCTGGAACCACAAATTTTGTCTTAGTGGCGGCCATTTGGATGGCAATTTCTAGCATCCAAGATGGCAAACAGTAAAAGATATGAAGTTTACCAATATTTCTCATGATGCTTTTGTCTGGGAGGCCAAAACGGAACGACAACGACTACTTTATAAAAGCACCCCACCATGATGAATCCTTTGGACCCTCGAACTGAAAAGTGAAATTGAAAATTAAATTTAGATAAAATATTAATGTATTTTTCTTTTTTTAAATTTATTGGAGTTATACTTATGTAAATATTTTTACACGGTTCCAATAAATCTATGCTATGCTATGCTATGCTATGATGCAACTGAAATCATGAACTTCTTATAAAATAGCCACCAGACAGTGTTTTTTTTTTACTTAATCTTTAATTGCAATTATTAATTGTGTATAGAAGACGGAGCAAATTTTGCCATTTTTCGTTATTTCCTCTTCAAATGATTGAGTTTTCTGTGGTTCTGACTCAAGCACTGCCTGCTTAAAATTTGGAAGGTTGTGAGATGTTGCTAATAGCCATTCAACGAAATGTTTAAAATTGTCGAATGAATAACTGAGTGCGTTTTTCTTGTTATAAACAGTCTTAAAACCTGCAAGATTGAGGTAAATTTGGATATCCTCTGGCTGGAAGTATCTCTGGTAATATTCAACAAACTTTTCTTCATTGTTAAAACACCTTAACATTTTATCGAAAAGTTCAACATGGCGACAAGTGTGATGCGAGACTAATTTCCCGTGTGGCTTGAGGCACCAAAAAGCTTTTCTTAAAAATTCTTCTTTGTTTAAGATATAATGCATACAATAATTGCAAACAATAAGATCAAAAGTCTCTCGCTGTTCCCCAGGAAATCCATGGCTGCTTCCGACCTCAAATGTCAAATTTTGGAGCTGTTTATGGGTCTCCCGTGCGAGCTTGATTCGGTCCTTGTCTGGGTCTACTCCCAAAACTCTCCCCATCGGTCCCACACGCTCGGCCAGTAGTGCCGTCAGCTCTCCGGTTCCACAGCCCATGTCAAGGATCACGTCACCATCTCTAGGGGCGGCTAACTCGATCACCTCGGACCCAGTTTTTCTTTGGTGTGCCGAGGAGTTCTGGTACTCTGAAGCGAAAGGCATCTGAAAATGACATAGCTGTTATACAATGCATCGCAAGATATATGTACTTGTTAATTTTTCTCCTTTGATAACGTCATGGATGAAACCATAAAACATGATAATGCAGTTGCACCCCACTTGCCATTTAGACAACTTCATCCAAGTTGTTTTAGGTTCAACCCTTCCCAAGTTATGTACTTTTTCTCCTTTGATGACGTCATTGATGAAGTCATACCACGTGACCACGCAGTTGCACCCCTTTTGCCACTTAGACAACTTTACGCAAGCTTGGTTGTGTGTGGTTAATCCCTTCCCAACAGATATAATAGTTTTTCTCCCTTGATGACATCGATGACGTCATACCAAGAGACCAAGCGGTCCCCCCTTTTGCCACTTAGACAACTTCACCCAAGTTTGGTTGTCTTAAGTTAATCCCTTCGCATTATAGTTCCGGCAAGAAATAATTAGTTACTAAGAGATGGGTCTCGGGTTACCTGTGGGGGCGCGCAGATACGGACGCGCCCGCGAAACTCATATAACCATGAAAAACGAAGTCGATCGTATATCTGAGTTATACTTTTGAACTATTGTATTCTTTCTGCGATACCTATGGTGCTGCGCTCTGCGGCCTTCGGCCGCTAAGGAGCTCCGCTATAAAATGATGAGTTCTGAATATCAATAGAGGACTGTAAATGAAGCATAATTATCCGGCGGATTAGCGTAAAAATTGCGCACCTTTGGCAAACTTTGCATGCCAATAGTTTCACTAGTTTATTGAAGATAAGATATGGAGGCACGCTAAAGTTTTTTTCGTAGCGAAAGCTAGAACAGTTTTAATGTGAACCATTGTTTTGCCATTGTCAGTCATCTTTGAAGCTTTGTTATTCATGAGCTTTGCGGCACTTAGTAAAATCTTCCATCGTCCGTATTTATAGAGTATAGCACAGTACTAGGAAGAAAATATCATGCCAAAAGTTCAGAGACAAGCTTCATTTTCAGAGCTAGATGCAGTGTTTTAAATTCGTGAATGTAAACAATGACGTCACCAAGGATCTGCCTATATTGGACGTGAGTGCCTTGATCCATTGTTCTGCACACTGATTTGGTTTCTAAACAATATTTGTGAGCTCCTGGTATAAGACCAAGTAAAAAAATAAACATGTTTATCGTCCGGAGCTTTCCAAAAAAGTGTCCATGCGGCCTATTTTATTTTTTATTTCTTTTTGCTACTTGTTTATGAGGTTGTCCAATTTGCGAGCCTGCGAGCCGCGAGCCTCTTAGCGAGCCCCGAGCCTTTTCTGGCAAGCCTTTGAAAAACACATTAAAAACTAGAAAAAAAAATAGCAGACATATAATACGGTGGTCATTTTAACAATACCAAGGATTAATATTCCACTCTATTCGACAATATTAGTCTAACTAAGAAATGCAAAAAGCAAACAAATCTCGGTTCCTTTTCAAGAGTTATCGTGAATACCATGGCTCATAAACTGGTTACCACATAGCTCTAGCCTTCCTCTTCTCTTACTGGTTTATCCAGCATGGTAGGCAGTCATGGCGATTGGCCCATTTTGCCACGCTCCTCACCCCCCTTCGATTCCATTCGCAACTTCTGCCCAACCGACAAATAGCGATTTAGTTTACGTCTTTCAAATGATATATTTGAAATGAGCTATACAATTACAGCCGCACGCTTTCAAAAACTATATACTTTTTACAATAGTTTATAAAAAATATAAAAGAGTTGTTCAGAGTTGTATAACAGACCCCTAACAGAGTTCCTAACGCAAACAAAGCCCATTCCACGGTTGCGAGCCTCTTGGCGAGGCCCGAGGCTATTTAAGGCGAGTCTTTGAAAAACATCATAAAAACTTGAATAAACCTCATGCCGAGAAGGGGGGTCAACCTTTTTGCTGCCTTATTGAGTTAGCATTATTTTAAATTTAATTTAAAAAATAGCAAGAAATACATCAAAAGGCTCGGGGCTTGCCCCGAAAGGCTCGGGGCTCGGTGGCTCGCAAAATAGCAACCCCCCTTGTTTATGCCTTGTTTTACTGGTTTATGCCATATTTTTGTACAAAATGACTACTACTGTATCATAAACTATTCTTAAGGGCAATCTATGTTCATATAAAGCATTTCCATGCTCATTAAAGCCACATTTCAAAGCAGTTGTGTTGTTTGACTTCGTTTTGGAGACAATTTGTGAAAAGAAAAATAAAAGAAAAAAGGATGCTGCTCCAAAAAAACGATGCGGGCGGGGACGATAAACATGTATTTTTTTTTTACTTGGCCTAATGACTTCTGCTGCAGGTCAGAAATACAATTTCTAAGCTGGATTTGCCATGCAGTAGCTTGGTTTCTTGCGTCTCTCGAGATCGATTTCCAACCGTCAAACAGCTTTCTGGCTTCCGTTGATCAAACTTTGAAACTCGATCTTTGAAATACATAGAATTCAGATATTCGCCATCATATCATTGTGAAATGCCCCAACACACATCTTTCACCACCTTTTTCTAAACAAATGGACTACGGTCGGCTAATGCCGTCTTTAGACCTAGGATGTTTACTGCAATAAACCGATTTACCAACCTCAATAAATTTTAAATAAGTGTATATAAACAGCTTTTCTGACCTCGGTAAATGCCGGCAAAGACAAAGGAAAGTCATCCTAGGTCGAGTAAACGTTAACTATTCTAGATGGGCAGTCTGGGGTCATGATGACAGATTGAACACAAAGTTTCACAGCGCAAAGTGCAAAAACACTCGAATTTAGTGAACAGAGTAGCTGAAAATAAATACGCCGTTTCGCAGTCAAGGAAAAAGTCTTTGGAGAGTACATTCGGCGACGGTCCTTATACTGTATCAAGATCATTGCTGTCTACAGCAAGCGACATATGTTATTATATTGCGATGGCTTTAATCAGAACTATTTACATAAGCATTCAGAAGTCTAAGAAGTAGCAATCGCTTAAACCTGGAATTCTGGATTCTCTTACAGCTGTTTTGAGTATTCTGCGAACTCTCGCATTCGACTTCCAATGGCGTTCTGGCTTCCGTCAATCAAACTCTCGGGTCTAATTTGAGTCTTAGCCGACCGTACGTTTGGATGTTTGTTTTGAAAAAGATAGTAAAAGATGCTCTGTGTTCATTCCACTAGGATGGCGAATAACTGAATTCTTTGTATTCCAAAGAGTTTCAAAGTTTGATTGACGGAAGCCAGAAAGCGGTTTGACGGTTGGAAATCGATCTCGAGAGTTCGCAGAATACTCAAACAGCTGTAAAATGTGAAAAAGCACCAGACGGTGGCAGAAGTAGGTGGCAGAAGTAGAGTGCTTGTTGTTCATTCGTGTCAATGACAGTGAAAGTGATTCCTGCCAATAAGTAAATTACAAACTCGTGGCCGTTGACAGATGAACTAAGGTCACGCTAGCGAGTATAAACACTTTACTGACCAACTAAAGGTCATCAAAATCAACCTCGGTAGGTCAGTAACTCGGCTTACTGCAGTAAACAACCTAGGTCTATGCTGTACGTAATAATAATCTTTTCATGCATTTCCCTGCTAGCAGAGGTCACTTCTATCTTGTTCTGTGTTTTGAAGTGGCCTCTGCACCCAAATGTCACAACCTCCAGCCTCAATACTCAAAACAGATCGTGGACGTACGTCATTCAGCGTGCCCGTCAGTAGCAGTGCGCGCTTTTCTCGAGTGATTTCTTGTTCAATGACCAACACACAACATTTTGCTCAAATTTAGATAGAAAATAAAACGATCTCGAGCGAATTCTCAAATTCAAACTTTTGAATGAGATCAGACCTGCGTTTAAGAGTCTTTAAATCGAGTAAACGAGCCATCTAAAGGCCACAAAAAGTGATTTTGTGTAAGTTGTAGAGCAGATGAATTCTTGGGTTTCATATGACGTCACATCCGCTTTTTGGAGCCTAATTAAAAATTCAGCTGGAGGTCAAACGTCCTTGCCTGCAGTGCTTTTCGAGATGGAAAACTGTGAAAATGGTATCTCCTCGCATTGGTTCTGATTCTACAAGTTGGGTAAACAGATAACCAGATATCTTTAGATTGTCCAAAACAGACAGCAAGCAATACAAACTCTGAAAACAATCGAAATGGTCCAAACGACTCCAGAAAAGCAGCCGAAAAGCGCCGTGGCCTCGAGGATTTGTTGTCGCCAAGTGAAAGTGACTCACGAAGATCTGTATTTGAAATTAAGTTTAAATGAGTTTGGTAGCTACGGATGGATTAGGGAATCATAAAGGATTTACACAAAGCCACCAGGACTATGAGATGAATTGGTTTCTCATTTGATACAAGCCAGGATAAATCACATGAAGTTCGCTTCAAACAATCCGAGCAGGTAGGCAAATGAAGAGTTTGTCAAACATTTACAAGGAGTCCGAAAACCCAGCAAAATCTCTGGGATTTACTCAGGGATTTACTTATTTATTCTAGGTCGACATGGACTTTTTGATTCTTTTTCCCAGTCGTGTGTATACAATTTGTTTTTCATTGACTAAAATTTGGTCAAGTTTTTGATTCATTATTCAAAGTGAGTTTTGTCGCTGCGTTGTCGAGCTGGCTGAAACACAACTTTGAAAGAGTCAAAATTTAGGCGTTTAGTAAAAACATACTTTAGAAACTACAGAAATTTGTCACCTACATGTAATAGCTTATTGAGAATTGAATCTTGTTTATGTGGAAAATTGTTTTGCAGTATGGGGAAAACTGTATGTATGCAACAAAGACGGGTCGATTTTCTGAGTTCAATTTGACAAAAAAAAACAGCAACCAAGTAAGACTTTAACTTACCGTTTTCCAAAACTTCTGTTTCTCAGGTCTTTCGTCCAGAAACAAAGAACAGAGGGAGCATATAAAGAATGTTTCTCAACCCTATTACATATCTATTTTACATTACAATTATTATTTTTGAGTCAAATGAGTGAAAACATCAAGCATTTGAAAAAAACGCTGCCTAAAATATCAGCCAGTTTGTAAAGTTTTACTCATTTACCACAGTTGAACTGTCTAAAAAAGCAAACCCCGACTTTCCAATCGCTACAAATTTGTATTTACACTAGGATTTAGTTTAAATACGAATCAGGTTCATTTATAGTTGTGATTTTCTAGAAAATGTAGCTACTATAAATTTGAATTTCGCTGTGAACTTCAGAAAACTTCTTCATCTTGACCTCCAGCTGATACAGACCGGAAGCAAAATTACGCGCAAAAGTCACGTGATTGAAACCCAAGAATTGACATTTTCTTGCTCGCGCACAAACTTGATCGACCAGTTTCTCCAAGCTCACGCCATTTCCTCGCACATGCTCGACAGAGAAATGACTTTTGTGCAGAGGCTACTTTTGCGTATTAAAATAAAAGTAAAAGAAAATGTAGGGACGGATAAAAAGTAGCCTCTGCTCGCAGGGAATTCATGCATTGATTTGCTCTAGAACTCGGGAAAACTGCAGTGAAAATGTTCTAACCAGTAACAAATACGCTTTGAAAGCTGCGATAAATTGTACAAATGTAATTTAGTTAATTCATAATGTTTAACTTACCGATAATCGCCGACAAACTCCACCGAGATATACGAACGCTTGCTTGACGCGAATAATATGCTCTGCCGAATTCGCCACACCCCGAAATCGCGTGCCCTATATGACCGTACTGCGCATGTGCGATAACCAAAGCTGTGCACAATCTCGTACCCAGAGCCCGTGCATCTTTGAGCCAGCGGCAAGCTTTGGATGGGGAATCCGATTTGTGAGCATGCGTGATAGGTCAAAAACGTAACGAACTTTCATACAACTTTCAAACCGGAAACCCAGAATCTGGGTTTTAAACTAAAAATACATTACATGCAGGGCCCTCACGACCATTGATCCGAGCCATCGGTGTAGCCAATATGCCACCTGAGCGTGAAAAGTATTAATTACAAGCTAACGATATACACCAACCAAGTACAAAGGACATTGTTTTCTCTTGAAATTCAATATGCAATAACTATACACAAATCACAAGGGCAAACCCTACCAAAGGGGATTAAAATGGGCAGTAGAAGGGTTTAAATCATGCAACACAAGAGTTATTGGGCACTGACATGATTTCGGTTGTATTAGTGGGGACAAAACATTCAATGTCATTATCGGCGGGAAACGGTTCCATTTCTTTTGATTCATCAAAAAACACGAAAATTTTCTCGTTGAAAAGCTGTTGCACAAGCAACAATGTCGACTGTCTCTGCCCATGTTCCTGACGATTTGCTCTTAATAAGATGAGACTCTATTGACAAAGAATTAAAAGATAGGCTTCAAATCTATCTGGAAATGAAGCGGCGGGTCTCATTTGCAGGTCGCAGGTCGCAGGTCGCAGGTCACAGGTCGCAGGTCGCAGGTCACAGGTCACAGGTCGCAGGTCGCAGGTCACAGGTCACAGGTCACAGGTCACAGGTCACAGGTCGCAGGTCACAGGTCGCAGTCCGAGATATAAAATATGTTTTACAAGTTTCCGAGATCACGCAGACTCCTGTAGTGGTTCTACCATTTTCTTCGAGCCGTATTGATAAAGCCGTATTCACGGACTGATAGAAACTTTTATTAAACTGCATTTCACTTTCTTTTGAGCGAATTAACATTTGTCTTTGGGAACGCGAAAATTTACGCGCGAATATTAATATGTTGCTGATGTATGTATTTTATGTGTTTATATAAATTCAATTGCGAAATACAGCAAAGGTATCAGAAGCGATTAAAATATAATGCGGGAAATGAAGATAAAATGCGTGAATCTCCCGCAAAATGCGGGAGCGTTTGCATCTCTGTGTATAACTTAATTGCAACAATAAGTATCAAGTCTTCTATAAGATTGTGATTTCCAGTTTTCGACTCGATCATGTTCAAGATCGAAGAAAACAGAACGGAGAGTTTCTTTTGTGCAGCACGTGATTGACAGTCTGTGAAACGGCCAATAGAAATGGAGCGATCCCACGATAATTAGCATTACATAGCATATGTTTGCCAAAAATAGAAGTAAAAGTTTTGTACCTTCGTAAAACACTCACAAAAATAGATACGATTATTAACTCGTCGCTCAGGTTCTAAGCATCTTTAAGATAAAGATAAACCCACTCCTGGTTCTAAACTGCATTGCCAAAACTACAGTCCGCATCTTAGAGATCAAACATGTCGCAATTGAATCTATATAACACATAAAATACATACATCAGCAACATATTGATATTCGCGCGTAAATTTTCCCGTTCCCAGAGACAAATGTTAATTCGCTAAAAAGAAAGTGAAATGCAGTTTAATAAAAGTTTCTATCAGTCCGTGAATACGGCTTCATGAATACGGCTCGAAGAAAATGGTAGAACCACTACAGGAGTCTGCGTGATCTCGGAAACTTGTAAAACATATTTTATATCTCGGACTGCGACCTGTGACCTGCGACCTGCGACCTGCGACCTGTGACCTGCGACCTGTGACCTGCGACCTGTGACCTGCGACCTGCGGCCTGTGACCTGCGACCTGCGACCTGCGACCTGCGACCTGCAAATGAGACCCGCCGGAAATGAAGCCACTACCTGGTTTGTCAGAGAACGTACGCCAAGGTGGTTTCTCTGACTTTTATTGTTCCACCAAGAAACTGCCCGATAAAAACAATTGCCATCGCCGCATACAACAACTTTTTCGTTCCATGTTACTCAACATTGTCATCCAGCAAGGAAGACGCAATTGGTTATTATTTTCGCAGTGAAGTAAGTTAAAAGTCTCATGCAGAATTTCCGAAATCTTTTCGATTTAGTTTAAATACGTCGTAGTTACGAATAAAGCTCGAGCACGTATTCGGTAAAAAATCGGTTTCCGAAAATTTTACCAATAAGGAGAAAAATGCGAGAAAACGACCCGCTCACCGCTCTACAGCATTACGTCATTCATGCCTGTACACACGCGACACTTTTTCGCGCGCTTCGCGCGTACACAGGTATCCCGCGGCACCCAATTAGAAACCCTCACTGCGTTCAGTGCTTCGCGCCGGGTCGTTCGGGAAAAAATCGATTTCCCCAGAGCCCTGAATCTTGCCGCTGGCCGAAAGATGACGGGCTCTGGGTACGAGATTGAGCTCGTGTGAGTGCAATCGTCCTAGTCGAGCTTGGTTCATGTGAAATGGGAATCGAGCGAAAGTTTTCATTTGTTTTGTTTTATTCCCATGGCCCTCGTATTAAAGTTGGAAATTGTACATATCGCAAGTGGTGTATTTATTACTAGGAGCGTCCATCTCCCATGTTTTCAACGTAACAGCGTATTGGAAAATGAAGCCTGGATGAAGTTATCTTTAATTTTCACGCAAAGCTTACGTCAACACATTCGCCCAGCCAATTAGAATGAAAGTAGCGTATGCTTTGCTCAGAGAAGTTTTTTCAAGCGGCAAATCTATTGCTCTAAAATTTAGCGATTATAGACCCTTTAAGACCAGAAATTGAAAAGAATAAATTTGACGTCATCTGCGTCATCATTGGTCTATAATGTTAGGTCGTCTGATATTTTATCTGATCTTGGATGGTCCTCTTTAGAGGATAGACGCAAAAAAACAACTTGCAGTCAGTATGTTTAACTCCACCCATAACCTTTTTCCAGATAGCATTTGTAATCTCTTTCGACCTACGTCTAGCATTCACACCCATGCTTTAAGGGGAAGTGAAAATGTATTTATCCCTAGACTCCGAACTGAAGCTGCTAAGCATTTGAATACAGAGGGACTGTCACGTGGAACGGCCTTCCGGGTGATTGTAAGAAAATGGCTCACTGGAAGAGCATCTGATGATGAATGCGATACTATATTGTTGATTTTTAATAAAGCTTATGACAAATCATTGCTGGGAAATCTGTGGCAAACTTGAAAACTTTGCTTTGTGCGACCCCTGCATATAATCAATCATTTTCAGCTATCAAATGTGAAACCGGCCAGACAGGGGTTTCAGTAAGTTTTAAAGTAACAGGCTGAGTTTTGGAAGTTGAAATTTCGGTAGCAGAAAAGGCGCTTTCCTGCGTTTTGAGTAATTACTATTTGCGAGCGAGCGCCAGCGAGCGAGCATAGCTAATCTGGACGGAAATCTGGACAAGTCATAACGCCCTTTGTCCTAACGCCCTCAGTCCTAACGCCCTTGGAATGTGGCGCATGCGCAGTACGATCATTTTCTCGGCTGAGGCCAAGCGATTTTGGGTTCGGTCGGTCGGTGGCACATTCCCCCAGAGTCCTTTGCTCGGAGAGTTAGCGACGCCATTCTTGTATATTAGCTTATATTATTATAATTAAGATAATTGGCATATTCATGCATTCTATTGCTTTATTCTATTAAAGTAATAATGAATTTGCCGGCGACCAGCAGTGAAGTAGACGGCGGTCCACACGGCCACTAGCCTCCTTCTTTTGAAACCCCTGGCCAGGGAGGGGGAAGGAAGGGGTTTGCGACAAGGGGCGGTCATGTCTTCCCTCTTCTTAGAAACATTCTAAATCATTTACAAGTCCAGTCTATTGCTGCTTTATTTCCACAGCTTCCTTGTTTTTGTGTTTTTATAACATTTGGCTAAGACTTTCCAAATATCTGAGGCAATAGACCCAATCGGCTAACGGTGTTTACATCTTGTTGCCACCCAATTCAGATCATGTGATTATTCCTTTGGGTGGTTACAATTGTTCATCTTATACATACTGGCATGCGCTCGGTCGTGTGTAAGAAATTGGACAATTCTAACCACCCAAGGGAATCATCACATGATCTGAATTGGGTGGCAACAAGATGTAAACACCGTTAGCCGATTTGGTCGATTAAATTGAACACCAATTTTGAAATTTCGTGCAAAAGTGATAGCAAAATTTTGTTTGAGATATTTAAAGAGGAGCAAGGGGGTCCACTGTAGCTGGGACATTATTCAAAGCATTAACGCAAATAAAGATCGAAATATATATATGTTATTTACCGGCTGGGAGGTCCGTATAGGGAAAAACTGTGAGCGAGGGCTGGATCGTTTCCCGAGGCCGGAGGCCGAGGTCAACATTTTCCAGGCCGAGGTCACAGTTTTTTCCCTATACGGACCGACCTAAAGCCGGTAAATAACTTATTTATTTTTTTCCAACTCTAAAATTTGATTTTTTTCGATGAAAACAAGCGCGCGAAAATGGTTACTGCGACCTAGGTCAGAGATAGGAAAACATTGCCCCCGCGCGCGCGCTCTGAGAATCAATCAGAATGCAGAATTCGTTACCGTGCCCTCGAGGGAAAAAATAAGTTAAACTATTGCTAAAAGATACCTTCTACTGTCCTCCAAGTTTGATATCCGTCACACGAATACAGTAAAAACCCGCGTATAAGAACCTGGATTTTTTAATTTAGCTTAAACAGGTTCTTATATAAATGCTACTTAACGCAAATTTAGGCTATACCAAGGTTCTTGAAATAGGCAGTGGCGGATGCAGATCCATAAAGAAGGGGGGTGGCTAGTACAAAAGGATATACTACAGAGTTCAGACCAAGGGGGTGGCTAATCTTAAGGTTTTTACAAGAAATATGAGAACAAGGGGGGTGGCTAGCCAACCTAATCAGCGCCCTAGATCCGCCCTTGTTAGGTTCTTAAATTTCCATATGAATTTCATTTAAAATATTACAAATAAATTTTTGAGGAATTATTTGAATGGTAAACACGATAGACATTGGAAGTAGTACTTATTAAGCTTGATAGAAAAAAAAATGTTATGTCAAGTTTCTTATGTAATCAGATGATGATCTTAATTCAGCAGTTTCCTTACAGCAACTCTACTGATAAGATCCGAACTTCAAATTTTAGCCTTTTTTTAAATTCTTATGTGGTGGGGGCATAAAATAAAAATTTTAGCCTAACAGATTCTTACACCCAGGTTCTTATACGCGGGTTTTTACTGCTTATAAAAGTAATGACCGAATTGATATTTACAGAATTACGCTTGGACTTTTCATGGGGTATTTATCATTTGGCGTGTAGGTATGCATGTTTGTTTACACGTGGTTTTCGGTCGATAAGCTAATATATAAGCATTACAGGATTACCGATTGCATGCGTAATTCATTCGCGTCCAAATCGTCGCTTTAGGGGCCGACCATTTAACTCATGAGGGGGGGGGATGCAACTTCTAGCATCCAAGATGGCCGCCACTAAGAAACTATAAACATTTGCCAATATCACACATGACGCAACTGAGATTCGAAACTAAGATCATGAACTTCGTTAGTAAATAGCCACCTGTTTTTTGTTTTACTTACTCTTTCATTGCAATTATTAATTGTGTATAGAAGACATAGCATATTGTGCCATTTTTCGTTATTTCCTCTTCAAAAGATTGAGTTTTCTGCGGTTCTGACTCAAGCACTACCTGCTTAAAATTTGGAAAGTTGTGAGATGTTGTCACTGCCCAGTCAACGAAATGTTTAAGATTGTCGAATGAATAACTGAGTGCGTTTTCCTTGTTACAAACAGTCTTAAAACCTGCAAGATTGAGATAAATTTGAATATCCTCCGGCTGGAAGTATCTCTGGTAAAATTCCAGAAGCATTTCTTCGTTGAAAAAACACCTTAACATTTTATCGAAAAGTTCAATATGGCGACAGGTGTGATGCGAGACTAATTTCCCGTGTGGCTTGAGGCACCAAAAAACTTTTCTTAAAAACTCTTCTTTGTTTAAGATATAATGCATCGAATAATTGCAAACAATAAGATCAAAAGTCTCTCGCTGTTCCCCAGGAAATCCATGGCTGCTTCCGACCTCAAATGTCAAATTTTGGTGCTGTTTATGGTCTCCCGTGCGAGGTTGATTCGGTCCTTGTCTGGGTCTACTCCCAAAACTCTCCCCATCGGTCCCACACGCTCGGACAGTAGTGCCGTCAGCTCCCCGGTTCCGCAGCCCATGTCAAGGACGACGTCACCATCTCTAGGGGCGGCTAACTCGATCACCTCGGACCCAGTTTTCTTTGGTGTGTCGAAGAGTTTTGGTACTCTGAAGCGAAAGGCATCTGAAAATGATATAGCTGTTATACAATGCCATTTCCCATTCTCGTACCCAGAGCTCCCCAGCTCGTATCCTCACGGGAGTGGCTCTGGTGACACCCATTTGAGGGCCTTAGCTGATTGGCTTATTTTGAATGTTGGGGCATGCGCAGAAAGTTGTTTCTCTTAACGGCTCTGTATCAAATCTTGCGAATGCGTCAATGGCTGTCACCAAAGCGAGGTGACGAGCCGGGGAGCTAGTTCGAGAATGATGCCATCGTGAAGTAATAAACCAATTTCGATATACTACGTAGTTGCTCGAGCGAGCGAGCAAAACTAATATTGGGCAAAACTTAAGACAGCCATATTGTGCTTCAGTGTGATGATATAGTTGTTTATACAACAACAATAGTAAATCGCGCGCTCTGATTGGTCGAGAGCCATGTTGCTATAAGAGTACAGATACACGGTTGACGCCATAAAATCAATGTTTTGATTTTTATCGTGAATAAAATCCCTGTTTGTTGTTATATAAAACAAATAGATCCTCGTTTTTTTGTGCGTATATACTGTAATAGATACACAGAAGACGTCACAGAATGTCACGAACAACAGTCACGCAACTCGACTGCGTCGTTGCGTATGTTCATGACATTCTGTGACGTCATCACGCACGCAAAATCTTGTGACGTCAATGTTTGTATATTTAATTAGTGAAAATCAGCAAGAGTAACGGAGCTGCAAAACGAAATGTTCTGAATTTTAATAGTGCCTGGCGAATGAAGCGTAATTTTGGAAAGTTTTACGTTCGTCATTCGAATTATGAGCGCATTGCGAGCTCATGAGCTTCTTGCCACCCAAGAAATTTGAAAGGCTTTTGAGAACCTCTTTGCTCTTGAAAAATGTCATAAAAGGATCGAGATCAAATGACTATACCCAAGAATGTAATATATAGATTTAGGCAATGCCTAAAAGCGGAACTCCAATCATACACACCCCACGTCTTACTCACAGGGAGTTCACCTTTACAGTTTAAATCAAGAAAATTCATGTTACCATTATGTGGCAATGATAGTATTAGCGCGTTCTGATATGCTAACAAGTCGCAGTTCACGACCGGCAAAAGATAATCTCCTTGAAATAAAAATGAAAAATAAGATTTTCAGCGAAATCCACAACAAAGAATACTTGACATAGTATTTGTCTCATTGTACTTACTAAATCTAACATGTGACAAAGGAAAATCAAGGCTAGAATATCAGTAAAGATTACTCAAAACTATAATTCGAGTTTAGCCGGAGAAACCTCGAGGGAGCCAACTAAAGCAGCAAAACGTAAAAGTTACATGTAAAGTCAGAATTTTCTCATCAGGAATGCAATAACTTGGAAGCTAAAAATATAATAGCATAAGAAGCAATTTCAAGCTTTGTGCTTACCGATAACTGATAGTGAAGTCGTTTCTTTCCTCCGAAAGTCTCCGTCGTGTTGAGTTGAATTCATTCTTAAGACTTGGCAAGCTTTTGCACAAAGCCAATTTTCCTAAATATATTATTCGGCTAAAACCATTGCAATTTTCTGTTATTGTCAATCCTGTTCAATCCAGTTCTGGCTCCCTGTTCGTAGATCTCATATGAGTATTCGAAGAACACGTCGTTTGCAGCTTTTACGAAAGAAACTGTTGTTTTTCTTCAGAAGAACGCCGAAGTCTTGCTTCGCCGTGGGCCGGGTATTCTGCAATCTAGCCTTTGAATCTTTTGCAACTCCCTCATAGTTTCTCCAAAATGACTAAACAACATTAGAGAGCTTAAGCACCGGGCGTTCACGGGTCACGGAGGCGGACCGGAAGTGAGATTTCAAAAAAAATTCTTACTGCGCATGTCACAGGGACGCCGTGATTTGTCACGGAGGCCGCCAAGAAGTGTTTGACGTCCGTCTTGATTTCGCACGGAGGCGCGAAACTTTCAAGCCCTTTCAAGTGTGTTTTCCGTATTTTCCTGTTGTTTTGGCAGCATGGCAAGCGAAACCAATCTGCCTTCTTGTAGTGGCCAAGAAAAGTCTTCGTAAGTCAAATTTAACTTGTCTTTTGTTAGAATCCATTGATGCAAAAGAGGTTGTTTGTATGACTTGAACAGGTTTTACAAGCTTGCATGAATCTATTTTTGGTAGCTTTGTTTGTTAAGTTTATCGATACTTTAAGTTTTAACTTAGTATTAGTCTTTTGCTGTAAATGAAGTAAAATCTTTCCTATTTTGCACGGAAATGGGAGATTTCCCAACGAACGTTACTTACGACCAAAAGTAGTTCTGACTAAACGTTTAGAGAATGTTTCCTTACAACCCTGATTACCAATGATATTAGTATTCTATAAATATTTACAGAATTTCAGGGAAAGTACCAATACGAACTGTTAATTAAAAGTAACATTTCTTTTCAGCAGAGAACCCCCCATGAATTGGACGGACGCTCACGATGTTTTGTTGTGCCGAGAGCTCTTGCTGATAAACCCTTTCAAAGAAAAATACAAAACAACAAAGCGCGCGAAATTGGGCTTTCGCATTTAATTTCCGTACCCCCCCGTTGAGGACCTGTCAATTTTTTGATGTACTGTATACCCCTAGGAATTCCAGACATAGGTGACAACCCCCTGGAATTCCTCTCTGAAATTTACTTTGAAGGTAATGTTCTTGACCCTGTTGAGGACCTCACCTTTTTCCTTTCAACCCCCTGGAATTTCCCCCCAAATTTTTTTTCGAATTCTCTGGAAAGGTAACCCTTATGTAATTAACCCGTTGAGGACCAATTAATTTCTCCTTTGACCCCCTGGAATTCCTTGCTTTCATGGTATTACCCCTGGAATTCCTAGCTATCATGGCGATACCCCCTGGAATTCCAAGCTATTATACCATAACCCCCCTGGAATTCCTAGCTATCATGCCATTACCCCCTGGAATTCCTAGCTATCATGGCAATACCCCTGGAATTCCAAGCTATTATACCATAACCCCCCTGGAATTCCTAGCTATCATGCCATTACCCCTGGAATTCCAAGCTATTATGCCATAGCCCCCTGGAATTCCTAGCTATTATACCATAACCCCCCTGGAATTCCTAGCTATCATGCCATTACCCCCCTGGAATTCCAAGCTATTATGCCATAGCCCCCCTGGAATTCCTAGCTATCATGGCAATACCCACTGGAATTCCAAGCTATTATGCCATAACCCCCCTGGAATTCCTAGCTTTCATGGCAATACCCCCTGGAATTCCAAGCTATTTTGCCATAACCCCCTGGAATTTCTTGCTATCATGGCATCACCCCCTGGAATTTCTTGCTGTCATGGCATTTCCCCCTGGAATTTCTTGATGTAATGTCACTGCTCCCTGGAATTCCAAGCTATTATGCCATAAGCCCCCTGGAATTCCAAGCTATTATGCCATAACCCCCCTGGAATTCCTAGCTTTCATGGCAATACCCCCTGGAATTCCAAGCTATTATGCCATAGCCCCCTGGAATTCCTAGCTATTATGGCAATACCCCTGGAATTCCAAGCTATTATGCCATAACCCCCCTGGAATTCCTAGCTATCATGGCAATACCCCCTGGAATTCCAAGCTATTATGCCATTACCCCCCTGGAATTCCTAGCTTTCATGGCAATACCCCCTGGAATTCCAAGCTATTATGCCATAACCCCCCTGGAATTCCTAGCTATCATGCCATTCCCCCTGGAATTCCAAGCTATCATGCCATTACCCCCTGGAATTCCTATCTATCATGCCATTACCCCTGGAATTCTTAGCTATTATGAAGCAGGTGTACAGTTGGAAGAGTGTGATAAACATACTATGGGAAACCTTGCAGTGACGTACCTAGGGGTGATATTGTGTGTGGACAACTGTGTGATGTAATTCATATGGGGACAAGCATGCATGAAACTGGAGATGCGGCACTGTCTGGGGACATGGTGATGGGAAACACTTGATAAAGACCTACTGCTTTGGGATGGGTTAGAATCGAGTGGGCGGTCGTGGGTCACGGTAGGCGGAACGTGGAAACAGATATGTTCATGCTGGTGATGGCTGGTGGTTTGAAGATTGTAGCAGCATGTAAGCTTGTGGTTTTGTATCGTCAGATACAATGGATTAGAGCTTTGATGCCGCAACAGGTGTACGGTTGTCCCCCTCCCATGTGGGGTGGACTTAACATATCATATGACCTGCATCTGATCTCCGACACAAAGGTCAATATCCTATTACTAAACATACACACCCCACTCATTATATACACATACGCACATAGTATATAATGCGTATGCACCATACAGAACAAATATAAAAGTACCAGTCCCTGTTCATTGGGATTCCTGTGGTTTTGGGACTCCTGTGGTTTTCATACTGCCTGGCTACAAAGATAAGATGGCGAGTGCTAAATGAGACAAATGACAAATGGCGAAATAACTTTCAAAAGATGTCCATCCCTACAAAAATTGGTGCAGTTATATTGCAGGCTTATCAACTGTAAACTCCCCTTCAGTCATGCTAGAGGTAACTCTGCAATCATCGATTTTTATCATGGTTTTGTAGGTAGCAATCCGTTTTGTCATAATCATTGTACCTTTTTCTCACTGTAATTTTAGTTCACATCTCCTGCTAAACAAGTTTATCCTCCGAAAATTTCATCCTCTGAATTTTACTCTGTATTGAATTTTGACTTCAACATTGCCCTTTAGTTAAATTTCATCCTCTGAATTTTACTCTGTATTGAATTTTGACTTCAACATTGCCCTTTAGTTAAATTGATCCTCTAAAGAACTGGCCTTGTTGCATTTACGCGTTGGGTTGGGCTTTGGTACCAAAGCAGAAACGCGTGACCATCTCAGGAGTCAGACCTGGGATTAATGGTCTTTCAGCCTTCCCAATCCCTGATGACGAAGGCTGTTTGAAATGCACAGTTGGCGTAAACAATTCTTTAGAAACCCCATGCATGGATTTTTGTAGATAGAACTCTCCATAGATCTATACCAGACTATAGATCTGTTGAAACTACTACAACGAGAGGCAGTTACCCCTTTCTATTGAAGTTTCATTTTGTGCATTATAGTGTATGGCTTTAATTTATTTTACACATAAATTTCGACTGTGTGAATATATAGAATTTATGGCACTCAAGAAATTAGGCACTCAAGAAATTAGGCATAAATTCCTTTAGGCATAAATTCCTTTTGGGCATAAATTCCTTTTGTACATATATATTTATTTTTGTGCATATTAAAATAAATTTCTTTTTGTGCATATAAAATTTCTTTTTGTGCATAAAAATTCTTTTTGTGAAAATAAAAAATAAAAAATTTTACTCCTGTGTATTCATACAATTTTAGAAAACACTATTAGAATACATACACCAATCATTCGTAACATAACACCTAGAAACCTAGAATGGAATCAAGCATAAACAAGCTTACACAAAAGGAAGGGCACACATATCAAGTATATACATACTAAAATATATGAGAAAAAAGTGTTTTTGCAAACTTCAGTTGAACAAGAAAACAAAAAACCATAAGTGGCACGTCCGTCATCAGTTTTTATACATTTTCACTAACCTTAGCCCTGAACCTTGCCATATAATATATCTTACTAATGAGCTCCCCCACTTTGAAAACTGTTCCGCCATCCCTGTTTCAAGTTAGGTTTAAACAACCCTAACTTAGTATTTAGGGTTTAGGTTTGTCTTTTTAGTAGGTATTTCGGGCATGGTATCTCATCTGTGAGGGGATTTTCCATGAATATTCTTCGGTGGGTATTTCTGGTGTGGGTATGTGCTTTTTGACAGCTTTCCGAGGGGGGGTTTGCTATCAGAAGCAAATCTTCCGTGGGTAGTTCTGGGGGGTATCTGACTTTTTCAGCATGTAACAACTTTTAATAACTAGGAATTCCCAATTTAGAAAAAAAATTATAATGTTGTGTCTCGCAAGCTTATATGCAATAAATGCATGGCTTCTGACTGGTATTGCTTGGTATCGATGGGCATTAATGGACACACAAAAGAAGTTCAAGGGGATAGGGGTGGGGTGGTAGTTCAAGGGGGGAGGCATGGTACAGACTGTTAAAATTTTTGTGGTGCCCGCCGTCCATGAGATAGACACAAGACAGTTTTACATCACGGCGAAAATATTCAGCATTCCTTGCAAAGTTACCAGGTACCGCAAATTCCAATTCCTCAGACCAGCACTTGATCAACGAGCTGGATTCCGACCCAGCCCCCCAGGATTTGAATTCCAAAGTACCTGGATTCCGTCCTGTTTTAAACCTATGCCCTCTAGAACCTATTAGCCTAATAGAGGGGTTGCACATTCCCTGCTAGCAGAGGCCACATTTGCGTAGTTGAAAAACACAAGAAAACATTAAAAGTAAAAGAAAATGCAGGGAGATAAAAAGTAGCCTCTGATCGCAGGGAAGGTTGCACAGACCATATGTGACCAAAGCAAAATTTTAATTCATTTTCTTAAAATTCAATATTTTTGTTAAAAAAATACAAAGCTATAAAGCAAAATGCCATAAGAAGTAAAGAATATGACTTTTTTGCCAAAAATGCCATTTTGGAGGAAAGTGATCTGTTATGCAAATGTTTAATGAGCGTTATTTGCATATGTCATCATTTCCTTTTTAAAAAGAGAAAATGCATAAAAAAGGACATAAAGCAGTTTTAGTCATCTGTATTTTTTATCCCTTGGCATGGTGAATCATAACTGAAAGCAAACTTCATATGTAATATAGTTTGTCTTAGTAGTGGCGGCCATCTTTTGGATACTAGAAGTTGCCATCCAAGATGGCCACCACTAAGCCTATACTATACTGAGTATAGTGAGTTGCTTTGTATTTTGAATTTTCTATGCTAAGAGATAAAATAGACAGATGAATAAAACTGCTTAATGTCATTTCTATGCATTTTAATTTTTTTAAAGGAAATGATGACATATGCAAATATTTGCATATCTGATCAATTCACTGCGAAAAGTTGTTTTGTCCAAAAAAATCATACTCAGTGATTCCAGTTGCATTTTGGTGCACAGCTATGTCAAGTATGAGCTAAAATATTGAATTTTAAGAAACATTTGGGTTGGTCATGTGCCTGTGCAACCCCTCTATTATTATAACCCCTGGAATTCAAAAGGCCAAAAACAATATAGTTCCCAGTCTCATCCCCGGGGGGGGGGGGGGGGGGGGGGGGGACTCCCCATATTTTCAGACGGGGGTGCTCGTCCTATCCCTTAGGGTATAAAATTGACAGACGTGCTATCTCTTAGGGGTGTTTAAAATCAGCCCTCCCTTGGGGGAGTCTCAGACCAATCCTTGCCCAGAAATATATTGGTACTGACACCAGAACAGATATTTACAAAGGAAACTTGGTTGAAAACCCTACAAGACCTAAAATTAGCTTTTATTTGTTTTGACCTGCCAAATCTGCTATCTCTAAGGGGTAAATTTGCTGTTTGCCACACCCATTTTGCTATCCCTTAGGGTCAAAATCAATTTTCCCGACGAGCACCCCCGTCTAAAATATTGGGAGTCCCCCCCCCCCCTGGGTCTCATCTTTTCTCAAACTATCTGAGAGACTTTTCTAAAACCTATACCCCCCTGGAATTCTGAGTGTGTCAAACCCTACACCCCCTGGAATTAGAAACCCTAAACCCCCTGGAATTCCAAACTTCTCAAACCCTCTACCCCCTGGAATTCCAAATGTCTCGAACCCTATACCCCCTGGAATTCCGAGTGTGTCAAAGGCTTATACCCCCTGGAATTCCAAGTGTGTCAAAACCCCAAAACCCTTTACCCCCTGGAATTCCAAGTGTCTCAAACCCTATACCCCCTGGAATTCTGAGTGAGTCAAAACCCTGTACCCCCTGGAATTCCAAGTGAGTCAAAGCCCTGTACCCCCTGGAATTCCAAGTGAGTCAAAACCCTTTACCCCCTGGAATTCCAAGTGTCTCAAACCCTATACCCCCTGGAATTCCAAGTGAGTCAAAACCCTTCGCCCCCTGGAATTCCAAGTTTCTCAAACCCTTTACCCCCTGGAATTCCAAGTGTCAAACCCTATACCCCCTGGAATTCCAAGTGTTTCAAACCCTATACCCCCTGGAATTCCAAGCGTCTCAGACCCTATACCCCTGGAATTCCGAGGTCCTCAACAGGGGGGGTACGGATATTAAATGCGAAAGCCCATTGTGGGATGAGGCGAGAGATTCACTGATAAAATCAAAAGCACCAGTCTTCAAGAAAGATTTGGAACGACGAGCTGTGCAGGAAAGATACAGAAACCTTGTTGATAAGCACAAGAAAAAAATGGCATATGAAAGAAGAGCGAGCGGCATTAATCCAGAAATGAGTGAGCTGGATACTCTGGTCGAAGAACTCTCTGAGAGAGAGCAGTTCGAAAATGAGCAGCGAGCTACTAATCAAGGTAATTTTTTTGTTGTCTGACTAAGTTCCAAACATCTCTTCCAGTATGTGAACCTGCTAAGGCAAAAAACAAAACAGCATCGAATGTTTACAGCAAAATGTTTCGTTTACCCAGGGACGTCCCTGGTTTACCATTGTTAACATAAAATTATAGTTTAATTACAATATTGACTTCAAAACCCCAAAACCATTCCAGTGTACCTCTGATATCAAGAGTGAAATAATACAGGTTAGCAAAAATATTTGTTGCACATGAAAGGGATGATGGAAACATGGAATGATAGAATTCAATCAATCAATCAATCAATCATTTATTCTTGAATTACAAGAAACATGGGCCACACCCTTTTTAGTACCTTTTAGGTCCAATACTTGAAGACAAATATTTGTGGTGATTTCATCTAGAATGCTTGATATAGAAATTGCCAGCAGAAGCGGATCGAGTGTATTGGTGAATTTTTTAGTTTTGAGGATTTATGAAATACATCAAACATAAGAATTGAAGAGAGCTTAAAATAACGAGAGAAATACAACATCATAAAATGTCTTTCTTTGTGAACAATTTACTTACAGATCAATCTAAGAACAAAAGAATAGAGGAGGGTGAAGAGATGAGACTGAAGGCTCTTGAAAATCTTGGAGAGACAAAAAAAGGAAGGGGGATGAAGCTGGTATAAGTAAGAAAAGCAAGTCACGGAGAAGTGGGAGTGAAACAATTGAGTATTTGAAAGAAAGAAGTCAGCAAGAAATGAAGCTGAGGGAAAAAGACCAGGAATTAGAAAAGAATAAACAGGAAGAGGAAAAGAGGAAAAATGATGCATTAGTAAATGCAATGCTTCAGCAGCAGCAGCAGCAACAGCAGCAGCAACAACAAGTCATGCTAGTGCTAGCACAGCAAAGCCAATTGATGGCAAAAATGCTTGAGAAAATTGGAAAGTAGTTACATAGCTTGTTTCTTATGTTCACCCAATGTTTCATCTTAAAGAAAAGAAACTTATTATATTACTCACTAATGCACTCAGACAGACTTCACTTTATTTTGGCAGTTTTTAAAGGACAGGTATTTAATTCCCTTATGTTTGGAATTTATTTAAATAGAGTAAATATAAAGTTACAGATATGAAAAAGAAATAAAAAGGAGAGAATGCAATTATCATTAATTGTTTTTATTTTCTGAGGGCATACACTGCATGTTGGCTAAAAATCAGTTGACTTAGACTCAGGATAAGTAACTTATGTAACCGTGCGGCAGGCGGCGCAAGATTCAATAGGTCTGAGCTGAATATGAAACTACTTTATTATCACTAGAAACGGGACCAACAAGCTAGGACCCAACCTTTACTACTAGAAGTAGTTCTTCGTTATAAATATTATCTTGTAGCCTCCCTTATACATAGCTTCTTGTGCTTGCTCGCTCCAACTCAGTTCTTCTCAACACAAACTCCAAAACTCAACTGAGCTAAAGGACGCTTGCCGCTAGCTTTTAGGATAGTTCCTCCGGAAACGACGCGCATTACTAAATTGTTCTAACTATAAGAATGTGAATAGCACCAGCGCACCAGTAATTAAAATAACCCAACCTTAATTTAGGCTGACTGAATCAAAGGCCCCATTGCCGCTAACAGGAAATTAATTAAATAAACTGAACTTAAGCGGTAGTAAGCCTACCACCAATTTCCTGATTGGTGACCTGGTCACACCCACCCCCTCTTTTGCTTGCCATGCCCCTGCGGCAAGCTTAACAATGAAACATAACATATGTTGTACTACTATATATGCTGCCTACCTAATTAGATCATTAGATCAGTTCATATATAGTTCACAGATGCTGTCATAGCAACACTGATTGCGGTTGGTGGTGCATGTTTCCATGACGACCAGCTGTTGTTCTCTTACTCCGCCGAAGTGGTGGGTCCTCAATGCTGTCATAGCAACACTGATTGCGGTTGGTGGTGCATGTTTCCATGACGACCAGCTGTTGTTCTCTTACTCCGCCGAAGTGGTGGGTCCTCAACATCAGAGTGGATATCATCCTCTACAGTACGCTCAGAATCAGTCTCCTGGTATTGTGGTGGTAGGGCAACCTGGATTTCAACATCACCAGGTCCCTTGCTGTCATCATCCGATGTTTCCTCAGGTTGAGCTCGAGTAGTGGGATTTCTCTCCCTGTGTGCCCTTGGTCGTTGGCGTGGTTCCGCAATTACAGCAGGGCAGACCTGGATCTCACCCCGTCCCACAACCTTGTCTCCCCCGCTGCCATCTGCTCGCTGGACTACATATGTCCCATTCTCCAGACTCTCCACAATCTTGTAGATGGTACTCTCCCAGTTGTCTTGTATTTTGTTGCGCCCTCTAACTTTGTGATTACGTAGGAGCACTCGCATCCCAGCATCCAGTGGAGGTGCAAACTCCCTCCCTCTTGCATGTCGGTTCCTCCTGGTTATGGCTGCTTCCTTCAGGTGGCTGCCAGCTGACACATATGCCTTGCGCAGACGTTGCTGATGGGTTGTTACCCAGGACTGGTTACGGGTATCTTCCAAGGGAGCAGTTGGTAGGAGTATATCCAGGGGAAGTTTGGCATCTCTCCCGTACATCAGGTAATAAGGGAATAACCAGTTGTTGAATGGGGTGTAGCATTATATGCATAACACAACTCCTTGAGATGTTGGGGCCACTTCCTCTTTTCCTCTGGAGAAAGGGTCCTCAGCAACTCATGGAGAGTCCTATTAAATCTCTCGCATTGGCCATTTCCCTGGGGATGGTAGGGTGTCGTCCGGGATTTCCTGACCCCATACGTCCTGCACAGCTCTTGTACTATTTCTGCCTCAAAGCTCCTTCCTTGGTCTGAATGGATCCGCTCCGGGACACCATAGGTTAGGAACCACTCCTTGATTAGGGTGTTGACCACTGTTGGCGCCCGTTGATCCCTTGTCGGTACTGCTATGGTGTACTTGGTAAAAACATCTGTCAGTACCAGCACATTTTCACGCCTATCTGACGCTGGTTCGAGAAGCGTAAAATCCATCGCGAGCACTTCAAGTGGGCGGGTTGCTGTGATGCTACCCATGGGGGTCTTAACTGGTATATAGATCCCTCTCCCAACAACACACCTCTCACAGTTTCCAATCCAACTCTTGACATCACCATGGAGACCAGGCCACCAACATCTCTGTCTGATAATCTGCTCAGTCCTCTCCTGGCCTTGGTGTCCACTTTGGTTATGAGCCCCTTTTAATACTTGGTTGCGTAGTGTCCTAGGGAGTACTAGGAGTAGTCGTTCTCCTCCCTCCTTGTCCCCTGTACGCCGATAAAGCACTCCTTCTTGTTCACATATTTTCTTCCATTCGTTCAACAGCTTCAGTGTTGGCTTTGACTCTTGACGCCGCTCCTCCCTGGTGGGCTGCCGGCCTAGGGTACGATAGTGGATGAGGCGCTTGATGTTTGGGTCTTCCTTCTGTAGCTCTGCTAAGTCCCCTGCAGGCAAAGTTGGCAGTGACGTAGCCTGAACTTCCTCGACATTGCCAGGACAGGTGTCGGCCAGGAAAGCCGCAGCCGTAAGAAGATGTTGCCTCACCTCTTCCGGTATCTTAGTGGTCTGAGTACTGGTCGCTAATACAGTGGCAACTTCAATATCACCTGTCTCAGCCTTTTGCCCGATGCGGCTCAGAGCGTCTGCATTTTGGTTATGCTTCCCGGGCGGTACTTGATACTAAAGTCGAAGCTTGCCAACTCTGATGCCCAGCGTTGCTCCACAGCCTTTAACTTGCTCTTCGACTGTAAGTACGTCAGCGGGTTGTTGTCTGTGAAGACCACGAATTTGCTGCCGATCAGGTACTCTCGATACTTGTCACACACTGCCCACTTCAGAGCCAGCAACTCTAACTTCCGTGACGAGTAGTTTTCCATATTTCTCTCAGCCCCTCGAAGTCCTCGGCTTGCGTAGGAGATGACCTTGACCACTCCCTCTTGCTCCTGAGATAGCACAGCACCCAATCCCTCGTTTGAGGCGTCAGTTTCCAGAATGAAGGGCTTTGAGTAATCTGGATATGCCAGTACTGGTGCCGAAGTGAGCAGTGTCTTTAACTTGTTGAAAGCTTGTTGACACTCTACCGTCCATCTGTTTTCAATCTTCTTCTTTGGATTCTTATTCTTTCCGCCATCCCCAAGGTCGGCTACCAACTTGTGTAGCGGTCCAGCAGTCTGTGCAAACTTAGGGACGAACCTCCGGTAGTAAGACGCAAACCCGAGGAACGACCTCAAGTCGCGCAGACTATCTGGAACCGGCCACTCTTGTACTGCCTTTGTCTTTTCTGGGTCTGTTGCCACGCCCGCCGCTGACACCACATGGCCAAGGTAGGTGACTTCACTGCAGAAGAAATTGCACTTGCTTGGTTCGATCTTCAGGCCATGGTCTTGTAATTTCCTGAAGACTGTCTCCAACCTCTTCAGGTGCTCGTCCATGGTTGACGCGAAGACAATTATGTCGTCCAAGTACACCATCAGAGTCTGCAGCATGTCGTCGCGGAATATCCCCTGCATTAGTCGCTGGAAGGTGGCGGGAGCGTTCGACAGCCCAAAAGGCATCCTATTGTACTCAAACAGTCCCATGGGTGTGGTGAAGGCGGTCTTGTGTCGGTGCATTGGGTGGACTTCAACTTGATTGTAGGCCGATGCCAAGTCGATCGCCGAGAAAAACTTCGCTCCCCGAAGTGCGTCGAGCGACTCCTCTATCCGGGGTAGTGGGTATGCGTCACGCCTAGTCTTGGAATTGAGCTGCCGGTAGTCCACGCATAGACGCAGGGCACCACTCTTCTTCCGGACAAGAACGATTGGCGACGCATAGTCACTTTTGCTGGGACGGATCACACCCTTCTGAAGGAGGTCTTGCAGGTGTTGTTTTACTTCCTCCAATTGGTTTGGTGGTATCCGCCGATGCCGCTGGGCGACTGGAATCTCGTCGGTGGTGTTTATCTTGTGGTATGTGGCAGTGGTGCATCCTAGGTCTTTAGAGTCCTTGGTGAACACACCACTGTATTTCCGAAACAAAGCTTGAGCTTGAGCTTTCTGCAGTTCGGTCCCAGGAAAGCATTTTTCGGTAATCCCGGTTGGGAGCTCCCCCTCCCCTTGCCTTCGTGCATCTTCCTCAGCTTCCCGTGAGGGTGGCTCGCTGGGGTTAACACTAGGATTGAGGGAGACTGTTACCTCATTGCTCTCCTGCAAGAGCTGCAGCTGTTCTCCTGTTCCAACCGTTGCTCCTTCTCGCGCTACTCCGATCCTTGCCTTGGGCTGTAGCCATACATCTCTTGACCCTTCATTAGCTACCCGGATCACGTAACACGACTTCTTAGTGTCCACAAGAGTACTTAACACCGTTAGGTTTCCCTGTATAGGGACGTCTAAGGGTTCTACGAGTGCACAAGTACCCCACATGGGGCCAGTAACTGCAACATCCATCTCAGTATGGGGTGGTACCCTCACATTGTGCACTCCTGCCACCTTGACGAATCCTGTCCTCTCCCGGGTTTGGCTTGTCTCATGCACTGGAGGTAGCACCCCACTGAACTGTGGCACCTTCGCCAGCACATTGGTGCCTAGCAACCCTGGGACCTTGCTTCTCTTCCGTACAGTGACCGGTGTGTCTTTGAGGACAAGCACCCCGCACCTCGGCACGGTCACATCACCAATCACGATTTCTGTTTCCAGGAAGCCAGGTATGGAATCTCTAGCCCATTGGCTCCATGTAGACGGAACAGGTGACCCATCTTCTGGATTCCCCCACACCTTGGCTGTAGCTTCTCTCGGTAGAATGCCTCCGATATAAGTGTCACAGTCGAGCCTGTGTCCACGAGACACATCACCTCCTCTCCTCCCATTTTTACGGATATGGTGGGGGTACCCCCCACCAAGTTCATTGGTGAATGTGAGCCACTGTCTTCTCCCTCCGCGGGTGGGCTCACTGCCGCGGAGTTTGCTCGTTTAAAGCCGGCTGCTCCCTCCTACTGGCCTGGGGTGCTTGTTCTGGCCATGGCGAGATCCGGCAGTTCCTTCGTATGTGGCCAGTTTGGTTGCATCCGAAGCATTTGATCTGCGGCCTCCCTTGCTGATTCCCCTCAAGGCCGCTGTGCTGCACCAGGCGGTCCAGAATACCTTGTTGTCGGTTGAGAACTACCTGCTGTTCTGCCACATGGTCAGCGAGTGCCTTCTGCTGCTTGCCCAGTCCCTCCGCCAGCAGCTTCTGTCCTGCTATGAGGTCGGTAAGTAGCTTTTGGTGGTCAGCCGGGGCAGAGATTCTGTTGCATTCAGCCCCGCTCGTCTCGACTTCATGCACACCTGCACGCCGGGTGGGTCCCTCTTCCTCTGCAGCCCAGAGCTCAATTTCCTGCCGAACCTCTTGAAAGGTCTTTGTGGGATGGTCCCGGCTCCACCTGCGTGCTTCACGACGAAGGGTTGAGCTCTTCAAGTTCTCAATGAACTGATCTTTGAGGAGTTGGTCCTTCTCACTTGCTGGCTTTTCAACTCTAGACAGGAGAACCATCAATCCTTGGGCGAAGTCCCGAACGCTTTCCCGTTCACCTTGGCGCCTCCCAAAGAAACGCCTTAGTGTCTGGGTCTGCGTCAGGTGTTCCCCAAATGCCCCCCTCAGTATGGCGAAGACCCCATCTTTCGTTGACCACTCAGTGTGGGACCTCAGCCGCACTTCATCTTTCGCTGCACCGTCCAGGTGGTAAACAAGGCTGTCTACTGCGTCTGCCTCGGACTGGCCAGCTACTGCTCTCGTCGCATCGGCTATCCAGTCCTCCAACACTTTATCATCCCGAACTCCACCATATCGGCCAAACCGACGCTCCCTTGGGACGGTCACTCTGATCTCTGGTTGTGCCTGGGCTGAGCCTTGACTGCTACTGCTGCTGCCAATGGATGCCTGTTGGAGCTGCTCTTCCAACGCCTTCAGCTTAGCCTCCAAGGCCTTCATCTGGTCCTCTGCTGACATGCTCTGTTGATCCCGTTTCCCACACTCAACTTAAGCAGCTTCAAAAATCACTCAGACCCCACTCCTGGTACCAAATGTAACCGTGCGGCAGGCGGCGCAAGATTCAATAGGTCTGAGCTGAATATGAAACTACTTTATTATCACTAGAAACGGGACCAACAAGCTAGGACCCAACCTTTACTACTAGAAGTAGTTCTTCGTTATAAATATTATCTTGTAGCCTCCCTTATACATAGCTTCTTGTGCTTGCTCGCTCCAACTCAGTTCTTCTCAACACAAACTCCAAAACTCAACTGAGCTAAAGGACGCTTGCCGCTAGCTTTTAGGATAGTTCCTCCGGAAACGACGCGCATTACTAAATTGTTCTAACTATAAGAATGTGAATAGCACCAGCGCACCAGTAATTAAAATAACCCAACCTTAATTTAGGCTGACTGAATCAAAGGCCCCATTGCCGCTAACAGGAAATTAATTAAATAAACTGAACTTAAGCGGTAGTAAGCCTACCACCAATTTCCTGATTGGTGACCTGGTCACACTTAGTTAATTAGTAGTACACTTATTTTGGTTACTGAGAAGTGTCTGACAAATTTACTTATATAATGATTTACAGTGTATAGCCATAGATCCAGAGGACATGGATATCAATCCAACTCTGAACAGCCATTTAATTGAGACATAGTTTATAGAGGAGAATGGTTAGAAACCTGACACCCTGTTATTGTACTATGTCTTTGTTCACTTTTTCAGAGGAATCCTTTTGTTTGTGCAGGGTCACGGTACATAAGTACCAAAATCCAGCCAGTAACATTCAGTGTACAACCAGACATGCATATTAGATGAGCATGAAACAAAGATTGTGCAGGGTCAAAATCACGTGATAGCCCCTTTCAACATCCAGCCCACGCTATTGTGTTGGTCCTTTGAAGTTTGCCGGGCTTCCTAACCATTCCACTCCATTAACTATGATTGAGACATAAACCCTTTCAGTTTTGCCAGGAGTCTCAAGACTTTCCACTCTGTTTCCCAGGAAATTTTGCCTACATAATTTACTGTATTTCTCATGCTTTTTTTTGTGGTATTTATTAATATTGTTTGTAAGTTTGACTGAAATCTTCGGCTGTTTTCTCTTAACTCATTAATGAACCTGGCATTCACATGCCTGGGGGTGGGGGAGCATGCTCCCAGACCTCACCCTAGCATACTATGTTTGCCTCATTGACCAACATTTTTCCAATTTTTCATGGTCTCAAAATTCCTAGATTCCTATTTTTCTAGACTGATCCCTACTGCTTGACACACTGTGTAGTTACAAAAGACAAAAATTTAAGGAAGTGAATAACCTAGGAAAAATAATCATAGACTGTTGGTGGGTCCAAATCAAAAAAGGTTGAAGTCAGGTTACCATACATACAAGTTAGGGCATTACGGATGATTGCACACACAACATACATCTTTCCAATGGTACTCAGTCCAATTTTAAGGTTCTTTTTGTAATCCAGAAACTTGAATGAGTTTACAATGTCACCAAAAATCCATTCCACTGATGTCCGTACTTTGCTCATTCTTTTATTATACAATTCCATTGCTGGTGTTAGTCTTCTTAATGCACCAGGCCGAAATGGAGCTTGTAAGTGTGCCCTCAGAGGATATGCTGGGTCTCCATATAAACACATCACTTGGCCAGTAGGTGAATAAGCATGTGCCACTAAGTCATCAAGAAGGTGGGAATTTCCCAGCATTCCAGCATCGTGTGCTCTTCCCTCTTTCAAAATAAAACTTAACAATATTACTATTTTTGTTAATTTAGAAACAAGTCACTGTGAATACCACTGTGCAATGTTTTTAACTTGCTAAGTATTTTAATAGTGATAATGTAAACTCTTTTTTTGTCATCCATTTGTTGTTATGCCACAAAGGGCATATAGCCAGAGGGGCACTATAATACAGTTAATGTGTGACAAAATGTCACACATGTGGGAAAATTTACAACAAAAAAAGGAACAAAAGTTTGGCAAAATTCTGAATACGTCACTGGCCTCAGAACCATCAGAAAAGTGCAACAATTCTTACGCGTTGTGTTTTGCAAAATATTCATCATATATTTCTGTAAAATCGGCTGGAAACTGAAAAGCACTAAATACCTACCGACTGGGCCAAACAGATTGGCTATCAATCCAGATGGTGTGGTTACAGATTGGAATTTTATTGCATGAACCCGTTTGTGTCCGTTGTAAACAACTTCTTGTAGTTCCACTGGTCGAGATATCGGCCTCACAGTCCCATCAACAAAACCGAAACAGTTATCGAGCGGAGCATCTTGAAAATAAATTGCATCGGCGTATTGTTGAAGTAGAGGTGGCCTCAATATTTGATGATTCCACTGTGTCACACGGTGACCATGGTTGTTATAAATATAGTCGATAACACAGTTAGTAATCATGCTTAGCTCAGGAACCGGCCGACCAAATCTCGGGATGAGGTCGCTAAAACGACAAGGGTATGCAGTTCGCCTGAGCAACAAGCAAAGACCTTCTAGAGTATCAGCTACAGACCTCTGAGAACACGTAAAAGTTTCAGGTAAATCTAAAGCCTCTGCTAGAGCCGGGATGTCGTTTTTGTTGAATCGCATTTCTGCTTTACACTCTGGCTCAGGGATGTCATCTAGATCAAATCGATTGTACAAACCATAGCTGAATTCTGGGTTTCTTGACTTGTTTTCTTCGAGCAATAAAAGTAATTCCTCGTCGCTTATGACCTTCATGTCATGGGATAGCAAAAGCATTTCTCTAGCTTCTTTAAACGAGCTCATTTCTGGTTTTGTTTTCGTTGTACGCAATGTCAAGGTTACAACCAGATAGAAGAGCGACAATATTTGTTTACATTGTGAGCTTTAATATATTTTGGCGCGCTTTCTTGGCGCACGCGTCCTTCGTGAAAAAAGCGCGCGAATGCTTAAAGTAGAAAATTCGCGCCAAGAACGCCGTTCTCGATCCAGGGCCCTCGCGGTTTCCTCGCCTCCGTCGCAAAGAAAAGTCCCGGTGCTTAAGCTCTCTATTATGAAATTTCGGCGAAGGAATCGAATCCGAAGTATTTTGACAATCATTAGAGAATTCTTTTGAGCAAATTTGACGTGGTTCGCACCCACGAGTTTGTCTCAGTTTGACTCAACAAAAATTATGAACTCGAGTGAGCCGACGCGGGCGCGTGTTTTGTGAGTTTTTTTCGGCGGGAAAATGAAGGAGCGACTTCCGGTCCGTGTCGTCTGCCAAGCACCTCGTCAAAGCACCGCGGCGCGTGCTGGAGGACAACATGACGCGCGCGCTCAGTGATCCAAGACGGACTGTGATTGGCTGTGTACACGGGTCGCCAAAAACGCAAGTGCGCATGCGTAAATAAGAGCCCGCGATGTTTTCGTAAGCCGCTGAACGTATCGTTTTGGCTTGGATGGGTTGCTTTCTCATGTGACGTTGAATGATACGTATGGGGCTCCACTCCGTGCCTTTGGCACGGGGAGTTCCGCTATTAACGTGTTTTCATAAAGTGTTTGGAGGCTCTACGCAGGTAAAATGAGTGGATTGCTGTGTGGCAAAAGGCTCATTAGCCCACAGTTTCTCTCGTGTTCTCTCTAAAATGAACATTTAATTCACTACGACGTTACAACTGAATGGTTGTACAACCTTCAAATTCTTGTCACGTGACGAAATTCATTTCTCTAAATTAACTTCTAAACACGGGTAGAGGGGCTCCATAATGGCGGCCAATTAATCCGGGTCTCCAAAACGACGCTATTTTCAATCCAAGTTATAAGAATAGTATCAGAATGGTAAGATATGAACTTTTACAACATACTGACGAGCAAAAAAGTAAGAACGGTGCAAATCGAGTGAAATACGGCAAGTTCAAAATACGTGACTGGTGTTGCGTGACATAAATAGCTTTGGCGATATCTCGACAACTACTCGGCAAAAGGTGCCGAAATTTGGTGTGACAAATCCTTGAATAGAGTTATATTCATCACAGAAAGGAAATCTCTGCAGGTCTCTTGGTTTAGAAGTTAGCTTTTCGATGACGTCACATGAAAACCGAGAATTGGTTTTCCGCTATTGATATTCAGTTCTGATTTTTTTATCTCCTTCCAGCTCTAAATCTAGACCCTGCTTATGTAAATGGCCGCTCTGTAATGAAACAAAGTTCTCTTATGGAATTTTACTCTAACAACTCAATAGGCCGTTATCACGCAAAATTGATTAATAATATATATTATTAATCAATATTGCGCGATAAAGGCTTATAGGAGGTCCTTTGTTTACAATTTGAGCTCATTAGCATAAAGCAATGTTCAAATCAGGGAGCTATAAATGATGAGTTCTGAATATCAATAGAGGACTGTAAATGAAACATAATTGGAAAATTTCAAGCTGATATCTCGAATTCTAAGCGCGTGATGCAACGTTTTGCCCTTTTCCCACAATTTTAAAAGCTTCAACTAGCCTGAATGATATGGAAACAGGTCAAGACGTTTTTAAGATTAACCCAACATTTTTCTCATATTTCGATAGAAAATAAAACGATCCCGAGCGCATTCACAAAGGCAAACTTTAAAATGAGAATCAGAGCTGCGTTTAAGAGCCTTTAAATTGAGTAATCGAGCCATCTAAAGGCCACAAAAAGTGACTTTGTGTAATTTGTAGAGCAGATGAATTGATATTTCTTGCTCGCTGACAAGAACTTGATCGACCAGTTTCTCCAAGCTCACGCAATTTTTCTCTCACATGCGCGTCAAAGAAACTGACATTTTTGTGCAGAGGCTACTTTTGCGTAGTTGAAAAAACAAAACAACAAAACACTTAAAGTAAAAGAAAATACAGGGAGATAAAAATTAGCCTCTGCTTGCAGAGAATTCATGCATGTTATCGGGTTGAATTGGATGCCCGCTCTGTATGCCTTGATGATATAGGCAATGGGTCAGTTTGGCAAGCCCACACCGTTGCTGATAATCCCTCAAAGTTGGAGGATACCTGATTGCAGGCAGACCCCTCCAATTGATGAAGAGAGTTGGCAAAGTCGAACTTCTTGTTTCTTGTCAGCAGCTCCACCAGTGGATGGATGTCCGTACGAAATTTATTGCTCTAGATCGGTAAAAACGGCAATGGAAATGTGCTAACCAGTAACAAATACGCTTTGAAAGCTGCGATAACTTGTACAAATCAGTGTAATTTAGGCAATTCATAATTTTAGCTTACCGATAATCGCCGACAAACCCCACCGAAATAATCCACGCTTGCTTGACGCAAAAAGTTATGCTCTGCCAAATTCACCACACCGCAAAATGCGTACTGTCCTATATGATCGTACTATAGTTCATTCTCGAACCCTGAGCTCCCCGCCTTCGTCGCCTCGCAGGGGAGGCTCTGGTGACATCCATTTGAGGGTCTTCGCTGATTGGCTGAAACACAGCGCACGCGTACATAAAAGTTGCTTAATCTCGCTTTATAAAAACGTATCTGTCAAATTAATATACAATCTTCGTTCACTGGACAAACCCCATTGGTTAAAACTGATCACGTGAGTTTTCGTTACCTAGCGACATCAAACGGGGCGAGTGCGTTTTTAGTAATAACGCATAAAATTTGTGCAGTGTTCACTGCAAGTGCAAATCTTTCTTGATTTTACAACTTATTAATACTTATCAATAATTTATTTATGCTTTCTGTATTTCCGAGCTAATGCAGTTCATGCAGTACCTAAAATATTGGCCGAATTCAATTAAAATACTTGCATTTGAAGTAAAAGGTGTAATTGATTTTGAGTCTAGTCACTGAAACCATTCTGATACTTCTTCACGCAGGTCCACGCCGTGAACCCAGATTGTATATTAAAAGTATTAGAGACTTTTATTTCGTGTTTTGTTGACAAATACACGCACTTGCTTGCAATACAATGAACTGTAAATTTAATTTTTAACGCCTCGTGCAGTATTAAAAAATTATCGTTCATTGTATTGCCAGCAAGTGCGTGTATTTGTCAACAAAACACTCAAAAAAGTCTCTAACCCATAAATAACACTTGCCTTAATTTTCTAGTCGGCTTTTTAACCTATGTCTTCAACTTGAACGCAACTTGAACGCATTCTCTTGCCCAGAGCTCCCCGGCTCGTCTCCTCACGGGCCGGGGGAGGCTCTGATGACAGCCATTGACGCATGTGCGAGATTTAATACAGAGCTGCTCAGAGAAAGACCTTTCAGCGCAAGCTCTACGAGAATGAGAATTGACCCCCATCCCCCCACCCCTCTGAAATCCCTTCCATGGGGAGGTATGTCTTTTTTTTCTGAAATCACACATTTTTAACCCGTGTAAATTAACAAGGATTGAATGAAAAATGCTGTGAAAACAAATCCCCATAAGCAACGATGGACTTGAAAGTTGTTAGTTTCACTTCGTTAGATTCTTAAGAAATGATTAGGATTCCGGACCCGACAATTACTTTTTTCGCTAGGAACCATTGGCGACGAATTAAAACTTTTAGTCGCCAAAATTATGTAGTCGCCACATAAACGTGGATCTCAGCTGAATAATAATAATAATAACTTTAATAGTACATCCTCTTGAGGTTTTTCAGAAACTATTTACAAACTATGTACAATTTACAGCCACAAAAAAGATAATAAAACTCGAAATTACAATTTATCATGGTATGCGTATTAAGAAATTCTACTAAATTCATGAAGAAAATGTCTGCCTCAATAGTGTGTCTTTCAGGGCGCGCTTTGCTTGAGTTCGCTATTTAATCATAATCATATTTTTTACCTAATCTTTAATTGCAATGATTAATTGTGTATAGAAGACTAAGGAATTTTGCCATTTTTCATTATTTCCTTTTCAAATGATTGAGTTTTCTGCGGTTCTGACTCAAGCGCTACCTGCTTAAAATTTGGAAGGTTGTAAGATGACGCTGCAACCCATTCAAGGAAATGTATAAGATTGTTGAATGAATAACTGAGTGCGAAGATTTTACATAGGTTTGTATGTGCAAACTTTTGCACCTCACCATCAAATCTCTGTAAAACTTCCGACTTTTGCAAAGCCATATCTTCGCATGTTTGCATGCTATGGTGTTACAAATTGGCATATCTGCTACCTTTGGGACTAAGCTATTTCCAGTGATTGTGACAGCTTTTTCAGCCAATTCACTCCTATCAAATGGCGGAGTTAACCTCCAACTGGTCTATTATATGAAAGCGCCAGCCGGTTACAATTAGTTAAGCTAAGTTAGGCTGCGTCCGTAAACACACACACTCACAACAAAAAGGCCATAAGCCTGTCATTCTGTGTCTTGTAGGCATGTACTCTGCGTTGGTAAAAGACCAAATGCAATTTCAGACGTAATTGAAAAATATCCGAAACATAAATCAGGAAAGCGAACCTTTTGAAAAGCATCCAGCTACGGTACTTGGCTTCACTCCTTCACATATGCCCCACTTTAAAACACAAAGGCGTCAGCCATATGCGTGTTTTTGAAGCGCGTGTACACATGTAACCTAAATAGCCTATATGGCAATCAAAAATTTACCATTTGCAAACTGGCATTAGCAAAGGACCAAATTTAATATAAATAAAAAAATAAAAAAGGAAAACGAACGCCTTTGAAAAGCCTTCAGCTGCAATACTGGGTTCAATGCCTTATTTAAAACACAAAGGCTCCGAGTATTCGCGTAACTTAAGTAGCATTTATAGCAATCGAAAATTTACCAATTGGAAACTGGACGGTTGGCCAAGGACCCAATGTAATTTGCTTTCGAAATGAAAAACCTAATAATCGGCCCACCGGTTTGAAAATAATCATCGTTCTGGTATAATTTGCATATGCATTCCTTTCATTTGGATGAATGTTAACTTATTTTCGAGCACAGAAAATGAAAGGAAGTAAAGGAAAGGTGTTTCTCGGAGTGTTTCTTGAGGTGTTTCTTTTCACCATGGCCATAGCTGGCTTAGATGTGGAAAGGAACTCAATGCAGAGCAGCTCGAAGCCAGACAAAAGTCATGTAGCAATTGCTTCGCTGAATCTGCATTTGCTTGAAGCCGGTAAAATAAATCAAGCAAAGTCCATGGCAAGCCAAAGAATAGAAGCTTATCGTGGAAAAGTAAAGGTCGACTATAGACACAGAGGTGGTGGAAGATCATTGTTTGAACGGTTTCCTACCCCTGCAAATTCTCGAAGATTGCAGCAAAGCCTCCGGCAAAAGAAGAAAAGACGAAAACGAAGATCAACCCCACGCAATGCAACCGAAAACTCTGTCTACCTTGGTATACATCCAAGTAGCTCGATCGCGTTTTCATCGATGACACTTTCCACCAACCCTTTGCATCTTTCACTTTTCTCTATCACTCCAAGCACATCTCGGGAAGCCCCAATGACATTGCCGACGTCGTCACAAATCCCGCGTAACGCTTCCGACAACGCTGTCTCCCCTGACACACATCGAAGTAATTTGGTCGCTTTTTCCTTAGTGACACTTTCCACCAATTCTTCGCATCTTTCACTTCTATCTATCACTCCAAGCACATCTCGGGAAGCCCCAATGACATTGCCAACGTCATCACAAATCCCTTTTGGGTCGTTTCCAACAGATTCGATCTCAAATCAAACTGCTGAACCAGAATTACCGCGATGCCCAGAATGGTCTTCATGTCGCGGAAAGTGCGACAGCAGTTTGCAAGTCGCTAGGACTGATCCTTCTTTCTGCTTCTGTGACTCTCATTGTCGTTCTTTTGACGATTGCTGCTCTGACTATACAGTTTACTGCGCAGACAGCCATTCTGACACGACACAGAACGCAACCAGAGAAGGAAACCTAGGCCAAACTTTGATGAGCGACCCGTATATTTTGATGAACTGGGATTGCGTTAATATACCGACGCTTTTTTCCGATACGAAATTTTGGATGATAAAAGGGTGCCCAGATACATGGCCGAGAGATGATATTTACCGGAATTGTACTGAATTGATGCCAGATCCTCAATGTATGACGAGAACAGATGTTAACTTACGCGTAACTTCAGAAGTTCCAGTTTTTACAGATGATGGCATTGTCTATCGTAACTGGTTTTGTGCCCTGTGTCATGGTGAAACCAATGCAACATTTTACCATTACGAGCTCCAGCATTGTACTTATGTACCAGATGCACCATACAACTACTACGAATTGCGTTGGGCTCCAGCGAATACTCACCTTACCGACGGTGTCTTTCATCCAATGGTGTATGTCCACCAGACGCCGATCCTGATTTGGAAAAGAATTGTATGACTAAATTACCTGGAGTTGTCCAAGGGACTGATAGCTTATACAGGAACATTTACTGTGCTAAATGTAACCGTGAGGCAGAAGTTTGGTGCCTTGGGGAGGTTCGCGGAGCTGGTGATCCAGACTGTCCATCGTGCCGTGGCATGTGTGAAAGCAATATGACGGCAACCAGGAAGAAACCTGCGAAATGTTTCTGTGACGATTACTGTCTACATTTCGACGATTGTTGCGCTGATTATGCCGTGTACTGTGTAAATAAAAGTACAGAAAATAAAACGGTCAGTAAAGCTTCTCTTGGGTTATGGAACTGCGTGGATCGGCGACTATGGATGATAACAGAATGTCCAGAGACATATCCAAATGATGAAATCTCAAGAAAGTGTATGGAAGTTCCAGAACGCGGTGTTACGGGACAAAATATCAATGCAACAATATCTCTTGCAGTTCCTGTATTCACCGAAGACGGCAGTGTCTACCGTAACAAATTTTGCGCGTTGTGTCATGGAGAAATAAATACCACGTTCTATCACCACGAATTCAAGGAATGTGAAACTCTACTGAACAACAATAGCAATTCGTCAGTAGAGTCCACTCAGACCATTTGTAATGGTCCCTTGTACTGGGCTCCAACGGATCTTCAACCAAGTCGACCGTGTTTGTTTTCAGATAGTTCTTGTCCAAACGGAACGGATCCTGATTTAGAAAGACATTGCACGGCTGGTATTCTGGTATTGTACGGGGGGGATGTACAATGTACAGGAATAAATACTGTGCCGCGTGTCAGAGTGAGACAGAGGTTCAGTGCATTGATGACCGAAGTAAATGCTACATGCACGTGGAAGGGGTTGTATCATTTTCTCAGATTTTTTTGGAGATTCGACTTTTCGAGGACAAAATTATTACACAGACAATCAGGAAGAATATAAACTGCAGTGGTCTTATACAGAAATTGGAAGGGGCAAAATACGCGGTCTACGACAATGGTTCATTGTACCTAAATTCAACCGGGCGCACAGTGATTCCGTCTCATTTCAATATTATTAATGAAACAGTATATCTCTGCAATTCCAATGAAACATCTGCGATCAATAATGAAACCTTGGGAGATGTGGTACTCAGGTGGCTGACTTTCCTAGCAATGACGCTCTCTGTGGTAAGTCTGGTGTACGTCTTGATAACCTACGCCATATTCACGGAGCTTCGCACGCCTCCCGGGGTGAACATTATGAATCTGAGTACCGCTATTTTGTTAAGCCAGCTGCTGTGGTTGACTAATGGGCTATTTAGGACCAACTACCCTGTCATGTGCGCTATATACGCTGCTATGCTGCATTTCCTGTTCCTCGCTTCTTTCGCTTGGATCTCCATGATAGCTTTCACCACCTGGAAAGCATTCAGCTCGTTTACAGTCTCCGCGCGCGTCAGCTCTGCACGAAGGATCCGTCAGGCTGCACTAGCATGGTTTCTCCCGCTTCTCTACACGTCAATCATTGTGGCGCTCGACCAATCAGGTGTGGTTCACGTCGGATATGGCAGCCCTGCTGCGTGTTGGATCAGTGATCCAACTTCCACTTTACTATTCTTTGGGATACCTGTAGGACTCGCTATCATCTGGAATTTATTATTCTTCACCCTGACCGTCAGAGCCATCGCCGCCTCACTCAACAAACTAAAATGGCACTTGAACACTCGCAGAGGAGGAAAAGTTTCTTCATCCACGTGCGGATCGGATCAGTGATGGGCTTTACTTGGGTATTCGGTTTCGCCGCGCTTGGTTTGCCCTATTTTTGGTACCCTTTCGTGGTGTTCAGTTCTCTACAAGGCGTGTACATTGCACTGGCATTTGTCCTCAACAAACGCACTAGAGCTCTTTACTCAGCTCGATTTCTTGGCAAGAAGAATACCACAGGAAGTTCGTCAATGATAACCGCCACCGTAGCTATCCAAAGCTCTGCCAGTACGACAATGGATACCAAGTTTTAGGTGCTTAGGTCCGCTCAGAACAAACAAGCTGGGAAAATTTCCGATCCTCTTCCTGGTAAAAGGAACAGGTAATTTTATTCAGCAATTCAGAAAAAGACTTACCTTTTGTATTACACGCTGTATAACGCTGTATCTCGTGTGTCCTTGGACCTATTCAATATCAACAATGTTCAGCTCCTGAACTGGACCATTTCCTGGCGAAACATGGCCTGTAACATTAAAAGTTTTCCTGGAATTCGACTCTGTAACATTAAAGGTTTTCCTGGAGTTCGACTCTGTGATAACACCAGTTTCAACCGCTATTTTATTTGTGCAACACAAACTTTGCATCCCTTTACGGATCCTCTGTACTTGGCTAGCATAGACAAGAGGGTTTATGGTGGCATTTAGAACTGTCAGCAGCCAAAATGCGACATCGATTATATCTCCATGGTCAGCGCCAAACAACCCGAGCGACAACATAGTATAGTAAACCCTGTCTGGTCCCGTGCACAGGATAAAAATCACAGTAACAATGATGATCATTTTAGTAGCGCGCTTGCGGTTTTTAAACACTGCATTCCGTGCTCTTCTCGCCTCAGGGTCTTTCCCAGTGAACCAGAGATGTTTGATAACCTGACTGTACAAAACTGCAAAGCTGGTAAAAGGAATAACTCCAATGAATACAGCCCAGGCAAAAGAGTACGTTGGTGTCAACCAATTCGGCCATCGCACGTTGCACTTGTTATTTATTTCATCATAGTATAGACCCGTGAACTGCGGGATGTTTAGTACGATTGCAAAACCCCAACTGAAGTACACGATCCTTTGGATATTCTTTTTAGACATCTTAGCCGCCCGCTGTAAAGGGTGAACGATGGAATAGTAGCGCTCGAGAGCAATTGCCGTGAGAAGAATGGCCGAGCATGCCGCTCCGATCCACATTGCTGTACACTTTGTAAGAACTGCGCAAAGAACATTCCCTGGTGTTCCTCTAGGGTGCGCTGTGTCACTAAGAAATATAAACCACGGTGCCATTCCTGCTGCCGTAATAATATCAGCTATTGCTAAGTTCATGAGTAGATGATCCATAGGTGTTCTCATGGTTCGATTTTTGTGAATCAGCATAATGACGAGTCCGTTCCCGATAAAGTTAATCAACATAAGCAGGGCCAGAACAACACTAACTGAAACTTGCATACCCAAGGAGAGTGAATCAGTACTCATGTTGGACATAAAATAATATTTTCTTCCGACCTATTTCTTGATCAGTGAATAATATTTCGAGAAACAGTGATCTTCGAATTGATGCGTCGTGCAACAGTGCTATGCTATAGTTTTTCGCCAGCTATAAGATATTTTCTTCTGACCTGTTTGATCTGTGAAGAACTATTGCGAGAAATGGAGGACAGTGATCTTCGAAATGATAGAGACCTGAAGAGTGTTACACTCAGTGTTATGCTGTAGTTATATAGGAACACTTGACATATTCTAAAACAGCTGTTACAAATGTAATGCATTATTATCTTTCAGTGGTGAAAGATTCATCCCACGAAATGAAGTGTGTTGCCAAAAAGACGTAATTGCTTCCAATTTGTGGCAAAATTGTTGAGAAAGTTCCTTGTTATGTAAAACACCATATGCTCGCAAGCTAATATACCAACTTCCGCGCAACAAAAGAACATTTTTATATTGACGTTTGAAGGGTGCTGGTCTATAGGGAAGTATAGGGAGGCGAATTACCCATCCGAACGTCTCTCGCATTTGCTACTTGAAGCTGCTGAAACTCAGAAGCCCTTTTTGACCAAGCGGATTGTAAGCGCTCACAACATCTTCCTGTGAAAATGACATCATGCAATTGCCCGTAATTAGGCGCGATAGAATGGTCAAAACTTTTCGAACACGCGAAAACTTGTTTTAGAATCCAAACGCGAACTTTTTGTACCCCGAATCTGGGCCCAGGGGCGTAGCCAGGGGGGCCTGCCCCCCCCCCCCCCCCTTTCTGGAAATTTTCCCATACATTTACTGTATTTGCTGGAGAAATTTTGCGCATTTTCGTCCCATGTTTTCACTATCCCCCCCCCCCCCCCCCCCCCCCCCCCCCCCCCTTCAGAAATTCCTGGCTACGCCGCTGGGGCCCAAACCCTTTATACAGTTAAAAACTCATCACTTTTCCGAGATCCGAGCGGCGAACACTACTTTTTAAAAATTCGAACATGGTTTTTGAAAAGGCTAGAATTGGCCGGAACATTGACAGAATTTTGCGAACATCAAGGTTTTTCAAAAGGACAATTCTGTACCTCTTTAAAAGGCAACTTCTTGGTAAACACTGTCATGGTAAAGCAATTTTCGAATTTAAACTATGGATAAAGAAAAGCGAATGACAGAACCAACTTCCACGAAGGCGGCGCAGATTGAGTATCAAAGTAATTGCGAATTTCGCAAAAGTCATTGAAAGCCCACGACCTACAAATCGCCTCCACAACGTCATAAAGATGTCATAAAAAATCAACCCTACGTGCAAAGTTGCCCTTTTGATGTCGTTTTATACTTCTCCCACAAGAAACAACCTTAACATCACATTTCATTGATTTACTTTAGGCTTGGTTCCGATGTGATAATAAGGAAAAAACATTTTCATCTATAGATACAGAACAATCCCATTCGAGGACTAACTATCTAACTTTAGTATAAACCAACTAATGGTCTATTACAAATCCTGCATTCTGATCATTCTGATTGGCTGAGCTACTAATGGTCTATTAGTGATAGACCGTGCCTGGCAAAACCACCACCTTTCTTTGCAAGAAAACTTGATTTTTTCAACATAAAATAATGGAATTCATTGCCAAACCGACCACTAGTTGGTTTATACTAAAACAATTAGACCTCTCGTCCTCATGTGCTATGATATCAATAGACCATTCGGCCTTCTGCCTCATGGTCTATTTATCATAGCACATTCGGCCTTGAGAGGTCTTATTGTTAATTATGATTTATGTAATTTTACAAAACCGAGTTCCCTTTCCAGTGCATCAGTTCAACGTTTGAGAGTTCCACGCGCGCGAATATACAATACCTTCGCTTTTTGACAGCATTTTAGCTGTTGTGTTTTCAAAACGAAAAAAAGCAATCGTGTAAGCAATCAAGCCAGTGCTATGTATAGTTAGTCTCATAGCAGTCTCTACTAACTATGTGCTATGTTTAGGGTATTTCTGTTTTCGCAAAAAGCTTATATTTGTAAGCTTGGCTGGAGTCTTTTGTTTAATGCCAAATTGAATAACGTCATCAGTGTTCTGGAACCTGCAGAAGAAGAAAGAATCTGTGTTTACTTAGATAAGAACTAAGCAGGTTCTGATAAGAACTAGGCAGGTAGCGAGCTTCCGACTGGGAGCTAACAAGGAGGGATGAAAGGCAAAACGTGGGACTTATAACTTAAATACAAAACAAAAATGCATATCAAAACTGAAAGTTCCCGTAGAAAAATGTCGTATTCTAAAATTTCTTACTTGGAAGTTTCTACTTTACATATTTGGAATCCCAGGAGTTTTTCTAGTTCATTGCTGGTATAAGTCGCCATCTTTGTTTTGGCAACCGAGAGACTCGGACTACAACAAAGGTAACCCGAGCCGTGTCCGACAACTACCAGAATGCAGCACGCGCTTTTTAACAGTTTGTTCGACAAATGTCCCACATCAACCGACATGCAGAGCGCGCGTGTGTTATAGCTGGGGTGCTTACCATTGGTCAAGGAAACCCGGTTGGTTTGATCAGCGTCCAATGGTACAAAATATTCCAGTTGGGATGAAATACCGAGTGGAATGGCGCTTACCATTCGCTTATTCGCATTTCGGTTCGGATCGGCTACCTTATTTGGTCATAAAACCGGTTGGAGTGCCAATGGTACAAACCATTCCGATCGGTTCGTTCCAACTGGAATGGCGAGACAACCTCTGGAGCTGAACCTCTCGTACCAACCGGAATGACCGAAACATCGACTGTACCATTGGAATCCCAACCGAAATTACCGGTTTTTCGTGACCAATGGTAAGCACCCCTGGAATCGTCCATTGTTTTATTCTTTCTTACATATTTACTAGTTGATAGGTCCTTTATGGAATCCGGCTTCAGTATTACCTGTACGCGGTTCTGCAAATACTTTACCGGCATAAAAACAGAAAATTGAACAGAACATCGCAGTTTTTATTACAAAACTAGGAATAAGTCACTCAACGGGCAACAATTATTTTAGCAACATTCATTCATACCCAAAAACATTCCTGGCTACAGATTTCGTACCCAAAATTAAATATACGATTACTGAGTAGCACAAAAAAAAAATCATAAGTTTATATATTTAATCAATCAACTTATATGTGTCTATATGCAAGAGCTTATTACCAAGAGCCTGCATCTAGCCGTCATGGTTTTGTACACACGCACGGGAGTAGATGATGCTATTTTTAGAACGGCTTTTCGCGCGCCAAATTAAAACCAGCGCGCGCACGCTCCAAAACAAGCAGAACCGTTGGTAATACGTCAGAAGCGCGCGCAAAACAATTGCGAAAATTCAAAACTTTAGAGTCAGAACTCCCTGATATTTTGCTCTTTTTTTCGCTTATTTTTGTATATCTGCTTAACAAAAGTCTTTGGAAAATAATGACCTGTAAGTCTACTGGTAGAAAACTGAAGTTTTTCATGATTTCTGACTGCGGCTTGAAATCACAATCCTCCAAGACTGAAATCACACAGCACAATGCAATGGCCGTTGTCATTTCAAGCTCATTGCGCGGTATCCGTAACAACATGACATCTCGCGGGAAATTCGAATCGGACATTCCCACTACCGAATGCAGGCTCTTGGTAATCAGCTCTTACTATAAGCCAAAAATACAGTCTGAAAGCAACAACGACATCAACAAAAAATTGGGACCAAAGATTCGTAACCCAAAAAAATACCAAACCAAAATTACTATCACCCCCCCCCTCGTACTTCTAAATTTTACACTCTTTGTTTCTCCGGATAATAATTGCACAGTCCCGCTTAGAGTGTCTAAATGAAGCGGTATATAAAAACAGTACTTTACTTTTTTTACATTTCTCTTTGGACAAATTTTGCTTACAATAATTCTTAGGCATTCTTGAAGCTTTCAACTATAGTCTACAAAACAGGTTCCTTTGTGATTCAACTGATTCTACTATTTTTGTTTAATTAGTTCATTTTTTCAAAAGGACAATAAGAAAGAAGTGACCGCATACGATATTTCATAATAGAACAATGAATCTATAATAGGTAGCTCAGTTAAATTATACATGCGTTTCAATGCTAAAGCCCATGCAATTAGTATAGGTAATCGCATGGGGCCGAGTAAAATTAGGGATTAATTTCACGAGTGTTTTCAGTTTTTTTTCCAAAATTGCCCGAGCCGTCTGTCTGCGGCGAGGGCAATTTGAAAGAATTGCAAACACAAGTGAAAATCCCTAATTTTACGAGGAACCCATGTGATTTACATGTTTATGATATAAAAGGGCAAAATTCAGCGCGCGTGTTGACTGCACGTATTCAGACGTGTGCAAAGTAATTTTGCCCTCAATAAAGAAAAAATGCCATCGCTCTAAGCCAATCAACATCGAGTAAGTTTGCCCTGTATATTATAAGAAGACAAAACAACGGCTATCTTGAAAATAATTCTGTCATGGTACATTAACGTTCACTTATTTCCGAAATTTAAATGAGTCCAAGGCATGACATTTTGGCGAACTAGAAATTTTGGGTTCAGACAGTAGCTATTTTAGGCAACACGCAATATCCTTTAAAGTTGTATGAAAGCTTCAATATTTAAACTGTGCTCGGTTCCCCTCGGTTTCAGGATCTGAAAGTGAAATTCGTCTACATACCCAAGCGTGCCGTTTCCTGAAATATTATAAATATCACGCTGTTTATTGGCTGAAAAACTGCGAGACACAGCTATATTTTTTATATTTACAAAATTATTATACGAAGAGAGTACTTTTTAGTACTAACGCGAATTGTACACCACACAAAGAAACAAAAGACGGCTCATCAAAATATGTACAAAAACCTTCGTAACTACTCGGGCACAAATTCAACCATTTAAACGCTTATCATTAATTTATCAATATTCTACTCGATTTTCTATCCGTTTTCTTAGACCCTAAGGTCTATATATCCATAGATGCTTTGCGAGATGGCCCAGCTGTACAATCTCGTGTTGGGTTCTCATAAATTCTATGATTTCCATAAGGATAAATTCCCATCCCCGGCTATCATTTCAACTGGGACGCCTTCGGTGTGGTAATGCAAGGACACGAAGCTCTCCTTTGTGTCCTTCGGGTGAAAAACCCATCCCGATTAACCGGGGGTCAGAACTGTACCGCGAATAAACTGTTGAGTCTTCAGGTTCAGTCGTTGATGCAACCTCCGAAGGATTTAAACTCACATGCGATCCATACACATTGTAGTGAGCATTTTCGTACTTTTTCTTGAAGGATTCTGTCTCCTCCTCGTTTCTGGAATACTCATCCAGCACAGCCGGTGTTAGTACCAGCGATTGCCTACGAACTGGTTTGTGTGGCGGTTTGTTCGCCAATGAGTTAGGAGCAATGCTGTGTTGAGCGTTCAAGCTAAGACTCCTACTTCTTGTAACATTTGGTTTTGGTGGCGGGTTCCCTTGATAAAATTCCATTTTTCCGTGAGAAGAAACAGCACGAGTTTTTCCACTTCTACTGGGCAAATTTCCACTTAACCTATTTTTCCTTCTGTTGTAAAGATCCGACAGGTTATGTTTCAGTTTCGCACTACTGTTCGTCCGTAACCAAGAGATAACGTTGCGAGTTATGAATTCATCCAGTAGACGTTATTGACCAAGCCACAAACATATGGCTCTATAACTCAGAAGCATCCAGCATTTATATGACAGGAAAAAAAAAAACAAATCCAGTTACTTCAGTTGTACCTTTTTCAGCCCGTAACAGGTTGAGAATCAAACTCAACTTCCGAGACACGCTCCAACGCTAACTTCTCCTCGAAGACTCTTTCATTTCTTTGTCATTCGGTTCTAAATATAACACAGAATAACACTGGATATTTAGATAAGCAAATTTCTATTGTCTTTTGCTGCTAAAAATAGATACTAAAGTCTATTCTTATTCAAATATGCCCGGGCGGTGGTCAAACAGTGAATTTAGAAATGTAATCAGTTCTCACGACACGCCGGGAAAACCGCTTTATTATCACTTTGTCGAAGGAATATTTTTCAAAATATTTTGGAGTTTTTAATTTTATATCTTGCCAAATGTTTTCTACTTTGAAACGATTTATTAACAAGACAGAAAATCCTTGAATACGCTTGGCTTGATTGTCAAAAAAGACAAAGAATATGCAGTGTCTATATCGCAATGCAAATGTAAACCCGCAAACATGATGGAACTGAAATTGTCTTTGTGAAACAAATTAACAGCAACAGAGCGAGTTTAAATGATTCAGGCCTATTTTTGGAAGCTTGAATGTTAACTCAATATGCACACTATTCTACACCGTGTTTCATTTCCAACAAGCTCATGGCATATATTTAAAAGGCGAACAAACGCAGCTGTAAGGGAAATTCACTCAAGGCAAAATATATGACAAAGAAAAAGCCGTAAAAGAAGAAAAAATAGATTAATATAATAAGTAGCAAATTTATCTATTTTTAGACATAATTATGTACTTCAGGCGAGTTTCAGTTTCAACCGGACTTTATTCATATATTCACCAACCCAGTTTGTTGCTAATGGTAATAATGCGAGTAATGATTATTGCCATAACTTTCTAATGAACAGATGGCATTTTGCTGAAGGTTTTGAAGGCTTCGTAATGTTTTCACTGCAATTTTCATAAATTCTGCGAACTCTACGTCAACTAACAAACCGCGGTTTGGCTTCCGTCAATCAAACGAGTGAACGGCTCTGGGTGATTTCACGGAGGCTTTGAGACGTTTTTTTGAACTAATATAAGGCCTAAAGCCTCATTTACACGACGGAAATTTTTGGCACGGCTCGGATAAAAATGGTTCTTGGACTACCTCGCCACGTAGTCCCGGCTCGGATGAAATTTCGGTCGGGCTCTGACAAAATGTAGTACGGCAAAGCCATTTACACAGCGCAAATATACCCGAGCCGTGCCATTAAATTTGGTACCCGTACCAATTTTATCTGAGCCGTGCCAAAAAATCCCTGTCGTGTAAATGGGCCTTAAATGGGGCTTAAACATAGGCTTCAAAACCAAATTTTCCACCATAAAATGCAAACGAAGCTTATAGAAAAAAATACATAATGCGCCTGCCTTAAAATGTTTGATGGAGGGACTAATTGCGTTCGGGGATGTAAAGTGCCAAGTGGGGAGTATGTACTACCCCTAGATTTTTTCAAACTTGGGTACAATTGCATAGTAAATTCAGAAAATACAGTAAAAGATTGGGTCACTATCTCCGTTTAGGGGTGGACCATTAGAAATTGGGGGAGAGGGGGGTGGCGATTTTTTTGCGTATGAATTTTTTTTCGGGGATCAGGTTGTGCAAAGAATTTTTTTCGGACTCGAAGGCCATGTACGAATTTTTTTTTTTTCGCAGTCACACACACAAAATATATTGTAATACACGTTATACATACATACCGAAACTTGTCAGAGAGAGAACTATAGACAGTGGGAAAGGATGTTCCCGTGGCGTTCCGTTCCGTTTCCAAATCCTATTGCTGTATGTATACGCATCAACAAACGTTTCTTATACTATATTTATATGATTCAGAATTTGATTAAGAAAATCCTGTTGCTGTATGTATAGGCAGTTTCGTACCCAGACGTTATTATTTTGCGTCTCTTGCGGTGATTTTCTCTGTGAAAATTGTTTATCCCATAACTCTCTGCGCGCCCTGTTAAAACTATCCCATTACTCCCTGCGCGCCCTGCTAAAACTATCCTACAAATCTTTGCGCGCCCCAAAAAACCCGGAAAGCGTCTGGGTACGAGATGTATAGGTACAATAAATTGATAAAAGCTATATTTTTATTGGTTTGTGTTAAAAAAGAATGAAGCTGTTAAACGTTTTCGCCATCCCCCGACCTCTATTTGACCTGGTAGAAGGTTTTTTCTTTTCCGTTGCGCGCGAAGCGCGCCCGAATTTTGATCAACGCATTTCATCAAGCCTCAGAGAAAGGGTAGACGGACATTCCGTTTTTGGTGTATAGTAAACAAAGCCTGTAGGTTTTATTATTCATGCGCGCAACTGCGCGCCGCAAAGTACGAAATTATTATTATTCATTTGTGTGTGAAGCGGTCCAAATGACGAATTTCTATACTTGTAACGTCGAACTCATGCTTACCTAAGTGGTCGTCTTTCGAACATAGTGACTGCCTGCCAAGCCTATCACTGCAGGGCATTTTTTGGAGAGCTTGTTTTTCCTCGGCAAGATACACTTGTTCTTGTAAACGGCGCGGGGGTAGTGTCTTTCGTTGTGTGAGTTCTCACCGACTATATATTTGAAGCGCGCCAAACTTTTATTAAGTATTAAGTGAAGTGAAGTAGAAAAATGCAAATGGTAGAGAAGTTGCTGGAATAACTACTTCAGACATCTTTTTAACGAGAGCCCAAGCCATGTCTTTGTAGGATTTTTTTTCCTAGCTTGAATCTCTGCAAGATTTTTATATTTGAAGGATTGGCCTTGCACGATTTTTTGGGGGGATTGCCACCCCCTCCCCCAACTTCTAGGTCCACCTCTTTATGCGTTCGGGCTGGGCCGTGCCTATTTACTGTTTCGGGCGAATAATGTTTCGGAAAATAATTCTCCCAGCGCGCAAATCTGAAACTTTCTGTGAAATAGACCCCCTGTACGTGTTTCGAGGGACCTGGAAATTCTAAGAAAGAGGGTCTTCAAACTAGTACGGGGTAAAAATCTGTGTGTGATCAGCCAATAAAAAACGCCTGTTGTTCGGGATTCCTGTGTGTAAACGCTTATTATGCCTCAGGCCTCCGAATATTTTTAGAACATTACAAAACAAAATGGCGACCGTGGGCGAGTCGAAAAAATAATGCTCGGAAAACTTGTGAAACAGCGCTAAAAATACTACAATAGGTCATAAAACTGCTGCCAAAGGGCCTCAATTTAACCATTTCTCCATTGGTACCTTTGAAAGACGCCATAATGTTTAGAAAGCCGGATCCCAAAGGTATTATTTGAGCTTAGTAAAATTTTCATTGGACGTTTAATACCGGAAAAGATCCAATTTATTAGTTTTAGGTGTTCTTAACCGGTTTTAGTTGTCTAAAAAAAGCCTTCCAAATCATTGCAAACTCAGATCATTGCACTGCGCTATTTATATTCTGGTATTCTGAGTTGCAGCTGAATAGTCGAGTCGTTTATACATTTTCTGTTTGACATCACAGAACAAATGCGCCAGCAAAAACGACAGTTGAACAGAACCCAACGAGAACTTGCTAGGGACAAGAATGCATTGGAGCGCCAAGAGAAACAACTGGTAAGCATATGGATGCTAAGAACTCTAGAAAGAAATATGCAGCGAAGAGATGCAAATGAAAACCAAGACTGCTTTGGTGTGTCTTTCGATTTTTCTGTAAAACTGTTTGCTAAGCGATAACACCGGTTCTGAATAAAACCTATAGTATACCTGTCAACCCCAGAAATTCTGAAATCTGGAGAATTCATTGGAACCATCTCATTTCCCCAAGCCCTTCCCAAAACCTTTCCAAATCCTATCCGAAAAATCCAAACTCTCTCCGAATCTTTGTTGATGATGCAGACTTTGGTTGCCTGACTACGAATCATAGAAGTTGAAAAATCGAGGAGATTTGATGCTTTAACCTGGAGCATGGGAAATTTGATAAAAAGCCTGCAAACCCCCAGGAACACCTGGCAGGTATGCCGTAGGACTGACTGCAAAGTGATTGCAAATTGCTCATGATCATCTGAAATCTAGTAACATAGTACAGAACTGTATATGGTTCCAAATAAAGTCTGTCTGTCTCCCTGTCTGTCTGTTTTGGTGCTGTTTGTCTTAATGGGCAGGGGAAGGGGTGTTGGACTGAGGGGAAGCTCAGATTCTCCAATCTTTTCCCTTGCATTCATTGGGTGAATGGTTCCCTGGTGAAAATCCTTAAAGGATCCTTAAAGAATACTCTAGGATCTTTGTAAAGAACCTTGACAGGATCCTCAAAGATCCTTTGGGATCCTTAAGGATCTTTCAGGGATTTTCACCAGGGTTTCAGATTTCCCTGCAAACATCACTAGAGCCGTATTAAGGATAAACACTTTGCAGTCATCGGAGAAAGGAAAATAAATTTCTATGATTATCAATAGATTTTTAAACGTAATGTACTTTTTAATGATACACAGGAGGCAGAAATCAAGAAAGCAGCAAGGCAAGGAAATAAGCAGGTAATTTACAGGAATTTTCTGGAATTTTAGCTGAAGTACCGGTAGATGGATACTATGATAAAGTAGATGGCACTCACAAAAATTTTTTGTACCAGTTTTGTTTCATTTTTTAATAAATCGAATGGGATCAGAATTGTCTGGACTGTAAAAAGTGGTAAATAAGAGTCAGTGATGCTAAACCTCTTTTTGGCTTGTTTTTTTACCATGACAAAATGAAACATTTTTGTTCAATCATTTTCAGCTGTGAATCACATATTTTTGTGCATTTGAACAGTTTTCTGTTGGTTTAGAAAAAAACACATGCTGATGTGAGCAGTGTTGTCTGTTCCGTTTTTTTCCGTGGCAACTTTTATGGTAAAAAATTATATGGAACAAGCAGCAAAGTAGCCTGTCTCCCCTCAGAGTAGATTCATATGGACCACCTCCCAATGAAACCCCAGAATTAATGTGTAAATATTCAGGCAAGCCTGTGGCCGTGTAGCGCTAAGTACAGGCGCAACGCAACCACAGTTTAAGCTTAAGCACTGATGGCACCATTTTATGTGAAATGCTAGGCAGCTACAATGTATGCCAAGCAACTACTACAACTGAGAAAACAGAAGACCAAAAATGTGAGTGTTGCATCAAAGGTCTCTGGGATTGGATACCAAGCTCAAACAATGCAGTCTACAGCTACAATGGCGGGTGCAATGGCAAAGAGTTCACAAGTAAGAATCTTGTTTACTATGAAAACCACTAGAGTGGTAAAATGACGCTTCAAGATCCAGCCCCTGGCTAACGATTTTCTGTATCACGAACTTGAGATCGCTCACCTTCTTGTGGATGCTTTATCGAGCAGTTACTCGCCGCATTCTTTGACCTCAAACAGGCCAAAAAAAAACAAGAATACTCTCTCTTTTTACCTGGCGAGGCCTTCCAAGCACAGAATATCAATAATCACAAGATGTAGAGACAGGAAAGTGTAATTTACCAGCTGAACTCCTTCAATCTCCCAGGAGAAACTCTTTGGGTTGGATGGCTGAGAAGGCAATCACGTGGTACATAAAACCGTTGGCTTGGGACTGGATCTCAAAGGGGCTTTTTTCTGGGAGACAGTTAATGGCTGATTGCATTTTTAAACCGCACCAGGGGTTGAGGACCTACGGAAAATTTTCCAGGGGGGTTGTATTGGACTCTGGAAATTCCACGGGAGGGAGTTTGTCTCCAAGGGGGAGGGGTAAAAAAGGTGACTTTGTATGGACATTTTATCCAATAGATTTTCCAGTGGTATTTTGTCAGAAAAAATGGAAATTCCAGGGGAGGGGTCCTTTATGAGCTTGGAAATTCCAGGGGAGGGGGTCTGTTTCACGAGTGGAAATTCCAGGGGAGGGGATCTTTTTAAGGGAGGTCCTCAACCCCCCTGGTGCGGTTTTAAAATTGCAATCAGTCAATGAAATGGAATCACTGAAAAAGAGGATCTCATGGAAATTTTTCTAAAATCAGTGCCTAGTATTCTTTTACATAAGCTGCCATTTGGTTAAGAAAACTAAGGCCACCCTTATAGGTTCTCAAAGCTGGGGCTCTACCCATCCACTTCAAAAAATGGTGAGCTTGAGCCTGCTACAGCCCTCCCTCCTCCACTGCCATGCCTTTGAGAGAGCAGAGTTGGCTCAGTGGTGGTCAGTTGGGTCTCTCACTACTGAAAACCACTTATTATTATACTCTTGAATGCATCAAGAAGAGGTAGTTGAATATTGTTGAATACGTTTTTATTACTTTCAGGCCATGGGAGTAATGAATAAACAGATGGATCCAGCATCTTTGCAAAAGACTTTACAGAACTTTGAGATGGAGTCTGCTAAAATGGATATGAAGGAGGAAATGAGTAAGTGGAAGACCTTATTCAACGTTTTATGTTTAAAGGAGCGGTGCCACTATTTTAGCACACTTTGTTGATGTAAAAAGACATGGTAATAACTGATGGATAGCCTAAATACTAGTCTAGGTTTGTTAAATAGCCCCTTAACTACAAATCGATAATGATTGTAGACTTCATGGACCTAATGCAGAGCGAATGGAAACGGATTGCAACAATGAGTTTCTGAAATCTTGTCATGATGAACAGTTTTCAAAGTTTGAAGTTACATCAAATTAATTTGTTTGCAAATCGGCAGCCTTGCTGAGAAAACTTACCTACATTGCTTAATAGGCTAATATCAAGTGATGTAATAAGTGATTTGGGGATGATTACATGCAAATTTAGAGCTGTATTTACGAATTTGCTCAAATAACCGTGACACAGCCCCTTTAAATATGCAGTGACTGAAAGATCCCTTGTCAGAGGCTTGCCTAAATTCCAGAGCTGTCAGAACAAGCTGGCGACCACCATGAGCTCTGGTGGATACTTCACATTAATTGCCTTTTGGCTACTTTTTGCCGAATGTGAGACAAAAAACAGTTCGAGCCACAGAACTTTGTTAAATGCAGCCTGAAGCTCACCTCATTGTTTGCGAAAATAAAATAAAACTAAAATCTTTAAATTGTAGTTGCTCTTAAAAATATCCCAGCTCTGCACCTGTGAATTGGCTTGGCGAGGAAATCTACTTGTTGCTTTGATTTTGAAGTTACAAAATTTGCATGTCGACCGTCAGTTTTTCTTTTGCAGCCAGCTCCCTTTTTTGAGCAGTCGCCTTCTTCAAAACATTGTGACAGCTCTGAATTTCAACTGGTCTTTCACTCTTGACCATACTTCACTTTGTGAGAGATGTCTGAATTCACCTTGAGGATTTTCTCATCCACATGATAAAATCTTGTTGGGAATTCAGATGTCTCCTCTCACAAAGTGAGGTATGTTCAAGAGTAAAGGGATGGCTAAAATTCAGTCTAGCCAGCCACTCCTTTGTTATTCAGGACTTCTGATATTTCGCGGAAAAAATGCCGAATTTCGCGGGATTTTAAGGTGTATTTCGCGGAGAAAATCAGCGATTTTGGGGGAATTTCGCGGAAGATTTCGGTGGTTTAAGCGGCTAAAAAGATCTTTCTAAATAAAATGAGTCGACATCTTGAAAGATCTATCGTGCTTGCTAAGACAGGAATTTTACAGGATTTCCAAATTCACGTGATTTTTACAAGTTTAGAACGAGTTCTCATCGCTTTGTGTGCCCAGTTTCCCGCGGTATTACACTTGGGACGCCTTGCAGGTTTTTGTTGTGGCATTGAACTCGATGGATTTTGAATCGGTTTTGAAGGCAATTTCCCGACGCATTTGGACTTTATGGCATAAAAACGACCCCAATAACTGTGACAAGTGTTCATTGTAGTTCAATGGTATGTATTTTGCAAAATTCCTGGCAAATTATGCGCGATTTCACGGACTTTTTGCACAATTCTGGCAATTACGCGGGATTTCACGGACTTTTGCCAATTTCGCGGATTTACCTAAATTTCGCGGGACCGCACCTGCGCGAAATATCAAATGGCCTGGTTATTTTTTTCCATTCAATATTAGAATTATATTGAATTACCCAAAATTTCCAAATAACCATCTACAATCAAAGTGTAACTCTTCATTTACGGAGTTCAATCAAAATACCAAAACACCATAATTCAGCCTATGGAAATGGATGCATCAGCGTGTTGCTAGCTCCACTAATTCTGAAATGAATGAATTAGAGGAGGGGGGCACTAGGGGTGCTGCATTTAGTGATAAAGACAGTTTATTTTAAAACATTTGCATGATTAACAATTCTGCTTTGATCGCGACCAATTGGACCACCCTGGTGACTAACTTCAGGTCTGCGGTAGGGTATACAATTTTAACTGTAGGTCTATGGTAGGGTATAAAAAGCGAATATTTTTGGTATCTGAAAGGGTCAGGTTTTGGAGACTTCGGCAGCACACCCCTACTCAAAAATCAGTGGAGTAACACCCTTCTCCCCCCCCCCCTTCCCCCCGGGATCTTGCCCTGCTGATATTCTCAAACAGGTATACCCATATCTAATGGTGTGATTTCCCCATTATTAGTGGATGACAGTCTTAATTCTATACTTGATGAGTCTGGAGACGAAGAAGAACAAGATGCTATAGTCAGTCAAGTGCTGGATGAGATTGGTATCGAGATGGCTGGCAAGGTCGGTATCATGGTATAGAGCACATTCCGTATGACTGTGAAAAGTGCCGCCACACGGCGCGGTACTGTCGCGGTCGCGGTACAACTTTGTCGCGGCCCTTTTCACAGTCATACAAAATCTTCTCGCAAACTTGGAAACATTTTCTGACTCATAGCGTTGCGTCTACATCAGGGGTGATAGACGCCAATGCCATCCCCTCCCCGAGGAGTTCCTCACCGTGCAAAGAAGTGATACTATCAATTTCAAGTCCATATTTATTTGCTTGTCATGATTTGTTTTCAAAGAAGCATTTCTTCATATAATCCCCACTTTGTTAGTTTAGCCAAATGTATGAAAAGTATTTTCGCAAGAAACGAGTCTAAATGTTATTTTTTCTCTTATTCTAGATGGCCGCTGCTCCCTCCGCCGGTAGCAAACTCCCGTCTGCCTCTGGTAGCAAAGCTGGCGCGTCGGACGCGGAAATAGAGGACATGCTTGCTAAACTAAAGGCATAACTGATACTAACAGTACATTTAGGACAAAGTGCATGTTCCCTGGCATTTTGGGCGGGCTCCCTGTGGTTAGGGAGATGTGACGTCACTTGGCCCAGCCTTCGCGCTTCCTCACGGTTAATCTCCGGACACAGGAAACCCGCACAGAACGCCAAGGACTAGGGTGCATTCGCCTTTGTCATGCGCCGCCGTCTTGAGCTTGGAAACGAGGCCAAACAGAAAACATTCACATTTTTTAGCTGTCACGCTCGAAATTTTCGACACAGTTTTCAATATATGTCAAAAATATTTGCTATCTGGCCATATTAAAATTTTCAGCGCAGAATAACTTGCATGTCACGCATAAGAAAAACAAGAAGGCGCGCTTGTGACAAAAGCGAATGTTCTCCTTTTCAAAATCCCCTAAGACCCTTTATAGCTGTTCAGAGTTTGGCAGTTGGGTTTTCTGTGCTGTCCATCAATGCAATCCGTGTCCGTGTGAGCCAATCATATCCTTACTCAGTGCATTCGATTGGCTTCAGTGCATTCGATTGGCTTCTTCGATTGGCGAGACATGTTGCGACAGAAGCCAATTCACTGCACTAGGCGAAACTAGGCAAGGATCTGATTGGCTCACATGGTTTGATTGACTACACAGAAAAACCCAACTGGCAAAACCCCGCTCGATGTTTTGAAGGCGCTGAGTCGCGTGTTACCTGAAACAGCTGTAGCTAGGGACTACTGAGGGAGTGGTGACACAGCTTGTGGGAAGATTTCACACTTGCATTGATCAGTCATAATAATAATAATCATAAGGACATATCAGTCCGCCATTCATCCACACTATGTCAGATTTAGTAAAATAGGACAGAATGGATTCCTTTTACAGGGTTCCTACGGCTCCTGAAAATCTGGAAAGTTCTGGATTCTTATTGTACTCCTGGAAAGTCCTTGAAACTCCTGGAATTTCGCAAAAAGTCCTGGAAAATTTCTGGAAAAATAAAACGACTTTCATCAGTCACAAAATCAAGAAATGTGATCATTCTAAAAATCGTTTTCAAGCTTGAAACGTTGTCGAAAACGAACTGTCAAGACGGAAAATTATATTGGAAAACTCCTGGATAAATTCCGAAACAGCTCCTTCAAAATCCTGGATTTTTTCCAATTTCTGAGCGTATGAACCTTTTTTTTTATAGATTAATGTAACGGCAATCCTTAAAGTGCCACTATTATCAAAAACTAGAGTCTCCAATCTTTGCCAATTCTCCATATGTTAGGCAGCTTTGCAAACTAGAACAATGCCGTTTTCCGTTTTTTGATAGCTCTTTTCATTCAAAAGTTATTAAGGTAAGAACGATATGCAAATTAGCATGGGTGATGACGTCACACTCAACTTGATCAATGCCTAAATACTAAAAAGAGGTATATCTCTATACTTCTTGAAGTTAGAGTGCTCAAACTTGGCAGAATGAGTACTTGACTTGAAGAGAGTGATGTGACTCATCAATCAGGGTTGCCATGGCAACCCCCTGGTTCCCAGGCTCCCCAGACAATTTAAGGAATTCACGATTTTTCCCGCCCAGATTTCAGAATTAACCAATTTGCTTGTTACTAAAAGCGAGCTAGTACTAAATAAGATAAGTGGGCATGGCAATGTAGGTTACAATTGATTTCTTCAAAGAGATAGCCTCATCTAGAATTTTGGATAGGGGTGGACTGGAACAAAGGCTGTTGCCATGGTAATCAATTAAGGTAAACAAAATAATCAGGAAGAGTGAGTTCAATAACCGTGGCAAGTTTGATAGGATTTGATGCAAATCCAACAAAATATAGACCATCAAATAATTCACCACTTTGTTTGTTGGAGAGTGTGACGTCATCAAGTCACACTTTGGAGCAATGGCGGCCAAATTTCAAACTCTAATATCTTCGGAACCAAAAAGATTTTTGAAAACAGAAAGAAGCATATTTCTTCTGAGCCTCAGCTCTTTCAAATAAGGCATGAAGTAAATAATGTTGAAACTTGATAATAGTGGCACTTTAATGAACATTTTTATTTGTAAATATAAATGCAAAAGTGTATCTCTACGTAGCATTAGCCCTGTATTCATGTATAAGTAAATTTGTTTATAAAGAGCACCTCTACAATCGGCAAAACGGACTGACAAAACCGAAAGCAATCAAAATAGTTTTAGGTTGTAAATTACAGCCATTCTCAGTTACACGCGGTCGCCGGGAAAAAAGCTTGCAAGCGAAAACTCGTTTTTTGTCAAAGTTTCCATGGCAACGCACGTGCTTTCGCCGGCTTGTCGCGCCCAGACAAGACAGAAAAACGAGTTTTCGCTTGCAAGCTTTTTTCCCGGCGACCGCGTGAAACTGAGAATGGCTGTAATGATGACTCCCCCCTCCTCCCTCAAGTGTCCTGAAATTGACATGGCCTCTCCTGATTCTTGCCAGTCCACCCCTCGGCAGAAAAAAGTGAATGCTCCAAATGCAAGTCGATGCTAAAATGCTATAAAGAAAAATAAAACGCAGGCAGTGTATTTATATTCGCGAGCGTGGAACCCTCAAAAGTTGACAACAGATGCACCGGAAAGGGAACTCGGTAAAAAATCTGGGTTTTGCTAAATAAGCATAAATTGAATAAAATTCTGCAAAAGTAGATACCATAGTTTAACCCAAGACGTCAACCGGGCCATCCCGTAAAAAGTTAGTCATTTAGGGAAATTTAATACCCAGCAATACGTCTGACGATGAAATGTTTTGAAGTTATTTCTGCTCAAAATTTTCACAATTCATTAGAGAAAAGCGAATATTTCGATGTCTGAGATCTCAAGAAAGTCAAGATCCTTTGTTCCGTACTCGCTTTCTGATTGGCTAACTTACAAAATGGCCAGTCAAAATGAGGTATCACTTTAGTGGCACAGGTGACCACTTTGCGCGCGCCTACTTAATTTTCATCTACGCTTAAAATGAGGTGTCACGTCTCAATATACGACTATTTTCATGGAAAATATGTCATTTTAACGAAACAGTTATGTACCCCGAAGGTATTCTGTAACTTTAAGTGACCATTAAGTCACACAGGTGACCAATTTGCGCGCGCGCGTCCTGTCAAGCTGCAAACATCATAATCAACAGTTAGAAGGAAAAAAAAATAGAATTAAACTGCATCCCAGTTCTAAACCCGAAGTTTTCGCGATAGTTTTCGGATCCATTGCCTTTAATTGTTTTGTAATGAGACGAATATTCAGAAGATCGAAGACTGGCTTGACAACGGTAAGTTGTAGCTCGGAGATGAGTTCGAAAGTCCTTGCCTAGGTTTCAGTATGATGTCCTGACCGGTTGCTCGATAGTGGTTTAGAGTGGTTTTCACATGACTGTAGTGAAACCAATCGCAAAGTAATTACACCAATTCTGAATAAAACGTATAGGAGTAAATACAAAGTAATAACTACTTACTAACCGAGCGCGAGGGCAGTACGGAAAAATTCCAGACTGAGGGATGAAATTTCTGCTTTACGGACCGAGCCTCTGGGCGAGGTTCGTAAAGCAGAAATTTCAGCCCGAAGTCTGGAATTTTTCCGTACTGCCCGAGCAAACGAGGTTAGTAAGTTGTTTATTATATGGCATTTTCAAACAAAGTTAAATAAAACAAAAATACAAAGGGAGGAGACGAAGCGAAAGTCAAACTAAACCAGCCGCACGACTTTTAGTTTTATAACTTAAATTTGTGAACGACCAACAAAAGAACACATAAAAAGCCATTAAATAAAAAGAAAAATGAACAGTATTTTAGCCGGAAAACGATACAAGTGAAAAGAAACTGCAGAATAATAGCAAGCAGAATGATTTGATGGCGAAGGCAGATTGTAATTTATCGAGCGAAATAACTTTTATACATTACATGGAGTTTTCTTACCGTACTTTTCCATCATTTAGTACTTTCCAACGATGACTAAAGTTTCCAACCAAAGAGTTTAAAGAATGTTCATCCAGAGAACCTTTGAGGATTTCAAATGATAATTCACAACTTCTCAATCTGGAAATAACCGACGAGCCAGGCGAAATTATTTCGCAGTGTCTAGATACCCGGCAGCCGGGTACGGAGGTTTTCACCTACGTACCCGGCAGTCCAAACATTATTGTCAAAATATGCGAAAACCACTAGAATTTACAAAGAAACGATACTTTATCTTTATAGAGAACTTATAAGCGATCCCTCTTTGCTATAAAGTATTTATTTTGAGCAATTTACAAGATCTGTAGTCTCTGAAGCGACTCTACACTTAGAAAAAAATTCGGTCAAACACGCTAAACTGCCGGGTACGTAGGTGAAAACCTACGTACCCGGCAGTTTCTAATTTATTACAAAAACGATTTGAAATGAAATTATTTACTTACCAATTGTACTTTATCTTATAGAGAACTTCGAAATCTTCCAGATTTGCTGCAGTGGAAAGAATTAGAGCAAAGAAGATCGACATTAGAGTAGAAAATTCGCTCGAAACGGGAACGAAAACTGCCGGGTACGTAGCTGAAAACCTACGTACCCGGCAGTCCAATCTTTGCATCTAAAGCCATGTAATCCATAGAAATCCACTCTGTTTTACCCTCATAGAATGTCATCATTGAAAATAGGTGATTTAGCTCAAAATTGATACAAATAATATCGTTCATTGTACTCTAAACAGGTCAAAATGTGTATTTTTGTCAAAAATCTACGGAAGTGCCGACTGCCGGGTAGGAAAAACGCGCGAAGATCTAGATACCCGGCAGCCTGAAAATCAACTAAAACAGGTATGTAAAGGTCAAAGAATGTCACCCACCGTATTCTGATATCATTTCCATATTTTGTCCTTAGTGTGACACTACCACTCATTTTTGAGCCGCAATAATACGGGATTCCCCGCTGGAATTCGCTCAACCACGTGAAGAAAACTGCCGGTATCTAGACTCTGCCGAACCTTCAACCTTCCGTACCCGGCAGTCCAATATTTGCTTTTCAAGCCGCAGAAACGCATTGAAATCCGCTCTATATAGCCTTGCATGATGCCAAGACGTGAAGAAGTGATTAATCTCATGACTTGTACGACAAAATATTGTGATTTCCATTCAAGCACGATGTCCAGTGACAAGTGAGTTGTTAGTCACGCTCGCTCATGACTTTTGTCACGCAGTTCACGGCTTTGGGAAAACTGGGACCTAGAAATCGCACCTCCATTCTTTTCTTCCTTCTCTCCTTTCTGTGCTTTTCCTTTTGTTATTATAATGTCTCTTTTTCCATTAGTAATATTTTTCCATTTCTAATATTTTTCTTTCTAATATTTTTCTTCCATTTGTTTACTTTCCATTTAGTTCAATTGTCCTTTTGCTTTCTTTCCATTTTGCTTTTTTTTAAGTTTCCCATTTTGATTCTCTTTAAGTTTCTCCCAATTGAGAACCTGCTCATTGTAGCACAACTCCGTTCTTTCTGTCTCTGCTTCTGTTTCATGGATCAAGCACTAAACAGCTCCACTATTTATTTGCTTGTGTTATTTTGAGGTCTGTCATTCTTAGTGGTTCTTTGTTTATTTTTGTCTTACCCAAGCAGGATCTACCCAGTTTGATGCCCATCCACATGACCAGAATACTGCTCGCACAATGGATGTCTGGAGGTTGACAAAAAATGTTGGGCTTTGCCACACATAGCACAACATTGTGTCATCATCAGGTTTGGGACTGGTGCCTTCAGATCAGATCACAGATAAATTGTTTTATTTTTGGCATCATATACTTTAGGTTGATGATCCCTGAAATCCTTTCATAAAATTATTTCTTGCATCAATGCTGTCAAAAAATTATTTTGCAGTTATTCTGTTTCTTTGCTCTCTCTGAATGCTAATCATAATAATAGAAAACGCCCTTTCAGATGTCATGACTACATAACTCATGACTACACCAAACATTGTGATGTTTAGCCTGGGGGGTGGGGTCGCTCATATATATGGGTATAATTATGGATGAGTGCTTCTGTCTCCCAAAATAAATTATTTTGAAGACATTATAGAATGGGAAAATACACCTTTTATATTTCAATTTATTTGGGTTCGTGTCTATGTACAATTTTGTAATGATTCCAAATAATAAGCAATTATTGGATGAGGTTGAGCAAGACATCGTTAGTTAGCAAAACCGTGGCGTGTTATCTGCCGAAGCCAAGGCTGATTGTTTGCTCTCAGCCAATCAGATTCGTGATAGTGAGTTCAACAATTGTATAATAAATGTCTGTCTGTCTGTACAGGTATGTGTAGGGTATCGTTTTTTACTGTATTTTCCACTGGAAATTCCAGGTGTGTGTGTGTGTGTGGGGGGGGGGGGGGGGGTGTCATATCCCAAACCCTTCTGTGGGAGGGGTATAGGTAATTTCTGGAATCACATATAATTATTCTTTATTGCGCATGCTTTCATTGCTTGATATGTGTTGCTTTAGTGATATTCCAATACCACTTGGCAGATAATACAAATACAGGTTTGTAGTGATTAGAATATAGTTAGAGGCAAAACAGGCCCATAGTCTGGAGAGGTGGGTGGCTGGGCTTTGAGAGATTCATACAAACCCCCGTCAGACTTAGATGTCCACTCTGTTGTAACAACCAAAAATTATTATCATATTATGTTAAATTCCCCCCCCCCCCCCTCAAAAAAATAAATATAAATAAAATTACCTTGGTAGAATTTTCAACCCCAAAAAATACTTTAACTACACATTTTCATACCCCTAAAATACCCATCCCCCCCCTCATCATTTTTATATCAGAATACCCCCTGGGGTTATGACATCATGCATGTCCCTCATTTTGGTGCATGGACACCTTGTAAATGAGCATGTGCTCATCTGCGGCATATTGTCGAATTCATGCTTTGGCCTTCCAATTTAAGAGCTCCCCTGAATTATCTCATTCACTTTTTGTAATACAACAGCTCTAAAAATATATGCACTTAAGTATGAAGGTCATCCCATCCAATTTGGGAAACTGTGAAATTCCACAAATTAGAAAAATAAAAAAATAACTAGAAAAATTAGAGAATGGAATTTGAGGTTGCCTATAATAAGATAGAACAGGATTGAAGCCGCTGTGAAATGACGATTAAAGCGTCAGTACTTTAGTATGACTTTAATCAGATTCTGGCATGAATTGGACAAAATATTTGTGAGACATAGATTGATATTATTCTGAAGATTGCATTGACAGGTGACGGATGCAGACCCTTTAAAGAGGATGGCAAAAACAAAGGGACTTTTACACCTTTCAGACCCAGGGGCAGTGGGTGCAACCTATTAACTCTCCCGATTCGCAGGAAAAATTCAATATCTGCCTCGTACCCAGGTGCGTTCTAGTGATTTTCAAGGCAAGAGCAACTGGAAGTGCACTAGTGCGAAATGTGTTAAGGAACCATTCCCAAGATTCAAGTTTTCCCTATGGGAGCGGCCATTAATTACTGGGGGAGGGGGCCATTTTTGCAAAACCCAGGGCCCAAAAAATTTGCCCCCCCCCCTCAAATTCAAGTCCAAAAATCTTGACCCCCTAATTTTCTAAATTTCTATAAATTAATATGACAGGCAGGTTTTTCAATTTTGTTACCATAGAGGTACCCATCACCAATTTTAGAGAATTATTATAGTATTCAAAGCTTTAGAACACATTGAGAACTGAATAAAATTGACATTCCAACGATGACTCTATTCTCAGTATCATCAAAACCAGTCTAAACTTCAGGACCCCAAAAATTGTGACCCCCCCCCCCTAAATCAGCACCCAAAAATCATCCCCCCCCCTACATATTTGTCCCCCCTCCCAGTAATTAATGACCACTCCCTAAATAGAGAAGGTTAGGGATGAGGTAGCTTCCATATAATTTACTGTATATCTCCTGGGTAAATTTCTTGCGATAAACAACCTTACAGTATTTGAAACACATCCTCACGGTTTTTGGAGTTTTGGGGGTTGGCAGGATATGGGTGCCTATAATCTAAAGCTTAAATATGAGAAGTTAAGGGGGGTGGCTAGCCACCCTAATCCCCCTCCCCCTGGATCTGCTCATGGATTGATACCAACCTTAATATGGTCTTGTCACTCTTCTCTCTAAAAAAAATGATTCTGCAACTTTTCAAATTCATCATCCAACTCAAATTGTGGAACCATAAGGACAAAAACCATGACATCAAGGAAGGAAAAAGAATGAAGAAATAAAGATGAGTGATTTATATCACAATAAAATGATTTAAAATATTGGAAAATCAGGGGGAAATGGAAAAACTGAACAAAAATAAACAAAGAATTACTAAGAATGACAGACCTCAAAATGAAGAAATAAAGATGAGTGATTTATATCACAATAAAATGATTTAAAATATTGGAAAATCAGGGGGAAATGGAAAAACTGAACAAAAATAAACAAAGAATTACTAAGAATGACAGACCTCAAAATATAAATGGTGGAGCTGTTCAGTGCCTGATCCATGAAACAGAAAGCAGAGAATGGAGTTGTGGATACAATGAGCAGGTTCTCAATTGGGAGAAGCTTAAAGATAATCAAAATGGGAAACTTAAAAAAAGAAAAATGGGAAAAAAGCAAAAGGACAATTGAACTAAATGGAAAGTAAACAAAATGAAGAAAAATATAAGAAAGATAAATATTAGAAATGGAAAATATTACTAATGGAAAAAGAGACATTATAATAACAAAAGGAAAAGCACAGAAAGGAGAGAAGGAAGAAAAGAATGGAGGTGCGATTTCTAGGTCCCAGTTTTCCCAAAGCCGTGAACTGCGTGACAAAAGTCATGAGCGAGCGTGACTAACAACTCACTTGTCACTGGACATCGTGCTTGAATGGAAATCACAATATTTTGTCGTACAAGTCATGAGATTAATCACTTCTTCACGTCTTGGCATCATGCAAGGCTATATAGAGCGGATTTCAATGCGTTTCTGCGGCTTGAAAAGCAAATATTGGACTGCCGGGTACGGAAGGTTTGAAGGTTCGGCAGAGTCTAGATACCCGGCAGTTTTCTTCACGTGGTTGAGCGAATTCCAGCGGGGAATCCCGTATTATTGCGGCTCAAAAATGAGTGGATAGTGTCACACTAAGGACAAAATATGGAAATGATATCAGAATACGGTGGGTGACATTCTTTGACCTTTACATACCTGTTTTAGTTGATTTTCAGGCTGCCGGGTATCTAGATCTTCGCGCGTTTTTCCTACCCGGCAGTCGGCACTTCCGTAGATTTTTGACAAAAATACACATTTTGACCTGTTTAGAGTACAATGAACGATATTATGTATCAATTTTGAGCTAAATCACCTATTTTCAATGATGACATTCTATGAGGGTAAAACAGAGTGGATTTCTATGGATTACATGGCTTTAGATGCAAAGATTGGACTGCCGGGTACGTAGGTTTTCAGCTACGTACCCGGCAGTTTTCGTTCCCGTTTCGAGCGAATTTCTACTCTAATGTCGATATTCTTTGCTCTAATTCTTTCCACTGCAGCAAATCTGGAAGATTTCGAAGTTCTCTATAAGATAAAGTACAATTGGTAAGTAAATAATTTCATTTTCAAATCGTTTTTGTAATAAATTAGAAACTGCCGGGTACGTAGGTTTTCACCTACGTACCCGGCAGTTTAGCGTGTTTGACCGAATTTTTTTCTAAGTGTAGAGTCGCTTCAGAGACTACAGATCTTGTAAATTGCTCAAAATAAATACTTTATAGCAAAGAGGATCGCTTATAAGTTCTCTATAAAGATAAAGTATCGTTTCTTTGTAAATTCTAGTGGTTTTCGCATATTTTGACAATAATGTTTGGACTGCCGGGTACGTAGGTGAAAACCTCCGTACCCGGCTGCCGGGTATCTAGACACTGCGAAATTATTTTCACTGTCAACAAGTGGCCGTTCTTGTTAGTTTTCTATCCGTGATTCATGTTCACTCTCGAGAACTATAAAGTTTTCAAAATCTTCGCTTGTATCCGCTGTTAGTTGCCCCTTATATTTCTGTTACATGTGAGTGAGAAGATTGTCTATGTGATGGAATATAAATTTCTTGAAAATCCATGTAACTTAAATCTGTTTGTCAACAATGAATCTCAACACGAAAAACACGACTAGTCTGCCGAGCGAAGTTCTCTGAAACTTCCCGAAATGTTTCCTTGTATTACACCCATCATTTCAGTTTCCACTCAATCCAGATGGTAGTTAAGTTTATAGAGATTTTACAGTTCGGAAAGAAGAAAGGTTTAGCTTCCTCAACCACGACGAATGTTTTCTCTGTTTGAGTTTTGCTTCGCTTGTATGAACTCTGACAGAGCCACGCGCGCTCGTTTTGTAAAATGGCGGGAATGCGTACTGCCCACGGGCAATACGGTAAAATTCTGCCCGCTGATTAGCCAATCAGAGCGCGCGTACTATCGTTGCCATATAATAATTGCGAATTACTCACGACAGTCATCTGAAATCCGCTCTATCACTAATCCAGGATTAAATACCATGGTGACTCGATGGTTTTGTTCAGAACTAAACCTGGTTTAAATTTAACCCATATTTGAACAACCCGCGCCCGTGTTATCTGCAAGCTGTTAATTTCTTTAAAAAGTATCGAGTTTAAAGAGCGACGCATATTTCAAAGACAAAGAACGTGTTTTTCGCAGGATAAACTTACAATGATGACAATAGCTGCGAAAACGAAAAAAAAAAAAAAAACGCGCGAAATTGCCCGACCAATACTCGAAGACACCGTTCGCCGAATCGGTGTTAGTTCGGTGACTCGGTTTTTGCCACGACCCGGCAGTAAAGATGGCCGACATTCAGACAAAGACAAATTCAAGTGCTTAATACTACATTCCCTGTAAGTACTTTTACCTAATGAGTGAAACAAAGACTGAAATATATATTCAAAATATATTCATCGTTTACAACTGAACTTAAGTTACAACCATTTTAGAGCTTGAAAGGCTTGTTAGAACCGAAGAAAGATAGATCGCCAGACAACCTTTTTCTTCACTGAAAATGTTCGCAGTGTCTAGATACCCGGCAGCCGGGTACGGAGGTTTTCACCTACGTACCCGGCAGTCCAAACATTATTGTCAAAATATGCGAAAACCACTAGAATTTACAAAGAAACGATACTTTATCTTTATAGAGAACTTATAAGCGATCCCTCTCTGCTATAAAGTATTTATTTTGAACAATTTACAAGATCTGTAGTCTCTGAAGCGACTCTACACTTAGAAAAAAATTCGGTCAAACACGCTAAACTGCCGGGTACGTAGGTGAAAACCTACGTACCCGGCAGTTTCTAATTTATTACAAAAACGATTTGAAAATGAAATGATTTACTTACCAATTGTACTTTATCTTATAGAGAACTTCGAAATCTTCCAGATTTGCTGCAGTGGAAAGAATTAGAGCAAAGAACATCGACATTAGAGTAGAAAATTCGCTCGAAACGGGAACGACAACTGCCGGGTACAAGCTGAAAACCTACGTACCCGGCAGTCCAATCTTTGCATCTAAAGCCATGTAATCCATAGAAATCCACTCTGTTTTACCCTCATACAATGTCATCATTGAAAATAGGTGATTTAGCTCATAATTGATACACAATAATATCGTTCATTGTACTCTAAACTGGTCAAAATGTGTATTTTTGTCAAAAATCTGAGGAAGTGCCGACTGCCGGGTAGGAAAAACGCGCGAAGATCTAGATACCCGGCAGCCTGAAAATCAACTAAAACAGGTATGTAAAGGTCAAAGAATGTCACCCACCGTATTCTGTCATTTCCCTATTTTGTCCTTAGTGTGTCACTATCCACTCATTTTTGAGCCGCAATAATACGGGATTCCCCGCTGGAATTCGCTCAACCACGTGAAGAAAACTGCCGGGTATCTAGACTCTGCCAAACCTTCAAACCTTCCGTACCCGGCAGTCCAAAATTTGCTTTTCAAGCCGCAGAAACGCATTGAAATCCGCTCTATATAGCCTTGCATGATGCCAAGACGTGAAGAAGTGATAAATCTAATGACTAGACATTAGCGTAAGCTAAAAATTAGGAAAATTTATTTAAGCATTTAAGACAAAATATTGTGATTTCCATTCAAGCACGATGTCCAGTGACAAGTGAGTTGTGAGTCACGCTCGCGCTCGCTCATGACTTTTGTCACGCAGTTCACGGCTTTGGGAAAACTGGGACCTAGAAATCACACCTCCATTCTTTTCTTCCTTCTCTCCTTTCTGTGCTTTTCCTTTTGTTATTATAATGTCTCTTTTTCCATTAGTAATATTTTTCCATTTCTAATATTTTTCTTATATTTTTCTTAATTTGTTTACTTTCCATTTAGTTCAATTGCCCTTTTGCTTTTTTTCCATTTTGCTTTTTTTTAAGTTTCCCATTTTGATTCTCTTAAAAGCTTCTCTCCCAATTGAGAATCTGCTCATTGTATCCACAACTCCATTCTCTGCTTTCTGGATCAGGCACTGAACAGCTCCACCATTTATATTTGAGGTCTGTCATTCTTAGTAATTCTTTGTTTATTTTTGTTCAGTTTTTCCATTTCCCCCTGATTTTCCAATATTTTAAATCATTTTATCATCCCTAATCATTTTATCATCCCTGATTTTTTGGGTGGTGATTTAGGGGGGGGGGGGGGGTCACAATTTTTGGGGTCCTGAAGTTTAGACTGGTTTTGATGATACTGAGAAAAGAGTCATCGTTGGAATGTCAATTTTATTCAGTTCTCAATGTGTTCTAAAGCTTTGAATACTATAATAATTGTCTGAAATTGGTGATGGGTACCTCTGTGGTAACAAAATTGAAAACCTGCCTGTCATATTAATTTATAGAAATTTATAGTGATTAATATAAACAAGCTGTTGTTGGCAAGGAGGGGGGTCAAAATGTTTGGGCTCAGATGTTAGGGGGTCAAGATTTTTGGACTTGAATTTGAGGGGGGGCAAAAATTTTTGGTCCTGGGTTTTGCAAAAATGGCCCCCTCCCTCCAGTAATTAATGGCCGCTCCCATAGGGAAAACTTGAATCTTGGGAATGGTTCCTTAACACATTTCGCACTAGTGCACTCCCAGTTGCTCTTGCCTTGAAAATCACTAGAACACACCTGGGTACGAGGCAGATATTAAATTTTTCCTGCGAATCGGGAGAGTTAATAGGTTGCACCCACTGCCCCTGGGTCTGAAAGGTGTATAGTCCCTTTGTTCTTGCCATCCTCTTTAAAGGGTCTGCATCCGTCACCTGTCAATGCAATCTTCAGAATAATATCAATCTATGTCTCACAAATATTTTATCCAATTCATGCCAGAATCTGATTAAAGTCATACTAAAGTACTGACGCTTTAATCATCATTTTCACAGCAGCTTCAATCATGTTCTATCTTATTATAGGCAACCTCAAATTCCATTCTCTAATTTTTCTAGTTATTACTTTTTTATTTTTCTAATTTGTGGAATTTCACAGTTTCCCAAATTGGATGGGATGACCTTCATACTTAAGTGCATATATATTTTTGGAGCTGTTGTATTACAAAAATTAATGAATGAGATAATTCAGAGGAGCTCTTAAATTGGAAGGCCAAAGCATGAATTCGACAATATGCTGCAGATGAGCACATGCTCATTTACAAGGTGTCCATGCACCAAAATGAGGGACATGCATGTCATAACCCCAGGGGTATTCTGATATAAAAATGATGAGGGGAGAGGGTGTATTTTAGGTGTATGCAAATTTGTAGTAAAAGTATTTTTTGGGGTTGAAAATTCTACCAAGGTAATTTTATTTTATTTTATTTTTTTGAGGGGGGGGGGGGGGGGGGGAGGGGAAATCAGGGCGTTCTCCCTATACTGTACTATACAGGGATGCTTGGCCCGAAAGGGGTAGGGTTTTCAGGCTGGAGGTATAAAAAGGGGTAGGGTTTTCAGGCTGGTCTGGGTATAGAGAAGCTGGGTAGGAAAAATTCAAGGTCAAAGTGATATAAGAAAGGGGTACCTTTTTCAGGCTTGGTATAAGAAAGGGGTGCCTTTTCCGCTTCCGCTTGAGGGGGGGGGGGAGGGGAAATCAGGGCGTTCTCCCTATACTGTACTATACAGGGATGCTTGGCCCGAAAGGGGTAGGGTTTTCAGGCTGGAGGTATAAAAAGGGGTAGGGTTTTCAGGCTGGTCTGGGTATAGAGAAGCTGGGTAGGAAAAATTCAAGGTCAAAGTGATATAAGAAAGGGGTACCTTTTTCAGGCTTGGTATAAGAAAGGGGTGCCTTTTCCGCTTTGGTATAAGAAAGGGGTACCTTTTTCGGCTTTCGTATAAGAAAGGGGTACCTTTTCTTCTCTAAAATTGGCCTTTTTGGGGAATGTGGTCACATGGTATGACATCATCCAGGGGGTAGCCAAGGATGGGCCCTGGTGTGTCCCTCTCATCCCCAATTTTAGAATAAAATACTTTTTTACAGCTGTTTCAGGAAACATGCGGCCCAACGCGTTCAAAACATTTTTGGCAGTTGGGTTTTTCTGCGAAGTCAATCAAATCGCCTAGTGCAGTGAATTGGCTTCTGTCATCACATGTCTCGCAAGGGAAGCCAAACAAATGCACTGGGCAAGGATTTGATTGGTTCACACAGATTGCATTGATGGACAATGCAGAAAACCCCAACTGCCAAACTCTAAGAATCTGACAATGATGAAGTTGCGTGTTACCTGAAACAGCTGTAAAGAAAAAATTGGAAAGATGGAAAGGCACACATAACATTGTACAGATGTGACCCCCTTTCTCCTGGCTGTGCCCCCAATGTCATTGGGCAATTCCAGAAAATAAAGGTACCTTCCCCATGGGCGGCACTAGTTTTTGACCCCCCCCCCCCCCCCCCCCCCCCCCCCCCCCCCATGCATCCAGAATTTCCAAAATGGTTTACCCCCCCCCCCCCCCCCCATGCATATAGAATTCCAGGCAGGTTAAAGAAATCCAGCTTCGAAAACCCCCTTGCAATCAGAATTCCGAGCTCTTACCCCACCCCTCCCGACCCATCGGAATTTCCAAATGCCGCCCGTGGGTGGGTACCTTTATTTTCTGGAATTGCCCATTGAAAATTCATATGAAGAAAAAGAAATGGTATGAGAGGCTCCTTTTTAAAAGGCCTGAGGACATACACCTTGCATTAGGAACAGTTTTAACTAATAATTTTTGGTTGTTTACAACAGAGTGGACATCTAAGTCTGACGGGGGTTTCTATGAATCTCTCAAAGCCAAGCCACCCACCTCTCCAGACTATGGGCCTGTTTTGCCTCTAACTATATTCTAATCACTACAAACCTGTATTTGTATTATCTGCCAAGTGGTATTGGAATATCACTAAAGCAACACATGTCAAGCAATGAAAGCATGCGCAATAAAGAATAATTATATGTGATTCAAGAAATTACCTATACCCCTCCCACCGAAGGGTTTGGGATATGACACCCCCCCCCCCCCCCCCCCCCCCCACACACACACACACCCTGGAATTTCCAGTGGAAAATACAGTAAAAAATGACACCCTACACATACCTGTACAGACAGACATTGTTATTATACAATTGTTGAACTCACTATCACGAATCTGATTGGCTGAGAGCAAACAATCAGCCTTGGCTTCGGCAGATAACACAGGTCACGGTTTTGCTAACTAACGATGTCTTGCTCAACCTCATCCAATAATTGCTTATTATTTGGAATCATTACAAAATTGTACATAGACTAGAACCCAAATAAATTGAAATATAAAAGGTGTATTTTCACATTCTATAATGTCTTCAAAATAATTTATTTTGGGAGACAGAAGCACTCATCCATAATTATACCCGTATATGAGGGACCCCACCCCCCAGGCTAAACATCACAATGTTTGGTGTAGTCATGAGTTATGTAGTCATGACATCTGAAAGGGCGTTTTCTATTATTCATGATTAGCATTCAGAAAGAGCAAAGAAACAGAATAACTGCAAAATAATTTTTTGACAGCATTGATGCAAGAAATAATTTTATGAAAGGGATTCAGGGATCATCAACCTAAAGTACATGATGCCAAAAATAAAACAATTTATCTGTGATCTGATCTGAAGGCACCAGTCCCAAACCTGATGACGACACAATAATGTTGTGCTATGTGTGGCAAAGCCCAACATTTTTTTGTCAACCTCCAGACATCCATTGTGCGAGCAGTATTCTGGTCATGTGGATGGGCATCAAACTGGGTAGATCCTGCTTGGGTAAGACAAAAATAAACAAAGAACTACTAAGAATGACAGACCTCAAAATAACACAAGCAAATAAATGGTGGAGCTGTTGAGTGCTGATCCATGAAACAGAAGCAGAGACAGAAAGAACGGAGTTGTGCTACAATGAGCAGGTTCTCAATTGGGAGAAACTTAAAGAGAATCAAAATGGGAAACTAAAAAAAAAGCAAAATGGAAAAAAAGCAAAAGGACAATTGAACTAAATGGAAAAATAAATAAAAGAAAAATATTAGAAATAGAAAAATATTACTAATGGAAAAAGAGACATTATAATAACAAAAGAAAAAGCACAGAAAGGAGAGAAGGAAGAAAAGAATGGAGGTGCGATTTCTAGGTCCCATGAGTTTTCCCAAAGCCGTGAACTGCGTGACAAAAGTCATGAGCGAGCGTGACTCACAACTCACTTGTCACTGGACAGGGGCACCCAACGAGTAAATGCCGTAAAACAGCTCAGAATGCCATTATAAGTCGTTACTGAGCATAAAAAGACTGTAAACTAGGTATTTTTAATCCCTACAAATTTTATATCTGTTCGGATTTCGTAGCTGAAAGTTTTGGGTTGCGAAAATTTTAGGGATTGAAATCAAGTCTTCCGAAATTGCCAGGGGAAAATCTCCATCCGAAAATTTTAGGTGACCTTTTTAACGGCAAAAATCCCCCCAAAATTAGTAAAAATTAGTAAAATTTAACCCTTTAGTGCAATTCGAAAAATCCAGGTGATCTTATAATTTATATACGAAAGTTAAAGCTTTAAATTCTGAAGCGAAAATTTCAGCTCTCGTAGCGCCATCCGAACAGATATTTTACCGAAAATGATCGTTGGGTGCCCCTGACTGGACATCGTGCTTGAATGGAAATCACAATATTTTGTCGTACAAGTCATGAGATTAATCACTTCTTCACGTCTTGGCATCATGCAAGGCTATATAGAGCGGATTTCAATGCGTTTCTGCGGCTTGAAAAGCAAATTTTGGACTGCCGGGTACGGAAGGTTTGAAGGTTCGGCAGAGTCTAGATACCCGGCAGTTTTCTTCACGTGGTTGAGCGAATTCCAGCGGGGAATCCCGTATTATTGCGGCTCAAAAATGAGTGGATAGTGTCACACTAAGGACAAAATAGGGAAATGATATCAGAATACGGTGGGTGACATTCTTTGACCTTTACATACCTGTTTTAGTTGATTTTCAGGCTGCCGGGTATCTAGATCTTCGCGCGTTTTTCCTGTACCCGGCAGTCGGCACTTCCGTAGATTTTTGACAAAAATACACATTTTGACCTGTTTAGAGTACAATGAACGATATTATTTTGTATCAATTATGAGCTAAATCACCTATTTTCAATGATGACATTGTATGAGGGTAAAACAGAGTGGATTTCTATGGATTACATGGCTTTAGATGCAAAGATTGGACTGCCGGGTACGTAGGTTTTCAGCTACGTACCCGGCAGTTTTCGTTCCCGTTTCGAGCGAATTTTCTACTCTAATGTCGATGTTCTTTGCTCTAATTCTTTCCACTGCAGCAAATCTGGAAGATTTCGAAGTTCTCTATAAGATAAAGTACATTGGTAAGTAAATCATTTCATTTTCAAATCGTTTTTGTAATAAATTAGAAACTGCCGGGTACGTAGGTTTTCACCTACGATACCGGCAGTTTAGCGTGTTTGACCGAATTGTTTTCTAAGTGTAGAGTCGCTTCAGAGACTACAGATCTTGTAAATTGTTCAAAATAAATACTTTATAGCAGAGAGGGATCGCTTATAAGTTCTCTATAAAGATAAAGTATCGTTTCTTTGTAAATTCTAGTGGTTTTCGCATATTTTGACAATAATGTTTGGACTGCCGGGTACGTAGGTGAAAACCTCCGTACCCGGCTGCCGGGTATCTAGACACTGCGGAAAATGTTGGCAGCGTTTTAATATTTTTCTTTGCTTCGCATGCTATTAATTAAAGTTCTAAGTTCCTCTCTAAGCTATATATGGTAAGGAAAAAGTTTAAATAAGCTTAGTTAAGCTTAAGTATTCTGAAACTGAAACGAAAAAAAGTTAAAGCTAAAACCCGGCCCTCGGACAGGCCTCTTTGAAAAGTCGAAGGGACGAAGTCAGTTCTTCAACTTTCCATTTTTTTTTCATTCACCATATGCTTCGTCAAGTTGATCTTCTGTCTAGTGAAAAATGTCAACACCAAAAGCAAATATTAGCCAGTCCACGACTTTACAAGAGTTATAAAATTCATCACTCGCTAACAATTTAAAGCAAACTTTACAAAGCTACTTCTCACGAACTCTAGAAACAATAACTTAACTTACACTGAACTGCAAAACAAATTCAGAGACAAGCTTAAGTGATGAAAAAACTAAGTTGTTTAGTACCCCTGTGGATATACCTTTTATGAGGGCTCAATTTAATTGTTTAAAACGAATAAACAAACCTTACAAAAATTCCTAATCAAATAAAAGCCGGGCAATTAATATCGAACTGACCAATCACAGCGCTCTTGTCTGTAGTCCGTATACTCGGTTGTCTTGGAGATGCAAACTAGAACATGGCGGACAGGGGGGAAGGAGATTGAATAATTTGCAAAGAAAAAGCCATGCAATTAATGAACTTAAGGCCCTTTACTGTATATATTTAAGCATTTGATGCATTTAGTTTTGTTAGGGCTAAGGAATTCGAAGTTTAGGTTTGTTGTTGGCTTTTAAAAGAACCCCAAGATGTCCGAAGCACAAACACAGCAACAGGGAGAAGAAACTTCAAAATCACGCGCAGCTACACCTCCAAGCAACGAAGTTGCTCCTCCGCTTATCTCTACACAGCAAAAAGGTTTGAATCTTATTGGAATTCTCTATTTGAGACTGTAAACAGTACGATATCCCTTGTATTTGAGGGGCATTTGAGCTAATAATCGCTTTGATGTGTATTTTGAATCTACAATACAATCGTGTCCCACGCAGAATATCTGATTAAAATTACATGGGCTGCTTTTTTCTGATCAAAATACTAGATTATTTGGGATAACTCCTGCCGTTTTGTTATGGAACTGATTTTTTTTCCAGATGAAGAAACGAAAAAGGGGCATAAACGGCGCGGAAAAGCTCCCAGCCAAGCCGTTCCAACGCAAGCGGTAAGAATAAAGATCGAAGCTCGATCGATCATGTCCCGTGTCAGATCACTTTATTCAAATTACCTTTCCATCGCTTTAAGAGCTTGTTCTCTGCTAAAACTCGGCTAAAGTGTCCTCAAACTAATTCCCAGTAACCTCTATACCTTTTCAGCTGTGTATATATGCGTTAAGTATGCTTATTTGCCTAAAATATAGAGGCAGAGTTTGCGTTGATTCAACTGTGTCTATACATAACATTCCGTGCAAGGTTCAGTAATTTCGATAGGCGCAATTTCGCATTTATTGAAGCCTTTTACTTTATCTAAACAATAAACTTAGGATATAGCCTTCGGACAGATGTATCTGATCCGTAAATCGTTGCAAAATTCGCGCATTTCATATGTTTCATGCGGAGTTCTAGAACGTTTGATCCAATGTTACGAATTCGGTGACCAATTATGTGCGCGCGCTTTTCGCTAACAGCACAGGATATCAGGTGTCATACTAATAGAATTCTGTGTTTTGGTTTGTAGAAGAAAACTGTGACATTGGTAACCGGTTCAGAATCTATGAAAGAGCGGCAAAAAATGGCTAAAGCCGAAAAAGAAGGTCGCAGATCTACGGTAAGGAAAATTACATAACCTTGCCAAATCGGCAAATAAATAAATAAATCAACAATAAATGTTTATTTCTCAATTACACTACTGTAAACTTTGATTAACTTTTTTTTATTTCTCTGTTGTATAATTATTTCACCAGATGGACGCAAGACATAATTTTATTTTCACAAAGGTTAGTGCTACCAATAATTGTTCATTTTATTCATTACTTTTTTCAAGGACACTTTCAATGAGTTTAAAAATCCATTAGTAATAATTCAATATTGAGGTTGTCAAGGGCTATACATTACATATTAATGACAAACCGGATTGTTATTAAATTCAACTTAATTGTTGTTGACCAAAACTTATGAATTAGTGATAAAGATTAGGCATAATTTATATTTTTTCTCAGCAACTACCTTTTCTTCTCTCTAGTGATTCTTTGTCAATTTCCAAAATATGCATTTCCAAGTAATTTTAAAAAAGTTGCTCCAAAAATATTGAAACAGTTTTCTGTGCTTGCCTTGTTCAGGAAATATCCATACCAAAAATTTCACATGGGCAAATTTTTTTTTCCATGGAAATAATATTTAAACTAAAATGAATTTGGATAAATTGTGGGAATGAACAGAACAGATTTTTTTTTACTTGGTCAGACATCTGTCAATTTAGATCGGACAATGTCCAATTGGAATTGTGGAATTAGGAAATGAACAGAACAGAAATAATTTTGTCTTGGTCAGACATCCGTCGATTTTGATCACTGGATAATGTCCAGTGACAGGCAGTATAAATTTCCTGTTCTGGAAGAATATGGGGCACTTATGGTCAATCCTATAACAGGAATTGAGGGGCATGTATTTTCTAGCATGTCAACTTTGAAATTATGCATAATATTGCTTTTCATTTAGCATTTTATCCTCTAGATTGCCGATGCTTTAGGAGTGGAATCATCTTTTGTAGAAGAATTTGTTCTGGGAGATAGCAAGGTATGTGCTTTTTTTTAAGAATGTGTAGCTTTTTAATATATAGAGTGGTTTTCACATGACTGTCATGAGTAAATTACAAATTACTCAGTAATTGCGATTCGTTCGTGTTGTGATTGGTTGAGAGTATGATCTTTGATCCTTCAGCCAATCAGATCGCAGAGAGAAAACAATAACACAATTACTTGTGATTACTTCGCTCACAAAAAGGAGAGATTGTGAATCACCTCTCTCTCTGATTGGTTTGTTGTCGAATTACTATCACATTTGATTGGATAGTGAATTACTCATGAATTGCTTTCACAACAGTCATGCAAAAACCGCTCTAATATTATACATATTGCTTTTATCTTTAGTTTCCCCAGATCGACAGTTTTTTGCTCCTGATGGCATCAAGAAGCTGATGTTCTTCTATCAAGAATGCACTGTAAGAATAAACATGTTTCCTGTGTAACTCATTTATACTAATATAGGCACTGCCTAAAAGCGGAGCTCCCAGTAAGCATTATAGCTTTCATTCGATGGCTTATTCGATGGCTGAAATGTTCCCATCTAAATTCACACAATTTTTGCGCATGTGATGCACAAGAACCACTGTGTAAGGATATAAGTAGAAGAATAAAGTGTCAAAAATAATGAACATTTTAGCCAATCAGAAGCAAAACCCCTTGCAATGAGTAAATAAAGTTGATTTGATTTGATTTGACATGCCAGCCAAACCAATAAAACAAATCCGACCTCAATTATAGCCATGATCAATGTAAATATGTCACCCAATGCTTGATTTTGGCTGACATTACAATATTGGCTCAGCAAACATGGCAACCGCTCTACAAACAGAACAAAGTACAGTAAATGCAAGTTTAATACATTTTTTATCTGAAATGCTCTCTGTTTTCTGTAATACATTTTAAATTAGTTTGCTTTTATACTTTTTAAAATGTAATTTATACTCCAGTTGAGCTAGTATAGAATGGTAAAAATGTGAAATATGAGCACAGTGAGTCTCACAGTTTTTTCAACCAAAAAATCAAGCCCATGTAAAATTTGTTCCCTGCCACAGAAATAGAGCTCTCTCTTTGTTTTGCCACTAATTTTTCGATCATAGAAATTGAGCTCTCTCCAGCTAGTTTTGGCACTAATTTTTTGATCATTTTTTTTTCTTGCACAGTTGAACAGACTAGATTTAAGTCTCAAGCTGCCAATGCACCCAAGAAGCTCTTCATGTCCAATGGAAATGATGAGGTAAGACCATGGGCTCTAGGATAACTAGACCATGGGCTCTAGAATAACTAGACCATGGGTTCTAGGATAACTAGACCATGGGCTCTAGAATAACTAGACCATGGGTTCTAGGATAACTAGACCATGGGCTCTAGGATAACAAGACCATGGGCAGTAGCATACAAGACCATGGGCTCTAGGATTATAGGACCATTAGCACTAGGATAACAACTATGAAAAATAGGAAGCATGAAAACCACACTAGTAGAGCGACATGCTCTGATTTATTGGCAAACAGTGTGTTATTTACTATACAAACACACAATTAACATCATAGCATGTGCATGCTAGCAAAACCAAGTTTTAAATGCACATGCTCTTGGGGGGTATGGATCATTTCTGGAATTTCACATTTTCTATCATTTCATATTATAACTGTTTAAATATGTATGCATTTATGATCTACTTTCATTTTTGATGTAAAAATTGTTTTTCAGAGGTTGACAGGAACTTGTTTAATTTTCCTGCGAATGTCTAACAAGGCCATTAGCACATCCAGCATTGCACAGGTAGGCCTCTAGACTTGATGCAAATCGTGATTTTATAATAAAAGCTGTTCGTTTGGCTAAGTTCTTGTCCACCAGAATTCAATAGTACAACCACCCAGTTTTGAGTCATCTTGAAATGAATGACCCTAAGTTTGACTCCAAAAGTGTGCCAGTGATTTTCAAAATTTCTTTCTTCAACTTTTATGGCCATTTTCTTTCAGTCTGAGCTTTTTTGATAGACTTTTAAATTTAGTCACAAAAACCGGGTTCTTGCCATTATCACTGCAGCAACTAGATGTCAGCACAGGCCAGGTTTTCTTTGCTTGCTTTCAGCTCACAAACCAACTTGTAAGTTGTATCTAATTTACATGTCTTTGCTTTCTTAGGATGTGAGTTTCATGCAGATGGAGGCATCCAATGGTAATGTGCTGAAAGGATTTGAAGAACTCTTGGGGAAAATAATGATCCCAGCTCTACAAAAACAAGAGGTATAGTTCAGTACATGTGTGTAACTACTGGTGACCACCTTAGGGCCAGTACTTAGGTAGTATAGCAGTTATGCAGCGGCGTAGCCAGGAATTTCTGAAGGGGGAGCCAGATAGTGAAAACATGGGACAAAAATGCGCAAATTTTCTACAGCAAATACAGTAAATGTATGGGAAAATTTCCGAGAAAGGGGGGGCCCGGGCCCCCACTGGACCCCCCCTGGCTACGCCCCTGTTATGTTCCTAGCGCACGCATAATACTGTCTCTCTCGGATCGCCATCTTGGACTGCGTAGAGCTACTGCTGTGTTGTAATAAAACCCCTACAATTCTGGTGAAGGATTCTGGTTGTTCATTCTTACTGGCATGGTGGCAGAAGTGGGATACGAACCTGGCGATGCAGGGGAGGATGGAGAGCGGGGGCCACACATCAGGGGTACCTATATTGCATGCTTTGGGAGCCTGTGGGCGAGGCAGTGCACATAACTTTAGCATCTTCAGTGCTGCACAATTCAACCAAAAGTGAATCCAAAGCCTACAGGGTGGATGTGCTCCAGGGGTATACTCAGGATTTTAAAATTGTTGCAGACACAGCCTTGGGGTACAAAGCATTTTTAATTTCAAGTCTTCAGGCTGAGCTCATCAATGCAGTACAGTACTTGTACCAAAGTCCCTCCCCTAAAAAATTGCAGGCCCTTGCCTGTAGGCCTATAGGCTGCACATGCCACTGAAAAAAATACAAATGAAATAGGATGTGTTGATGGTAATATGTTTTATCTTCTTCATATTGCAATTTGTCAAACATTTCTTGTTCATCATGCTTGCAGTACTGGGGTGAAATGTCTACCCAAATCAGTCAAGTTCAAGAATTTGTAGAGTCCCTGGAGAGTTTTGTTAACATCCTGACTGGCGCTAGAGACAACCTCAGTGGACGGTTAGTTAAGCTTTAGTACCCTGTTTTGTGATTGACAAGAGACAGTGTGTTTCATCAGGATTTCCGAACTCCAAGAAGTGGGTTGGAAAAAATGAGACAAAGCAGACTTCGAGGTGTTTGGAAATCCTGATGAAAAACTAGTGTTTGATATAGCTTTTTAAACGAATAATGTTGAGAAAAGAAGGAATCAAATCTCAAAATAGATGAAAACTAAGATCGCATATCCAAATCTCCTTCACACTCATAACACATTTCTGCCGATGGAATGTAATGATAACCTTCAGCAGTGATTACTGCTCGTAGGGCGCTGGCTACATACCCAAAATGAAAAGGAGTTCTCCTGAACTGTTTATTGTGATGTGTTATGAAGTGGAGGTGAAGTTTAGTTTTTGTTTCAGCTTGATAAATATTAATAGATTCGAGAAAGTAATTTACACGATTTATTTTTCAGTGTCCAACTTGGCGATCATGACCTTGGCCCGCTACTTGATAGTCTGAAGACGCCTACTGATTACCTCCTTTCAGGTACATGTACAGACCAGGGGTGTGGCCAGAGGGGGGGTGACCAGGGATGTGGCCAGAGGGGGGTGACCAGGGGTGTAGCCAGAGGGGGTGACCAGGGTGTGGCCAAAGGGGGGTAACCAGGGGTGTGACAAGAGGGAGGTGATCAGGGGTGTGGCCAGAGAGGGGATCCAGAGGTGTAGCCAGAGTGAGGGGCCAGGGGTCCAAGAAATGTTACGTACGTTTTTTTCTTTTTTTCAGCGAATAATCCCGATGTAGTTGATAAACTGGAGTGTCTTGTTGCCCATTGGTCTAGAGATATAGAACAAGTCTTAGCAGAAAGTGAACAGGTATTAATACTAGTAGTCGCGCGTTGATTGGCTACAAACGAGTGAGATTGAAAGGCCATGTTACGCGAGTCAACTGCAGCGCGCACCTGCATTATAGCTGGAATCGTCCATTCAATGGTTGAAAGCTGAATTCGACAAAACACAGGTTTCCCGCGCGCAAAGAAAGTTCACGTGAATTCTCCACGTGAGTTATCGTGAATTCCACGTTAAATTTCACTTGAAAAACGATATTCACGGTGTTTCGTAACCAATGGTAAACACCCTAGGGACACAAAATAACAGCACCATTTTTGTGGATTTTTTTTTTCAGATGCGAAAAGAAGCGGATGACATTGGGCCCACTGCTGAGCTCGACCACTGGAAGAAGCGCATGGCTAAATTCAATGTGTACGTTCACTCAAAGTTTTGTTTTATTTACGTTAAGGCACTAAGACGTCTCAACGTCTTGTTCCAAGGAGTGCATGTATAAAACCCAAATGGCGACTACACTAGAGACTCTGGCTCCTAGGATACTCATGCTTTTGTTTTGTTTCCTTTCTCAGCTTACTTGATCAAATCAAGAGTCCCCACTGTAAAGCTGCGCTTGGCGTGTTGCACGCTGCCAAGTCTCGGAGTCTCAAGCACTGGAAAGAGCTGGTACGACACGAGAATCCTTATTTTACGTAGCCTGCGTATCAAGCACAAAGGGAGAGGGGAGGGGCCACAAGAGACTGCGTGGGTTTTTATTTACGAGGGTAGCACAAAGACCTATTACATAACATACAGCCTTGGTTGTTTGTATTGTAGCCTTGCCGGGGATGGTCACTCTCGTTGCCGCGTGGCGTCCCCTCTGTTTCCGATTAGTGATGTATACACTGAATGATCGGTCCCGAGGGTAACAGTTAGTTTTGCTTTCTTGAGATCTCGATATTTCCCGAGACGAAGTCGAGCTATTTAGCTTGAATTTAAGGCTATATTCGTGTTGTCTACATTCAAATATTTTTGTCGCGCAATGAAATGTTTTTTAAAAATTTATAAAAACTGAGTATCCCATGGGCGTTAGCCAGACGTTACAATAGCGGGGGCACAAGGGACCCTTGGTAAGACATTTTTTCGTATATTTCAAATGGTGTCCCATAGATTTACTGTATTTTGGTTTCGAGGAGCCCCCCCCCCCCGCCCTACGCCCTTTGTCCGGTAGTGGAAGCCCGTTCTCCCGAAAAGACCACTAATCTTGGACATTAACAACCAGCAAAAGAATAACGCTATTTCTATTCTTTCTTTTTCAGGACAGTCGCATTACAGATGCCGCCAATGAAGCCAAAGACAACGTCAAGTACCTTTACACACTTGATAAGTTCTTCGGACCCCTCATCAAATGTTCACCGGTAAGTGTACTTCGCACGTTTGCCTGACAAGCAAATAATTCAATCCAATCCAATTCCATCCTCTTGGTAATAGAGAAAAACGCTAAAGTTCTGTATCGATTTAACAGTTAAAAGGTCATTTTATAACAAACCTGGACTGTTATTCCCGGTAAACTTAAATGAATTTTCGGTGATTAGAATTAGACTTATTTTTTGAAAGGTTGTACAAACATTAGCGTGCGAGTGCCCCTTTAACTTCGCTTCCAGCTTCGGGTATCCTGCTAGAAGAGGGTTTATCCTGTTATTTCGCTCTTGTTTTGTTGCTAGTCTTCGCGGCTTGGTTTTCGTGCGTTGTTTTCTTTGACGCGAATATACAGGACACACGAACAACATCGTTGAATGTTAAAAGACTGACAGAAAGAAAGCTCTGTGTGCTCGCTGGGTAAGCTCGGGATATTCAGAAGAATGCTACGAACTCGAAAAGGAAGAAAACGATGCTCTAAAATGCAAAAAGAGCCTTTTATAACAGCTTCAGACAGCTTTATACTCCAAACCGATGAACATGGTCTTGAACATTCTGGCGACATGGTTATTTGACATGTGCAAGTGTCCCACATGGGCTGTTTTTTTTTTTTTTTTGCTCGGACTGTTTTGGATCATGTCAGAAACATATACAGTAAGTGAGTTGAAACGTGTAACAGCGCGACAACCTGCGAACAACTCGCGATCAATAAACACCATAGTTGGAAAGCAACAGATTTATCGCTTAGCCAATCAGCAACGGGAGATGTTATTCGTCATGTTTTCTAAAAATAACGCGCGCGAACTCCCCACAACAGGAAGCACAAATGAGATGAGAAATGTTTCTTTTCCATGCTCAAAATCCATAAAAAATGAGGCTTAAAAGCACCACGAAGAAGAACAAATGAAAATCTAAAGACAACAATTTATAAAGAAATAAAATCGATAAGTTAATTTATAAACTAAACGTTTTTTAAAATTCACTACTGAAAGAAAAAAAAACCTTTTTTGTCGAGCCTTACTTGTTTGTTTTAGCTTGATTGGATCCTTCGTTCTTTCTTTGACATCTCATTTTCCAGTACAATTTCAACGACAACATCTCTTGAAGTTTATAACTAAGTGCACTGGAGAACTACTCTAATTTCCCTTCTTCTGTGTTTGTGGTTTCAACAAGGTTTTCAGGTTTCAACGGATCCCTTGCAAATAGCCGAGCTGTTTATCTCCTTCGTTCCTACGTGTAAATTAGTTCCTTTTCGATCAACAGAATCCAGCCGACGTTGATATTCATTTCTCCCGTTCTGGTTATTTCTACAAAAGTTTCTCAGAGTTCCTAGCCATAAAAACTCTGCTTGGCCAACTTCTTTTTCTTGAAGTCCCGAAACTGAGAGTGGTGTGAGTTTACTTTGCAAAATATGCTCAATTCCTGAGTTATTTTTCTCCTTCTGAGAAATTTATGCATTTTGGTTGAGCTTGGAAGTTCTTCTTACAAAGTTAATTGATTTTCCAGCAGAAAATCTCGTAGAAAAGCCGGTAAGGCTTCCAAAAATCTGCAAGCATCGATGAATCAGAAATGTAGCTTTGCAAAACGAGCACACCGAAGCATGCCGTGTGCAGTGGTGAAAAGTCACACCTGAATTTTGATTGGCTGCACGCAAGGACATTCTTTTCCAAATATGGTGTTTATTGATCGCGAGTTGTTCGCAGGTTGTCACATCAGATTCATTCGTCTGTTACACGTTTCAACTCACTTATATGTTTCTGATCATGTTCAATTATAATCCTCAATCATGCTGAACCGATTGCGCGCTTCGGACAATCCTTTGCGAGCCGAGTCCCACAAATCGTGTTTTTGTTTGTTGCTTTTGCCACCGTACTTTTTCTTTCTCTCCCTTTACACGGAGGTTTCTAATGTGCCTCCTCGGGCAATTTTTTTATTTACGCCCACTTTATGGAACTTGGTAATTTTTCAGGCAAGTTATTGTGAAAAAAGGAAAAAGTATTGATGATGATGCGAACCCTCAACCCTGTGCAAATTACCTATTCATAACATCTAACACATGAGCTAGGAGAGAGTTTGCAGGTCAATATCCTCCTTTTAATTAACTCATAGAACGAGGATATGTGAATCATATAAATAATGAATATTTATACTAGCTAGCCGCCATCTTGAAGTGGGCGTAAAAAATAAATTCGCCCTCCGCGGGTATGGCCCCTCGGGTAACAAAAAGACACAGGGAGCCCATACCAACTGTTTGATTTTTCTTCTTCGTGCCAGACGGAGATGATCGAGTACGTGTCGAGCCTGATGAACGCCATACGCATGATCCATAGTATATCCCAGTACTACAACACGTCCGAGAGGATGACGTCACTCTTTGTCAAAGTGACCAATCAGATGATCACTACGTGTAAGGCCTACATCAACAGGGGCGTGGTCAAGATATGGGAACATTCGAGGTACGCCTTGATGCATGTCATCAAACCAGTCTTTCCTAAAGGCCCGTTTACACTTGCAGTTTTTGCTGCAATTTTTGTCGCGCGAGTCGTGGCGATTTTTCTCACACGTACGCATCAACTAAAAATCACTAATGTAAATTCGGCACGATTTGCCGCGATTTTGGTCGCGTGATGTCGCGGAGATTTCATACATGTTCAAACATGCAATTTGAAGAAAAGAGAGCACAGAAATCGCACCGGATTTGCATCTCGTTTACACACGAGAGTTGGAATTGTCAGATCGTAAGGGGAGGTAAAACGAGCAACAAAAGCGCTCAACAATGTTGCGAGACAAGTTGACCCTTTTTTGCTGCCCGTTTAACCTCGCCTTTAGTGCCTAGAAAGTACGTTGGAAAGTGGAGCTCGTAATGTTAAGGAAAAGCTCGTGATTTTGAAACTTTGTAGCGACACACAACTGGATAGCGCAGTACAGCCGATTGCATTTGACTGTTTAACCCAAACAGTTCGCACGTTATGTTTGAACGTTTGAAAATTGCATTGTGAGAGAAAAAGTGAGACGTTTCTAAGGGCAACCGCCATGTTTATTTTCACTGACCAATCAGAGAAGACAGAACTCTTTGGTTCTCCATAGAAACGTCTCGTTCCATCCTAGAAATGCAACGTTCCAACGTTCAAACACAACGTGCGAACTGTTGGGGTTAAACAGTCAAACACAATCGGCTGTAATTCTCGTTTGTTCTCTTACAGGGAGGTTTTGTCCGGACGACTGAACGAGTGTATAAAACTGAACGACGAATATCAAAAATGCTTCCACAAGACCAAGCAAAAGCTGAGGGAAAACCCAAAGGAACGACAATTTGAGTTCAGGTAACTAAAAGAAGTAACTGTAAGATTTCAAAACGTGCCCTTTACAATCAATCTTGTACACATTACTTCAATAGCGAGTGAACCTTTTCAGTTCCTCATTTGTTGCGGGGATCCTATGACGCGCGCGAAAAAGGCGAGAAGTTTTGATGATTACTACAAGTACGGTCACGCCTTCCCAGGAGAATTTTTAGACACGATAGCATATTTGAACTCACCAAATCCAAACTGACTGATTGGGAAACAAGAATTACTTTTCTAATATCTCTGTCCTTTATTCCCTGCGAGCAGAGGCTACTTTTGATCTCCCTGCATTTTCTTTTACTTTTAGTATTTTCTTGTGCTTTTCAACTACACATCAACACATCAAAACACAGAATAAGAATAAGAATAATAATTTTTCTAGCTTGCTCGCAGGCCTTAGAGAGTTGTAATTTCATGTCACCAAATCCAAGATGGCGGTCACGCGAAAGCAAACGCTTTTTCTATGTTGTTTATAATTTCTGTTTCCCATTCTTTTTAGCGAGAACTACATCTTTGGCAAGTTCGATGCGTTCTGTAAACGGCTGGAAAAGATCGACGACATGCTTAACACCATGGAGAATTTGTCTGGAATCACAAAAGTCAAGATTGAGGTAAAATCTCTGACATTTGATATCAAAACATCATGACATTGTTGGTGAGAGAAATTGCGCGTTTAGCGAGGCATATGCTCTGACGTATAAAACTAACAGTAAAGTAACTTAGTTCATGTTTGTTTTCGTCATTTCAAGTCTGCCAGAAGACATGTTGTGGTAGAAGGTAGAAAGAGCTAATAGGAAATCAAAGTAATTTTGACACAAAGTGAAAACAATTTTAAGATAGAGTATTTACAAAAACAATTTTCTTGTTTGTAGCATTTTTTGAAAGGTATTGATAAAATAAAGAATCGGCGATAACACCAAAGGAATGGTGTTGGCTGTTGATGCTCATACATTTACATACATTTATTTTGACACGTTAGCCAAGCACAACTAATTTCACAAAGATATGTTAAGCTTGTCACCAGTTGGGGCGTGATAAATGTTATGTTGAGCTAATTTTTCCCCATTTGATTTCAGGGAATGGAAACTATCATCGTTCGTTACCAAACTATTGTCAATAACGCAAGAAAGAAGGGCTACGATTTACTGGACCACAGGAAAGGAGAGGTAAAACACTTCTTATTTCTGTACACTACTCCGGGCGTGGGCTATTTATAAACACGGATTTATAAACAGGGCGGGGCTCGGGCGCTGGGGCCACCATAGCGGAGCCCCATACTGGATAGATCTGCACTGAATACATCTGTTCATCCAGTTTCCCTGTGATACAGCTCTGTGATCCTTGCTTCGTTTGGATGATTTTTAAGTTTTTTTTTTTTTTTGGTGGGGTGGTCAGAGGGTACAACCTTTACTGTAATAGATGCATCACATTGTTGTTTCTCTTCTTTTCCAGTTTGACAATGACTACGAAGAATTCAAGCAGAGCATCGAGCAACTGAAGAACCAACTGCAGATCTTTGTTGATTCCTGGTTCGACAAGTCACTCTCGGTGAGTCTTGTCTCATTTTAAAATACAAATATCATTCAACCATAGTCTCAAAAACTGAGTGAGCCTCATACCTCCTCCACGAGCAACCTTGTGGGCAAAATGAAGGAGTGGGGATGAAATCTAAGGTGAGGGAAAAAAGAGTTGTTGTCTCCTCCTTCTTCCTTTCCTCTTCTCCCCTCCCCTTTCTCATAACACAGTAATCCCGAATCAGTGCTTTCGCGTTTCTTCTGGTTTTCTGTCGTTCTTCTTGAGAGTACTCTCCTCCCAAGTCTGGCATTTCTGGATCCGTCTTTGACTAATTTTCTGTTTTACCAGACGATGCGTTCGTTGGAGCTTCTGGACAGATTCGAAAAAATCGCCGGAGTTCAACTCTATCTGCATGACAAATACCATCGTGTACTACTGCAATACGGAAGGTAAGGGGTACATTTATTTGGTTAGCCTGCTAGCCGGCTCTCCAGTGGGGTTTTTTCGGATATTCGATTTTTTGGCGCGCGGGATTCCTGTGTCATTTCTGTCTCCCCCGCGACACAGGAATCCCGACGCCACAGGAACCCCGCGCGCGCCCTAACGAATTCTCTGGAAAACCCACTGGAGAGCCGGCTCGCAGGCTATTATTTGGTATTCCTTGGTGTCACGGAAAGCGTTAGAGAGGGTGTCACGGAAAGCGTTAGAGAGGGTGTCACGGAAAGCGTTATAGAGGGTGTCACGGAAAGCGTTAGAGAGGGTGTCACGGAAAGCGTTATAGAGGGTGTCACGGAAAGCGTTATAGAGGGTGTCACGGAAAGCGTTATAGAGGGTGTCACGGAAAGCGTTAGAGAGGGTGTCACGGAAAGCGTTAGAGAGGGTGTCACGGAAAGCGTTAGAGAGGGTGTCACGGAAAGCGTTATAGAGGGTGTCACGGAAAGCGTTAGAGAGGGTGTCACGGAAAGCGTTAGAGAGGGTGTCACGGAAAGCGTTAGAGAGGGTGTCACGGAAAGGTTATAGAGGGTGTCACGGAAAGCGTTAGAGAGGGTGTGACGGAAAGCGTTAGAGAGGTTGTCACGGAAAGCGTTAGAGAGGGTGTCACGGAAAGCGTTAGAGAGGGTGTCAGGTGAATTTAACAAATGTCCTCTGTTTTTCCGTGGTATGTCCTCTTATATACCACGGAATGACGTAATAAAGTGGTCAAATTGTTGTGGACTCACAAGGCGCAGCCGAGTGGGTCCGCAATACAACAAAAAGGCGAAAATAAAACAGCGCGCGCGCAGCCAAACGGTGTTTACGTTGGTTCTTATTAGCGCGCGCGCTGATGATGACGCGTTCCGTGGTATATAATTTTACGTACCCACGGCTGAGAGCCAATCAGAATACAAGAAACGCGCGCGTTGTGGTATAAATTTTATTTACTTTACATTTGAATTTTATGGTCGCTCGTTTCTATTATATTTTGAACAAAACGCAGCTGTGTATTCAGTGATCACGTGGTGATAGTGATTGTACTGGGCTTGGATTGGCTGATTGCATTTTCTTTCTGCACCGGGAGGTCGAGGACCCTGGAAAATTCCAGGGGGGAGAGGTCCAACTAATCCTTGGAAAGTCTTGGTTGGGCTGAACCCTGGAAATTCCTAGGGGAAGGGCCGAGGACCCCTTGAAATCCTAGAAATTCTGGACAGGGGGAGGGGTCTGTCTAAGCTTTGGAAAAGGGTGTGTTTAGGCAACCTGGAAATTCCAACTGAGGGTGTGTTCAAATTCCAGGGGATGGGTCGTTCAGGAAAATGCGATCAGCCATTCACGTTTTTAAAGGCGCACTGTCACGGCTTTTTCAAAAAAATGCTATAAAATAAGACAAATGATCTACATAAACAACTCAGAATGCTATTTATACTGTTATTAAGTCCTAGAAAGTAAAAGGAACTGAAATTTGCATTTTATAGCCATTCTTGCATAAGATTTAATAGCTTTCGCTATCAAATTTCCAAGTTTGAAAGCTGTTCAGCCTGATACGAAATAAAAAAGGTCATTTCACAAATACTCCAAATTTGTACTCATCTTGTAGCTGAAAGGCTATTTAACAAACCTAGACGATTATTTTGTTCAGTTCTTGTGAATCTGACTGCATTAAGCTACCTAAATTAACCCTAAAATCGTGTCAAATGGTGACAGTGCCGCTTTAATGAGTGACACAGCGATTTTACTCGGCTTGCGGCCGCCTGATAGGTAGGAAACCATTCAGCAGCAACTTGTAAATGTTCTCTCGTTTGTGATTGGTTAGATGTATTTGTTCTTACTGTAGTCTAAATATTTTGCGATTTTTCGCATTTCCAGAGATCTTGAAACCTGCAGGAAAATCTATCAAAAGCAAAAGAACGATCCTCCAATTCTCCGAAATCTACCGCCGGTAAGTGCAGACTTCGTGATTTCTTCCTCTGAGGGAGTCTCACAAGGTCGTATGGTTCCTGGAAAACCTGGAAAGTTCTGGAATTTTCCTGGACTCCTGGAATGGAGAAAATAATTTTGTGTAAGAAAAAAATATTGAAATACTCTGATAAACCTTCTTGCAAACTCCTGCATTTCTGGGCATACAAACCCTGGCCCAGCAAGGCCCTGCTCGTCCCAATTGACTTCTTTTATTATTGTCTTTGATTCGGTTTCTTATTTGCTTTTATGTTGTCGTTATTTTCATTGTTATTGTGCAGGTCGCCGGTAAAATCACATGGGCGCGTCAGTTATTCCGTCGAATTCACGAACCCATGACGACATTTAAAACGAAACCTGCTTTGCTAAAGGTAAGACTCACATGGAGCTGAGATTAATAATCTAGACTGCTGCAGCCATTACTTTGGCGTGTCCCAAGAGAAGTGCGCGAACCCTCGACGAACGCCAGAGGAGCGGTCCTCTGGCCTCAGTATGAATAATCATCTATCAATCTTTGATATTAGATTTGCTTTAATTGACACATGCGGCCGTGATATTTTCGTGTCCAAGAATACTTGTGAAATTGTACTATTCTCCCATTTTCATTTTATGATGATATTTGCAATACAGTTGGGTACCTTGCAGGCGTTTTTGGCAACTCGAAAGGAAAACCTTGAATGGATAATGCTCACATGGCGATTGTATATACGCAAATCTTAAGGTGCACCTGTCTTAATTTCCACTTTTTATGATCAACAGAGTGAAGAGGCGAAACGAATAATCAAGAATTATAACAAAATGGCGTCAGTACTAGTGGAATTCGAGGTAAATACATAGTAACTAAGAACCTCTAACTTGCCCGTAGCGGATGAAAATCAAGATGTTCCTTTGGTACTTTTGAACTAAGTTCAAAACATCAGTCGTCCACAGAGAGGCCACTCCTGGATTTAAAGTTTTCACATGACCCTCTAACAGTCCAAAAAGAAATGTTTTCTAGACACTGACAAATCCCCGTTCGCGTTCTCAGCTCCTGTACCATCGTGGTTGGTTCCGTGCCGTCGAAGCAGCAAAAAGCGGACTCAATGCTTCTCTACTCGTTAAACACCCAGAAACCAAGGTAGGTCACACATTACTCTCAAACTGCGATGAAAATGAGGGCTCTACATTTAACCGGTGAATGTTTACGGGGGAATAGTTTAAATATAGGAACAACAAAGACAAATAACTTGATGTTTTGAAAACTTGGGTCGCGATGCAACAGTTTTAATGTGAACAAAAGAACATGTGTAGCTGGTTTTACATGAGCCACGATGGCAATATTCATATGTTCATTCTTTTGCAGGAACTGTTCGTTAATTTTGATCCACAAATCTTGGAGCTGATTCAAGAAGCGAAATGCATGACCAGGCTAAACCTTGAGGTATGGGGCATTGTCATCTCCACATTGTCATGTCAATAAGGGAACCTGAATAAAAACTGTCAACTTTGCTATCTTGCAAAAAGGATGCCTATGTTGTATTTTTCATTATGAAAGGTCATTTAAAAATATTTTCTAACGTCCTTGAAAAGGTCCTTGAAAGTCCTGGAATTTTGAAAACCGGAAAACGTGGGAACCCGGTATTACCATTGCCCGTGTCTCTAGTTTGTTATCAGACCTTTGCTGCCTTGCCCTTCCATGTCAAATACCTTATTTTCCCACATGTTCTGTTCTCGTTCCATGTTTAGGTCCCGGATGCTGCCCTAGTGCTTCGTCTCAAGGAAGAGGAAATCAAATCCTGCAGCAATTTGTAAGTACAATGAAAAGATGACGGCAAAGTATTTTCATTAGAGCATCTTTCTCTCACGTACATACAATATAGAGCAAATTTCGTATGACTGTGAAAAGTTCAGCGACAAAGTTGTACCGCGCCGCGACCGTGACCGCGCCGCGACTACGCGATTTCATTCCGTATCTACAGCAGGCCAGGTTCCATGCCGCGACCGCGACAGTACCGCGCCGTGTCACGGCACTTTGCATAGTCACACGAAATCTGCTCTATCTATAGGTACGTCTCGGTGGCACAGTGTATTTTTGTACGATACACTGTGCGTACGGTCCTGTGTTCGATTCCCGGACTTGTCAACCGTTTCGACATATCCCCGGAGTAGCTATTGTTGCTTACATCTTTGAATTCTTTTTACCTGGAGCTCTGATAAGAGAAAGTTGTGCATCGTCGACTTTAGCCTGCTCGCAAGCGTTGGAGAGTAGTTCTAGGTCGAAAAACCCGAGTTTGCTTTCACTTGGCCGCCATCTTGGATTTGGTGACAAAAATGACAATTTGCAATCGAATTCCATCCGCTCGATAATACACGAAAATACTCCAAATTTGTTCTTATCTAGAAGCTGAAAGGTTATTTAACAAACGTAGACGATTATTTTGTTCATTTCCTGTGAATTTGACTTTCATAACATACCATGACAGTACCCCTTTAAAGAGCCCGTGTCAGCCACTCCTTTGTTATTGTTATCGCTCGATATTAGAAGACGAATTACGTGTAGAAATCTCTAAATCAACATCTGAACACAAAGTTTCAGATTTGATTTACCAAATTCAATCAAGCATCTTGCTCTATATTCTCTAAATCAGCCGATGGAAATGGATGCTTTTTCCGACTTGGTATGTTGCTATGCTGTCAAAATGGCTGCTGACACAGGCTCTTTAATGTTGCTGACGTTTCCTTCCATGTTTTCCCAGGCTCACTGAAGTGCTACAAGAGTACCAGCGAGTTGTTGACGGGATCCCTGAAGTGTTCGTACCGCTAATGAAACCGTTTACAAACCGTGTTGACGAGACGATCAAACCCGGTCTCACCATGCTGAACTGGACTTCAATGAATATCAACCCATGTAAGTTTAACGAATCTTTTCTTTGACAATCAGAATCGAAATTAATTAATCAAGCGGCAACGACCTAATGACACGGTTCATTGCATTCGACGCGTGAACATTTAGACGCTTGTCACTACAAAACAGGAACTTTCCTAAGACGATTAATACGGACAGATATTCTACAGGCTTCAAAGCTTCAGGAGGCTAGATTCAGCTAAGGAAATAGCGATATCGCCCTCGTCGCGTGCCTTTTTGAGTGGTATTTTCGGCTGAATCTACCGACTGAACGCTTTGAATATACTTGAATCCTATGATATCTCGTCCTCGATTTACACAAAAAATAGATATCATAGGATTCTATCGAAAATTGCCGTTGGAAACCCGTTAAAAACGCTTTACCACTTTATCAGCTGAACTCGATAGTCAACTCATTGAAATTTTTCGGCATTTGCCAAAACGAATAAGTTTGGTGACTTTCAGTTTACCCCTACTGCCAGATATCTGAATTGTATGATATTCATGCAATCGCTTGTATCACCTTCATATAATACTTTTATGTACATTATTCCAAATAAATAATCTCCTCACATTTCAGACATCGAGAGCATACAGGTGTCTATCGGAGCTCTAGAAAGACTCACCAAAGAGGTAATTTTTTCTTTCTTGCGTACGCTCACAGTTTTATTTGTGAGCTTGTTGAGCATAGAAAAAAATTTAGTTACCTGGTGTTACAGAGAATGTGATTAGGTACCTAGTTTTGCCTGTACTACATTCAAACTACAATCAGTGGCAAAAGTAGTTGAGAATTTCTTTTTCCTCATTTCAACTGCGTAAGCGATGTCTTGGCTTTAATTCCCCCTCCCCCTTATTCAATGTTGAAGCCCAACCACTAGCGCGTTTGACAATACAACATTGAGTCGGGGGGAGGGGAGTTAACGAGAAAGGTAGCGTTTTATTTTATTAGTATGGCGATCTGTGACGATTGTGGACATAAAATTCTCAACAATAGGCTTAATTCCTTTGTAACTTATAAGTATCAGAAGTGTCACGCGCGCATTGTACATTGTATATTTATGCCTTGGCCTTCCCAGCAATTCAGGTGTACCTGTAAGTGGGTGAATTAAACTATTCTATTATATTATATTCCATTCCATTCCATTCTATACCATTCCATTCTATACCATTCCATTCCATTCCATTCTATACCATTCCATTCCATTCTATACCATTCCATTCCATTCCATTCTATACCATTCCATTCCATTCTATACCATTCCATTCCATTCCATTCTATACCATACCATACCATTCCATTCCATTCCATTCTATACCATTCCATTCCATTCCATTCCCCTTGATTCCATTCCATTCCCTTACATTCCCTTCCATTCCATTCCTTTCTATACTATTCTATGTTTAGCTGGTTGTAGCTCAAGCGTGCCCCCTCTAATGTAGTACTTTCTTGTCATCTAGATCAAGGACATCCAAACATGTCGAATAGAAGCCATCCTTGAAGAGATAGGGAGCACACCATTATGTGACCTGCCTGATGAGGAGGCGATCACAGTAGAAGAGTTTGTGGAGACGACTCAAAAAACCTGCCATGAAGCTGCGGCAGTCCTTTCAAAGTATGTCTTTACAGGCTTACTGGCCGAAAAAAACGCACGTTCACGCAAGTTGACGCACGTTTTGCTACTTGTTTCGACTTGTAAACCGCTTGGCCACCATTCTCTTACCAAGAGCTCCTCGGCTGGAGGCTCCGGTGACAGCCATTTAAAGACCTTTGCTGATTGGCTGAATTTGAACGTTGGGTCATGCGCAGAAGGTCCTTCAACGGCTCTGTATTAAATCTCGCGTGGCTGCTAAAGTGGCTGTCTCCAGAGCCCGCGAGATTAAGAGTCGGGGAGCTCTGGATACGAGAATGTTTTGCTACCGACTTGCCATGACTTGCGCGAACGTGCGTCCACTTTGAACATGTTCAAATCCTGATGCAACTTGAGACGACTGGACTCTCGTTTGTCCATCACATCGCAAGTGTACACAAGCTGAGGTAAAGGGCTTTCTGCGCATGCTCCAACGTTCAAATTCAACCAATCAAAATAGCTTACTAGTAGCGAAAAGTATCGGATTTGGAAGCCAGAAAACGGCCTTCCGCCTCATAGGCTATTGACTCAGAACCCATTCAGGCTCGAGGAATAATTGTTAAATATTTACCATTATTTACCTCTAGATATAGTCAACTGGTAGAGTCATCACTTGAAGTTCTATTAGAAACTTTAATACGGAATCTAACTGACGAAGAAGCCGCCCCAGTTCTGAAAGCCTCCTATCCATGCATGTACCCCGAGTCTAAACAAGCAAAGAACAATAAGGTAAACTAGATATTATATCCCCATTCTTTTTTTTTTATCTCGGACAATGGTCCTGGAAATAATACCACGCTGCTCGCGCGGATTCTTAGAAAATTGCAGCATTTTCATAAATCTTTCGTAAGTTTCAAAAATATTTTTAGGATTTCTATCAGTAACGATATCACAACTCAAGCAACATGCAGGGCTTGAAATTGCGCCCGATACAGGCGTGAATACGCCTAAAAAATTTCATTTTACGCCTAACTTTTTAGGCTTAGGCGTAAAATAACAACTGTGTTTTGAATTTCTACAGTGTTCTCCTGGTGGATTTACGCCTAGATTTTTTTTAAAATTACACCTATAATGTTGGTGCAAGGCGTAAAATTACGACTATGATTATTTCTTAATTTCAAGCCCTGTGACATGGCCACTAATTTTGTCACTCTATCCCCATGTGACTATTCTGAAACAGCAATAAAGAAAAGCTATCTCTTCGCCACAGGGTAACCGGTGCTGGGAGTGCATGGCGTGTTGCTATTGGAATCTAATCGTCACGTATAATCAAAGAACGATAGACGCGCTTGTCAGGTGCACTCGGTTGTCATTGGATACCATCAAGAGGCGCATGCACACTGCCAACAAGTACAAGGGAGAGAACGGTGATGCGCGAGCTGCGCTCTTTACGGTAAAAGATACACACATCTTATGAGGTGTTTTTTCATGTACTATTTTTTTCTGAGTTACCGCGCGCGCCTTAATTCTCTCTCTACAGTTGATGTATGCTTTACCAGAAATGGCAACGCCTGGTGAATTATAGAATTTATGGGTTTCTCGAAATGATCACTTTCGTGTCAGCAGCCTTGTGGTTGAGCGTCTGACTAGAGTACAGAAGGTCGTGGGATCAAAGCCCATCTCAGACTCAGAATTTTTCCTGAGATACCGCGCGGTAGAAAAAATTTATACCTCATCTGATATTGACCATGTAATACGGGCGGAGTTGCGGGTGTATTTTATCGGGCTACGAGTAAAATGTCCGCCAGCATTTCACGAAAAAACATATAATGAGTTATTTAAAGGTTATTTATAATACGACGAACAAAAACATTTTTTCATTTTGTTCAAGATTTACTTGAAAATGTACATGTTTTGACTAGCACACGATCAGGAAGCCAGTGAAATGCGCGCTCAATAGTTGCTTGCAGCGACTTCTCTCCCTCTCGCTGCCGGCCGAAGAGAGGAAGAAACCACTGCTCTCAGGGTAGTTAGATTTTGTAAGCTGATTTTTTTATTAATGCGCAACTGCCCCTGTCCTTTTCCCGTTTTGGATTTTCCGATTTTGTCTTTTGATATATTTTTGTTTCTTGTTTTCTTGTCCAGGCTGATATCGTGCTGGAGATCCCGAGTGTCCTGATGAAACCAAGCTTGGATGACATCCAACAGGCCCTTAACAAGGCTGTACAGATTATGCTCCATAATACACAGGTACTAATCGCTCTACCATTCATTCACCGAATAAAGGTTTGAGGGGTATCACAAGGCAAAGCGCTCAGCGGTTCAAATGCGGTTTCCACTCCGGCTTTAAATCCTCCTGATTACAACCCCTCTCAAAATTCCGGCTTAAACAGGTGATGGGCTTATCTAGGAAATGGAGCAGCATAGAATTTTCAAACCGTTTATAGAGGAATCTTTTACAGGAAGGAGTACTTACGATTTTTGGGGTTTCTAATGAAGCCAGTTTCTAGCGAAGGAAAAGACAGATGATCAGCTCTTCTAATGACGAAAAATTGAACAACAACGGTTTCCCGCCGTTTTCGTAGACGTGCGCATGTTTTCATGCCACCGGCAACTAATTCGATAGCAACGTGATACGGCCCTCAACCCTTGATGGAGTCCTAGAAGCACATCTAATGGTAGAAGAAATAAAGTGGTTACCATTCCTTATTTCATAATTTTATTTGATGGCGTCAATCCCTATGTACTTTCCACAGAGTATCCAAGAATGGAAAGCACACGGCACTATTCACATGCCGGCATTACCCGTAGTGGAGGAGGGTAAACCCATCCCTCCTGTACAACCCAAGTCGCTGTTTAAACTCGTCTCTGAGCACAAGGACGTGGTAAAGGTCGTCATCGTCCTCAACTCGATAATCAGCACCTTCAAGGGTGATGCCAAGGACTTGTTAAACCTCATGGACCAGTTTAAGGAGCTCTGGAATGAGGTGGGTTTTGATGTTAGGTGCAACGAGGTGTCAGGTGTCCCGACATTATAGGGGCTGTGTCACGATTCTAGCACACTTTTGCTGATGTAAAAAAACATACAAATAACTGATGGAAAGACAAAATACTAGTCTAGGTTTGTCAAATAGCCTTTTAACTATAAAGTGATGGTAATTATAGGCTTCATGGACTTATTACAGAGCGGATGGAAACGGATTGCAACAATGAGTTTTTGAAATCTTGTTGGGATGAACAGATTTCAAAGTTTGAAGTTACATCGAAATCTGTTTGAAAATTGGCAGTCTTGCCGATAAAACTTACGTACATTGCTTACTAGGCTAATGTCAAATTATATAATCGATTTGGGGATGATAACATACGAATTTAGTGCTGTATTTACGAAGTTATTCAAACAGCCGTGACACAGCCCCTCTTTAACGTTTTTCGAGAGGTGCCAATTGCTCCTAAATAAGATATTCTAGTCGCCAAATAGTGTAAGTTTGGTCGCCATTTTGGAAATCTTGTCGCCATATTTTTTCCCGAATTAATGCTGTTGAGAACTATTTTGAGTAGGCCATTTAAAAAAAAAAAAACACAGACTGAAAAAGTAGGTCGCCATTTGGCGACTCGGTTTATAATTTTGGTCGCCAAACCCTAAATCTAGTCGCCATTGGCGACAATGTGGTCGCAATGTCGGGCCCTGGGTGTTGTAGTTGATAATGGTGGTGTCAAAGATGCTGTTGATGTTTGGTGATTTGGATGGTGACGTCCTTTTGTGACGGTGACGGGAGTGATGTTGTTAATTGAATGTTATGTTTGATTTTGTAGGACCCTAACAAAAAGGTTCAAGAGTTTATGGAATCCAAACCGCTTCTCTCGGACTTCGACGCTCAGATCAAATATTACCAGCGTCTAGAAACGCAGATCGAGGAACTTCCGATCTTCTACCGTATTGGTGCGGTCACGTACATGACGGGGAGGTTGAAGGAGGCGCTGGTAGCGGAGACGAAGGCTTGGAAACAAGCTTTTGGCAAAGCTCTAGCAGAAAAGGTAGCCATAACTGTCTTTCGCAGAACACTTTTTCTCAGAGCACTCTTTCTTTCTTTCAGAACTTTCTTTCTTAGAACTCGCTTTCTCAGAACTCTCATTCTCAGAACTCTCTTTCTCGGAACTCTCTTTCTCGGAACTCTCTTTCTCGGAACTCGCTTTCTCGGAACTCTTATTCTCAGAACTCTCTTTCTCAGAACTCTCTTTCTCAGAACTCTCTTTCTCAGAACTCTCTTTCTCAGAACTCTCTTTCTCAGAATTCTCTTTCTCAGAACTCTCTTTCTCAGAACTCTCTTTCTCAGAATTCTCTTTCTCAGAGCTCTCTTTCTCAGAACTCTCTTTCAGAACTGGATACACGCTCGATAGGGATATGCAATTTTTCTTGTGCTGAGTTTGCATATTTGTAATTTGTTTTTCAGGCCAGCGGCGACATGGAGGAGATTTTCACATTCATCGACAACCTGAACAAGAGACTCGCACGACAGATAACAGACCTCGATGACGTAAGAAGCAGCATGGCGGCGCTCGGCGAAATACGCGAGTCAGAGATCAAGTATGTAACAGCCATTTATATCATCATAGTTTTGCGTCCTATTGTTTGCTTTCAAAAACAGAAACAGAGACAATGGGTTACGCAAACGGTGGCTTTTTTCCGTTGGCTTTTTTTCCGTTTTCCGTTCCGTTGCATTTTTCCGTTTTCCTTATGCGACGCGTGAAGGTCTTCAACTATTTGCAGTTTAAGAGCAGAGACACCACCTCAATGGACGATTCCAGCTCTAGTGAATGCGCGCGCTGCATGTAGGTTGTGTTACATACAGTTGCGTTACATTTCGTGAACCCGAGTGCCTTGTATGCGTGTGTTGCATCCTGGTAGTTGTGCTACATTCCTGAAGGCATTTCTGCGCGCCCTTATAACTGAACGGTCTTGGAATTGTCCATTATTTAGCAGAGAACCTGAGTGTTTGCCCGACCGGGTTTTGAACCCCGGTTCTCTACTACTGAGCTTACTCGACCTCGTCTCGTTGGCCATTCTGCCATTAATGAAATGATTTTTTGTACAGGATCGACATGACTATTGGACCGATTGAGGAATCGTTCGCCATGATGAACCGTTACGGGTTGCACTATTCGAGTACGGACTCTGAACGGGTCGACGGGTTAACGTACGCCTGGAAGAAAGTGAACACTCAGGTAAGTAATCCATGTTAGTAGGATATCTTGTGGGTCGAGGGATGCGCTGTGCACATCACATATCTTGGAATATATGGAGGTCGCGTATCAGTTTTCAAGCATACCAGAACTGATTGCCTCGTGACGACGACAATCTACTGGCATACTTTGAAACCTGCTAAAGGGCTGCTTTACACACGAGCGCAAACGCAGGCTTAAAATCAGCATTAAATATTTGTTTGCGCTTGTGTTTTCTTGATTCACACAAGATGCAAGCACAAGTGCAAGCGCAAGGGAATGCAACGTCTCGATTTTTCTTTCGCGTGCGTGCGTGCTAAACCACAAAAGGGAAATATATGAGTTTGATGTCCTTGCGCTTGTATCTGCGTTTTTGTTCGTATGTAAACCAGCCAGGTATTTCGTCGAACATGCTAGTCTGTGTATGGTGCATAGTATGGGGTCTTGGGCGTTGGCAGGACTGATAAATTGAAAAAACTAGGCATTTTCCTGCCGTGAGATAACACCTTACCTTTTTAACCCTTCTGCAGGCCGCCAGTGTTGCTGCGCACTTGTTGAAGATCCAGCCCGAGTTCAAGGCCGACCTCCTAGACGGAGTGACCAAGTTCAAGGTCATGGTACAGACTTTTGTGAAGGATTACACTGACAAGTAAGAGTCAATGACATGAAATGATTAGCCCTGCGAAAGCCAACACCACTGAACGCTCGCCGAAAGACTCTCATAATATAACACTTTTACGATCGCAGACAATCTTGGACAAGTGGGAAGGGAAAATCTTAAAAACCTCTCATCTTTTGAGTTTTCGACTAATGTATCCCCCCTTCCCCCTAAATCAATGCTGGTGGTGAAGGGCGTCTATCCCTCGACACTTTCCTTGCAACATTGCTTTGGGGTGAGGCCGCGGTGGGGTAAAATGAAAGGAGCACAGGGGAGCGATTTCAGTAACTTTCTCTCGAGTTTTCTCCAAGATTGTAGGTAGCCCTTTCTTGGCCAGTAATAGAACGAAAGATATACAATTCTCTGTTAGTAGACACCATAAAGGCAGAGGAATTGCGTTAAAGTTTAAGTCGTGAAGATCTGTCGTATTGTTACAGGTAATTTGACTTTTTATGTCTCCGTCTATCTAGGGGTCCTATGGCCAATGGCATCCCACCTCGAGAGGCTAGTGACAGACTTGCCATCTTCCAAGCGCGATTTGACGAACTCTGGAGAAAATACGAAACTTACTCAGGTACATGGGAAGCCATTTTAAAACTTGACCTCCACCTCAATACAGGCAGGAACGCACATCAGCCAATCGAAAACATTCACCGCACAGACACATCGCATATTAATAATATTTGATGTATTGTATATCAGGTGGCGAGGAGTTGTTTGGCTTAGTAGTAACCGAGTACCCGGATGTTCAACGAATCCGCCGTGAGTTGGGTCTACTTCAGAAACTCTACAACCTCTACAACTCGGTGATTGACAATGTCAATGGTTACTATGACATCCTATGGCAGGAAATCGACATCGAGAAGATCAATGGGGAGTTGCTGGAGTATCAAAACAGGTGAATAAAAAAATACCCTCTAGCAGTGAACACCCTCAGTGTCTTTACTTGTGGCTGCTTTGCCTTGCAGTGGCGCCATTGCGAACCAGCGCGAAAAGCTCGATTGGCTCGGCGTTACGGCGCCGTCGGGTCCCAGCGTAATTCAGCGTAAGAGTTGCACCTCTGAGGAGTCGGCATCCCTCATTTAAATTTAAGTTTATGGGCGAAAAAAAGTAGAGAAGATTTGGTTGCCATTTGTGCATTACAGAAGTTTATTAGTAGATTGTCATTAGACGTTTTTGACAATTGACGTTGCGAGCTCAGATGACGAGGGGGCAGTCTCGAGCCAGAGTCAATTATAAATTGCGACCAGGCGTCATTTTTTTCTGCAGGAGGGCTTGCTGAACTTTATCTCCTGTTTGCGAATGGGTTGTTGCAAACATTCCTTATTAACGATATATTTGCTTTGACAAAAGCCTTCATTATATTTCATGTTTTATTTTTTTAAGAATTCGCAAATTGCCCAAAGCGTTGAAGGAATGGCAAGCATTCTTGGAACTGAAGAAGACCATCGATGACTTCAGTGAATGCTGTCCCCTACTGGAAATGATGGCAAACAAGGCGATGAAGGAACGCCATTGGGGTAGAATCTCACAGATGGTCGGGGTCACCCTGGACGTGGAGTCTGAGACCTTCCAGTTACGGCAACTCATGAGTGCACCACTGTTACCAAACAAGGAAGAAATCGAGGTAAGTGTAAAAGTTTCCAGATTTCCTGGATTCTTAATTTGTGACGTATGCAGAATTAGATTTTATTTCTGGGCGGCCAAGCAAAAATTTCAGAAGACGTTCAGGCAAGCCAAAGCGTGTTTTCCAAACAATTGCTAACTTTTTTGAAAGATGGTTCTCCATCTCCATCCTATTTGCTTTGCCTCTTCCTCGTGTGATAAAAAAAAACCCACACGGCTCTGGGCTTTTGTTAGACCTTAGAGTGATAGATCTACAACATAACTAAACAAGTCCAAGGTTGCAACAGCTGCAAAATTGTTTGATCGTCATTGATCTGAAGGCCGGTTTAAACTTGTGATTTTTGACGCATTTGTCGCGGGAATGTTGCTCGCGTGTGTTGTTGCTATTCCAAATCGCAGCACGTTGCAAAATGTTTGGAACATATTTAAATCCATGTGATATCACGTGACAACAATCGCTGAGATCGCGGTTGCAGCGATTCGCGACAAAAATTATCACGACAAGTGGACAAAAAACAAGATCAACTAACATTGCCACGACAAGTGCGACAAAAATCGCGAGTGTAAACCGCCTTTAGGTTGACGCCTTCCACGGGCTCTAAGTCGTCGTAGTTTACCGTGTGACGTAAAGCGATTTCAGGCGACTTCTACTGCAATGCTCACTGTTCTGCGAACTCTTCGCCAACTAACAAAACGCGGTTTGGCTTCCGTCAATCAAACGATTGAACAGCTCTGGGGTGATTTCACGCCGGATTTGGGAGGTTTTTTGAACTAATAAGGACTAACTTTAGGCGACTTATGGCGACAAATGTCCCGTAGTAGGCCCAGGTTGGAGTAAATTTAGGTTGAAGTTATCTTAAATCTGATCACTTATCCAAACACTCATTGATCCTCTCCAGGATATATGTATTGCCGCTGTCAAAGAGAAGGACATCGAAAGCAAGCTCAAAGGCGTCATTGGCGAATGGAGCACGCAGTCATTCTCTTTTGCCGGGTTCAAAAACCGCGGGGAGCTGCTGCTTAAAGGTAGTGACACCTCAGATATTGTGTCCCTGATGGAAGACAGCTTGATGGTCCTTGGGTCCCTTCTGAGCAACAGGTAAGATAGACAACATTTTAAAAATGGTCTTGTGAGCAGGAAATTCGCGAAAAAAAGAAACTATTGAAACTTTGATAAGGCGATTAAACGAGTTTAACAAGTTGTGAAGTTCGAAACTTGTTGCGAGCTGCACTTACCCCCTTCTCAAGTTTGTGTCACAGTAATTCCTGTTTGCCATGATCTAAAGAAGTTTGCAACAGGAAACGTTTTCTCCGTTGCGCTTCCCGCAATTTTGTCAAAATTTCATCTCAATCACACGTGTGCTCAAGACAAAAATGCACGATTTCTTAGCTTTGTTTTACATGGATCAAGACACTGTCACTGTCTGAAAAGCGGAACTCTCGGTAGAGGTTACTATTACTCAAACCTCTTTTCCCGTAGATACAACGCTCCTTTCAAGGCAGAAATTCAAAAGTGGGTCGCCAAACTGACGGGCTCCACGGAGATTATCGAGAACTGGCTGATCGTGCAGGTATGGAAAACGTTCTGTTTAAATGGAAATCTGCCGCCCGCTTATCGCGCCATTTCCTGCGTCTCTTCCTCCAAAAATGTCTTTTGAAATTGGAAGAGTCCGAACATTTCGAGGGGTACCTTACAAGGATTGCTAATGTTTGAGCGAATCAAGAAAAAGAATCAAATTTCGAGCTTTTGAAAAAGTATGAGGAAGACTAATATCAAATGAGCCAAATTTCCTCGTGAATATCTTCTGTAATTCTACAACAAAATAATCTCAAATTTTCACCATATCATGTTCACCATATCAAGTACTCGGTACTAGTTCGAGCAATTGGTATTTTTATATTTGGTGATTTTCACATTTTCATGTTTCCGTTGCCAACCATTTCTTTTTCAACTTCTTTTTTTCTCTTCTCTAAGAACCTTTGGGTGTACCTGGAAGCCGTGTTCGTCGGTGGTGACATCGCCAAACAGCTACCACAGGAAGCCAAGCGATTCACTCAGATCGACAAGTCGTGGGTTAAGATTATGCAGCGCGCTCATGAGAACTCGAATGTGGTGCAGTGTTGTGTCGGGGATGACACGCTAGGACAGCTACTACCGCATCTACTCGAACAACTGGAGATTTGCCAGAAGTCGCTCAGTGGGTAAGGACGCGTTCTCATGGACTGTCATTTTTAAAGTCTAGTTCCAAGAAAACCAGTTAAAATCATACCAAAGTTTTGTCTATGGTGTTATTTTTTGGGCAATCCTAAAGCACTGGACAAATTTTCCAAGGCTTGTTGTTTTAGGGTACTTTTCAACGCTGGTTTATGATCGAAATTTGAGGAGAAATGTGTACCAAAACAATCAGGTCAAAAGCACAACGATGATCTAAACCACACCAGCCAAGCGTTAATTTATACATTTTCAACTCCATCTCCCTCTCACCTCCCTGGTTCAACGATGTCCGACGTAATATATCAAACACGGAGACACAGTGTTTCATTTGCCTCGTTTTTTTCAACCCACTTTTGGTGTTTGGAAATTCTAATGAAAATTCCTGTCGAGCTTGGATCTAGCTTCCTAAAACAAGGAATAAAGTCTCCAAAAGTCTCAAAGTATCTATGCAAATTACGAATGCGTATCCAAACCCCCTGCGCGCTTATGTTTTTAGAGCCTTGTATTCATCTGGCCATTAAATGTGTTGCTATCTTTCAGATATCTAGAGAAGAAGCGTCTCCTTTTCCCACGTTTCTTTTTCGTGTCCGACCCCGCTCTGCTCGAGATCCTCGGCCAAGCCAGCGACTCGCACACAATCCAGGCCCACTTGCTTGGTGTGTTTGACAATGTCAAGACCGTCACATTCGAGGAGAAGGAGTACGACAAGATAACTGCCATCAACTCCAGGGAAAATGAACAAATTATGCTGGAAAAACCTGTCGTGGCTCAGGTGGGTCTCATTCTTCACCATGCTATAGAGTGGGTTTCCTAATGCTATAGAGTGGGTTTCCTAGTGCTATAGAGTGGGTTTCCTAGTGCTATAGAGTGGGTTTCCTAGTGCTATAGAGTGGGTTTCCTAATGCTATAGAGTGGGTTTCCTAATGCTATAGAGTGGGTTTCCTAATGCTATAGAGTGGGTTTCCTAGTGCTATAGAGTGGGTTTCCTAGTGCTATAGAGTGGGTTTCCTAGTGCTATAGAGTGGGTTTCCTAGTGCTATAGAGTGGGTTTCCTAGTGCTATAGAGTGGGTTTCCTAGTGCTATAGAGTGGGTTTCCTAATGCTATAGAGTGGGTTTCCTAGTGCTATAGAGTGGGTTTCCTAGTGCTATAGAGTGGGTTTCCTAATGCTATAGAGTGGGTTTCCTAGTGCTATAGAGTGGGTTTCCTAGTGCTATAGAGTGGGTTTCCTAATGCTATAGAGTGGGTTTCCTAGTGCTATAGAGTGGGTTTCCTAGTGCTATAGAGTGGGTTTCCTAGTGCTATAGAGTGGGTTTCCTAGTGCTATAGAGTGGGTTTCCTAGTGCTATAGAGTGGGTTTCCTAGTGCTATAGAGTGGGTTTCCTAGTGCTATAGAGTGGGTTTCCTAGTGCTGTAGAGTGGGTTTCCTAGTGCTATAGAGTGGGTTTCCTAGTGCTATAGAGTGGGTTTCCTAGTGCTATAGAGTGGGTTTCCTAGTGCTATAGAGTGGATCTCCTAATGCTATAGAGTGGGATTCCTAATGCTATAGAGTGGGTTTCAGATGAGTGTCGAAAATTATTTGTATTTGCGTTAATTTTGCATTCTCATTGGTCCCTCATTTCTGTCAACCAATCAAATTTGAAACTGGACGCTTATGTTTACTCAGTGATCACGTGCTCACCGCGTGATAGGGTTTTTACTTGGCGTGTTTTTAATTGGATAACCAATATGTTCTGTGTTTTGACACCTATCCCAGCTGCCTAAAACTCTTCAAAACATTTAGTGATCACGTGCTCACCGCGTGATAGGGTTTTTACTTGGCGTGTTTTAATTAGATAACCAATATGTTCTGTGTTTAAATACATATCCCAGCTGCCAAAACTCTTCAAAACAGAAATTTGACAAGATACCGTACTAGTGATCAGACTGATAGTATATTGATAGTATAAACATTGGTGATATGATTCTGTTAATGTGGATCAGATGGTGATAGTGATAATTTCCTTTCTTCACTGATCTCGATACATTTGACAGGGTAATGTAGAGGTCTGGTTGGACGGTCTTCTCAAGCAGGCGCGAATGTCTCTTCACTCTGTCATCCGTATGGCTTCGGTCGGCATCAAAGATCCCGGCTTCAAGTTGATCGAATTCCTGGACAGCTACCCGGCCCAGGTTGGCCTGCTTGGCCTACAGATGATCTGGACGAGAGATTCGGAAGAGGCGCTGGGGAGTGCGCGCTCTGATAAAAAGGTAATAAACGCCGCTTGTGTCTTCTCGCATAAGGACGTAAAACCGTAGATCCCGTCTCTCACATGCGCTATATTAACCATATTGTTGTTTTATTCCAGATCATGGCTCAGCGAAACCAGTATTTCCTGGACATGTTGAATGAACTCATTGAAGTCACAACTCGAGAACTGACCAAAGTAGAAAGAGTCAAGTACGAAACGTTCATCACTATCCACGTGCATCAGCGGGATATCTTTGACGACTTGGTAAGTAGTGCAGAGCGCCCAAGTCAGCCGCCATTTTGTCAACCTCGTTAAAAATCGAGTCAGAGAAAACATCCATTTCCATCGGCTAATTTCGCGAATGTAGTGCGGTATTCTCGATTGAATTCGGTAAATCAAGTATGGAACTTTCTTTGTAGATGGTTATTCTGAGATTTCTACACGTAATTCGTCTTCTTTATCGAGTGGAAACGAAGGAATGTCGTTAGAAAGGCTACGATAACCTCACAATAAATAGTCGTACCTTAACAAGTGATGCGTCATTTCAAATTGGGCTAAACTATGGCAACTTTATTTCTTTAAAGAGCCTGTGTCAGCCGCCATTTTATCAGCATAGCAACATACCAAGTTGGATAAAGCATCCATTTCTATCGGCTGATTTAGAGAATATAGAGCAATGTTCTCTATTGAATTTGGTTAATCAAATCTGAAACTTTGTTTTAAGATTTTTGTTAAGAGTTTTGTACACGTAATTCGTTTTCTAATATCGAGCGAAAACAATAACAAAGGAGTGGCTGACACGGATTCTATGATTTGATAAAACACAGAGTTTTAAGTGAGTTGCTTTTCCGAAGCATCAGAAATATATACAATCTTCGTTATTAGACAGCATGTCAGCATTGGCTTATGTTTTTGTTGAACATTTTAGGTCCGTAAGAACATCAAGACGGTGTCGGATTTCGAGTGGTTAAAACAGTCCCGTTTCTACTGGCGAGAGGAGACTGACCAATGTTGTGTGTCCATCACGGACGTGGACTTCATCTACCAGAATGAGTTCCTTGGATGTACGGACAGGCTTGTCATCACTCCACTGACTGACAGGTAACGCTTTGATGCTTTAAATTTAAGTTATTGTTATAAAGGAGACTCTGATTGTCTGACATTAAATGGGCTCTCGCACGCTTGCTGGCGACTTCTCTGACAAGAAAATAGCTCAAATCGCAATCCAATTCCATCCTCTTGATAACAAGTCAAAACAACCTAGAATTGCATTTGTCCAACACTTGAAAGGTTTTTCTATTAATCTGGAGGATTATTTTGATTACTACGGTCAAATGTACATGTGTTTTCACGGTTACAATTTTACTTATTTTATGTCCACGGTGGAGAGCCCCTTTAAAGGCAGACTATTCCATACCTCTGCGAGTTGCATTTGTTTACTAAGCATTATGTGATGTTTATTGACAGAATTTGGATTTGAAGATTGACCAGACTGACAATGATCTGGTTTACTGTCGCTAGTGTTACTTATTATAAATGTATTGTTTGTTTAGATGTTACATCACTCTTGCTCAAGCCCTGGGCATGGCAATGGGTGGCGCACCCGCTGGACCAGCTGGGACAGGAAAAACTGAAACAACAAAGGTAAGTCGTTTCCCGAGAGGTTCCAATACTTGCCCAGCGTGCAAATATGAACTGCAATACAAATTCGTTGATCTCCACTCTGTGTACGATGGGAACCGTTATGTTCAGGGCGAACCCTGATTTCAGTAGCAATGATTTATTGCTACTAGTGCCTCTAACATAACATCGACATCATTTTACAACTTAGGTTAAAAATGATGTTACCAACAAGATATATCTTGTGACTCAAGAATGAGTGTTCTTCGAAGTTTTTGTTATTGAGAGTTGAACAACCCACTACGAGTGCTAATTTTTCCGTGTGACCATAACCTGTTCAGTTGTGACAAGCGAGTGCATATTCACGCGTCAAGTGAGTGCATATTCACGCGTCGAATGCAATGAGCCGTGCAATTAGGTGTTTTCCGACAATCACTGTAAACAACCAGTGTTCTTCGAGGTTCTTCTTCGCAGTTATTAAGAGTTGAACGACCCACTACGAGTGCTAATTTTTCCGTGTGACCATAACTTGTTCAGTTGCCACGAGCGATTACATATTCACGCGTCAAATGCAATGAGTCGTTTCATTAGGTGGTTGCCGAGTTTTCGTATGAATGAAAGAAATTAGATTTCTTTACTTTAACAATCGGAATTGAAATCAATTAATCAAGCGGCAACGAATAGAGTTTCTGGTCATCCTTGTATGTCCTCAATGCCGTTATGTTCTACGCTTAGGATATGGGCAAAGCACTTGGCAAGTACGTGGTTGTGTTCAACTGCTCAGATCAAATGGACTACAGAGGGCTTGGACGTATCTTCAAAGGTAATCCTCTTTCAGCTTTTTCTGCCCGATATCCATATTGGCAAACTCAGATGTTATGTCCGGAATAAGATATGCAAGTTGATGCAAGTTTTGATTTGTGCAGTCTTACTGGTACTCTTGCTGTGGTTACGGATTCTGGTTCCGTGGTGGCAAGTTGAATGTTTTGCTCCCTAAAAATGGTTTTAAAAGCAATAAATGTTACATTGTTTCTTGTTAAAATGAGCCCCTGCTCGAGCACATTCACCTGCAAGGGATTTTGGCAAGTTTTCCAAATCCCAATCTCCTTGCCAGAGGCTTTGGTTGTCGGCGAAAGGCGACGAGTCCAGTGATCCTAGATCCTTCATATATGGTAAACTATAGTGTCATTCTGTATATCCTCGTTCTATAACACATGGGAGATATTTATACAGAGGACACTATATCTACTCAATGATCGTCACCCTCCGCTGGCCAGACGACCGTAGGCTCTGGGGACGAGATTGGGTTTCTGAGAACGTGCATCAACTATCGATACGGTGTCGATAACTATCGATAACCTAACAATAACGGTAACGGCAATGACAACAGGACGAGGATAACAATAATAACAGTAATAATTACACAATCTATTGTTGTACACAAGGTCTGGCGCAGTCTGGTAGTTGGGGTTGTTTCGACGAGTTCAACCGTATCGAGCTCCCTGTGTTATCTGTGGCCGCGCAGCAGATTTCCGTGGTACTGACATGTAAGAAAGAGAGAAAGTCTCCACTATAGTGTCCTTCTGTATATCCTCGTTCTATAACACATGGGAGATATTTATACAGAGGACACTATATCTACTCAATGATCGTCACCCTCCGCTGGCCAGACGACCGTAGGCTCTGGGGACGAGATTGGGTTTCTGAGAACGTGCATCAACTATCGATACGGTGTCGATAACTATCGATAACCTAACAATAACGGTAACGGCAATGACAACAGGACGAGGATAACAATAATAACAGTAATAATTACACAATCTATTGTTGTACACAAGGTCTGGCGCAGTCTGGTAGTTGGGGTTGTTTCGACGAGTTCAACCGTATCGAGCTCCCTGTGTTATCTGTGGCCGCGCAGCAGATTTCCGTGGTACTGACATGTAAGAAAGAGAGAAAGTCTCAGTTCACCTTCACTGATGGCGACCTCGTTGACATGGACCCGGAGTTTGGCATCTTCTTGACTATGGTGAGGATTACTAATAATCTCATATCAAAAATAAGCCGTCGTTTTTGCCAAATGCATATAAGGGGAATGGGGCGAGCCGCGCGGGTTCCCTGTGGATGCTCAAAATAGATCAGGCCTGGCAGCTAAGCTAGATCCAACATGGAAGATGCTTTGAAATATCGAGTCGCTCAAATGCCTGGAAGTTCTCGCTCAAAATTCACTGTTTTTCTGGCAAATGTCGCCGAATTTCTTATCAGAAGGGGATCTACCGTCACTTCCAAATAAGGTAAATACTTCCTAATTTGGTTTTGGCCGTGAGTGTTTCAAAAACGACGGTTTTGATCAGGGTATTTTTGATATGTAGTCAACCATCTACTCGTGTCCGGTTTTTCACTCGTGAATGTACGCAACAATGAGTTGTAGTGAGGGGGCATGATAGATGTCACTCGCTCACTCCAGTTGTGCATACCCGACCATGGGCTATAGGATAACCATTCCCTTCATGTCTAAAGTTCCGACTGAAGTCTGCCTGAAGTCTGGGAGTGTAATAATATGGTCCCTGAAGTCTAGGAGTGCAATAATTTGGTCACGTGATATATTTAATGTCACTCAAAGATTAAAAATCTTGCCGTAAAGGCCATGTTGCACGAGGCATTTTTCCCCAGTATCTCAGAATGCAACAATGACGAATGAAAATTTGCAGTTGAAAGTTGCAGTGGAGATGTTACAAGCTCGTAATATTTTTCATTCGCGCCCAGAGTATGACTAGACATTTTGTGTTCACAGAACCCGGGTTACGCTGGCCGTCAAGAGCTTCCCGAGAATTTGAAGATCATGTTCCGTACTGTAGCTATGATGGTGCCTGATCGACAGATCATCATCCGCGTCAAACTGGCTGCCTGTGGTTTCATACGTAACGTCGTACTGTCGGCCAAGTTCTTCACGCTCTACAAGCTCTGCGAGGAACAACTTACTAAACAGGTTTGACAGGAATTTCTAGTTTGACAGGAATTTCGTGTTTGACAGGAATTTCGAGTTTGACAGGAATTTCCAGTTTGACAGGAATTTGTTTCCCTTTCTTTGAAAATGCTTTGATCGGGAGAAATACTTACCATAGTATATTGCACTGGTAAAACCTGGCCAAACAGATCTGTCAACTCCTTTTTTCAACATGTTTTCTCTTTCACAGGTTCACTACGATTTCGGTCTTCGTAACATCTTGTCAGTGTTGCGAACGCTGGGAGCCGTAAAGAGGGCGAACCCTGAAGTAAGTAAGAGCTTTCTTTTAACTGATTGGATTCCATTTTAACAGGAGCACATCGACAGGAGCCTCCATCTATTCCACAAGGTCTAGCCATATAATCAGGAGTAGAAGAGTCTTTTTTTAGAATGTGGATTTTGAATTGAAATGATAATACATAATATGAGAATGTTGAGCTCAACGTCATCTTTTGGAAAAGGGGACCCAATTTGTAACCGTAACAGCTAATTCTCGTGGAATTCAAAATCGATAATGGAAATGCTTGCGTGACATTAAACATTACCTAATGTGTTTCGTTACCAGGACAGTGAAGATCGTATTGTGATGCGTGTATTGCGTGACATGAACCTCAGCAAGCTAGTGGACGAGGACGAACCATTGTTCTTGAGCTTGATTGACGACTTGTTCCCAGGCCTTCAGCTCGATAAGGCAGGGTACCCAGATATCGAGCAGGCCATCGCTGAATGCGTTGACGAAGCCAAGCTCGTGAACCATCCACCCTGGGTTCTCAAGCTTATTCAGTTATACGAGACTCAGCGCGTACGTCACGGTATGATGGCCTTGGGGCCTAGTGGTGCCGGCAAAACCAAGTGTATTAACATCTTGATGAAGGCTATGAGCATGTGCGGGGCGCCGCACAAGGAATTCAGGATGAATCCTAAGGTGAGGCGGCATTTCTTCTAAGTATAAAAATGAAAGGTGCTTGTACGCGTTTTTCTATGCACCCAGTTAAAGAACCGCCATTTAGATAGCCTAAGCAGCATAGCAAATCGGAGAAAGCAGCCATTTCCATCGACTGATTAATGGAATGCAGTGTGATATGTTCGATTGAATTCGGTAAATGGAGGATAAAACTTTAGAAAATAGTGTTTAGTTGGATGCGGGACAGTTTTTCAAAGTATGAGAAGGAAATTCATTTCAAAGAGTTTGATTTAGATGGATTTAATTCAGCCGAGTCAAGTCGGACAGAGGGTGTATACACAATAAAGCGGTACTGTAAATATTTCTTATACATTGTTATTCATAGGCCATCACAGCACCTCAGATGTTCGGGCGTCTGGACGTGGCCACTAATGATTGGACAGATGGCATCTTCTCGACATTGTGGAGAAAAACACTCAGAGCTAAAAAGGTATGATCTACTAGACCGTCTGCAGCCTCTCGTTTGGCGAACTTTCTACGGGGAACCGAGTCCCGCAGGAGGAGCACCGAAGACTGCCCGAAGGCACGAGCGAGCGTCGGAAAGAGAGACTCCCTTCTATCGGCCTTCTCTCGGGTACTCGTCTTGTACTGAGTAACTCGGCATCGTTAAAAACATTGCTCACTACAATGCAACTCATAAAATGTTTTCTTTGGTGACAACGAAACGTAATTCGCACTTCGTCCCCTGATTAGTCAATTATTGAATTTTTTTGTGTTTCTGACTGGCTAAGTGCTGGGCATTTATTTTATATCCGCTCTGTCGAACTGGCCGATCCAAATTATACCACGTCCCTGATTATACTAACCTCAACCTCTAACACGCCTTCCTTCTTTTCAAGGGCGATCACATCTGGATAGTGCTTGACGGACCTGTAGACGCCATCTGGATCGAGAACCTCAACAGTGTGCTGGATGATAACAAGACCCTGACTTTGGCTAATGGTGACCGTATTCCCATGTCCCCCACGTGTAAGGTGGTGTTCGAACCGCACAACATCGACAACGCTTCGCCTGCCACTGTGTCAAGGTATGTAACAAGTGACTTTATGCATATCCCAGCTTAAGAAATGCGATGGTACCTTGTGCTGATCTCAAGATCAGTAATGGACGATTCCATTCTCGAACCCAGAGCTCGCCGGCTCGTCTCCTCGCGGGGGAGGCTCTGGTGACAGCCATTGTCGCCTGCGCGAGTTTTGAATCAGAACCGATGAGAGAAACACCTTTCTGCGCATGCCTCAACGTTCAAAATCAGCCAATCAGCGAAGGACCTCAAGCAATCTCGTTCCCAGAGCCCGCGTATCTTTTAGGCCAGCGCCAAGATACGGAGCTCTGGAATAATCAAGTCATACGACGATTTTCATTGGCTCGTCATTCCTCTCCACTGCCCATGCGCGCGATTTGAATTCGGAGGAAATCTAACAGAAAATATTTTCACACAAGCATCACCTGTTGGGAGAAAACATATTTCCGGTATCAAACGCTGCGCTTCAAAGTCTTTCCACTTGTAGATCTATTCTTATGAATTTTCGTAAGCATTTCGTAAGATCAATTTTCCAAAACTAGCGTTATAACACGACAAAATCATGCAACAAAAGTCTTGATTCTGAGGCAAATGTTCAGTTGTTGACAAAATTTGTCGCGCGCGCGCTGCTGACGAAGATCACGCCACTTTCGATGTCAAGCAGAACGCGCGCTGTTTTGCTAAAACAAAACCTGCTCAAAACTTAGTGAAATATCTCAGTAATTCATGTTTTTAAAGCTCTTTTTGGCTGGTTTTATAACCACGACTGTGAAATTTGAAAAATTCCTATAACATATTGAAGAACTGTGTGATAAATCCATGATTTTAGTAGCGGTCAAGGTCAAACGCATGCGCACTGAAGAGTACCCAGATTTTGGGTATAAAAAAAATTGATTATTCCAGAGCCCTGTATCTTGCCGCTGGCTCAAAGATGCACGGGCTCTGGGTACGAGATTGGACCTCAAGTGGATGTCACCAGAGCCTCCCCTGCGAGCCGTCGGGCCGGGGAGCTCTGGGATGAGAATGGGACGATTCCAGCTATAATGAATGCGCGCACTGCATGTCGGTAGTTGTGCAATCTCGTTCCCAGAGCCTGCGTATCTTTTAGGCCGCTGGCACAAAGATGCACGCTACAAGAGATTTGGTCAATTTGTGCACGTGTGCGAGAGCCAGGAAAATTGTAATTTAGTTAGATATATAACCGTAAGAAGTTTAAATTAAATTCAATTCAATTCAGTGCATACTAATGAACCTCGCCAGCTTTGGAGTATTTTGTTCTCAGAAATCATTCATTTAAATAATGTTTTTGTTTATTATCATCACAGGAATGGTATGGTATACATGAGTTCTTCGGCATTGGACTGGAAGCCCATCTTACAGGTAGCCTATTTTGCAAAATTGGGTGCTGAAGTTAATGTCTGGGACATAGTGTTCAAATTTAAAAGGGTTTGACGATTGTTATGGTACTTTTCATTGTTAATCTTATGTTTCTGAGAAACGTCATTCTAAGAAATTGGACTGGAAACTCAAAATAAGATCAGTGATCTATTACTATTTGGTGTTAGAAAAAAGGAGCTGAAATTTGCATTATATAGGTATTCTATCGCAAGATTTAATAGCTTTCGCTATCAAATTTCCAAGTTTGAAAACTGTTCAGCCTGGTAAGAAATCAAAAATGGTAATTCGCAATCCATTTCCATCCGCTCGATAGCACTTGAAAATACTCCAAATTGGTACTTATCTTGCAGTTAAAAGGTTATTTAACAAACCTGGACGATTATTTTGTGCATTCATTGTAAGTTTGACTGTATCATTGTAAACGTTTTTGCTATTACAGAGCTGGCTGAAAAGCCGAACGCTTATGGAAGGGGAGATCCTGTTCCCATTGTTCGAAAAAGTGTTCGATGATGTACAGATTTCGTGACGGCCAACCTTGTCCCAAGGATGGAGGTATATTATATGGGTCCAATGTTGGTTTAAGTTATTGATATCATATGAGTACAATGTTAATGGAATTTATTAATATGGAACTTGTCATGAAACGCGCATGCTCCAGGAGCGATCCCTGAATTATCAGCAAAACTAATAAGACAATCCTATCATATAACTATTTAAAAATATGTAAAACTTAAACCCATGGTCGCATGGATTGAGGAGTAGCGTGATTATATACGATTTGTTTTCGAGGTTTTAAGCCTTCGCTGGCCATCGTTACGGGACGATATGCTTCTCATTCTCGTACCCAGAGCTCCCCGGCTCGTCTGCTCGCAGGGGAGGCTCTGGGGACATCCATTTGAGGGCCGTCGGTGATTGGCTGATTTTGAGCGTTGGAGCATGCGCTGAAAGGTCTTTCTCTCAACGGCTCTGTATTAAATCTCGCGCATGCGTCAGTGGCTGTCACCAGAGCCTCCCCCGCGAGGTTGCGAGCCGGGGAGCTCTGGGTTCGAGAATGTATGCTTCTTTGATTTGAGAGATGCGCAGAACAGCTGCGCAGTCGCGTGGCCCTTTAAGCTGCTTAACTTAACCCAAAATCATGACGTTTCTGAATTCCTTATTCTCAAAAAATTCCAAAGCTCTTGGAGTGTAATTATATCGTGCAAGCATCCAACCTCCTGAATGGACTGATCCCTGGAGAGGACGCGCCTAAACAAGCTGACGCAGCACATCTCGAGAAGCTGTTCATCTTCGCACTCATGTGGAGTGTTGGCGCACTCCTGGAGTTGGCAGACAGGAAAAAGGTACGCCAAAGAAAGCTTCCATTTCCATCCGCTGTTTTCAGGTAGTTTGACACAATATCTTTGATTGAATTATACATTATACGTTATTCGTTATACGTTTTACGTTATACGTTATTCATTATTCGTTATACATTATACGTTATTCGTTATATGTTATTCATTATACGTTATTCGTTATACGTTATACGCTATTCGTTATACGTTATACGTTATACGTTATTCGTTATTCGTTATTCGTTATACGTTATACATTATGCGTTATACGTTATACGTTATTCGTTATACGTTATACATTATGCGTTATACGTTATACATTGATATTTCGTGGCATTATACTACTTCCAATAAACAAAAGCAAATGATTTGGTACCCAGGCACTCAGTCGTCATTTTGTCAGCCAAACAAAATTCAAGTAAAAGAACGCATCCATTTCAATCGGTTTACTTGGGGTAGTAAATGCTATAGTATTTATTTTAATTTGAGACATAGATTATCCAAGTTTACTTTTAGGTTACCCGCGCGCAAATAAAATTCAAAGCTCGAATCACGTCACTAAAATAATATCAAATCTTTGCTACGGGATTCAAGAAAAATTCATCCCTCGATTCGTGAATTCCACGTTGTGACACGTGCGATATCGTTTTTCGCGTGAAATTTACCGTGGAATTCACTAACCATGTGATTAATTCATCTATAAAATCCTGCGGTAGCGTAAGATGACTTTACTAGCGAAATTGAACGGACTGATGGTTATACAATATTTGTTCTTGTTTCAGCTGGAAGAGTTCCTAACTAGTACCTTCAGTGATCTCAAGTGGCCACCCGTGTCCGGTTCTGACACCATGTTTGAGTATCTCGTCAACGAGCAGGGAGAATGGGAGCACTGGGCCAATCGGGTAAGAAGGCTACAACAATAGCAACAACAACAACAGCGACGGCAATATCAGCAATAGAACAACAACGGCAGCAACAACGGCAGCAACACACAAACAATAGAAACAACAACAGCAACAAAAATAGCAACAACAACAACAGCACTTAGCAACATCAACACAAACAACAGCAGCAGTAAGAACGTAACAACAACAGCATCAACAACAGCGAAACAACAACAACAAGAAAAATAGCAACAACAACAACAACAACAACAACAACACGTAGCAACAACAATAACAGCAATAACACACAAACAAGAACAGCAGCAGTGGCAACAACATTAACATAAACAACAGCAGCAGCAACAACGAAACAACAACAGCAGCAGCAACAACGAAACAGCGACAACAACAGCACTTACCAACATCAATAACAGCAATTACACACACAACAACAACAACAGTAATCGTGGCAACAACATTAACATAAACAACAGCATCAGCAACAACGAAACAGCAACTGCAGCAACAACGAAACAACAGCAGCAACAACGAAACAACGACAACAACAGCCCTTAGCAACAACAAGAACAGCAGCTGTGGCAACAGCATCAACACAGACAACAGCAGCAGCAGGATTTTGTCATCATGTTCCCTTGTTTTCTTAGATGATGTATTTTGTTCTCTAGGTTGTTGAGTACGAATACCCAGTTGACTCGATACCCGAGTACTCATCTATTCTGGTACCAAATGTTGACAACGTGCGAACAGATTTCTTGCTTCAGACAATCGCCAAGCAAGATAAGGTAACTAGCTTGCTATTGGCCAGTTTTTCGGGCCTGAACATTATCATTATCGGTTAATTAAGTGTTCTAAAAGTCTGTTTATTTGCAAATAGAAAAAAAAACCCCATTGGTTAAGGGGATTTCAGATGAGTGTCGAAAACTAAACTAAATATACTTAGCCAATCAGAGACGAACTATTCAACAACAAACTAATAAGGAGTGGAAGCCATTCAACAACAAACCAATCAGAAGTGGAAGCCATTCAACAACAAACCAGTCAGAAGTGGAAGCCATTCAACAACAAACCAGTCAGAAGTGGAAGCCATTCAACAACAAACCAATCAGAAGTGGAAGCCATTCAACAACAAACCAATCAGGGGGCGACTTGCGTTTAGAGTCATGGTGTTTGTTCCAATAGGAACGCGTAGAAAACGCCTGATAGATATTGGAGAGTCATTCGAGATCCGGTCTAAATGATGTTGTTTCTCTCCTATGCAGGCTGTGCTGTTGATTGGCGAGCAAGGTACCGCCAAGACCGTCATGACTAAGGGCTACTGTGGCAAATATGACCCCGAACAGCATCTCTTTAAATCCATGAACTTTTCATCCGCTACAACACCCAACATGTTCCAGGTATGTAGGATTATTGTACTCACTGTCTCGATTCTGTTTGTTAAAAGCGGTTGCTTTACTTTGGGAATCATGCAATTTGAGGGTTTCCAAGAATTAGATTCTACGCGCGCAATGCATCATGGGCCTAGAGAACTTAAATGGCTCCCGTATTGTTTATTCCGGATATCACACAAACCTCATCCAATTATTGCTTTTTATCGGCTGAATTGGTAGATCACGTGTGGCGTTACGGCGCTTGCCTCTCATCGCTGTCACTAGGGTTCGAGACCTTGCTTGGGCGTTAGGAATTTTTCCCTTCTGCTTGAGCTGTGCTTCAGTCCTGGGTACTTCTCATGGGTTTAAATGATTCGTCATTCCTCCTGTGTTTCACGTCTTTCGGATGAGACAATAGACCAATATCTCATTCCAGTACACCTAACCAGTTTGTGAAGGACGTTAAAGGGGCTCTCGCACGCTCGCTGGCCACTTCTCTGACAAGAAAAAAGCTCAAATCGCAATCCAGTTCCATCCTCTTGATAACAGGTCAAAACAACCTAGAATTGCATTTGTCTTACACTTGAAAGGTTTTTCTATCAATCTGGAGGATTAATTTGATTACTGCGGGCAAATGTACGTGTGTTTCACGGTTACAATTGTACTTATTTTATGTCCACGGTGGACGAATATTAAGCGTGCGAGAGCCACTTTTAAAAACCGCTAAGGCTGGACAAAGGCTATCCCACAGTGACAGAACTTTGTTTACAACGCACGACGCTTCATTTTTCTAACATATTATTTAACCATGATTGTTATAAACTTTCCCCAGCGTACGGTTGAGAGTTACGTGGACAAGCGAATGGGAACGACGTACGGCCCGCCTGCAGGGAAGAGGATGACGTCATTTGTGGATGACATTAACATGCCAGTCATCAATGAATGGGGAGACCAGGTATGACAATGTTAATCAACCAACACCGCAGACTTTGTGCTATTTTTAGCACCTTATGAGCAGGCGTCCATTAGTAGGAGTGACGATCTTTCACATTAGGACTGTACACCAACACTGTACAATGTGCTATTTTTAGCATCTTATGAGCAGGAGTCCATTACTAGGAGTGACGATCTTTCACATTAGGACTGTACACCAACACTGTACAATGTGCTATTTTTAGCATCTTATGAGTAGGAGTCCATTACTAGGAGTGACGATCTTTCACATTAGGACTGTCCACCACACTGTATAATTTGTGCTATTTTTAGCATCGTATGAGCAGGAGTCCTTTACTAGGAGTGAAGATCTTATACATTAGGACTGTCCACCATACTGTAGAATTTGTGCTATTTTTAGCATCTTATGAGCAGGAGTTCATTACTAGAAGAGAAAATCTTTCACATTAAGACTGTCCACTAACACCGTAGTATTTGTGCTATTTTTAGCATCTTATGAACAGAAGTTCATTACTTACAGACGTTTCGGGCGTTAGCCCTCTTGATTACGTTTTAATATATTTCTTCCTTCCATGTTTCTGTAGATCACAAACGAGATTGTCCGTCAACTAATGGAAATGAAAGGCTTCTACAGCTTGGACAAACCTGGCGAGTTCACTAACATCGTAGATATCCAGTTTCTAGCTGCGATGATTCAACCGGGAGGCGGACGGAATGACATTCCGAGTCGACTGAAGAGACAGTTCACAATCTTTAACTGCACCTTGCCTGCGAATGCCTCCATCGACAAGATCTTTAGGTTAGTATTTGAGTGACTGTCGTCTTTTAAACTTTCCTGCTAGCAGAGGCCTTTTTCGTGGCTGACGAGCAAGAGAAAACTAGACCTCTACTCTGGGTCGAAACTCCCAGAGCTCATCAGTCCACTGTTAACCAACAATTTGCAGATATGTTTGGTGGTGCTTGGTAACGATTACCATAGCAACCGAACTACGAGCTACGATTGATGATGATAGTTAAGATAATGACGATGTTGCTGCTACAGGTGTTGTTTTACTTGTTGTTGCTGATGGTGATGATGATGATGATGACGATGATGTTGTAGTCGAAGTTGTTGTCGATGAAAAAAAAGTTCATGAAGGGGGAAACTTAGAAAACTGAGCTGATAGCAGTGAAGATGAAGATGAAGTCGAGGACGAGGACGATGTTGCTGCTACAGGTGTTGTTTTACTTGTTGCTGATGGTGATGATGATGATGATGATGATGACGATGATGTTGTAGTTGAAGTTGTTGTCGATGAAGAAAAATGTTCCTGAAGGAAGAAACTTACAGCTGATAGCTGATAGCAGTGAAGATTAAGATGAAGATGAAGACGCGGACAAGGACGAGGACGAGGACGATGATGATGATTGTAACAACAACGATCGATTATGATGATGATTATTATGATCTCGATGATGATGATGACGTCGTACGATGATGGCTATGCTAATAATTAATAATATTAATTAATAATATAACTAATATTATCCTGCATACTAACAATTCTCTTCATCGCCGTTAGCACTATCGGTTGTGGCTACTTTCACAAAGAGCGCGGTTTCCCTGATGACGTCATCAAAATGGTGAACCCGCTGGTCGAGAGCACAAGGAAGCTGTGGCAAAAGACGAAGATTAAGATGCTTCCAACCCCCGCCAAGTTCCACTACATCTTTAACTTGAGAGATTTGAGCAGAATCTGGCAGGTAGGCTTGCAGTAATCTAAATTCTGGATGTAGAAAAATTATTTTTTAGCATTCACAAAACCAGGAGCTCATCAACAGGACAGGGGTCGTGCAATAGACCTCCTCGGCTTGGGCGTAATGTTTTCCCATTTCAGATCAAGTGCGATTCATTTGAATAATACTTCTTGTTTGGGATGCTTCCATGTTCATATATCCGGGAATGCCACGTGATCTGAAATGGGAAAACATTACGCCCAAGCCGAGGAGGTCTATTGCTGAAAAGTACTTGAATTTGAAAATTTTGAATTCGGATGAAAATCGATTGCAACAATGAGTTTTTGAAATCTTTTTGGGATGAGCAATGATCAAAATCGGCAGTCTTGCCGATAAAACTTATACCTAAAATATTTATTAGGCTAATATCAAATTATACAAGTGATAATAATAATATGTGATAATAATATTAAGTGATTTGGGGATGATGACATACAAATTGTCACGCGTGTTTACGAATTTATTCAAATAACCTTTAAACACTCACCAGGGAATGCTGATCATTAACTCAGAAGTCTTAAAGTCCCCGAAGATTTTTCTGAACTTGTGGAAGCACGAATGCTACCGAGTGATTGCCGACAGATTCACGAACCAGCCCGACAAGGATTGGTTCGAGAAAACCCTAAATGCCGTACTGGAAGAGGACTTCGGATCGGAGACTGCTGCCCTGATGGATGCGGAGCCGTATTTCGTGGATTTCCTAAGAGACGCACCGGAACCCACTGGTAAGTTTCATATTTGTTTCCAAGAAAAACAGGATTAACCAGCGCAGATTTGTGGTTGATGTTGTGGTGGACTTTCTAAGAAACGCGCTCGAACCTACTGGTGTGGGTTCCTTGAAAAACATGATCACGAGCGCAGATTTTTTGCTCATGTTTTCGTGGAATTTCTAAGAGACGCTTTTGGACCCACTGGTAAGTGTAATATAAGGTTCCGAGAAAAACAGGATCAACGAGCGCAGGGTTCGTACGGGGCCTGGAAACACTGGAAAGAGCTGGAAGTTTAAATCAAGAATTCAAATGCTTACAGTTTTTGCTCGTTACAAAAATTGGGTCGATAGATGGTGTTAGCCTGGCTGATGTTCAAGAATGCCGTACTGTATTTACAATTGCAAACTACATCTTTTGTTCAACCTCTTCGACTTGCTTGATATCTATCTAGCATTCTAACTAATCTTTCCTCCCGCAACTCTTTCTCTCTCTCTCTCTCTCTCCCTCTCTCTCGTGCTTCATCTTAACGCGGTCTCCCTGTGTGCTCCATCCTCTTCTTACTCGGTTGGTCTTCCTGTGGTACCTTTATAAGGTTTCCAAGATCTCGTCAATCAAGCATTCAAGGAAGCGCCGCCCTCTGCTCTTCGGAAAAAGAAGGGCGGTGGTGGACCACGTGGTCCAGGTAACCCACCACGCATGCGCATGAGTCTGCACCTGTGATGCTCGTGAATATGCTTACACTTTAACTAACGCTTTAAATGCACCTCATCCCTCTTGATGAGATCTGAGGTCCTTTCTTTTAATAATTGCATGTAACTATACCCTTGCAAGCAAACACCTCTTACAAGGAACTATGCTTCTTTGCACTATCCTAAATCTTCATTCGAGACACCACCAAACATAAACAACGTGAGTTCAAGTATATGGAGGTCGGTTCATCAGGGTTTACCGGTTTGTAGATATTATTTTTGTTTTTCTATAGTTGCCTATTTCTTTGTTACATCTTTATGGAAACCAGGTTTGCGTATTCGATCTTGCTTAACTTGAAATTTCGCCCACCTGACGTGCACCTAAACTTTAGGGACTAAAACTGATGGCTTAAAAAAAAGGTTGTACTCTGTCGCCACCCGGCGACTTGACAAAAAGTTAACACGGCTATTTAGAGCGGTTTTCACATGACTGTCGTGAAAACAATTGCAATTGAGCAATCACTAGCCAATCAGAATCGAGAGAAATCACGACTTGCTCCTAAATGGCTTTTTTCTTAGCCAATTGCAAGCCGAACCAATTACTAAGTAATTACACAATTGTATTTACTACAGAATTTGATTGGCTGAGAAAAACGAGTAGCCAATGAGAACGCAAAGCAATCGCAATTACATAACAAGTCTAGACAGTCATGTGAAATCCGCTATGCTGCAACAAGTAGCTCTTTATAGAGAAGTCATACGTTGCATGGACAATGAGGAAAGGGGTATAAAAACGCCTAGAAAGTAGCACTAAAATAATGATCATCATTTAGGTTTGCATGTCAGGTCATTTTTTCAGCTCGAATTTGTCCGTCATTTCATAAGCATGAGCACTAAAAGCCGTTGTGACTGCGTGGGAGAACGTGCTTGTAAGAAGAATTGAGATTTAATCAAACAAATTGAGTGATGTTTCTCTTGAAAACATTTAAGAATCGCGATACAAAACAATTTTGAGACGCCAATACGAAGATCATTTGTAGAATGGACAGATTTTGCTCATCTGTTCCAAGCACCACTTTCGCAGTTATTCACAAGAAAGAGAAAATATTTAGGAAATTTAGGCGATATCGTTATCTAACATGCATGTCTACAAGGTTCTGTTTAACGAGGAACAACGTATTGCATTAATGCCCAGCGTATGACTTACTGACTTATTCATTCGCCTTATACAGGTGACGAGCCAGAAGATGCTGAATTTGACGCTCCCAAAGTTTACGAACCTATTGAAAGCTTTGAGAGCTTGAATGAGAGACTTGACGGCTTCGTGGATATGTATAACGAGACTATTCGTGGCGGAAGGATGGACTTGGTGTTCTTCAAGGTAACCCCTTTATTCCAAAAAGGAGTAGCAATTCTCCTTAGTATAAGCGAATAAATCTGTTGTCGAACGCAGTTAAAAATGAAACGTTGCGGTATCTATTAATGGGGTCTTTTTGAAACCGATCCGGAGTGTTTTATCGGGTGATATAAACACGAGGCGCAGTCGAATTAGTCAATACGAAATATATTTTACTAGTAGGAAGGACTAGGCGTTATACATGCACGCTTTCACGAAGTGAACTAATAAACTAGTCATCTAATTCGACAAGAACAATAAAGTAAAGAATGCATTTGATAAACTTTCTCAAACAGAAGAGAAATTGTAGTCGTGAAAGAATGTCGATAACCACAGAGCATCGCTAGTGTGACGTAGGATTCACCTATTGGTCACAAACCTTATGAAAACTCATGAATTTGAAACTTCTGAAACAAGCAGAAATTTGTGTTTCAATGGTATCCATGCCCCTCCCCCCATAGGATGCGATGGTCCACTTGGTGAAGATCTCCCGTATTATCCGTACCCCCGAGGTAACGCTCTTCTGGTCGGTGTTGGTGGCTCTGGAAAGCAGAGTTTGACGAGATTGGCTTCGTTTATCGCGGGCTATAAGATCTTCCAAATCACCCTTACCAGGTCAGTCTAAAGAGAATTTACTTCCGGGACGAATATACTTCCTGTACGAATATACTTCCTGTACGAATATACTTCCTGTACGAATATACTTCCTGTACGAATATACTTCCGGTACGAATATACTTCCTGTACGAATATACTTCCGGTACGAATATACTTCCGGTACGAATATACTTCCGGTACAAATATAGCCGGTCAAATATAGCCAACAGATCGTATAACGTTAGTAACTTGATGGATATTTTTGAAGATTTTTCCAAATCACTTATCATTTACACGCGGAATTATCTCGCGCACGCGCGTGGACATCTTCATCTTTGTCCTATATTGCTGTGCTGTTATTCACGAGTTTGTGATATGGTCTCTTTGATCCAACAGATCGTATAACGTTAGTAACTTGATGGACGATCTGAAGGTCTTGTACAAACCGCCGGCCATGAAGGGAAAGGTATCACCTTTATCTTCACGGATAACGAGATTAAAGACGAGGCATTCCTGGAGTACATGAACAACGTCTTAGCGTCAGGGGAGGTGAGAAGGGGGAAGAAAAGGGGGTTGAATCCCCACTCTGGGAGGAGCATCTAAATTTTTGAACTTAATAGTCAAAATTGGCAAAGTCCAAGTTGATATCTCGAATTCTAATTGCGGGGCGCGAGGACGAATTGACAGTTTTCAAGATGTTGCGCACGCAACATAAATGGGATGAGAACAATGCTTGTCTGTTTTGAATAACAAAAGCCGTCTTCGCCAGAACGAGTCGGAATGGCTCAAGGGTATTGTTCTCACAACTTCGTGAAACGGTCAATTGAGAGACATGTGAGCTAATGTGCGTTTTGCCCCAATGATTGCACGAAATTTCAAAAGCTGCGACCACCCCCAAAAATGTTATGGAAACAGGTCAAGACTTTCGAATACTTATGTCTGGTTTATTTATCAGCATCGTATCTTTTCTAGGTCTCTAATTTGTTCGCTCGTGATGAAATTGACGAGATGACGAATGACCTCATCTCTGTAATGAAGGCCGAATACCCCAGAAGACCTCCCACCAACGAGAACTTGTACGATTACTTCATCACGAGGGTCAAGAACAACCTTCACGTCGTTTTGTGCTTCTCACCCGTAAGTCAAGTGGTGTACCCCACGGTTGAAATTGGGTCTTGAAAATATTTCATGGTGTGTCAAAGGTGTTCTCTAGCGGTTGCTGTTTGGGCCTTGTAAATTGTGCTTGCCCGTGATTCAAAAGGTGTTTCCCACGGTAGAGGTTGGGCCTTGGAAATGATACTTACCCGTAACTCAAGTGGTGTTCCCCACGGTTAACATTGGTCCTTGGAAATTGTTTCAAATCTGTTCGCTAAGGGTTAACGTTTGGACCATGAAAATGTTGTTCACCCGTTATTCAAGTGGTGTTCCCCACGGTTGAAATGTTTCGAAGTGTGTGAAAGGTGTAATAATCAGAAGCTGTGTTTTGTTTTCGCCTCGTTTAGGTTGGAGAAAAGTTCAGGAATCGTTCACTGAAGTTCCCTGGCTTGATCAGTGGTTGCACGATGGACTGGTTTAGCCGCTGGCCAAAGGATGCTTTGATCGCTGTCGCTTCCTATTTCCTTTCCTCGTTCGATGTCAAATGCAAACCCGACGTCAAACAAGCTATGGTCAACACCATGGGAATCTTCCAGGTGAGTTTTATGTGTTTGTTATGTTGTTTGTTATGTTGTTATGTGTTTGTTGCTTTCTTGGAATTACATTTGCTAACCGGATAAAGACGTTAAATCGTAGGTCCCGTCTCTGCATGCATTACACTTGGAAACTATCCTCGGTGCAGGTCTCACAACTTACTAACCCAACTCACCTAACTCCACCCACCTCGTGACAAGTATTTAATTTACCTTAATGGTATTACTTCCCTGTAAACACATCGAAAATCATCACTTGTGGCATGGCCGCTTTAGTGCATCAATGTTAATTCACCTAACTCCACCTCGTGACAAATTTGATTTACCTTAAGTTACCGTTGCCACTCCACCTCCCTCTGACCTCCCTGTAAACACATCGAAAGTTATCAGGTATGCCGTTGCCACTCCATCTCCCTCTGACCTCCCTGTAAACACATCGAAAGTCATGACTTGCGGCACGGCCGTTTTAGTACATCAATGTTAATTCACCTAACTCCACCTCGTGACAAGTATTTGATTTACCTTAAGTTACCGTTGCCACTCCACCTCCCTCTGACCTCCCTGTAAACACATCGAAAGTTATCAGGTATGCCGTTGCCACTCCATCTCCCTCTGACCTCCCTGTAAACACATCGAAAGTTATCAGGTATGCCGTTGCCACTCCATCTCCCTCTGACCTCCCTGTAAACACATCGAAAGTCATGACTTGCGGCACGGCCGTTTTAGTACATCAATGTTAATTCACCTAACTCTACTATTTATTGTTTTCTCCAGGACACAGTAGCAGAGCAGTGTCTACAGTATTTCGAGCGATTCCGTCGACAAACCCACGTGACCCCTAAATCCTACTTATCCTTCATTTCTGGCTACAAGACTATCTACTCCCAGCAACATTCTGCTATCGATCTCTTGGCAAAAAGGTGAGGCGTGATAGGCCCTATCACAGTTTCCGCCGCCATTTTTTTCAGTAAAATATTGATGGGGCGGGGGTGCTCGTAAGGAACTTTCGATTTTACCCCTAAAAGGTACCAAACATGGCGTCGCTTAGTTGATTTTGAGCCATAAAAGGTACCAACAAGACATATTTCTCTCGTAATATTCTCTCGTATTTTTTTACGAGGGAAATACGTCTGAAATTCAGGCTATCAACAAGTGTGATTTGCTTGATTTGCTAGAACGGTCCTCTAACAGGTTAAGAAGTTTTCGATGTTTACCCCTAAGGTACCAGAGGCCTGATTTTAAACCCTAAAAGGTACGACGAGCACCCCCTTCCAAAAAATATGGGAGTCCCCCTGGGGGACAGGCTCCCTTTAATATTCGTATGTAAGCGTATTCCGTTCTAAGGCCCTGTCTATTATTAATCTTAGGATGAACACGGGTCTTGCCAAGCTTGTTGAAGCTTCCGAATCGGTCGCCAAGTTATCAGAGGAGCTGGTTGTTAAAGAGAAGGAGCTGGCGGTCGCGTCCAAGAAGGCGGATGTCGTGTTACAAGAAGTGACAGTTAGTGCGCAGGCTGCTGAGAAAGTCAAGAGTCAGGTTCAGAAGGTGAAGGACAAGGCGCAAGCTATCGTGGACGAGATCGCGGTAAGAATGCGGTTTGTGGACGAGATCGCGGACGCGGTTTTTTAAGGGGCTGTGTCACGATTTTGGGGTTAATTTAGGTCGCTTAAATGTAGCCAAATTCACAAGAAAAAAGCAAAATAATCATCTAGGTTTGCTAAATAACCTTTCAACTGCTAGATAAGTAATTCTTTGGAGTATTTTCGTATGTTATCGAGCGGATGGAATTGGATTGCGAATTGCCATTTTTGATTTCTAACCAGGCTGAACAGTTTTCAAACCTTGAAATTTGATAGCGAAAGCTATGAAATCTTACGTAAGAATGCCTATATAATGCAGATTTAAGTACCCTTTTCTTTGTAAGACTTATACCCATTTCACACCGGTGCTTAAACTTGTTTTAAGGTAGTTTAATTAAGCTGATTTAAATTCTAATTATATAGCCAGCTCGAAATCCCATTGTGCCGGCAGATCGATTTTTCTTGAATCGTCCAATTATTTTTTTAATTGGATCGCGCGCGTTCTAATTGGACAGTTCGCGCTAAAATTGGACAGTTTGGTTTGAACATGGATGTTATATAATTAATAAATAACAGGACTCCATGCTTGTCCAATTAAGAAAAAATATGGATGATTCCTCGGAACTCCAAATTGGACTCGGCCTGCGGCCTCGTCCAATTTTGGAGTTCCTCTGAATCATCCAATTTTTTCTTAATTGGACAGCATGGAGTCCTATTATATATACTTATCTCCCAAGAGGAGAATGTTACTAGGAGAAAACTGAATAGACTGCACTTTACATGTCACTATGACGTGATCATCTAGCTAGTAAGAGTTTATCGCAGTAAGAAACTTTCCGTGTTGTGAGGCGAAGAAAAACATTGTTTAACTAAACATGGTTTTGGTGGGAATGGGGTATTAGTTGAAGCACGTTGCAGAGACAAATTGCAAGCGTGTGACATCCCCTTTGCAACTTGCAAAGTTTTTATTGACAAATTGCAAGCGTGTGACATCCCCTTTGCAACTTGCAAAGTTTTTATTGGCCATCGTAGCGTTGCGAGCTTGAAAAATAAACATTGTCTCATGTAACATGGCATTGCGTTTCACTAAGTTTAGCTATTCGATATTATAATGGACTTCAATATAAATCCATTTGATTGATTTTTTTTCTTCCCAACTCAGGGAGACAAAACTGTTGAAGCACGTTGCAGAGACAAATTGCAAGCGTGTGACATCCCCTTTGCAACTTGCAAAGTTTTTATTGGCCATCGTAGCGTTGCGAGCTTGAAAAATAAATATTGTCTCATGTAACATGGCATTGCGTTTCACTAAGTTTAGCTATTCGATATTATAATGGACTTCAATATAAATCCATTTGATTGATTTTTTTTCTTCCCAACTCAGGGAGACAAAACTGTTGAAGCACGTTGCAGAGACAAATTGCAAGCGTGTGACATCCCCTTTGCAACTTGCAAAGATTTTATTGGCCATCGTAGCGTTGCGAGCTTGAAAAATAAACAGTCTCGTGTAACATGGCATTGCGTTTCACTAAGTTTAGCTATTCGATATTATAAAGGACTTCAATATAAATCCATTTGATTGATTTTTTCTTCCCAACTCAGGGAGACAAAGCTGTTGCTGAGGAGAAGTTGGAAGCCGCCAAACCCGCGCTGGAAGAGGCAGAAGCCGCCCTGCAGACCATCAAGCCGGCGCATATCGCTACCGTACGAAAGCTGGCCAAACCACCCCATCTCATCATGAGGATCATGGACTGCGTACTTCTGCTCTTCAATAAGAGGGTATTGAACATGTTTTTATTACCACAACTGTTAAAGAGCCTGTGTCAGCCGCCATTTTGACAGCATAGCAACATACCAAGTCGGAGAAAGCATCCATTTCCATCGGCTGATTTAGAGAATATAGAGCAATGTGCTCGATTGAATTTGGTATATCAAATCTGAAACTTTATTTTGAGATGTTTATTAAGAGATTTCTACACGTAATTTGTCTTCTAATATCGAACGAAAACAATAACAAAGGAGTGGGGGACATTCCCCCAAATTGTGCATTTTTTCCAGTGTGTATGGTCCGCGGGACTTGTTCCCATGTCCAAAGATAATCATAACGCCGATCGACTCGCTAAAATGTTCATTAGAGCCCGGATAATACGCCACAATGCTCGCCAAAGTTATTAGAATGTTGATTTTAATGCTTGCACTTTTTTTTATTTATACTTGCCTTGAGCTCGCGTCTAGCGTGAAGCCCTCGCGTCTAGCGTGAAGCCCTCGCATCTAACGTGAAGCCCTCGCGTCTAGCGTGAAGCCCTAGCGTCTAGCGCTTGCGTTCGTGTGTACACCAGCTCTAACTAATTCAGCAATCTGATTGGGTGGTTTGCCGTGTTTTAATAAGAGTGCAGAGAACCCTGATTTACGACGCTTTTTTGCAGATTGACCCAGTGCAAGCCGATCCCGAGAGGCCTTGTGTGAAGCCGTCTTGGGGCGAATCATTAAGGATGATGTCGCAAGGAGGTTTCTTAACCTCGCTCATGAACTTCCCTAAGGTAAGTCTGTTTTCTGTTCCGGGATCCACGAACGGGAAACAAAGGGATGTAACTTGCTATTCAGATTCACTATTTTTTAGTGTCTAATCGGAAGAGAATTTCCCATAGTAGAAGAATGGGAAGTGTTCGGATTTCCCATGGCTATCCATGTGAATTCCGAACACTTCCAATGCGTGTGCTAACTAGGCTAACTAGAAAACTGGATAGTTCACTTGGTCTCCCTGCTCGCACTTTTTTTTTCCACCAAAATACAAACTTACTCTATACCTATACTATGTGTAAAACGCCAAATAACAATAGCTTCATGAGTAAATAAAGTTGATTTGATTGATTTGATTTGATTTGTGCCTTGGGAAATTCAGCTTTTCCCATAGATGTTCTGCAGAAATTCCCTGTGATTTCTACCATATCTTCGGTGTGTTTTGCAGGACTCCATTAATGAGGAGACGGTGGAGCTGCTGGCGCCCTATCTAGAGATGGAAGACTACACCATGGAGAACGCGAAGAAGGTCTGTGGTGATGTGGCGGGGCTGGCCTCCTGGACACGAGCTATGTCGACATTCTTCGGTATTAACAAGGAAGTGCTCCCGCTAAAGGTAGGAAAAGCATACTGACATACTTAAAGGGGCTAGAGCAGATTTCGTATGACTGTGAAAAGTGCCGCGGTACGGCGCGGCACTGTCGCGGAGGCGGTACTGAACCTGGCCTGCTGTAAATGGAAAGAAATCGCCAATAAAATCGCGTAGTCTCGGTACGGTCACGGTCGCGGCGCGGAACAACTTTGTCACGGTTAGGGTGTTTTCATGTAGCTTAAATACAGTCAAATTTATAAGACATGAGCAAAATAATCGTCTAGGTTTGTTAAACAACCTTTCAACTGCAAGATAAGCACGAATTTGGAGTATTTTTTCGTATTATCGAACGGATGGAATTGGATTGCGAAATGGTATTTTTGATTTCTTACCAGGCTGAACTGTTTTCAAACTTGGAAATATGATAGCGATAGGTATAAAATATTACGCAAAAATGCCTATATATTGCAAATGTCAGTTCCCTTTTCATTCTAGGGCTAAGCTGGAGTATAATAAAGGATACTGTGCTGTTTCTGCAGAACACTGGCTTAGTTTTATAGAATTTTCTTATAACAACCGTGACAAAGCACCTTTAAGTAAATGGCGACAAAATATTCATAATTCCTACTATGGCGATATTCAAGTGTCGACGATTAAGCTACGGCTAAACTAGGACACATGTTGTTGATGTTGTTGTTGTTGATGTTTGTCTGTCCGTTGCAGGCCAACTTAGTCATACAAGAAGCGCGTCTCACAAAAGCCACCACCGAACTCAACGACGCTCAAGCGCAATTGGACGATAAGCAGAAAGAGCTAGACGCCGTACAGGCCAAGTACGACCAAGCCATGAGGGACAAGCAGACGCTTGTTGATGACGCAGAGGCGTGCAGACGCAAGATGGGTAACGCTACTGCTTTGATTGACGGCTTGGGTGGTGAGAAAGTCCGCTGGACAGAACAGAGCAAGAAGTTCGAACAGCAGATTCAGAGGTTTGTTGAGATTTGTTTTTTTAATGTTTTGTGATTAAAGGGACACTCGCACGCTTAATTGTTGTACAACCTGTCAAAAATAAGTCTAATTCTAATCACCGAAAATACATTTAAGTTTTCCGGGATAAACCAAAATAACAGTGCAGGTTTGTTAAATGACCTTTTAACTGTTAAATCAATACAAATCTATAGTGTTTTTATTTATTATCAAGAGGATGGAATTGGATTGCGATTTGAATTATTTGCTTGTCAGGCAAGCGTGCGGGTGCCCCTTTAAAGAGCATGGTTCTGACGCTCCTTTGTTAGTTTTGTTTGGCATTCGATATTAGAAAACAATGGTGTGTAGTATCGCGATTCACCCTGCCACTCTGTGTTGTTGTGAGACGTCAATATGTTGTGGTATTGACGGCTGAAAAAGAGCTAGCGAAATTCAAGAAAACTCGCTTTTGTTGTTGTATAAAACAAATAGATCTCGTTTTTTGTGCGTATGTACTGTAATAAATACACAGAAGACGTCACAGAATGTCATGAACAACAGTCACGCAACTCGACTGCGTCTCGTTGCGTACTTTTGTGTTCATGACATTCTGTGACGTCATCTGTGTATCTATTACAGTACACACGCACGCAAAATGAGATCTATTTGTTAAGTACAATATAGGATTCCATGTTGTTTATGCAGACCGCCGGCCTAGTTTTATAGAAAACAACCGTGACGTAGCCCCTTTCAAATGTAACAATTTAAAAAATATTTTGATGGTTTGCCGCTCAAGTCCTCGTTCATCATTTTTACTCATTCATGCGCGCGCAGCGCAAATGAAGGAGTATTGGTATGATGTGGGACTTCTGCGTTAGCACGATTCTGCGTTAGCACAATTTCGATTCGATTAGCGCCATTCGATTATCGCCAATAATCCTTCCACTTTCTTTCAACCTTTCCACTTATCGTCTCTCCAGTTTGACTACTTACAACAGTTGCGATTTCGCAGTGGTAACCCATCCACTTTCTAACCTCGCCCGATCGGGCTTAACTTTGGCCTATCAGCGTTCAAGTGCTACACACGGCTTGCCATCTTGCCTTGCCATGCTAACTTCCGGTACAAAAATATTTTTATAGTCGACCATGCCAGCAGATCTCGCAAACGTCACTTCCGATCCTTTGCTCGGAGAGTTAGCGACGCCATTCTTGTCAAGATGGAAAACATTCACGATTTGTCGATCGGTTTACAGAAATTGTTGTTTAAATTCGGAGATTATCGGTAAGTAACAGTCATATGCCTTTGTCAGATCAGATTGTCGTGATTGCATATTTGTAGATGTTTTTGAAGCGTATTTTGACAACAATTTCACGAACAATTTGCCGACTGCAGAGGGACTAATATTCTTTGGTGGATTTCTTCAAAGCTACTTGGCCCTAGAGAGGGGAATTCTCCAAATACATAGGTTTTTTTAGCTTAGCTGATATTAATCTTACACAGTTTACAAGTAGTTGAAAAATGTTATTGTTTCAATATTCAATTTCCCCTAAACAAGCTAAGTTCAAGAGGATGAAGACGACTTTTTGGGCTTTGGGTTAACTTCCATTACAATTGTAAACAGATGAAAATATGTAATTAACTTAATATATTCATTTCCTATAAACAGTGTATTAATCAAAAATAAACTTGACTGATTGAGTGATATTTTTTGTGTGCTCACTTTTGGATTCTTTTCTTTTCTTTTTGTGGACTCGGCACAAGAATATAATTCCAGTGATGTTACTAGAAAATTTTTTAATAGCCAGCCAAAAAACTGATTACAATTGCACACACATTATTCGGGAATAATTTACAAGAAAATCTGATGGATAAATCCAACAATATTACTGGTAGGGATCTGTTTTAATCTGAGAGATGAAAAATTAATTAAAAGCTATTTCTGAAATTAAAAATAATTGTTTATATATTTTTTCTATATTCTTACATTTTGTTGCATCCCTATTTTGATGGTCTAAATTTCTGGCAAATATACTGTTGTTTTATAACACACCAAGTGAATATTTATCTCACATTCAGTCTACACCTCATAAGCTGCATGCATACCAGACAATAATACATGGCCATATGGAGATACAAATTTTATCATTGAGTGTTAAAATTTATAAATTTTGAACACAATAAGATTTGTATCACCCTTAGTAAAGCCTAAAACTCAAGCATGGAGCACAGGCAAGTGTGAACAAGATGAAGATGCAAGAAATCCTTTGCCTTGGATATTGCTCTTCTGGCGATTTCTAGTGGTTGTTTATAGCACCATGCAGAGGAGGCGCATTGTCTGTTGCTGCGAGCACTTCACTTTCTATTAGAAACTTCTAGTTAGTCATGTAGAGACGTCTCAACGATTAGCAGCTCTGCAAAAGTTCGCATATTGGGAAGCATTTCTTCTGTATTCATGCACTCCTAGGCAGCTTCAAATTTGCACAGTGGAGTATTTAGGTGATTCCCGTGAATCTGTGGTGGAGAGAAACTATCTTCTGTTTTTCGTTAAGACATTCGTGAAAGAAATGGACGACAAAGTGGAGGTGGTTATTTGATCTTGGACTTTCCCGGGGGTCGGGCTCTTTGGTCATTAGTCTGGTAACTATCTCGTAGGTTCATTGCCATAAGTCACATGACTGACAAATTTTATGAAATCATGCAGCCCGGGGTAGGAATATTAACCAAGATTTGACACTGTATTTTGCCCCCCCATGCTTTACTATTAAGAAAAAAATTCAGTGAAAATTCAGTAGGCCAGATCCAGTTTGGTGTTCCTGAGAAATTTTGAATTCATTTTTTTCATTGAACAAGTATGGAGCCCTGTTATTCATTAATAATATAGCATTCATACATAGACTTAAACTATCCAATTTCAAAATAATTGGACACTTCAAGAAAAATCAATCTGCCAGCACTATTGGATTTTGTGCCTGTATATATGCTTGTCATCTCCATGCTAGGGGTTTAACCAACTGGAGATCTCTTTCAAAGGCAATATGACAACATTTGAACAAAAATCAGAGACATTTTCTTGAATTGCCCATATCTTCCATGTGGCTATTGATGAGAACTTACCACATGCCTGTATCCAGTATTTTCCCAGTGGGGGCTCCCCTATTCTTGGGACGGGGGTGCTCATTGGGAAATTTCGATTTTACCCCTAAAAGGTACCAAACATGGTGTTGCTTAGTTGATTTTGACCCCTAAAAGGTACCAACAAGACATATTTTCCTGATGTAAATTCATGTCCAAGTACACCAATATAGATTCACCCAACAAACCACCTATACCAGTCTATCACTATCTATCATCCAGGGTTAGGTTAGGGTCAGGTTTAGGGTAGGGTTAAGTTAGGGTTATCCCTAAAAGCTACCAGAGGCCTGATTTTTAACCCTAAAAGGTATGACATGCACCCCGCCCCAAGATCGGGCAGTCTCCTCCCAAAGTATTTTCAATATCTGAAAAATTATCCATTCACTAATTCCAAATTCATGAATGAGTTGGCTCATAGAGCCCTTTGATTATAGATAAGTTCTTGTCGTGTTTATTGCTCAGGTTGGTTGGCGACGTCCTGCTAGCCACGGGTTTCCTGTCGTATTCCGGCCCCTTCAACCAGGAGTTCCGTAACTTGCTGCAAGATATTTGGAAAAAGGAGATGAGGAAGGCCAAGATTCCGTTCTCAGAGGTATTGTCTTATTACTCACACTAGAAAATAACCCATCAATAACCCCTGTGACGAACACGATTCACGTCCTCAACTTTTCTCATAGAAATGGAAAGCTTTCTTTAGAATTTTAGCCAAGTAAAATATTTGTTGTGGGCTCCCTGTGCACGCGCCAAAATTGGCGAGAAAAGGGTATATCCAAGCAAAATCAGGCAAAAAGAAAACAAATGGTATTCTTTAGGTGGTTATTTCGCTAGATAACTGCAAGAATTTTTACGGCATAAAAACTTTCGGAAATTTCTGTGACCAAGCTTAAGGTTCCTTTGCAGGATTTCCAATGATCATCCTTACACCATTTCTATTCAAAATCACTATGTCTGATTTTCTGATGGCCCTAGAACGCGAGAAAACTTTGGTTGCATTTTAGCCACAGGGTACCCGTGTTCTTAATCTCACACAGCTGTCTATGTTTTATTCACAGGATATCAACCTGACAAACATGTTGACAGACCCAGCAACTATCGGCGAATGGAATCTCCAGGGTTTACCTAACGACGAGTTATCAATCCAGAACGGCATCATCGTCACCAAGGCCGCCAGATATCCCTTGCTCATTGATCCACAGGTATCCCATGTCTTTTCCACAGCTATCCCACGAATCTCCACAGATATCCCATGAATTTTTCGCGGGTATCCCACCAATTTTCCCACAGGTATCCCACAATTTTTCCACAGTTATCCCATGAATTTCCCACAGGTATTGCACGAGTTTTCAAACGTTACCCCATGAATGTTTCACAGGTATACCACGAGTTTCCTACTGTTTTTCCCTTACCAGCAGTCCCCAAAATCATTATATTTTCTCTCTGGTCACATTTGCAAATACATTGGCCACAATTTCAGGCTCTCGGATTCCAATAATGGTTCCTCTTTGCACAATAAGATTCTTGTTTCTCCTAATACCAAATTGCTGCTACTAAAAGTAATTGACAATATATACATAAAGTAACTAGTAATGTAACTAGTAAAGTGACTTATTATATCTAAATTGTAACTTGTAAAGGAACACGTCTTTTTAGACCTAACCTGTTAAGCCTACCCAATTTTTGCACCACCATTACAAGATTTAACAGCAGCATACTCTATAATAAATAATCTAAATTTTAGAAAAATAATAAGATAGAGTTAAAACTCCGGCCGGGTGATGCGTGACACTTGTAAATTCCTGGTTTCCCCGTGGCCGAACATTTTAACTCTGCATCGCACTCTATTGACAATCTTAGGGTATGCGGCCTCCGTTTAAGCCACGGGGACAACTACCATCGCAAACACCAGGAGATGGAACTTATCTTTAACTTGGGAAGTCTTAGCCCACGTGGACTCAACATCAATTTCCACTATCTCTGACGGTTCGAACTCATCTAGAGAGCGCGCGCTTTTTGTTTTAGCGCGCGCTTTTCCGTTAGGATTTTAGCATGGCGAATACCGCCTTTTTACACACTGATGAAGGGCCATGCCCGAAACGTTTGTATTAAATTATACTGACACTTTTTCAATTTATTGATTCGATTTTATACCAATCTATATTTTAGGCTATTTGATACTTGCAATGATTTCTTTCATGAGTATAGAGTGGCCTAACTACAGAACAATAGTAATTTAATCAGATATATAGAGGATATTACACGGTGGCGCGAAGATATGGATTTTATTTTCGAGTGGCAAGAACAATATTTTACGAACGAGCGCAGCGAGTGAGTAAAATATTGTTTTTGACACGAGAAAATTAAATCCATATCTTCAAGCCACCGTGTAATGTTCTTTTCATTATATGGATAAGAATTGACATAGCGGCAAAACATAACAAATTGAACAACTCACTTGGTAAAGTCGAAAGTGTTTAGCTGTGAAATGCTCCCTCAATCTTTCTGGTTCCCAGTGTCGTTAAGAACTATCCATTTTGTGTTGCTGTAGCATTCTCTACCATAGTTGAAATAAGGTTTTTCTCGTTAGAACTAGAACAAAACTTAGTTTTGTGGCTTAAAACTCGAGTGACCGAGCGAGATTTCACTGCAGACGAAAGTGAGGAAAACAACACTGCAAACGTGCACATCCGGGACATGCGGTACATAACTTTTTCATATTTTCACTAGTGAAGATATGGAAAATACGAGTGTTTTAGTTTCCGGTAAAACACTGGCATCCATATAATAAATCAAATTACTGTAAACGAGTAAGTTGAGTACATAATACCTAATAAATACTTAGGGAATTTCTGCAGAAACCCATCCATGGGAATCCTGAATTTCCCATGGTAACATAATGAAAAGTGTTCGGATTTCCCATGGCTATCCTTGTGAATTCCGAACACTTCCAATACGTTTACCTTGGGAAATTCAGCTTTCCCCATGGATGGGTTTCTGCAGAAATTCTCTGTGAGTGCAGAATAGCAGATAATAATTACGATCGGTAATTTTACTAAGGTAAAGTTAAATATGTCTAATGATATAGCGTTTGAAAATTCAAGCACTAACTCGTTCATACTATACTACGTGTTCGCTAGTAAACTAACAATGCGCCGTAATATAGCACAAGCTGAAAGTTTCAGGACTAATCTCATACATGACTAATCTCATACGAACATTGAAATACCATAAGGTCTTGCACAAACGCCGACCTATATTGAAACAACTGTGTGATATAGTGTTTTCAAAAAAGTTAGTCACGTGGAAAGAGAAAAGGTACCAAGCTAGCGGCGCACGGAATTATGGTTCCGTCACATACACGCGTGGAACCTTAGATTCAACATGGTTTTAATTGTCTGGAATATGGAACTGCTGCGTCATTCTCTGTGCCTAGCTTTAAGAATGCGTTATTTTGAGCAAAAATAAATTTCACAAGGCTTCTCAAATTATAATGCCAACAATACTTCGTCAAAACTTTGTGACTTTTCTCTTTCTGCGTGGCTAACTTTAAGCACACTATATTTTGCACGTATGTCAAGGTTATCACCCCGCATGCCATGTTGCACGCATGTTTATATTGTTATATCTGCACGCATGCGCGGAATATGTATTTCCTGTGCACTATTTACACGCATGCGCAATGTGACTCACCAAGTATTTGTTTTATTTGCACGCATGCTCAATATGACTCACCAAATATGTGTTTTATGTGTACTAGGGTCAAGGCAAATCCTGGATTATCGCCAAGGAACGCCATTTACTGGTCAATCTGTTATTTTTATTATCTTTTTTCCATGCACTGTTGTTGTTATTATTGTCTCACTGCATTGCACTGCACATCATTGCATTTCACAACACGAGTGGCACATGTAGTATTCAATAGACCTTTTCCGCTTAACCGGGGGTCCTGTGGTTTATTTCCCGAACTGGCACTCATGCGAAACAATTTCCGCCCGAGCGGGAGTGGGGGTCCTGTGGTTTATTTCCCGAACTGGCACTCATGCGAAATAATTTCCGCCCGAGCGGGAGTGGGGGTCCTGTGGTTTATTTCCCTAACTGGCACTCAAGCGAACGAAATCTTTTCTTTTTTCCCTTAACCCACGAGCAAGCTCATTAATATTCATGTGACCAAAGAAAGAAATTCTTTCGCATGAGTGCCAGTTAGAGAAACAAAGCACAGGACCCCCACTCAAGGGGAAAATGTCTATTATCCTAGCACTTGTTTAGATATATTTGCATGTTATTGTTTTCTGTCACGCTGGGACCAACCACCCCCCTAAATGAGTCATCAAAACGTGGGCAAAAATCAATTCTCGACATAACTTTCTACCCTTTGTGTCTATTTTTACCAAACTTCGTACATTGGATAAGATTATGAAGACACACATTTTTCACCTATTCAGTGGTCACCATGGTGTTTGTGACGTCACTGGGGATGACGTAATTATTGGATTATTTTTTATTATGTCGAATCTGCTTGCTTTTTGTAGCGGCAATGATAGATTATAAAAAGAGAAGCTGAAAATCGAAAACCGTTTGCGTTTTGGGTTTATATTAGCTGAGTTATGATTTTTTAATGATTCGTATAAGGTTGGATCTACCTTAACAATTGAAAAAATTACAAAATAATTAATTTTTGTAGGGTAACGTCATTACACAGTCAAATATCTTAGTATATAAGTTATACTAGTTGACTACAAAAGAATTGCAATCATTTCCATTCTCGATCATCTATTTTCCGTGTTTAAAATCCAAAAATGTAAACTCATGACGTCATAGATTATGACGTCACAATCTAACAACGCTTTATATCTTCGCTCTAAGGACGAAATTCAAAATTTTAAAATCATACGATTTTAGATACCATTTTGCTTGACACTTAACAACAAAAATCGGTTCAATTGACGAAATACTCGAAAAAAATTACCAGTAAGTTTGTTTTACCATACATTTGTTACTGTAACAAAATATTTAGGGGAGGGGAGGGGGTCAATCTTTGAAAAACTAGAACTCAGCTGTTTTTTGTGCTATCAACAAACGGTTTTCGGTTTTCAACATCTCTTGCTGAGGTGTATCATCGCCATTACAGAAATAGTGCATATTCCAATTCGTAAAAATGATCAAACGATTGCGCAATCTCTTGTGACGTCACAAAACATCATAGTGACGTCAAAAGTAATGGAAAATATTTGTCGTTGTGATGTCATCCTATGTACCAAATTTGATCAAAATAGCTACTTGGGACGGAAAGTCATGTAGAGTCAAAGTTTGGATGACGCATTTTGGGGGGTGGTTGGTGCCAGCGTGGTTTCACTATATTTTCTGTTGCACTATATTTAACTACTTTGTAAGGTGATAAATTAGACGCAGTTAGTGCGTTTAGTTACGTAGAAAATGTAAATATGTAGATGGTGGGTCTCAACGGCGCCCCTGGCAGCCAAGCGGTCAAAAGCACAGACACTGGGGGTGGTCACTGCCAGAGGGTTTAATACGTCATCTGTGATTCTTTAACGCCCCCCTTGAAACTGGGTAGGGTAGTGAACGCGAGAGCAGGACCTACATTTTATTGCTCATTTGAAAGACGTGAAAAACAGTAAGAAAGTTCAACATACCAGTTTTACAGTTTCACTTTTGTAGGATAAGTGCACGACAAACAAATCTTTAAAATGAATTTTTCCATGAACTTTAAAACGATCAAATGAGGTGTAAATTATTCGTAAGTCTATTCTGCGCATCTGAAAACAAAGAAGTATCGTCCCGTAACGATGGCCAGCGAAGGCTTCAAACCTCGAAAACAAATCGTATAAAATCTCGCTACTTCTCAATCCATCCGACCATGCTTGTAAGCTTTACATGTTATGAAATAGTTATCTGATAAGATGGTCTTATTAGTTTTGCTGATAATTCAGTGATCGCTCCTGTAGCATGCGCGTATCATGACAGGTTCACCCTTCAAGCCCAGTGACGCATGTGAGAGGATATCGGTTTTATATTGTTTTTTAATATCATTAGATACATGTTAGATGCCTGCAATTGAGCCTCTTTGTGTGTCACTCTTGATAAATATAGCTCAAGTATGACTTCAGTATTATCTACGAGATATATTGCTTTCGATCTCGCCTTCGCTAAAAATGACGGCGGTCGGCCACGAGTTTTATATTCTAAATTCCTTGTACTTACATACTCGTTTTGTTTAATCATTTTGTTGAAAGGTCAGTGAGCTTATTTTGAACTTGTCACCCTTTAGGGTCAAGGCAAGGCTTGGATCAGGTCAAAGGAAGGGCCGAATGAACTACAGGTAAGATAACTGTATGTTTATTTCTTTGCTTACTTGTTCGTTGATCAGCTTTCCTTTGGATTTGTTTGTTGTTTTTGTTTGCTTTTGTTGCTTGTTTGTTTGTTAATTCGTTCTTTAAATAGACTACCGGGATTAAGTCATGTTGCCCAATTTTTTGTTAACTTGTGCTTTCAATGTTTCAGATCACGTCTTTGAATCATAAGAGCTTGATGTTTTTTTTTTTGCTTGCTTGCTTGCTTGCCTGGCTTTCATAATCGAACGCTCCAGGTGTTTTTCAACACATGATAACTTGAAATAATAGACCTCCTCGGCTTGGACGTAATGTTGTCCCATTTCTGATCACATGGCATTCCCATGAGAATTCTTTCTTTCTTTTTCTGTTACGCACCGAAGGATGAATGAATATGTGTGCATCCCAGACAAAGAAAGATTATTCAAATGAATGGCACGTGATCGGAAATGGGAAAACATTACGCCCAAACCGAGGAGGTCTATTCTTACTTGTGTTTTGTATCTCCCAGACCACATCAGCAAAACGTGTTTGTTTTCTTGCTTGTTTGTTTTGACAAGGTGTCCCCTTTAAGTTTCCGCCAGGCTTGAATTTGTTTGTCCAAGAGAATTTGAAACAATTCTGACTTATATCGTTCATGTCCCAGGTCACCTCTCTGAACCACAAGTACTTCAGAAATCAAATGGAAGACGCTCTCTCATTGGGGAGACCGCTGATCATAGAGGACGTGGGCGAGGAGCTCGATCCAGCTCTTGATAACATCCTAGAGAAGAACTTTATCAAGTCTGGCAAAACGTACAAGGTATTTATGTTCTGAGAAATTGGACGGATTCAGGATACACAAGTTTCCGCAGTGCTGTTCCGCCAATCAAACTATCTTAGCCAATGAAACTCTTGCCCTATTTCGCCAAGTGCAGTCAACTGGCTTCCCTCTGAACTAAAACCAGACGAAAACGAAAACCCAGGCGACAGTACTAGGCGAAACAGGGCAAGAATCTGATTGGCTCATAAGATTTGACTGGCGGGACAGCAAAGCCAAAAACAAATCAATGTTTTGAAAACGCGGGTCGAGATGTAACGATTTTAGCTGTAATATGATCTGAATATTATTTTTTCTCAAGGTCAAGGTCGGCGACAAAGAAGTTGACGTCATGGACGGGTTCCGTCTTTACATTACAACCAAGCTTGGTAACCCCTCCTACACGCCCGAGATTAGTGCCCGGACCTCCATTATCGACTTCACGGTCACCATGAAAGGCCTGGAGGATCAGCTGCTTGGTCGTGTTATCCTCACGGAGAAACAGGTAACCAACAGACAAACCTCCTCCTTGGACAAACACAAAAGCAATGGGGAACAAACTAACAAACAAATACCATCAAAGAGACACCGACAAACAAACACAGGGTTCATACGCGTCCTGGAAATCCTGGATTTTCATTTCCTTTCTGGAAAGTCTTGGAATGTTTTAGGAAAATCCTGGAAAAATGTGTCAGTTCCGTGAATCTGATTTTGGGCTGCAAATTATGACATAGCACTGTTATCATACTGTAACAAAAGTGAATAGAAAAGAAAGCATGTAAATTGCGTAGATCGGTCCAATATAACAAAGCAGCTTCCTCTAAGGCCTGGTTTCCATCTTATCTGTTGAATTATTCTTTTGTTTCACGGTTGACTGACACGACAGATAAAACTATATGGAAACTATATGTTGAACTTAGTGCTACGCGGCCACAGGCTTGCCTGAACATCTACATATATGGAAACTAGGCTTAAGGGATATTTTTACCCCATAAAAACACCTGGAAAACTCCTGGAAAAAAACTAAAGACCTCTTGGAAAATCCTGGATGTTTGTCATTCAGAATGTGTGCGAACTCTGCAAACACCAAGAAAATGAACTTTTATGCCCTAAATGAACTTGTACAGCGTAAGTCGAAGGCACAAGTTGAAATATGACTAGCAAACGAATTTTTCAAGGCGAGATAAAGCTGGTTTTATATTTTTATATATGCAAGCGAGTCATTTCAGCCAATCAGCAAATGATCGCCTTATGGCTGTCACCAGAGCCGCTCCATGATGTGACGAGCCCGGGAGGTCTGAGTGGACAGATCGCTCTTCCGCCGATAATAGACCTCCTCGGCTTGGGCGTAATGTTTTCCCATTTCAGATCACGTGGCATTCCCCTGGGTGTTCTTTCTTTGTTTTTCTGCTACGCACCCAAGGATATATTAATATGGAAGCAACCCAAACAAAGAAAGATTATTCAAATGAATACCATGTGATCTGAAATGAGAAAACGTTACGCAGCGACGACAGCAACGAGAACGACGGGTCTACATATTTTTTAATATGTAGCAATAGTTTGGAGTTCGCCATTGCATTTTAACTTTCAGAGCAGCAAATTGACATCCAACTGCAATCATGTCAAACTAAATTATGACAAACTCGGCCGGTCGCCGCGCTCACGTTCTCGTCAGACCGTAAAACTTAGCAGTACGCGTCCTTGTTCTGAAGAAAACGGTTGAAATGCATTTGATTTCATACATTTGCACGTGCGCGCATTGTGTTCTGTAATCAAGTGTATTGTTCTCTGCCGTTGTCGTCCTCGTTGTCGTCATCGCAGCTTAAAGTCTCTAATGACTTGTAAAATCGTCTCCCCGTTTTCAGGAACTCGAAGCCGAGCGCACAAAGCTGATGGAAGAAGTAACGGCAAACAAACGGCGCATGCAGGACTTGGAAGACAACCTGCTTTACCGGTTAACAAGCACACAGGGATCCCTGGTGGAGGACGAGTCACTGATCGAGGTGTTGAGTACGACTAAGGCAACAAGCGAGGAAGTTAGCGAGAAACTTCTAGTCGCCGCCGAGACTGAACTCAAGATAAACACAGCAAGAGAAGAGTACAGACCGGGTAAGACAGGAGTAGTTTGTTTGTTTGTTTTTCGATATAAAGTTTAATTTCGATTGTATCTAAAGTCCGAGTCATAGCTGGACTCTTGTCATTGACGACGTTATATCACATGACCACCTTGCTGCACCCCCTATGATCTAAGAACAACTTTGTCCAAGTGAGTTGTTATAAAATTAAAAGAAAAAAAAGTAAGAGATTCACCGACAGGCAGCCAAACTTTGACGGACATGTCTTTTAGACGTCAAGAGGGGTGCAGCAGTTGTCAACATGATATGACGTCATCGTGACGTCACTACCTTTTTTCCATATTAAGAAAATTGCGCCAAAATCTGTCGTCCTGCCGCTGTTGCAAGATCTGTTTATTAGGAAATTTCCCTTACCTTATTTGGAAAGAAATCCGCCCAAACATGCAGCGGGAGGCATCGTGCTCTTTGTCGCCATATTGTTTTTTCTTCCTCGGCCAAAGGGCCTGGGGACGATTATTTGAAACCACAGGGAGCCCGCACGGATTCGTAAAAAACGGCTGCGCTAAAATCATTTGACGGGTTTTATTAACTTTCTGTTCTGTAGTGGCTAACCGTGGAAGTATCCTCTATTTCCTGATCGTCGAGATGTCCTATGTGAACGTCATGTACCAGACCTCCTTGAAACAGTTCCTGGGAGTATTCGACTTGTCCCTGGCCAGATCACAAAAGTCACCCATCCCCGCTAAACGAATACAGAACATCATTGATTACCTCACCTTCGAGGTCTTCAGGTGAGTATCGTGAACACGTCTGAGGATTATGAGTTCGGAAGCCCTGTTGCTAGGGGAAAATTGAAGCAATAACTTCGCTGGAGCCCATCAAGGGGAGCCTCTATCACCTCAAAGTAACATCACCTCTATCACGGACGTCCGAATCACAGTCGTTGATCGAGGAATCTATTGCAAATCTTGAATCCCGTGAGAATTATTTGTCATGGTTACAAATTATAAGATGGCTGAAATTAGCGCCGCCATCACACTGCACGCGTAGAACCCAACATTTCACTTTTACAAGTATCAATTTCCCGTTTAAAATGGACTTCAGACTTCTACTCCTGTCTATATAGCTAGACCTTGTGGAGTAGATGGAGCCTCCTGTTGATGTGCTCCTGTACTCCGCCAATACTTGAAGTGTTTTATCAGCTTCCTTCGATCGCACAACTAACACTCAGCAAACACAAACATCACTCGGAGGTTTCGCAAAAGCTACCGGGTTACTTAGATGTTTGATTCAGGGAACGCTTTGAAAACACAATGTATTAGTCGGTACAGAGTTGGCAGAGTTATGAAAACCGCAGTAATCTAATTGAAGCCTAAGATCTCCGGCTTTCTTCCTGTTCGAATTCCTTCCCTTCCCTTCCCTTCCCTTCCCTTCCTCCAATTCTACCTTTTACATTATCTTGTTGCCCTCTCCTGTAGGTACACGACCCGCGGATTCTATGAGGAGCACAAGTTCCTGTTCACGCTACTGCTCGCGTTGAAGATTAACCTTCAGGAAAGGAAGATCAAACACGACGAGTTCCAAGTTCTTATTAAAGGTGAGGTTTTGAGATTCAAAGATGTCACGATTTACGAAATGGCATGTTTTATTTATTTTTTTCAAACATGGAAATTTGATAGCGAAAGCGCGCGCGTCGAATATTGCCGCAACATTGTTGTCTCGTTTAACAAGCGCTTACAGTTTTTGTTTTACAGCTTTTTGTATCGTGGATACTTGAGTGTCAGAAAGTTATGTTTTCAATGGGGAAACGATACGGTTCTCGCTCGCTTTCTAGACGTTTCCAACAGCAACCAGACCAAATCAAAACGATAGCCAATCAAAAGGCAGATTTTCAATACAGCACGACCCCACGTGGGGTGGTGACGTGCGGTATTGGAAATCTGCACATTGATTGGCAGGCATTGTTTTATTTTGGTCTGGTTGCCGTTGGAAAATCTCGAAAGCGACCTAGAAACTTTTCATTTCCTCGTTAAAAAAAAAACGTTTTGAAACTCAAACAAACTTGCAAAGTGTCCGCCACAGCCGACCCTCAAGTGCGAAAAGCTGTATCTAGAGCAGATTTCGTATGACTGTGAAATGTGCCGCGACACGGCGCGGTGGCGGCACGGAACCTGGCCTGCAGTAGATACCGGATGAAATGGGGAGTTTGCAGGTGTTGCGTGACATTTTGAATTTTGATCCCAGCAAAATAAAAATGCCATATTTGGAAAGAGCTCACCGAAATTTGTGAAATCCTAAAATTTGAGGTGGTTTCGATAAATAACACAGAAGTTATGAGCGTCGGAAGTTGGTTGTTTTCCTATAGGTTTAATGTTGTGGTGGGCAACAGTTGCCCACCAGGACATTAAACGTATAGAGAAACAGCCTACTTCGGGCGCCAATAACTTTGCTAATATTTACCCAAATCAACTCAAATTTTCGGCATTTTCTGACTTCGGCAAGCTCTTTTCAAATATGGTATTTTCATTTTATCAGGATCAAGATTAAAAATGTCACGCAACACCTGCAAACTCCCCATTGCGTAGTCGCAACACGGTCACGGTCGCGGCACTTTTCACAGTCATACGAAATCTGCTCTAAGGAGCAGGTTACCTGTTTTTCGATTTTCTCGAGGACTAACTCGATTCCATATCATTCAGGTGGTGCCGCTCTCGACTTGAATGCAGTGCAGCCTAAACCCAAGAAGTGGATTCTCGACCTGACATGGCTTAACCTTGTGGAGCTCAGTAAATTGCCTCAGTTCACGTCCATTTTAGGACAGGTGGGTTCTTGCACAAACAAACGTATTGCTGTTGTTGTTGTTGTTGTTATAGTTGTTGGTTATGCTGTTGTTGTTGTTGTTGGAAAAAAAATTGTTGTTGTTGGAAAAAAGATGGTCGTTCCATTTATTCCGGTAGTAACTTAAACAAACGTCCCGGCAAAGCGGGCGCTATAAACGCGAGAGATTTTATAGAGTTTGTAAAGCGAACTGGGACCTTGTTTCCCCGAGCCAGCCTAGCTAGCCGGGTTATCCCGGCTCATGTGAACGGGTCTTTAGTGAAACGATTAAGAAGCCCTGTACTAAGAGCATATAACCTGATGTCTTGTTTTCCAGATCGCTCATAACGACAAGGCCTGGAAGACATGGTTCGACTCCGATTCACCCGAAGATGAACCTATCCCAGATGGCTACACGGGCTCACTCGACACCTTCAGGAAGCTTCTCCTTATAAGGTCATGGTGTCCGGACAGGACTCTGAACCAGGCCAGACGTTACATCACAGAGTCTATCGGCAAACAGGTCAGCTCTCTCGTCATTTACGAATGCCACAGACTTTTATCACCTTTAACAATATAGCTACGATATAACGCGCGCTCTGATTGGTCCAAACCTATGCGCCATTTCATCTATAAAGTAATGATTCTTCCTGACTAATATATATCATAACTAATGTTTAGTAGAAACCAACTCGCATACTACCACGAATCCTGCAATCTGATTGGCTCCGCTACTCGCTATCTATCAGATCTATCACGTATCTTGCTAAAATCATTGAAAAAATACGTTTAAGCAACAACTCGAAGGTAGTATGTTACTCGTTCTCGTTTTCTATGAGTCAAAAAGTCAATTAGTTTGTTACCTGAGTAGTTCTTGGGTCTTCTAAAACATGACCTTGAATTTCATCTTGTGTGATTTTCGCACGAACCGCCTGTAACAAAGAAACAGAGATGGCATCACATGTTTTTCCTTTGTCATACGCAGTACGCCGAAGGTGTGATTCTGAACCTGGAGTCCATGTGGGAGGAGAGTGATAGCCGCACGCCGATGATCTGTTTCTTGTCCATGGGGTCTGACCCAACAGCATCCATTGAGGCGCTCGCAAAGAAAATCAGAGTTGGTAGGTTCATGCGCTGTTAGACGCTGCGTAACAAGAGCCTCCATCTACTCCCCTAGGTCTAGCCATATGCACAGGAGTAGAAGAATCAGGAGCCCATCAACAGGAGCCTCAATCCACTCCACTATAGGTCTAGTCATATGCACAGGAGTAGAAGAGCCAGCTGTAAGTTTAATTTGACGGCTTGTGCTTTTTTCATTTCCAGACTGTCGCAACATTTCCATGGGTCAAGGCCAGGAAGTCCATGCTAGAAGGCTCCTCGGACAGTTTATGAACGAGGGAGGCTGGGTTCTACTGCAGAACTGCCACTTGGGTCTTTCGTTCATGGATGAGCTGTTAGAAACGGTAAATATGCACTAAGTTGGGTTTCTATGGTAACGGTTAATATCTGCACTAGATTGGGTTTCAATAGCCACTGCAAATATGCACTAGGTTCGTTTCTATGGTAACGGTAAATATCTGCACAAGAGTGGGTTTCTATAGAAACGGTAAATATGGACGGGTTGGGTTCCTATGGTAACAGTAAATATATTTACTAGAATTTATTTCAATAGCAGCTGCAAATATGCACTAGGTTGCGTTTCTATGGTAATAATAAATATCTGCACTCGAGTGGGTTTCCATAGTAACGGTAAATATGCATTAGGTATGTAAATATCGCCAGTAGAGTTGGTTTCTATAACAACGAAATATGTTTATTGTTTGGGTTTCTATGGTAAAGGTAAATATGCACTAGGTTCAGTAAATATCTGCATTAGAGTGGGTATGTATGGCTACGGTGAAATATCTACATTAAAGGGAGGCTGTCACGCTCGGCAAAGCAAAATATTGAAAAATATGACCCGTCGCCTTCTCACACAACCCCTAAATCTATTTATATACTTCATGTGACTTTTACAAAGCAATAGAAGCAAAATAATTGAAGTTTGTATTCGTTTAGTAGCATTTTTCTGGCATATTTTCAATTTTTGTCAACTGCTTCGTAATGTACGGGCCGTAACGATTGAAAGACATCAGGTTTTAATCCGCTTCCATCCGCTCAATAACAGAAGCAGATACGCCAAATTTGTATTCGTTTGACAGATAAAAGGTTCATCTACAAACCTAGATAGATATTTTGGCTATTCTCAATGAACGAAACTGTTTTTTAGCCTCTTCAAAGTAAGGCTAAATTTCGCTATGCCGTGACAGCCTCCCTTTAAGGTGGTAATTTTTGTTTGTTTGTTTATTTGTTTACTTAACCAGGTGACTGGAACAGAGAATGTAAACGAGGCTTTCCGCCTGTGGATCACGACTGAGGTGCATCCCAAGTTCCCGATTACGTTCCTGCAGTCCTCCATTAAGTTCACCAACGAACCACCACAAGGAATCAAGGCAGGATTGAAGAGAACATACGCTGGGATCACGCAGGTTAGTTTGACCTCTGTTTCTTCCGAAGAGCTCAAAACAACCCGGCAACCACCGGAGCTCCGGCGGCTACTTCACGTTTAATCGCCGGCAACATTTTGCCGAATGTGAGACGGAAAAAAGTTCGAACCACAGAACTTTGTTAAATGCAGCACGAAGCTCATCTCATCGTTTGCGAAAAAAAAAAAACTGCGAAAGAAGAGCTGCTTAACAGATATGTTGGGGAACAGTTCCGTTTTGTGCCTTTGTGGTCTTACTTTTATCATGAGAAATTCGCTCTAATTCCAAATTGTTCTTGTAGGACCAACTGGACGTTACGAACATGCCTCAGTGGAAACCCATGTTGTACGCCACCGCGTTCCTGCACACTATCGTACAAGAGAGACGAAAGTTCGGTCCACTGGGCTGGAACATTCCCTACGAGTTCAACTCTGCTGATTTGACAGCGAGTGTGCAGTTCATACAGAACCACCTGGATGATATCGATATCAAGAAGGTAAGATGATTACACAGATGCAGAATCCAGCGACCATTTTTATGGCAATAAAAATACGAAGGCCAACGGCAAACGTCGTTCCAGAGTCGTGCCGTTCCAATCCAAAACAATAGAAAGTTTTCTATTATAAAGTCTAATGAAGCGGCATCCTTTGTAAAGGAAAGGTTCGACAGAAGTTCGACGTTTGCCTAAAGTCAACGAAGCATATTCATAGGTTTATTCATAGATTCATTCAAAGCCATAGTTACTATTGTTATGTCCAACAAACAAACCAAGTTTCTCCTAAAAAAACCCAAAAATATTCCGATCCCGCTAAGGTTTACCAGATATCTTTACCTTCGGATTATCTGAGTTTACACTGTCATAGAAGAAGTGCTGCAAATCAGACTGATTTCGGAAGTCATTACATAGTGTTTGGGGGGCACGATCAGTCCCAGTGGGAGAAACTCTCTAACTCTGATTGGTATAGCGTCACATGGCTTTATTGTTTGATTGGATCTATGACTATGCATCAGTTTCTATCCGTTTGTTGTAGAGAATAGGCCCTGTATAGTTCGTATGTCACATGGTTATACTGGAGACCAAAAAGAAAAAAGAAACATAGTTGATCTGTAATCATTTTACCTGCTGTAAAAAAAATTCGAATGTGCCGGACAATCTCATTCCCTTTTTTTTGGCGATTTCGTAAACAATTCAACTAAAAAGTATGTTTGCTCTCTAGTCATGCTCTGTTGATTTACCCTTGGGAATCAAGAGGTCTATCTGGGCTTGTAGCGAAATCAATGCACATGACTGTTCAGCAGCACGAGCCTAAGTAATGGTCCGTATAAGAACTAGGCAAGCCAACGGCAAAGCATGCTGGAATGCAATTAATTTCTATTGAAAATATAGGCAATTTCAGTGGCTTAGACATGAAAATCAGTAAATTCACTATGCTAGAAAGACGTGTCTGAGGATTTTAGGGAGACATAAGCACTTGTGGTACTCACAAACAGGATATGCAATTTGTAAAGACTTTGTATGTGGGGAACCTAGCGTAAAATGCTGATGCTTACTCCTTTGTTCTTCTTTAATCTGATTGGTCTAGAGACTTTATGTTGCCATATGTTCTCAAAGCAAGTCGAAATCTATCAATTTTTCACTTTTAATATGTTACTAGTCATGATAACTTACTGTGGTAAAAAAATAGGACATATCCTACGTGGGGAACCTTCAATGCCGTAGAACAATGGAGGTTTGCCTAGTTCTTGCATGGATGATTACTTAAATGCGATATTCAGTAACTAAAGCATTAGCTTTGTATGGCCATTTAAACAAATTCCGATTAGAAAATTCAAGAAAAAAATATTTTTCATCCACATTGAATGTCGCCATGTTTGCCAGGGCCAAAGAGCCTAGAACGAGCTATTCCGAAATACCACAGGTAACCCATTATCTACAAAACTTGTTCAACAAAAGTGTAAAAGAGCACTTATTACAGCAACAAAACCACTCTTAACTAAGCTTATCCCCTACTCATTCTTCCGTCCCTCTCCGCTTTAGTGTTGTCGCTTAAGCTTTTATGCATGCATGGCATTTGCCCTTTCTTTGCTCGCTTATTGCAGCTCCTTCTGTGTTGTTTTGTGTCGTCCTCTTTTGTGTTGTATAGTGTGGAGGCCTCATATAGAAAGCTACAAAATCAAGTCAACTTTTATCTGTCTCGAAGACTTAGGTCAATTTAGATACTAGGCATTTCCTTGCATGCTACTTGTATTTTTTTATATACCGTTTTCGGGATAAGTTGTCACTGAAAAAAGCAATAATGCTTGGTGCGCTAAAGAGTATGGGTAAAGATTTATTTGAATTTCTGTTAAATATTAGAAACAAACATGCTTAGAAATATGCTGAAATTTAATGATTTTACCTGTGGTTGCGAAAACTGTCTGAATTCAGATCAACCAGTAGCAGTTTAGAATCCCCCATTATCCTTTGCGCTTCAAGCTTACAGGCTTTTTGGGTGACTACATTTCCCGGAAACGGTATATATTTTTATAACAAACTATTTATTTTAAAAACGATATAAAAATACAAAAATGTAAACATACACAAAAAAGTGAAATGTGAATAAAATGATGATGATCTACCAAAAGTTACCACAGGAATCCCAAAAAGTTCCATTTTCTTTCAGGGCGTGTCCTTCCTAACATGTCATTACATGATTGGCGAGGTCCAATATGGCGGTCGCGTCACAGACGACTTTGACAAGCGTCTGCTAAAGACCTATGCGCGCGTCTGGTATGGCGAGCACATGTTTGTGGACTCGTTCAAGTTCTATCAGGGATATACTATACCTAAGTGCCAGGCTATCGCAGATTTCCGTGCGCATATTGAGGAGATGCCATTGTTTGATACTCCAGAGGTGAGTTATGCATGATATTCACCAGCTCAGAGGTCTGTATCAGGGATATACTATATCTAAGTGCCAGGCTATCGCAGATTTCCGTGCGCATATTGAGGAGATGCCATTGTTTGATACTCCAGAGGTGAGTTATACATGATATTCACCGGCTCAGAGGTCTGTATCGTGGAATAACTACTTGCAAGTAATACACCCATATCACGCTGGTATTGCTCGGAAGACTAGTTTAGAGCATATGTGTGCAACACGAAAAGGGAACTAAGGTCAGCACTGCAAGGCAAAAGAGAATTAACTCCGGCGCCATACATTGATATGCTTGTTTCAAACTAGCAATCCGATCACCAACCTAGCGATCCGGTCGGCGATCATGATTAAAGTACCCCTGTGCAATTCAAGCGCTCATATATAGAGAGCAGATTTCGTACGACTGTGCAAAGTGCTGCCGTGACCGTGCCGTGACCGTGCCGTGACCGTGCCGTGACCGTGCCGTGACCGTGCCGTGACCGTGCCGTGACCGTGCCGTGACCGTGCCGTGACCGTGCCGTGACCGTGCCGTGACCGTGCCGTGACCGTGCCGTCACCGTGCCGTCACCGTGCCGTCACCGTGCCGTCACCGTGCCGTCACCGTGCCGTCACCGTGCCGTCACCGTGCCGTCACCGTGCCGTCACCGTGCCGTCACCGTGCCGTCACCGTGCCGTCACCGTGCCGTGACCGTGCTGCGACGTCACGATTTCATTCCGTATCTACAGCAGGCCATCGTGCCGTGACCGCGACATTGCCACGCCACGCCGCCCGCGGAACAGTCATATGAAATCTGCTCTAAGCGCTACGAAAATACGCAATTTTAACGATAGTGTTTTAACAAGAGCTGATCCATGAAACCACTAATGACCATTCGCATCGTTTGCGACGCTTGCCTTTCGCCACAGTACACTAGCTATAATTTCTCATGTAATCTAGAATCCGCGAATATCTTTGCCATCCTACATAGGAATGACCTCAACTTTTCACCATATCATGTTGAAAGCATTCTTTACTTGTTTGAATTGCTATTTTAATGATATTGATGTTAAAACGTTGATGTTTTCGGTTCCAAAACTAATAATGGCTTAAGAAATAGTTTAGCCCGAGCCTTGTATCATTCCGTTGTTCTTCTTCTCAGGTGTTCGGTCTTCATCCTAATGCTGACATCACATACCAAACCAAAACCACTAACGACACTCTCGAGACCATCGTCAACATCCAACCCAAGGACAGTAGCGGTGGGGGAGGGGAGACTAGGGAGTCTATTGTCTTCAAACAGGCCAATGAGATGTTAGAGAAACTCCCCCCTGACTATGTGCCTTTTGAGGTAAGTACAAGGGGGGTGTCTCTTGTGAATCATGTTTCTTTTGAATCATGGCGCTTTCCATTTGGGATGACCGAAAAAACTGCTTAACCATTAACCGGAATTTTCGGATGGAATGGTCGAACAAAGCACCCCGGTGTCATGACGATCATTTTCCGCAAAGACGATGTAACTTCCAATGATTTCTAGCAATTTATAGCGGAGCTCCTTAGCGGCCGAAGCCCGCAGAGCGGAGTACCATAGGTATCGCAGGAAGAATACAATAGCTCAAAGTAGAACTCAGGTATACGATCGACTTCATTTTTCATGGCTCAGCGGTATCCCCATTATAGTATCGCTGGCGCGTCCGTGCGTGCGGCGTGCGCGCTCCACCACAGGTAAACCAAGACTCATCTACGTTTATTACTCATATCTCAAGAAGGGATAAAGCTCAGACAACCAAACTTGGGTGGGGGGAGGGGGAAAGTTGTGTTAGTGGCAAGGGGGGTGCAATTGCCTTGTCAGAAAAATATGTAACCGGGAGCTCCGCTTTTAGCCAGTAGCTAAATCTATATATTTAATGTTTTCTTTTTTTTTCTATTCATAGGTAAAAAGTCGTCTGCAGAAGATGGGAGCTCTGACGTCGATGAACATTTTCTTGCGTCAAGAGGTGGATCGTATGCAGAGGGTAATCACGATCGTGCGTACCACCCTACAAGATCTCAAACTCGCCATCGACGGCACCATCATCATGAGCGAGAACCTTAAAGACGCCTTGGATAACATCTACGACGCTAGAGTGCCGGGACTATGGAAAAAGGTAACATTATGGTGCATTAAAAAGCCTCTGTCAGCCTCCATTTTGTCAGCCTAGCAACATACCGAGACAGAGAAAGCATCCATTTCCATCGGCTGATTTAGGGGAGGTAGTGCAATATTTTTGATTGAATTCGATAAATGAATAATAAAACTTTGTTTTTAGAAGAATATTTCAAGATTTCTACACGCAATTCGTTGTCTGATATCGACTGAAAACAATAACAAAGGAGTGGCTGACTAGGGCTCTTTAATTTTCCGGCAATATTATAAGCTTGAATTTTCAACATTTTCTCTGGGGAGCATTTCCCTGCGAGCAGAGGCTACTAGAGGCTACCTTTTATCTCCCTGCATTTTACTTTTATGTTTTCTTGACGTTTTCAACTTCGCAAAAGTAGCCTCTGCACACAAATGTAATTTCTCTTTCGCGCATGTGTGATAAAATGACGTGAGCTTGGAGAAACTGGTCGATCAAGTTTGTGCGCGAGCAAGAACAATTCGCAATGGACCACTTTCGATATATTAAAATTTCAACTTAAATTCGAGGGCCAGGACAATAAATCAAAAGAATAAAACAAATTGAGAAATTGTTGTCGTTTTAAAATGCGACCGGGAACGTAATGACTGTCAGATATTTTTGGGTGTCTACAAGAGATTCATTTCCATCTTTAGGTGTCTTGGGACTCGGCGACACTCGGTTTCTGGTTCACTGAGTTGATCGAGCGTAACAACCAGTTCTCTAGTTGGCTCTTCGAGGGCAGACCCAGCACTTTCTGGATGACAGGATTCTTCAACCCTCAGGTATGACCATTAAACATTATTAAACATATATGTCATAATGAAACCCGCGGGTATTTACCATGAAACGAATTGACTCGCTATTGTGTGACGTCTGGAATCAGCCAATTCGTTGCTGTGAAATCTGCATTTAACTTTGACGTCAACGAAACCCCCCCCCCCCCCCCCCCCCCCCCCCTCCCCCCTAGCTACGCCCCTGTGCTAAACAATATTCGTGAAAAACATACCAACAAAGCTTGCTCGGTCGTTTATTTCGCAGGGTTTCTTGACCGCCATGAGGCAGGAAATCACGCGTGCGCACAAGGGCTGGGCTCTCGATAGCGTGGTCCTCAGTAATGATGTCACTAAGTACATGCGCGAAGATATTTCCTCCTCGCCTGCCGAGGGTGTGTATGTCTATGGTCTATTCCTGGACGGGGCTGGCTGGGACCGGCGTAACACCAGACTGGTCGAGCCGCAACCGAAGGTACGTATTAGATTTTCTCTCTGTCTTCTATGCGATCTCGAAGGGTAGAATGCAGTAAATACTACTCTTCCCAATAGACCGTTACACCTCTCGATTTCTCAGCCCGCCGGCGGCTGTCTCAAGTTGATTGCGTGAACACCTTTTCATGTACCACGTAATGAATTGTTTATGTACCACGTGATTAACATTTGGGGGGTAGACTTCGTTGCAAAGCAGCAAAACAATGTGGCACACCAAACTCCCAAAGTTTGCGCCAACAAATACTGATCACGTGGTACATAAATAACGCATCACGTGGTACATAAAAAGGTGATCACGCGATCAATTTAAGACAGCCGTCGGCGGGTTGAAAAATCGAGGGGTGTAACGGTCTACTTGGAAGAGTACTACCATCAAACACAGGTAATTTCTGCAAAAAAACATCCATGGGAAAAGCTTAATTTCCGATGGTAGAAGAATGGGAAGTGTTCAGATTTCCCATGGCTATCCATGTGAATTCCGAACACTTCCCATGCGTGTGCCTTGGGAAATTCAGCTTTTCCCATGGATGGGTTTCTGCAGAAATTACCTGTGAAAATCGAGAGACTCCACAAAAAACCTTTCTACTTTGTGGTATAGCACATTTTGGCGTACAAATGCGAGAAAAACTCGCAGAAGAATACCTTTGCATTACACGTAAGTCAGAGTTTCTGAAGTAATGTAAACAAAAACAAAACAATTCATAGTCAGTGTAACTCGGCAACATCAGCTGGTAATTCTTATTTTTCCCTCATGTAAACGAGGCCTAACCACATTGTTGTTTCCCCTCCCAGGTGCTCTTCACACCCTTACCAGTAGTGCACGTCTACGCGGTCAACACCACGGGTGGCCGTGATCCCAGATTATACGAATGCCCTGTGTACAAAAAGCCGAGGAGGACTGATCTCGAATACATCTTCTGCCTCAATCTCAAGACAGTACAAGTTCCGGATCACTGGATTCTGAGAGGTGTCGCTCTGCTCTGCGACACAAAATAGGTTTTCTTAGAAAACAACTTTTTCTCGGAACGTATTTTCGTATGTGTGGTTTGTGTGAATTTTTTTTTTCAGCTCGTGTCAAACATGTTGTACATAGAAAAATTTTGGTCGTTTCCCACTGCATAATAATTCCATGTTTGCATTTTCATGCGGGCATACACAATGTGACTAGCCGCTTGAAAATCATAGGTCACGTGTGGAGAGTTCTGTTTTTCGTGAAATAAGTTCTTTCTAAGAAATATTATAAACTACCAATTCACTTTTAGAAAATCTAAATATTCACGTAAATTCGTGAACGAAATCGTGCTAAAAACAATTCACGAATGTGCCGGACTAAAATACCCAAGCAATGTTTTACATCATAAGTTATGTGTGAATTCGTGGACAAATCCACTTCAATAATGTATTTAAAAAGTCAAAACAATGTAATTTTATTGTACAGAAGGAAAACTCGAATAAAGCATTTTTCTATACTAAACCACTGAGTTGTACAAAATCTGATGTGCCCATTCTATCATGCCAAAAGCAGTATGATTCCTGGGATGGCACTTTTTGCGGTAAGGGGATTAAGGGTTGGAAATATATCTTTAAAGAACCTCTGTCAGCCTCCATTCTGTCAGCCTAGCAACATACTGAGACAGAGAAAGCATCCATTTCCATCGGCTGATTTAGGGAATGTAGTGCAATATTTGCGATTGAATTCGATAAATGAATAATAAAACTTTGTTTTTAGATGGCTATTTCAAGATTTCTACACGTAATTTGTTGCCTGATATCGACTGAAAACAATAACAAAGGAGTGGCTGACAAGACTCAGAATTGAACCCGGGACCTCTCGCACCCTAAAGGCCGGTTTACACTTGCGATTTTGCTGCAATTTTTGTCGCGCTAGTCCCGGCGATTTTTCTCGCACGTACGCGTCAACTCAAAAGCACTAATGTAAACTAGGTGCAACTCCTGCCGCGGTTTTTGTCGCGTGATGTCGCGAAGATTTCAAACATGTTCGAAACTCTTTGCAACTTGATGCGATTTGAAGAAAAGAGAGCACAGAAATCGCACCGGATTTGCATCTCGTTTACACTAGAGAGTTGGAATTGCAACTCCGTGCGAGAAAAATCGCAAGTGTAAACCGACCTTAAGCGAGAATCATACCAATAGACCATCAGGCCATGCTATGGATCGTAAAATAAATTACTCAATTTCTTGCATGTGATTTTAAAGTTGTTTTCCCAAAAGTGTGAAGAAAATACAAGCGAAGTCCCAATGACTTGTCGCACACAGAGCCGGTTTAATTTAGGTCCGACTAGTCGCAGGAGGCTTGGGCGTAATGTTTTCCCATTTCAGATCACGTGGCATTCCCATGAGTATTCTCTCTTTCTTTTTCTGCTACGCACCGAAGGATATATAAATATGGAAACATCCCAAACAAAGAGAGAATACTCATGGGAATGCCACGTGATCTGAAATGGGCAAAACATTACGCCCAAGCCGAGGAGGGTTAGTAACTGTGATGCCATTCTTGGCTTGCATGCAGCCATTCGCCTTTGTCACACGGCAGCCATCTTGGTTTTTTTTTACAGAAATTACTATGCGCGGGTGAGCTTACACGCTTGGCCTCGCTTTCATGCCAGCTTCGCTGTATTAGAAAATCCAAGATGGCTGCCGTGTGACAAAGGCGAATTCCTATGGGAATATAATATAACAAAAGCGTGGCGGCCATGTTGGTGTCAGGAGGGCCATGTTGGTGTCAGGAGGGCCATGTTGGTGCCAGGAGGGCTATGTTGGTGCCAGAAGGGCCATGTTGGTGCCAGGAACAAAAGCGGTAGATGAACTTTGTTTTGTGTTCGGTACCAACATTGCCGCCAGTGACGTCGCATGAAATTCAAGAATTGCGCCGGCGCATACGATATTGGCATGTCTAGGAGTGTGCACAATTGGGTTAGTACAACTTCAACTTCAACTTCAACTTTATTATATCTTTTTTAAAATTACAAAGACAGGCACACCGCCTGCAAATAGCATAGCTAGTCGAGGCAGGCGGTGAGAGGACAAAGAAGCAGAGAGAGACGAAGGGTAAAAATGTGAAAGAAAGAAAAAACGCTAATAACAAGCGAAAAAGAGAAGGATGTAAATAGTTCAAAGTTTCAGAAATAGAAAATAAAAATTATTTGATTTTATTCATTTCGTTAATTAATATAGACCAAAAGGACGTTCTATTGTCTGTAAAACAATAGAACGAGGAGCATCACAATATATCTATGCCTCGTTCTATTGTTTCAAAGAAAATAGTACGACCTTTTGGTCAATGTGAACGAGTACTAATCGCATAATTGTGTCCCACGTGGATAAATAATCAAAGCAAAGCAATGCATTACTGGTAGGGTGAGTCGGGCCCTTAAGAAAAATAACGGGGCCTGACCGGGAATTGAACCCGGGACCTCTCGCACCCTAAGCGAGAATCATACCACTAGACCATCAGGCCAGGTCTTATAGCAAAGTAGAATGATATTGTATACTTTTATAGTTTTCCCAATGCGAAATCCTGCCGTTGTAGAGAATAATACGCATCAAGTTTTGTCTTCATTTTCATCGCAAGCGCGAAAGGTCATCGTCTGAGCCGATCCCATTTTTGCCATGTTTTGCCTAGTGCAGTCAACTGGCTTCCCTCTGAACTAAAACCCGACGACGTCGCGACAGAAAGCCAGGCGACTGCACTAGGCGAAACAGGGCAAGAATATGATTGGCTAAGGTTTGACTGGCGGAAAAGCAAAGCCAAAAACAAATCGATGTTTGAAAACGCGGGTCACAATGCAACGATTTAAGCTTTAAACTTCTCATTTTATATCTCCTATAAATCAGCTCGATCATGTAACTCAGACAACGCAGACCATTGTGACCATTTTCTAATATGGTTAAGTCAGGCATGCGCAATAGGTAATCTTGGTCCCACATGGAGCAACGACGTCTTGTGCATCACCCACTTATCTCTGAACATAATGCGACATCACTTGACCTTATGCTAGCCCATGATCGTTAGTCTTACAGAGACCTGTGAGGTTGGTAAGGGTTTGAGTGCACTCGCCACCTACAAAAGCCGAAATCAGTTCGACGTTTGTAGACGAAATGTGCGGGTTAAAGTGTCATACACGTCTTTGCTTTATTACGACTAAAGGAAAGACATGCACCGAGAATTCCGTTTTGGTATTCGCATCCGCGAAAACCTCGGACATCTGCATTGTAGATATTGTTGTGGTATTCGCATCGACGAAAACCTCGGACAAGATGCGCAACCACGAGCGACAAAACAACCTCGCCCCCAGGGTTTGTGGGTAATTTTCAAGATGGTGGTTGGTCGAGCACAAGACCCTGGGGGAGGCTGAGTCACATGACCACTGTTTGAGGACATGGGAACGAGGTTGTTCTTTGTTTGGAAACGGTAAGCCTCCCCCACGGTCTTCTCCCCAGCTAACCGCCATTTGGAAAACGATCGAGAAGCTGGGGACGATGTTGGCGACGAAAACCTCGGAGGTCAATGCAATTATCTCCCATGTGTGAATGCTAGCTACATCGGCGGTTAGTGACCCCAGGTGCAGGCATACCTGTCACCTGGTGTGAAGGCATACTAGGCAGCCCTCGCGGACACGAGAATAGTGGGTCTCAGCTATCCTTCCTAACCACAGGAAACCCGCCCAAAAAATCACTGCACTCAGAAACAATGCCAAACTAGTCGTAAAGAGGATGCTTTCATGGAGACGCTGTCTCCACAAACTCTGTCCCACATGGAGAATTTTTGAGGTTAGGTACAAGTAGGAGGAAGTGATTAGGGTGGGAGTAGTGGGGGGCGGCTTTGGATGGACGAAAACGCTACGTTTACTCAATGGTTACTTTAAATAGTAATCCAGATCAAAAGCTATATTATTTCCATCTTTTATTTATAATCTGTCAATATACTTTTACAAAAATCAAAGACTATATTAGATTCATTTTTCATTCATAATCTGTCAATGTAATTTTACATTTCGAAGTAATAATAGGCATCAATTAAAAACACAGTAAGATAACAATGATAAAAAAGAAATAAGTAAAACATTTATAGTAAGATAAAACATAATGATCAAAGTCATAAGTCATATATACTACAATACAGTAGTTTCTTTGTTGCATTATCTTCTCAAAAATTGTAGAAAAAATAATATCGTCAATATACAGATCTCATTTTTCAGATTCTATTTTCCTATAGTTCGTCCACTAGTTATCTGCACTATTTTGTTTTCCTTGCTTGTTTGGTGTCTTCCCGTTTAGGAGTATCAACGTTACCTACGCTAGTGTATTGTAGCTTTGACCTAGAGATAGAAAATATATATACATTAGTCAAGCGTCCATTACTAGGAGTGGCGATCTTTCACATTAGGACTGTCCACCAACACTGTAGAATTTGTGCTATTTTTAGCATAGTAGTCCATTACTAGGAGTGACGATCTTTCGCATTAGGACTGTTCACCACATTGTAGAATTTATGCTATTTTTAGCATCTTATGAGCAGGAGTCCATTACTAGGAGTGACGATCTTTCACATTAGGACTATCCACCACACTGTAGAATTTGTGCTATTTTTAGCATCTTATGAGCAGGAGTCCATTACTAGGAGTGACGATCTTTCACATAAGGACAGGAAGAGCAACGCGCAGCTCGTGGTGCTATTATTGGGACGCCATCCTGTCCTTGTTGCTCATGAGTTTCGCGGGACAATAATAAGAATAAACGTTACTTATAGAGGATCACCAAAAGTTTTCTGTTGGACTGAGTGCACTGAGTCCTGGACCGTTGCACTTTCGTCTGACTCTGCAGTCCTCATGCATGTCTGAGATGATACTCTAGAATGTACAGCAAAATCTCATGAAAATTGTTTCATCCAGAGTCCATGGAAAGCTCTGAAACACAAGGGACACGATGACGCGCGTTGTCCACCTAGCGGAGAAGCCTCTGGTTACAGCAATTTGAGGTTCTTTGCTGATTGGCTGGTTTTGAACGCTGACGCATGCGCAGAAAATTCTTTCCCTCGACGGCTCCAGTAACTAAAACGAATTGATGATTATCATAAATCTTCTGACATGACTTCATCACTATATCACGTGGGACACTTGCGCATGTCAAATAACCATGTCAGAAGATTGATGATTATCAATCTTGACGGCTATGTATCAAATCTCGCGCATGTGTCAATGGCTGTCACCAGAGCCTCCCCTGCAAGGTTGCGAGCCGGGTAGCTCTGGGTACGAGAAAGACTTACCATGTTTTGTAGTCGGAGATTACGTATACGCGTGGCTGAAGATGACATGGAAGCGAGGCTGAAGATGGCATAAACGGTCTGACAAACTCATCGGTTTCCATGGCAGGCCTTACAGCGCATTGTAACTTGTTCAGGGTCTTCTTGGCTCTTTTGTTCACAAAACGTAGGTTTGCGATCTGCGACTGAAAGAGGACGAGACGAACATGGTTATGGCATGCTGTTTTGAGAATTCAGCTTGCGCTATCTCACTGTGAATACATAAATTAGTAAAATATTGATAACCACCAGCCAGGAGCCCCATGCCAAATACCCAATGTTTACACTGATTTTATCCTGACAATTATTTAAAAACGGCGTTTTTTGTCGTTTTACAAGGAAAAGGGAAATAATATAGAATCCCATTCCCAGTTTATTGGACATTAATTCCCATTCCCAGTGGTCAAATCCCAGTATAGTGACCCCAATCCCATTTTCCCAGCCTAAAATAAGGCCAATCCCAGCTCCCATTTTACCCTTTGGGGACCCTGTGAGAAGATGTATCGACATCTACTTTCAAACAGCACTGCGCGGACAGATTTTGCGGACAGACCTCCCCTAGAGCTGTCCTGCTTCAGCGAACTATAATTTCGCTCATAATAATCACGTCTTCCAGGTGCACACGGATCTGTTCCGCAAAATGTGTTCCGCAGCGTCTTCCTTGTAGCTGGATGGAACATTTTGAAAAGAAGGTTGATGGAAAACAAAACTTCTCCTGGGAAAACGTTCCAGGGAGAAATATGTGCTGTCATATCAAGATAAATGTGTCGCTTTTGTCAATGCCAACCCGTGCGTGACGCGGGCTACCTGTGTAGGTATTTCCGAGCTCCTGGGGACCAAAATAAGGATGGCGGCTTACACGAACGTTTCTCTCCAAAATCTGCAAGTTTTGACGAACCTTTTAACAATTTAGGGTAAGAGCTAGGAAAACTTCTGGAACTCCAAATATGGTAAGTAGAAACTTCCATATAAGGAAATTTTAGAAAACGACACATTTCAACGAGAACTTTCTTGATATGTTTCTGCGGAAGGTCAATTGTCATATTCAATAATGCCTGGTGCAAACTAGTGACATAAAATATAACGACATAAGCGCATAATGACATAACAACATAATGACATAAGAGAAAAAAACATTTTTTTCGCTTATGTCCCGTTTACACTTGAACATAAGGGTGCGCGCGCTCATGTCGTTATGTCGCTAGTGTGTACCAGGCACAACTGAACAAATTATAAGCGGTATAGGTATAGAGCGGTTTTCACATGACTGTCGTGAAAACAATTGCAATTGAGCAATCACTAGCCAATCAGAATCGAGAGAAATCATGACTTGCTCCTAAATGGCTTTTCTCTTAGCCAATTGCAAGCTGAAGTAATTACACAATTGTATTTACTACAGAATTTGATTGGCTGAGCCAATGAGAACGCAAAGCAATCGCAATTACATAACAAGTCTTGACAGTCATGTGAAATCCGCTCTATTGCTTTTCTGACAATCACGCTAGGTAATTCATTCGCTTTTGTGTTAGCCATACAAGCTGCCGAAATGTTATAATGTGTGTTGATCACTCTCTTTCTTTAATTCGACCCTCACAGACGTTTGCGCAAAGCTGATAGAATGACAATTACGGCTGTTAATGACTCCCAACAGGGAAACAACATAATGAAAAATACCAAAGTCAACTCTGCGTTACCTAAGCGCGAGTAATAACGTTGGTTTCTTTGTGTGTGCATTGCAAGTCTCTCGAAATACAATATCGTTTGTGGTTAGGATGGGTTAAGTAAAGTCTTGTTCCATAGATTTTGGAAGGGCTTTTTTTGTCAAAAAAGGACAGGGAACTGTGCTTATTGACAAGACTTAAGGGTGTTGTTATGCAACCTAGGAAATTGCCAAGTTCTTCATACCGAGATATAAGAATGCTCTTTTGTAGTAAGAGTCCCGCTAGCATGGCCATTACATAAATCAATGTCTCCTTCAGATTATCAATAATACATTTTGAGAAATAGGATAGTATATGAGTGATCACATTAATGATTTGACGACCCAGATACTGCAGCGGACTGTCTCCACAGTTGGACATTTTCCTGCAAGGAGCGGCAGCTTTGTGAAGGTAAAACCTATGATTCTTTTTAATTCTTCTTCGCTATTATATCAAGGGAAAAAATATGAAATTATTTTCACAATTAATATCTGCCAAAATGTCGCTGCCTTTAGTTCTGAAAAATTTCTAACACATGAAAATTTTCAAAGACCCTGCTTTTATGGGACGGAAACAACTTCTTTTTTTTCGATTAACTTTGCTTAACTTTTTTTATGATGAACCCCTTAAAAACACTTGGAAAAAGACGAAAAAAATCATTACCCAATAACAAGTAAGTTATAGGAAGCAAAAATTCTTTCAAAATTTCTTGCACTGAGCAATTTCAATTCTGGAAACATTTTTTAGAAATGGTTGAAATCTTGAATTGCTGCTTCAAACTGTTTATGAAACTCAATTAGAACATGTACTAGATACAGAAAGTTGCAAAAAAATTACCCTATGCGGTGAGGTGCAAAATCCTTTTCAAAAGGTAGTTCAACTGGAAATAATTTTCTAGGAATGGCTGAAATCTTGAAATACTACTCAACTAGATAAAAAAATACGTGAAGCATGAGCATGGAAGATGCAAAAGGCGATTTCAAAAATTCCCTCGAAGTTAGTTCCAGCGTGAAACGCTGCTCCAAATCCCTCGTAAAATCGCGCTAAATCCCTCGTAAAATCAATAACCGTACATTATCTCACCACACTACACACATTCAAGAAGTAACGAGGTTTTGAACAAGTATCTTGGTAACGTGGTCAAATGACAAGCATTTTAATAGTTTGGGGCATGCTGTTAATATTTCTATATAACATAACTATTATCGAGAACTCTCGACAAGGAAAGCGGAAATTAAAACACGAACAGCCCCTTATTACTCTGTTCTTGTCCTAGTGCTTTTTAGGGGTGTAAAACCTATTAACAAAACGCATAAGATATTAAACCCTTAGTCAGGTTAAGAGCTCGATTCCCGGTTTGATATCATCTGAATACACCCAATAATCGTTGCTTTGGCGAAAGCACGGAATGCAATCTTTTTAGATTGGTGAATTTGAATTTCCAGCAAAAAATAGTTGTCATAGTTTCAAATGATGCCCGCCTCTCAAAAGAATGATAACTGAAATCACTGCCGCCATCGCACTCCACGAGTTGAATCCAACATTCTCACTCTCAAAGAACCAATTAAATCTCGTTGAAATTCAAAACCCAGTCTAAAAAATGAATCTTCTACTCCTGTAAATATGGGCTTGGCTAGACCTAGTTGAGTAGACGGAGGCTCCTGTTGATGGAAGATAGAACTCGTAGAAAGCGTTTTCCGCTCTGTCATTTGCATTTAGACATTTCAAAAAGATTTGCGTCCACACTTATCGTTTTCGTATTGTTTTCGGCGTTTTCGGTGATCGTTTTCGGCGTTGTAGTGTTGACGATAGCCGTATCCGGAGCAAAAAGTATCCGTTTTCGTTTGAAAACGGTGTAGTGTGGACGGGGTCTTACTTTGCAGTCTCACTGGTCAACCAATTAAATTTTGAACAAAGCTGTGCATTTGATAATCACGTGCTCACCGCGTGATAGTGTTTTACTTTTGGCTGGACTTACAAGTAAACCAGTCACGTGATCACCGCGTGATAGCGTTTTTTTTTGCTGGACGTACAAATAAACCAGTCACGTGCTCACCGCGTGATAGTGGTTTTACTTGGCTGGACGTCGTAGAAACTAGTCACGTTCTCGCCGCGTGATAGTGTTTTTACTTTTGGCTGGACTTACAAATAAACCAGTCACGTGCTTACCGCTTGATAGTGTTTTTTTTTTTTTTGCTGGGCGTACAAATAAACCAGTCACGTACTCACCGCGTGATAGTGTTTTTAGACTTGGCGGGACGTACAAAGAAACTAGTCACGTGCTCACCACGTGGTAGTTATTTTACTTGGCTGGTATTATCTCTCGTTCATTCGAAAACGAATTTCGAACAGGCTGCAGCAGCTTCTTTAATCGATCTTCCCTGTTTTCCGGCTGTAGTTATTTCTATAAACCATTTGCTACCTTCCCTTGCATAAGTTACCACATTTTACCTAGTGTGCACAAAGCTAATAAATGTTCAATAAAATATTCATTTTTTTTAGGATGATGAAAGTATCAGCTCTTCCCAAGTTTATGGGATGATACCTAAAGATCACATCCTTCAAATTCAAACGAAGCCTGTCACGCTACGCGCATGCTCAGGAGCGATCACTCTGATTCAAAAGCAAAACTAATAAGACCATCCTATCAGATAACTATTTAAGGATATGTAATGCTAAAAAGAATGGTCCAACGATCGAGAAATAGCGAGATAAACGATTTTTTTTCGAGGATTTAAGCCGTCGCTGGCCATTGTTACGGGACGACGATACTTTGAGATGCACATAACAGCTGCGCAGTTGCGTGACAGTTGCGTGGATTTGTCTTTGGCTAGATCAGGACACCTTGAGTTCAAAATTTCAAAAACCATTGCTTGGTGTTTGTAGTTGGTTATTGGTGTTTCATTTCCCGCGTGGCATTCTGGGTATTCCATTTTCTGGCGGCTTAAAGGTCCATCACCAACCGGGAGCCTTTGCGACCCGTTTTCTTTTGTTTTCAAATTGATCCATTGTTTTGCGGGTGCTCCGATTGGCTAAGTGTCCGCAAAGGCTCTCGGTTGGTGATGGGCCTTTAACAATGTAATACAGTAAAAACCCGCATAAAAGAACAGGTGTTTTGGAGAATCAGGCTGATTTTGTTCTTGTATATTGGATGTTTTCTGCAAAATCAGACTGAAAATGTTCTTAAGGTGTTCTTAACATCAAATACTGCATACACTGCCAACAGTCAAATAAAGAATGTGATTGGTAGAAAGCTGACAGTCATTTAGTAACAACAATTAGTCAAGTCTAAAAAAAACAATTGCTAAATGTACCCTGGAATTCCTGCTGTAGAAGTGTGTGCATGGACTAGCACATTATATTGATCTCCTCGGTACTCTACAACACAGTGGGTTACTAGTTCTTGAATCTAACTGGCAGCATTTTTTTTTATACAAGAACAATTTTCATTTTTCAGGCTGCATGTGTTCTTATGTATAAGGTACCTTTTTGACCAAATTTCACCCTGAGTGTTCTTAAACCACTTGTTCTTTTATGCGGATTTTTACTGTACTACAACAAAATTGTTGTTTACGACATCTAAATATTCTCAGCTGATTTCAAGATGAACTAGTTCTTTCTACCCACAAAAATCGCCATAAAGGTTGTTCCCAGAATGCCCCGCGGGGAATGAAACAGCAAAGACATAAAGCAATCTTTTTGAAATAGGTGTATGCACATAGATTCAGTGGAGATTCGGATATTGATTTTTGTTAGCACTGGTGGGGCGCCAATAAGGGGTGGACCATTTAGAAATTAGGGGGGGGGGGGGGGGGGGGGGGTCAAGGCCAATCCTTAAAAAAAAATTCTTGCCAGAGATCCAAGCTCGTAAAAAATCATAGAAATTCCGAATAAAAATCCCTTGCCCAACCTGGTCCCCGAAAAAAAAATCATGCGCAAACAAATTGCCACCCTCCCTCCCCCAATTTCTAATGGTCCACCCCTAAATTCATATAAATCTGATTTCCGCTAGTCGATGGTGCATTCACGAACATGTTGAGATTTATAATGGTCGCGTGACCTATGCAAAACGCAATTTGACCTTCTAATTGTTCCTTAGTGCCCGAAGGTAAAATACGCAAACAAAACAACTGCAAAGAAAGCAACCACAATAGAGATTCCAATGACGGTCTCACGAAATATTTGAACCTGTAACTCATTTTCCCCGGCTGATATTTGATAGTCCCTAGTCCAAGAGCTCCCCTTGTTTTGATGCGGGAACGGCTTCTCTGGCACTTGTTTACCCAAGAACTCGCATATCGGCCCCCAACGTTGCTTAACGTTGTAAATCAGCAATTGATCTTTAGGAACTGTATTCTGTACTCGCCTGTTATGCATGTGAAAATGGTGGCGATGGATTTGAGTCGCGCTGGGGTTGTTTGTCCCAAACGCTGCAGTAGCCACCGGCACTACAATCTCCTTGAGCTTCGCGCATAAGGGAGACATGTACACAAAAATTCGGCTCCTGTTCCAGAATTGTTGGGATTCTTCAATCTCTTTCGCAACACTGCTAAGCCATGCCGCTTCTTCCCTCACCGACAAAATGACCTTTGCATCTGGAAATGCTTCCAAGATCTCAGCGAAGTAAAAATTGGCCGGCATATCTGTAACAGCGTCGACGTTTTCTAGCATGGATTTGAAGTTTGGTAGCTTACCATGTTTCACGAGGTCATACCATTCATTGGAAAACGCGTAAAATTGCTCCTCGATGTCGTAAACATTGTAGCCCAAGGTTCTCAATGCGGCTGCAAGGGTTTTAGTACCAGATTTCGGTAGCCCTGCACAAATCACCTTCATCGTGGCTGAATATTTTGATGACTAACACGTTTCTGGGTCAAAACTCTAACGTGCCCTGTGGCAGGGGACAACGAGCATAGTCATGCATGTCAATAAGTCTTTTCATACAACAATCAAACCGGAAACCCAGAATCTGGGTTAAAAATCGTTTCCTTCAGAGCCCTGAATCTTGCCGCTGGCCAAAAGATGACGGGCTCTGGGTACGAGATTGTAACGAAAATACCCAAGTTCTTGGTCAGATCTAGCGCATGCGCATACAAAGGTTTCTGGACTCTCCTTTCGGCGACCACAGGCAACAACAGCGGAGCCGCGAAGGAGAGTTCAGGGACTGGACTAGAGACTATCATACAGAGAGATCATGTTCTTTGTGTGTCAGAAATCACGTGATTCCACAAGAGCGCTTATTTGGGTTGTATGTTCGTGTATGTTTGAACATTGCCAGGAATTTTTGTTATTTAGGGATATTGGGCGTTCTCTGCTATACAATTTCGAAGATTTGTTTCCCGCTACAAGCTCAAGTTGTTCTAGCAGTTTCAAAGTACTTAAATCTTAATCCAGAGTTTGGGGGTCAAATATGTCATGCAGAAGGAGCCTTTTTACATTGTATGTCAAGATCACGCTGGTTTACAAATCACTAAATGTGCTTACCTAATCTCGCTGTTGCATCAGATTAGTCTGTGTGTGGCAAACAGGCAACCTGTTGAATAAAGAAAAAAATTCTTGTTGGCAACAACAAGAGCCAAGGCTTGTCATCAAGTTCAAGAAAACAAGGTGTGAGGTGCCTCTTGTCGAGTTAAGAAAAAAGAGTAAAGTAACCGTGCTTATATAGCGCTTATCCTCGCGGCTCAAAGCGCTTTACATTAACGGATAACTCATCCTATAGAACCAGCTTTATAAACATGAGTGTGTGTTAGCATTGTGAGTTCTGTGACACTGAGGTTGGGCAACTTCCGACGGTCCTCGTGGTTCTTTAACGTCCCTCTGGTTCCGGTTAGTGTAGTGTATGTGAGAGACTGAGAATGAGTAGAGCTAGCATAAAATGGAGCGGCCTAGCCTCCTTTTCTGCTAAACACACTCATATATAGAGCGGGTTTCAGAAGAGAGTCGAAAAGTACTACGGAACTCACCGAACTGTCGCACTGACTTGAAAGTTCACGCCGCTACCACACCCACACACGTCTTCGACTCCGCCTACATTCGTCCGTGTTTTGTCTAGAATGTTTAACGTTTCTGTCTGCTGTCGTGTTTTGCTTTTGCAAGCGCTCCAAGAAAATCCTGTGAATTCGGCAGACCGCCGAACCAATTACTAAGTAATTATACAATTGCATTTAACGCAGGATTTGATTGGATGAGACAAATGAGTAACCAATGAGAACGCAAAGCAATCGCAATTACATAATAAATCTCGACAGTCAAATGAAATCCGCTCTATTTTACCTGGCTTGGCTTACAAAGAAACCAGTCACATGCTTATTGCGTGATAGTAGTTTTACTAGCCTCTGATTGGCTAACTGGGAAGCCATTCAGCTGCAACTTGTATTTTGTCTCGATTATGATTGGTTAGGCGTATTTGGTCTTACTACAGTCATCTGAAATTCGATCTATTTCTTCCTCTACTCCTTGCGTTTTAGATTGTTTTAATTGAAGTACAACAATGAAGTACCTCGCTATCGTCCTGATTGTCTGCGCAGTTGTCGTGAGCGAGTCCCGCCGCTTGAACCATGATGATCTCTACGCTGCCAAACGGTGTAAGTATAACATTGAAGGTGGAGTTACACAATGTTCTGCAATGTTTTCTGCAACTTGTCTCGCAATCCATCGAGACAAGTTGCAAGAGCCATTGTAGCTGATATTAGCTTGCAATGGTCGCTCGCAACGTGCTCGCAACGAACTTACTATTTGTCCGCAATTTTGATACAAAACGCACATGCGCAAAGAAACCCGAGAGGGCTTCTGGGAACGAAATTGTGCGACAAGTTGCAAGATTCGCTGTTACACGGTGCAATGCGAGGCACGTTGCTGCATTCGTTGCGAGACGTAGAATCGTATCCTACCTGCTGCTACGATTGCAGCAACCTTTCGCGCAGCGTTGCAGAGGCTTACACGCTGCAAAAACCGTATCTACGTTTTTTGTTTAGTTCAAAAGTTATAAAACTATCAAATGTTTAGAGCGCGCGAAAATGCTATAAAATTTGAACGGGGACCGCTACATCACACGAATACACTACGGCGTCTCCCTTAAAGTGCCACTAGCACCTAATTTGTCACTTGCCTGAAATGCCACCAAATTCGGCACATAAGCAGAAGAAATCATGATCTTTAGCTCTACGCCATTTTTTTGCCAGAAGTTGAAAGGAAAATAGCGTATTTTCACGCCAAAGTTCGAATTTAATGAGCTGTTTTCGTCCTGATATTCATAGAGTCAATTCCCAAGGGACGCAGCACGTGACCCAGCACAGGGAGCCGGGATTGCAGATGTTATTGCGTTTTTCCCTGTATTTTAGGGCAGCTATCCCAAAAAAAGGCGTACTGTAATATGTCTTACTTCTGCGGTTCTAGTCGTCGCATTTTCTACCAGTTTTAGCATTATTTTAATGGACTTCGTATATGCAATTCAAAAACCTATCGATCAATTTTGCTCGATTTTTGTTGGATTGAAGTTCGCGACATTTGCAAAGGTCAATAGGAACGCCTGCTCAATTGAAGTTTTTTAAGACGCCCAAAACAATTTCCAAAGTTCTCTGTTGGTTGTGCTTGTCGAGTTCACGGTCTGTTGGTTTGACTTGACTGTTTCTTTCATGCAAATTTGGATTCTTCGACATTCCAGCATGCGGAAACTGCCCGCTCGGTCGAAGGATCCAAATTTGCATGAAACAAACAGTCAAGTCAAACCAACAGACTGTGATCTAGACAAGCACGACCAACAGAACTTTGGAAAAAAAATTTTGGCGTCTTAAAAAACTTCAATTGAGCAGGCGTTCGGATTGGCCTTTGCAAATGTCGTGAACTTCAATCCAACAAAAATCGAGCAAAATTGATTGTTTTTGAATTGCATTTACGAAGTCTATTAAAATAATGCTAAAACTGGTAGAAAATGCGACGACTAGAACCGCAGAAGTAAGACATATTACAGTACGCCTTTTTTTTATAGCTGCCCTAAAATACAGGGAAAAACGCAATAACATCTGAAATTAAGTGCTAGTGGCACTTTAACAGGAACGGCTTGAAACAATGTGTTACTTGGGAGTCATGGTCCAGCAGTTCGACGGCATTAGCTCGTTAAAATGGCACACCAAAATATTTAGTCAATCCTTAAAAAAAGATATATTTATTAGTTAATTTCTTTTATACAACATAAAACGCGCGCTCCGATTGGCTGACAGGCCGTAGTGTTATTAGAGTACGCACGCACGATTGACGTCATAGCGCACGCATGCAAGCAAAACCGAGTTTGAAATGTGCGCATTGTTTGATGGAAACTCTTGGTAATCCACTCTTGATTATTATAATAAAGTTCATTTTATTTTTAAAATACATTATTGTTATATTATTTATTTTCATTATTATTAAATATTCACAACTTGACCAATAGCATTCTATTGATCTCAACTTCTATAATTTCACGCTAGAACAAACCAGAGTGTAGCACAGTCATCCCTATCCTTAATTTATATTCATTAATCCGAAAAGCGTTAGCATTACGCGGATATAATAAAAATGGAAGAAAAAATAAATAAAATAAAAAATACACGGTAAATGTCAAACAGCTAGGTAGTTGCCCAGTGCGGCCCTAAAAGCACTTAAAGTTGGTAATTCAATTATACTATTAGGGAGCAGATTCCACTCCTTTACAGTTCTGGTGAAAAAGCAAAATTTATGAGTATTACTCGAGCTGCTAAGGTTAATAAACCTTTTGGGGTGGGCAAATCTTGTTGGTCTAATGGGTCTCTTGATTTCTGGAGGCAGTTCTATTTGAACAAGGCCATTAAAGGGAGGCTGCCACGATACGCGCATGCTCCAGGAAAACGATCACTGAGCAAAACTAATTATACCATCGTATCAGGAAACTATTGAAGAATGTGTAATACGTAAACATTTGGTCGGATGGAACGAGAAATAGCGAGATTATACCGGATTGTTTTCCTGGCTTTCAGCCTTCGCTGGCCATCGTTACGGGACGATACTTCTTTGTTTTGAGATGCGCAGAACAGCTGCGCAGTTGCGTGACAGCCTCCCTTTAACTACTTTATATAACATTGTTAACCTAGCTATCTTGCGGCGCGTTTCCATTGAAGGCCAATTAAGTTCCTTTAGTAAATTTGTCACTGTCCCTGGCTCATATTTGTAACATCCCTTAACAAATCTTGCTGCCCTGCGCTGGACACTCTCAATGTCCTGTTGGTGCTTTTGTAGGTGGGAGTCCCAGGCATGCATACTCCAGGCGCGGCCTCACCAAAGTGGAATATGCCCTCTCCTTTACACTCTCAGAACAGCTACCGAGATTGCGCCTGATAAATCCTAATGCCTGGTTTGCCTTGCCGACAATATTTGATACATGGATTCCCCAATCAAGGCTTGATGTGATTTCAACCCCAGGTACGGGTGGTGGGAGACCGTTTTCAAAGGAGTCCCCCCCAAGGGTGTACTGGAAGATGGTTGGGTTTTTCGATCTATGAATTCGGATTATGTTGCATTTGTCTGTATTAAAGGACATTTGCCACACCCTAGACCATTCAAATAGCATGTCAAGATCATGTTGAAGAACTTCAGCATGCTGTAGACCCTGGATTAACCCATTAACAATTGTATCATCAGCAAAAAGCCTTATCTGTGACTTGATGCCACCAATGAGGCAACCCTGTGACCATCAAACCAAAACTGAATGTGAGAATGCTGGGTGTTGCTATGAGATGATAACGCCTAATAAACCGCCAGCATGCTATAAAGGTAATTACCCAGAGTGACAATCTTAAACATTAGGACTGTCCACCAACACTGTACAATTTGCGCTGTTTTTAGCATCTTATGAGCAGGAGTCCATTACTAGGAGTGACAATCTTAAACATTAGGACTGTCCACCACACTATAGAATTTGCGCTATTTTTAGCATCTTATGAGCAGGAGTTCATTATTAGGAGTGACAATCTTAAACATTAGGACTATCCACCACACTGTAGAATTTGCGCTGTTTTTAGCATCTTATGAGCAGGAGTCCATTACTAGGAGTGACAATCTTTCACATTAGGACTGTCCACCACACTGTAGAATTTGTGCTATATTTAGCATCTTATGAGCAGGAGTCCATTACTAGGAGTGACGATCTTTCACATTAGGACTATCCACCACACTGTATAATTTGTGCTATTTTTAACATCTTATGGGCAGGAGTCCATTACTAGGAGTGACGATCTTTCACATTAGGACTGTCCACCACACTGTAGAATTTGTGCTATTTTTAGCATGCAGGAGGAGTGACGATCTCTCACATTAAGACTGTCCACCAACACTGTAGAACTTGCGCTATTTTTAGCATCTTATAAGCAGGGGGAGTGATGATCTTTCACATTAGGACTGTCCACCAACACTGTATAATTTGTGCTATTTTTAGCATCTTATGAGCAGGAGTCCATTACTAGGAGTAGCGATATTTCCCACTAGTTAGGACTGTCCATCACACTGTACAATATGTCAGTGCTATTTTGTAGCACTTTATTACTGCGATTTTCATAATTCTGCGAACTCTACACCGACCAACAAACCACGGTTTGGCTTCCGTCAATCAAACGGGTGAACAACTCTGGGTGATTTCACGGAGGCTTTGATAGATCTTGTGAACTGATAGGGGCTAGCTAAAGGCTTCAAAACATAATCTTGCACTGTAAAATGGAAACCATGAACTGAAAACATGCGTGGACTTGTCTCAAAAGGTTTGATTGACGGAAGCCAAAACGCAGTTTGGCGTTCGGAAATGTCAAGCGGGAGTTCACAGAATGAAAATCTCAGTAAAAGGAGTTCATGTTATTTCCTACAGACGTTTTCCCGCGTTGACGCACTTTATATTATCTGAACTTCCCTCTATGTTACCCAAAGTTACAAACTGATAGATAATTACTATCGTTTAGAAAAAAAAAAAAGACCAACCCTGGTATCAGGCTAAAATGGGGTCAACAAAGCAACAAAGGTAAGTCACGCTGCTAAGCCATTTGTAGCTCACTTTGTATGGGTTGGCTGTGGTATTTGTGACGAAAGCTTAGAAACAGATATTAATAATTTGAACTCTTATAGCCATTCTCAGTTACACGCGGTCGCCGGGAAAAAAGCTTGCAAGCGAAAACTCGTTTTTTTGTCAAAGTTTCCATGGCAACGCACGTGCTTTCGCCGCTCAGACAAGACAGAAAACGAGTTTTCGCTTGCAAGTTTTTTTCCCGGCGACCGCGTGTAACTGAGAATGGCTGTAAAGACCCCGTGCCCGATGGGTGTGACAATGTTATGATTGGTTTCTTATGTGTTTATCTAATACTGTAAGAAACTTTCAAAATAACACCATTAGTTTGTTGTTCTATGACATCGTATCACATAAATTAGATTTAGAGCTAAGGATGGATCGAATTTCCAAGAGATTTTAACGGATTGAGTTCACTACTTTTACCGTTACCTCATTAGCATAGAGTTTTAGGGGCTACAAAACCATTCGTCACGCCCATCGGTCACAGGGTCTGTAAGAATATGACACGAAACCACAATAGCCGTATTCTGAGACGAGTTTTTTGTCCGGACGGAAAACTCGTCTTAAAACCGGGACGAGACGGATTTTTGACGGGAAATCTTAGTGCGAAACCGGGGTGAGACGGATTTTTGACGGGAAATCGTCTAAACTCATCAGACAAAAGTGTGAATACGGCTAATACCATAGATTCTTAGATTTTTATAATATATATTTATACTGTTGTAATAAGTATCCTTTTTAAACATTTCTTCTTTATTGTTCATATATTTACCTTTTGTAAAATTTCGAAGCGCTACTGGATTTTTGAAGCTATTTGTTTACAAATATGCTTCCTTAGTCGGCGCTACTGTGAATGTGTTTCTATCTGCCTATCTGCCTATCTGCCTATCTGCGGTGTTTGTCATAACGAACAATGGACTTTCTTTTTTGGCGGACGGTACTTCATATTACTCGATTTCGCAACCCATTTACAATGCAACTTGTATTGTGACCTCTCCATGTTGACTCTGCACAAGCGGGGTCTTGTTCCTGCAACAGGGGTAGGGAGGGGCAATTTTGTCCAACTCAGCTATGGTTTAGACGTATCCAGAGACGCCATCTTGAATTTACAAAATGTGAAGCAAAATAGCCTATATCTTAGCTTTAAACTCACTCTTCAAAGCAGGATTTCTGACAGATAGACGAAGTAGAGTTGTGTGAAGATTCTGACATGGATATCCAAGTTCGTTCGTTCCGAGAAGCACGTAAAAATGGTGGGTTTTATGCTTAGCCTTTAGCTTACTCGATAAATAAACCGGCCGGCAGGTCCAAAATGCATACCAGAAAATGCAGACCAGAAAATGCAAATATAGTCACTGGCCCGATAGATTTTTACATCCCCGATAGATTTTTACATCCCCGATAGATTTTCATATCCCGATAATGTTTTGAAGTAGGCGGCTGCTCAAAAAGATTAGCAGGCTGCAAAGAAAAACTGATCAAGACCCACGCTGGGGGCCAACTCGTGCCCTCTTTACATTGGTACATCGACTCAGTTAATTCAAGAGAACACTGAAGTGATAACAACTGTATGGTGCCACAACACGGAGTCCAAAATGAAAACCGCTAACAAATTTCCATAATATGTAATGTTACAAAAGAATAATTAAGAATTAACAATACAAAACACAAACTGATTTATTGCTGTTTAGTAACTGAATACCAAGTAGTTCACCAATAACAGAATAGCTCTTACCCTTTATAGTAGGGTCTTTTAGCGATTTTATCGTGCACTTTTGGGGTAATGGTACTAAACTTGGCAAAATTGTTTATACCGAGTAGTTCACCAATAACAGAATAGCTCTTACCCTTTATAGTAGGGTACTATTTGGGTATGGTACTAAACTTGGCCCAATTGTTACTTGGGTTGTACAAAACAATTTCAGGGGGTGTACCAATGTGCACACACGATCAGGTCTTTTTTGTCCCTAACAAAACCCTATTAGACAAAGGGGCAACGGCCCAGGGGGGTACCCGGATATAAAAATGACAGGGAGGTCCGACATATTTCTTTGGGTATGAAATTTGTAGGAAAAGTATTTTTTGGGGTTTAACTTTCTACCAGGTATTTTTTGCGGTTGAAAAATCCACGGGTATTTTTTTGCGGTTGAAACTTCTGACAGGCTAGTAGTTGATCATCAAGATATTAGGCTATTTCCAGGCAACATAAACAGCTCAGCATCATGTGTATGCTGGTATTAAATAGCCGTTTTAGGCCAAAAAAGTTGGGTATTTTTGGGGGTATAATATTTGGGAGCAAGTATTTTTTGGGGTATAAAAGTTATGGCTCAGGTATTTTTTGGGGTATGAAATTTGGAGCGCTGTTGGGCCCCCCTGTCATTTTATATCCAAGTATCCCCCTGGGGGCAACGGTGATTCGTTAGGGAGGTTACAATTGTTTTTTTAGGATGCATAACAATTGTAACTTGCCTAATGAATCATCAAATGATCCTGTTGCCATCTAATAATTATGCCCCATTTGGGATGTAAACACTGTTAGCTGATTTTCCCTCTATTAGCTCTTCCATACAATTACTTTTTGGGGGGCTAAATAAAAACTAAATTTTATACTTGGAAGTTATAGTTTGACTGAGAAGTGGACCAGGCCCCCCCCCCCTTTTTTTTCTTCTCATCTTTCTGGTATATTCTTTGTATTAGCCACCCCCCTTGTTTTTAAATGTCTGGTACATTCTTTGTATTATCAACCCCCATTTTTCATTTCTTGATCCGCCACTGGTGGACTATTTGTTCCTGGGATTTGTTGTTGTCCGAGCTGGTCTCAGAGCTTGGTTTTCAATGTAGCCTTCATGAAACTCTTTCAAAATAAAACTCAAGATAATAAAACTCAAAATAAAGACAAAGACCTCAATTAGGCACCATGTATCATGCTACCAAAACAGGAGAATACTTGTAAACTCAACATAGTAACTTTATTTTTACTTACCCCATAAGATCACAATATGGTTTATTTGCCATCTAAGGGCCTTTACTAGGGAAGGGATATGCCTCATAGGGATCATAACAAAACAAAATAAGTTATCCCTCATAGGAGTGACATCGCTCCCCATTTAAACTCCCCCTAAATGAAAACTGGATCTAAGGCACCTTTTGAGGCAGGGCTCGAAATTGTACCCAATATGAATGTAAATATGCTTAGATCTTTTTTCGTTTTAGTCCTAACGCGCCTAAATTTGGGGGATACATTGTCTAAAATTGTCTATGCATAAATTTAATTTCGAGTCCTGCCATATTACAAACTCAACAGGGGGTGTATGGAAAATGAAGACCTGAAAATAAAGACCCATTAGACCTGCTGGGAGCCAGGAAAAATGCTGAACCCCTGGAAAATAACAGATAGTTTGGCTCACAGGCACCAGGGGGTCTGCAGTTTTCCTGTGTCTCAGCCGGGTTTAGTTTTTCCATGACCACTCAACGGGTATTTCTTCAACAGCATTTTGACCCTTGAAGACCATCAGAGCCCAAGCTAATAAAATGTTATTTGTAAGAAACAATATTGTTCAAGAAAATGTGAGCCACTGCTTTGAAACAGTATACCTATAGCTTGTAGTGTTTTAAAAGAATTACTAAAACTTGCTAAAATGTGATTTCTCTAAAACATAACTGGCAAAAATGTACCCTAAGTTAACATAAGTCTCCTTTGCTCTGGTCCAAACGTATCCTCAACGAGAGCCAGATGTCATATAACACTTGTTTGACACTACCCAGATCTGGTAATGTATTTAACATTCCAGGGGTTATTGAACATTTTTCACATCCCAAAGACCAACCAGAATCACTAACCAGATCTGGTTAGTGTCATGCAACCTGTATGAGACTTATCTGGGGCTATGTTGCTCACACCTCTTTTTGCAGATGGAACTTTTCGACTGGAGAGAAGGCGAGTCGGTTAACTCAGGCTAGCAGAAATAAAAATATTAGATAGAATCGTATGATACCTCTTTTTTGTCTAAATTGAGGACGAGATATCATAGGATTCAAGTATATTCAAAGCGTTCAGTCGGTAGATTCCGCCGAAAATAGCACTCAAAAAGGCGATATTGCCCTCGGCGCTGCGCGACTCGTGCGATATCGCTTTTTTTCGTGCTATTTTCTTAGCGGAATCTAGCCTCCTGAAGCTTTGAATAATCTATAAAACATGACTTGATTCTCAAGTACAAAAAAATCCAGCAATTTTTCAATCACTTCAGCCACATAAACCCTTAAAAAATTTAAGATTTTATTCTTTACAACTAAAAGAGCATATGACCAGTTATAATACCTAGCGAATAGCCCTTTCGAAATATACTGAATGCCATTTACAGCTCCTTGATATCTTTTTTGGTTCCCAAGATATTGAGGTGTTCCTGATTCTGAGTGATGGCATCATCATGTTGACTTAACTAGGGGCTGAAATACAAAATATTAGATATTAGGTATTTCATAACATGATGACATCATCATTCCGAATCAGGAAAACCTCATTATTATGTTCTTAATATTATTTGTATTTTCCCATGGACTTTCTCAAGTATTAAAACTGGATTGGGGTCATATGCTCTTTAAAAGCTTGGGCTCCATATTTCTTGAGGATCAGCATGATAGTAATAACAAAATTTAGTTGTAATGTCAACAACAACAGCATGATGCAACATCGACAGCGAAAAGTTTTCCCTGTGCTCTTTAAATTCGTGTCTCAGCCCTTCCGTACGTCCCATTTCTGCCAACGCCCATGCATCTGTACACCTTGGACGAACACCTTGGACGAACCCTTGCAAATAGCTTCCCGTACGCATTGCGTACCTATGTTTAATAGAAGCAGCGCTATATCTTAACTCTTTGATGCGTATCAAATGTCAGATTTTAGTTACGTCAAATACGTGGAGCTAAAATTATCTATTTAGCTCATAAATCATTCTCGTTGATACTAGACTTCATGATCTTCAGCACTACTCTATTCATTTTGGAGAATCAGTGTTTGAGGGTTTATAAAAAACAATCACAAATTGGAAAATTTGCCCAGGAGTTAAGTCGAAAGCATTTTCCGAGAAAGGTCACGCCCATTTGATCACGTGACCCCAGGGAGCCTGAAGGGGTGAACTTTTAAATGCGTGTTTTCGGCTACTTATTTGGATAATTCACTACAAAATTAGTAAGTCCGTATACACCTAATTCAGAAAAGGTTGCTTTGGCCATTTTGGTCTTTGGTCATTGGCCATTGAGCGCCTTTGTTTCGTGGTCACTGAAGCAAACAATCCTTTGTTCCGCGCTATTATTGAAAGACCAAAGACCAAAGCAACTTTTTTGAATTAGTTGTATATTTCTTAGTTCTCCGGCTAATCATCGCATAGCATTATTTTGGGAGACGTATTGACAATAAGTATAAACCAACTAATGGTCTATTACAAATCCTGCATTCTGATTGGCTGAGCTACTTGATTTTTTCAACATAAAAATAATGGTATTCATTTCCAAAACCGACAAACTAGTTGTTTATACTAAAACAATTAGACCTCTCGTCCTCATGTGCTATGATATCATAGACCTTCGGCCTAATGGTCTATTGGTCTATTCATCATAGCCCATTCGGCCTCGAGGTGTTATTGTTAAATAGACTCTAGTCTATGGTCAGTTGGTTTCGTTATGACTGTGACGTCATTTTACTGTGCGACTTCGTCAACCGGGCAATTTTGTAGCAAGTTAGCCAATCAGAAAGCGAGTACAGAACAAAGGATCTTGATTTCTTGAGATCTCAGACGTCGAAATATTCGCTTTTCTCTTAAAATTAATTGTGAAAATTATGAGCAGAAATAACTTCTAAACACTTAATTACTCATCGTCAGATGTATTGCAGGTAATAAATTTCCTTAAAATGGTTTGAATCTCTAAATGACAAACTTTTTACGGGATGGCCCGGTTAACGTAGTCGCACAGTAACATATATATATGGTCAAAATTGAGCGCAGATGCGCAGTCGTATTACACACCAAAACCCGTATTACACGGTTAAAAGCCGAACTATACTGTCTATATAGTGTGTGTCTTGTTCCATCAACAGTTTCAAAGTGTGATACGAACCGATTTGCGCGTGCATTTGAATGGCTTCCCGATCAAGTACTAGTCAAGACAGTTACGCTTTAGGGAATTTTGAAAGAAAAAAAATGTTGGTCGTATTATAAAGAATAACTCATTAAGATTTTTTCTTGTAATACTGGCGGACATTGTATACATCCGCAACTCGGACTAACTGTAGGTCTATGGTAGGGTATAAAAAAATGAGGATTTTGGTCTCTGATAGGGTCATGTTTTGGAGACCTCGGTGGCACACCCCTACCAAAAATCAGTGCAGTCCCCCCCCCACCCCACCCCCGCTTTGTAATCTTATAACCTCTTTTTGTTTTATGGCAGGCTCCTCAAGAAATGATCAGTAACTAAAAGGGTTTTAATGTTCAACGCATTTTAGCTGGTTTATAGTGTTATTTAAATGTTACAACAGGCGAGTGTAATGCAATGCACCTTAGATGATTATACTGAACTGGACTTTGTAAAGACCCTTGAATAGCGAAAGGCAATACTGGTGTACTTCAAGCCTAATAAAATGTATCAAACAATGTTGTCGCTTTTTATGAATCCATGCGGGTTGCCTGTGTATTTCTTTCAAACTCCTGACCAGGCCCTACAGCCGAGAAAAAACAAAACGGCGCCAAAGAGAATGATGCTTCTCGAGCAAATTCAAGTTATGCTGACTTTTCCTGCCTTTTTCGCTAAGAAATGAAGGAAAATACTTTAAGGTCTGGGGGAAGAGGGCAAACCAACGGTACTCGATAGATATCCAGGGATGGTGCATTGGTGCCTTGGTGGTGGATACCGGGTACTACAACCCCCCTAGAAATGTGTTGCTTCCTTCATATATATCACAATGGTAGGATTTTCACCATGACTCATCAATTATTTCACGAGATATCGGCAGCCGAAAATCCGATTTTTTTGAAAATTGAAAGAAGTGGTGGGTCTCGGGTACCCACCCCCTAAATTGGATAACTGGACTGTGAAAAATCGCAGGGCTTGAAATTGCGATCCGGTGGTCGCCTGGCTAGGCCGACCATATCAAGAAAGTTTTGTCGCTTTTATGGCAATTCCGCGCGGGTGCCTGGTGTGTTCAAAACGTGACTCAGGCCCTTCGGCGGGGGGTAAAAACAAAATGGCGACCAAGAGAAGGATGTTTCTCGAGTATCTGCAAGTTTTGGTCAATTTTCCTGCTTTTTTCGCTAAGATATGAGGAAAAGTACTTACAGACCTTCCAAATAAGGTAAGGGGGATTTCCTAAGTTTTGCAACGTCGGCAAAACGACAGCTTTTGGCGAAATTTTCTTGATATGCGAATATTTTGGTACTCTTTTCAAGCTTGATGACACCTAGCGACCAAAAGTCATGTTCAGGCGACCAGTTTTTTGCACTTGGTCGCAAGCTTGCGACTAAGAAAAGTTAATTTCCAGCCATGTAAGTGCCGCAACAAAATTTTCCCGCGCGGCGACCGTGCCGTGTCACGACTATGCGACTTGATTGGCTTACCTCTCTACGCGGTTATTAATTAATGCCATATTAAGATAGCAGCGTCGCCTTTCTAGAGATTGACCGGGCTTCCTGTGGTATCTTGTCTACCTTGTTGCCAGGCTCTTGACCGTGAACAACACAATGGAAAATGTACATATCATCTTTCCTCGAGTATATTTGAGTTTTGATTGAGTTTTAAGCTTTCTAAGCCAATAGCTAGTGAAAAACTTACTGGGATTCCAAATATGGTATGCAGATATTTCTTTATAAGGAAGTTGGAGAATGTCGACACTTTTTCAAATGAACTATCTTGATATGGCTGAGAAATTCATGCTTCCAGTGACGTCACATCTACCACCGAGCCACAGGAAGCAGCCAGGGAGTACTAGGCCACCGCGCCACCTGTTGAGTTTGTAACAATTCACGTCCATGATTTTCTAGCACATCTTTCGCAATCCCTGAAACGTTTGAGAAAACTGGATGAGTAAAAAGAAACCTACAGTATCTCCAACAACGGTAGCCTGTTCATATCAAAAGGGATCGACAAGAAGGTGCTGACACCGCGGCAAAACGCATTTGCCATGCCGCTAAAGATTCACTTCCTGTGAAATGAAAACAAAAGAAATAATCTACATAACAAAAATGTCTCGTGCTGTCTTGGAATTTTGGAAAACTTAAGCTCCAGACACAAAACTTAAGACCAAAAATTGCAGAGCAGCAAGAATACGATCATATCTTTCTCTGGACGTTTGCACCTCGCACTTTAAGGCTTGCACCCAAGGCGAAAACTATGGTTTAAAGTCTAAATTTACCGTTCGCTGTTGTTATGTAGATTTTTCCAATTGTCTTTATTTCACAGACCAGTGAATCTTAAGCGCATGGCAAGTGCGTTTTGCCGCGGTGTCGAAGGTGCTGTCTTTTTTACGACTCTGCGCGGGCTACCTGTGTTATTTCCACGAGAAAAAATGTCTGCCATTATGTTACTGCGCAGCCCTAGCCGGCCACGAACAGCAGAGTCATTACTCCTCGGTCCTTCCCAGGGCTTTTCCCGATTGTGACATATCACGCCACAGGCTTCCCAAGCTACTTATTTTTTTTAGAATCACGAGCCACACAGATCAGTAGCCTGGGAATCTTGTGTGACTTGTGTGATGTTTATAGCTTGACAACCATGACCTGCTCGCATGAATCGCTGCTACATATCGGCTTACAGGATAGCCATTTTCTTATCGAGTTCACGGACGACAGGGTGTGACGTCACTGGCTGGGCGTAATGTTTTGCCCATTTCAGATCACGTGCATTCCCAGGAGTATTTTCTCTTTGTTTGGAATGCTTCCATATTCATATATCGTTCGATGCGTAGCAGAAAAAGAAAGAGAGAATACTCATGGGAATGCCACGTGATCTGAAATGGGAAAACATTACGCCCAAGCCGAGGAGGTCTATTAAAGCCCCCGGGGGGGGGGGGGGGGGGGGGGGGGGGGGGGGAAGGGGTAGGGTTTTCAGGCTGGAGGTATAAGAAAGGGGTAGGGTTTTCAGGCTGGACTGGGTATAAAAACAGAGGGAAAAATTGTAATTTTGGTATAAAAAAGGGTCTGTATTTCACCGGTTGTTCAACCGCAACGCGCGAGCAAAACCGTTTATTTTTTAACAGAGCACAAATCCGATTTTTCAGGCTTGGTATAAGAAAGGGGTACCTTTTTCGGCTTTGGTATAAGAAAGGGGTACCTTTTTTTACTCTGAAATTGGTATAAAGAAGGGTAAGGGGTCCAGAATCTGGGCCGAGCATCCCCGTATAAACGTTTTGGAAGTACCCCCCGGATTAAACCCATATCAAGACACCCCGTCCCTCCTGCATCACGCGTATGATTTCAGTGCAAATTACCGCACTCAGCTCGGTTCAATTACCATTATATAAATCTGGAAAATAAAAATACTCAGTCTACTCACTTTCATCGCTTCGAAATGATGCTCTTACATGGAGTTGGGGGCCTATTTTGATATTGCTTATAAAAGTGTTCCCAACATTTTGCGGCAAATTTCTATCGATAGTTAGCGAAACATGCATTGAGCCATGTCCTGTTTAGCCTCGTGCCCAGGCTACTCGGGGCCTGTCACGCTTTGCCTGGCTATGACGTCATTGGCTTTGGCTGCCCACCCGAGGCTACTGCCAGGCAACTCTCTGTCAGCTTGAAGAGCGGCCGCCATATTGAATGCACAAAGCGGATTAGCTGAGAGAAAGGGGTCCTGGGAAAGAGGCTATGTCCTGTTATTTTATTCGGTTTTCTCTCTGCCCGTGTCAGCCACTCCTTTGTTATTTGTTTTCTTTCGATATTAGAAGACGAATTACGCGTAGAAATCTCTAATCAACATCTAAAAAACAAGTTTCAATTTGTTCAATCGAACAAATTTCTCTATATTCCTATAAATTAGCCGATGGAAATGGATCGGCTTTCTCCGACTTGGTATGTTGGTATGCTGTCAAAATGGCGGCTGACACAGGCTATTTAAGACTGTGTAACGGAAACACTTTTCTTTCATAACAAGTCTTTATCCTTAGTTTCTATCGATAGTTAGCAAAACACACACCTGTCAGTGTTGTTTTACAGTTTTCTCTCTCCTTTAACAACTGGACTGTGTAACGGAAACACTTTTTTCTTTCAAAACAAGGAAGTCCTTATATTTTGCTATAATTACATCATTTTAACGGTAAATGGCCTTTTACCTTATCCGCACGTCTGTTAATACTTTCTTTTTTTTTTCGTACGAAGGCGTTAGGTATGTTAATGATTTGTGGCTTTTTCGCTTCCTTCACGTTTTCCTCGGCAGTAGAAGAGAAAACGTGGCGACTTTCAGCACAATATAAGATGCACGATTCTCTGCACGACTCTGCATAATTCCATCAAAACCATAAGTCATAATATCATACAAAGTGGATCTTAATCAGTGTGAAGTATACAAGGTTCCGGTATAATACTTTGGCTGTCAGCCCCTGGAAAGACCCGATATTTTTTCATTTCACGGGCATAAGGCTTTAAGGGAATAAGGCCCTGGCGAAACGAAACGCAAGTTCATGCAAGTCGACGCAAGACTTGCGAACCGCTTGGCCACCAATTTGAGATGACTTATGTTCACTTTGCGTCCACACTATGAACATGTTCAAATTTTCATGCACTACTACATGCCTAGGACATTGTTTGGAATTATTTGCCTCCCATCTATTAAGTCTTTTTCTTCTTTTAAACGCAATCTTAAAACATATTTCTTCACATCATCTTAATCTTACACTGTTGAACAATATTTGTTACATATTTTAACCTATTGTATATTTAACAATTATTCCTCGAGCCCGAATGGACTCTAAGTCAATAGCCCATGAGGCCGAAGGCCGAATGGGCTATTGACTCAGAGGCCATGGAGGCGAGAGGAATAATTGTTTTAGTCAAATCACACCTAGTAGGTTAATTTATATAGCCAAAACGTTTTCTGGTCTGGTCATTTGCCATTTTCTGGCTTTCAAATCCAACACTTTTCGCTACTAGTAGGTTATAACTTATAGCCTACTAATAGCTCAACCAATCAGAACGCAGCATTGACGACAGACCAGGGGTGTCATTTGACTATATATGTATATATATATATTATTTTGACTATATATGTATATATATCTATTATTTCATTTGCTATGAGTTTGTACTTTGTTCATGCTTATCAACTCGATTGCAATAAAACCATTTTTATTTTCTTCTATATTCATTTTATCCATGTAAGAGCATCGAGGCTTAGAAGGGTGCCCCTAAACCTCTTTGCTCCGACGAAGGGCTAACGCTCGAAACGTCAGCAAAACACCATTTTTCCACGGCGTTTAACATAAATCTCAACCTTTGGTTGTTGTTGTTCACGTTATTATTATTATTTTGTACACAAGTTTTCCATTATAATGACCAAAACAAGCATTGAACCTGCTGCGTTTATATTTCTAGCTGTTATTTACAACTACGCGGGTTACTTTCTCATTCTTATTTTCTTTGTTATTTTTCTTTCAAAACGAGAAAAAGATCGCAGTGAGCGCGACTTGCGTTTCGTTTGGCCAGTAATTACAAAGTGAAAAGCGTTACAAAAATCATATATAGTACTGAATAAATTTACATACAATTTCAAAGAATTTACTAGAATTACATAGAATTGCATAGAATCACATAGAATAGCGCTGCGCTTAAATTCTAAAATTAGATCACGAGACTCAGACAAACAATCCCTCGAAATCCCATTCAGAAGGATCGCGCTCGAAATGCGAGCCAGGGTAGGAGTACATACAAGCTCTGCTATAATGAGTGGAACTACCAGTTTACCAATTCATTTTGTATCGATCTATAGAGAGAAAACTGAGAAAATGGGAGAAACGTATATTTGTTTGTCTGAGTTTTTAATGAATGTGACGTCATCTGTGCGGAGCGCTATTGAATGGAATTACATATAATTGCTAAGAATTGAATAGATTGCATAGAATTACATAAGAATTGTAAAGAATTAAATAAAATCGCTCAGAATTGTACAGAATTTAATATATAGAAGTTCCCAGAATTATATAGAATTGGCTACAATTGAATAGCATGCCTATAATTACATATTTATATTTAGTGCTGAGGAATTTAAACCAAGCTAGAAGAAACTTGTGAGAGCCCCTATAATTACATAGATATAGCATTGCATTGAATGAAACAGAATTACATTGAATTAACAGAATTACATAGAATTAAACAGAATTGCATACAATGAATACTACGAATATCATTGCTTAGAATTGCATAAAATTAAACAGAATTATCTAGAATTAAAAACAATGACAATAGATATAGAATTCCCATAAAACTCCATAGATATAGAATTGCATAGAGTTACATAGAATTAAAGAGAATTGCGTAAAATGTAACAGAATTACTTAGAATATATAGATAACTGATTATTCAGCGCTAAAATTATTCAATAAATAAATATCTATATCGTTCGATTCAATTCTATGTAACGCAGTTCAGCTCACTTTAACAGCTCAGCTCAGCTCAGCTCACTTTGTCCTTGAAATATCTCATGTTCGTTCCTTACAAACAATCTAAGAAATCTGAAAATTCAGCACGAAAAACTACATCGGAAATTTTGGCATACCATAATACAACAGATCAAATTCAGACATGAACTGATAGCAAAAACATCTGAGATTTTCAACTGAAATTAACTACGAAAAACTATCGGAATTTTGTGACATACCATATAAATACAACTTGACAGATAAAATTCAGAAATTTCCTGACACAAAAATGGAAAAAAGCAATCTAAGATTTTCAGAAACTGGAAATCAGCACACAAAAAAACTCATCGGAAATTTGTTGCATACCATATAAACAAGAGAAATTCAGACATAAACTGATACAAAAAAACTAAAGATCTTCTTAGAAATCTGAAAATTCAGCACGAAAAACTACATCGGAAATGTGTGGCAAACCATATAAACAACAGATAAAATTCAGACATGAACTGATACAAAAAAGTCAAAAAATAAAATAAGTAACTAAATTTCAGTTAGCACGAACTACTACGGAAACGTGTGGCATACCATAGAAACAGCAGATCAATTCAGACATAACTGATCAGTAGAAAATAGAAAGTAGAACATCTAAGATTTTCAAAAATCTGAAAATTGATCTATGAGCACAAAAAAAAACTCATCAGAAATTTGTTACATAGCATATAGACAACAACTGAAATTCAGACATGAACTGATACAAAACAAAAAGAAAAAAGTCTTAAGAAATCTGAACAGCACGATCATCGTCGATTTGCGCTAAATGACTCAAGCGATCGTGACGCAAGTGGCCCGCATAAATGTCACACCACGCAAATGTCACACCACGCAAATGTCATGTCTCAAAAGACCATTAGACAAAAACGTGCTGTACATATAGAAAAGCAAGCCGTGATAAGTACAGGACGAACATAATAATCTTAACTGTTTTAATACAACTTTAGCGTCTTCTATCGTTTCTACTTATATGAAGATTGAAGAGGATTTCTGCTACGCACGTTTTAAAAGTTTCTTCGAACAGTCTGATCGCATGTTTTTTTTGTCTTCACGTGTCACACACTCATTGAACACGTGAAATATTGCGTGACATAACGTGACTTTATAACACGTAAACAAATTCTCACGACATGTTCTGCGAATTTTTCACATTCTTTTTTATCTTTTTTATCTATTCTCACTTTAGATTAGAGTTTAGCACTAACAAATAGCTAGCCTGACCACTCAAACAAAATGAATCTCGCGAATTATCATTCTGCCGCCCTTTGGGGAAGCATGTTGTTCCGCACGTTTCTTTGATTTTTACCTATCGCTTGAAAGAGTGCCGATGACTAAACCGAGTTTGTTCGGGTCTTTTGTCTGGGTCACAAACTCCCAGGAGCACTTTATATGGTTAAGATCGCGGTTTTAAAAAGTCACGCGATGGAAAACTGATCATAAATACGTCTTAGATCGAACAGACTTAAAATTTTCCTTAAATACATTTCATTTTCTTATTTTACAAGTTTGATACAGGGATGCCAATATATTTCTTGAACTTCGGAAATCTGGAGAAATCTGGAGGCAAAAGCTGAGCTAAACGGGACGAAAACGGGGTATTCTACATTAAATGTCTTATTTTGGGCAGCTATGAGCCTCAACGTTGCCCTTAAACGTGTTTTAATAAAAAGGAGGGTATAATCATATGAGAAAATGCCCAGACATTAGGATAATTTAACCAAGACAGAGGTGAAAAAGCGGTAAAGTTATTGCCCATGATTACAAGGCTTGCCGTAAGATGAGATTTGTGTGAAATGTGGTTTGCTTGCATTTGACAGGGTCGCTACCACTCACCCAAAACAACACTGCGAAATAATGATTATTTTTTATAGCCCTGCAAATTTGACACTAAAAATAAGACACTGTACCAGAGGAAAAGCACCCTGAAGTGCTTTCATTGCGAAACTGGATTTTTAAAACTTGAGTTTTGTTCAAAAATCGGTCAGAGTTGTTAACAAATTCCGTGAACCTTGACACGAAGTCGAGCAGAATGCGCCAAACACATCACGTCTAGTCGGTGAGTTGGATGTAAAGCCTGTATGCCGGCAAATTCTAGCGCTCTTGAAAGGAACGTGCTAATTTGAATTCCTAAACAGAATATTAAAAAAGATTAATTTTATAGCAGAAGGTTGGGTTACAATGATGCCGAGTTGTTGTGAGTTCAAAACAAATGTAGGGTTCTGCGCATGCGCGAAAATGAGGACGTGCAGTATTTCATGTTTCGAGTTGGGTGGATGTCAATATAACAGCAACAGAGAGCCATGTGCGTTTAGTCGAACTACGGTCGCTACAACAGTCGTTACGCCCGCATTTTTTTGAAAGCGAAATTTTACAACATTTCCAAATGTCAAGAAAAGAATACAAGGACCTTATTCCTAAATACTGTAACAGCTCGAGCCCAAGAGATTTATGCCTTTATATAAGGTACTTACAATCGATCTCAGAGGGATCTGAGTTTGCTGTGGATTGCTTTAGAAGGAAACTAGAAAGACTACAGCTGAAGCTGAGAATCCATCAGAGGCTCTCTCCATCACTGATTGCGAGTAAGTTTTTATTTTTCACTTAGGTTATAATTGTATAATTTTAGTGTTTCGTATTGAATTTTGGTTTGTTTGTTATTGAATCTGTTGAATGTCCACATTTCAAAAACTGGACAAAAATTTATATCGATCCAACTCTGGTTTTGCTATAGTTTCAATTTATTTTAAGCACCTATGATATACTAGGGTATCTCGCTCGCTGCGCTAACTCGGGGGATAATTTTCAACACTGAAGATAGAATTCGTATTTCCGCGCGGGCCAGGTAATATCATCCATTAATTTTTTATTTTTGGTTGTAGGTGTTCATTCATAGTTTTCGTTGTAAAAAATAATGGTCTTTTCAGTGTATAATGCAAAATCATGTTTCTTTTATTGAACACTTTATATCTCAAGAGTAAAAAAAACTTTTATAATTCAGTTCCTTTTCTGTATTGAAAGCGAGATGAAAGACCGACAAAAATAGAACATGCAAACTTACACGAACCGGTTGGGTGGTATCTTGAGTGCAAACGATGTTTAGAAATAGTTTCGAATACAATATGTGATCCCACACAACAAAGCATTTCTGGCACCGAACAGGACTAAAAAATCCTCGAAAAAGATGAACTACTAGTGAACTTAGAGTTTATGAATTTCGTTTGTTGATGTTCGATTCGTTTCACTTTCCTTTTCAAGTATTTTTCATATCTGATATTGTGCTCAATTGTCTTGAACATATCTATTTTTGTTCGTAAAAGGTTAATTACTTTATAATTCACAATAAATAGTAGAATAAATATCTATTTGTGGCACAAATGACCTATGACGATAAATTTTGAATCGGGAGTGTTATTACAACAAGCAAAACAATGAAAAGTCTATCATAACTGACATTTCTAATCAACTGGACTTGCCAAAACGTGACCGAAGTCGCGCCAGTTCCAGAACAGATCAATATAGAGTCAGAACCTTGTTCAGTCATTGGTTAAGAACTTCTCGTGGTCCTATAGCAACGAGTAAACTGAACGCAAAGTAAATACACTTTTTTAGCCAATCACAAACGAAACCCATTCAACAACTGACCAATCAGGAGACGAAGTAATACACTTAGCCAATCAGAAACAAAAACACATTCAACAACTAACCAATCAGGAGACGAAGTAAATACACTTAGCCAATCAGAAACGAAACCCATTCAACAACTAACCAATCAGGAGACGAAGTAAATACACTTAGCCAATCAGAAACGAAACCCATTCAACAACTAACCAATCAGGAGACGAAGTAGATACACTTAGCCTATCAGAAACGAAACTCATTCAACAACCAACCAATCAGGAGACGAAGTAAATACACTTAGCCAATCAGAAACGAAACCCATTCAACAACCAACCAATCAGGGGACGAAGCCAAAGTACGACTTGCGTTTAGTAGTGAGCAAAGCATACAAGAGTCACTGTGTTTTTGTTTTTTCTCGCATTCTGATTGGCTAACAAAACAAAGACTTGAGTCCTCAACCAATAGAAACGCGTAGAAAACGCTGGTCTGATTTTCTTTCCACCGTCACCTGAAATCCGCTCTTGACTCTTCCAGAACAGATCAATATGGTTCAACCATTCGTTAAGAACACCTTGTGGCAGTAACATCAAAACACCACTAATGGAATTGATATTAATACAAAGGTGGTGCTGCTAAATCGTGGCAAATAAAATGCCCCTCTGCACGTAAACCCCCGGTGTGGGAGAGGAATTACATGGGCGGTACAGTATGACAACAAACACGTTTGTTTAATGATTTCAAATTTTCCATTGACGGTTGTAGATGATCAATTGCGTATTCATGGAGAATATGGGGTACTGCGTAGGGCAAATCAAATGTCTTTTTGGGGCAAATCATGATATTCTCGACTCGACTTTTCCAATATTGAATAACCTTTTGTGTGAGAACCCGTTTTATATATTAGAGTATAAAACTGTAAGCCTACAAGTCTGACTCCAGGCATGTTTCATTTAGCTTTATAAAGATCGCTGAGGCTTATGGCTTTGGTAAAAATTTAAGACTTTATGAAGAATATTGACCAGGCTGAATTGAATTCAAAGTTCTTCGTCTCACTTCCTCACATTTAAATTTCAAGTTTCAATTAACATAGATCCAAACTCTTCTTTATGTTTTTTTAAGCGTCTTCTCTAGACAGAACCCATTTGATGCTCAAATTCCTGAAAATTTAAGAAAATTAAATTGTCATAAAAAAAAGATTGTATAAGTTATAAAATACCAGTGGTGGATGCAGACCCTAAGAAGGGGGGTGGCTAGTACAAAGGATATACTACAGAGTTCAGACCAAGGGGGTGGCTAATCTTAAGGTTTTTACAAGAAATATGAGAACAAGGGGGGTGGCTAGCCACCCTAATCACCCCCTAGATCTGCCCTTGAATGCCCCATGAAATAACATGCACCCTAAAACAATGCTGTTTTTGATTTATCAACTATCTTCGCATTGTGCTTCTAATGATGAAAAAGATCTCTGCACCGACTATTAAAAATGTGTTTCCCAAACGTTTCCTGAATCAAACATCTAAGCATGCAACCCAGTAACCAAGCACGAAAATTTGTTTAAAGGACTTTGAGAAAGTCTAGCAACCCGGTAGCTTTTGCAAAACCTCCGAGTGATTTTTGTGGTTGTTAGTTAGTTGTGTGATCGAAGGAAGCTGCTAAAATATGATTTAATTGTTGCTTCAGAGTTCGCGGAATTATGAAAAACGCAGTATAAAAAAATGAAAAAATGGAAAGTTCATGTTGCAGAAACACTTGTACCTGCAACATTTCGCAGCACGTTTTTACCCAAAGAAAATTAATAAAACATATTAACGGTTTGCTTAAAAGAATACCGATTATAATTGTTTACGGATGTGAAGTGGTCGTGTGTTTGATCATGTCGGGAAAGAGAAATGCGGTTTCTAGAGTCAACTGAGCCTGCCTTTAAGAATGGCCGACGGGTCTTTTAGGTGAGAAAGCGCCGAGGTCAACCAGCAATGCATGTGAAACAGCAGATAACGAAAACGTGCACGGAAACTACCCGAATACAAGCACGATATGTTCTCTGCACTTTATTTGATTTAAAAAATCACATTTATAAGAAAGTCGTGACTGTTGGTAAACTCGTGACTGTTGGTAAATTACTAAGAATATCTTTAAGAATATAGCTCAGGCAAAATGAGGTTTGTTTAAAGAAAGTTACAAAGTCAAACGAGCAACTTTTAAGAGCATAACTCAGGAATAATTCAAACATTTCAATTCCAATTTCTGTCTCACTTTAATTCCTCACTTTTAATTTGTTTTTTCGATAACATAGTAAAAAGACTTCTGTATGAATTTTTAAGTTTCTAGTCATCTTTCGTGAATTTTAAATTATCTTCTTCATGGTGAAGCCATTCAATAACAACTCAATGTAATGGTTTTATTTGGGTTTTCGATGTCTTCCTTGCGGAGCAAAGTCTACTTTTTAACTCTCTTTTTTTGCTTTTACGTTTGTGTTTTCTTGTGTTTCTTAACTTCAAAACAGAGAACTAGATAGAAGTGGCCTCTGCTACAATGCAGGGAAGTTTGTCATAACTAAAAATATCATAACTTATAAATATCAAGTATAAATAAATAAGTAAATAATAACTATGTCTTGAATCTCTCGCCATTTTGAAACAAAAGGTTGCCACCTTTGTGGAGAGTTTTTATGAGTTGTAAACTAAAAACATTAAAAAAATAACAGACATAACTCACTCTATTTTTGTAAAAAATTTTCTTTTCGACATTTTTATGGCTATGCCTTTTCACCCTTGTATCTCCTTTTTGTATGGTTGCTACGAGACACTGTTGAACATTTCCTTTTCATGTAGTGTGATCTGGTTTTGTGGCATTTCTTTCTTTGGTGTTTCCGTCTCAAAATCCGTGCATCAATGCACGACTCGGCACTTGACCAACAAGAGCAAAGGACATGATCAAGCGAGACGATTCGCTGGATTTTGTCAAGACGCGACAGAGCCATTCTTTCTTTGATTAGAATTGCACTTTCTTTCCAAACACTTAACCCTACATCGCCAAATATTGTGAATATTAGTTCTTATCGCCGCAAAACCCGACCAAATGTAGTGATATTCAATCTTCCAAACGCGCACTGAATTTAAAACATGGAAACAACAGGGAAAACCTTGTTAAAAAGTTCTCGGGAAACCCGCTTCTTCGGTGAAAACTCGGAAAATACACCCCGGGAAGAAAGGAAAATCGTATAGAATTTCCTCAGCCTTGTCGGGTAAGTTAATTCACTCTCAAATTTGATTTCTGGGATGTCTTGTTACAGCTTTTCTGTCGCTGCAATTCGATTTTTACATGCTGTACAGTTCAGGCAATTCACATGAGTTTGAAGGCCATTTTGGACTTGAGTTGCAACCCCTACAATTGATTTGATTCACTGTCAATGTACACCTTAACGTAGCGAAAGATGTCCTATATTTTCTCCAAAGAAAGCACTCTCCATTTTCCTTTGATAAACGATTTCAACCATAATATTTTGGGTATAAAGTAAAAATGGAACAGAGAATAGAGAAATGGAATAAAATTTGAATTAATAGAAATGACATTACAGCATCATTACAATGACATTTATTCTATAATATAAATCAGTTTTGGGAGAAACTCATCGCTGAATCAATTTATAGTCACAACACGGTTTTGTTATTGTTAGCAAGTTCGCTGTGGTTCGGAAGAACGTGGCAATTTGTTCGCATTTTTTCGGACGTTTTGGCTCTCCCTAGATTCCAACAGTTAAATATTCAACATGACCTTTTTACCAGTTTGAAAAGCTGCCAAACGCTATATTTTCACGGAAACGCGCTGCAACACAATCTGTTTTTAATCATATTGACCACCCATAACTAATCATTCGGAGCCTAGGTAAAAACTAGGTCAACTGAGCCCCTTGGCATGCAAGTGAAAAACGAACGGAAAATAGTGAAAATGGTTGTAAAGTAGCATAAACATCATCAATCTAAGTTCATTCTAATACGTTTTCTACATCGTTTTCTGCATTGGGTACTGTAGGTTTTTTTCAGCTCGCGCGTTCTTCACCTCGAGAATTCGTGTAGTTGTTTTATGCTTACACAGATTTTGATGATAACTTCGGAGGTCGTGTTTTCGCGCATGTTTTGCAGCACCGAATTTCGTGTGGCTAGAATTTTAAGTGGCTCCGGGAGAAACATGGTGGTAATTTATTGAAGAATTTGAGTCTTTGTGTCTAAGAGCCTCTCTAATCTTTCGTAGCTAATGCACTGCCATCTGTACGTGATAACATCCTAGATTTTTAGTCGATTCGAAAGAGGATAGCTCTTAAGCAATGTGTGTTTCCAGAAAATATCATACCCCCTACGGAAGGGATTGGAAATTCCGGAGGGGTGGGGGGGGGGGGGGATCAATTTACCTGATCTTTTCCATACAAATACTGTATTTTTCTTCGGAAATTCCAGAGGGGGGGGGGGGGGTCACTTTTCACCCTTCCGTCGGGGGGGTATGGATATTTTTTGGAACCAAACAATATGGCAGGTCTCTGCAACAGGCAGTGACACTAGCCTCCGCCGCAGGCATTTCTGAAGAAAAAGAAACAATAAAGGGAGCGGGTGGGAAAGGAAGTTGGTGGTTTTCCTGTGGTGGAGAAAAGAAGAGAAAACCAGTCCCTCCCTGGTCATTCAAAACCTAGACACAGGAAGCCTATCACTACTAAAAATGCCCATCGCTACAGAGTTGCCTGTGGAGGAGAATACAGTAACGCCATTCTTCATCTTGCTATAGGACCAGCTAATCTATGCCTACAAACATTTGAAATGAAAGGAAACCACTATTTTTTATTAAGTAGTATTTTAACCAGGTATATTGTCATAAATGATTTAATTATTGTAAACCATTCATTACTTGATTTAGTGATATAGTAAGCATTTGCAGGGATGGCAGAGCCAAAACTTTTTGTAAAGTTTTCATACATTTTCACTAAATTCAGCCCCCCCCCCCCCCCCCCCCCCCCCCCATCCTCCCATCTTGTCATACAATCTAACTAATGAAACGCCCACTTTGAAAACTGTTCCAACGTCCCTGATTTGGTTAGACACAGGAACATAGGTGCATTACTATTTGTCAGAAAATTCTGGTTAGCTTAACTGTGAGACCTGCCAGGTGGGGGACTCTCATAAAAAAACGTCAGGGGTGCTTGACCTAGCAGTTTATGACAAGACAACCTCTAAAGCTTATCCAGCCTGTACCTACCCTGCTAGCAGAGGCTTTTCCTTGTCACTTCGCTCTCTCGTTTTGTTGTTAGCCTACGCAGTTTGGCTGTCGCGCGTTGCTTTCTTTGTTATCTCGCCCCCGGTGACAAACCAAAACAACTACGCGAACGCACGACACGCCACTAACTCCAGTTAATGTTAAAAGACTGAAAAAAAGAAAGCTCTGCTAGCAGAGGGTAGCCTGTACCATTTTATCCTAACCTGAATTTCTGGGATTTTTTGTGCGAATGGTAAGAGCGGTCTTTTTTATTGGTGGGGGAGGGTTGGTAAATTTTGGGGAGGCCACAATTTTTTGGGCACGAATTCAAGGGGGGACAACATTTTTGGGCCTAAGTTTTATAAAACATACTGGCACTCCGGCTGAGATGAAATGCCAAGTGGAATTTTTATTTTGATTCAGATCGATACCCAAGCTTATAATACACTCAATTCCAAATGAAATGGCAAAAAAACGACTGTACCATTTAATCCCAACCGGAATTTCCGGGATCTTTTATATAGATTCCACAAGAATTTTCCTTTTTTACGCCGATTGAAGGAAAACCGCTGACCGAAAAAGAAATTCCCCACAAAAATCCAAGCTTCCCTGGTCTTCCCTGGCCAAAAATCCACCAAAATAACATTTATTTCAGTGAACTTAACAAGACTACAATACAACCTAACACTAAGCTTACCTTGCTTTACAGTTAACCGTGAATAATCTAGAATTTGGGTTCACAGGTCGAGGGCTGGTCGAGTGTGTTCTTCCTGCGAAGTACAAAACGTGATCGAGCTGTTTTTCCGCCTTCGGCGAGCACACTCATAGAAATAAATCCTCCAGGAGCTGATATAACAGTAGCGGGAACTCTAAACTTAATATAGAATCGAAAAAAAGCGTAGTTTTAGTGGTTTAGAGTAGGGAGATTTTGCGTCAAAAGTTGACATGTTTAGATTTTCCGCGCTGTTTTGAGGTCTCGTTCCAGTCTCCGACTGTTCGCTCGACCCAGGAACGACAGGAACAACAAACCAAATGGAGCTCTTTATACCGAGTTGTTGTCTCAAAATCCTTCTCTCTTTCCAGGGCGAAAGTGGATGAACTACCCGATTCCAGCTTTAAAAGAAATGCTGTGTGCATTCTGCAATGAGGCAGTTCCAGAGAGACACAGTTCACACTTCAGATGCGTAAAATGTAGTGCGAAATACTGCTCGAAAGAACATCAAAAAGCTGATTCACGGTTTCATCATAGACGTTGTTTGCCACAAAATGGGAAGCGAGAAAACTCATCGTATCCATCCCTGGCTACGCCGAAAATACCCGTTAGCCTTCAGTTAAAGGACAACTTATTCACACCGTGTGATGATTCGGGTCTATTTTGTTCACAGCCTTCAAAACAAACTTTAAATATTGTAGAATTTGTCGTGGACAGTTTGACAAGAAATGGTCACTGCATCTTGGACAATTTCCATGGCCCATCTTTAGCTACTTCGATATTAAACGAAGTTAAGGCTTTACATCAGAAAGGATGCTTTAAAGACGGACAATTACTTTCTGTCTCCGGGCAAGGAACCTCAAATAAAGGAATTAGAGAGGACGAAATAACTTGGGTTAACGGGACTGAACATGGATGTCAAGCTGTTTCCCAACATATGAGTTCTATGGACACTTTGATATTTCTATGTAATAACTATATCAAGGACCACGAAATACGCCACAGATCACAGGTAAATACATCCCCTTTACTTTAAGACTTTCAAGTATTTGATAACTTAGAAATCGAGTCATCCTTTTATTTATATCACGCGATACATAAAAACATTCACGCCGTCCATATTTGGGGGTAGGGGTACATGTACTATAAATGTAGGTTATTTCGGCAGCAAACTGAATTTCTAGTCCTTTCTTTTACGATCAAAAATCGACCTTTGTAAGTTTCAATTCAAGAATTCGCTATTTTTGTGTTTGCTTTGCAAAGGAAAGATTTCCTGAATTTACGCACGTCCAATGTAATGTACATGTGCCTGGCTCCAAATCGTGTATGAAGTCACGTTTCTATATGGGTTTGTTGTTGTTGTTCTATTGCATAAGCGCATACAAGTAAAGCGCATAAAGAGCTCTCCTAATTCGAAATTATACTTACAAAATAATCAAGTATATCTTCCTGACTCTATAACTAGCATCGCAGTAAATTTTATTTTTCTTTTACGAGGTTTTCAGTGGAAATGAACATACAATCACGACATTGCTTGTAACAAAGTTAATGTGTTTACAAAATTTATATGATTCATATTTCTTTGATTTGCATAGAGCTCGGTTCTTGATTCTATTAAACAGTGGTTATTGAAGTTAAACAGATCTCATGTTTCTGTTGATTATTTTGGGAGGTCAATTTTGTTTACTTTCCTTGTAGGCATAATCTATTTTAAGCTTATCTATTTTTAGCACATACTTACTTTCCACTGGTTTCATTCAATCATATCTACAACAACTTGGAGTTTAGTAATGTTTTCAATTAATAATATATATGTTTCGCAGCAACTATAAAATAGATCTCAATGCAGCAAATTATGCACATATCCTTTGTAATGATTGCACAATGTGGCACCAGTTAAATGACCAGTTATACAATGTATGTTTCCAAAAAATATCCATACCCCCCCCCCCCCCCCCCCACGGAAGGGTGTTGAGAAATGACCCCCTCCCCTCTGGAATTTCCGAAGAAAAATACAGTATTTGTATGGAAAAGATCAGGTAAATTGATCCCCCCCCACCCCTCTGGAATTTCCAATCCCTTCCGTAGGGGGGTATGGATATTTTTGGAAACACACAATTTATATTTTTTAAATCTTACATACTTACAGGCAATGGTAGCTTGCTACCCTGGAAAGGGCACAGGCTACAAGAGGCATGTTGATAATCCAAACAAAGATGGTCGCTGTATAACTACACTATATTACCTAAACCCTGCCTGGAATGCAAAGGTGTGTACTTGAGAAGAACAGAGGCCTCCCCCTTTCTCAAATTTCTGGATCCACCCCTGGTATTGTCCGTCATGTCAAAGCATTGTGAGTGGTCGATCAGTCATTTTGGGTGATGTGTTTGACTGAATGTTCACGAGAATGCAAGGTTCCATTGACTGTGCCCTGTTTCATGCTTTTTCGCAGTCATAAAAAGTCTGCTCTTTACAAATATAATGATACGAATGATACAAATCAATGAACATTACCATACTTTGTGAATACATTTCTTATATTTACCTGTTGACATTTTCTAGACTGATGGCGGAGTCTTGAAGCTGATGCCTGAAGCAAACTTCTTCCCTATGCTTAGCCAATCTGACGTTGAAGTCGAGCCCATTCTAGACAGATTACTGCTTTTCTGGTCTGACAAGCGCAATCCACATGAAGTTATGCCTGCTTATAAGACTAGGTAAGCTTAAATGTTGATGCCCTTGAGGGAAGGGCCAGGGCTTGGAATGACAGAAGGCACAATTATTGATTTGGCAGGCAATTCAGTAGAAATCAGAAGAAATCAAATTGACCTTTAAAAAGATGTACTCCAGAGAGGTACATCCCCTGAAGCCCCCTAAACATCTATCATCCTATGCCTTAGAGAATAAAATTTCACTCAAGTGCTATCTTTTAGTGTTGATCGATATCCAGAATGTTATTTGCTATCCCTTAATCAGTGGTAGTTAACTTTGTATGCCATACTTGCGACTTCTTAGGGTTAAAAAATTTATTGTATACCCTTCCAGGGGTAAACTCTAAAATATGTTTAAATAAAAAAAGACTACATTTCTTTACTAGATATGCAATCACACTATGGTACTTTGATACTGAAGAAAGGAAGAAGTTCTTTGAAGAATGTAAGTAGCTTAATAATAATATTATTTATATTTGATATAATATATTTATCCAGGGAACCTACATTTCAGAAGATTTTTTCAGTAGGCACCTTCAGCTTCTATGTTGGTTTAGCAAGCTTTTATCAACTGAATTCAATGTTGATATTGTGTGGTGAAAATATCCATCCCCCCCCCCCCATGGAAGGTGTTGGAAAGTGCCCCACCCCTCTGGAATTTCCAAAGAAAAATACAGTATTTGTATGGAAAAAATCAGGTAAATTGGCCCCCCACCCCTCCAGATATTTCCAATCCCTTCAGTGGGAAGTGGGGGAGGGGGGGGGATGGATATTTTCTGAAACTACACATTTTGCCAAAAGCATCAGATCAGAGCAATTCACCATTCTAACTATATTTCTAACTATATTTAGCTAGTCCCAGATGAAGAGATTATAATTATACTGGTAAATGAGGTAAAAATATAACTAAATTCTTATTTTGTGTTGCAGTAAAGCAAAAAGAAAAGCAAAAGCATACACCCACAAAGGAAAAGTCTTTTACTAAGGCAGAAGTCCGGTAGCAATGGTGAGTGTTGGCGCTATTCATAATTGCCTCTTCCAAAAAAATACCTCCCCCTATCGCGGAACTCCAAATTTTCAAAATTTCTCTACCCTGGAAATTCCAGGCTACTGCACCCCTGTGGAAATTTGAAGCAACACCTGCGGAAGTTCCAAAGTTGCAATTTCTCTACCCTGGAAATTCCAGGCTACTGCACCCCTGTGGAAATTTGAAGCAACACCTGTGGAAGTTCCAAAGTTGCGATTACCAGTACATTGAAAGTCACATTTGTCTTATTTAACAGAGCACCAAAGTCTTGAGGGAAACATGGTCGGAGATTCAACCACACAATGGCATACATACTGTAACAATGCAGAGATAATGCTTGACAATTGCATCTACTGTTACCAAAGACATTGTTAGTCTACAAGATAAGTAGAGATTGCCAACAAGAAATAGAAAAGGTCCTCAACTTCAACTGCTGACGAGAGCCTGTCACAACTTGAGTGAAAGCCGAAATTCCAGGCTAGAAATGGAGCCTAAAAATGCATTTTTTTTGGCATATCACTCTTATCATTGCTTACATTCGCCTTTGTTATGGCGCCATCTTGAGCATGGAAACAAGGAAGCAGGAGACAATCGCTTTTTTGCCTGTCACGCTGGTAATTTTCATCACGGATTTCAAAAATTATGTGTCAAAAATAGTTTCACCACAGAATCCGTGTTTATCTTGCATGTCTTGTCAACTCTTCCTGCTTGGCCTCGATTCCATTCCAGTAAGAAAAACAAGATGGTGTGCCTGTGACAACGGCAAATGTACTCTATAAATGGAGGGAGAATTACTGAAGAAAACAAACTTTGTATCAAACCTTGTGGATACTATAGGTATTAAATCCCATTTTAAGTACCCTATGCCTGCATTGTAACCTGCTTGTCCAGAAGATATGACATCCTTGAATGGCTGTGTGAAATTATTTTGTTCTTTAGACTTTTTACTCCAAGAGGTGATCACTTAACAAATTCTCCCAACAATAGCAATGAAGAATGAATGATAAACTAAGGGCCTTTTCAGATGTCAATCTTTTGCTGCTTGGAATGTAAGTCAGCAGACCAGATTTATCCCCCCTCCCCTCCCCCCCCCCCCCCCCCCCCCCCACGAAACGGATTGGAAATTCCAGAGGTTTGGGGGAGTCAATTTACCCGATTTCTTCCATAGAAATACTGTATTTTCCTGTGGAAATTCCACAAAGGTGGGGGGGGGGGGGGGGGGGGGGGCACTTCCGTGGCTGGGGTGATGGATATTTTCAGGAACCACACATTTTTTTGTTTCCCAAACGGAAAAGCAACAACCCAACAATGTTCTATAAGATATAAGCTATAATGTGATGCTGAGTTATTGTCCATACAATTAATAAAGCTAAATTCATCACGGCAAACCATAGACGTGGCTAATCTAAGATCCAAGTCGTTTATCTTGTTTTAGTATAAACAAACTAATGGTCTATTACAAATCCTGCATTCTGATTGGCTGAGCTACTAATGGTCTATTAGCGATAGACCGTACCTGGCAAAACCACCACCTTTCTTTGCAAGAAAACTTGATTTTCCATCATAAAATAATGGTATTCATTGCCAAAACCGACCAACTAGTTGGTTTATACTAAAACAATTAGACCTCTCGTCCTCATGTGCTATGATATCAATAGACCATTCGGCCTTCGGCCTCATGGTCTATTCATCATAGCACATTCGGCCTCGAGGTCTAATTGTTAAATATGAAAAACGTTTGTAGCACTGTTTGTAAATCTTGGAGTAAAAAGGATCAAAGAAGAAAACAGGACAGAACCCATACAACACTACTCCAGTAATGTCTCGCCATGATGGGTATGGTCTCTTTTTTCAGCCTGTTTAGGGGATGGTTTAATTTTTCCCTATCCTAACAGTTCAATGGATCTTGAGGTCCTTAAATGTGATATACTCGCTGGTTTCGGCTGGAAATCACTATAAAAACTGATAAAAATTGGTTACAATATATTTAACAATTATTCCTCGAGCCCGAATTGGCCCTGAGTCAAAAGCCCACGAGGCCGAAGGCCGAATTTTCTATTGACTCAGAGGCCATGAGGGCAAGAGGAATAATTGTTTTAGTCAAATCACACTAGTAGGTCAATTTGTGTTGCCCAAAAATATTTCTGGTCTGGTCATTTGCAATTTTCTGGCTTTCAAATCCGACACTTTTCGCTACTAGTAGGCTATAACTTATAGCCTACTAGTAGCTCAACCAATCAGAACGCAGCATTGATAATAGACCACTAGTGTGATTTGAATCTTATTAGATTTGTGTCATACTGACAAAATTCCTTTCAGCTGACCCAGAGTATTCAAATTGTCAGCTTCAAAATTTGTTGTAAAATATTGTTGATGTATATTCAGTCCCACTGATACATGGGATTCAAAATTATATCACAGCAGCATGTACATATTTAAATAGAAAGCTTTATAAAGTTAACTATATTTGCTGAATGCTTTTGATCGTTAGGAAAATGTTAAAATTGAATATCCATGTATTTACACAAATTATACTATTAATTGAGCACTTGCAGTGTTTTGATGTATTTAGACGAAAGCTGACCGCCAATCCCAGCTCGTCAGAAAATCAGAAGAAAAAAATGGCGGCCCATAGCCCATAGTCAACATCTTCATGCTGATAGAGACTTATAATTCAGACCATCCTAGTCTGCTCGCAGACGTTGGAGAGTAGTTTTGGTCGAGAAACGCGAGTTTGCTATCGCGTGTCCGCCATCTTGGATTTGTGACGAACCATTTTGTTACAATTAATCCAGGCGGACATGCGAAAGGAAACTCGCGTTTCTCGTCCAAAAACTATCTCCAACGCCTGTGAGCAGGCTAATACCATCCGCTTATTTTTTTCGCATTTATTTTTTTCGTTTTCACAGAGCGAACCTCCAAAAACTGAAGCATTTCTATCATGAAAACACTAGTTTCTAATGGCTATATTTTGGCAGCTAAAAATCTTATTATCTCTTATCTACACCTTCGGTTTAGAGTTTTCTATGTGAAAGGCGAGACAAGGTCAACGCAGCGCAGCGTTGAGCAGATTTCGTATGACTGTGAAAAGTGCCGCGAAAGAGTTGTGCCGCGCCGCGACCGTACCGCAACTACGCGATCTCATTCCGTACAGCAAGCCAGGTTCCGTACCGCCACTGCGACAGTACAGTTAATGTTGATTTTAGGCTTGCGTTTGCATCGCTATGATATACACTTGACTTGCGCTTACGCTTTCGTTTTCGTTCGTGTGTAAACATTTGTGGAGGGCAACGCCCATCTCACTATCTCAGGGTGCATTCATTCTCGTATCCATTGTCGAACCCAGAGCTCCCTGCTCGTCACCTCGCGGGGGAGGCTCTGGTGACAGCCATTGACGCATGCGCGAGATTTGATACAGAGCCGCTGAGAGAAACACCTTTCTGCGCATGCACCAACGTTCAAAATCAGCCAATCAGCCCCTGCGAGCAGACGAGCCGGGGAGCTCTGGGTTCGAGAATGTCTCGTATCGAGAGCTCCCCAGCCACCGACACATGCGCATAAGAAAATAGTGGTTTTATGCCTCATAATTACTTTTGAAGCGTTCAAGTCGGAGGCATAGGTTGAAAAGACGACTAGGAAACGAAGCCAGTGTTATTTTGACAGATACATTTTATAAAGCAAGATGTAGCTTCTTTCATGTACGCGTGCGCGCCATTTCAGCCAATCAGCGAAGGCCCCTCAAATGGATGTCACCAGAGCCTCCCGGCTCGATCGAGAATGGGGACATCCATTTCAGGGCCGTCGCTGATTGGTTGATTTTGAGCGATGGAGCATGCGCTGAAAGGTCTTTCTGTCAGCGGCTCTGTATTAGATCTCGCGCATGCGTCGGTGGCTGTCACCAGAGCCTCCCCCGCGAGGTTACGAGCCGGGGAGCTCTGGGTTCGAGAATGCTCATGTCACCAGAGCCTTACCATGTGTGGTGATAAGCCGGGCCGGGAGCTCAGCTTTTTCGAGCTTTTGTTGGTACGAGAACTGGGTTGCACTTCATTTTTCCTGTCCTGTGGACATCCTCCATATTTAATAAAGCCAGCGCTGTACGGACATCGTCCCGAGTAGCCTGCGTAGCAACTGCGCAAAGCAAAAGGAAGGGAGGGGCGCCGAGGACGCGAGGGAATTATTGAATGTCACTCGCGTACTTCGAGGCTTTATGTACCAAGTAGGCCTTGACAACAGTAACTATCCGCCATTATTAACCCCAGCTTCTTGATATTTGACTTATCTTTATAGATCCATTTTCATCATGTGTGATACAATATAAAGTCACGGGGATATCTTATGTGAACCAGCATTAATTGATACGGCATGATCCTATACCTATACGCACTGCGCTCTATACGCACTGCGCTGCTTGAAGAAGGCTGGTGTTGTTGAAGAGGACCTGGTCTTGGTGTACTCTAGCCTGATTCGCTCAGTGCTGGAGTATGCCTCTCCAGTCTGGGCTAACTTGCCAGTATACTTAAGTTTTCTAGTTGAGAGTGTTCAAAAAACAGCCTTATGTATCATCTATCCTGGGTTTTCATACGAAGACGCACTTGTGCGCTGTGGTCTCCATACTCTCTCGGATCGGCGCCACGCAGCTTGTACTAAGTTTATCCAGAGAGTACGGGACACTGGTGTCCTTGCCAACTTGTTACCACCGCGCACAAGTGTGTCTCATGGATATAATCTTCGGTCTGGCGCTGCTAGGGGTGACCCAGCTGTGGCCTCGACAAAGCGATTAGGTATGTTTGTCACATATAGATATAGTTGATGTGTGTGAGATGTATGTAATATTTTTTTGTAATTAATTGAATCCTGACCACTCTTGTAATTTAGCTGTTAAGCTACGAAAAGAGTAATTAAACTGATTATTATGATGTCGTGCCTAAATAAATTTTCAAAAGCCCTTCTGACCCCAAGTCTAGACACGTTTATCATAATGGGCTGTTCCAAAAAAATGCCTTACCCCCCTAATATCGGGGAACTCCAAATTTTCAAGAATTGCTCGACTACCCCTGTGGAAATTCCAGGCTCCTCCTATACAACCCCTATGAAAATTTAAAGCAACTCCTGTGAAAATTCCTCATTCTCTTGTGAACCTGGTGGAACTAATTCCAAAGTTGCAAATGAATACCCTGTGGAAAATGAATGGCCCTGTGGAAATTCCAGGGATTTATTATCCGTTACCAGCTATCGAGGAACCTGGAATTTCCACAGGGGTTGTTGTTTTTGACCCTTAATCGGGACATCCCAATGAATATGATAATAAAGAGCTGCCGAAGTTTCTTGGAAGTTTGCCAAAATGAGGCAGGACTCATGTCCGCTGCCATGCGAGAGCTTTGCGCTTTCGTCCCATACAGAACCCGCTCTGGGTTGCCTGTGGAGTGCTCCGAAAAATGTTTTTCAATAGCTACCAACAAATAATATTGATACTCGTTAGACCATGGACGAATAGAAATAAAGGGGCTTGTGTAAATAAACAATAACTCTTTCGGCATCTATTGTTTGATTGAGTATTAACAAGGTATTAACTGGCGTCTTAATATCTAACTCCGTAGTAAATTAATAACCAGTTGAAAAGACTTTTACAATGCACAGGCGCATTTTGCGATTGTTCCTGGGCTCTGAAACCGCTGACAGAACTTCTTTACTGGATGATATGTGTTGTTGTGCTTCTGGTGTACAAGAAATGGGATGCAACGACGAAAACGGCGATATCCAGTTTGAACTAGCGAAATCAAAATCACTACAACAAGAAATTGCTGAAGCGATCGTGAATTTAGAAAGTGCTTCGTTTAGAGTGAAGGAATCCAGTTATGTCGCCATTGTGGGCATTCATTCGGCTGCTGAAAAGCTTATCGAACAGATAAGACTCAAAGAAGAAGATTTGGTAGCCCAAGTGAGAGAAATAACTCGTTTTAAAGAAACATCGCTCGCCAATCAAAAGCAATCACTGCATAACTACTTAGCAGATCTACAAGAGGCGATTGAGTACACGAGTGAAGTTTTAAAGCAAAATATTTGCGAAGATTTTGACCCTTGGGAGAGCGCTCTGAAAGATCAGTTGAAAGATCTCAGAGCTTTGAAAGACCCGAATGATTTTAAGTCACAGTTTGCAAACAGTGTCGATTTTAGATTTATTTATGAGGATGAAAATGTGCTTGCCGCCGTGACAAACTTTGGAGCAATCATTTCAGCTGACCAACCGGAAGTTGACATTGACGTTAATGATAATATGCTAGATCAGCAACCGGTCGATCATTATAAAGATAAGATGAAAGTGGCCAATCAGGATGGAGAAACGGTCACGGAATTATCCAATCAAAATAAAGACGAGGAAATATTGAGCAAGCAATACGGAGCGATTAGAACGATTCCGCTGATACAACTCAACGGAGAAGTGCTTGAGCTTGATTATTCTGATTCTGATTCTGATTATGATGATGATGAAAACGATGATGATGACGATGACTCGGTTGAAGATTTATGGGGCGAGGATGAGAAGCTTGAACAGCTTAGTACGTTGTTGTAATATAATGCTCGCAAGTACCTATATTGTAGTACCTTAGTGCCAGAGTCTCAAAGCGTCCACTTATATATCAGTTACTGCGATTTTCATAATTCTGCGAACTCATACAACCCGCAACAAATGTTTTTGTTGCGTGACAAGTTGTGCCACGCGATGAAAAACGCGCAACTACAGTCGAAGCTCTCTGGGCGACCGCTCTCGTAAGCGACCAGCTCCCATAACGACCATTTTCCCGAAACCCCGTTTGAAATGTCACATAAACTCTGTTATTTCAAGCTCTCGTAAGTGACCGCCTTATCGATGCGACCAGCTCCGGTAGCGACCACAATTTCAAATCACCAACAGAGATTTTCTATTGTTTTTAAGCTCTCGTAAGCGACCACAGTACTTTTTGTCTTTAAAACATCAGTCATCACCTCATAAATATCTAAACTGATACAAGCTGCACCAGTATTTTCTATGTACATATTCTTAATTAAAGTCGGGAAATAAATCAAACTATTTTAAGCATTAGTATCACATGGTTTTTTCTAGATTTATTGTACTAAGCTCTCGTAAGCGACCAACACCTATTGTTCAAGTAGAAAGCCGCTTGGTGGTCGCTTACGAGAGCCGTTCTCGTAAGCGACCAGCTCCGTTAACGACCGCAATTTTCAGTTCCCGAGGTGGTCGCTTACGAGAGCTTCGACTGTATCCATCGATCATCAACTTGCTACGCATCAATGTTGCGCGACAAGTTGAGAGGGATTTTGTACCTCGTATTTCCCCGGCTTTATTCAGAAATGCACAGAGAGTGCCCAAGTCGTGTCCCACAACTACCAGAATGCAGCGCGCGCTTTTTTTATAGTTACGTTTGTTCGACAAATGTCCCACTAGCATCGTTGCGTTGCGTTTAGAGTTGCAGGAAAGATTGCCTCTCGTGTGACATGGTTTGCGTGAATCCGATAGCAAGTTTCAGTGTGAATGATTAGGTAATTCCAACCTCGTTCCTAGGGTCTTCTCGGTCGTTTTTCAAAATGGCGGTTAGCACAGAGAAGACCCTGGGGGAGGCTGAGTCACATGACCGTTTCGAAACAAAGGACAAATCTCGTTCTCATGTCCTCAAACAATAGTCACGTGACTCAGCCTCCCCCAGGGTCTTCTCTGAGCTGACCGCCATTTTGAAAAACGACCGAGAAGACGAGGTTGGTAATCATCCATGCAAGAACTAGGCAAACCTCCATTTTTCTACGGCATTGGAGGTTCCCCACGCAGGATATGTCCTATCTTTTTTACCACAGTAAGTTATCAGGACTAGTAACATAATAAGAGTGAAAAATTGATAGAATTCGACTTGCTTTGAGAACACGTGTGGCAACGAAAAGTCTCTAGACCAATCAGATTAAAGAAGAACAAAGGAGTGAGAATCAGCATTTTACGTTAGGTTCCCCACATACAAAGTTTTTACAAATTGCATATCCTGTTTGTGAGTACCACAAGTGCTTATGTCTCCCTAAAAATCCTCAGACAAGTCTTTCTAGCATAGTGAATTTACTGATTTTCATGTCTAAGCCAATGAAATTGCCTATATTTTCAATAGAAATTAATTGCATTCCAGCATGCTTTGCCGTTGGCTTGCCTAGTTCTTATACGGACCATTAAAGTCAGTGTCAGAAGCTCATAAGTACAGTGTATAACGCCCAACTCGATATTATTAGCCAATCAGCAAACGCACATTGGAAATGGCTGGACATCACCTTTGCCATTGATACGAGAATTTCCGGGAAAAAAAATTCTAGCTACATGATTGATCATGTAGCTAGAATTTTTTTTGTCTGGGGGAACAAGCAGATTTTCTGCACATGTCGACACTAAAATTTTTACTTCGCTTGGAGGGTGGGAGGGGGGGGGGGGCACTGTCACTTCTGGGGAAATGAGTTGCACTGTCATTTCTGTGGAAAATGAGTTGCCATCGTAAACGCGATAAGAGAAACGGGAGGACAGGGCCGGGGATCTCGCGCACAGAGTCCCCGAGGATGGGTGGATCTTCAAATTCGAAAACTGGGCAGGAGGGATCTCTTACTGAGAGTGAAATGAATGTTTAAAATATACCAGGTAAACGCCTAAAACGGTTTTATTATTTCTCATGAACTGACAAAGTGGAGCGGAATGGGGAGTTTGCAGGTGTTGCGTGACATTTTTAATCTTGATCCTAATAAAATAAAAATACCATATTTGAAAAGAGCTTGCCGAAACTAGAAAAAGCCGAACATTTGAGTTGATTTGGGTAAATATTAGCAAAGTTATTGGCGCCCGAAGTAGGCTGTTTCTCAATATATATGTTTACCCAACATTAAAACTATAGGAAAACAACCAACTTCTGACGCTCATAACTTCCGTGCTATTTATCGAAACCACCTCAAATTTGAGGATTTCACATATTTCGGTGAGCTCTTTTCAAATATGGTATTTTTATTTTGGTGAGATCAAAATTGAAAATGTCACGCAACACCTACAAACTCCCCATTGGGATTCGGGACATTTTCTTCTCAAGTCGTCGCGTCTGAAAATTTCAACACGGTCCGCAACTCCTCTTTTTTCACAGGGCATTTCGAGAAAGTGAGTATTTTGCAGTTGCACGTGTAGTGGCTTTGCCTTGTCACGGTGACCAATGGCGAATTATTTTTAACTGAGGCAACTTGGGCAATTTTACAAGGGAAAAACAGCAGCAACTTTAAACAATTTTTCGAGCACTTTAAAGGAAAGTTATTGTGGCAACTTTTGGCTACACAGTAGGCCCTTACTCTCTCGTGTGACGCTTGCGCCGCCTTCTGCTTCTGACCCTTGACCTATGATAAGTGTCACAAAAGGTGTCAAATAACACCCTCCATTGATTATATAACAAACCACAGACGCGTGCGATGCGACCCGTCTTAGTTGGGATATGGCGAAGGTCCTTCGCAGTTTGGGGGGATTTTGCCTATTCCCAGCCAAACCAAGAATATCGGTCTTTAAAACATGCTTAACGACTTTACAATCTAGACAGTCTACACGCATCCGGAACTTATCAACTCACAGTAAGTCTGATTTTTTTATGAGAGAAAATTGTTGTTGTCGTACGTTCCACACCGGAATTGTACAACTAACTGTTTACATTTCCTTCGCTTTGAGATTATGTATAGTTACACAAAATATAAATATTACTAACATAAAATGATACTAGGAATTTGTATGTTAGAGTATTTTAGTATTTGATTTCGGAAATATTTCCGGAAATCGATGCAGTTCTGGATTAACTTTGTGTTTTGAACTCTCACCGTAGCTTACGTGGTCAGGGGGTGCGTTTAAGTTTCCTTCTTTTACATTGCATTACCTCAAACCAAGGCATCCCGAAGGGATCCAGAAACACATTGCTGTTTGCTCACCTTTGATTTTTAAGAAGAGTAATACCTTTGATAAACACGTACAGCATTACAACGGATTTTTGTTGCGATAATCTAAAGATCTAGTTCTTATTTCATTTTCAAATTAATCCTTATCGTTTGCATGTTATGTTATACGATTTTTAGGTTATTTAATTGTGAAATGGAACCCTTTTGCTTGGTACAACGACAAGCTAACACGGCGTCCTCTTCTTACCAAATCCATAACTGCAGGAGGTTAGTTTGCTTCGCTTTTTTGAATGACTAATTTTATCTCTTTGACGTTTGAAGTTTGCTTATAGCCGAGAAAATATCATGACGAAATGGATTTTAGCGCCGAACTCCTCATGACTAGCAATCTTTTGGTCAAAATCAGCTGTTTTTCTCGGCATTTGTTCAGGTGTTTTTGATGGTAGCGTTGTTTGTGCAATGTTTGTGCTACGCAATGTTGTTTTTAATCTTGTCACGCAAGGTTGCGTGACATTTTTTAATATAGAGGGGGCTCACGCAATCTCACGGTTTTTCTATTATACAAATTTTGACAAAATTATTCTGTTGTATAAATAGCGCTGTAAACCATTATAATTATTAATAATTATTATTATGCCAAATAATGCATTTTTTAACAAACCATGTGTTTTCCATAGTTCTCTATAGCCTTGGTGATATAATAGCACAGAAGGTCTCTATGCGGGGCTCCAAACTAGACAGACCAGTAAGTATTTAAAAGTTTCAATGTGTGGATAATTTCTGGATACACAATATTAGGGGTGGCAATAATGGATACCTTACAGTCAGGATACTCAAACTGTGAACACCTATACATTTCTTTCACATTTTTTTTCATGGCATTTTTCAAACGGTTTCAGTTTGAATAGCAAGCATAAACAGTAATATAAAATTACTGTGTTCACGGTTCAAGTGTCTTAACTGTAAAATTTTTTAAGTCTTGGTAATCTTGTAAAGTCAGCATTTTTTTCACACTTCTCAGAGTCTCTTTTTTCTCAGAATTTTGGCCATCTCGGAGTCTTGGATTTTTTCTACCACAGTCTCAGAATCTCAGATTTTTATTTTTTATTTTTACTTTGTAAGCGAGGCATGACACAGTCAGATGATACCACTGGATAACACATGATAACTATGCGTGAGTCTAACCAGACTCATTGAAATTTTGTTAAAAGTCTTACATTTGGATTCTGAAATGTGGGTCTCAGAGTCTCAGCAAGTCTCAGATTTACCCATCATGAGCCCCTGGCTTGGGTGACTGGGCAACCACTCCCTGCGTTATTCGACATTAAATAATTATTGTATTGTTTGTATCACTACCCCTTATATTTAAGAAAACTTTTTTTCAGCGTGTTTTGAGAGCTGTGATATATGGAACATGCATCATTGCACCTCTGGCACACAGGCACTTCGCCTTTATTCACTGGTTAGTGGTTGAAAAGGTATGTAAGATGGAATCCTTTGGTTGAGTAATGACTCAATTAAAGCTTCATCACTTTCTCATCGGTATTCACAACTTCAAACTGAGGCTCCTGCTTCAGTTATGTGCCTGAATCTGCTCTCGTATGATTCTTCTAGATTGCTGTTCGTACCAGCTTGGTACCCTTTGTCAAAGTCTATTTTGACCAGTTTGTTTACTGGGCCCCTACAGTTGTTGCTCTCTACCATTTGAGGTAAAAGACTTTTGTGGAGGCCACTTGCACTAACGGGTCATGTGACCCCACAACCTCTTAACAAGATGTTTCAATTCCAGAAAAACAAAGAACCAATTGATATTAGTCAAGCACAAAATCTCTAACCTGGAGCAAAAGGCAGTGAGTTGAATTTTAAAGATTTTAGTCAGAATTTATTGGATTTGTGTCACATGGCCAAGTTCGTGCAAGTGGCCTACATTTTCCAAGGAACCACTTTTAGAAGAAATTGGGAAGTTCAAGAAAATATCCATCCCCCACCCCCCTCCTCCCCACCACCCCTCTGGAATTTCCAATCCCTTCAATGAGGGGGATGGATGTTTTCTGGAACCACACATTATTGAAATGGCACAGCTGGTAGGGGTGTATATTAATTTGTCCCAACGTCATCCTATTATTTTTTTATGGAGCTTGAGAATTTCTGTGGCTCAGATTTTATGTGGACTTGATTTTTTGGATGAATAATCTGTGAGGCACAAACAACCTTGGATTTTATGTATCAGGCAAAGGCTTTTCCTCTGGCCTCTGAGGCTCATTGAAGCTCAAAGTTTACAATTCTATCACCCCTTGTTTAATAATTAAGTAATTTGATCATGTTTTCATGGTTCTAGCATGGGAGTGATGGAAGGAATGAACAAAGAGCAATGTTTGGAGAGATTCAAGGATCTGTATTGGCCCTCTTTAAAAGCCAACTGGATGATATGGGCACCAATGATGGTAACTACAAAACTGTGCAAAATTTTGTAAATGCCTTCAGCCTGTCTGTATGTATGTCTAGCTGTCTGTATATCTAGCTGTCTGTCTGTCTGTCTTTGTTTCTAGCCGTCAGTCTAGTTGCCTGCTTGCCTTGCCTGTGTATCTAGCTGCCTGTCTGTCTGTATTGTAAGCTGTTTGGCCATTCAATCTTTTGAATGCACCTGGCTGCATGTTGCCTGCTAAAATAGCTGTTATGTGCAGTTCCAGAAAAAAATCCTTCCCCTCACCACAGATGGAATGCACCCCACCCACCCCTCTGGAATTGTGGAATTTCTGTGCTGGGGTATGGATTTTATCTGGAATTGCACAATGCAACCTCAGGGGGTGTAGCTGAGGAGTACTAAGGTACTGGAGCAAAATTTCAGGGTGGGTATCGCACATGGATTTCCATGGTAGGTAAACATTTTATAATTTCCAGGGTGGTCATGAGAAAATTCACTGACATTCCATGATGGGTAGAGACTACTTAAAATTTCCAGGGCGGGCAGCTGAACCACAGTCCTCAGATTATTTTGCGACTGCTCATATAGCTCTTTGATTTCTTTCCCCAGTTGATCAACTACAGTTTTGTCCCAGTTCCTCACCAGCTAAACTTCTGCCTGATGGTTGGAATGCTCTGGGCAACAGTTATTAGCTACCTAAGAGCAAGAGGTGTGCTGATAATTGAACACCACGATGAACACACTGGGACACAGTCTGTCAAAGTCATCAAGCAAAAGGCCATAGAAATAGAAGCAAGTCCTCCTATGAGGGTTATTTATCCCGAGAATTGAAACTACGAAAGCCGAGGAGAGGGCCACTCAGACTTCAGACTTCAATCTTCTGGTGTGGTCTGAAGTTTGAAGTCTAAAGCTGCAGAATACCTCCTCACTAATTTGCATCGCTCAAGCTTCAATAGAACGAGGCAGCATAAAACAAAAGGATCTATTCATATTCAAATTAATAGTGAGGTGGAATGAGGGATATTCTGCAGTATAGTCAACTCTTCTAAAATGTATATAAAACCTGAATATAACTTAAGTTATTAACTTAAGCTGTTCTAATTTTTTTAGAACGAGCAGCGGATATTTTTTTAAATTATGTTGAATTCTGAAGTCTGAATACTCTCCTCGGCTTTCGTATAATGTATCAGTCAATTCCAGCGGTGACCATGCCCCCCCCGGGCATTTGGTCATTTCTAAAAATAAAACTGAAAATTCCCCGCCCCCGGGCTAGCAAAAATGCAGAATACCCCACGGCGGGGAACACAAAAAGCGGAAAAATGCCCCACCCCCGGGACGAGAAAAAGACGGTAACTCTGCGTGACAAAGCTTCACAACAAAAACTTCAATTCCATTTATACTGTCCGAGCATTTGCAATTCGTTTTTTTTATGTACTTTAGTTTTCTCGTCTTTGAACGAGTTCTCATTTCACTGAATGTGAGACAAAATATAAATAAAGAAGTGACATTCCTAGGCCATTCGCGGTTGTAGCCATTTAGCTGCATCTCTCAATGCGAAATTTACCTTTATTCTATTTGCAGAGCAACTATTTCGCAGTTATGTTAATTGACTTTTTGCGGAATTGGAACTCTGTTTATAGTGTCAATTCTTTTTTATGTTTTTCCACTGAGACGAAATTGCGAAATCTGTTTCTTCTCTATAGAAGATGGCGTTAACTGTGAAATGTGCAAATGTGTCAGTCTACAAACGTGGTGTATACGGGGCATGCTCTGCATTATATTTTCTGTAACTGGGTTGTAGTTCGCAAAACCCGACGCGCTTGAGATGAGAAAACCAAAATTCCCCACCCCCCTCCCCCGGGGAAAAACAATTCCCGACCCCGGGGCCAGCAAAATTTTCAAAATTCCCCACCCCAGGGAAGGCACTGGTGTGCAAATGCCCCACGGTGTCCGGGGGGGGGATGGTCACCGCTGGAATTGACTGATACATAATACAGAACTTACCTTCTAAACTCTCCAGATGTTCACGGGAGGCAGTTTTTTATACCACATTCTACGGGCAGAGGGAAAAAAGCGGAGAAAAACTCGACGAACGATATTTCGGCCGCGCGATTTTGACAAGGAGATTTTCCCCGCGCGAAAAATGGGGCGAGCGATTAAAGGACCTTCGTGTGGCCAACATCTCGCACTAGTTTCTCTGCCTGAAAATCCGACTCCGAAAGCTTGTTATGCAGGCAAGAGGTTTAGAGTTTCGGCTTTAATGGTTGCAGGTATACATATATAGGGATTTTTCTAATGGTGGGCACTGCGGAACATTTTGGAAGAGTTCGAAAAGGCTCCACAGCATCGAGAAAAAGAAAGCCTTCCAGATGGGAGGTATGCAGGGGAAACCAAAGCAGTTTCAATACGGGATTAACCCAATTGAACGTTTTTGGTGAACAATTCAAGGGACAGTGTAAAATACAATAAAAATAGTTCCTTTGACCTTTATTGTTCTCAGAAACTTATGCATCTTTAGATATGACTGATTATTCTATCGACCCTGGTCGAGGCATGGCACCCTCGTTTCCATGCTCATCATATTTACGAGTTAGTAAAGGCCATGTTTCAGGAGGCAATTTTTCTTGCAACACGCAACGCAATATTTGCAGGGCGGGCCGTAGCAAGTCTCCAAAAAGTGGGGGGGGGGGGGGGCACGACATATAAAAAACTCAAGGCAGTTTTTAAGGAAAGTTTAAACTGTTTTGCGGCGCGAAAATTTAGAGCCCAGCCTGTGAAAATACCGCATGTTTGGGAGAACTTTGATATGCAGGGTGCAAAATCGGGAATTTTAAGGGTATCAAGATAGTTCCCGTTGAAATGTGTCGTTTTCTAAAATTATCTTATATGGAAGTTTCTACTTACCATATTTGGAGTTACAGAAGTTTTCCTAGCTTATTTCGTACCCTAAATTGCCAAAAAGTTCGACAAAACTTGCAGATTTTGGAGAGAAACGCTGTCCGAGTTTTGTCCGAGTAGGCCGCCATATTTACTTTGGTCCCCAGGAGCCCGGAAATAGCTACACAGGTAGCCCGCGTCACGCACGGGTAAGCATTGACAAAAAACACATTTATCTTGATATTTTTTAATTGCGAGCGTGTGACACCCCCTGCAACTTGCAAGTTTTGATTCGCCATCGTTGCGTTGCGAGTTGCATGATAAACTGCCTCGTATAACGTGGCCCTTAGTGTCAGGTCATAAAGACGATTCTTACTACGGGCCCCGGGGGGGGGACTCCCCATATTTTCAGACGGGGGTGCTCGTCGGGAAAATTGATTTTGACCCTAAGGGATAGCAAAATGGGTGTGGCCAACAGCAAATTTACCCCTAAAAGAAAGCAAATTTGGCGAGGCGAGCGCCGAATTTACCCCTAAAAGATAGCAAATTTGGCAGGTCAAAACAAATAAAAGCGAATTTTAGGTCTTTTAGGGTTTTCATCCAAGTTTCCTTTCAAAATATCAGTTCTGGTGTCAGTACCAATATATTTCTGGGCAAAGATTGGTCTGAGACTCCCCTAAGGGATAGGGCTGATTTTAAACACCCCTAAGAGATAGCACGTCTGTCAATTTTATACCCTAAGTGATAGGACGAGCACCCCCGTCTGAAAATATGGGGAGTCCCCCCCCCCCCCCCCCCCGGGCTACGGGCCCGTTTACTTTAGTATATAATGGCAATACAAAGAGATTTTTATATTTATAAATGAATCCTTCCAACCTTCTAAACACATCGACCCTCCAAACAACACTTTAATATAAATATTTAGAAAATAACACCCATGTTGTATTGTGAAAGTGCGCAGTCTGATTGGCGGTTAAAAAGCGTGTTTGTATAAGAGACCTGAGAAACACGATTGTCACGCAACGCTGTCGCGCGTGTGTATGTTATTTTCTAAAAGCAATAAAAATACTTTCTGCGTGCTCTCTGGTTTCTTTCAAACACTCGGGGAATGTTGCTCGAACTGATAAAACTTGAAAGACACGAGCCCAGTTCTCCCAACATCCCCCTCGTGTTTGTAAGAAAGCAGAGAGCACGCGGAAAGTACTTTTATAGCTTAAGAATCATATATGAAATTATATAGTGATGTAAATAATAAATCCTCCTCCAATAAGCCGCGTCAAGTATATATTTTTCAGTGCTCAGCCATGACATCGAATTGCATACAACAACTTTATACAAAACAACACTAGTAAATCGCGCGCTCTGATTGGTCGAGAGCCATGTTGCTATAAGAGTACATACACACGGTTGACAAAAATCCCTGTTTGTTGTTGTATAAAACAAATAGATCTCGTTTTTGTGCGTATGTACTGTACACACACAAGACGTCACAGAATGTCATACAACAACTAACAACAGTCTCGCAACTCGATGCGTCTTGTTGCGTACTTTTTTGTTCATGACATTCTGTGACGTCATCTGTGTATCTATTACAGTACACACGCACGCAAAACGAGATCTATTTGTACCGTATCGCCCCATAAGGGAATTCTATCCCCTGGATTCCAAACTCCTGGATTCTTGATTTCCAGAAAATATCCATCCCCTCCCCACGGAAGGGATTGGAAATTCCAGAGGGGGGTCACTTCAACACCCTTCGGGGAGGGGATGGATATTTTCTGGAACCACACATTCCTATAAAATTATGAATTGTTTCGTGCTGCGCATGTGATAAACGTCGCTTTGGGGTTTTCCGTTCCCCAGTCAAACCATCTAAGGCCAATCAGATTGTTGTCCCATTCCCAGTGCAGTGGCATGGTTTTCCGCCGGACGAAATCCAGTTGACAACACAAAGCGAGGGCCGAAAAGACCTGATGATTTGACTGGCGGAACAAAAGAAACCTGAGATCCAGCCGTGTTTTCAAAAACACCGATTTTGGCGGCGGTGACAAGGGCGTAAGCGACATAGGAAACGGGGACACAACAAGAAGGAAGCTTCTGTTTCGTTTCCTTTCAAGCCTGCGCTCTGTTCTTTGATTTTTGCGGAAACAACACCCTTCCGTTTCCGGTGCGTCGCTTTGTGGGGGAATCCACGAGTACCGCGCGCGTTTCTTGCGGCGCTTAGGGACCGCTTAGGGACTTAGAGCCTCTGTCAGCCTCCATTTTGTCAGCCTAGCAACCAACATACCGAGACAGAGAAAGCATCCATTTCCATCGGCTGATTTAGAGGATGTAGTGCAATATTTTCGATTGAATTCGATAAATGAATAATAAAACTTTGTTTAATTTTAGAAGACAATTTCAAGATTTTTATACGTAATTCGTTGTCTGATATCGACTGAAAACAATAACAAAGGAGTGGCTGACTAGGGCTCTTTAAAATCAAACTAGTTCAAAGCGCGAAACAAAGGTTTGGCTATAAACTGCGACAACGACAACGTACCCTGCAACAGAGGTTTCTTTCTGTCAGTCTTTTCTTAGCTAACAAAGTTGTTCGCGTCTGGAATTTCGCGTGGCTTTGATCGGGACAAATCCAAACAACCACGCGAAATACCAGGCGAACAACATTGCTAGCTAATAAAGACTGAGGACATGAAACTGTTACGTTTTACGCTATGGCGAGAACGGGAACATGGATGGAAAATTTAACAATTTTTTGCTTGATGTGATTGAAAATGGATGGATGAAAATGCAAAGAAAAAAAACATTGTGTTCAGAAATATGAACAAACGAGTAGACGAAATTTAGTGAGAGACGTCGTCATTCCAGTTGCTGTCGTCGCAGCGCAAATTTCCCTGTCTTAAACGGTCGTTGCCATTTGAAACGGTCGATGCCATTTCGCACAACGGTCGTTAATGGATTTACAAGGCAGACATTCTTAAACGTTGCGATATATTTTATAGTGTCTCTTTATAAACCAGTAAACTACGCTCATTAGTTTTTCAATGTACAATGATCTGAAAAATGCTGTTTACATACATGTTGTTTTAGAGATTTGTAGATTCGTTCGCCCCATCTAGGGAATCCAAGACCAGTTGGGAATCTGAATTCCAGCCTCTTGATTCCGGAGTTCGACACCCAAAACTCTCTTGGAATCCGGATTCCAATAAAAGATTCCAATTACCTCTGGTTCTGGATTTCAGTAGCTGGATTCCAAATTAAAAGCTCACAAAGAGTTGATTCCGGATCCTCTTAGGGGCCGGCCATTTAACTTTTGAGGGTCTTTTTAAAAAAAAATCCTATAAGCAAAATGGTGACTAAAGCCTTCTTTCCTATTTGAAAAAAAATTCGCACCGCATAACAGGGGTATAAAAAAAATCTTGCACAGAAAAAAGACCACCCCCCCCCCCTCAACCTTTAAATGGTCGGCCCCTCACAAGGAGCGAATTCGTGCTATGCCCCAAGCATGCACCTTAGCTACTACATTCTAAGCCCCGGCCACACGAACAATTTCTTTCTTTCTTTTGTTTTCACGTCCGATGACTTGAGTTATCTTTACTAGTGTAACAAGGAAAATTATCGCTTTGGGTGGCAAACAGTTGCTAGCGGAAACGTTAATGTGAAAATTTAAAAATGTCGGAAAGGCAGTTGTGTCCAGACTCACGTGGTAGATCCTTCATATATGGTACACTATAGTGTTTTCCGTGTAAATATCTCCCATGTCTTATAGAACGAGGATATACATATATGAAGGATCTAGCTGGGTCACTATTCTCGGTTTTATGTGCTTTTCCGCTGTCCAAAGTCACTACTGCATTGGTACACTAACTTGGAAAATATCGACAAATATTTTCTGTTTTCTGTGGCCAAATGTTTGTCACATAAAAAATTGTTCGCATAGACGTGGCTATAATACAAGTCTGACTGATTCCTAGAGGTGATTTCAGATGAATGACAGAAAACCAAATGCACTTTATAATCAGAATCAATACATCCAATCAGATTTCGAGTACAAATGTGTCTTATTTTATTTTCCAATCTGATTGGCCGAGTAAACAAAGACCACTGTCCTCCACCAATAGGAATGCAAAGGAACCCCAAGTTCGATGTGCTTTTGACACTCATCTGAAATCACCTCTAGTAGTCATACACGCGCACGTTATAAAGCAACTTAATAGCGTGTTTGCAGACGGTAGATGTTGCTTTTATCGCGGGATATCCCGGGGTTCGTGATGTAGAATTGGATTTGGATCGCGCGATCTTGGCGAGAGCACAAAATTCAAAGGTGGGGGGGGGGGGGGGGGGGGAGGGAGCAATAGTATCCACTCCCCAACCCCTCCTCTCGATTTTTCTTCTCGCCTCCCGACCGCGCACGCTCCAGAAACCAAGATGGCGTCGGCGGCGACCGCGAATTCCCGGGATCCTCGCAAAAATAGAAAAAAAACAACGATACACCGCCTACAAACAGGCTAACAACTTTACAGAACCGATATCAAAGCAGAAATAAAAGAATTTGTCTTAGAAAAATAGACATTCTGTCATATAGAAAAAGTTATGTTTAACACTCTAGGGCTTAGGCGAAAATGTTAGCGTTCAGCGAGCGTTTTTATACAACAAGGAAATTTTCATGCGTCCTTTACAAGAACTTTCTGATTTCTGTGAAATTAAATGAAAATTTCGTCTGAGCCCGAGAGTACTAAAGAGCTGAGATACCTTTAAACAACAGCAAACACCGCAGGGTTTCTCTCTAACAAGACAACTTACATTGGTGAAAGGATTCGTGCGTCCTCAAATCTTTAAAAGTCAAAAGACTACGTCACGATTGTTTCAACAAAATGTTATAAAATAAGACCAGTGCATGATCTACATAAACAACTCAGAATGCTATATTATGCTTCAAGTCTTGGAAAGAAAAGGAACTTAAATTTCCATTATATATAGAAGATTTCGTAGCCTTCGCTATCAAATTTCAAAGTTTGAAAACTGTAAGAAATCAAATTCCAATTCCATCCGCTCGATGACACACGAAGATACTCCACATGTGTACTGATCTGGTAGCTGATAGGTTATTTAACGAACAATTAACAGAAAATTTAAAAAAAATTAATGAGCAATTCACAAAGAATTCCTCGCCGTTGGTGATAAAATAACGATTTTTCAATTAAATGGTATGCATGAACGCCGATCTCTTTGAGCGATTGTTTTTTTTTTTTGCAAGAAACCGGCCACAAAAGAGCTTCATAAATATTGAAATTCTCATTGCCCGAAAGATACGATACGATTTTTGGTGACAAATTGAGGCGTTATAAAATTACTAGCTCTTTTCGAGACAAAAACATTCAGACAAATAAACTAGCACCATTATACATACTACCCTACAAGAAAGTAAGACCTAAGGAATATTATAATATTAATGCGTATTCCCAGAGAGGGAAATAACTCATTCTTTTCTGAAAGGAATTTTTCAATTCATTACTATTCGATTTCGTCATCATGCGCTCACTAGTGAATGTCCCGTAACTATGGCAACCAACGAATCATTCCAATCCCAATATGGGCAAGAAATCTAAATGACTTGGTAGACTGGGAACGAGTGATTATTTGGTGGGCTTCTTCGCGCCTCGTCTCTGTGCAAGTAGGGATGCCTGTACGGGTTTCAGGCGGCGGGGATCTGGTGTTGAGTGAAGCGCAGAGAACGTGGCTTTAACGGCTTCCTGTGGAACGAAACAAGAGAGCAATCCGTGGTTATTTTTATAATTAATATTCTTCAACAAAATGAAATCCAAAATGGCACCGAAAAATGAGGCGCGTAGCATTCATTGCACATGCTCCCGCATTTCCCTGGTTAAGGCCTTCGCCATTGTCGTATTCAGAGCTCCCCATATCTTCACCTCGCGGGGGAGGCTCCATTCTCGAACCCAGAGCTCCCCGGCTCGTCACCTCGCGGGGGAGACTCTGGCAACAGCCACTGACGCATGCGCGAGATTTGATACAGAGCCGTTGAGAGAAACACCTTTCTGCGCATGCCCCAACGTCCAAAATCAGCCAATCAGCAAAGGGTCTCGAATGACTGTCACCAGAGCCTTCCCTACGAGTTGATGAGCTGGGGAAGCTCTGGGTACGGTACGAGTACGGGCCTTCGCTGATTGGATAATATGGAGCGATGACGCATGCGCAGAATGCATTCTTGAATGCATTTCTACCGCCGTCATAGTGGTATATGAAGGGATACACACCTTGATTTTAGAGACGCTGCTGATGTGATGTAATCTGTGTTGTGATAAATGATGTCTGCTTACAACCCACGGATGCTGTAGAACCTTTAAAAATCAGAAAACACAGACGGTCAAGTACCTGAATTGGTTGTATAGCAACGTATTTAGCAACAATACCAGTCACCACCATCTACAACAACAACAACAACAACAGAAGCAACAATAACAATTAACAGCAACAAAAACGACAACAACACTATCGGAACAGACCCGAAATTCACTTGTATTCACCCCTCCCTTCTAGCGACTCATTCTTAAATAGACCTCCTCAGCTTGGGCGTAATGTTGTCCCATTTCAGATCACGTGGCATTCATTTGAATAATCTTTCTTTGTTTGGGTTGCTTCCATATTCATATATTCTTTGATGCGTTGCAGAAAAACAAAGACAGAATACTCATGGGAATGCCACGTGATCTGAAATGGGACAACATTACGCCCAAGCCGAGGAGGTCTATTGTAGTCGCTAAATCTGAATTTTAAGACGCAATGTTTATGGCATGAAATACCGTGATGGCATTCCACAGCCAATGTAAACACTAACTTGGGATTCTTTTAGCAAATTCTGTTGCGTCTGACAGCAATTAGTAGGAACCAGGAAAGACAAAACCGCTAAATCAAAACGTTTAAAACATGCTACGACCAAATGCATAAGTCGTTGGAACAACTAGTCCTTCCTTCCCCTCCCAATGTTGAGCGGGAAATAATACTGGACACAATTTTGATCAACATTGAAGGGAGGGCAGGGAGAGCGTGTTCTCTCGGCAAAGTATTCCAACATTTTGCATTTGACTGTAGCTTAAGAATATGTTAGTGTTGACTGAACTGAATTTTTATTAGTCGCAAAAAGGGATAATTCTCGTACAGTCGCAGTTTCCAGCCCTCCGACAATATTTAGATTACCTGTTTTGCTGTCAATCTGAGGCGAGGATTAACATGGAGCATTTGTCTAACGAGGTCCTTGGACAAGTCGGAGGCGGAGTCCCAGGGACCCCCTGCTAGCGAGTATTTGCCCTCCCCGATGCGCGAGAGAATGACGGAAGGGGTGTCCTCTGAGCCGACTGCAAAGGGCGTCATCCTACAAGGGAAGGTGAAGATAACATTCAGTCAAAATACCTGCCTCGTATCCAGCAGCGTTCTAGTGATTTTCGAGGCGAGAGCGACTGGGAGCGAGCTAGTGCGAAGGGCATCATGGGAAGGGCGAGCGGCCCCGGTTGGGCGTTCCCGTGGTCCTTTGCGGCAGCGCCCTAGCCTTCCCATGATGCATTGCGCATCTCGAGATTTTACCTTTCGCGGATCGCCGCGGGGTTTTGCCCTTTTTTGACACCTGAGAAGGATATTATTATGAAGGATGAAAAGACGATGCTACGTCGAAGTCAAAACGTCTCTTGTGACCATAGTTAGTAGAGGGAGACTAGTCTACCTATACTATCCGTTGTGACACAGAGCATGGTAAAAACACCGAACAGGAATATCTCAGAAGAAGAAAAATACTCGGAAAGCCAGGAAAAGTTGTAGAATTATTTGGTGATTAATGAAGCGAAGACGGGTTCGGTCCAATAGCGTTTCCAGAGCCTTCGGTCGTCTGGTCAGCGCGCGGAAAAGGCTCTGTAGGAATCCATTTTCTTGAGCATGCGTAGTAGATTATACGGCCAACGAATTCGATGTTTCAACTGTCAAATTCAATTGAAATTAAAAGAAAGCCCCGCTATAATAGCAAACAATCCAAACACTTGCATTTGCCGCTGTTTTTGTCACAATTTAGACGAGTTCGTCAAACCGGAAGTCCAAGAATCGTGGTCTGCAAAATACTGTATTTCCTCTGGAGCTTTTCGCTTGTCACCTTCAGTTGCCCAGGCAACCGAAGGCTATAGGGACGAGATTGGGTTGGGTCTAGTCACAAGGTCGGTTCTTACCCGGAGATCATCGTATAAAGAAGGACCCCAAGGCCCCATATATCGCACGCCGCGTCGTACCCCTGCTTCTTTAGCACCTCAGGAGCCACAAAATTCGCGGTGTAGCAAGGCGTCATGAGAAGACCGTTAGAGGCGCGCATCTGTTTGGCGAATCCAAAGTCGACGATTCGGAGTGACTCGGAGGTACCGCTATCATCGGCGTACATAATATTACTGGGCTTGAGGTCACGGTGAACAACCTGGAGGATACAGGCAAGTATATCAGTGGAGATTTTCGTTACGTCGTCAAGTTTCGCCCCATGAAAGGGGATCCGGAATCCCGCGCGCGCGCGACACATCAGGACCCGGAGTCCGGATCGCAGGATTACGGACCGCTCGCGAGCCAATCAGAGCGCGCGATTTGATGGGTTCCGGACCGATAAAAAATAACAGACACTTACCCCCTCTTCGTGCAAGAATGCGATTGAAGCTGTTAAAGTGTAGATGACGTTAGCAGCTTCTCTCTCCGATAAGCATTTGTGTTTGAGTATTCTGTCGAGCAGTTCTCCACCTTTCATCAACTCCATCACCATGTAAACGTATTTACCGTCATCGTAAACCTGGAAAAGTCATATAAGAGCCTGTGTCAGCCGCCATTTTGCCAGCATAGCAACTTGCCAAGTCGGACAAAGCATCTATTTCCATCGGCTGATTTAGAGAATATAGAGCAATTTTCTCGATTTGAATTTGGCAAATCAAATATGAAACTTTGTTTTTGGACGTTTATTTAGAGATTTCTACACGTAATTTGTCTCCTAATATCGAACGAAAACAATAACAAAGGAGTGACTGACGCGGGCTTTTTAAACTTTAGACCTTGAATGGACTACCCTGGGGAAACATGCAGATATATTTTTGTTTAAATAAAGGCATCTCTCTCTCTTATTTCGCACGAGGGATGTGAGGGCCAAAAGACTGAATTTCCCATGGTAGAAGTATTGGAATGGACTATTGGAAGTAGAAGTATTGGAACTGTTCAGCTTTCCCATGGTAGAAGTATGGGAACTGTTCAGCTTTCCCACGGTAGAAGTATGGGAACTGTTCAGCTTTCCAAAGGTAGAAGTATGGGAACTGTTCAGCTTTCCCATGGTTGAAGTATGGGAACTGTTCAGCTTTCCCATGGTAGAAGTGTGGGAACTGTTCAGCTTTCCCATGGTTGAAGTATGGGAACTGTTCAGCTTTCCCATGTGGAATTCCGAGCACTTCCCATTCTTGCGTCATAGGAAATTCAGCATTTCCCGTTAATGAGTTTCTGCAGAAATTTCCTGTTATAGAAAGCTGGAAATTCCCGCCTCCCAACAGACTCTGTTTTTCTGCCTTTCTGTCGAAGGAAAAGTCCAGGCGATATTGTGCTGTGCTTTTCAGAAGGGACGTTTACTGCAATTTTCATAATTCTGCGAACTCTACGCCAACTAACAAACCGGGGTTTGGCTTCCGTCAATCGAACGAGTGAACATCTCTGGGTGATTTCATGCAGGCTTTGAGAGTTTTTTGAACTAATAACGACTACAGTCGAAGCTCTCTGTGCGACCGCTCTCGTAAGCGACCAGCTCCCATAACGACCATTTTCCCGAAACCCCGTTTGAAATGTCACATAAACTCTGTTATTTCAAGCTCTCGTAAGCGACCGCCTTATCCATGCAACCAGCTCCGTTAACGACCACAATTTCAAATCACCAACAAAGATTTTCCATTGTTTTTAAGCTCTCGTAAGCGACCACAGTACTTTTTGTCTTTAAAACATCAGTCATCACCTCATAAATAGTCTAAAATGATACAAGCTGCACCAGTGAAATGCTATTTTCTACATATTTTCTATGTACATATTGGCGGTTATCTATTCTTAATTAAAGTCGGGAAATAAATGAAACTATTTTAAGCATTAGTGTCATGATATTTTCTAGATTTATTGTACTAAGCTCTTGTAAGCGACCAACGCCTATTGTTCAAGTAGGAAGCCGCTTGGTGGTCGCTTACGAGAACCGTTCTCGTAAGCGACCAGCTCCGTTAACGACCGCGATTTTCAGTTCCCGAGGTGGTCGCTTACGAGAGCTTCGACTGTAACTAGTCTTCAAAACCAAAATTTCCACCATAAAATGCAGACGAAAGTTTAAAAAACCATGCGCTTGTCTCAAAAGGTTTGATTGACAGAAGCCAAAACGCAGTTTGACGTTCGGAAATGTATAGCGGGAGTTCGCAGAATTATGAAAATCGCAGTAATTACCTAGGGTTATGAAACATTTTCAAGCGGGCTGCCTTTTAGTAACAAGACACAAATAAAAAAGCACATTGAACTTCATAGCGGAGCTCCTTAGCGGCCGTGGTATGACGTCATCATAGGAGAAAAAGAATATATCTCGGGAAGGGATGATCCTCAGACAACCAAACATTGGTGAAGTTGTCTAAGTGGCAAGAGTGGTGCAACTGCCTGGTCACGTGGTATGACGTCATCGATGACGTCATCATAGGAGAAAAACAATATATCTCGGGAAGAGTTGAATCTCAGACAACCAAACATGGGTGAAGTTGTCTTAGTGGCAAGGGGGGTGCAATTGCCTGGTCAGAAAAATATGTAACCGGGAGCTCCGCTTTTAGCCAGTGGCTAAATCTATATATTACTTACATCTCGTAAATGAACTATGTTGGGATGGTGTCCGAACCGCAATAGTATCTGAATTTAATAGGAGAAAAAAAACTGTTAGTAAGAAGTACAATTCATAATTTCTAAAACTCCCATTACTAACCTCCATTTCTTCACTCGGATCCTTCCTCGATTTTTCGATGATCTGCAAGAAGAAGAAGAAGAAAAATTCAAATAAAGGACCGCGAAATTACCTCTTCACCAAGTCGCCAGTTGAATGATAATGAAGAACAAGTATGCCGTTGAACTAAGTATTGCTAGTGCTAATGCCCTTGATCGTTTTACTTATGGACGCATCTCCGACAGGACGAGTACGCTACCTTGCCTGTCTCCTGCGTCATCTAAATTTTACTAGTCCTAATGCCCTTGAACTATAAGTATTACAAGTCCTAATGCCCTTGATCGTTTTACTTATGGACGCATCTCCGACAGGACGAGTACGCTACCTTGCCTGTCTCCTGCGTCATCTAAATTTTACTAGTCCTAATGCCCTTGAACTACAAGTATTACAAGTCCTAATGCCCTTGATCGTTTTACCTTGACAGCGTATTCATGTCCATCCGCCTTATGGACGCATCTCCGACAGGACGAGTACGCCCCCTTGCCTGTCGCCTGTTTCATCTAAATTTTACTAGTCCTAATGCCCTTGAACTACAAGTATTGCTAGTCCTAATGCCCTTGATATTTTACCTTGACAGCGTATTCATGTCCATCCGCCTTATGGACGTATCTCCGACAGGATGAGTACGCTCCCTTGCCTGTCTCCTGCTTCATCTAAATTTTACAAGTCCTAATGCCCTTGAACTACAAGTATTACTAGTGCCCTTGATCGTTTTACCTTGACAGCGTATTCATGTCCATCCGCCTTATGGACGCATCTCCGACAGGACGAGTACGCCCCCTTGCCTATCTCCTGTTTCATCTCGTACTCATCCAGTATTGACGTCGTTCTGACTGGGAACCCTGTTTTCAACGGGAACTGAGAAGAAGAACAATGTTAACTCAATTAAATGGACGACTCCAGCTTTAAATGCACGCGCTCTTTTTTTTTCAGGGCTGGTTTACGCACGAACGCAAGCGCAGACTCAGGGCTGGTTATGCACGAACGCAAGCGCAGACGCAAGCGCAGACGCAAGAGCAGACGCAAGAGCAGACGCAAGCGCAGACGCAAGAGCAGACGCAAGCACAGGCGCAAGCACAGACGCAAGCGCAAGGATATCTAACTCAAACACTTCCCTTCTGTGGTTTACAATAGAACGCAAGCGCAAGGAAATAGGGACATTGCGTTCCCTTGCGCTTGTGCTTGCGTCTAGTGTGAATCAAGAAAACACATGCGCAAGCAACTAATCAATGTTAAATTTCGGCTTGCGCTTCACTTGGGTCGCCATGATTTACACTTGCGTTGAGCTCCTGCGCTTGCGTTCGCGTATAAGCCAGCCTTTAAAAATGCCTTCAGAATGAAAAGGCTGGATTTTGTTTACGTTCAATTCGGTGTCGGCCCGACTTCTAAAATCTGATGCGATTAAACACATTTAAAAAAAAAAAAAAAAAAAAAAAAATGTAAAATGCTGTATAATTACAATAAATATGTATATACAAAAAAAAAAAAAAAAAAAAAACACATTTTTGTTGTCGGGCCCGATTTTTCATTTCGCAGATCAAAGCAGAGGCCCGACAACTCGGCGCCTGTGAATACACCGCCCGACAATCGGCCCGACACATCGGTGCAAGTAAATAGGACCACCAACAAGACACATAGTTCGTGTAATGTAATTCAGCTACCGACATGTAGCGCACGCATACATTATAGCGCCATTTCCAAATAAATAAAGGCTTTAGCTTGTCAGTAGTATAGGAGGGAATAAATTAGGGCTGAATTCGGACCCTCCTATACTACATTGTTTTATAAGAACCGTTAAATGATCTGAAGATGTTTTTAAAAATAACAAACCCCAAGGCAATTATGAATTGAGTGAATGATGCAGAACGTGTGCAAAAGGGAACGTTTTTCTCTAAATACAGTACGCCACATGTGTAGAATATTAGTAGAATAAACCTTATAGATATTTGCAAGGGGGATGCAAAAAAATATCCCAGGCTATCAAAATATTTATTTAAACCTGCATAATAAAACTCGCAAGAAAAATATGCAAATATGTTGGAAAAGTTCATTCACTAACACAAAACACATCCCGTAAGAAAACGGGTCATCTCCAGTGTAAGAACTATTCCCTGAGGACACCTTTGTCTTTAGTTACTATTTAATCATGATTGGTTCAACCTTCGTTCCACCAAACAAAGAAAGCTTTGTGACGCAGCTGGTGAGTTCTTACACTGGAGATGAGCCAAGAAAACGTCCCCAACCACAACCACCAACAAATATCTAATGGTTCGCCCCTTAGTATTTGCATTGCTGGTTGTAAACGGGCGGTAATTACGCTGGAAATTCACACTTTTACGACCCATTTGAATACCGCTGTTATGTTGTCGCAGATTTTTACGAGTTGGGCCGACGCCGAAAGAAGCTAACCACAAATCGGCCCACACATTTTAGTGTTTACAATGTAAATCAGCTATAACGTACGTCCAGCTGCATGTTATAGCAGTTTTCTACGCTTTCAGGGGTAGCAGCAATTAATTAATTAATTCCAACTTAAATAACTAAACAAATAGAATAAGATAAAATAAAAAAAATCTCACCTTTTGCTCTACGTCCATTTTTTCTGGTTTAGCAAAATTATCCTACGAGCGAATGAAACGCATGCAAAATTACAGTAAACATTTTAAACAAAATGGTTAAGAGGATTATAGCGCTTACAATAAATGCAGCTTAAATTGTTAAAAAGGAAATAAGAAACATGAATGTTTGTGAATGTTTTTTTCGGGCGGTGGTTCGTTTTGTTTCGTCCGTTCTCGTTCCTTTGTTTGTTTGTGCGTTCGTTCTTTTCGTTTCTTTCTTTCGTTCGTATGTTTGCTTATGTTTTGTTTGTTTGTTTGTTCGTGTGTTTGTTTGTTTGTTTGTTTACCTCCATCACATCTGGGGCGACGTAACTAAAACCGCGGAACAATTGATGACAAGTTGCACTCGGAGGAACCGCTGGGGAATCTGAAACAAAAAATATCATAAATTAAACAACTGAAAATATTGCGGGACCAACTAGGAAGGCCCTTAGAATTATCGGGAATAGAACTATCAATCCTAGAATTATGGGCCCGAAAAACTTTCCATATTTCCACATACAGAATTACGTTAGGTTTTCCCGAATTTCTCAGGTTTCCAAAAAGCTGGGATGAAAAACAATGGAAAGTTTACGGGAGAAGTTCACCTCCCGAGATTTTTCGGGCGACTTTTCGCATATTGATTGAAATCTCTTTTGACATAAAAACGTGGGAATCAATATATTAAAATTGTGAATAAAAGTTTTCGGGCTGGACGATAATTACCGGTGAGCAACAAAGTCATCGAATGACTGTTTTCCATTCAGAACTGAGATTCTTTAGTCTCTGTAACCTTAAGGTTAGGAATTCGGCAAATTATTCTGTTTATTCATTCATTTACCATTCAAAGCACAAAGCTCCAAGCAAAAACAGTAACATGTACCCTCAGCATTAAATAGTTTTGTCGGTACGAAACCGAAATTTAGGAGTAATGTAGTGCAACTCTAATTAATTTGTTCAGAACAAATAATAAACTTCCCCTATCTCTGGAAATCACTTTTGTGTTGATAAGGAAATTCGTGCAGAGTGACTGTTCCCGAAGGAACAAAAATGCCCCCTCTCGTTCTTTGAAATAACCAAATGAAAAATTTCAAAGTTAACCGAATTACAAGGTTCTAATTTTGAGGTGATATCCCTTGTTTGAGAATGCCTTTTAGACGTTGTTCCGCATATTAGCCAGCAACAGAGACAAGGAATTGCTCACAAACTCAAAAAAACAACAGAATATATTTTGCTACAAACCTTGTGGAGTTTTTGACGTAAATTCTGGGTCGAAATAAAACGCGTCATCTGCCCTACCAGCGGCCGGCTTGAATGGTGGTTTAATTTCTCTCTTGTAGAGTTTCTAGAAAATGTAAATTAAGCAATTCAGCGGAAGCAATTTAGTTTTAAAGTTACAAAATTGCCATTCGTAAGCATAAAAACGTGTTTAATTATTGAGGTTGAATGACTTGGGAAGCCAAACGCTTATATCACACATTGAAAGGAGCTAATGAAGTGCTTTCAGCCTTCATTCACTTTTCATTCAGGGTTTAAATGCCTTCTTTTTTTAGCTTACTTAATGATTATTTCCGTAAAGTAAAACTGGTATGAAGGCTTGGGCTAAACCATGTAATTCAACATTTATTCAGACAAAACTCGGTCAAGATTTTGAAATGCATGTTCAGCGAAGTTTACGTTATTCAATGCACGTTTATCGTTTTCTAAACTACTGGCAATGTAACTTCGGGAAAAGTTGAATCGTGTTTAATCAAGTTGAACACCATGTTGAATCATGATCGATGTTGAACCGTTCAACATTCGTGAAAAAAGATCCGTAAAATCAAGGTCCCCTTCGTGTTAAATGATTAAAATCTTCACAAGCGCTTCCTTTTTTAGCCATCGCTTTCAACTGATTTGAAAATTGCTGAGTATCTACTGAGCTCGCTGCGAATTTCCGAACGCCAAACTCCGTTTTGGCTTCCGTCAATCAAACCTTTTAAGTCAAGTCCACGCATGTTTTCTGAGTTTGGTTTGTATTTAACAGTGAAACATTCTGATTTAAAGCCTAGCTAACCCCTATGAGATCACGAGATCTATCAAAGCCTCCGTGAAATCACCCAGAGTTGTTCACTCGTTTGATTGACGGAAGCCAAACCGTGGTTTGTTGGTCGGTGTAGAGTTCGCAGAATTATGAAAATCGCAGCAAAAGAGCAATAGGAAAGTTCAATGGGAATGTTTAACTGGGTTGGCCCGAGCCGAATACTAAAACAAATGTTAGTTTGATATTTCCTGTCAGAAATGGAAAGTGATATTGATCACAGACAAACATTTCCATGAAGTGAGTAACAGCTGGAAAAGGTGTCTAACACTAAATTCCTTTTCCACAGCGACAGATAAGAGGTCATTTAACTGCAAAAGGAAAAATATATATATGCTTCCTACTAATGGATAAAAACACTTCAAACTATACCCATGTAATATAGTCTTTTAAAATACATGTTGTAGTTGCCCTAAAAACAGGATAGACCGAAAAGGTTTAGGTCGGCAGTCTTATAGAAATATATACTGAGATAACATCCAGGGCCTTTGCTGATTTTGAACGTGGGGCATGCGCAGAAAGCTGTTTCTCTCGACGGCTCTGATTCAAAAATTGCCACCTCTTCCACGCCTCCCCCAATTTCAAATGGTCCACCCCTACAACACTGGTCCAACACTACGATCGGAGGAAACATGCGTGTCCGCGGTTTGTCTCCCGCATTAAACTGGAGAACCCTCTATATCCCATTATCAAAGATCGCCTAGTTCACTACGAGTCAGGTTATAACCTCAGATTAAAAAGTAACTCCTATCAAAGGCCCGTCAACACAAATCGATTCAGCGGAGAATGTGTTACTGTAAAGTTCGCTGATTGCTTAAATTGAGTATTGCTTAGTCTATGTATTTGTACTGCTGACTCTCCTGTTATTCAGTTGTAAAACTGCAAGAGGTTGGAATAAAGTGTGTGACATACGTACCTCCCACTCAATGGTGGAAAAGAATGCGTGTTTCTTGATGTCCTCAATTCCGTTATCAGCAGCACCTAGAGATAGAACAAGAAAAATCAACCGTGTCCATGCCGGGAGGGGAAGTGCACCAAAATGGCAACAATTTATATACAGGATTATTGCCATTATTGTTGAGTGGATAATTTTTCATTGTTAGCCTCTCCGCAGTCTCTCTGTTTCTTGTGTAGAGTACGCCGGAAATATTGACTTGCCTTGTGGGTTGCGCGCGCACGTTTGTATGGGATTCCTGTGCACTCCCGTTTCCCTGCGAAAAATAGAGTTCTGCGCGCACGCGTTTGTGCATGAACGTGATTTTAGAGTAACCTTGTTTAGAGTGATCCTTGAGAAACCTACCAAGTCTGTTCAAGGGATTTCGCTTGAAGAGCTGTCTTAGTAAGCTCTGTGCTTCTGGTGTCAAAAACTGTGGCATGCCCAACTTGGCTCTGGGTTGAAACAAAGCAGAGAACTATTTTAAAATAAATAGGCACACCTAGCAAACAGGAGTACTTGTTATATTTTCATAACACCTCACTGATGGTGTGGCCACACTAGGGCTGAAACGTACAGACTAAACATGTTTCCAAATTTATCGCGTCCATTTTCATCTCCTGTGAAACATCACAACTGCTAATGTGTTGCCTCTTATAATATCTACTGTGGTGACATTTTTATCAAATTGCACCTGAGGTTTAAAGTTATTGAGTTTTGAGTATTTAATGAAACTTGTTGACGAGTGGGAATGCAATACAAGACTTTTCAGATTGTGCAAATCAGACTAAATCTACTTACTTGAGAATCATGTTCATAGTGTCTTTTCTATCTTTTCCTTGAAAAGGCAAACTTCCTGTCAACATTTCAAACTACAAAGAGAAAAAAACTTGCTAATTTAATGACCAAACATCATAGAAGATCTCAGAATCCAAGATGTGTAAACAGTGGCCAACTGTTTTGGACTGCTGATTCTACCAACCATTCACTTAGCTGTGGTTCCGCTAGATAGTATGGTAGACAGGGACAGCCATACACATCAGTAATTAAATGACAAGGCATTTGCAGGCCATCTGACAAGGTGCGGTGGTGCGGATCCGCACAATTTGGCCATTTCCGCACCTTCCGCACCTTGAGAGCTTTTTCCGCACAATTTGAAAAATTCTTGGAAATTCACTTCTTCAAGACCTCAGATCGTCTTTACAGTTATATATTTCGTCAATTTCTAGCATTTTCGGAGCGATTTGGATGACAAAAGAACGAAAATCTCTAGAAAACGTGACTCTAAAATCTATTGCATATCGCTTCCTTACTGAAATTTATGCCCAGGCGTTCCTGGTAACCAAAATAGCCTGGGTCCTAGTTTTCACTTTCCTTGGAAAACGAGAGCTTGCTGAGAGTTTCTCATCGAATTTCTATCCAAAAACTTGCCCTTTTGAGTACAAAAATATCCTGTTGACGGAGGTGCAACTTTCAGTATGTATAAATTGTTTTAGAGGCATTTAAATTTCTGCACAATTTGTATTTTTTTCCGCACAATTTGCCTTTTCTTCCGCACATTTTGCACTGAAATTTCCGCACAATTTCCAAAAAATTTCCGCACCCTGTCAGATGCCCTGCATTTGGCTACAGCTTTCTGAAAACCCAGCCCTAAAAAACTGGGCTCACAAGGGCTCCCTGTGTGGCCCTTGGTCACTGCCATAGACACATGACGTTGTTCATGCTGACATCATCCATTGTTATTAATGGTGTTGTTCTTGTTATTAATGGCGTTGTTCATGCTGACATCATCCATTGTTATTAATGTGCCAACCAGAGATCGATTGGTTAACAGAACAAAGGGCGCTTTTCAATCTAGTGTTGGCACATTAGCATTGAATGACAATGTTGATAAACAGTGAACGTAGTGCTATAGAAGTAGGTGTTGCATTAGTAATAGCCACCAACACTAAAAGTCCAGTGGTTGCAATACATTTTCATAGAACTATTTCCCACCCCTCCCCTTCTTGGGGTTGTTACATACCATCAGCACACCATATGACCACCAGTCAGCAGCTTGGGTATGCCCTCTTCTATTTACAACCTGTGATGAACAAGATTTTACAGGATTATCAAGTTCTGTTTTTTAATAATTTTGAATGAGGGCTTGACTGGTGGGATTCATGGAAAAGGAGTACAACAACATTCAAAACCAGGCGTTCTAAATTTCACGAAAACTGGATACTAGCCAAGATGTTAGGCTCGGTTCGCCAGCCATGGGGTTTTGGTGCGCCCGCATGCGACGTTACAACGGCCTGGGAACTGAGCCTACCAGATGTAAGAAGCATTTCTATTGGCAAATTTCTCAGCGCATTGTTTTTGGCATAGCAAATTATGACCTTTGTTAAATAAAACCATCCCTAAAAGGACACGCAATAGTAATTGCCTCAACCCATGATCACAATAATTCGTAACAAAGTGACTAAGTTCCATATTTGTTTTTTCGTTAAAACGTTAATTAAATTTACACGCAACCATTTTCGAAACTTGCTTGTAAAATTCACATGCCATCAGCCGTTTTTTTTTCATGCGAATTCGACCCTTGGAATTCTACTGTTTTTTTTTCCACAAATCTGAACCTAAAAATTCCTGTGAAATTTCCGGGAATTTGGTTGCGAAATTGGCTGGTGTTTCCGCGAATTTTGAACCTAAAAATCCCACAAAATTTGTCTCTTTTTTGTGACCTGCCAGGAACCCTGCATATAGTACAAACTACCTACCTCTGGTGCCATGTATTCTACAGTTCCACAAAATGAGTAGGTTTTTTGATCATGTTCAGACTCTTTGGATAACCCAAAATCTGCAAGGGAAATCCAAAATAGGATGTATCAAGGCTCTGTTTGGATCTACCATGTTTTCCTGACAGTACAGTATATCTTTGCCAATGTCCAATTTAATTGCCCCAAACTTGATGCAGGTTCTAATTTCAAGAAGCTTGTTCTTGTGGTTTTGATAGATTTTTGCTAGTTTCCATACAAAGTTGCAAATGTTAGTTACCCAAGTTACCCTACAATACCTGTAAGTGCTACGTGACCACTTGCATCTAGAAGAATGCTGGAAAAAATTAATGAATTAATATTTGATCTTTACAAACTATATTTCTCTAAGTATGCCCACTTTAATGAAATTCTTGGAGCAGAGGGTGGGTCATTTTAGATGCATTTTGGTCTCAACAATATGGGACATTCCAAACAATGCAGTCAATATGTACAGAGTTTGCATTACATCAGGTCAACTATGTTGATTTTAAGTCCCTATGTATTTTAAGTGTTAACTTACTTCTCTGGTTTCAAATCTCTGTATATAATTCCAACGCCGTGGAGATGATCTAATGCAAGAGCAAGCTCAGCAAGATAGAACTTGACATCCTCTTCTGTGAACATTATCTGAAATAATTCAGTTGATATGGAAAATAGAAATGAAGTCAATATAAAATAGAGCAGATTTCGTATGACTGTGAAAAGTGCGGCACGGTACTGTCACGGTACAGAACCTGGCTTGCTGTAGATGGAATGAAATCGCCAATGAAATCGTGTAGTCGTGGTACGGTCACGCTCGCGGTTCGGAACAGCTTTGTGGCGGTACCTTTCACAGTCATACGAAATCTGCTCTAAAATACAGTGGTTGTATGGGAAATAAAATACATTAGAAAATAACACCTATTTTATATGGTGAATGTGCGCATTCTGATTGGTTAATGTCGGGGGGGAATGTTTTTTCCTTTTGACAAAGAGGGGGGATTCGTAAAAAATATGTTGTGCCTTGGGGGGATCTGAAAATTTTGCATTGTCAAAAAAAAAATCCTCTGCCCCCCCCCCCCCCCCCCCCTGTAGTATACACAATGAATGCAGCCTTACAAGGTACCAATAAAAATTTTCTTTTATAGTAGGATTTATTATACTAGTGTGCCACCCTCTAGAAATAAAGTCTTTATGTACTTGCTGTCTAAAGACATATCTGTCTGTTTGTCTGTCTAATGAAAATATGTCTTTCTTGTCTACTGTGTAATTCATTTTCACCACAAAGGAGAGAAGACAAGGCTAAGACAAAAGCAGTGCTCAACCTTAACTTTTTTCTCCACTAGTCCCAGGACAAGTAGCACAGAAAAGTTACTTGCCCTTGCCAATTTTCTAGTTTTCTAGTTATGGTATAAAAAAATGTTGTAAAATATAGACTAAGCCTATGTACGAACCATATGTAACTTGCTTACCAATGCCCATTACTCGTTAGCCTTAAACATTTATCATGAAAAGATGATAGCTCGCTCAGAAAACAGTGTGAACACTTTTAAACAGCAAACCACACACCAGCAAAATGTTTTATAATGTTTATATTTTGCACAAAATTGTTACTTGTCATGCGACTATGTGTCCCGGAGTTGTCACTTCTCCTGAAGCATTTCTTACTTGCCTAGGACAAGTGGACAACCACTTAGCTAGGTCAAGCGCTGAGAAGGTTACCATTTTAAAACCTTACCTCCTTGGAGAGTCTTGTAAAAAGATCACCACCTCTTAAGAAATCCAGAATCAGGTAAACTTTGCCCTCTGTTTGAAAGGCTGAAACAAAGAAAAAGAGCCCATTTTATTTAAGACCTGAGAATTCTCAGGCCGAAAAACTTTGCTTAAAAAATCAATACATTTACTCCAAAGTTTTTCGTTTGATGTACTACCCTCCTGCTTAGAGTCTAGATCTTTATTTTTCTGGATGTTGAAAAGAGTTTGCATTTACCAGTATGGCCGCTCAAAATAGTTTTTCAATGATAGTCCACTATCAGAGATCACAGGGAATTTCTGCAAAACCCATCCATGGGAAAAGCTGAATTTCCCATGGTAGTAAAAATGGGAAGTGTTTGGATTTACCATAGCTATTCACATGAATTCCAAGCACTTCCCATGCGTGTGCCTTGGGAAATTCAGTTTTTCCCATGGATGGGTTTCCCTGTGGATGCAAACCCAATTGGATAAAAGAGTGGGAGATTTTAGTGGAAATACAACAACTGAATAAAATGCAGGAGAAATAAAAAATAATATTAAATATGAAAAATAATGAAAAAATTAAGCAGGAGATGAGGTTAAAATGATACTAGATAAATTGGACATTCACAAACTGACTGGTAGAGTGACACTGATGATGATATTATACTAAGACTGATGATGGACATATTGAAATGTAGCAAAATTTATTTAGTATGTACTGTTTAAATAGTATTAAGAGTTCAAATTGTTTTTACCATCCTTCCATTCAAATTTTATTGACATTAATAATGGTGCTGTTGAACTTTGGTAATGGAGTTTCTTTACTGGGCCAGAAAATTAAAGTGGGAGAAATTACGACATCATTAAATTCAGCATCCTCTATATTCCCAAGTAAAGAAAGTGTTACTCTGGAGTTTGCATTGAGATAGCCAGGCTTACTGAAGATTAGTCATGTTTGATTTAGGATTTTAGGGCCTTAATGAATAAACTAGTATGGCAAGACTCTGCCGAGGCCCATCTTAAGGAATGCAGAGGCTTGGTCAGATTCTTTAATTCCGATATATCTCACTACCTATCATTATTCACGACTATAAATTTTGTAATTCAACAAAGAATACAAAAAAAATCCTAGCATAAGGTAGAAAAAAATCCTAGGGTTGAGCATGTTAAAATAAATCTAAGTGAATTCTGAGAGAAATCCAGCCTTAAGTTTATAGTGCCTCTGGGGGGATTTTTTAATCTGTCTGAAATCTGAAAGCTTTATTTTCCATATGGTTTAATTTTTATCAGCAGTGGAAAATGAACAATCAATGAAATTGAACTAGGATGCGAATAATGTTTAAAATACATCTAACAGGTGACAAAAAGTCATTGTTAGATAAGAAAATACAGTTACTTCCTCTTTTTTTCAAAAGAAGTGAAACATTTAAGGCTTAGAGTTTTAGCGGCGCAACCAGCATAGTGCATTAGTCTGGCTGTCTAGAGGTAATTTTATATTGATGAGAACCAAGTGGAATTTGTTGAAATTTTAGTTCCATACTATGTGAGAAACATAAATATTTACCATGTATGATATATAAATACAGGTATCTTATAATTTCTTAAGTTTACAGCTTGGAAGCTACCTTTATGTATAAGCTATATTACAAATTACAAATAATATCGTTATTGATTTGTAGTCAATTTAGGGGTTTCAAGAGTGACCATAAGTGACCCCAATATAGCATGTTGTCCAATTAAGGATGAATATTTTCAATCTTTCAATGCACCCAAGCAGCAACCTTAATTCCCAAACAATTTCTATTAGTTTCACAAATATAAAACAACGCTTACCATAATGAAGATGGACAATAAAGGGGTGCTGAACATCTACCAAAATATCTCTTTCTTTCATAGTTCTCATACGGTCTCGAACTAAAAGAGAAATAAATTCATAAACAATATTTTCAATTCCTTCAGGCCATAACGTTTGATGCGGAAATTCGGCATCACATCACACGAAACGAAATCTCTTAACTTATGCATTTGCGAAATAAAATATCTTGTATCCAAAATTGAACCTAAAGTGTCTAACAACACTTTATGAAACTGCTTAAAATTTAATTTGAAAGTTCTGTTTAAGAAATTGATCTATTTGGTTGGCTACAGTGAAAGCATCGTTTTACAATAGAGGCGCAATATTTCATCTAAACGATGACTAATAAAGACCTGATTGAAGCTATAGCTGAAATAATTTTCAAGGATGCGCTAACAATATTTAAAGTCCTACAATTTGTGCTTTAGTTAAACCAAAACAAGGCATATTTCTTAACGTTTTGAAATTTGGAGATATAGTCGAGAGGTTTTTGAGTGATGGATGCTTTAGAAATGTTCGGCAGATGTAGATAAGAATGAAAAGCTCTACCTTTTAAAGTCGCTTTCTTGAGAACTTTCATAGCGTATAGTGCCCCCGCGTCTGTCCCAACTACTTTACGAACTAGAAAAACCTGCCAAATAACCCAAACATTATCAATATCATACACTGATCTGGCCACAAACAATCATTCAAACTGTTAGCTGAAGATTTACAAAGTGATTTTATTTCTAAAGCCGTGAAAATCTCTAAATTTCATCATACACAAGATCGATGCTCTCTTCGCGCCATATTCAATTCCCGCATATTCAACATGGCGATCAAATTCATGCCGATTTTATTACCTTTCCAAAAGACCCTTGTCCAAGAACTTTCAGAAGTTCAAACTGTCCAGGATCTGCTTTTTTAAAAGCACTAGATTTGCTGAATTCTCCAGTAACATCTATTACGGCACCCGTGTCTTCGTTTGGCTGAAAAAAATTCAGTTTAAGGTTTGTACATTAGGATATCAAGTTTACAAAGCTTGAACTTGGTTTGAAAACTGAGAGCATTTTTGAGAGTGCGGGGAGGCTTACATCAACGAATTAGCAAATTATTTACCCCGTTCTTATTTTCATCAGTCATTTCTTCATCGTGAGCCTAGGAATGAATCAAGAATGAATGAAATAATGCGGCAAATTTCATGGTCTTGAAAAATGATTCGAAACTGCGAGATTTCGACACCGGTTCCCAAAGTGGAACACTTGATCGAAAACCTCGTCCATTTTGTCCCGAACAAACCTCCGAGACTTGCTCCACATGCATTCGTTGCCACGGATCTTGCAAAGCAAGCGGCATTGTTGCCCTGTGCGTGAATAATTCACTCTTCAGATAAAACGGATATTAAACTTAGGTTTTTGCGGCCGATGAAAGTGCGAACAAACCTACGCTCAGAGATTTAGGGTTCGTGAACACGCAACCACGCCTGCTAGCGAGAAATACTGAAACTCACAAACCGGAACCGGAAGTTGACAACTGTCACAGAACGAACGATCGTTCGAAGTCGTGTTCTTTTCACTTGTAATATCAACAAAACTCTCAAGCCGCAAGGGAGTCGAAATTCGAAATATCCTTTCAGTTTATCAAACAAAGTGATTCCCTTGAGAGTTACTCCTTCCGGGCCGTTTTTACATTATTAAAATGCAAGTTTGTGTGGTTGAGAGTGCGTATTTTGAGCGATTACATAAAAATCCGGCATTCATAATCAATATATATATGAGAGATTCCAATCCACCTCTTGTGCTGTGTATGCATTTTACAATTGTGTATGCAATTTGGAATAAAAAAGCTTTAATATGAGTGCCTTTTAGTCAAAACAGGATGAGATTTCGACTTATTGAGACTTCAGATAAAGCACTGTAAAAATCTTCTCAAGACAAGTTTTATTTTTCGATCAGCGACATGGACTGAACGTGTTCCGGTAGCGTCACTGATATTTCATATTCTCAAGCAAAAAACATTCAGTAGATAAAAAAATAATTTCTTGTTGATGATTTTACGGTAGTTAATTTCGATTATGATGAAGTAACTTCTTTTATTTTTTACTATGATTTCTAACAAAGTCATTTAATGGCTGTGTTAAGGTTATAAACCGCATTTATGTATGCATTTATAAAGATCGTGTACGATTTTATTCGAGAAAAAACAGATCAGAGAAAGAGTAATTAATCGGAATCTAAGATGGAAGCTATTAGAATTCGAAGGATCGATCAGAAGCATCGATCACGAACAGAAGATTTCGAATGTTTACATTCTAAAACTCACCATGTTGCCCATCCTCTGTCTTCGAATTGTCTTATCTTGATTCCAGTTTATATTCACCCCTTTGAAGTATAATTTACACTCTGGGAAATCTTGAAATAAATATATAAATAAATAAATAAATATCTCTGACTTCGATTCCTCTGTACAAGAAAACTTCGTCAGTAATCCTTGGTAAAAAATCCAGCTGAGGAGAGTATTAAAGCGTGTCGCTTTTCGTGTTAGTTATCCCGTGACTAAAGGCTCATATGGTGTTTGGCAAGAAACACATGTCACGCATTGTCACACAACACACTAAGCGGCTTCCGATTAACCATTCCTGAAACTTCATTCCTTTGTGACGTCATTAGAAAATGACGTAATGCTCAACACCTACCCGATTTCGGTCCCTTTGACGGATCACTCAAGAATGTATGTCTTGTAAATGGCAATAGCCATAAACAAACATACGGACATGCTTTATCGAGAAGAAAATTAACCGAAATTTACTCTCCATTTAACGTATAATCAAATTAAACATCAAGCACGTTTTGTGGTTGATTATTGATATCTTTGGGGTTTAATCAGGACTTGTGCGCCAAATTGTCTAACAGGTTTTCATATTCGGGGCTTAAGAGCAGTCACTCGAATCATGTTCCGTGTTTCTTTTAGAGCCTTGTACATGTAAGTGCCCGTTTTAAACACTCCAAATACCTCTTTACGTTTTGTAATGTTTATGAGCTGATTTTGGAGAGCAAATGAAAGTACCGGTACTATGAATTTGATGGTCCAGTTATATCGAATGGTTTGCATTGTTAAAAAAGAAATTGAGTAGAGGAAGATGGGGAAAAGGTTGCGTTACAGTGATGTTTGGGGTGTGCTAGCCTAGGGGGGCCGAAATGACGAAATGGCGAGGCTCGGTCCAGAAAATGGTAATTTCCCGGGGGGAGGGGAGGGGGGGACTCCCATCGGCTTTTGGGGCGGGGGTGCTCGTCGGGAACATTCGATTTTACCCCTAAAAGGTACCTAAAATGGCGTCTTAGCTGATTTTGACTCTGAAAGGTACCAACAAGACGTATTTCCCTCGTAATTTTCTCTCATATTTTTTACGAGGGAAAATACGTTCTGAAATTCAGGCTACCAACAAGTGTGATTTGCTTGATTTGCTTGAACGGACTCTAACAGGTACTTATCTAGACAAAATTGCAAGTTTTCGAACTCACGTGCCTCTCGCCCACACTCGCAAGTCACTAGGGTACATCCTAAAAGATACCGGCGTGGCTAAAAAAATGTATCCTAAAAGATCACATGAAGAAATTTCCGCCTTTCATTAAAATACTGCCTTTGAAGTTTTCTAATTTATCGTCTTTTATAACAAGTACTCTCTCTCTCTCAACGATTTTCATAAGAAAAGATACCCCTTTCTACGATTTGTAACCAAATTGCGTCATTTCCCGGTTATTTTAATTTTTCCTCTGCCCCCGACAGCCTTCTGTTTTGATAGCTTAGCAACATAGAGTTCAGAGAAAGCATCCATGTATTTCCATCGGCTGACAAGGGGACATTTTTAACCATTTTCCGCAGAATATCGTCTGATACCTAGCTGACGAGAAACGCAGTCCCGCCGAGCACGACCGAGCACAGCCACAGAAACCCATCCATCGGAAAAGCTGAATTTCCCATGGCAGAAGAATAGGAAGTATTCGGATTTCCCATGGCTATCCATGTGAATTCCGAACACTTCCCATGCGTGTGCCTTGGGAAATTCAGCTTTTTCCATGGATGGGTTTCTGCATAAATTTGGCCTGTGCGAGTTGGCTAAATCAGACGATATTCTCACTAGCTAAATCGAGCAGATAATGATTTTATTATTCAGATCGAAGCACAAAAACATCCCAGAAAAGATGTACTTTTGCCCACTTTTTTTAGCTTAAGTCTTATCAAGTTTCGCTCAGATGACGGATATCGCAGGACTACATGTCATGTGCAGAAGACAGATATTGATGTTTCATGGACTATATTTGGGCGTGCATCGATATGTGCTGAAAATAATGTACAATATTTTCGATTGACTTCGATAAATGAATAAGGGGAGAGGCCAAAACAATGGTACTCTAAAGGGAGCCCGATATAGGGGGGTGGGGAGGGGTACTTTGTCCCGCCACCCACCACCTCCCCTGACAAAACCGGGAGTAACCATTGTTTTGACTTCCTTCCCTAACACTGTGTGTTTGTAGATGGTTACTTCGAGAGTCTACACGTATGTGCACATCATGTTTCGTTTTGCAATTTCGAAATGGAAACAATAACAAAGGTGTGGCTGACTAAGGATCCTTTCAAGGAGTGTCACATAAATTGCTTGTTGTTGTTGCTGCTGTGATGAGGGCCGGGGACAGAAACGGGCGTGGCGCTCACGTGGTTTTTCTCCTGTTTTTCTCCGCCTAGTGACACTTTAGTACAATGTTTACAATTTTGCGTTTAATTCAAGTCGGTCTAAATGTCTCACTAGTCACCTCGGCCTTGGGGTTTGATAGTAATGTGAATTTGACTATGCCGATGTCATCCACAACGACCCCGGGTGCCCCACATGTGTTACGCTCATGCATGGAATGCAAACAATAAAAATGTACAGGGACTGAAAAAGTACACCAAAAGTTGTGCAAAGAGTACATAACGGTGTATTACACTGAGAATTAAAGGAGTATCAACTTCGACACTTGGATATTAGCCTCCTTGCAGGCGTTGGTTTTTTGTGAAAACCCGGCCAGTAGGCACAGACAGATTCTGCTCAAAAATTCTTTAAAAGTTGCCGCAAAATACCCTCAAAAGTTGCTCAAAAGTTGCTCAAATTCGAAACAAAATTGCTCACAGAATCAAAAAAGTTGCTCCCCAAAAATGAGCATTTCTTCACTCTTGTCGCCTGATTTATTTAAAAAATGATAAAGAATCACTCAACTCAACATCTCCATATAAGATCAGGCAATTATATTCTAAACACCATATGACATAATTATACTAATCAATACGGTTGTTTAAAAAGAGACTCACTTGCCGCCATTCTGTTGGCTTAGTAAAAAAAAATGGGGAGTTTGTAGTATCAAACTCATACAATAATAGCTGCTGCTACTATTTTTGAAAGAAACTATAAGGAAGCCCTTTTAGGTTATGTCACCTCAGCTCCATTTTCTCTAGCAATTAGAATAGGGTCTTCCGCCATTTTGCTTCTGCTCTATATTTGGAATGTGATACCCAACGAGACATCCATATCTTGATGATACCTCTGAGCAGTGAGCACCCAAGGTGAAGAAAGTACTTTTTTATTATCTTTTTAGCAAAATGTTTCATTCTGTGTTTGATTTGAAATGGCAAATGTATCACAAATTGCCATTTTGTTGTAAAAATTCAATAGGAAATAGTGGAAATGCAAAGAAGTTGCTCATAGTTGAAAAAAATTGCTCAGAATTGAAAAAGTTGCTCAAAATTGAAAAAGTTGCTCAAAAGTTGCCGAGCAGAATCTGTCTGGAGCGAGCGACGGGGAGTAGGGCGGAGAGAGAGAGAAAGAACTTTATTTGTACTGTATTTATACGTGCAAATGTCTTCACATTTATGATATATGTTTAGTAAAGACCATTACGTGACGAAGTCTTCAATGCGTTAATTTCTATTGATCTTTATTTGTGCTACGAGGACAGATATCACTTTGTTCATGTCGAACCATCAAGGCGCGTCCCTATATCAGCTCAGCGGAGGATGCAAGGCCAAACGCGCACCGCTTCAGTCACTTCCGTCACGGATTCACGACCGACTACATGCCGCTTCATTCACTTCCGTCACGGAGTATTTATCAAGGAAACAACGTCATAGGTCATACAGGTCCTTTTCCGTATATATTGGGCCGTACTTTTGTGGTAGGCGCACGAAGAAGCACATCTTGTCTCAAAGGGGGAAAGTGACACATCTCTGATATGCCAAGGGAGGGGGTCAGAGGGGGTCACAGTGTTTTTCTCAGAAAGACATTCACGTGAATGTCCAAAGTTCCCAGGGGGGATATTAGTAAAAAATCTTACTGAAATTGTAATAAAATTGGCGCCTGTTGAAAATAGCAGTGATGTCGCGATGTGAATTGTTCTATCTTATTAGAAATCGGTGGGCGTTTGGCGCACGTGCGCTCTGTCGCCGGATTTACCTAATTTGCCCTAACGAGCCATGACAGGGTAGTAAAAGGTTCTCCCTATTATACAACAACCGCAGCAGCTAAATAAAACTAGTAATAACATTGTAATGGATCACGCAAACGGCTCCACCACTAGGTGGCGTCCGTTGCGAGACCTACGGTTTTTACGTCCTTATCCGAGAAGACGCGAAGGTCTAACCATTTGCAAATGTTGAACAAACGTAGCAAATCCTCCTGGCCTTAGAAAAAGCCCTAGTGTTGGTCCACTTGGAGATTGAGTTCCGGCCTCTGCCGCTCTGCCACTGAGCTATAACCGGTCGGCGGAAGCTCCTGAAAAAATAAAGCGCAACTCAATTTGGAATGCACACATGATTTTTCCCTCCGGAGTTGAGACCGAAAGGTGACGAATTTGTAACCGATTGGACTATTTCTTCAGAATTAGTTTTGAAATGTTGCGGGTACTTATCACGTATAGAGTACAAATCACGTATCATGTAATCTAAAACGCGATAAAGCGTAACCACAGGGATGTGTCACTACGAATCACCGATAAAATGTGTTTGTCTTCACGCATTTCTGGCCACGCAAAGCGCTTTGCCACGATGTCACATTGCGCGCGAAAGTTTGCCGATTATTGTACGAAAGTGTTGCTAAGGGAACGGTGGCCGCACGGCAGCTGTGTTACTCTTAGGCGGCTGTTCGGTAAAGCACGATTTCCTACATATGGTTCTCTAAATTGCTGCCAGATTTTAGCGGTGGCAGCAACTGGACATGATTCCAAAAGCCCTCAATTTGGCGGCGCGCGCGCAGAAAGTACAGAGCTTTCGAAACGAGTAATGTCAGTCAAGTGACACCGCGCGACGCACACATACATTTGACGTCCCCGAAGCACTTTACGGAATTCTCACAAAGTTTAGAACTACATCCGTTGCATATAGCGACGCTTTTTTATGTCAATCTGTTGGGGTCCCGTCACTCCAATAGCCTCAGGCTAGATATGCAATATTAGAGAGAGGCCCTAACGTTTCCCGTCCCGTCCCGAGACGTCTCTCCTACTTCTAGCCATCTGCAGATTAGAGCTAAAGTATTGCAGCCCGCCGTTCATTCTCGTACCCAGAGCTCCCCGGCTCGTCACCTCGCGGGGAAGGCTCTGGTGACAGCTACCGACGCATGCGTAAACGAAAATGGTGGTTTTATGCCTCACTATTACTTTTAGAGCGTTCAAGTCGAAGGTATAGGTTGACAAGACGACTAGGAAACAAATGCCAGTGTTATTTTGACAGATACGTTATTATAAAGCGAGATTAAGCTACATTTATGTACGCATGCGCGCCATTTCAGCCAATCAGCGAAGGCTCTCAAATGGATGTCACCAGAGCCTCCCCTGCGAGGCACGAGTCGGGGAGCTCTGGGTTCGAGAGAATGCCCGCCGCCGTTGAGAAAAAGAAGTTTCTGCGCATGCCTCAACGTTCAAAAAAGCGAGTCCTAAAATGGCTGTCACCAGAGCCTCTCCCGCGAGGTGACGAACCGGAGAACTTGAGAGCTCTGGGAACCGGAATGTTTCAACAAATGGCAGTCACAATTTCGATATATAAAATTCTATCTTGAAGACGAGGCTCAGGGGAAGTAAATTATTCATGTTTCGATGCCGATGTGATTTCTTTTGTTTTATTCCCTTTAACTTCTTGGACTCAGAATTTTGATATATCGAAATTGGTCCATTGCGCGGCGCTTATGCAAAATATGACGTGTGACGTTCTTAAAGCGATTTACAGGATCACTAGTTCTAATAAAAACAATACTCTAAATAAGTCAATATCTTACACCACATATTAATTGACAACTTATTTTTTCAATTGCTCATTTTAGCCATCTCTTCAGAAGTTCTGCTCGAGTATTCACGCCCTATATTAATAATAGTCTTTATTAAGACTACTGCAGATTTTTATTTTGGTGGTATATTGTGGTAAATAAGTGCAGCGTGGAAGCGGATCGATCGGAATGTTTTCGATATCATCGGAAACCGAGCCTAAGGAAAACACATAAGTGTGCATAACACCTAAATGGTTTCGTCTCTGAGATCTTACAAATACAATACTAAGTAAGTCAATATATTATACGACTTATTAAATGACAGCTTATTTTTTCTCAATTGCTCATTTTTTTAACGTCGTCATGTCAGAAGTTATGCTCGAGTATCCACGCCCTATATTGATAATAGTGCTACGTCATATTACGCATTCTTCCGAGAAAAGACTCGTTTGACAATGTTAATTGCCGAGGGCGAAGACATGTCATGTATTTATCAGGCTCGTATATCATGGACATGATATATGGACTAAGGGATCATGGCCGGGATCAGGGCTCCGAGGAGCGGGCTCAGGGATCAAAACCAACGGGTAGGAGTGGGATCAATACTATAGAATTGGTAATTCTGGCATCACAAATTAATTCAACAAATTGGACTCAGGTATAATATAATTACCACCAAGAATAAGGGATTTGACCAAATATACCATGTTACGATGTTATTAGAAAACAAAGTGCATTCAAAGGTAACACGCTACCTCGCCTTTTCGTGGAGTTTCTCGGCAGTTGGGTTTTTCTAGTTGTCAATCAAATGCAATTTGTGTGAGCCAATCAGAACCTTGCCCAGTTTCGCCAACTGCATTTGTTTGGCTTCCCTTGCGCGACATGTCGTGACAGAAGCCAATTCACTGCACTAGGCGAAACCGAGCAAGGAACTTATTGGCTAAATAACGTGGTTTGAAAGACTGCGCAGAAAAAAAAAACAACTGTCAAAAGCCCACTCGATGTTGTGAACGCACTGGGTCGCATGCTGCAGCCTGAAACAGCTGTTAGTGCGGATTTTGTATGACTGTGAAAAGTGCCGCGAGACGGTGCGGCACGGTCGCAGTCGCGATGCGGCATGGAACCTCGCCTTTTGCCTCACGGCAAGACAAATCAAGGACAACCAATGAGGTTTCATTGTCGCGGCACGTAAGTACCGCACGCGGCAAGTAAGATCGCGACCAAGTCGCGGCATTCGACAAACCAAGGACGGTCAATCATAGTCGCGGCTGAAAATTACGGTCCATAGAACGAGAGCCAATGAAATTGCGTTGTCGCGGCGCGGCATAACTTTGTCGCGTCATTTTCCACAGTCGAACGAACTCCGCTCTATTTCGCCTCCTCTTCTTCGGTTTCGTTTTTCAGGGATGGTTGATGATTTATGTCGCACTTTAGCGCGGGTAAATACGGACTACATCTTTGTTTAAGTTCACACTTCTGTGCAAGTGCAACAAAATCATAAGCGTGGTGTTTTGTTGCACTTACGGCACTTGTCATAAGTGCATAAAATGAAGAAAGGAAGTGATGAAAGGAAGACTGACGTTTTCCAGAACAGATGTCTGCGTCAAATCCTAAATGTATCCTGGCAAGACAGAGTGTCCAACGAGAAGATCTGACAAACATCGAACCTCTGAGTCAGGATGTAAGGAGAAGAAGATGGCGATATATCGGGCAGGTGATTAGGAAAGAGCGAGACGACCTGTGCAGAACGGCTTTGTCTTGGGCGCCAGAAGGAAGAAGGAAGCGCGGCCGATCAAAAACAACATGGCGACGGACAGTGATGAAAGAGAGAAAAATTGGCAGGATAGAAAAACTGGGAGGCAGTCGAGTGAAGGCGAAGACCGTATCCATTGGCGTAGCGAAATCAAGGCCTTATGTGCCTCTTGGCACGAAAGAGCCAGGTAACGTGGTACTTGTCAAGCATGCGGATAAGGACGTTAAACCGTAGGCCCCGTCTCTCACGTACACTACACTAACCGGAACCAGAGGGGCGTTACAGAACCACGAGGACCGTCGGAAGTTGCCCAACCTCTGTGTCACAGAACTCACCATACTAACACACACTCATGTTTATAAACTGGTTTCTAAAGGATGGTTATCCAAAATGTAAAGCGCTTAGAGCTTTGGGAATAAGCGATATATAAGCACAGTTACTTTACTTTTTTACACAAGGAATCCGCTGATTCTGGCCAAACAAAAGCGCAAGTCGATCGACTCTATAGTTGGGGCAGGCGCAGAAAGTTCCTTCCCTCATCGGCTCTGTATGCAGATCTCGCGCATGCGTCAGTGGCTGTCACATGGAGCTATGACCCATTCTCGTACCCAGAGCTCCCGGCTCGTCTGCTCGCAGGGGAGGCTCTGGGGACATCCATTTGAGGGCCGTCGCTGATTGGCTGATTTTGAGCGTTGGAGCATGCGCTGATAGGTTTTTCTCTCAGCGGCTCTGTATTAAATCTCGCGCACGCGTCAGTGGCTGTCACCAGAGCCTCCCCCGCGAGGTTACGAGCCGGGGAGCTCTGGGTTCGAGAATGGCTATGACCGAGAGATGTGCGCGTAAATACGCACCTGCAAGTGATTTGTCAATATATGCGGCAAAATAGTAAAATAATTATTCTATACGGATCCGGATATATGGAACTACGCCTAAGAAGGTATGTTCTCACCAGGTTTTACTGAGTATCGTCGTCGTCGATCGTGTAACCCCAGGAGGATCATTACACAGGGATTGCTACAATAAGCAGCCAATTCAAAGTGTACCTCCTCTAACTGTGCCAGGCCTCTAAACGCATGAGGGGCGGCAAAAATCGGGCACTCGTTAACAATATGAGGAACCGTCTGAGTAGCCTCGCATTGGCAGGCGTCTGAGCGACTCGCACCAGTCATCTTCAGAAAGGACTGAGTCGTCCCCCAGCCGGTCCTTAGTAGGTTGTGCTGGACCCATGCCTTCCGCGGGAGGGTATTTCCAGGTGGTGTTGGAGAGGGGGTGCTGATGAAGGAGTTCAGGGTGCTATTGGAAACCTTCCATTCATCGCTCCATCTCCTTTCCATCCACGTGTCTGAGACAGGGCCGGCAGATCTTATATTAAGCTTGGCAGCTCTAGTGACGAAGTGTTGCCTCGAGATCCTGGGGTGTGTCCTGCGGTATTGGTATGCTAGTTCCACCAGACTGAAGTATGATAATAATTGCCTGTACTGCAATGAATATTTACAGTAATTATACGACACTGTGACCTCATTTTACCATATAATTAAGGTCCAATTCAATTGAGTGCAAATACGCAGCCGAATTACAGGCCATAACCTGTATTACATTGTAGTAAACCGGGTACGAACCAGTTTTGCGCGCGCATTTGAATGGCTTCCCGATCGAGTGCTAGAGTCAAAATGTACGTTCTAATGAATCGTGAGCAGAAAAAAGGGTTGTTCGTCGTATAATAAATACCTTATTAGATGTTTTAGTCCTGTAATACTTGCCTCCATCGACTCCACTTGGTCTAGCCATATGCGCTGGGGTAGAAGTGCATTTTAATGTAGCAAACCGCGCGCATTTGAATGGCTTCTCGTTCGAGTGCTTCTCGATTTTTATGCGAAGTTTATTTGTTGAGAGTGAGATTATAGGGATCAACGCACGTGGCGGCGCTAATTTCTGCCACCTTTCTTTTGAGAGAGGGGGCATAAGTTGTACCAACTAATTTTCTCGGATTCTTCAAAATCTACCATCCAAACATAGATCCATGTACTACTCCTATGCAAGAGTACCGAAATCCCCTTCACGCTTATATGTTTTTTTTGTTTAAGATAAATTATTATTGAGTTTGAGAATTGACCATTACAATTATAGCATTCATAACTACAAATAAATAACTACCATAAGGCATAAGATACTTTTGATGAATCTCGTTCTCGCCAAAGCGGCGATCTGGTGATCGCTTGCGCCACACTTTTGAGAAACTTTCATGCATTTACTATTTACTAAAATGCCCCTCACACCATGTCCATCCTCCACAAAAATTGTCTCTCGCATGTCCCCCCTGGTTCATTGGGTGGCTCACCGCTTCCCTGTTCTTAATAAAGAGCCTCTGTCAGCCTCCATTTTGTCAGCCTAGCAACATACCGAGACAGAGAAAGCATTCATTTCCATCGGCTGATTTAGACAATGCAGTGTAATATTTGCGATTGAATTCGATAAATGAATAATACAACTTTGTTTTTAGAAGACTATTTCAGGGTTTCTAAACATAATTCGTTGTCTTATATCGACTGAAAACAATAACAAAGGAGTGGCTGACAAGGGCTCTTTAAGAACTGTGAGATTGTTGCACTTATTGCAACTGATAAAATATATTATTAATATATTATGTTAAACTGATTTTACGATGAACTATTTAAGCAGCAAAGCGAGTCCTTGTTGATAACGACGCTCTGATAGGCTGATTGAAATCGCGTGATATATGCACGCGAGAAAGCTATGAGCAAACAGCATAGATCGAGCTCTCTTCACCTTCTGCCTGTAAATGTAAGTTATTGAGAACTTGCTCGAACGATTGTTTCTTCTGATCTGGTCGAACTCGTGTCACAGAGAACGCTGAAGATACATTGCTTGACGTGTCGACGACAAAATCACGTGATATCGCTATCCATTAGTCACGTGATTTCAAGCTGTACAGACTGCGCATGTCAGATCCCAGTCTTTTCTATATCGAGGGCAGGGCAACGCCCCACATTTCCCCTGCACGGGGGTCAGGAGAGAAACCCGCTGGGGCACAGTATTGTGGGCTCGCCTTGCAATACCTGCGTCCGCATCCACGCATACAAACTGCGCACGCGTGCTGTTAGACGCCGCTGACATTAGATATCCATGGTATTCCCTTGTCCATGCCTTATTTGGACACACGTACCGCGCAGGTACCATAATCATAGATGGCCTCGAAATAGTTCTGCATACAGCACAGGGGACACCCTGGTACGTCATGTCCCTTGGGCGCCCTGGTACCCTCAAGAAAACGTCCTCTACTTTGCCGAACTCGACCCCGTACAAATGCGCCCTAGGATTTGAGAGCCTCGGTGCGCGTGCGTAGTAGGGCTGATGAGGCATGCACAAATAATTGGACCCCCCTCCAGTACTCTTTGTACTTGATCCGGATACGACACCTGAAATCGAAAACAATGGAATTTCATGTAAGCGATCCTCGACATAGTCCATCAACAGAAGCCTCCATCTATTCCACTAGGTATAGCTCCTACCTCTGTACACCATTGTCGCTCCATTAAGCGGACAATCATCTCGTCCCCATCTTGTGTAGACTGCACCGCCCTCTCCCGTAGCGCCCCTCCCCCGTCCTGGTCTCCCTATGGGCGCAGTGGAATTTGTCGGCGATGGCAGTGTAGTAGCAATTCCTCCAGGGGGCCCTTTCGGTCCTGGAGGCCCTACTTCGCCCTTTTTGCCTCTTCGGCCCCTTTCTCCTGGGGGTCCTGGATGACCTGGAGGACCCATATCACTTCTGTCCCCTTTTGGTCCTGTAGCACCATTTCTGCCTTAACGGAAAGACACAGGGAAGAAACAAATTATACAACACTCTTGTTCTGGATTGTAACGGGGCAAAAATGAATTATACAACCGTTCCCCTTGCCCCAGGTAAGAAAATGTAATGGATGAGAAAATGTCATGGAGAATTCAAATGTCTCCTTTTGCGAAGGGAGGCACGCGTCGCAGGAGAATTGACGGACAGTTGTTCTACGCAGATTCTCCCCTGAGTTCCCATATGATATCGCCCTTGAGGACTGGCGGCCTGTTGGCGCTAGTTCAGCGTGCAGGAAGTTAATTTCGGAAATGCAATCTTTGGTCTCCTTGCGCACCTGTTACCCAGCCCTCGAGGTTCCACCTATTAGAACTGATCGTACCATCCCTAGTAGCCTGCTAGCAGGCGTTGGAGGCTGTTTTTATCGGCGAAACCCCGAAGTTCGTAGTCGCGAGCGCCATCTTGGATTTTTTTGGCCGAGTGACAATGGGGCGAGTGACAAAACGAGACTCGCCCCATTGTCACTCGGCCAAAAATTCCAAGATGGCGCTCGCGACTACGAACTCCGGGTTTTCGCCGATAAAACAGCCTCCAACGCCTGCTAGCAGGCTACATCCCTAGGACAGAGCGGCTCGGCAGTTTTGCAGCATATAAATATATCTAATCGTATATCATTGTTTTTGTTACTGACTACCCATGTAGTTTTCTAAAAGGGTAATAAACTAATTAGTATCCGCGGAGGAGGTTCAACTAGGAACCCCGTTCAGTATCAGAACAATAGAAGGATTTTATTGTGATTTACGCAGACCGCTCGCGGACGAGCTCTCCATAATATATTGCCCCAAGAGCTCATAATTATTGCCCGTATTAGTCTTCGAAGGAGTGAAGATAGATTTGTGGGATAGTTTTAACAGCGCGCATATCCCATAATTCTCTGCGCGCCCTGTTAAACCTATCCCACAAATCTTTGCGCACCCTAAAAAACCCTGAGAAAGCCTGGGTACGAGTCTGGTATCCGCCACTGATTATTATTGTTATTATTATAAACATATGGAAACACACACCTACCCGGCATGCCTGGTCGTCCGTCCCTGCCTGGTGCGCCGTCTCTTCCTGGCATACCATCACGACCACTAGAGCCAGGTCTACCTGGTGAACACGAGGTTAGGTCAGACATGGGCGTGGCACTTCACACGTGATTTGGGGGAGAGATCTACAATCCGCGCAAAAGTCGACAAACTCACTATGATTCACTCCCTGCATTCAGTAAAGCCCTGGCCAAACGAAACGCAAGTTCACGCAAGTCGATGCAAGTTGTGACTTGTGTTCACTTGCGCTGAGGTGGCCAAACGAGATGCAAGTTTTGATGCAAGCTGAGTGTTTTGGTGCTTTGTGCGCGCTAATGAAATCTCACCCAGTTTTTTTGGAAATAACAGCTAGAAATATAAGTGCAACCTTTTTTATGACTTGCTTTCGCCCCAATATTTCATCAATTTAGAAAACGAAACAAATTGGAAACTTTTGCATCAAAGTTGTCGAAAGTTGCGTGAAAATTTGAACATGTTCACAGTGGACGCAAGTGAACACAAGTCATCGCAAGTTAAAGGCCCATCACCAACCGAGAGCCTTTGCGGACTCTTAGCCAATCAGAGCACTCGAAAAACAATGGATCAATTTGAAAACAAAAGAAAACGGGGCGCAAAGGCTCCCGGTTGGTGATGGGCCTTTAATCAAGATAATCCAGTCCTGGCGGCGCAAAGTAGCGGCTGCATACGCAGGCTAGGGGGAGGGTGGTCCTAAAAAGAAGGACTGTTGATATGGTGTCTGATGTTTCGACAACCTGTGCGCAACCTCTCCCTTACTGATGCTCGAAATATTAAAGGGATATGGCTTTAAAAAATCACACTAGTGATCTATTGTCTGCGTTCTGATTGGTTGAGCTACTAGTAGGCTATAAGTTATAGTCTACTCATAGCGAAAAGTGTCGGATTTGAAGGGCAGAAAATGCCAAATAACCAGACCAGAACACGTTTTTGGCTATACAAAGTGACCTACTAGTGTGATCTGACTAAAACAATTATTCCTCTCGCCCTCATGGCCTCTGACTCAACAGCCCATGAGGCCGAATGCCGAAGGTCATTCGGGCTCAAGGAATAATTGTTAAGTAGTTTATAGAGCCTTTATAGGTGGTGATCTATAGTCGCTCGCTGACCAACGGGAAGTTCTAAAACCTAAAGACTTTTTTCCATCTTCGGTCTTCGTACTATGAGGAGCCGATTATAATCAGATTTGCCAGCGTCCAATGGGGAGCTTTGCTGGGAGCGAGTGTACCTTCCCTATAGGTAGTTTATTTACCATATCATTATCTTAATTACATTGTAATAATGAGTCCTAAAGTGTGACGTCACAAATTTGAAAAAAAAATACAGACACTTAGTCCACGAATAATGAAAGAAACGTATGCAGAAAATGCGGTGAATCGGTTGAAACGCGACCGAGATATATGGCCCGCTGAATACATAATTTTCTCAAAAATCATTGTATTTTTGACACAGTTCAAAATCTGGAAAGCGGCTGCCCGGGAGAGACAGCCGATCCGAGGTGCGCATGTGCACATCATTCGGGGCTCCTGTGTTAAAAAGTTATGCCAGGTTCCTAAGCTGAAATTCAAAATGGCGGATGAGGCGCGATTTTTCACTCCTTCAAAGATTCAGTCGAACTGATGGCTATATATCAACGGACATAACTTTAAGGGTACACGCAGCTTTCACATCAAGGTAAAGATCATTAATTGATAGATTTATTAACTATTTGAACTCTCTGTCATTTACACGAAAAGCAGGTAGCTTTTTAGGCCCTACCGGCGTGTCCCAAGCAAGGCTCGCGTGTCGTTGTCGAAATTTCGGTTATTTTAGTGACCGCATAAGCTCTTCTTCATTACTGCCGAACTCGTAGTATCGCGATGACCCAAAGTCGATTACGATTTTCGTTTGCGCGATTTTTCGCTTCTTAGAAGAAACAAATTATTGGTGCATACCTTCCAACCCCGAAAACTCCAAAACCTGGAGATTGTGTTTCAAATGCAACAAGTGTATGAGAAAATCCCAAGAAATAAACCCTGGAGACATACAGTAAATATATGGAAAATTTCACTTTTTTACCCGGGAGATGAAGGGGAAAAACCTGGAGAGTTGGCAGGTGTGGTCATGTTGTTGCCATTCGGTATTGAGTTGGAGAATACAGCACTTATAGCTTAGTCAGACACTTCAGTCACGTAAGGATCAAAACAATGAGCATGCATTTCGCCGTCTACATGGGAGAAAATTGCTGTCGATCAGGCCTTTGCTAGAGTCTCTGTTAGTATTTTGATAAAGAATGGCTCATCGTTCGTCAATGTAGTTCAAGGCTATGGTGCTTGTCGTAATTTACCCCTGCTCAGGACTGGTAGCTGAACCAAGCACACAAAAAAGACTATATGGCTATGATAAACTTACCCAAAGGAAAAAGTATGGAGAGGGGTTGGGGTCATCACAGTAGAAGTCCTTAAAATAATACCCCAAACAATAGCAAACCATAGAAGTTTGCCATACACAGATTTGACATAATTTGAGGTAGTTGATTTACTTGTCTGATTGGAAAGCTTTTTGAACTGATGGAAGAAACCTGTTATAAATGTAGCGAGCAAAGCCTCATTCAGTGCAATTTATAGCACAAGAGTAACATCATGTTTCCAAGATGGCGGCAGCCACAAAATTCAAATTAGAATGTTGTCAAAGCAAAATGAGTCATGTCAGCCTAATTGGGTTTCTTTTCAGTTATAAACTTTTGTCAAATGTTTTTTAGTTGTTTAAGTTTCCTCTGAGCAGGGAGTTGTGAGAGAAATTCTCTCAACTCCCTGCTCTGAGCTTGAACAGGCTAAACAGCTGGGATTAATAATCGTCTTAGGTCACCAAAAATCTGCATTTTGCTGGCTTATAGGGTTGTAAGGAAAAGATACCTCTGCCCTGGGTCGAAACTTGATTTGTTTCGCCATTGCCCACAACCTTGGACAGTTTGCTGACCTTTTCTTGATCCCACTATATGCATCCCTAGGTTGTGGATGGCAGCTAAACAAAGCAAATTTCGACCCAGGGCAGAGGTCTCCTTTCCTCATGACCCCCAGACAGCAAAATGCAGGGAAAAGAGGCCTCTGCTAGCAGGAAACCAAAAATTGCTCATCCTTGCAAAGGGGTTTGGTGCAGGTAGAATCCCAGCATGCAATGGGGGTTTTATCACTGACCGTCTCTCCCTGGAGGTCCTATTTTTCCATCTCGTCCAGGTAGTCCAGCTTTTCCAGACAGTCCATCCCTACCAGGCAGGCCAGGGGGACCTTGAGGGCAATAGGTTTTGGTTATTGTTGCATTTCCGAGAACTCTGGAAGTAAATAGAAAGATTGTTACAGTCAAGTACTGTGCTTTTTCTATAAAAAAATATAAAGTAGAATATTAGGGTAAAGAATAGCTACTATGGAAATCAGTACAGTGGTAAAACTGTCCTTTCGAGATCCAGTCCCAGACTAACAGTTTTATGTACCACATGATCATTGTTTTGACACACCACATGATTGTCTTTTTGAGCATCGAGTTTCTCCTGGGCAATCGAAGGAATTCAGCTGGTAAATTACACTATCCTGTCTCTGCATCTCACGATTATTGATATTCCGTGTTTAGGAGGCCTCGCCTGGAGAAAAGAGTATTCTTGCTTTTTGGCCTGTTTGAGGTCAAAGAAATCGGCAAGTGACTGCTCAATAAATCAACAAAAAGTAGGTGAGTGATCTCAAGTGCACATGCTCCATCAAAACAATGATCACCTGGTACAGAAAATCATTCGCCAGGGGACTGGATCTTGTAGCCTCGCTTTAGCACTCTAGTCATTTTCACAGTAAGTGATGATGATGATTAGGGTGAATAATATAAATTTATTGTGATGTTTATGATGTTGTTGTTGTTGATGTTGCTATGGTGATGCTGATGTGTTGTTGTTGTGTTTTTGTTGATCATGATGATGTTGTTGATGATGATGATGTTGATGTGTTGTTGTTGATGTGGTTTTGTTGATGATGATGATGTTGCTATGGTGATGTTGATGTGTTGTTGATGTTGATGTGGTTTTGTTGATCATGATGATGTTGCTATGGTGATGTTGATGTGTTGTTGTTGTTGATGTGTTTTTGTTGATGATGTTGCTATGGTGATGCTGATGTGTTGTTGTTGATGTGCTTTTGTTGATGATGATGATGTTGCTATGGTACTGTGTTGCTGTTGATGTGCTTTTGTTGATGATGATGATGTTGCTATGGTGATGTTGATGTGTTGTTGTTGACATGCTTTTGTTGATGATGATGTTGCTATAGCTGGTAATGGTGCTGTTGATATTGTTAAAATATCATCATCAAAATAATAACCTATCTGACTAACTATATGGTAGTGCTGCTGCTGTTGCTACTGATGATGATGATGACAATGGTTTTGATAATGATGTCGATTTTGATGATTATTATACATTGTACTCACTATCTCAATTCTGATTGGCTAAAAGCGTGCGCTTTACTTTGGGAATCACACACTTTGAGGGTCTCCAAGAATCAACATGCTGTTTCTTGAAGAATCAGCTAGCTGATTCTTGATCCTACGTGCGCAATGCATCATGGGACTAGAGCACTTGAATGTTTTCCCCATCCAACAAGGCAGCTTGTGTAGAAGAAATTGCTTGACAGAAAAAAAGTATTTTTACTGAATCAATGTATAATAAAACAATTATTGAATTCGGTTTTTGTGATTTCCTGAATAAACAATGTCTCGCCAAGTGGATTCCACCTGTCTCGACATTGTTTATTCTGGAAATCACAAAACCCTCATCCAATAATTGCTTATGATGGCAATAGTTATTGATTATAGAGCAGATTTCACATGACTGTTGCAAATAATTCACAATTATTTTGTAATCACTCCTATAGGTTTTATTCAGAATTGGTGTAATTACTTTGCAATTGGTTTCACTACAGTCATGTGAAATTCGCTCTAGTGTCAGTGATCGTAATGGGAAATGTATGGGAAAATCTCCCGAGAAAGCGGGGGGGCATAGGCCCCTGTGCCCCCTAGCTACGCCCCTGGGCAATGAGATTGTTAAAGTGTGATTGCAAAGTATCATGATGATCTACTTAAACTTTGCATTAAAGATAGAGTGAAATAAAAAAGTACTTGCTTTAAACTCAAATTAATTGTAGAGTAGACTGTAACAGCTGATATACAGCCATTAGTTTCTTTGAGTATCACACATACAACACATTTAAGAACCATAGCCTAACAGGCTGAACCACAACTGTACATAGCCAACTGGCTATTTGACTATGTACAAAGAATGGTTGAGGAGTCAGAGTGGGGACTCAAACTCAGAGTTGGGACTCAAAACCAGGTGGTTACAAGGACAACAGTCTGACCACTCGATCAATTCTGTCTTCCTTTAGAGCGGTTTTCAGACTGTCTTGAGTAATTGGTAATTACTTTGTAATTACTCTATATAGATTTTATTCAGAATTGGTATAATTACTTTGCGATTGGTTTTACAAAAGTTATATGAAAACCATGTGCAATTTGTATTTTATACGAGTTTATGCATTGTTTATTTGCATTGTTTCTGGATGCCTCTGATGCCATGTGGGGGCAGTATGTCTTAGCTATGTCTTCGCCCAGGAAGTCCCTAGTATATAGTTCCTTGTTTATACAAATGCACATAAGATTATAAGCCCTTGAGGAATTCAATTTCAGTATCAGGCTTATCTAGGTCACAAGGATATGCAATTAACACAGAGAAACTTCCAGACGCTCTTAATTTGGGTAGAGTCAAGAGCTAAAGTCAAGTAGGTAATATCTCCCTTAACTACCGCCTTTGTAATGCGCCCAAGAATAAGTAATATTAACACGATTCAGTGCCAAACAAGAGCCTATTGTATCAAATGTTTTACTATGCACTAGAAACACTCTCATTTCTGTTGTTTTTCTGTTATTTTTGGTCGTTAATGTTTTAAAAGTATTTTCTGTGCAAAAAAGGACGCCAAATATCTTACAGCTAAAGTTGTTGTTTTGCGCTGCGCATGAAACGTCGCTTTGGGATTTTAGGTGTTTCTGTTCCGCCAGTTAAACCATCTAAGCCAATCAGGTCATTGCTTTGTTTTGCCTAGCAGTCGACTGGCTTTCTGTCGCGACGAAAACCCAGTCGACTGCTCTAAATGGTTTGACTGGCAGAACAAACACACAAGTAACATCAAAACACGATCTCTATAAATGTTCGTGTTTCGAGCATTCCTTTACGTTGTCTTGTGAATTCGAGCTCGGGAAATAACGTTTTAAAGATTGATGTCTGGTCTGTAATCTCTCTCCCGTGCTTAGAAGCACTTCCAGTCTCTGTATTCTGACCAGAGCATTGGAAATTCGGGAATTTAAGGCGTGAATAGAGTACAAAATGTTGTGTGGTAGCAAAAGAAAACCACGTTTTTAGCTTGATGCGCTAAATGTTTTTATGGCTCTATCGACATGTTTTGCCTAGCAATAAGGTTATATCTTAAAGTTGCATATTTATTTTAGATATCTATGCATTTCCGAGTAAGCATGGGGAAAACACAGAAAATAAAGAGATGTTGCAATCGATGAAATTCAGACGGAATCTTGGTTATCAAAAGGGAAGACATTTTTTGGCGCGGTAAAAAATGCGCACTTCCAGTTAATTACTTCGCGGCCCTTGCACTGTGTTCTCAGTATGGACCGATTAATATTCGTTCTATCGCTTTTATAATGACCTTACCATGTAGCAAGCGGCGGGACGAAAAATAGGGTCGATGGCTTATCGCAAGTAATGAGTGTGATAAGTTAATGATATGAATAACAGGCCCGTAGTCATACACATGGTTTATTTTGTTGAAGGAAGTGATAGAAGAGCGCTGCGCACAGATTCTAAAAATAGATCACGAGACTCAGACAAACAATCCCTCTGAAATCCCATTCAGAGGATTGCGCTGGAAATACGAGGAGTACATACAAGCTCTGCTATAATGAATGGAAGTACCAATTTACCAATTCATTTTGTATCGTTCTTTAGAGAGAAAACTGAGAAAATGAGAGAAAAGTATATTTGTTTGTCTGGTGTGACGTCATCTGTGCGCAGCGCTATTAAAATTTGGGTCGCCAGGCCCGTAGCTCGCATTCTTGGAGGGGGGTTCGTTGTCCTCAGTTTTTCAGAAGAAACCTGCATAAACCAAATGTATAGTATTTTGTCGTGTTTCCTATCTGTGTTTTGACCAAAAACTTGATTTTTCTGACCCCAAGGGGATTCGTTCGAACCCTCGAACCCTCCCTCGCTGATCCTGTGTCATTATTTGAATAAATGCGCAAAGGCCTGTAAATGCAGCCCTAAATTTGTATGACTCATCCCCAAATCACTTATATCATTTGAAATTAGCCTGTATGTAGGTAAAAGTATCGGCAAGACTGCCGCCGGATTTTCATACAAATTTTCATTTAACTTCACACGTTGAAAATTATTTTAGCTGTGTAGTTGAAGGGCTATTAAACAAACCTAGACTAGTATTTTGGCTATCGAGCTGTTATTTGGATGCTTTTACATCGCGCCAAACCGAGACACCGCTCCTTCTTTGAAAAAATGTCCGACCTTCAAATTGACCAACTCGAACACGTGAGATATTATTTGGAAAGTTCCGGAAGAATCATAAGACATGTATAGTAAATACCATTCAAACACACCCCGTCTATACATGTCTATTGCGCAGATTCCTTCACGGTGATTTGAAGCGTGTAGTCGATTGCGTGTCTCAATATGCCTGGATTTAATTTGTTTCATTTGTAGCGAGTGAAAGGCCATAACCTTGGCTTATTTTTCCGCGGAACCAGCGTTTTTGAGGTCTGTATTTTTGGCAGAGGAACAAGGCCTCTCAATAGACGATAGGATACTTTATGTTTCTTATTAAACTCTAGAGGGTGCATCAACACTCTTGTAGGACAGCGTTTTTGAAGTTTTCAAGAGCTGCAGGAAAAGGATAGAAAAAAAGGCGCGGCCAGTAGTTTTTCCCAGTCGAGCGCAACCGAAACTTATGCGTTTTCAATCAATCAATCAATCACAGTTGTCTCAATCTTTGAAAATTCTCTTCCTATCTCCAGTCCGGGTTGAAATTCGGGCTACGAGCGCCTCCGAGCGCCTAAGCTCTGATTTCATTGACCACGAATGTACGCCGAATTTTGACTTGGGCCTGTTTCAAACGTCGATCTTTTGCCGCGTCGAATCCAATTCAGCCGACTGGTTTCCTCCTTTTCACAACAAAAGGACGAATAAACAAGGAAAACAAACTTTACATCCCTATTTTGTTCTACCATGGTTTATCTAGATTTACCTTTTGCACTAGGGCAAAGTGTCCAAGAAGCTGCAAATGAAATGTCTAACAATTAGATTCGACGCGGCAAAAGTTCGACGTCTGAAACATAGGCCTTAGTACGTGTCTGCTGTGTGCATGCGCGTCAAAACATAATTTGATGTTTTTGAAAACGTGGGTCACGATGGAACGGTTTTAGCTGTAAGAAATAGTGATGGCAACCTACATTTCAAAAATACATTTCAAAGTTTATGTGTTTGTGTAGAATTGCACGGTTGACATATGGAGTTTTCTCTTATAATTCTCCAATAATTTAATTTCTCCGTTTTCCATGAGTATATGATGGCATGATAAACCCCAGTAAATGCTTACACGTAGTTCTGTCCAAACAGGCCAAAATCTAGCCAAGACGTTCTCAACTGTTGAGTAATCAATTTGGCCACTTTCGAAAGTACTGGGAAAATCTCTCAGTGATTTTATGCTTTGTTCAAAAAGCACTGTGGCGTAGGCAGAATGTTTTTCGAGATACGTACGGCATTTTAATGGCTTTTGCTGTTCATATATTTACTGTACGTTAAGATTTTTGCATTATTTTGGCTTCACGAGGCACGCACGTGCGTTAGGCAGGCGTACAGAGCTCGAGGCGTCTGAAAAGATCTTTATCAGAATTCCAATCGTTTATGTACATTAATAGATACGAGTACTGTGTAGAGTAGCGTTTTAATCCATTAAGTACCTAAAGAGTAAAACGCCCAAGGCCTTATCATATGCTAATGAGGTCAACTGTTATCATATTAGGGTACTCTTTTGCAATTAGTGTATCTAGCGTTTTCGCGCCAGACAGACGAAACGGACGATAAAAGGAGCTCTAATAAGATACAATCAGCGATGAGCGATCATCACTCTCAGTCTTCCCGAGGGGCATTATACCGAGTTTTCGTCTTTTCTGCATCCTGCAAACATGCTCTACTGCGTGTTTAGACTGTTTATTTAGAGATGTGGAGTTCCCAAACTCATAAATAATTCTTGAACAAAGAACATCGCGTGAAGGAGGTTTAGAGATGCGGTCTTAATTTGCATAGAGTTTTGAGTTTTTATTCGTTCTTTTTCTCGACAGTAAGGCTTGGTTTTCACTACGACATAAGCGACTAGGCACTAAGCGACTAAGCATAAGCATAAGGAGAACGGAAGCCTTTGATCCTTATGCTTACACTTATGTCGTAGTGAAAACCGCACTAAAGAAAATAGTTAGTTTGATCCTTATGCTTACGCTTATGTCGTAGTGAAAACCGCACTAAAGAAAATAGTTAGTTTGATCCTTATGCTTACGCTTATGTCGTAGTGAAAACCGCACTAAAGAAAATAGTTAGTTTGATCCTTATGCTTACGCTTATATCGTAGTGAAAACCGCACTAAAGAAAATAGTTAGTTTGATCCTTATGCTTACGCTTATGTCGTAGTGAAAACCGCACTAAAGAAAATAGTTAGTTTGATCCTTATGCTTATGCTTACGCTTATGTCATAGTGAAATCCAACCCTAAATGATTTATTTCAGGTTAATAGATCAAACACTAGAGAGCGTGTTTCATCAGAGGAGAAGTGGTTTGCCGAGTTTTTTTTAACCGACTTCGAGGTGTTTGAATCCTGATGAAACACGCTCTCTAATGTTTGATATTATTGCTCAAAAGAATGATTTAATGGCGAGAAAAAGAAGGAATAAAATCTCAAAATTTTCTGCAAATTAAGACTGCGTTTTCAGAGCTCCTCCACGGTTATGATTTTCTTTGTTCAAAATTGATGAATTATTAATGAGTTTGAGAAGTCAAGTTTTAAAACTCATAAATAATTCTTAAACAAAGAAAATCACAAGCGTGAAAGTGTTTGAATACGCGGTCTTTATTTGCATAGATTTTTGAGATTTTATTCCTTCTTTTCTCGACAGCAAATGATTAATTTCAGAAGCTATATCAAATACTTGAAAGGGTTTTTCGTCAGGATTTGCCTTTTCAGCGAGGAAATCCTGAAGAAATACGCTGTCTCGTGTTTGATATGTTACTCCTCGCGGCACGGAAAATTTAGATTTTCTTTTAAACTCAGCACATCTTTCGAACACGCCAAGTGCTGAGGATTTGCCTCATTTTTTTCAACCCACTTCTCGATGTTTGAAAATCTTGATGAAATACGCTGTCTCGTGTTTGATATGTTACTCCTCGCGGCACGGAAAATTTAGATTTTCTTTTAAACTCAGCACATCTTTCGAACACGCCAAGTGCTGAGGATTGGCCTCGTTTTTTTCAACCCACTTCTCGATGTTTGAAAATCTTGATGAAATACGCTGTCTCGTGTTTGATATGTTACTCATCGCGGCACGGAAAATTTAGATTTTCTTTTAAACTCAGCACATCTTTCGAACACGCCAAGTGCTGAATATTTGCCTCGTTTTTTCAACACCCTTCTCAGTGTTTGGAAATCCTGATGGAACACGCTGTCTCGTGGTTGATATGTTACTTCTCGTGCACGGAAAATTTAGATTTTCTCTTTAAATTCAGTGCTCCTCTCGAACACGCCAAGAAGAAAAAATCTATTTTAACAAACAAACAAGCATCACTAACAAAAAGGCAACGGACCACGGCCACAGCGTAAAAAACTTCCAGACACAACTGCATCAAGATGTAAGTAAATAAGTAACAACATTTCTTCAAATAGCTGATGTCTAGAGTGCAAACAGTATAAGTATGAAAAATTAGTAAAACTAAATTGTACTAGTTTGTTACTCAACCGCTACCAGCCAGCCAGAAAGAAGGAGACAAGTGAAAGTTAATGTTACGCTTCAACTATTTCACCAGATTTAGTGGTGATTCATTGCAACTTTTTTTTTCACTAAATTGTACAGTTTTTCATAATTATACTATAACTATACTAGAATTATACTATCAATAAAACAACACGTACTATTTCAAAGCAATTAAAAGCCACCAAGAAATTTGAATAAATGAAAAACTGATTAAGCTGATAAGGCAAATGCTATTTTGATAAGTAACTAAAAGGAAAAGCTTATTTTGATACATCTTTTTTGGCAAGCCCCTAATCTGAGTCAAAACATCGCTTTGAATTGAAAAGTGGTCCTTTGCAGCCTTTGTATCGCTAATTGGTTATTTGCCGACAAATGAACGATTAGCGATAGTGCAACTCTATTATTTCAAAGTAAAACCACAAAACATTATGATTTAAAGTAATCAGGAAATGCGGTTTTTGACTAGGTAACTAAAGCTACGGCTAGGACACATGTAGCGCGCAACATTTGTGTTCTGCATGTTTCCCCGAGTGGCTAAACTAGGAAACATCGCACACGTGTCTTGGAAACACAAAGTGTTTCTTGTCTGGCGAAGAAACATTTCTTTGTGTATCGGCTACAAAATTTGTCGCACGCAACAATGTTTCTCGCGTGGCTAAACGGGGACACATGTGTCCGGCTACAATGTTGCGCGCTACATGTGTCCTAGTTTAGCCAGTGCTTGAAGATATGAAGCTAAATAATGTGCACCTAAGCGGAGTCATCATAGCTCAAAATTAAATGTCGCTTTTTATAGCAAAAACCGTTTCGCGCGACGCCGTGAATGTCCCGCCATTCAAACCATCTAAGCCAATCAGATCCCTGCCTTGTTTCGCCTAGTGCAGTCAACTGGGTTTTCGTCGCGACAGAAAGCCAGTCGACTGCACTAGGTGAAACAAGACTGACAGTTGGAACAGAAGATACGATAAAATCTTTTCTAAGCGTATAGAGCAAAGCTACTGGTGTCCCCCCGGAATACCATATTTTAGGGGTGGGGGTGCTCGTCGGGAACTTTCGATTTTACCCCGACATGGTACCAAACATGGCGTCGCTCAGTTGACTTTGACCCCTACAAGGTACCAAAAAAACGTATTTTCCCTCGTACTTTTCTCGCGTATTTTTTACGAGGGAAAATAGGTCTGAAATTCAGGCTACCAACAAGTGTGATTTGCTTGATTTGCGGATCTCTAACAGGTACCTATCTGGAAAAAATTACACGTTTTCGAATTTTACCCCCTAAAAGGTACCAGAGGCCTGATTTTAAACCCTAAAAGGTACGACGAGCCCCCCCCCCCCCCCGCGCTCAAAAAATATGGGAGACCCCCCTCACATGTTCCTTTTTGCCATAATTTTCCAAGCCAACACGAGTCAAAATGTCGGTGCCACAAAACAAGCAAAAAAGAACTAAAACAATCTCATAAACTTACAACCGTTTTTCCGCCCGAGGAGAAATGGGGTTTATGTTGGGTCAGGAGCCCGTGAGTCGGAGCTTCCATCTGAGATACATTCTTGAGGTAGCGTTTTGACTGAACAGTCTATTTTTAGAAACAGTTTTCTATTGTTCAACGTAGGTCAGTTGTGGCAAGACAAGAAGTCTGCTAAATAACTGCAAAAAGAATCAACAATATCCGACCATAATGAAGATTTTTGTGCCTTTCAAGGGAACAGGACTTTTGGAAAACAATAGAAAACTGCTTCTAAAAATAGCCAGGTCAGTCAAAATGCTGCCTCCATAGCCTAGTATGAGAGATGAAAGCTCCGACTCATGGACTCCTGGTTGGGTCGTGACGCCGAATAAATTGGTCCGTACACCTAAATTTGTTTGCCAGCACAAGTAAGATACAAAAAATTGTTTCCAAGCAAGGTCTGATTAATAAGTTTCAGGAAGTAATTTTCAGTAAAAAGCAAGTTTCTATAAATAGCACATATTTTACTGTGATGTTGACAAACTTAGTTGTAGATCACCACTCTTAGTAATTGTCTCCTGAGTATACTGGCGTACAGGTAGCAAGTTGATACAGCTATTTTAAGAAACGTTCTCGGTAGAGCGCGCACAGACCGCGTGGGAATACGCGCAAAGGGCTAACGAAGAAATAAAATATTTGTAGATATCTCTAAGCACGCGTTTAGTACCTTATTCTCGATTCGTTTTCTTATTCTCTCACAGTTTTACACTATTTCTCTTGTAGTCTTTTCGCGTTTGCTCAGACAACTCGATTAAAATAGTTGTAATCGCAAGTCTTACAAGCCTATACTCCGTTCACGAATAAAGTCTTTTTAGGTAAATTAGCTGTAACGCATAAAGAACAGTGTATTTATTGTCCTTTGAACAGTTTACTTGGCAGACGATCAATTAAACCCCTGCTATGAATGGGATATTATTACTGACAAGAATGAACGATGTAAGAAGTGCAAAATCGGGTTTTGAATATAAAAGCCGATTTCTGAATATTTTTCCAAAGGAAACTGGGAAGCCCTATATATGCCCAATATAGTCCTTCATTTCATTGAAGATTATAAGTGACACTTAGAAAATTAAAAACGAGTTAAATATTTTCGCGCAGTTCCTCACTTGGTGTGTGGGCGGTTAATTTTGTCTGGCTGGCATATCTAAACTGAATACATTGAGACAAAGATTACAAATGTAATCTTCTGAAATATTCATGTTATTTTTAAAGAAATACAGAGTTAGTAGTCTCAAAAAATATTTGGTTTGATCTATCACAATCAAAGCTTTTGAATGAGGTCTTTTTTTAGTGTAAACATGAGCTCGCAGACTCGTGTTAAAAAAAGTGACGTTCGTACCTTGCAAAACGAAGCTGATCATTGAATCGGGGAATTTTCTGTTTTGGTCGTATCTTATTCGAGGAAAAAGACGATTCAATGCAGGCAATTATATTTTTAGGAATAAGATTATCAAGATCAAAGTTAGAAATCTAAAAAATATTATGCGTTTTGTACAATCGTAATAACTTTTTAGTGTCGCTTTACTTTTGTTGCGCTGTTAGTTTTGTCACGTTCATTGCAGCAGTCACTTAAGAAATTACACGTGAAAGCCCTTGCCGAAGAGATATACCTTCCTGAATTATTTATATAATAATAACATGTTTATCCTTAAGAAAGCAGATGGCTGCCGTCAATTTATTCTTCTATGGAGCATTGAGACCTTAACTCGAATGATTTCTCATGTTCTGTGTTTTAGAATAAAGGACCTCAGCTATTAGGAGAAATGTTTAGAATTAAAGTGACTTTTAGTGTAGTATTTACTAAAAATCTCTTAGCGATTAAAGCACTGTAAATATTTTCTTAAAGTCTGGACTACTGACCTGTTTTCTAGGGCATCTAGTCTTCGATTTATCACCAAAATATCTTGATTCCCGCTGAAAGAATCTCTTCTGAGTCTCGCATGTTCGTGTTTGGAGTACTGCTTTACGCCGTCCTGCAAATTCGAGCTCGAAAAATCACTGTTTAAGGACCGATGGCTGGTCTTCAGTCTCTCTCCCGGGCTAAGAAGCACTTCCAGTCTCTGTATTCTGACCAGAACATCGGAAATTCGGGAATTAAGACGTGAATATAGTACAAATTGTGCTGTGAGGTAGATAATGAGGACTACCGTCTGAATCGCACGCCACAACCACGCTCTCATAGCTGTTGAAATATCCCGCAAAGCAGTAACATTTTCTTGAAATTCGACCACAACTAAGTGTTCCCTTTGTGTTGTAAATAACCCGTTCCAGAGAAATAGCTATGGCATTAATACCTCATTTAATACCGGGCCGATCGCATTATCGTGTTTTTATGTTTTGGCCTTTGTGTCAAATATAACCCATTAGTTTCGATTTCGTCCGCGTCACATAATATGTCGAGAATTATCAAGTCTCTACGCCCCAGTAGATTTTAGATTAGCGTTAGCATCTACTATAATATAATTCATATGATAAACAATAAAAACATATACAAATAAAGTACAAAAGAGCTAAAGTAATTTAAAGTTTTTAATTTAACATGTCGTAGAATGGCACCCGCAGAGAAAAAATTGAAGTGTGAAGGTTATGTCGAGAGTTCAAAGTAACCTATTTAAGTACAATAAAAATGTTTTCGCTCTAAGCCAAGGAGATAGAAAGAAATCTCGTGTACTAGGAAGTTCGAGCTGCGGAAAGCGCTAATTGTTCTAACGATATACAAACAAGATAATTGGTTTTTCATACCATGTTTCAACAAATCGTTTATATTATTGGTCGAGAGTGAAATGGCTTTATTAGTATTATTGGATTTCTCTGGGTGGTTAGATTTTGGTTTTCAGTTGTGGATCGAGAGAAGTAATTTTCGATTTCACCTTGACAAATTGATTCGAACTAAGAGATGGGAGATTTTTTGAATACTTCGCCCTCGACTTGCGCAATGCGTTCTGAAAATTACGTCACATTAATCAACCGCGTCTCCAGAGCCGTCGGTCGTCTGGTCAGCGGAAGGCGACGACATAGTGACCCGCCATCTTGAAAATTACCCAGAAGACCCTGGGAACGAGTTTGATTGACTCCTCCCTGAGAGCCTTTGGCTAGTCGCGGTAGATCCTTCATATATGGTACACTATAGTGTCTCATAGAACGAGGGTGTACAGAAGGACACTATAGTCGGGCGGGGGTGCTCGTCGTATCTTTTAGGGGTTAATATTCTGGTTGATCAAGCCTAGATTGGTATCTTTTAGTGTTGAAATTTCGTTTTCCCGACGAGCACCCCCGCCCGACAACATATGGGAGTCCCCCCGGAAATCTACTATAGTACACTGCACATTGAGCTGACACATTATCTCTGCTGACACATTAGCCGTATTCAGAGACGAGTTTCTTGTCTGAGACGAGTTTCTTGCATTGAATATGGTTCCCTGTTCTTCTGTGACCACGTGAAAACATTTTTTTTGAAGAAGAAAGTTTAGACAGATAACAAGCAAGTGTTTCTGAGTAGAATTGACATATAAGACAGGAACTTTTTCTGACGAGAAACTCGTCTCAGACGAGTTTTCCGTCTCTAGTGTGAATACAGCTATTATCTCTGCTGACACATTCTCCTCAATAGCCGTATTCACACTAGAGACGGAAAACACGTCTGAGACGAATTTCTCGTCAGAAAAAGTTCCTGCTTTATGTCAATTCTACTCAGAAACACTTGCTTGTTATCTGTCTAAACTTTACCCTTCAAAAAAATTGTTTTCACGTGATCACAGAAGAACAGGGAACCATATTCAAGGCGAGAAACTCGTCTCAGACGGGAAACTCGTCTCTAGTGTGAATACAGGCTAAGACTACCGAAATCACTAAACAGCCGGCACCCTCGAAAATTCGATCGATCGTTTGTCCGTTTCGATCGCTCGTCTGGCTGTTTTGATCGATCCAAATGGTCACGTGACATTTAAATTTTTGTATCAAACAATGGAAAAAGCGTGTTTTCCATTGTTTGGTACAAAATTTAAATGTCACGTGACCATTTGGATCAATCAAAACAGCCAGACGAGCGAACCGAAACTGACTAAAGACCGGTTTACACTTGCGATTTTTGTTGCATTTGTCGCGGTGATTTTTCTCGCACGAGTTGCAATTCCAACTCTCTAGTGTAAACGAGATGCGAATCCGGTGCGATTTCTGTGCTCTCTTTTCTTCAAATCGCATGAAGTTGCAAAGAGTTGCGAACATGTTTGAAATCTCCGCGACATCACGCGACAAAAATCGCGGCAGATCGCGCCGAGTTGCACCTAGTTTACATTAGTGATTTTGAGTTGACGCGTACGTGCGAGAAAAATCGCCGCGACTCGCGCGACAAAAATTGCAGCAAAATTTGCAAGTGTAAACGGGCCTTAACGATCGATCGAATTTTCGAGGGTGCCGGCTGTTTAGTGATTTCGGTAGTAACTTAATTTAGTCTGCGACCACCTCGGCAAGCTGGATCACATTACGAGTATCCTTCCCATCACATTGGCGGGCGTCCAAAAACAGGAATGTTTAGATTGTAGATTTTGAATTCTTTCTTGGAGAACCCCTTCGCCCCCTGTCTAAAACGGCTGAGATAATTTGCGGTATACAAATGCATACATTTCTCTTTTTTTATTTTATTTCATTTTTACGAGTGGATAAGCTTTAGCTTAGAAACGAATTTTGTGATGGTGGACCTTCGTCACTCGCTCGTGGACTCGTAAGCTCGTAGTCCCCGTGTGACTCTAGCCCAATCCCTCTCCTTCCCTTTGCGACTTCGCATATGAAGTATGAATTAATTTTCTGTAATCAATTCAAGTAGGCAAAATAGAACGAAAGGTCTCGAGTTCGAGTCCCAGGTGTCCCAGTACAGTTTCAACTTTATAACATTTTATAAAATAATTTCGATAGTACGCGCGCTCTGATTGGTCGAGAGCCGTGTTTGCATTTCCCTGTGCAAACACAGTTGTGACGTCGCCCACTGGCGAGCTTCGGGCCGGTAAATTGAAATAGCTTTGATAAAGCACATTGAATTCACGAGATTCGTGAAATAACATTGTTTTCGCTTCTTTACCTGAGCTGAGTTCGGCACACAGTTCGACAGTGAAACAAGTTCAGTCTCGTTCTGCAGATCTTGAAAAAATGCTTACAAGAACAGAAGGTACATAAGTGGATTCCTTCCTTCTTTTCCATGCTTGCCGTAAATAAAAAGTTCAAATACGCTCTTCTTAGCAGTTCCGCTGCGCCACATGCAAGTTCTTGCTCGGGAGAAATTTTTTTCACAGACAAAGAAACAGGGCCAACACTAGGGTCAGACACATTATGCTCGGAAATTTGACCATTATGCTTTTTAGCGTCACCCTAAAAACCTTCCCATTATGCCGAAAATTATGCCCGTGTCGGACCATTATGCTCGTGTGATGCTGGTAAAAAATTATCCTTTGACCCCACCCAAACGAGTCCTCAAAGCTCAAAACGCAACATTTTTACTTTTTTAACTCACAAAAGGCAAAAGGCCGGGCCGGTGATCTAACATGTCTAGAAGAATTACCCAAGCCTCTTGGCGAAGAACTAACCTTAGAAAGACCAGAATAATCAGGCAGAGTCAAATTCAAAGCCAAAATCGATATATTTTTTTCCCTTACATTTTCAATCAAAAATAGGGAAAATATTAAGTTTGTAGCATTATGCTAAAATTATGTTGAAAATTTGACCATTATGCCAGCATTATGCTTGATGCTCTGACTATGCCATTATGCTCAAAATTATGCCGGCATAATGTGTCTGACCCTAGCCAACACACAACGGCTTCTGCACTTAAGTCTTCTGTTCACCCTCTGTCGTAACGATTATGTGTTTTGGGAGGAAGAAGCCTCCATTTTAAGCCACGAATGTCATTTTAAATCCACTTCGCTTGCCGCCATCTCAGAAAACTTGCAGTCCGATCAGAATGAGATTGACAAATCATGCGATAGACGGAGCACTCTGATTGGCTGATGCAGCCTTTTCATCTGTATGGAGAATTTAGAGTCTCATCCGCTTCAAAAACTTACTATTCCTGTCCACGCGGATTTAATTATGTAGATAATTATTTTATAAAACAAATAAAACAGTTTCCGTGACTGCTACAGGCTTATGCAAACCTCGATGTCGTTTGGAGAAACCTCGAGCAGGTACAAACACTCGCCTGCGGCTCGTGTTTCCACTGATCTGCTCTCGAATTCTCCCAACCTCATCTCGGTTTGCATAAGCCTGTGCAGTCACGGAAACTGTGTTTTATTTGTTAAATAATGCTGTACATCAAGATCTACATTGAGTTTTTAGACAAATATAATCTCCGAAACGATCACTTGACGAGTGGCCCGCTCCTCGTAGTCGAAACCCCGGCCGTGTGACTCTAGCCCAGTCCCTCTCCTTTCCTTCGCGGCTTAACATAACAATAATCAAATCAAGTAGGTAGAATTAGTCAGTGGATAAGAAATTCGCCTATAAAACGAAAGGTTTCGCGTTCGCGTTCCGTTTTTTTTCCCCCTCTTTTTTCTCCCCGCATTTTCCTTCAACCCGGATTGTATGCAAATTGGTGGTTGCACTCGATTCCAAAGGCCACCGTGACTTTGCTCAATAAAGAGCTGGTATTTGAACAGGGTCTGGTTTTTGCACAGGGTCTGGTATTTGCACAGGGTCTGGCATTTGCACAGGGTCTGGCATTTGCACAGGGTCTGGCATTTGCACAGGGTCTGGTATTTGCACAGGGTCTGGTATTTGCACAGGGTCTGGTATTTGCACAGGGTCTGGTATTTGCACAGGGTCTGGTATTTGCACAGGGTCTGGTATTTGCACAGGGTCTGGTATTTGCACAGGGTCTGGTATTTGCACAGGGTCTGGTATTTGCACAGGGTCTGGTATTTGCACAGGGTCTGGTATTTGGGGGATCCGGGATTTGACCGAATTTTGTAGCGGGATTCGGGAAGATGCAACATGTTTTGATGAGGTACAATTTGTGCTAGAGTCATTTGCGCCTGATCAATAACTGCACAACTCTTCTTTATCCACGAGTAGCCATTGGCGTCCTTTCATTTTTTGCTAGATGTTTGACACAAATTTTTTCGACTCATTCTATTGTATTTTAAATTTAGTCAGATGTTTTACAATATAGTGTTCTTGGGTCAGTTTGCATTGGTAACAATTAAATGATTTTCACAATGATTTTATATCACTCAGCAGATGTTCCAATGCTAACAAACTTAAACATTTTATTATTATGCATGCCTGTTTTCCTCTTTTCTTCAGACTCCAAACTTGGCAGGGACCTTCGGCACCAATGTCCAGCTGAACATAAACCACGTGATGATTTTAGCCCCCCTGGAATCATGGACCTCTTACACCAGAAGCCTACAGGGCACACGAGGGACCTTTTACACGAGAAGCCTGTAGGGCACGAGGAGAGGGACCTTTTACACCAGATGCCCGGAGGGCACCCCTTTGCGTCATGGCTTTTCACGGACCGAGCATGCGCAGTAAAGTAAAATACAGCTGGACAGAATTGTAGCCAGTAGAAAGATCCTTGTATCTCTACTTTATACCTAAAAACAAATCCCTTGTTTATTTTCACTAGTTTTGACACTGTCAAAGAGCCCTTTTTTGATACATTGTTCGCGAAAATTTCAGCAAGTGAAGAGAGAAATGTAATTACCTTCATGTCGAGAGAAAGATGTAGTATCCACTTTTCCTAAACTCTGCAGTTCACAAATGAGGAATCCGTGTCAGTTACCCGCCTTGAGTTATATACGTCTATTATATATATACGCTTCGCATGAGGAAGCGTATAAAAAGGACACGTCATTACTTAGCAGGCAGGGGGAAGGGCTACTTATTTTGATACGGAGGGTTGATTGACCTCTGAGTTGACAAGTGAGGACGCTTATCGGTTTCTATGTCAGATAACCGCCTTTAGTTCTCTTTTTTGTAGGCTTCGTACGAGGAAGCGTATAGAAGGAACACGTCAGACTGGGGAGAGGGGGAGGGAGGGAGGGAGGGAGGGAGGGAGGGAGGGAGGGAGGGAGGGAGGGAGGGAGGGAGGGAGGGAGGGAGGGAGGGAGGGAGTGTCTAAGGATAAGATTCTTCGACTACAATCCTGGACTGTTTTAGCCAAAATCAGGCCCGTTTTGTCTAAAGGAGTACCCTGATAACAGCTAATGGCAGGGTCAAAGAAGAAAGTACGAGATCCCATGGGGTCGTGCCTTCGCCCACTCATGTTGGAATGCTTTCCGCTAGAGCAGATTTCGTATGCCTGTGAAAAGTGCCGTGACAAGGCGCGGTACTGTCGCGGTGGCGGTACGGAACCTGGCCTGCTGTACATACCGATACCGAATCATCGCGTAGTCGCGGCACGCTCGCGACGCGGCACAACTCTTTCGCGGCACTTTTCACAGTCATACGAAATCTGATCTATTTTTCTAAAAGAATTTACTTTCATTATTTTTCATTCACATTCCGTTTCTGATCATTTTAATTATTATTTGTTAATCCGTTTCTACCTCCGAATATAATATTACGAAACAACAACAACAATAACAACAACAAAAACAACAAATGTAGGATACGCTATCGCACATACATATACTAGATCTATGGCACGTTATTTTGAGGAGAAATAATTCAAAACTCGAAAATGTGTTACAGTTTATTGTATTTTAAAAGTGCAATTATCATAGATTTTTACAATGACAATAGGGCTCGTTAAATTTAATCTAACACAGTATTTAAACTCGGATTTGTAGTTTTACACAAGTACAAGAATGCAGAAAAATATGATTTTCAATTAATATAGCACTCCACAGATGTTACAATCTCAATCTTTATTTTTATGCATGCTTGTTTTCAATTTTTCTTCAGATTCCAAACTTGGTAGGGACCTTCGGCACCAATATCCAGGTGGACATCGTTTGCTTGACGATTTTAGACCCCCTGGAATCATGGACCTCTTACACCAGAAGCCTACAGGGCACACGAGGGACCTTTTACACCAGTAGCCTGGAGGACACGTGAGGGACCTTTTACACCAGATGCCCGGAGGGCACACCTTTGCGTCATTGCTTTCCATGGACCGAGCATGCGTAGTAAGTAATATACAACTGGACAGAATTGCAGCCAGTAGAACGATCCTTGTATCTGTCATCTAATGAGAGCATTGGGAAGTTATGGCGTGTTCACACACGGATGTAAGAGCAGACGGAAACTCAGCGCTACAAGTATAAATCAGCGACTAAGGCGTAAGCCTAAAATTAACATTAGGGTCATTCTCGAACCCAGAGCTCCCCGGCTCGTCTGCTCGCAGGGGAGGCTCTGGTGACATCCATTTGAGGACCTTTGCTGATTGGCTGGTTTTGAACGTTGGTGCATGCGCAGAAAGATCTTTCTCCCAACGGCTCTGTATCAAATCTCGCGCATGCGTCAGTGGCTGTCACCAGAGCCTCCCCCGCGAGGAGACGAGCAGGGGAGCTCTGGGTTCGAGAATGAGAGCTCCCCCGTTTCGTCTAGCGGGGGAGGCTCTTGTGACAGCCACTGACGCATGCGCGAGATTTGATACAGATACTTTGAGAAAAAGAGCTTTCTGCGCATGCTCGAGCGTTCAAAATCAGCGAAGGTCGGAAACCATTCTCGAACCCAGAGCTCCCCGGCTCGTCTCCTCGCGGGGGAGGCTCTGGTGACAGCCACTGACGCATGCGCGAGATTTAATACAGAGCCGTTGAGAGAAAGACCTTTCAGCGCATGCTCCAACGCTCAAAATCAGCCAATCAGCGATGGTCCTCAAATCGATGTCCTCAGAGCCTCCCCTGCGAGCAGACGAGTTGGGGAGCTCTGGGTACGAGAATGCCCCCGCAGTGACGAGCCGGGGAGCTCTGGGTACGAGAATGGTCGGAAACAACATTAATTAATAGTTTGCTTGAGCTTGTGTTCGCGTCATTTACACTTGATTTGCGTGCCCTTACGTTCTAATGTAAACCACGTACGGGAAATGTATGAGTTTGATATCCTTGCGTCTGCCCTTGCGTTCTAGTGTAAACCACGCACGGGAAATGGCCATGAGTTTGATATCCTTGCGTCTGCATTTGCATTTGTGTGTAAACCAGATATGATATTGATGTCCTAATAGTGAGTTTGTTAGTGCTTTTGGAACGGGAGTACTAGCCGGCTCCCCAGTGTTTTGTTTCGGATATTTGAATGTTTTTGCGCGCGGGATCCCTGTGTCGCGACACAGGAATCCGGCCGCGCGCCGAAAAAAAAAAATAATCAAATACAGTAAAAACCCGCATAAAAGAACAAGTGGATTAAGAACACTCAGGCTGAAATTTGGTCAAAGAGGTACCTTATACATAAGAACAGAAACAGCCTGAAAAAATTAAAATTGTTCTTGTATACAAAAATGCCTGTCAGGTATATTCGAGTACAGTAACCTACAGTGGTAGAGTACCAAGTAGATTAATACAATGTGCTAGACCATTGCACACAAAGTTCTACAGCATGTACTCTATGGGGATTTCCAGGGTACATTAAGCAATTATTTTTGGACTTGACTATAAATTGTTGCTACTAAATACTGTTACCTTCTGCCAATCACATTCAATCTGTATTTGACTGTTGGTAGTGTATGCAGTATTTTGACTAATTTTAAGAACACCTTAAGAACATTTTCATGCTGATTTTGCAGAAAACATCAAATGTACAAGAACAAAATCAGCCTGAATCCCCAAAACACCTGTTCTCTTTTATGCGGGTTTTTACTGTATCCCACCAAAAAACCCACCGGAGAACCGGCTAGTAGGCTAGAACGGAAGTACTGTTCTAAATGTAAGAATCTGTGACCTGCATGCTTGCTGGTTCCCCTGTTGGTTTTCGGGAAAATATTTCGGGTCGCCTGTAGCTTAAAAAAAAACGAATACAAATTTTGTCGCGACAGAAAGCCAGGCGACTGCACTAGGCGAAACAAGACAAGAACCTCATTCGCTTAGGAGTGGCGGAACAGCAAAACCCAAAAATGTAAAGCGATGTTTTGAAAATGCATGAAACAACGACTTTAGCTGTAACATTTCGATTCAAGCACATGTGACTACCGATGAACGAAGCCATTGACTAGAAAGTGTAGAAAATCCCACAAGTCGTTTTCCACTTTGTAAATCCCTGACATGAATGAAGAAAAACTCTACTTTATACCTAAGACCAATTTCTCATTGTTTGGTTCCACTAGTTTGACACTGTCAGAGGAAGCTTTTTTAGACATTCTTGGCGAAAATGCCAGTAAGCAATAGAGAAATGTAAATACCTTCATGTAGAGAGAGAGATGTAGGATCCAAATTTCCTTGATAGACCTCTGAGTTCGCTAACGAGGACGTTTACTGGTTTCTGTGTCAGTTACCCCTTCAGTTGTCTATTATATACGCTTCGTAAGAGGAAGCGTTTATAAGCCTTTGATTACATTTGAATATGAATGTAAACTATGAGGCCAAGTTATTCTTCAACGGAACCTTACTTAATTAATCCGCGAGGCAGTAAATCTAGAAATCAAACACCGTTCCTAGCTTTACCAACTTTAGCAAATTAATTGCGGATTGTATGAAGGGCAAATTTGTGCCGAGGAAATTTCTCATGATTTTCCCTTATTCAAATCGAGAAAAGCTTATTCTCCAAGCTAATGTTTTGAAACGGAAACATGAGTTTTTTTAATTTTCTAAACAGAAATTTTTGATACTCTTAATAAAAGGATATTACCCTTGTTTTACATTTCTTTTTAATTTCGTTTTTTTTTCTTGCAGAGTAAAGGTTTCCGATATTTGAAATGAAATCCTCTTGCCCTCCAAAAAGTTAAATGCATTAAACTTAGAAAAGTGTTAATTTCCTCTATAGGTGTTCTACTTGAGTTAAATATAGTTAAATGCACTAGCAATACAATGACTTTACACTTTCATTTGAGTAAGTTGTTCATTAATGATTAGTGTCAAGTAGGCACTTGGTGAGAAAAAGGCGGGTTAAAATACTTTAAATGCAATTTAACAAAGACGGCCCTCTTCATTCCTAACCTACGCGTTACGCAACTGCGCAGCTGTTCTGCGCATCTCTCAAATCAAAGAAGTATCTCTCAAAGAAGTATCGTCCCGTAACGATGGCCAGCGAAGGCTAAAAACCTCGAAAACAAATCGTATATAATGTTGCTACTTCTCAATCCATCCGACCACGCTTTATAGCTTTACATATTCTTAAATAGTTATCTGATAGGATGGTCTTATAAGTTTTGCTGATAATTCAGTGATCGCTCCTGGAGCATGCGCGTATCATAACGCGCAATAACAAACCAACCACATTATGGTGTGTGACTCGTGTATGGTGCCTTAGGACAGATAGGACCAGCGATTTATTAAGCTTGGAATATAATACATGGTGTTTTTTTGGAAAATACATGATACAAGATTGGAAACAAGTTACAAATCTTGAACATAATGTTGTAATTGCGAAATGCAAGTTGCACTACATAACACAAGTTTGCTATATATATTTAGTATAAACCAACTAATGGTCTATTACAAATCCTGCATTCTGATTGGCTGAACTACTAATGGTCTATTAGTGATAGACCGTGGCAAAACCACCACCTTTCTTTGCAAGAAAACTTGATTTTTTCAACATAAAATAATGGTATTCATTGCCCAAACCGACCAACTAGTTGGTTTATACTAAAACAATTAGACCTCTCATCCTCATGTGCTATGATATCAATAGACCATTCGGCCTCGAGGTCTAATTGTTAAATATACTAATTTTAAGTATAATGTAAACGACTAATAAATGCCATCCTTTTACATGAGACATAATCATGGCAAGAGTTTGCGAAAGCTCACTTTGGGACAAAAAATCCGGGAACGTGTATTCTTGGACAAAATGTGTTGACAAAATTTAGCACCTATTGTGAATTCACTCTCGTTGCCGTACAAGAGCTATAAGCAGGCATTTCTCCCCTCTCGCCCAATCAATGTTGGTCCTTTCAGCATAAATTCGTTTGAAGGACCACAGCCAAGAAAACAACATTGAAAAAGGGGGAGTGGGATACATTTTAGACGATATAGAACGCATTTTCAGCAGTCCGTAGTCCGTAGGCAACAAGTGAAAACCGGGAGATAGGGGAAAGTGTTCATAACCTCGTCTCCCCCCTCCCCCCCCCCCCCCCAAAAAAAAAAACGTTGCTCGCTTAAAATCTTTAGGCTTTAATGCAGAAATTGACTGAGCGAGTTGATTTCCCGGGAGATTTACGGTGAAAACCGGGAGACCGGGAGATTTGACTCAAAACCGGGAGTCTCCCGCGTAAACCGGGAGAGTTGGCAGGTATGAAATGCCTCTTTTTGCAATACTATTTTGTCCAAGATTGTAGTAGCTAAATTTGCTTAACGAACGGCTCAGTGTCCAAAAGCGAGATAATTGAAATGCTCTAGAATATATACCTAGATCATTACAATCTGTTGAATAGCTATTACATCACTGTTAGTGTAAGAAACTATTGTTTAATGAACAGAATGAAAAGACTTTAACTGAAGTGACAATTAAAGCTATAAAAGCTATTATTTCTTTGCTCTTTTAACTACAAAAAAAACAGGTGCAATAGCACCTATTTTCTGCAATTAGGAAAGCATAAGACAGGAAGCTTTTTAAGAATCTTTGCTAATACTTAGTCATTCTTCTCCTTTTTTACGTGGTTGCCACTTTTTAATTCATACAGGCTTTTAAAAGAACATTTGGAACAGAAATTGACTATTTCATACTCAGTGGTCTGTCTGTCATACTCGGTGGCTGTCCGTGTTTCTTGCCTCGTTGAGAAAATCACTTTACGAGGTGCTCAATTTTATTTTTGTTTATCTTTGCCAATTTTACTCTATTGCCTCAAAACGTGACCGGGTCACACGTGCGCACACATATTCACGGCTCAAATATAGTGGTTACAGACAGATGGATGCTGTAAGCCCCGTGTGAAAAGTACAGATTAAATCGTTAGCGTTTTCCATTATAATTTCGTTAGAGCAATCTCTATTAACTTAGAGATTGGTTTGGAAGTATCTGTCAATGGCGCGTTCAAACCGGACTACTAAGATCCGTGATCTCATCGAACAACAAGCAAACTACCGAACATTTCTACCGAATGTTTCGCGGATAAAAACCTGCTAAAACCCACAAAAGTGCCAGCTACGCAGACTAAAGAAGATTTGAATCATTTTACACGACGGAAACCTTGACTTTTACGGATCTTTTTCACGAATGTTGAACGGTTCAACATCGATCATTATTCAATACGGTGATTGATTCAAAACTATTTACAGTAATGCTTCCAGAAGTTACGTTTTCAGTAGTTTAGAAACGATAAACCCAGATTGAACAACGTTAAACAATGCTGGACATGCATTTAAAAGTGATGATGATGTTTGATTTTTTTTTTCTATTTGTCAGGAAGTGACCAGAGTCTCGCGAGATTCACTAGTTGTTCATTCACTGTGATGTGTTTCTTTCATTGGGAGACTATTTTCTGTAAGAACTTTTGACTTGGCCACAAGTCCTAAAACTTTTTAGGATCTCAAAAAGAAATTGAAGTGCATTGAAATGACAAGGAAGTTATAGATAAAGGATAAAGAGGTTTCATGCGTAAAATTAAGGAGGCTGGCTCATAGCAGTTTTTCATGTTCACAGCCCTCCAACTTCGATGGTCTGTATCTCCGTAAAATATAATCTTCAGATTCGTACGCAGGAAAATATCTGTTGCGGGCTTACTGTGTCACACGCACGCGCGCCAAAAGTGGCGGGAAAAAAAACAGCCAATCACAAACGTTCCCCTGACAAACGCTTAGGATTTCAATATACAAGATAGGTTTATTAATTTACATACACTCGTTTATTTAAAAGAATCACGTTTATAAGAACGTTGAACTTTCCCTGCTAGCAGAGGCCTCTTTTCTCTGTATTTCGCTGGCTGAGGTTCGCCAGGAAAAGAGACCGTGGGTCGAGACTCGCTTTGTTTTGCCGCCGTCCACAACCTTGGACGGTTTGCTGACCACTTCTTGAGCCCACTATATGCGCACGCATATCTAAAGACGTTTTCCGCTGGGAGGCTCAAATAATATCAGCGGAAAACGTCTGTAGATATGCGTGCGCATATGGTGGGCTCAAGAAACGGTCAGCAAGCCGTCCAAGGTTGTGGACGGCGGCAAAACAAAGCGAGTTTCGACCCAGCGTAGAGGTCTCTTTTCCTCGCGAACCTCAGCCAGCGAAATACAGAGAAAAGAGGCCTCTGCTCGCAGGGAACGTTGAACTGAGACGGGCACACTAAGAACGTTGGCTGAAGACAACATAAGAAAATCTAATTTTGTGCAATGCTTGATGGTAGATTATTTATACAGGGGTCTTCTTGTACATTTACTTTTTTAAGGTGTATTTTATTTCTAGCGTATAGTATTTAGAGAACAAAGTCTCACGCTTTCTATAAAGTTCTGAGTCATTTATCGCTAGGGAAATAAGTGGCGACGGAGACGTAAGATCTCGCGTGAAAACCGTCGTGACAGTAGCGATGTAAGCGTAAGCGGAGACTTAACAAAAAGGAAACCTTCCGTTCTATTCTCACTTGGGAATAGTGTGCGACATATAAGATATAATTTACATAATCAATTCAGTTGGTTTTGAGATCTCACGCTAGATGCCGCTTCTGGTTACGCTTCTCAACACGGTCAAGACTTCCTTCAAATCCACCTTCAAGAATAAAAGTCTACTCCTTCTTCGTTTACATCTCCTCTCCTTTCCCGTAAGCTCGAGTTAAGTATTATTTGGTGCTGTTTTAGCTTGACTTGTGGTTGCTTGCCTTGGTGCTTTTTCGAAGTTGTGTAATGTGCTTCAAGTTATGTTATTCGGCTATTAGCTTAAAACCGGAGTTTGTTCTATTTTGTTTTATAGGTTTCCAGTGGAACCCATGTGCTTTGCCTGTCGCATTTCACTCGTTCTTAAACCGTCCTGAGTTCGTCGGAGTTTGGCCAGTTATTACGCAAGATTACGACCACGCGCGTCTCCTGTCGGTGTTTCGGGGCATTTCCACTCTCACGAGCTCTACTTGTTTCTGGCATCTTTCGTCGTTCATAAAGAAACTCGCCGGAACAGAACTCGGCTACCGCTCCGGGAAAAGTAGAAGTAAACGAGGTATATTTAGTGTTTTTGGTTGTGCGTTCCTGTGTCACATTTCTTATCAGCGTCATTAACTTTTATCCGGGGTGCTAGTTAGTTTGTTTACATGTTTGGATTGCAACATCAGTATATCGTTTGCTCTTCGCGCCTATACATGGAAATATGGATGTCTGTTGGTTGCAGATTATAGGGCCTTTTTGTACGTACCGTTGTGTGCATTTATGTGTTCTGTTTGCTCTGTAGTTTGTCGGTTTTGTGGCTCCTGTGTGTTTGTCCGCGTTTTGCTGGAGGCCCGACTCACTGGGTTTTTGTGTTGGTTTTATTGTCAGTCGCCTGCAGTTAACGTTAGGCTCACTTTATGTGTTCGCTGGCTTTTGTATGTTATTCTGGTAATACCTCGTCGTAATTATGTGTCTTATTATGTGCGTTACGTCTTATCACTCACATGTTCCCTAGGAAACGCGCGGCGGGACTTGGCATCTCGCGGGTCAAAGAGGGATAAAGGAGTTGGCGCTTAACATATGCGCGGCGGGACTTCGGGTCTCGCGGGTCATAGAGATTAGGATAGATGGCGCTTTTTGTACGCGCGGCGGGACTTCGGGTCTCGCGGGTCATAGAGATGAGGATAGATGGCGCTTTTTGTACGCGCGGCGGGACTTCGGGTCTCGCGGATCAAAGAGGGATAAAGGAGTTGGCGCTTAACATATGCGCGGCGGGACTTCGGGTCTCGCGGGTCATAGAGATGAGGATAGATGGCGCTTTTTGTACACGCGGCGGGACTTCGGGTCTCGCGGGTCATAGAGATTAGGATAGATGGCGCTTTTTGTACGCGCGACGGGACTTCGGGTCTCGTGGGTAAGAGAGATATTGGTGGATGGCGCATTTCATATGGGCGGCAGGAAAGGAGAAAAAGAAAAGGAAAAGGAAAATAAAGGAAAATGAAAATGAAAGAAAAAAGGGAAACAAAAAAAGGTAAGAGAGTAAAGGAAAATGAGAAAAACGGAAACGGAGAAAAGGAAAAATATAAAGAAAGGGGAAAAGGAAAAGAAAAGCAAAGAGACGGAGAAAGAGAGAAGGAATAATGGAAAAAAAAAGGAATAAAAGGAGAACAAAGGAAAATGATAGAGGAAGAAAAAAAAAGGAATATAGTGTACTGTATCGCGTAGTCGCTCGCTTTCACCATTTCATTGGATTCCGTGATTCCTTTCGTTGACCTTGAGGGGGCTCTCTCCTCATCTCAGGGCAGCCTCTCGTTCCGGACCTGGTTCGGACCTTGGGGTCAACGAAAGGTTGGGTCCCATGTACAAGCGTTGCGCTAGGTATATGACTTGGGCGTTACCCTTACATTTCATATGATCGGGGGTTGGCAAACGAGAGGAGCCGGTTTAGGGATCTGTCTTTAATTTGTGCAGCTTTCATTATGGGACCCAGCCTTTCGTTGGCCCCTTAGTGTCACCGAACAGACATGTATGGGTATGCCAAAGAGTGGTTTTGAGTTATGGGTACGTTCAAGAAGGTTTTGTTGAGTTATGGGTATGTTCTAGAGAGGTTTTGAGTTATGGATGTGTCCAAGAGAAGTTTCGAGTTATGGGTGTGTCAAAGAGAGGTTTTGAGTTAGGGGTATGTCCTAGAGAGGTTTTTAGTTATTGGTATGCCCAAAACCGGATTTAGTTATGGGTGTGGTCAAGAGCAGTTTTGAGTTATGGGTGTGGTCGCGAGAGGTTTTTGAGTAATGTAAGTGTCAAGAGAGGTTTTGGGTTATGGGTGTGGTCGAGAGGGATTTTGAGTTATAGGAGTGGTCAAGAGAGGCTTTGAGTTATGGGTATAGGGAATAGGTTGGAGGGGATTTAGGATATTTTGAGTTATGGGTTGGATTAGGATGGGAAGGTATCTAACACTGTAAGTGTCAATAGGGCGGAGCCAGGTCTCCTTCCCATAACTTATATCATATGGAGCACAATAGGACCAAGTGAGCATATATAACTATTCTCACTTGGGAATAGTGTGCGACATATAAGATATAATTTACATAATCAATTCAGTTGGTTTTGAGATCGTAGCGCCAGGATGGCGACCCTGGTGTAGGTCTGCACATGGGAATAGTATGTCTGTGGGTAGTAGATTATAGGGCCTTATTGTGCTCATCTAGAGGCCTGGTGGAGCCAGCTTTTGCTCACCCACCCACCCTCCCTCTTTGCCAGTAATTGCCTTTTTGAGCTTCGCCAGGTCTCCTTCCCATAACTTATATCATATGGAGCACAATAGGACCAAGTGAGCATATATAACTGCTTCCTTCACGCTTACGTCTCCTTCTCCGTTCTTTGATTTTCATACGACCACAAGCGTCCTTACGTCTCCGTCTCCGACACCTTCTCCGTCTTCGCTTACTTCACGACGCTTAGCTCAGAAGACACGTTTCTCGCCACGTTTGCACGTACAGTCAAGATTCTTGACACATGCAGGAACCCTTACTTAGGAGCGTCCATCTCCCATCTTTTCACAATGTAAACAGCGTATTGGAAAATGAGACCTGTATGAAGCTCGCTTAGCTCAGAAGACGCGTTTCTTGCCATGTTTACACGTCGTACAGTCACGATTCTTGACAAATGCAGGAGCCGTTACCTAGGCAACATGTACGCTAGCTTAAAATATGTATAATGCTGAAGATACAAGCGACCTTATGTTACTTATAATCCTGCAGTTGATAATGTACAATTATCTTCGTTCTATAAAAGACTATGACTACAACGAAGCAATGTGTATGAATGAACACTATAAAATTGTCCGAACCCCCCCCCCCCAAAAAAAAAAAAAACCCATCCAGCCCCGAACGCCCGCCCACTGCACCCTTTCAAGCGCGCTCTATACAAGTGTACTACTGCATCCTAAAACCACGTGGGACACACGCGCATGTCACATAACCATGCTATTAAATGCAGGATTATGAGTAACATAAGGTCGCTTGTATCTTCAGCATTATACATATTTTAATCTAGCGTACTGTTGATCTAGGAGCGTCCATCTCCCATCTTTTCGCAATGTAAACAGCGTATTGGAAAATGAGGCCTGTATGAAGTTATTTTTAGTGTCAGATATTCACGCAAAGCGTACGCCACAATTCGCTCAGCCAATTAGAATTAGGTAGCGTATGCTTTGTTCAGAGCAGTTTAGAGAAGTTTATTCTGCTTTGTTCAGAGAAGTATATTCAGAGAAGTTTATTCAACAGGCAAATCTATTCTAAAAATAACTTCAGACCTGCTTCGTTTTCCAATTCGCTGTTACGCCTTTCTCTACCTCTAGATGGACACTACATGTTTGTTGGCTGGTTTACTTTCCTCTTCAGCACTTATCAGTTGTGGATTTCTCTTTGGAGTGTTTCTCTGTTTTTGCTGCCTTTGTCGCTATGCTATTAGCCAACACCGAATCGTCAACAGGCAGGACCCTTCCAGTGCATTTATACACAGTCCTCGCCACGTGACGCTTGAAGAGGGTGTGTCTGAACGCGTAGAGGAATGGATCGAGTAACGCATTAATATTCAAACACGTGACAGGCAGCCACTGACCAACTGTGATTTTGAACACCGTGGACTCAAATGCGTCGCCACCGAAGTCAAAAGGGTTGTCGTCGAATTCCGCGAAAATACTGACGATAAGGATTAGGATTATGGGAATGGCGAAAAAGATGAAATTTGTGAGGACCAAAAGTGCGATTTTTCTTGCAAGTGAGATTTCTCGCTTTACTCCCACTTGGTTGCTTGATTTCTTGACAAAGTGGAAGATTTTATAGTAAAGGGGGATATTGACGAAGTAGAAAACTACAATAATAGCTAGAAACGTAAGCAAGATTGTGGACGATTTGTCTTCGTATTCGACGTCATAGCTTAAAGGTGCGCATGCTCGCTTGATGTTATACCGCATACCACCGACATTGAAGATAGGCAGTATCGCGAAGGTTATAGCCACGCCCCAAGCGCATGCCACGGAGATAACAGTGGACTTGAAGGTCATGCGGACTTCAGTCTTCATGCAGTAAACCACGGCTAAATAGCGTTCCAAGGTCAATAGAGCCCCGATGGACACAGATATCAGTTGCCCTGCGATGAAGATCGGACCAGTCGAAGGCCTCAGGTCTCGCCCTGTCCACATTAGTTCCTCAAGAATATTATTAATTTCTTTAATGTTCACATTTGCCACGGAAATCGCGTAGATCCCCACAACGCAATCGATGACGGCCATGTTCGCAATCAAAACAAACGAAGGAATGCGCCGCAAAACCGCACTTGTGAGTACTGCCACAATCACTACCAAGTTGAAGAGAATTGTCAACGGACTGATAACATATTCAAGGTAGAAGAGCTTCTGTGGCAGCGTTGTCCGCTTTTGAAGAACGGCATTACGAGCTGTCTAAACTCACATTCAGACTTTTTAACGCACATACATTCGGGGAGATATCCGTGCCTGAAGAACCTGGTCGGTTCCGGTTTACCAATTTCTAAAAATTTCAACTCATTAAAGCGCTCTACGCATTTTTCCGCGGTGCGCTTTCTTGCAGTGTCGTTGAAAATTCGAGAGGGGTTCATCACGGTACAGTTCTTGCACCATTTGCACCACGTGACTCCTATCATCTCTCTGAGCATGCGCAGTTTGAGGAGTTTCACATCCGGGACCCAGAATATGGCGTTGGTGATTTCGATAGACTCTAGGTTGGGTATCTCGTGTGATAGGTCTTCTCCTTCCCAAATATGGAGGTTGTTCATACCAAGGTTCCTGGAAAGATGGATTTAGTTAAGGCCGGTTTTACACTTGCGATTTTTGTTGCATTTGTCGCGACGATTTTCTCACGCGAGTTGCAATTCCAACTCTCTAGTGTAAACGAGATGCAAATCGCACCGAGTTTTGGAAATCTCCGTGACATCACGCGACAAAATTGCGGTCGGTCGCGCCAAGTTGCCAAGAATTCCTTTGTTTCGCGCTATAATTGAAAGACCAAACTCCAAAGCAGCCTTTTTTGAATTAGGTGTATATACATGCATCCGCGAGCCAGACCATTGCTACGGGAGACAATCCCCTACTTTTACGAAGTCACGGAAAATATTTAAACGAAATATGAAATTAAAATACGTCTAGGCTTCAATAGTTTTGATCATCATAGAAGCCCAGGATCGCCCCATGTAAGGTAATCCAAGCAGATCTTGTATTCCGGATTCCAACCTACTGGATTCCGGATTCCATACCAGTGGAAAAAGTAGATGAACATTCCATTTGTTGTGTATAGTAAACAAAGCCCGCAAATGACGAATTTATTATTCGTTTTATTATTCGTTATTATTTATTATTTATTATTATTATTGTGCGTGGCGGTCCAAATGACGAGTCTCTATCCTCGTAACGCCGAACTTACGCTTATCTTATAATAAGGCGCCTTCTTTCGAACTGAGACTGCTCCAAGGCCTATAACTGCAGGGCGTTTTTTTTTTTTTTTTTTGGGGGGGGGGGGGGGGTGAGGATGGGGGAATTTGTTTCTCCTGGCCAAGATACACATTCTTGTAATGACATTCGTCACGTTCTTGTAATGACATTCGTAGTGATTTCATTGCATGAGTTGCAAAAAGGCATATTGTACATATTATGCGATTCCGATGCGCGCCGAAATTTTTAGCGTACTCAGTTGAGAGAACTACGCAAAACGCAAAAATAAAGGAGTTGCTGCAATAACTCCTTTGAAAATTTATTGTGGTCTCCTCTTTCAGGGCTTCAATTTTCCAGAGATTCCCCCTTACTCGCCCAAAAATGTTCCCTGTCGCCGAAATTTTTAGTGAACTCAGTACTCTCTCGCCCCAAAATGTTCCCTGTTAACGGCGGTATGAAGCACTGATCCCCTCAAAGATCCTCTGACTCCCCAGGCGATAATGAACCGCGTCCCTTCTGAATTTGGCGCAAAAGCTCATTAGTTACCCAGGGGGATTTCCTTTGTTTGGTCCTTTTCAGTCAAGGGGCGCAAACTTATTAACACTCTCCATCTCTGCCAATTTATTCACTACTCATGACGACAAACGGATGGTGATCGAGCCTACGCAATCTGCGTAATAGTGGGATTCTGTTCATTCTATGGTAATGGGCTTGTAACTACTCGGACTTCAGCTTCTATTCTTTTATCAACTGCTACGAGCAAATGGAAAAAATACCAAAATTACTTTTGGAGAAGATACCAAATACCGCGAAAAAGAAACAAAAATACCATGGTATTTTAACTAACTCTGGTTACACTAAAACCGGAAGGGCGAAGAAAATAACGCGCCTGGCAGATTACGTTTTCAAAATGGCGGAAATTAATTTATGCAAGGATATGGAGCAATAAAAACGATCTATTTACAAGGCGAAATATTTTAGTCTATATTTACAAGGCGAATGCTGGGAGTCAGAAAGCTCACGAATTCGTCAAAATGGACAGGATATCTTTTGCTCACAATTCATGTGAAGAAATGCCCGACTTTTAAAAATAAAGATTCCGGATTCTCAAGGCCTTTGGATTCTGAATTCCTGCTTTATGGATTCCGGATTCCATTCTACGGATTCCGGATTCCAAAGCTAACAAAAAGTCGGATTTCGGATTCTGGATTACCTTACATGGGGCGACCAGGAGTTTAAACCTTAGGGAGAAAAATCAAGGTTTCGGAGGATTCGAAATGTAATTTAGTTTAATACTTACAGTGTTTTGAGATTGTCTAGCCCAGATAATGAGTTATTCTGGAGGCGGTAGAGTCCGTTGTGTTGAATTGAACTATAAAGGAAGCGTAATATACGTAATGCGAATTTTCAAAATGTGATTTGATGGAGGATTTTATTTTAGGCCAGAATAGTGTCTTGTCGTTGACGCAACGACAATAAGCAATTATTGGATGAGGTTGAGCATGACATTGTGCATCATCAAAACTAAGTTATATGTTTCTGATCAACTTATTCGAATACGTGCACACCATCAATGAGGATTCCACAGCGTGGCATTGATTTTTCTTATAGACTCAGTCTAAAACGGTAGACTGTAATATACTTACAGTGACTGGAGAGATGTTAGACCCTCAAAGCTAAACGCTGTCAGATTTGCTATCGCGTTGAAATCGAGGTTTCTGTATTTAAATGAAAAAAATTCAAAGCGTTTTAAATGTTTAGTCAGCTTCAGTTGTACAATTGATTGATTAAGCTTTTGTGTGGTCTATGGAGAAATGGCTTTACTTACAGTTTCACTAAGCTGGTAAAGTTGCGAAGAAACTGTGTGGGTACGTTTGTTAATCCGCTCTTCGAGAGATCCCTGAGTAATAAATATAGAGATGAAATAAAAGGCAAATAGAGCGGATTTCTGATGAGTGTCGAAAGTAAATCTGATTTTGTTTTGCGTTTTCTACGCATTTTGATTGGTTGAGCATCGCGACTTTGTTCTCCCTGCCAATCAAATTGCAAACAAAAACTAAACAAATGATTACTTGCGTTCAGTCCTGCAATCGTCAGTGTTTTCTAGGATCAAGACTAGATTCGCCTCCTGATTGGTTGGTTGTTGAATGGTTTTCGTTTCTGATTGGCTAAGTTGTACTTACTTCGCCTCCTTATTGGTTGATTGTTGAATGGTTTGTCCACGATAGCTGGGACATATGGAAACCAGCCTTTAGCGAGACTTTTTTTTATATTTCTTAGGGTCAGTGTGGTAGTATTACTACATAGGACTATACGGCATTAGTCAAATCACACTAGTGGTCTATTATCAATGCTGCGTTCTGATTGGTTGAGCTACTACTAGGCTATAAGTTATAGCCTACTAGTAGCGAAAAGGGTCGGATTTGAAAGCCAGAAAATGGCAAATGACTAGAACAAAGACATTTTTTTGGCAATACAAATTGACCTACTAGTGTGATTTGACTAAAACAATTATTCCTCTCGCCCTCATGGCCCTGGGTCAATAGCCCATTCGGCCTTCGGCCTCATGGGCTATTGACTCAGAGCCCATTCGGGCTCGAGGAATAATTGTTAATTATCTAGTACGCGTGTCCTGTGCATTTCTAATTTCTAGCGTGAGAATCAATGTAACTGCTATCCTTATTTTCAGCCTTCCCTTCGCTCTCTGAGGTACCTCACTTTGCGAAAGGAGAATTCACCACGAGATTTTCTCATTGCTGGCTCATGGGATATAACATCAGCAAATGTATAAAAAAATGCGGAGGATGACGTTATTGCTGAACTAGAGAAATGCGAGTATTATTAATGCCAAGCAATTTTTGAATTCAGGCGAATTCAGGCAAAGTGAGGTAAGATCGAGAGAGAAGGGACGGCTGAAATAGGCTAATTACCTACAGTCTATCTAATATTTAGTATAAACCAACTAATGGTCTATTACAAATCCTGCATTCTGATTGGCTGAGCTACTAATGGTCTATTAGTGATAGACCGTGCCTGGCAAAACCACCCACCTTTCTTTACAAGAAAACTTGATTTTTTTCAAAATAAAATAATGGAATTCATTGCCAAAACCGACCAACTAGTTGGTTTATACTAAAACAATTAGACCTCTCGTCCTCATGTGCTATGATATCAATAGACATGTGCTATGATATCGGCCTTCGGCCTCATGGTCTATTCATCATAGCACATTCGGCCTTGAGGTCTAACTGTTAAATAGATTTAGCCACAGGCTAAAAGCGGAGCTCCCGGTTACATATTTGTTCACAGGCGCGTAGTATTTCTCCGCAAAAATGAGGGACGGTTTTTGGGTTGCCTGTGGTATATTTGGCAGCAGACACGCACGGACGAGCCCACGGTACTCATGGGAAAACCGCTGAACCATGAAAAACGAAGTCGATCGTATATCTGAATTATACTTTGAGCTATTGTATTTTTCCTGCGATACCTATGGTGCTCCGCTTTGCGGCCTTCGGCCGCTAAGGAGCTCCGCTATGAAATGAAATGAAACTCACAAATTGTAAACATCTTCAGGAAGATGGAGGGCGTCGATGGTCTTGTTCCGTTCTGCGAGGGAACACTTCACGAAAATCCTTCCGTCAGATCCCTCTGAGCATGCGCAGACGTTTTGACATGAAGAATACCCGGCGAAGTTGGTGATGGCGTGGGTACAAGTCAGAAGAGCCAGTACTTGTACCAGCGTACATGCTAGGAATGACTTGGACGTCATCTCTCTGTAGAGAAAAATTAAGGTAATTGTAAACCGTTTCTTTTTTAATATCCAAAAAATAACCTGTGAGTATAAATTGAATAGTCACTTTGCAATCAAATACCACAAGTTATTATACGAATTGCTACATCATTTTACCATATAAGGTCAAAATTGAGTGCAGATAAGGAGCCGTATTACACAGTTATGCGGTTGAAAGCCTCAGACAACCAAACTTGGGTGGAAATATCAAAGTTGCAAGGGGGGTACAACTGCATGGTTACACAGTTGAACGTCATCAGTGAAATACACAAAATGTAAAACATTTCATCTCAGAAAGGGATATGGGATATGAGGCAAATCAGTCAACCTTGGTAGGATGCTGTGTAAGTGGAGAAGAGGGTTCGATTTCATGGTCACTCGAGGCTTCATTCGGAGCTTCGCTTTTAGTCAGTGCCTAAATCTATAGATTACGTTTTGTGAGATAATCACGTATGCATATCTCAATCAGCGGGGAATCATTTGCGTGCCTGAATTACTCGAGAATATTTATCTTTAACTTTGTATTTCTTTCCTCAAATGATTTATTTTTCGAACACAGGAAATAAATAGGGACGGAAACCGTGGGTAGCACATTGTGAAAAGACTTCAAACGTGCATTTAGAAAAACATGTTTGTTTGCTGAACTCGAGGTAGTAATTGGATCATGTCGGATTAATTTCTGATAGGTAATTGCGGAAAGTACATATTTGTAGCAACAATTTTTTAAATTGTTATTAATAAAATCTCGTTTTTACACTAATTTTTGTTTTTGCTTTTGTTCGTGGGTATTTTTTCAATGAAATGAACACGAATGAAGGCCCGAAAATTACATATTGCTATTATGCGAAGACGTCTCCTCGAGGCATAGTCATTTAAATGTTTCAGCATGTTTCTTCTGCACGTCTTAGCCAATGTTATGCAAAAGTGGCATGAGATTGACGAACTGATTACTATCCGTGCGAACAATACTCGAACAGAACCTGACTTTGTTCATTTCTCATTACCGCTGTATGTCATTGCTACGCGACCTCAAAATTCAATGTTGCGATGGGCGATTGGCGATTTTTAGCTGTCAATCAAACGCAAACGCTGGATTGAGCCTCTTCAGTGGGTCGAAATCGATTGCCAAATCAACCAAAATGGTTTTAAGCTATCCTTTGGCTTCCTTTCCTCGAATGTTTAACTTTCTGGTTCAACAAAATTTACATAACAGTTTTCTTGCGTAAAATGGCCAATCGCAGCAGTGAATTTTGAGGTCGCGTAGCAATGCATAAGGTGGTAAGTGGAACTTTTTTAGCCTAACAGGTTCTTAAACTCTAGGTTCTTACTTGTGGGTTTTTACTGTATACATAATGGTTTAGCAGGTTTGTATTTTTAATAGTAAAAATGCTTGCCTTGGTTGTTTGTTTGTTTGTTTGTCATACCGCACAAAAATGTTTGGTTATGTAATTATGATTCTCACACAATAAAAGTCTTTTTTGACGAGTGTTTTTTTTTCTATAAGAATCGTTTTTCTTTTCAATGCTGAACAAGTTCCTATATTAATTAAATGCCAAGTATCAGCCTGCAGGTACTTAATTCATTTATTAAAATGCGGGTTTTTGCTGCACTCCACGAGTAAATTTTCAAAACCACAGGGAGAATATCAAAGCTGCTAAAATTATTCTAAATACATTCATCCGGGACATTGATCCTCCTTGCTCCTTTTAATAAAACACACGAATAAAGTCTATGAGATTTTTGTTCTTATTTCAGAGTACCGAGTTTTATCATAGCAGCTTTTGAAGCAAAACTTAATGAAGAAGGCTTTGAAGAAGTAAACCTTATTTGAAGGCGTTTTTCTGTCAATATTCTTTTGTCGAAAAGTACTAATTTAGTCCGCAAAGTTTTGCACACAGAACTGCTAATGAGCAAGTGCCAACAATTGAATTAACATTAAGGACCTAAATTCAGAAGAAATGATTACGAGGATGATTTGAAATATATGCTACGAAAGTCACAATTTCACTCGTGAAATCTAGTGTCCTGTTGTTTTCGATTTGGCACCGTATCTTCGAGAGATCACATCCGCCTTTTGCTTAGATCTAACAATATCTTTTCGCTACAGGGCCCTACAGGAAACTTCACAAGTTAGGCATTTAATGAGAATAGTTTCCCATATTTGAAGTTTAATAAATGTGGGGCGTAATTTTTTACATTTGTGCAAAGGTTGTCACTTTTATTCGTGTTTGAATTTGTTCTGAATGTTTGTTGCTCCGATCGTTCCTTTTCGTCAGTTAAAAAAAAACAGATAAGCAGATAAATGATTGCCTGTTACACCTTTAATGATTGCCAAAACCTATAGACCCCCAGGTTCCCAAAAAATAATGACTTCTCTGATAATCTAATGTTTTGCTTCGCAGAGTTTTCTTTTTGAAGGCTGTTACTATCTCACACATTCACTTTGTTTCACTTTAAATTCAGTCTGAGTTCCTTTTCTCAGTTACCCTTTACTTGAAAACATCTTATTAAAAAAAGTACAAAAGCATTGTTCATATTTTTCAATCTCCCGATAAAATTTCAAGGAGATACAGTACAAAAAGTTAGAATTTTCTCAAACTCAAGCCTTGAAACGAAACATCAAGTCTCAAGTCTCCATGCAAATTTTCCTCGTCAAATTTTGTTGCATTTGGACGACGTTTAAAAGTGAAATTTACTCAGTAAATTAAAGGCTATTTCTGTGTTAGTTATCCCTTTTTTCTATAGAACAAGTGAATTTCAAACTTACCTATGAATCCAGCTTGTGCTTCTTTGCAAGGTGATAGGGGAAGATTGTTTTCGAGTTTTATACACTCTTTCCTCAATTCAATAAATGCTGCACATCTGGTTTCTGCAGCCAATTATTAGCAGTAAGTAAGAGCTTGCAGGTGCAAAACCAACAACAAACGGAAATGATAGAAACCTGCTTGGATTTGACCAATGAGAAGTGGGAAGGAATTGAGATAGCATAGATTGGAAAGCTCGCGTTGAAAGGTTTAAAAGGAATTCCGCCAAGAAATCGAGTAATTTTGACACAAAGTGGAAACATTTTTTAGAAAGAGTATTACAAAACCAATTTCCTTGTTTGTAGCATTTTTTTAAAGGTCTTGGTAAAATAAAGAATTGGCGATAACACCGAGAGGAAATTCCCAAGGAAAACTGATAATTTTTCAAAGTTGTGAAAAGGAATGCTGTTGGCTGTTAAAGTTCATATCATGGGTGCTGTCAACTGTATGGCGCTGTCAATTGTATGGATTTGGGCAAATTTCAGCATTCGATCTTCAGATATCAAAAACAGTAAGACATGCAGAAGTCTACACTATTGTAAAACTTTTTTGTTTGAATAACGATGGTAAACTTGGAGCACTTTATTGCGACAAAATATTTTCCTTTAATCCCCCCGGGGGGGGGGGGGGGGGGGGGAATCCCATATTTTTTTGTCGGGGATGATCGGATGATCGTCGTATCTTTTAGGGGTTAAAATCACGGGGGTTTGGTCTCATTTAGGGGTGATCGTGATCTTCAAAAAATTTTTAGGGAGATTGGTATCTTTTAGGGCCGAAATATGTGTCCAAATTGTTTTTTCTCATGATGGTGTTTGTAAAAACTGTGATTACTCGATGAGAAGACGATAAATAAGAAGGCAGCAATTTAGTCAAACATACACGGAAATTTCATGATCTGGGTATCTTTTACCTGTTACCTGTCTCCTTCGCGCCTACTTGGCATATAAGGCAGCATCTTTTAGGGTATCTTTTAAGGCTTTTAGGGTAACAAATTTGAGCCACGCCATGTTTGGTATCTTTTAGGGGTGAAACTGAAAATTTCCGACGATCATCCCCGACAAAAAATATGCGAGTCCCCCCCCCCCCCCCCCCCCGGGCTTTAACCATTCCGGCTGACTAACTCTGACGTTTTAAACAGCCAATTAGCAAACATTTTAGTGTCGTGTGTTCACGCTTAGATTTGTATGTTATCATCCCTAAATCACTTATATCACTTGATATTAGCCTGATAAGCAATGTAGGTAAGTTTTATCTGAAAGACTGCCGATTTTCATACAAATTTTGATGTAACTTCAAACTGTTCATCCCAACAAGATTTCAAAAACTCATTGTTGCAATCCGTTCGCATCCGCTTTGTAATAAGTCCATGAAGCCTACAATGTCTATAATCATGATCGCTTTGTATTTAAAGGGCCATTACTGCGGTTTTCATAATTCTGCGAACTCTCGCTAACGATTTCCAACCGTCAAACCGCCTTCTGGCTTCCGTCAATCAAACTCCCGAGTCTTTTCGTCGTTACTCTTTGTGCTTTTTGATTGGCCAGCACGTAACGTTGCTGTCGCGACAGGAAGCCATTTTAGCACTGCTTAGGCGCTGGCCAATCAAAAACCACACAGAGTAACGACGAAAAGACTCGGGAGTTTGATTGACGGAAGCCAGAAGGCGATTTGACGGTTGGAAATCAATAGCGAGAGTTCGCAGAATTATGAAAACCGCAGTAATTTGACAAACCTAGACCACAGGCGATCCAAGCTCTAGTCATGTGGGGTACTGTGAAAGAAACATGCAACGTTGTGAATTATACGTATAAAATCACGTGACATCTCCTCGGAATGTTGTAGTTATCAAATAAAGTGCTCCTGCAGCGATTTTATTGCATTTTGGGTGTTTTTTGTGCCTTTCTTATTAATACCCCTACCGTATGTTACAATCTATTATAACATACGGTAGGGGTATTAAGAAAAAGGCACAAAAAACACCCAAAATGCAATAAAATCGCTCCAGGAGCACTTTATTTGATAACTACAACATTCCGAAGAGATGTCACATGATTTTATTTCAATATTTACATTAACGTATAATTTTTACAGCGACAACGTTGTATGTTTCTTTCACAGTACCCACATGACTAGAGCTTGGATCGCCTGTGCCTAGACTAGTATTTTGGCTACCCATCAGTTATTTGGATGTTTTTTACATCACCAAAAGTGTGGCAAAATCGTGACTCCGCTCCTTTTCATTGCTGCTAGACAAGAGAAATGAGTGCAAATAAATAAAAAATTAGTAAGAGTGATCAGTTTAACGGTCATACTGATAAAAATGTAGCGGCAAGTCGAAAGCTTTTGCCGTCGCAAAAACATTAGGAGCTATATCTCCACTAGCTTTCAAAATAAACACTTATTTACTTTTTGCTGATTTTGGCGCGCTCATTGCAATGATATCATTACATTTTCGCTAGATGGTCCGTCTGCAAAGTTTAAATATAACATTACTGTGAGTTTCATATTATTCTGCGAACTCCCGCTTGACATTTCCGAACCTTTTAGGTCAAGTCCACGTGGTATGTTTTCTGAGTTTGGCTTGCATTGATCAGACGATTTCAGGTACCAATCAGAGCGCGCGAAAATGACTATTCACTCATTTGGCATATACTAAATGTTGGATATCTACTTTTTCTGGAACCAATCAGAGTGCGCGAACATGACTATTCGCTGATTTGTCATACTAAATATACGTATATATATATAGTTTTCATTTATAGACGTAATTCAACCATTAAAATCCATTGACAAATCTGTAGCAGAAGTAAGGGGTTGTCAAGGGGAGCGTACGCTGGCTAAAAAGGAAATAATATGAAGCAAACTTATTTAACAAATGCGGAATGTTGACACTTGTCTACGACTAGAACTAAACAACGTCTTATGGTTCGCAATTTCCTCCTATTCGACGCTGATGGAACTGATGGAAATGGGAACTAGATTTCGTGCAACACCTGGCGCTACGCTGCAATTCATTGTGATTGCTAACTTAGTATTTTTATTTCCAGATTGGATTAAAAGTTTTAAATTAACAACAAAATCGAGAAAATGAAACTTGGCCACTGATAAATAAACCATACGATTGAAGAGACGGCATTTCGTTAAAAACCATCTTGAAATGTTTTCAATTTGCATGTCAAAATCAATGAGTCTTTTTACTCAAAGCAAATACGCTCGACATGATTTGAACAGGTTGGCCTGTCCATGTTAGAGAATTGGCTAGGTCCTTGCACTCTGATTGGCTGAAATTATAATTCTCTTGAAATGTGAGAACACAGCTGTTGGGCGAGTACTTTCAAAGTCTCCTGTCTTGGGACTCCCAAACAGGAATCTCAGTTTGCAGATGTTTTTCCGTCCGATCACGGAAAAATCATTGAGAAAGTCTTTGCCAAAGAGTTTTTAGCCTTGAAAAACGATCCTCAAGACAGAAGCTTGAAGGACGTCCCTGTTTAATACACGAACTGTTATATATAGTTAATGGTTTGAAACAAGGCGCCGTATTTGCTTCAATTTGTTCGGCAAATTACTTTGAGGTGGAGTTAGTCTCATGCTTTCTTCACAGCAACGAACGATAACATTAATTTGGTCCGTACAAAAAGACGTCGGCAATTGATGCGAAACATGATTTAACAGAGGTAACAAGGGAGTGTGCTTGTTTCAAAGTTCGTTTCTCACTAAATGTTTTAGAATCCAAAAATCCGAGACAATCCATCCCAGTTTACACGACGGAAACCTGAGCACTGTGGACTCCAAGGCGGCCCGGGAGAATTTGTTTCTTGGATTAAAGCGTCTATGCTTTCCAGAGAGCTGCTTTAATGTTATAAAACATTGTCTTCACAAAAAACGAATCATCACAGCTGAAATTCGGAGAGGAAACAAAGCAACATTGTGTTTTGATTGGATCTGGTCGAAGAACAACGTGAAGTCCTTTTCATTCTAAGAGTTGCTAGATTTGGATGCAAGCCAGTTGCAAGGTTGCAAGTTGCTATTGATTGTCGAAATAATTATCGACCTTCGCTTTCTAATTGGTCGCTCATTTTTCTACCAACCAATCATATATTCTACTGGTCATATTTTATTTGGCTTCTGATTGGCTGACAGGGAAACCATTTAGTAGCAACTTGTAATTTCTCTCCTTTATGATTGGCTAGGTATATGTTACTTGGTTTCTGATTTTCTGACGAGGAAACCATTTAGTAGCAACTTGTAATTTTTCTCGTTTATGATTGGCTAGGTATATGTTATTTGGTTTCTGATTGGCTGACGAGGAAGCTATTCAGTAGCAACTTGTAATTTCTCTCGTTTATGATTGGCTAGGTGTATTTACTCCCTGCAGTCATTTGAGATATAGAAAAGTCATGAGCGTGATGAATATCTCTTCCAACTCAACCTTCGCCCTTTCAACTCGCTCAACTGGCATTTGGGTGTTGGAGGTTTCCACATCCTTAACTTTGACATTACTAGCATTCAGCGGAAACCTCTTGGTTTGTACGGCATACTTCAGACAACGTGCCTTGCGCACCATTCCAAACGTGCTAGTCCTAAACCTTGCCATCACAGACATGGGGATGTCTTGCACAAGTTTATTACTCCTGACTTTAACTCTGCTCTATGGGAGATGGATTTTCGGTGACATTGGATGTCAAATACAAGCTTACGCTGCGTACTTGTTTTACGCCTCAACGTTATGCACGATGTCCGCTACTAGTGTAAACCGATATTTTATGATTTGCAAACCCATGAAATATCGCCAGGTATTTACCCGCATCAAAATGGCATCGGGAGTTGTGATCATCTGGGCGATAGCTTTCTTATTTGCGCTTCCTCCCCTACCCTGGATAGGGTGGGGCGTATACGTATTTGACAGTGGATATGCACTTTGCGTGACCGATATAGCAAAAGCACCATCTCTTAATATGTTTCTTTTCATATTCCTCGCAATAAACATATGCGTCATAGCATATTGTTACACAAATGTTTACAAGGTTCTGAGAAATCATACGAGAAGAGTTGCTTTTACACTGCGTAGACAAGCCGGGGTTCAAAGTCCCCAAACTGCGAGAATTCGCCCTGAGGAACTTTGCATATCAAAGACATTATTCACCATAATTTGTATCTATGGATTTTGCTTTCTGCCTACATTTTCTCTCGGATTTGTTTGGCTCTCTGGGAGTACGATTCCTAGGGAGGCTAAGTTGTTTTCCAGTTTCGCCATGGCAACCGCTAGTGCAGCGAATCCTCTGGTTTATGCAATACGAAACAAACGCTTTAGAGATGCATTCTATAAGACGCTAAGATGCCGTCAATGAAAGTTATGAACGGTGTGCCACCAGAAACATCTTGGGACCATTTTCTAGTGCAGCGAATCCTCTGGTTTATGCAATACGAAACAAACGCTTTAGAGATGGATGCATTCTGCTAAGATGCCGTCAATGAAAGATATGAACGGTGTGCCACAGGAAACTTATTGGGACCATTTTTCAGTTTCTCTTTTGCAACCGCTAGTGCAGCGAATCTTTTGGTTTATGCCATATGAAAGAAACGCGTTAGAGATGCATTCTATATGACGCTATGTGCCACCGGAAACACCTTGGGACCATTTTCCAGTTTCTTTATTGCAACCGCTAGTGCAGCGAACCCTCTGGTTCATGCAATAATATATAGATTTAGCCACTGGCTAAAAGCGGAGCTCCCGGTTACATATTTTTTTAACGAGACAAAAAGGTTGCCATTGTACATGAATGGATAGCCTTGCACCGTTATACCACGTGTTCATCCAAGTGTGATTATCTAAGGTTCATCCCTTCAACGATGTAAACCTTTTCACGTTTGATGACGTCATCAATGACGTCATACCACGTGACCATGCAGTTGCACCCCCCTTGCCACTTAGACAACTTCGCCCAAGTTTGGTTGTCTGAGGTTCATCCCTTCTTGACATATATCATGTTTCTCCTATGATGACGTCATCAATGACGTCATACCACGTGACCATGCAGTTGCACCCCTCTGCCACTTAGATAACTTCACCCAAGTTTGGTTGTCTGAAGTTCATCCCTTCTTGAGATATATCATTTTTCTGCTATGATGACGTCATCAATGACGTCATACCACGTGACCATGCAGTTGCACCCCCCCTTGTCACTTAGACAACTTCACCCAAGTTTGGTTGCCTGAGGTTCATCCCTTCTTGAGATATATGATGTTTCTCCTATGATGACGTCATCAATGACGTCATACCACGTGACCATGCAGTTGCACCCCTCTGCCACTTAGATAACTTCACCCAAGTTTGGTTGTCTGAAGTTCATCCCTTCTTGAGATATATCATTTTTCTGCTATGATGACGTCATCAATGACGTCATACCACGTGACCATGCAGTTGCACCCCCCTTGCCACTTAGACAACTTCACCCAAGTTTGGTTGCCTGAGGTTCATCCCTTCTTGAGATATATCATTTTTCTGCTATGATGACGTCATCAATGACGTCATACCACGTGACCATGCAGTTGCACCCCCCTTGCCACTTAGACAACTTCACCCAAGTGTGGTTGCCTGAGGTTCATCCCTTCTTGAGATATATCATTTTTCTCCTATGATGACGTCATCAATGACGTCATACCACGTGACCATGCAGTTGCACCCCCCTTGCCACTTAGATAACTTCACCCAAGTTTGGTTGTCTGAGGTCCATCCCTTCCCGAGATTTGTTAATTTTCTTAGTATACCACAGGGCTCCCATGAGTTTCCGCGTACGGCGGACGGACGGACGTACGCTATACCTTTAATACCAGGAAGAAACAAAAAAATTCATATCTCAAGTAGGGAACAACCTGTAGCAACCAAACTTGGACACATTTATCTTTTGGGCTAATGTGCCGTCAATGAAAAATATGAACGTTGTGCCACTGGAAACACCTTGGGACCATTTCCAGTTTCTCTATTGCAACCGCTAGTGCAGCGAATCTTTTGGTTTATGCCACACGAAACAAACGCGTTAGAGATGCATTCTATATGACGCTAAGGTGCCGTCAATGGAAGATAATATATAGATTTAGCCACTGGCTAAAAGCGGAGCTCCTGGTTATAAAATTTTCTGTGTGAATGAAAGGGATTCCCATGTGTACATGGTTGCTTTAGATTCTATCCTTCACGAGATATTAATTTTTCAAGCATAGATGACGTCATCGATGACGTCATATCACTTGACCACCTCAGTTCGCTCATCTGGTGGCCTAGACTACACTACCAAAGTTTGGTTGTTTTAGAGTCTTCCCTTCACGAGATATTGATTTTTCAAGCATAGATGACGTCATCAATGACGTCATATCACGTGACCACCTCATTTCGCTCATCTGGTCACCTAGACCACACTACCAAAGTTTGGTTGTTTTAGAGTCTTCCCTTCACGAGATATTGATTTTTCAAGCATAGATGACGTCATCAATGACGCCATATCACGTGACCACCTCATTTCACTCATCTGGTCACCTAGACTACACTACCTAAGTTTGGTTGTTTTAGAGTCGTCCCTTCACGAGATATTGATTTTTCAAGCATAGATGACGTCATCGATGACGTCATATCACGTGACCACTTCATTTCACTCACCTGGTGACCTAGACTATACTACCAAAGTTTGGTTGTTTTAGAGTCTTCCCTTCACGAGATAATGATTTTTCAATCATTGATGACGTCATCGATGACGTCACATCACGTGACCGTGTTACAGCACCCCCCTTGTGGCATAGACAAAATATACCAAGTATGATTGTCTTGGCATGTTCCCTTGAGGAGATATAATTTTTTCTTTGCATACCACAGGGTTCCCATGTGTACACGGACGGACGGACGGACGGACGGCGTACGCTATAGGTTTAATACCAGAAAAATAAAGAAAAAATCATATCTCCCGAAGGGTAGCTTATATAGAAGCCAAACTTGGACAAACTTTCAAAGACCATAAGAGGAACTCTACACCAAAGTCACGTGCCCTTACGTCATCAATGACGTCATCAAAATGGTCCATAATGCCCGTGACGTTCAAAAATCAACTCGATAGTATACTATACGTTTTTTCCTTAGGTATGGTGCTCCGCTTGCGCGGGCCTTCGGCCCGCGCAGGAGCTCCGCTATGAACGGTGTGCCACCGAAAACACCTTGGGACCATTTTCCAGTTTTTCCATTGCAACCACTAGTGCAGCGAATCCTCTGGTTTATGCAATACGAAACGAACATTCTTTGCATCAAGTGATTCATTAAGGTTTTTAGACAAAAAATTCTTGTTTTTATTTTTATTTTTTTTTTCACTGACGATCATAACTAAACTCGCACGCGCACTCTCGATCCTACCTGTAGGTGATTATAGCAAGAAAAAACAAACCTCTCGACCAATCAGCGCCAGAATTTCTTATAATCACTTGAGTAATTATACTAGCTTTTAGAAAATAACACCTATGTTGTATTGTGAATGTGCGCATTCTGATTGGTTAAAAAGCGTGTTTGTAAGAGACCTGAGAAACACGATTGTCACGCAACGCTGTCACGCGTGTGTATGTTATTTTCTAAAAGCAATAAAAATACTTTCTGCGTGCTCTCTGGTTTCTTACAAACACTCGGGGAATGTTGGTCGAACTGATAAAACTTGAAAGACACTCGCCTTCGGCTCGTGTCTTTCAAGTTTTGATCAGTTCTCCCAACATCCCCCTCGTGTTTGTAAGAAAGCAGAGAGCACGCGGAAAGTACTTTTATTGCTTAAATACTAATGGGATTTAGACAAACGTTTACTTACGTTGTAGCAGCAAACCGTTGTCTTTCGATTGTAGGGCTCTAGTTTCTGTTGATTCAGTGTTTTGTGTGTACTATACTACTATGTACGTGTGTTTCTCTCGATCATTATTAGTGAAGTTATATAGCACCAAGTCGATTGTTCCGCTAAAATTGTATTTCTCTCCCCGAAAAAAGCCAACGTATAAAATGCTTTTGTATTATTTTTTCCGCCAAATGTACATTTTTAAGATACGCGGAACCAACCCCTGAGAAATGTTCCGCATTTTTGCTTCGCACTAAAAAAGCCAAGGAACAAACATGTTGTCAAGTCACCCGTCGAGGAACTCAATGTAGCTCAAAACATCCAAAAAAAGTTGCATCAATGTGAAAGGAATCCGTTGTATATACGACAAGCAAAGTTATGCTTTTAGATCAGTAAGAGTTTTGTATCTATTTTGCTGGTGCTCAATCCGAGTAATGATAAAAAAATCGCAGGAAAATTCTAGTTTCTTTCGGAAATGATAAAAACTCTCGGTAGCATGAGAGTCAAAAGAAGAATTCCGGTTTTTGTACAGAAGAAAGTTAAGAGAAATTTGAATCTAAAATGTTAGCTTTCACAATGCCATCCGAACAGATATTATTTTATCAAACAAAGCGTTTCGAAGCGAACTTAGAACTTCACTATTATCATCTACTTCCAAGATATTGAACTTCAGCTTGAAAAAACCGAATTCATTTGGCGGAAGATTTATACACGAAGGACCATAGTTTCATCGAGGTTAAATTATTTTTGTAAGTAAGTACCCCTTTTGTAGAATAGGTTGTTCTCAAGAGCAGACATGTTATATTTTTTTCCTGAAACTAACTGAAACTAAAGCAACATATATTATTAATATTCAGTCTGTTTTGCAGAAAATAAAAGATTTTGTAAGACGTACCGAAGAAAGCTGAATGAAGCCCTGTGGCGAATTTCTGCGTTTCCAGTCCTTCCCTGTACAAAATTTGTCGTAATTTTCTAGGTCCGAATTCCAGCCGGTTTTCAGTTGAGTCACTTCTGGTTTAGTAAATGATAATTTGACAGAATAAACAATTACCAGTCTTGATGGAAAGCACCGAATTGTGCCTAGTCATTTTCAAGTGAACACACCTGTAGCCCCTGGACATTGCATATAAACGTGAAAAGTTTCATGCAAAATTAATCATACAGCGACGACAATATAAGTCTCCAATATAAAAGGTTTTGCGTGTCGTTGTCCTTGAATATTATTTATTAAAAATATTACCTTTTAACGTTTGAAATTAAAAGAAAAATAACAAATTTAGCCCGAAGAGTAAATTGTTTGTTTTGCTATATTCAATAATTGTAATAAAATAGAAAAGTGACATGGCATGTGTTAATGACTCGGAGGTTATTCAAATAAATTGATAACTTTCCAGTGATTATATATTGTATTGTTATAAGGGGAATAATTAATTAAAGAACAAGCAAAATGATGGTCAAGAATATTATATTTTCAAGAGATTTTACAGTCACAACACCCATTTCCGTATAGCCTAAAGGATATCGTTATGAAATCGAGAAAAAGGTGGCACTTGAGAAACAAAAAATATATAAATATAGAAAATACAATTGTAAATAATTTTTTTAACATGGATCGTAGAGAAGTTTTAGTTTTCTTCATCATTTTACTCAGTTCACAAATCCAGAAAATACTACACGTACAAACAAATTAGAAATACAGGGTCAAGAATACGATGTTTTCAATATTTTTTTACAGCCATACTACCCATTTCTCCGTAGCCTAAAGGCTTTTGTAAGATCTAGAAAAAAGGTTGCACTTGAGAAACAAAGAAAAATGAAAAAGTACTATGCATTTTGGGAAGGAAGTGTTGTTTTTTTCTCTCTCTACAAATAAACCCCAAAAATAAAAATAACAGCACACAACGACTACTACGCCATTAGTCAAATCACACTAGTGGTCTATTGTCAATGCTGAGTTCTGATTGGTTGAGCTACTACTAGGCTATAAGTTATAGCCTACTAGTAGCGAAAAGTGTCGGATATTAAAGCCAGAAAATGGCAAATGACCAGACCAGAAAATGTTTTTGACTGTGACAAATTGAACTACTAGTGTGATTTGACTAAAACATTTATTCCTCGAAAATGAATCCTGAAAGTTGTCCAAATCCATACAATTTGTATAGGTTGACAGCACTATGGAATGAACATCAACAACCAACACCATATCTTCACAACTTTGAAAAATTATTTCTCAGGTTTCCTTGGGAATTTCTTCTCGGTGTTATCGCCAATTCTTTATTCTATCAATACCTTTCATAAAATGATAGAAACAAGGAAATTGGTTTTGTAATACTCTATCTAAAAATTGTTTCCACTTTGTGTCAATATTACTCGATTTCTCAGTGGATTTCCTCTTAAATACACTAAGGTGGAATATGATTCAGGGAATGATCCAGGATTTTTTCAGGGGGGAGGGGGGGGGGGGGGGTTGCAGCACTAAGTTGGACTGGTTATGATGAAAGAATCCATACTGAGTTCAAACTACAGAGCTCATCGAATCTATCACCCTCATAGGGGGGTTGCGACCCCCACAACCCCTCCCCTAGATCCGCCCCTGGATTTTATTGTCATTTGACAGCAAAGACAATGTGCAGAATTAGCCCTTGTTCGGCTCCACACAATACGCACATTTTCACGTACACAGCTGACGGTGAGTATTAAATACCAACTACACTTCTTCGTTGCCTGGGCCCCCTGTGGTTTAATGTCATAACAGTCGGAGTACGGTTTCAAATACCCCGGTATATCACTTATTAATGGCTATCACAGTAATCTGTCACTTACATACTAAATTACTTATCAAAAATCTTGCTTGAAAGTGACTGAAGTCTGTTCCTCTCCACTCATTTTTGTGGGAATGAAACATGCTCCAGCGCGAGAAATAACTAACTTGTAGGTCGGGCTCCCTCATTCTCTTACCCAGAGCTCCCCGGCTCGTCTCCTCGCGGGGAGGCTCTGGTGACAGCCACTGACGCATGCGCGAGATTTTATACAGAGCCGTTGAGAGAAAGATCTTTCTGCGCATGCACCAACGTTCAAAACCAGCCAATCAGCAAAGGTCCTCAAATGGATGTCACCAGAGCCTCCCCTGTGAGGTGAGAACGAGCCGGGGAGCTCTGGGTAAGAGAATGGGGCTCCCTGTGTATTGGCCGGCGGTACCGTGCCGTGTACGCATGAGCAGTAGCGTTCTATCAATTCAAGATGGCGGCATCAGGGTAGCAGCGTTCTTGTCAAAACGCAATGGATTTCGAATTTAAACAGAAACTAAATGAGCTAAGAGAACGAGTGGAAGACATATTCGAATTCGAAGGTTGCAAAGTCGGACGGGGAACGTATGGACACGTGTACAAAGCGAAACACAAAGACAGGTTCGAATTAACGGAGCTTTCTCGATCGAGTTACGCGTGTTCTCGAACTAAAAATCGCATTGAAGAAAGCATAGATCGCAATCACTATTTTACTAATCTTGCGCATATGTTGCTTGCACTTAAGGGAATGACTAAAAACCTTTGTTTCTTCTGTCTATGTTCTATTCATCCCGATGCATCAATCGGAGACAATGACCTAAATATTCTTTAGCGTTTCGGCGTATTAGTAGAACCTTTGATTCACTTTATACAGCGCCTTTTAACATTTCAAAGAGCAAAATAATTGTGTCCCGTTAGGCTTTTTCTGTGTGTGCCACAAATGTCGGTCACAGATCATGTAATAGAGACAATAAAGGACTCTAAGTTCACAATGGAACAAACTAACTAGGATGCAATAGATTATGTGGTATGCACTGAATTATCGTTTTTGTTTTCATAAACAAGTCAGAGTTTCAGAAACCCTGGTCGAATTTTATTGAATCACATTTTATACAATGGAAATTCCTTCATCAGGTCTGGTGCGCATTTAAAGTCGCTTTGCTTTCATATTTCAAGATTTGTAATAGGCAAGTTTTTTATTTCAACTCAGTCTTGGCAGGGTATTTTCAAGAACACACAAGCCTGCGGAGAAAGGAATGCAGACAAAAACGTGAGCCTGAGCATGCAGAATCCCAGACTTTTTTACACACAACACAATTTGGTGAAATCTGTAGTATGAAGAGTGCAATGGGTTCGTAACATTAGGGAAGGTAGACTGGATCTCTGTGTATTATCCTGGCAAGTAGACACCCCAGGATGTTGATCTTGTCTTGAGTTTTTATGTTGAGTTTTGTTGTTATCCTTTTAGCACTATCGGAAGAGAATATGCACTCAAACAGATTGAAGGGACAGGGATATCTATGTCAGCATGCCGTGAGATAGCAGTAAGTAAGACTCCACTAGTAGAAAGTAGGTCTTGGGGGGGGGGGGGGGGTAGGTCTTGGGGGGAGCATCACCGTGATATCTATGTCAGCTTGCCATGATATAGCAGTAAGTGAGACCCCAGTAGTAGAAAGTAGGTTGGGGGGGGGGGGGGATTCTCAAGCTTGTTCTCTGTTAAATGGAACCTCATGGTCAATTTGCCAGATAAAATCTGGTGGAGGGGGTAGATGGTCATGATAAAATGTGATCACTTTCTAGCTAAATTTGCCAAGAAAATTCCTGCAAGTTACCTACGCAATGGCCAAATTTGACTTTTTCCAAGACCTATCACGGACCCACTGTTTACAATTACATGAAGAAAATCTCAGCCAGTTTGAAAATCCTGTCCCGGTCAGAGCAACCCGGGCTACGATTTTCAGCCCTTGTTGTTTGGCAAAAATTCACCATGTAATTGCAGCAGAATTTCAGCCCGGGATGGAAATCTGCATCAACGCTATCTTGTATCCAGCTAAAAAAGTGAAAGGACATTGCAATTTAGTTGCAAGATGGCATTAAGATTTGAAACAGCCCGGGCTAAAATGCCACATATAGTCACAACAAAAATTTGGCCTAGTCACTGTTCTGAAATCTCAGCCAGGGCTGAAATTCTCCATGTAATTGGCCCCTAAGAATACCCAACACACAGTTATCATGGTGTATGTTGATATTTGTGTGGAGCCTATCAATACCTTTTGGTATATTTTCAATTTTGGCATTTTTTTATAGCTGCTGAGAGAGCTCAAACACCCTAATGTGATTTCCCTGCAAAGAGTGTTTTTATCACATGCTGATAGAAAAGTATGGCTGCTGTTTGATTTTGCTGAACATGATTTGTGGGTAAGTATTTTTTTAAGAGCACCAGACTTCCTTAAAGGGGCAATTTAAATCGCAATCCAATTCCATCCTCTTGATAATAGATAAAAACACTATAGATGTATATTGATTTAACAGATAAAAGGTCATTTAACAAACCTGGACTGTTATTTTGGTTATTCCCAGTAAATGAAATGTATTTTTGGTGATTAAAATTAGACTTATTTTTTGACAGGTTGTACAAAAATTAAGTGTGTGTAGCTATTTTTTCTCTTCAGGTTTTCTTTATTGTTCTTTGTTTGTTCTGGCTAATAATCTCTCAAGCTAATCTGCAGCTACTATCTGCAAAATATTATACCGTAATTGATTGTAATTGGCTTGGCATTCTTTTTTTTTTTTACTCTGGCAGTTTGCTTCTCACCAAAAATTATGCATATTGTAGCTCAATAAGAAATTGAACATTTTGAGAACTTGGAATTCTGTCATCTCGTTTTGAATGACAGCGATTATTATCTGGTCATTAGTCAGATAGCAACTTAATTTTCGTGTATCTTGATTGTCTTGGCTGTCTGGGAAATTAATTTTCAAACAATATTTCATTATGAACAAAGAGCAAATTTTTTCGTTCCAGTTTCTTTTTTCTGGTAGTGTATAATATACATTTAATAATTAACAGTTCTGTGATTTCTAAAATATTATCTTCAGCACATTATCAAGTACCACAGAGCCTCCAAGGCACAGAAGAAGACGGTCCCAGTTCCCAAGAGCATGTTTAAGTCACTGTTGTATCAGATCCTGGATGGGATTCATTATTTACATGCTAACTGGGTTCTTCACAGGGACTTGGTGAGTTCTGTCCCATAACAAAGGATTCTGTTATACCACAATGTTCTTCCAGTAGGTGTGAACATAATTATTTGCACTACTATGTTGATGGCCACACTTTCAACTACAGGCCTTGGACCCCCAAACTCAGCTACCTATCTTTTACCCCACTTTCAACTACTGTATGTACCTGGACCCCTCTTTCAGTGACCCTACCTGGACCCCACTTTGAACTAATCCTTCATTATTTACATGCTAACTGGGTTCTTCACAGGGACTTGGTGAGTTCTGTCCCATAACAAAGGATTCTGTTATACCACAATGTTCTTCCAGTAGGTGTGAACATAATTATTTGCACTACTATGTTGATGGCCACACTTTCAACTACAGGCCTTGGACTCCCAAACTCAGCTACCTATCTTTTACCCCACTTTCAACTACTGTATGTACCTGGACCCCTCTTTCAGTGACCCTACCTGGACCCCACTTTGAACTAATCCTTCACCCCACTACTACCCTAGAATAGACCCCAATTTCAGCTACCAATCTTTGAACTCACTTTTAGCCACACACCCACCCTGGACCCCACTTAAAGCAACCCACCCTGGACCCCCCTTTCAGCTACCCACCCTGGACCCCACTTTCACCCACCCATCCTAGACACCACTTTCAGCTTCCCACCCTTGACCCCACTTTCAGTGACCCCCTGGACTCTACTTTCAGTAACCCATTCCTGGACCTCCGTGTAAAACAAGTGTCAAAGTCATGTTATGGCATCCTTAGCATCTTGCGCAAAATAAAACACCTCACTGACTTCAAGGTTCGAAAGCATCTTGTGGAAAGTTTAGTACTATCTAAAATAGATTATTGTGATACAGTAATCTATCCCTACCTGATGAAAAGACTCCAGTGCCTCCAATTTACTGCTGCCAGCTACATCAATGGGTGTTATGTCAGAGATGTAGCTGACATCCTCAAAATTGGATGGCTTCCAATGACGGAAAACCAAGAATATCACATGCTAGTTTTTAATGCCTTGCATTTTGATCTCTGGCCATCTTATATGAAAGTTAACGAAGTTCACCACTCACGTTCACTCCGCTCTAGCGCAGCTCGGCGCCTTGTCATTCCTCTTATAAAACCTTCCAGGACTCAGCTGCAAAACTCTTTACTGTGCGACTACGTCAACCGGGCCATTTTGTAAGAAGTTAGCCAATCAGGAAGCAAGTACAGAACAAAGGATCTCGACTTTCTTGAGATATCGAAATATCCCTTTTCTCGTAAAAATTGTGGAAATTATGGGCAGAAATAACTTCAAAACACTTAATTACTCATCGTCAGATGTATTGCAGGTATTAAATTTGCTTAAAATGGTTTGAATCTCTAAATGATAAACTTTTTACGGGATGGCCCGGTTGACGTAGTCGCACAGTAATAGTCTTCCCGCCAACATTGGTAATAGTGATGACATCAGACATTTCTCAAGGGAAGTCAGTTTTCTCTAGGAGCGTGCTAGCAGCCAGCTTAGCTAAATTTTTTTGTTCTGATCCTTTTGTTGTTGTTGTTGTTAATTTTGATTGATCATATTTTCTTTTTAAAGCAATTTTCTACAAAATTATCTATATAGTTATCGCATTTTTACCATGTACATAATTTTTATATATATCTTTAGATGCTATAAGTATAAATTAGTATAGATTATATAACTACATAACATTAATTTTATAAAAATTACGAAAGTTTTAATCGACATGTTTCGACAGTTTCAACTGTCATCATCAGTGAGTTATTCAATGTGATTTACAAACCCGAATAAATAGCTAGAGAAATTACAATAATAAATTACTGTCTTATATTGTGTAAAGTACAGCATATGCTGATTATACTGCAAGCTTTAGATTGATATGTTGTACTTGTCTATTCAAAGAAGGCTTCTCACGTTTGATGTGAATTGCCTCTTTGATTATTAAATTTCTAACTATATTTAGCTAGTCCCAGATGAAGAGTTATTATTATTATTGTTATTATGTTCACTTCATTTTAGAAAACCCCACTTCATGGAATTCTGCCCTACTTGAAGGGTACCCACTGTGGAGTTCCAGGTGTCCAATAAAGGGGGTCACATAAAGGGGGTCACTTATTTGGGATTAGTAAAACCGCATAAAAATGCTTTTCTTCAAGTCTGGCAAACAACCTCTTCCTATGTTTTGTTTTGCTTAGAAACCAGCCAACATTTTAGTGATGGGAGATGGGCCAGAAAGAGGAAGAGTAAAAATAGGTTGGTTTTTGCATGTCATTACTTTTACTTTTATCTTATATTGTAGACTTTTGTGAAAAAGAAAAAGAAACTCAGTGCTGTAATGTCTTTTTTTAGCAAAAGACACTTTTTTGTGAATCCATGTAAGGCCAGTTTTAGATGTCGAACCTAATTCTAGTCGCACTAAGTTTCAATTTCCCATTGTTTAGTTAGTTAGAGCTATTGTCTTGAGCTCATTTGCATTAGGAACGGCACTGTCTGCCGTGCCAACGCCACGCTACTGTCGCTCTAAATGACAATTTTGAATCCTTCCTAAAATCAGGGCTGAGATCTTTGCTCGTATTGAAATTACTTGTTTTCTCTGGCTAATTCCGGTAAGCATGACAGAATTAAGTTTGACGTTTAAATCAGGCCTAAGTAGTACTTAGGCTGGATGCCCGCTGTGAAAATCAGCACATGTTGCATGGTCAGTATCCTTGAAGAAAGGTTTGCTATCTACTTCCATTTGAGGAAAAATACACAGTCCACACTATATTCGGTGGGATAAGAAATGATGCTTTTCTAAGGCAGTGTGATTGTGGAATACCCGGTGCTGAAGACCACGTGAAATAATATGGGTAGGCCTTTGCTACTCGCAGTTCAAACAATATCTATCCAATGTTGGTACAAATTAATATCAAGCCCTGCATGGTTGTCATAAAAGCTATAATTTTTTCTTTTTTTTCAGCTGATATGGGATTTGCCAGACTGTTCAATGCCCCCTAAAGCCCTTGGCTGACCTGGATCCGGTGGTAGTGACCTTCTGGTACAGAGCTCCTGAACTGCTACTAGGAGCTCGTCACTATACCAAGGCTATTGGTAAGTACCGTAGAGATGGCTTGATGATAATCATCTGAAGTAGCCTGCTTGTAGTCCCTTATTTTGCAAAAGTCCAAAAATACAAGAGAATGTCCAATTTTATTCGCCTATGTGCTGTGTTTTGGTGTTTGATGCTCAGTGCACCATGGGGGACTTCCCACCTGCTCACTTGTCCACCCCATCCCACCTGTTCACTTGCTACCCCATTCTACCTGCTCACTTGCCACCCCATCCCACCTGTTCACTTGCCACCCCGTTCAACCTGCTCATTTGCCACCCCATCCCACTTGCTCACTTGCCACCCCATCCCACCTGTTCACTTGCCACCCCATTCAACCTGCTCATTTGCCACCCCATCCCACCTGCTCACTTGCCACCCCATTCCACCTGCTAACTTGCCACCCCATTCCACCTCTTCACTTGCCACCCCATCCCACCTGCTCACTTGCCACCCCATTCCACCTGCTAACTTGCCACCCCATTCCACCTCTTCACTTGCCACCCCATCCCACCTGCTCACTTGCCACCCCATCCCACATGTTCAGTTGCCACCCCATCCCACTCGTTCACTTGCCAACCATGTGGTATGGTGAAAACGTGAGACCCAAATGAGTTACCATACCGGTACATACAAGTAGGGAATATAACCATGCAGAGCAAACAAATGCTCACCAAATGCCGGTAAAGGACTGCAAGGAGTCTATATTTGAAATGATTTAAGTTTAGTAAAGTTTTTATTTAAAAGAGTTCGTTTATGATTTGCAGTTTTACTTCATATTTTTAATCAGTAAAATATTACCATTCCATTCAGATATTTGGGCCATTGGTTGTATATTTGCTGAGCTATTGACTTGTGAACCAATATTCCACTGTCGTCAAGAGGATATCAAGACAAGTAACCCCTACCATCATGACCAGTTAGACAGGATCTTTACTGTTATGGGATTTCCTCAAGGTATAGTGGGTGAATCAGAAATGGATGGAATTTTTCACTGTATCTGTCCCCAAGGGTGCATGATTTTCTTTAAAGAATATTTCCTGTTAGTCCAAAAATATTTTAAAACAATGAATCACATTATTTTGGCAGTACATAAGGCAAAAGTCCATGATAAAACAAACCTGAAACAAGCATTGACATTGTGCAGTTGCCATGTTAGATTTAGCACCATGAGTCTGGGACTAGTCAGTCTGTGTTACCTGACCTTTATTACTGAAGGCTCAAGTCTGGCAGACTAGTGATGTCCCAACAATGAAAGCTCACTAATATCTTGACTCCTTAAAATGTTTGTTTGCTTTGACACTATGACGGTACAACAATGCGTGGCCTTTAAATGTTTTTTAATCTTTCTATTCAGAAAAAGACTGGGAAGATATCAAGAAAATGCCTGAGCATCCGACACTTCTTAAAGATTTCAGGAAGTCAAAGTAAGTGACTGCTTTACAACAGTTGGCAGAGTGACTTCATAATGTACAATTATGTACAGTGAAACCCCAATTTTACGATCCTTGATTTAACAATACCCGATTTTACGATGACTTTTCTGGGTCCCGGCAACAATACCTCACCTTTAAAATCCTTATATCAAGTTCATATACAACGATACCCCAATTTTTCTATGCAATTTTGCTGCCCCCGTGGGGTATTGTAAAATCCGGGTTTTACTGTACATAACATGTGTAACCAATTCTTAAACTTTGTGTTAAAGCGGATTTCAGATGACTGTCGTGAGTAATTCGCAATTACTTTGTAATTACTCCTATACGTTTTGTTCTGAATTGGTGTAATTACTTTGCGATTGGTTTCACGACAGTCATGTGAAAACCACTCTATTCCCCTGTTGTAGTTACGTAAATGCAAGCTTGTGGAAGTACATGGAAAAGCACAAGGTGAAACAAGACAGCAAAGCCTTTCAGTTGGTAAGAGGTAGCCTGAATTTGCAGCCTCTTTTATCCCAACACTCCTTGTACCAAGATTATACGACATGTCATTCATCAAAACTCTAGGCATAAATCCACTAGGAGAAACTGAAAACACAGTCGCTATTTTACGCTATTTTAAGTCTAAAAAGTTAGGCGTAAAAGGAAAATTTTTAGATGTATTTATACCTGTATCTGGTGCAGATTCACTCCAATACTTTTTCACTGACACACGACTGTACTGCGGATTCCAAAAACATGCAGGGCCGTAGCTAGCATAGGGGCAGTTCCCCCCCCCCCCCCCCCCCCAGCGAAGTACAATTTTTAGTGTCAACATGTGGGAAAAACACGTCCTTCACGTGCCAAGGAATTGCATGATACTCAGGTTTTCGAATAGCCACAGTACTGTACTATGCAATTGTAGTTTTTCTTAATGAAATTACAACACTGTTCTTATTGTTTTTTTAGCTTTCCAAACTTCTAGTAATGGACCCTAACAAACGAATAACCTCTGAGCTAGCTTTACAGGACCCGTACTTCAAGGAAGAGCCCTTACCCACTCAAGAGTAAGTACCTTACTTCTGGAACCTGTGTTTTTCACAATTCTGTGAACTGTGCACCAACTTATTAATTGTGTTTTCAAAGGTAGCTTTTGCAATAGCTCTGAGTTATGTTTGTAGCTGCTAAGTGCTAGTTGTGCGATTGAAGAAAGCTGCTTAAACATGGTTTGATTGTTGCTTCAGAATTCACAGAGTCATGAAAACTGCAGTTAGACATAAAGACATTGGGCACTTGCGAAAAAAAAAATCTGCACCCTCCTGTTGATGACCCCTGGAATTCCAGGGGCAGGGCCCGTGGTTTGATGCGCGGGTGCGGAAACGCATAATTTGACTTTCTCCGCATAATGCGCATAATCCGCCAAATCCCGCATAACCGCGCACAATTTCCCATATTTTGTGAAAATCATTGAAAAGGCATCATTACTTGGTGAATTTCAATTTTTCTTACATATTTTTTCTCACAAAACTGATACATTTCTTCTAAAATTATCTGGCCAACGTCAAAACAACTCGATAGAAATGAAAAATAACAGCAAAAGCGTTCTATGCTAATCGCGTTGAGCTGGGAACTGATGTCGACAAGAAATAAAAACTTCCGTCGACAGTGCAGATCGCTCTCGCGATCGGGATTAATTTGGAAAGTTACGCGCAGAATGACGCCGCAAACAAGCGCGACGATGTTTTTGTGATCACGAGAATCGTAACGATTCGATAGTCTGCATGTAACTCTCGTGACCGTTCAGTTCTTGGTTTAATAGGAGTGCGTTGCTACGATTCTTGTGGTATGAAAAAGGTAACCCTTTTTTGTAAGAATAAGCTTTATTACAAGTGAAACACACGTCTACCTGAAAGAAAATGTAGCGTCATTACGTTGTAAAGCGAAGCAATTTATAAACAAACAAGAGTTGTTAAAACCAATTAGCAGCTATATCCGTGTAACAAAACAGCTAAAAACAGCAAAATACGTTACGACACTGGGAAAAATATTGCGCAATCCCGCATAATTTCGTATTTTAGCGCATAATTTTGCATTTTTAGGGCATAATTTCAGAAAAAATCGCGCATAATTTCAGAACAAAACCCGCATCAAACCACGGGCCCTGCAGGGGTAGGGTTTTTAAATCGTGGATACCCGGAGCGTATTCATGAGTTATTGTGGTGGGCCAGATGTCGCTTGCTCACTCATAACTCAAGTGTTAGCTCATGACATCATCTAAACTAAACAAATTAATATCTTGAGAACAAAACATCGCTAGGTGACCAAAGTTGGGCAAAGTTATCTGAGTGACAAGGGGGGTCCAGCAACAAAGTTACATGACATTACGTCATCGATGACATCATCAAAACTAGAAAAATTAATATCTCGAGAACAAAACATCGCTAGGTGACCAAACTTGGCTAAATTATCTCCGTGACAAAGGGCGTCCAGCAACAAAGTCACATGACATTACGTCATTGATGACGTCATAAAACTACAAAAATTAATATCTTGAGAACAGAACTTCGCTAGGTGACCAAACTTGGATAAAGTTATCTGAGTGAGAATGGGCATCCAGCACCAAAGTCACATGATATTATGTCATCAATGACATCATCAAAACTAGAAAAAATAATATTTTGAGAAGGGAACATCGCTAAGTTACCAAAGCTGGATAAAGTTATCTTCGTGACAATGGGGGTCCAGCACCAAAGTCACATGACATAAAACTAGAAGAAATTGACATCCAAGAAGGGAGCATCGCTAGGTGGCCAAACTTGGGTAAAGTTACCATTGGTTGCATCTACCCGTCTACATGCTGGACAAAACATGTTCTGTCAGCATGTGAAACTTCGAAGTTTTGACAGTTGAACTTCAAGGTTTGCCCGCCCAGGCGTGAAGCTTTGTTGACACTCGTGAGTAGAAAAAGGTAACAAGTTCAGTTGATTTATTTCTTTTTGACCAGAAAAACTGTGAAGTTACCAGATTATTAGCTTTTTTTCAATGTTTGTTATTAAAACGAAAGTGCGGACTTGAATATTGTGACAAAAACGTTAAAGTTTGGCCGACAAAACATCCACGTTTCACTGTCAAAACTTTAAAGTTTCGCGTGCCGACAGAACATGTTTTAGACGTGTGTGTATATGGGTAGCTGCAACCGACAGTATCTGGTATAGCTATAGTTATCTTGGGTAACGTCACATGGCATAGCGTCATTGATGACATATCACCACCATCACCAGATGACCAAACGTGGATAAACGGTATTCACAATTTCACTGAGGCAGTTGGTGCCTTTGATTTGATCCTAGAGCAGCCTTGGTATATCAGGGGGTTATCCTGCTAACATACGGCTACAGGACCTTATCCATTATTGTGCCAAGACTTTGGAATGAACTGCCAGTTGATATTCGTTCTATTAGTAGTGTAAATAGTTTTAAATCCAAACTCAAGACTTATAATTTGTAATAAATTTTTTAATCAATTTTGAAAGTTTTGTTATCCTTGTAAATTATAAAGTGTCTAGAACAGAAATATATTAGGTGCTATACTAAACATGATAACATTGTTATTATTATTACGGCAAGACTGAAATTCTAGTTTGGGTAAACATAAATTTTAGGGTCACACTAGTGACAACTTTGCCCCTAAAACATTGGTTGCCACATTCTTTGAAAAAGAACTGCTAGCAATCTAATATTTTTCAAGTACAGTACGGCTCCTGAACCTTTATTGCTTTGATATTCAGTATTAAAGGCCCATACTCAACCAGCAACCTTTGCGCTTTGTTTTCATACGGATCTATTATTACTGACCGCTGTGTGGTTAGCTGATCGATTCCCAAAGGGTTTCCTACTGTATTGTTCTTCGCATTTCACAAGTTCAAACTACAAATTTGCCTGATTTTTCATATATGGAAAGTCAACCCTTACCCTGACTAGGACTGCAAAGGATGTTGGTTGACTATGGGGCTTTAAATTAACAATAATGTACTGTACATCGTTTCTTTTCTTAATAGTGCTTTTGGAGGAGGAAACATTCCGTATCCGAAACGAGAATTCCTTAATGATGAGGACAATGACAACAAATCAAATGCTTCTAAGGTATTGTTTATTGATGTGCTTTTCTTGTTTATTATCTCTTAATTCAATTGGTGCAGCACGCCCTTTATCTTTGCTGGTTTTGATGTGAGTGTGGTGTCTTGTTGTCCAAGCCTGAGTCAAGCCAGTTGTACATGTCCTTGAAAGATGCTTCTCAAACTCATTTTAATTATTAAAATAATTCAAGCAATAAAACAATAGATTTGGTTACGTAGATTTTGCATACATTTTTAGTCTTTATTCCTTCTTTTTCTTTGCATGAAATGGTTCATTTGAGAAGCTTTAACAAAAACTCAATAGCGTTTCTCATCAGGATTTCCAAAGACCTCAAAGCCGGTAAAAAACTTAACAGTTTTTTTAACTAACTTCTATGTGTTTGGAAATCTTGATGAAAGATGCTGTCTCATGTTTGATATATCACTCATTAACTGCTTTCAAATCAGGCAAAATTAAGCAAAGGTGAGGCTTGCATGTCTGTCCTTCATGATTCTGGATTCTTCTGAGAAAAGTTTTCATTTGCTGAAGATCGCTGAGCATGACTGAACACATTTGAGCATTATATTTTGCTAACATCTATTGCTCTGCAATTTAACATTAACATTGCAGTAGCATACGTTAATCATCAATTAAATATTATTTATTCAATAACATTGAGCAATGCTCACAAATGTTGACATTTACCTAGCTCAATATAGGTTGCTTTGACAGTTGGTCATTAGCAAGTGGGTGATCATAGCCTGCAGAGCATGATACCAGGGCCCAACATTAACTTATTTTGCTCGGTGCCATTGGTGACCAATTCAAAAACGTTTAGTCACCAAAACCATTATTTAGTCGCCACATACACATGGTTTTCAGGAGAACTTAGATTGATGGTGTGCCTTTTGGCGACTAGCTCTAAAATTTTGGTCGCCAAGCCCCAAAATTTAGTAAATTAAGTTTTTAGCCAAATTTGCTTGCCATCACAGGTTTTCCGAATATTGGTTTGTATGATATATAACCATACTAATACATCATGGTAATGAATTATCAAATAACAAAGGGCGGCTGATTCTGGCTTTTTAAATTGTAATTTATTAATGAGTATACTGGATGATAATTAGCCATTCCGTAACAAGAGTCTGCTAACCAAAGGCAATTCAAAATCATTAATACTTATACAGTTAGTTTGTTATGTTACGTAGGTATATGCCCATGCTTTCAATAGACAATATTCGCATTCAAATGGTCAGACTGGGATGAACACTCAAGTGATGCTCATGCAGGTGATTCTTTTGTTTCACTATTTCCAGCTCAGTGCACTTGTAAAAGGCGAAACAAAAGAATCCCCCGCATGAGCCTCACTTGAGTGTTCCTACCAGTCTGACCATTCATTTGAATAAGAATATTGCCTATTTGGACAGGTCTGGTGTGGCTATTCTTCTTGGCTATTCTTGCTGCTGTACTGGCGGGAAAGTTATAGAAATCTCATTAAATGTGGTTGATCAATGAAATTGCAAAGATAAAAGGAACAAAACCAAATCAGGAGCCCATAAGAAGGAGCTTTCATCTATCATACAAGGATATGGAAGCAGCATTTTGACTGTCCTGACTATTTTTAGAAACAGTTTCCCATTTCCCAAATCGTCATTGCATTCAGATGGTTTATATTTTTATCAATCCTGTTACTCTTTCTGTCTTATGATAAACAATGGAAATCTGTTTCTAAAAATAACTTGGTCTGTCCAAACGCTTCCTTGAGAAAATATCTTAGACGTAAACTGCCACTCATGGTCTCATGACCAATGGTAATGGTTTCAGCCCTGACTAGTATTAGTTTCCAAGCATTGGCATATGCTCCAAACAGTACATCTTGTTTTTATTACACTAATGCTAACACTTTTTATACACCTACCACCAACTTGTGCCTGGACTGTACTGTGACAATGCTCCGCTCCCAGACAAATCAAGGGAAGCAGGAAAACTCTGTCCAGAATGGTCAGCCGAACTCCAAACGCATGCGAGTTCTATCGGCCCACCAGCCAGACCAGTTCCAGGTAATCTCAAAACCTGTTTGTCTGTTGGTCGGTCTGTCAGACCAAGCTGGGTCTGGTGGACAATGTGTTTGTTGGTTGGTCTGTCAGACCAAGGAACATCTGGTAGACTGTTTACCTGTTGGTTGGTCTGTCAGACCTTAATGGGTCTGGTGGACCATTTTGTCTGTTGGTCGGTCTGTCAGTCCAAGCTTGGTCTGGTAGACCAGTTTGTCTGTTGGTTGGTCTGTCAGACCAATCTTGATCTGCTGGACCATTTTGTCTGTTGGTTGGTCTGTCAGACCTTAATGGGTCTGGTGGACCATTTTGTCCATTGGTCGGTCTGTCAGACTAAGCTTGGTCTAGTAGACCATATTGTCTGTTGGTTGGTCTGCCAGACCAATCTTGATCTGCCGGTCAGGACCACTTTGTCTGTTGATTGGTCTGTCAGGCCAGACTTGATCTGGTGGTCCATTTTTCTGTTGATCGGTCTGTCAGAGCAATCTTCAGACAAATGTTTTTTTGTATGTATGCCTATCACACAAGGTCTAATGGAAAATAAGTCTATTAGTGAACCATCAAACGTCCGTGGCCCACTTCCAAAATATGTCACTAAAAATTGATCTGGTTTTCAAACCCAAACAGTGCTGGTGGGCCAACTTGGTCTATCTTACCCAAAGCAGGTTTATCAGTATTAGGTTTTGATTGGTCTGTCAAACCGATATGAGTCTGCATATTATTTTTAGTTTGTCAGGCCTTCTAGCTTGTTTCTGGGCAAAGTGTCATTGGTAATGCCCTTGTCCACACGTAAGCACAATATATAAAACCTGATTGCATTGCATGTAGTGCAGCCGTAGTTAAAATAGCCATCTGTTTAGCCCACTTCGCATAATAACTTAACATACATAGCAGTGATATAATATCATGTACTTCTTCATAATTTATGTCATTATTTTAGTGTTTCTAATGTAATTATGTGAGTGTGCACGGCTATTTTATGTCACACGGCTTAATATTTAGTTAGTCAGGATATTTCTGTAGAAATCGCTCATGGGAATTGAACATAAAAGCCTATTTTCCCACGCTTGGGATTTGAATTGTTGGAACCCAATTTTCCCAAGCAATGTTTTATTTCGCATTCATGGAAAAACTAACACTTCCCAAGCTACTATTGTGTGAAAAATTGAAAAATCACAAATAAGTCAAGTCAAGTTGCTTTTCTGGCTTTTCCCCTTCCCCTATTGTCACGCATGCGCCATCTTGAATTTTTCAGCCGATATATTCAGCATGGAAACGAGGCCAAGCAGTGCGCGGGTTTTGCTCATTTGGAAAGCGAAGCCTGGTGCTGGGATTTATGGTATAAAAGTTGACAAACACAAAAAGTTATTTACTTATTTGTTTAGAACTACTATTTTCTGCTTCGCCGGATCAATCTGGAAACAAAATGGCGGCGCGTGACAAAGGCGAATTCACGGAAAAATGAGCATTTCCACTTTCAAATTTCCACGAGTGAGTTTCTTCAAAATGTTTCTGCAGAGTAGAGTTTAAGGCACTGCACTGCATGCCTGTTTAGTGCATAATACACTCACTTTGAGTCGCATTTACATGTAAATAAACACAAACATTATATGCACCTTATGACGAGTAATGCATGCAAATTTTGTTGACATATAATTAGTTCATAATAATTAAGTTACAGCACCATATTTTAGTTTACCATATTAATACTAATAATATAATTACTACCAATAAAGTTGAAAACATTTTCCCTTTTCTCGCTTGTCGAGTTCTAGTCTCTTTCTCCGCAGACAGAACATATTTTTATCGCGCGTGCAGACGGGTAGCTGCAACCCAGGGTAGTAGGTTTACACTTGCGATTTTTGTTGCATTTGTGGCGGCAATTTTTCTCGCACGACTTTCAATTCCAACTCTCTTGTGTAGACGAGATGTAAATCCGGTGCGCTTTTGTGCCTTCTTTTCTTCCAATCGCATCAAATTGCAAAGAGTTTGAAAACTTCGCGACATCACGCGACAAAAATTGCGCGTCGGTCGCGGTCGTTTACATTAGTGATTCTAAAAATCGCCGCGATTTGCGCCACAAAAAATGCATGAGCAACAACTTCAGTGTAAACAAGCCTTTAAAAGGATCTAAGTAGCAGCTGTTTACGGCATTGCATGGACATGACCTTGGGCAAGATCCATCGCGGCTATGCCAGTTTTCTCGCCACGGGCGCTTTTGGGCTTTTAGATACTCGAGGAATGTTGCCGTTCAGAGGGAACAATTCTGGGGCAGACATAGAATAAGCCCTGGCTAAACTAGGACACATGTACCGCGCATCATTTTAGCCGGACACATGTTTCCTAATTTAGCTACGCAAAAAAATTTGTTGCGCACGACAAAATTTTGTAGTCAGGACACAACAAATGTTTCTTCGCCAGCCAAGAAACATTTATTGTTTCCGAGACACACGCGTGCGGTGTTTCCTATTTATTGTTTCCAAGACACGCGTGCGATGTTTCCTATTTATTGTTTCCAAGACACGCGTGCGATGTTTCCTATTTATTGTTTCCGAGAAACGCGTGCGATGTTTCCTAGTTTAACCACTCGTGGAAACATGCAGGACAAATGTCGCGCACTGCTCTGTCCTAGTTTAGCCGGGAATACCGGCCGGGCCACACTGAATTTCCGGGATTATAGCGATTTAGAGACAGCTGAAGTTGTCATTTGGAATTTTCAATACATGGTTTGATAGAGGTTTTTTTCTGTCCTGCCAGTCAAATCATCTAAGCCAATCAGATCCCTGCCTTGTTTCGCCTAGTGCAGTCAACTGGGTTTTCGTCGCGACAGAAAGCCAGTCGACTGCACAAGGCAAAACAGAGCAATGACCTGAAAGATGGTTGGAACGGTTGAACAGATAGAAAAAAAAATCCCAATAAAAAAGACGTTTTATAAGAGGGAAGATCACTCTTTTTTCGATTCATTTTCGAGGTTACCTTTTCAGCCAACAATGAGATACTGCCTTTGTCGCACTTCTCTAATACAGTGCCCTAATGATACTTCTCTGATTCATTCTTGCTTTGTTTTCTTTGTAGAAACAACAACAGTCCTTCGCCTATCAAAACCAGAATGGTCAACAGCAGCAGCAACAACAAAGAGTTGTAGGACAGTACATGTTTGGTAACGCAGGCGCCAGTGGACAGTCCGGATCCTCGTATGGAAGTCAGGGGAGATTTTGAAACTTAAGGTGGCCCTCAAGGCAAAGCATTTAGAATCCCATTTGGTGCCTCGCCAAAGTTGTGCTGCACCGCGACCGTGACCGTGCCGTGACGACGCGTATGTACAGCAGGCACTTTTCACAGTCATACAAAATCTGCTCTAAACGCAAGTCATAGTTATTTTATTGAATTGTTTCGTTTCTGATTGGCTAAGTGCAAGGCCGTAGCTAGAATTTTTTGTCTGGGGGGCAAGCCTTGGTCCTTCTTTTTTTTTTTGCTGGGGGGGGGGCAAGCCGTTTTTCCCCACATGTTGACACTAAAAATTTAGCTTCGCGGGGGGGGGGGGGGGGGGGGACGGATTTCAGATGACCGTCGAAACCTTGCGTTTAGTCAAGGAGGTTTTATTGTGAGAAAACCTCCTTGGTTCAGTCAGCGTTTCTATTGACCGAGAAAAAAGTCTTTCGCATTTCAGCCAATCAAATTGCGAACTAAATCAAAACGCGCCGTTGTTCACATCATGACAAAACGCAAGTCTGACTTTCTTCGCCTCCTAATTGGTTTGTTGTTGAATGGCTTCCACTTCTGAAATCCGCTCTAATAAAGAAAATGAAAGTTGCCGAAATCGCACGGTGCTTTATCACGAGTGGCTGACCGAAGTTCGTGACATGCTCTGATCGCCGAGCGCCACATGCAATTGGGATTTTAAGTATGTAACAAAATTATTTATTGCCTATATCTGACTTTGTAAAAAGCCTATGTATTATATATTAAAGATGTCTTAAATCCAAGTACGCTGTTTTTTCTTGAGGAGCTACGAACAGTAGTGAAAGATTTTTACGATGCAAATTTTGATCTGTGTTGGACGAAAATAGTGTTCTACAGGCTCTCGCATTTTGCTGTTTTATAGTGAGAGATCATTTTGACAGCAGAAAAGTGTGAGATCATTTTGACAGCAGAAAAGTACGGCATTTTAGGGCGATATCTAGATCTTTTTGGCAGTAGAAAGAAGGGAATTTACCGATTGGTTTACACTTAATTCAAAAAAGGAATTCTTTGCTTCAGTGACCACGAAACAAAGGCGTTCAATGACTAGCGACGCGGCCATGATGAAAGACGCGCAACAAACATTAGACTTGCAACGCAGCAATGTTGCGCGACAAGTTGAGGGATTTTGTGCCTCGTATTTCCCCGGCTTTATAGGGAGTGTTTGTTGCGCTCAGTAAATATTGTTATTAAATAGTCTGGAACTAAGTTTTTAGAGACCTTGAACATCCGTATCGATCTGCGCACAGGCAAATTGTCCCACCCTAGCATAGCAAGGATACAAAGACTTTCCTCCAGCTTTGGGTTGGGAAGCCTGTGGTATATTTATTCAAAGTGGCGCGGAGGATTGGGAAGCCTGTGGTATATTTATTCAAAATGGCGCCTTGCACAGTGGATAGATAGTGGCACTCGTCTTTCTTCTCGTTCCAAACAGAAAACGCGCTGAGTTAAGAGCACAGAAGGACTAGCACTCAACGGGTAAGATACAATTCCCTTTATTAAGTACATACATCGGCAGATTTTACCTTGCTTGCAACATCATAAATCAATTTCTTCCATACTCAAAATACAGCGAATGCTGAACGTTGGTGCACTTGCCTCCCGTCCCATTCTTCCCTCCTCATTTGCCGTTTCAATGTGGTAGTGGAGCTGGACTAGGCATGCTGAAAAATCAACATTGAAAGAGGAAGGGACCTGAAAGGCAAGACCGCCCTTCTAGTATAAGCGAAAGCTACCATATAGCTAAAGTTCTAAGCTACTTTTGCGCATTGATTGTAAGTACTGTTGACCGGTTGTGTGTCCATATTGGCCATTCTGATGTTGGAATTTTATTTTCTGTTACACAGATTGCAGGTCATTTGGGGGTTCAGAAAGTCAAATGAAATAGAGCTGCAGGTTTCATAGATTCATACTGCATAACAAATACAGGTAATATAGGGGCCAAACATTGCAAATTTCCATCAGCTCTTGCCATCAGCAAATACAGTAAATGTAAAAACTGAGGCAACCAAACTGATCATGCCATCCAAAAGGCAACAACCATTGGATAACTGCATGATATTTTGCCTTCTTGTAACATTCAGCCAATCACGTCACTCAAAATGATTGATCAACCAATGAAAATGCTTTGCCACAGCACAACACCACTCAGGTGGAAATTAACTTTTTTCCTATGGACACCAGCTGGAGATGATGGAGGGTGTAAAAATCTTGACTTGTGGCCACAAGGTGATCTCATGCTTGAAACAGTAGCAAAAAGTTGGTCTCCAGCTGGCCTTAGTTTAAATTTTTAGTTGCCTGGCCCAGATTTTTGGTTGCCCAGGCAACCAGGTTGTCACAATTTCCAGCACTTTAACTATACAGCATGAACATGGAAGATGAACATTAATTTTTCAGTCAAAGAAATCTGGTCTATAGGAATGCAGGTGCTTGGGGATTCAGCTTTTTGTCAAGTTGTGTATGACTTGTATTTCTCAGCATTTTTGCAGAAGCAAGCCCACAACCTGTGGAAGTGCCTCACTTTTAGTTCGTTATGCAACTACAAAAGCAGTTAACATTTTAATGAGTGAATTTGTATATATTTTTAGCTCTGCGATGGAACCCGCAAGGCAGGAGGAGAAGGGGCACAAGTAGCCTGCTCGCAGGCGTTGGAGAGTAGTTTTAGGTCGAGAAACGCGAGTTTGCTATCGCTTGGCCGCCATCTTGGATTTGTGACCCTCCCCCCCGATTTGTCACATTTTGTCACAAATCCAAGATGGCGGCCAAGCGATAGCAAACTCGCGTTTCTCGACCTAAAACTACCCTCCAACGCCTGCGAGCAGGCTAGGGCACAAGACATGGAGGATAGGGCATGAAGAAGGCGATGAAGAAAATGGGGACCTCAGCTCATACATAGGGACGTGGAGCAGTTGGCTTATGCTCCAACTTGGAGCTAAGGGCGTAAGTAGTGTGGGTTCATGAGTAAATGGAAAAGACTGAGAGTGGATTTTAGGCTTTATATCTTTTGTGGCAAGATCATCCAGCATGTTTTCTCTTAATGCAGAGTAGTGTGGGCATCTCAGCAGGAAATTTTAAAGCTGCTGTTTACATATTAACCTTTCCACAGGTGACTAGCATGTGAAAACAAAAACAAAAAACAAAAACACAAGCTCGCAAAGGATGGCAGCTGCCAGTGGGCCTTTAACATAATACGTTATCCTGAAAAGTAAAAGTGGTGAGCTATTATTTTCTTTTGGCTTTTGCATAGAAACGTTTTAAAGTGTCTGTCCCAATCAACTCAAAATGAGCTTATCAACAGCATGGGCTCTGTAAATTAGCAAGTGATTGGGTGAAAGCTATAAGTTATAAGAACTGGTGATTTTGGTTCATTTTATGCCCACTCTGCAAGCAAGGGACTAGGTGGGAAATGGAAATGAAATTTTGCTAATTTTGTTAAATGATCCGTCTCAACCTGTCCATAATGCATTGCATTGTTTTTGTTTGCATGTTTAATTAACATCAGAAACTCTGACTTAATGCAAAGGAATTCTACTATTACAAGTTCTCTTGTGCTTGTACATGAAAATGCTCTAACCTGAACACTTGTTGAGTTTCTGATATCTAAAATGGCAGTGAAGCATTATGGGCAGGATGAGACGGATCCTTGTAAGTGCCACTAGTAACTTGTCACTTACTCGAAATTCCACCAAATTCGGCACACAAGTACTAGAGACATCATGATCTTTAGCACTATCCATTGATTTTGCCAGAGGTTGAAAGGAAAATAGGGTATTTTCACCCCAGAGTCTGTACTTAATAAGATTATTGATGTAACCAAATTCAGACCCCAAAGATACACCGATGTGTGTCACGAGATCTCAGCCCAGCGCAGGGAGCCCGAACTGCAGATCTTAAATGTGTCTAATTTTTCCCTATTTTTAGGGCAGCTCTCCAAAAAATAAGTCAGACTGTAATATTTCTTCCTCTGGTTCTAGTCATCGCTTTTTGCACCAGTTTGGGCAACACAAACACCTGCTCAGTTATACAAGTTTTTTAAGATGCCAAAATGTTTTGCCAAAGTTCTCTGTTGGCCGTGCTCTAAACCACAGTCTGTTGGTTTGACTTGGCTGTATCTCTCATGCAAATTTGGATCCTTCAACATTCCAGCATGCAGAAGAATCTACTTATAGATGTCACGCCACACATTAGAACTGTCTTGTTTTGTTGCATTTCTTTCCAAACTGTCAGAACTTCCCAAACTGCATCAAAATGGTTAGTTTTGAGCGCAAAATTTTGCCTTGACAGTCTTACATGCAGGCAGCTTCAGCATGCTGGATTGTTCAAGGAACCAATTTTGCATGAAAGATACAGCCAAGTCAAACCAACAGACCGTGGTTTAGAGAAGCATGACCAACTGAGAACTTTGGAAATATTTTTGGCATCTTAAAAAACTTGTATTGAGCAGGCGTTCGGATTGCCCTTTGCAAACATCGTAAACTTCAAACCAACAAAAATCGAGAAAAAATGATTGATAGGTTTTTTAGCTGTATATACAAAGTCTATTAAAATAATGCTAAAACTGGTGCAAAATGCGACAACTAGAACCGGAGAACTAGGAGTACATATTATTAGAGTCCGACCTATTTTTCAGTGACCTGCCCTAAAAACAGGGAAAAAGACACATTTAAGATCTGCAGTTTGGGCTCCCTGTGCTGGGCTGAGATCACGTGTCACACGCGCAGTGTATCTTGGGGATCTGAATTTGGGGACATTGACAATCTCATTAAGTACGAAGCTTGGGGTGGAAATACCCTATTTTCCTTTCAACCTCTGGCAAAATCAATGGAGTAGTGCTAAAGATCATGATGTCTAGTACTTGAGTGCCGAATTTGGTGGAATTTCAGGTAATTGCAAATTAGATGCTAGTGGCACTTTATGGCTCTTGTCACATCTCTATGCTGTATTGTTATGGTTTGCATAATAAGTGTAGATACTTTGGAAATAAAACAATGTTACAGTTTTGATAGTGTGATTCACGTTTATTCCAACTTTATATGGTATGTAAGTACCTTTTCTGAATTTAAAAAAAGTCCCACAACGCCCTTTAGACTCCAGCTTTTGATGCTCCTGTCAGCACCAGTGATGTGTCAGCTCACTACACTCAGTACTGAGACTCCAACTCCAAACTGCTCATCAGACAGTATCTCTTCAGCTCTCAAGACTGCAACTCCAGTGCAACAGGGTCTTGTCTTCACACACACCAGTTCTCTCACATGATTGATGTTGTCATGGTGATAGATACAAACACATGCAGTACATGCTAATTAGACTGATAACATTCTGTTATTAAGGGAGCATGCCAACAAATCACTCCATATCCTTCCAACCCCACGTGGGATTATTCAACTTTTGAAACAGACATCCTAACTTCCCCCACAATTAGGGCTGGAATGTCTATGACTCTGCTTTCATGAAAGCCAATCTGCACACTTCAAGCATATTTAATTTGGATTTTAAGAAGAAAAATGCATTAATTATTTTAAACTGAAATTTAACTTGCAGAATAATTAGCAAGAAATCTGCAAAACAAAATGTAGACAATATTTTGTACTTCCTGACAGTTTTTAACTTCAAAGTGGACAATTATGGTTGGAACTAAATTTTTCTTAATTTTTATGCTGCAAATAATTTATGGGTTTATGATTCCACTTCATAAAAATGTAAAGAGGAAACAAATAATGTAAATGTTTTAAGGAACATTGTATGATTCCAGAAAATATTCTTATCCTCTTGACAGAAGGGATTCCCCTCTGCAATTTAGAAAATGCAAAATATTGAAATATTTGATTCCTGATAGAAAAAATCATTTAGAAATTTTGGGAAAATGACCCTTCCCACACCCTAGAATAATTCCAATATCTGAGTATGAATATTTCATGGAATCATGCAAATTCACATTTTGCTGCAATGTTTATATAATTTACATCAGTTAGATACTGATGGAAAATTATTTGTGCTACTGGTTAGCATTTATAACAATTAGTACTTGAGATGAGTTTAGAACACTGGAAGTGTATCAATATGAAGAAATTAATAGTCTGAAAGAAAAAAATCCTTGGTGATTATTCAATATTGTTCACATTTAAATAGCCCCTTTAAATAACATAAAAATCTTACAAAGTCAAGTCAAAGAGACACCAAATGGTAAAATTTAAATGTTATCTCTAATGTTTTAATGAAAGAGAGACCTCAAAAAGCAATAATCTAAAAATCCAAGACCATGAGGTGACATTGAAAAATTCTCTGAAAACAAAATGTCTGAAAAAATATCCAGGGACCTTGGGTACCCTAAAATTATTGATATGTGAGCTTTAATCTTGTTCCTGTGTTGTCACTAATTTTTTAACCCATATTGTAATCAAAATAATTGCCTTTCAGAAAATTTGGAAAAATCTCACAGAAATGCCAGTCATGTTTTTTTTTTTTTGCCTCATCTCCCGGCTAATTTTTTTCTATTCAATTGGCTGCTGGCATCTGATTAAAGCAGTAGCAGAATTGTTGTCATCTTTTTATGATGATGTCAGATGATGTCATCTTTTTATAAAACTTTTGATGATATGAGTATAATATTTTATATCTTACATTTATTATTTTAAGAGTCCCTGTTTAAATCAAATTTACGGTTAGCCTAATAATGAAATTCACAACTTTTTGGTTTGTCTATTAAAGTAGTTCATCTAGTAAAATTATAGGATATGTTTATACTTACATTTAAACAGTGTGCAATATTTTGATAAATTTCAAACCACCAATTATTAATTAATCATTTTAGTAGCAGAGCTTCTCATCCGAGCCCGCCAAGGACTTGGATCATATTAGGATGCCTTACCAGTGTCTCAAAAGTATTTGAATAATTTTTATTGCCCACCGTCCATACGAATATGTTTGAATTGCTGGCATGCTACCTTAATCTGAATGTGATCAGTCATGTACTACATGTATTTGTACCTACCATCATGACAACATCAATCATGTGAGACACCTGGTAGGTGTGAATGGCATCACCCTGTTGCACTAGAGCTGAAGCCTTGGGAGCTGCCGAGATACTGCCTGGTGAGCAGTTAGGAGCTTGAAGCCTCAGTACTAAGTATAGCGAGTTGACACACCTACCGGTTTTGGCATCTGGAGCATCATTTTCAGCTGCAGTCTTCGGGGCCTTGTGGGACTTTGTGTTCTTTACAATACCATAACATAAAATAATTACATGCATCAGTTCCTACAACAACATGAAGAAAAATTATGTGATTCCAGTAAAGATTTCTAACCCTCCCCATGGAAGGGATTATAAATTGTAGAGGGATGAAATGCACTGTAGGTGTCAATTTGCCTTTTATTTCCTGTGCAATCACTTGTATTTTGTTCACTTAAGAAGCTCAAAAGTGGTAGAGAGAAGGGGGTTGAATTGCAACCCCCTCCATGGGAAGGCCATTGATATTTTCTGGAATCACATATAATATGCACGTTATGTAACAGCAGTTGAGCCAGCATCTGTCAAATGAAAATACTGAGTTGCGTTTTGTATTTTTATGGTGGTTCGTTTTGCCTGAATGATTTGGGTTTGTGGTAGAGTACCCAATTAAATCCAGTTAATTATCCTTGAGATCGTCAGTACTACTGGTACCCCCAAATCAGCAAAACATTACCACAGAACAATGGCATTTACTGTAATTAATTTCGATAGAACCTGTTATTACCAGTAGTGTCACATGTGTCAAGAGTGCCATGAATGAGAAGCTTCAGTGAAATGCAAAACACCAGAATCACCCAGGAAAAATGAACCACAGGTAACTAGAGATGCCAACGTTTGACCTTTAAAATGCAGGAGGTGGGGTATATTTTTGCTTTTTTGAACCCTAAACGTCCTTGTTTTGTGAAATATCTCAAGAAAAACTATAGTAATCCTATCAAATGCGTGAGATTTCAACTAAATGTGGGAAGGCAGGAGATAAAGCTAAAATATGTGGGTCTCCTGCAAAAGGCACAAGAGTTGGCATCTCTGTGTACCTCTGAAACACAAAATAAGAAACCTAATAGAAACCTAATCACCAGCATGGAAACTTCACCCTGTAAATAATGTGTGGTTCCCTTCCGTGGGGGGTGGAGGGATGGATATTTTCTGGAACCACACAATAAAGCCTGTAATAGGCACCAAACTGCTTTTCAAAGTTGTCAACTTGATATGATACTCCAAGCGGACACCCTTGTGTCCAGGGGTACCCCTAGAAATATAGAGGTGATCATCAGGAAAAATTTATGTCCAACCCTAAAGAAAATAGCAAACAGGGTGTGGTCCATAGCAAATTTTACCTCTAAGAGATTTGCTAAAGAAAGCATTTTTAAAGGTCCATCAATTCGATTTCAAATTGATCCATTGTTTTTCCAGCTGTTCTGATTGGCTGGTAGCCCAATAAAAAGGCTGTCCGTAAATGATGGGCCATAGGTTAGCATTAGTATAAGACACTCCTAGGGATAGCAGATAACATCCTGGTTATCTGACACTCCTAAAAGATATCACTTGTCAAGGAGTGATTTTTATAACCCAAAGGATAAGGACATGATCTCCATATTTTAGGGGAACCCCCCTGACCCTTGTGTTTCATGTCTGGCTCAACCACCTCAGAAAACAATAACATGAAAAGGCTCTAGCTTTTGAAGGGGTGAAACTCTGAGGCTGCTTACCTTTATCGTTTATGCTGTATTTTGAAAGTTGATTGCTATTGCTGAACAAAACTTAAAGGCCCATCCCCGGGGGGGACTCTAAGGTTAAAATGCTAGGGTGACCGTCGGGAAACTAAAATTTTGACCCTAAAAAATACCTGGTCGGAAAAATTTCCACCCTAAAAAATACCACTCAGTCTGAAAATACCCTAAAAAATACCAACAATTTTGACAGATTAAATTTTATTCTGGCCGTTTATTTAATATACATCAAATGTATCCTCTGACTTTCAAAAACACTACCTTATTTGCGTGAGAACCCCCTAAAAAATACCTATTTTTCTTACTATACCGTTTTTTATTTTCGAACCCCTAAAAAATACCAGATCGCCGATTTCAACCCCTAAAAAATACGACGGTCACCCCTAGCATTCGAATATAGGGAGTCCCCCCCGGGGGCCCATCATCAACCACTAGCCTTTGTGCCCCAAGATCTTGAATTACATGAAAAGTAACAAGCTAGAGCCTTTTCAAATGCCCGGGAAGGGGGGACTCCCATATTTTTTGGTTGGGGATGATCATCGGGAATTTTCAGCTTCACCCCAAAAAGATACCAAAAATGGTGTGGCACTCAATATTTTTTTACCCTAAAGGATACCCATTGAGAAATTTCCTTATTTGATTAAAAAGCTGCCCTTGATGTTCTCTCATTAACCGTGTTGTCATCAAGTACCGGTACTCTCTTTCTTACAAGGTTTTTAAAATGTGCCTTGCTTTTTGCCACTGTGTTGGAGCCCTAAAATTTATTAATTTTATTGAAGATCAAGATCACCAAGGAAAAGAGACCAAAACCCACGATTTTAACCCCTAAAAGATACGACGATCATCCCCATCCAAAAAATGTTCCCCCGCCTTGAACTTCTAGAAAGGATCCATACCCAAACCACAAGGAGGAACTGGAAATTCCAGGTCCTAAGGAAAATTACCTCCCTGATGAAGGTATGGATCACAATAAATTACACAATGAATGAATTATTCAGTTACAAGATTTTACAACCAGCCTGATGGGTGTGAAGGGTTCACTGTGGTCTGGTTGATGACCTGAAGGGCTCAATATGGTCTGTGGTTGACAGACTAAATGGTTCACTGTGGTTGGCTGATGGTATGAAGGGCTTAGTGTGCTCTGACTGATGGTCTGAGGGCTCACTGTGGTTGGCTGATGGTATGAAGGGCTCACTGTGGTCTGGCCATGGTCTGAAGGGCTCACTGTGATCTGAATGGCTAACTGTGGTCTGGCTGATGGTCTGAAGGGCTAACTTTGGCCTGGCTGATGGTATGAAGGGCTTACTGTAGTGTGGTCCATGGTCTGATCTCTGAAGGTCTCAATATGGTCTGAAAGGCTCACTGTGGTCTGGTTCATAGGACTTCTGAAGGGCTAACTGTGGCCTGGCTGATGTTATGAAGGGCTTACTGTAGTGTGGTCCATGGTCTGATCTCTGAAGGTCTCAATATGGTCTGAAAGGCTCACTGTGGTCTGGTTCATACAACTTCTGAAGGGCTCATTCTGGTCTGGCTGATGGTCAGAAGGGCTCACTGTACTCCCAGTTTCTGCAAGAATAATTATTGAAAGTATATACAATATTATAATAAAATACATCTTATAAGACGTTTTTATGTAATATGGGCGGATAGTTGCGAACCAAATTTTTGGGGGGGTCGCCAAGAAGTCGGAAGAGTGGCGTGACTCGCAAACTGTTAAGCAGATCGTACTGAACATCCGTTTTGCCGGTTAATTTTTAGAAAAGGTTAAAATAGAACGGGAAAAAAGCAAATTCGAAAGTCATAGCTCAGTTGGTAGGAAAGATACATCATCTGACTTTAATGTTTTCGAGGTCAAATGCCAAATAATTGAAAATTGAGTGGAATTCGGGGCCTCGAATACAGCTGGTAGCGTGTTTATAGCGTGGTATTTGTCAAAATGGCGCCTGAGTTGCCAGCCTTCCAAATCTTTATAGACACCGGGAGCAAATGTGAAAATGTCACTATTTCAACCCAAAGTGGCATAAAGGGAAGGAAGAAAGACTCAAATGAAGGTATGTGATATAAATATCTTTATTTTCTCAGATAAACGATATAAAATTCATTCTTACAGTTCCCACATATTTACATATTTTATTACACATGTTGTCAGTTTGGGCTGCCTGTGGGGGGCTCCCTTTTTGGGATGCTCGTTGGCAACTTTTGATTTTACCCCTAAAAGGTACCAAAAAAGGCGCGGTTTAGTTGATTTTGATCCCCGAGCAAGTCAACACACATTCACACTTTGTTATTAAAGTATGGCCAGATCGTGTGGAATTATTTAACAGTTATTTAAAGAGCCTGTGTCAGCCACTCCTTTGTTATTGTTTTCGTTCGATATTAGAAGACGAATTACGTGTAGAAATCTCTTAATAAACATCTAAAAACAAAGTTTCAGGTGCGATTTACCAAATTCAATCGGGAACAATGCTCTATATTCTTTAAATCAGCCGATGGAAATGGATGCTTTTACCGACATGGCATCTTGCTATGCTGTCAAAATGGCGGCTGACACAGGCTCTTTAACAATTAGTCGACGAAGGTGACGTGATTATCGGCGAATAGTCACCGAGACGAAGTCGAGGAAATTCTTTAGAATCACTTGAATAATTATACATAAATGATATATTGCATTTATAGTGCGCAGTATCAATAAGAAGCTTCAAGTGAAACCATATATCATTAACCATGCATAATAATGACGTCGCTTTTTACGTATTTATGTAAATCTTGGTGTAAAGCGACTCAGCATCAGCTAACGCTATTTAGGTTTCAGACTTTAAACCGAGTAATAAAACTGAAACTGGAAATAACATTGAGAAATATTTGACATGATGCTGCGATTTCAAGACTTATCATTGCGAACATGAAGCATACATGGTTAGGCCTAGATACATGGTTGTATAAGGATAAAAAAGCAGTGTTTCGATGGATATGGTACCACGAATACTTGCCTTCATTACTTCCCAAACTTCGTAGGGAGCTACAGTGTTTGGTGCCGTAACATCGAGCTGTGGCTTGTAATCTTCATAGCACATGGCGTCCATTTTCTCTCGCGATCAAGCGAATAATTTGCATTTTAAATTTCGCGCTATTTAGTCCCAGTCCTGCGCGATTTCAAAGTGAAGGGATTCCCATATTTTTCGGTCGGGGAGATCTCGGAAATCAGTTTTCAGTTTTACCCCTAAAAGATACCAAACATGGCATGGCTAAAATAATTTGTTACCCTAAAAGATACTCTAAAAGATGAGGCCTTAGTGGTAAGTATGTACGAAGGAGACAGGTAACAAGATACGTACTACGAATCAAGAAATTTGTAATCACTCTTAATCTGTCTAAATGTCCTTAGCTGATTTTTTCCCCGTTGTTCTTTCATCATCGAAGATCGAATATAAATTCTGCCGTTCCATATCCTCTAGCCTCAGTTTAATTTTAGCAAGCAACGCTTTTTTCGCTGTTGCGGGGTCATAGTTACACATCTTGCGACAAGTATCCGAATCCTGTTTGAAAAAGCAGCACTTTAATTTGAGATGCCAAATTTTTCAGACCTTCTGTTGCGCAGAATATCGTCTGGTACATAGCCGACGAGTGTTGCAGTTCGCGTAGTGCGCGTGACTGGAAACTCGACACCAAAACAGGTGAAATAAAAGCGCGCGTTAGCAAAAGAGGACTTTTCTCTCGTTTTACGGATGTTCGCCAAATATTATGTTCTGCAAGCAGTCAAATAGATCCAAAGGAACGCAAAGAGCTTTAAATTTGGCGATCGTCCGTAAATACGAAAGAGAGGCGTCTCACTGATCATGACACCAAAACACAGCGTAGACAGAATAGAGTTCAGAATTTCTACTTGGTACGTTTGATGATGTAATCCCCTTTGGGGATTTCTTTTCATAGAGCAGATTTCGTATGACTGTTGAAAAGTGCCGCGATACCGTTGTACCGCGACCGCACCGCGACTACGCGGTTTCGTTCGGTATCTACAGCAGGCAAGGTTCGGTACCGCCACCGCGACAGTACCGCGCCGTGTCACGGTACTTTTCACAGTCATACGAAATGCATATCAAAAATACCCTGATCAAAACCGTCGTTTTTGAAACACTCACGGCCAAAACCTAATTTGGAAGTATTTACCTTATTTGGAAGTGACGGTAGAACCCCTTCTGATAATTTCGGCGACATTTGCAGAAAAACACTGAATTTTGAGCGAGAACTTCCAGGCATTTTAGCGACTCGATATTTCAAAGCATCCTCCATGTTGGATCTAGCTTAGCAGCCAGGCCTGATCTATTTTGAGCATCCACAGGGAACCCGCGCGGCTTGCTCCAGTCTCCTTATAGGCATTTTGCAAAAACGACGGCTTATTCTAAAATTGCATATCCTGTTTGTGAGTACCACATGTGCTTATATATCCCTAAAAATTCTCAGGCAAGTTTTTCTAGCATAGTGAATTTACTGATTTTCATGTCTAAGCCAATGAAATTGCCGATATTTTCAATAGAAATTAATTGCATTCCAGCATGGTTTGCCGTTGGCTTGCCTAGTTCTTATACGGACCATTACTTAAGCTGTTCGTCGACCTTTCATTATATATATTTTTCTCAGTTCAAATGGTTGACAGGTCCGTTTTTCAGGATCCAGCTTGGCAAAATACCTCATTCGCGGATTTTCATTTAGTCCAAATTTTTTCCAATCCGTTGAACATGTTAAATTATATACATTAGCTTGCTCTGGACATAGAAACAAACTCTGTACATTTGATCTATGTCCATTATGCGATCCTCCTCATAAAGTTTGTTCGTCTCTGCTTTCTGTCCTCTCACCGCCTGCCTCGACTAGCCATGCTATTTGCAGGCGGTGTGTTGTCCTTGTAATCTTGTACAGCCGATTGCGTTTGAGCGTTTTATCCAAACAGTTCGCACGTTACGTTTGAACGTTTGAAAGTTGCGTTGTGAGACAAAAAGTCGGACGTTTCCAAGGGCAACCGCCATGTGTATTTTTCACTGACCAATCAGAGAGGACAGAACTCTTTGGTTCGCCATAGAAACGTCTCGTTTCATCCTAGAAACACAACTTTTAAACGTTCAAACATAACGTGCGAACTGTTAGGGTAAAACGCTCAAACGCAATCGGCTGTAATATTTAAAAAAAGATATAATAAAGTTGAAGTTGAAGTTGAAGTTGTATGTAAAGTAGAAATATTTTCTATTCGCGTGAGCGAAGCGAAAGAGAATAGAAGATTGCTTTCAACTCTCTAGTTTCTTTCGGTAAACGTCGGCACCACCAGGCCACAAGCTGTTATGAATCCAAGTCACCAGGGTGGTCCAGTTGGTCACGATCAAAGCGGAATTTCGAGCCTTCCGGTTACGGTTTGGCCCTTGACCTTAGCCTCCCATCTTATAGTACCACCTGGGGCTCATCACGGAGGCGCCGTCCGCAAGCGGGCACTGAATCAGTCGTACTATCACTAAACTCTCTATCGCCCCAAGGCACCTAGAACATCGATATGTATAGCTTGGCTTTAGCATGGCAATGGGTTGTATTCTGGGTGGCTTTGTCAGTGCATGTAAGCGGTAAGTCTGTTTGAGTAAGTGCAATTTTGTGAGTTTTGTTTTGTGATGTGAGATGCGAAACTACATTGTTTAGAATTGGTATAAGCTGGATTAAAAAGAAACTTTGCATTCCTTCTCATTTTTGCTTTTCCGCATGCCCAGTGACTTGCAACGAAAGGGCTTTCGAGTAGAATCGTAGTTAGTTTGGCTAGGTGCAAAGTTGTGAGTATAAACTCCAGGACTTGCGAGTGATGATGTGAGATATTTAGAATTGTTGGAAAATGGTGTATAGATCTGTATAACTTGGTACCTTTTTGCCTTTCTACGTACGTGCCAGTGACTTGCAACGAAAGGGCTTCCGAGGAATTTTTCCAGAGTTAGAATCGTCGAGGAATAGACGAGCATATAACACCGATATAACACGTCGGGATGTTCTCGACATCACCAAACAGCGAATTGACCTTGAGAATTAACGGATTAGATTAAACGGATTAGGTATTTTAACTTTGAAGATAAAAATGAATGAGAACTGCTTTTCACTTTCAAACACCGTAGCCGGCATGAGGCAAGCGAGGCCCTCGGCTTGGTAAAAATTTCCATGTTAACTTCCTGCTTCATAATTGGAAGAAAATTGTATAACGGTTAATTTTCTGAAATATGGCTCACTCTGCCTCGGTAACGATTTTTTTTTCTGGCTACGGGCTTGGAATGCATGACTGCAGCGATACCGGGGTGTAATTGCGAGGCTCTCGCAACCTAGAATTAGAAAAATCGATAGAAAGTTTCAGATTGTGTTGAATCAAAAGACGAGATCACTGAATGAACGTTTATGTACCCTATCGGGGATGAGTTTCATACACTGATGTCTTTGTAAAGGCTTGCAATGACAATCAGGACCAAACAGCGATGTCGTGACGGGTCATGCAGGCGAAACAATAATTAGGGACTATTTTACTGGTGAAGACGTGCTACTAGCTTATGGATCGATTAGACAACGCCTTGATTATAGAACGACTCTCACGAACTGACCACCGAAACCAAATGTGAACTATTCGCAACTCTCGGACTAACAATCAACGAAATCAAATACTCGAAACCATACAAGAACACATCTATTTAACACCGTAAACTGAAAGTAAAACGTAACAAAAAAGGTCTTAAAAGCTAATAACTATACAAGATTAAGGCTAATATAACAAGCAATAATATACAAGCATAAATCAGATAAATAATCAAGTATCATACATAGGCTAACGAACAACAGACTATAACTAACGAAAATCTAATGCAATCCAAATACGAAGTAACTTGACTATAACTAAGCGAAAACTAAGCGAAAGCGACTAAACGTAGGCGCATACTAAGATTTTAGTGCGTAATGCTAAATGACTCTAAGCGAGCGTAAAATGGCTAAAGTAAAGGCGAGCAATTCCATAATAACCAAAACTTCGCTAAAAAACTAATAAACTTGCGCGAATAGTGACTAAAAACGCATTCCTAATAGCGCAACTAAAACTAAATAATATAACAATAAAGATCACTTACATATCGGTCCCAAAGGGTATCCAAAAGGTAACTTTACCAAGTGCCAAGCGATTTAACCACAACCTTCCTTGAATCTACAACGACTACTGACTAAACGGGCTAAATGCACAAGGTAATATTCCGAAATGGGACGTGAGGGCGGTAAATACCTGAGCTATAATGTAATCACAGAATCAATATACTTTGGCACAAAAGCGAGGCCTTAATAAAACCGCAATTAAGATAACAAGATAACAAATAATTACTCGATCAATAAAAGGAAGTGAGAGCATCCTTTACAGTCTTGTTGTCACTCTAAGAAAGTGCGCGACAGCTTGATAACGGCTTTGCGATTAGTGAATAGTTCTTTTCGTAAATTTGATGATAAACATTTATTTAAATACATCTTAAGTATGCAAGGTGAGTCAATCATGAAACTCAGCCTCAAGTTTTGTGGTGAGGTTTTAAAATTGTTTGATTAACAAGTATGTATTTTGTGGCATTTAATTATCCGAATGTACTTTTTTTTATTATCCGAATGTACTATTATTTAGTATTATATATTGGATTAAACTCTTCATATATCCATTGTTTGGGACATGACTTAAAATGGGGAACAGAAAACCTCATCCCATTCTGAAAATACGATGGAATTTTCCTTTACTGCATTGATTCCTTCAATATAGCGCCTTTTAAGGCAGGCCACCTTGAAAAGCTGAGATAGGAGAGAAACTTTGTTGCTACGGTAACAGTTCTCACGATCACGTGACCCTGGACACAATTAAAAGGCGTTTATCAACTGCAGAAGTTCATGAAGATTACGAATTTAGGGTCAAAAAGTAGGAAAATCATGGCGGTAAGTTTTGCCCGTTTTTATTGAAAGTTAACTTTAAACGGTACTTACAGATACTCTAAAATTGTGTCTCCATAGCAACTAAATGCATGAAACAGTTAAGGTCGGGGGACGTGTTACTAAGTTCCATTTCAGTAGCTATTTTGTGAATGTAGTTATTTGCAACTGCTTTTTGCCTTAAGAATCCGCGTATAAGCCTTTCAAGTCAGGCCTTAACACACCTGAGTCTGTGTTAGGGTGGTCGACCTATTTACGGGTATAAAGGTCTGTTATATCAGGGATGTTCTCTAAAGTAGTTAAAAACCCCAAACCTTGTTTCTGTCCCAAAGTTCAATTGCTTAATATTTGGAGTGAGAGAATGAACACTAACTATACACACATCGAAATAAGTCTGGCCTAGACGGAACGCTAGCACAGTCTATTACCCGTGCAGTTCGGCAACCATGGACAGCTGTTTCGTCCTTGTTAGGACTCATCAGCATGGCATAGCCGGTGTTTGCCTCAGTAAACTTCATTGGCAAAACAACTGCAGAGGCGACTTCGAAAATCGAAGTGCTTTAAACCACAGCAAAGACCCATGTGGGACCTTTAGCTGCGACCGGGCTAGCGTTATGCCAATGTATGGATCACGCAATGAGACCAAGCTAGATTTGGACCAATCAGAACGCTCGTTATATCGTAGCTATAAATAGAAATAAACATATAACTACTATACTGATTTACTGCCTTGTGTCAGACCAGATTCTGAGATGATCGCAGTTTTCCAAACCAATCTTGAATTGAGTTTTAACTTAAAAGTTGGTAAAATTCACTTGGAAGATTGTTGCAGAGTAACGCCTCTGCTAGTTTCCTTAAGTAAACGTCGGCACCAGGGCAAATTTCTACACGCGCTGATGGAGCCTACCAAAGTTGTTTCAACTTTGACAAATGTCTGCTACCACTCCAGAATCTCCCAAGACGTTTCAAGCGGAGTCCAATGACATACAGGCTGAGGCATTTTTTAATAAAATGCCTTCACGAGGTTTTGTGATTGAGGGCCTCTTGAAACTGGATTTAATCTTCTAGCCCCGGGGTACTGTTTTTTTGTGTGTAGAGGTGTGCCGCGCCGAGATCTCTAAAACCTGACCCTAATATCAGAGACCAAAAGTCCTCATTTTTTATACCCTACTAAAGTTACCTAAAGTTAGTCACCAGGGTGGTCCAGTTAGTCAAGATCAAAGCAGAATTTTGTTAATCATGTAAAGGTTTTAAAATAAACTGTCTTATCTAAATGCAACACAATTTGATGGAAATTTGTTTCTAAGGTAGCCATACTGAAATACATACCCTATCAGAGACCATGAACAAACGAAAAAGGATACCCTACCGATATCCGTATACCATATATGACACTTTATTACTACTGTACATACACACCTATAACGGAGTTTTGTAAGTAATAAAGACTATCTGTATCTGTATCTATGAGGGACTCCCCCCCCCCAGAAGTCGAAAGGCCGAGCCTTCCGAATGGTCCCTGCTTTTGTCTCTTATTAGTACCACTTGAGGCTCAACACTGCTGAAGCGCCGCTGAAACGCCAATTAAGCGTACTTAAGCGAAGGTACTTAAGCGGGCACTGAATCTTCCGTATCATTAAATTGTCTATCGCCTCGAGGCGCCCGGAACATCGATATGTATAGCTTGGCTTTAGCATGGCAATGGGTTGTATTCTGGGTGACTTTGTCAGCACATGCAAGGGTAAGTCGTTTGAGTAAAGTTGTGACAATCCTAGCGAAGTTACAAAAGTTACGAAGTTACAAATAAACCTGATACTAGTGACTCTCGGTTTCTGCGACTTAAAGTTTTCTAAAGGAATTTGTATCTCGAAAGAGTGCAACCCAAGACCGAGACCGCATTGTATCTTATCATCACGTTTTTTAGCCTAGCCCGCAAAAAAAGAAACTTTGCATTACTTCCCATTTTTGTTCTTCTGCATGCCCAGTGACTTGCAACGAAAGGGCTTTCGAGTAGAATCGTAGTTTGTTTGGCTAGGTGCAAAGTTGTGAGTATAAACTTGAGGATCCTTGCGAGTGATGATATGAGATATTTAGAATTGTTGGAAAATGGTGTATACAGTATAGAAAACTTGCTTCCTTTTTTGCTTTTCATCGTGGCAGCGACTTGCAACGAAAAGGCGCGCATGAATGAGTAAAAATTAAGAACTGTTACTGTTTTCATTTTCATACGGAATGCACGATAGAGATTACCTGGGGTGTTATGGCGAGCCTCCCGAAACGCAGAAAAGCTTCAGATTGCGTTGAATCAAATTAGTATCAAAATCGAGATCACTGATCTCATATATATTAATTTGACAGTTACTAGGGGTGGTGCTCGACCTATCTTTTAGGGGTTAATTAAAATTGGTTAAAATTGGCTATCAGGGATGTTCTCTGAAGACGTTCTTGCATGAAAACCCCAAACTCTTTTTTTTCCAAACTTGAATTGCTTTATTTTTGGAAGCTTCAATCCAAATTTTCTAACTTTAAACCGAAGTTTGACATGACCAAGGAACTGTAGCGTAGCTTTATCTTTGCTATCCCTTAGGCTCAACATTGATAAGAGACGCGCCTATATTGCTTATTTGTAATTTTAGGGTTGAATTTCAATTGCTCTGTCCAGGCCCAGGTGGGGTTCCGGGGGTGCACATGCACTGAACATGCAATGAACTCTTCTTCAGTGCTGGAAAATGGTTGAGTTTCTTTCTCCTTGCAAAAAGGACAGTTCAATTTTCTCCTTCACCGTTGTTCTCTTGAACAAACAGTCAAGAATACGCTACTCTAAGCATGTCTAAACGCATTTTATGAAGGTTTCTGTCACTAGCATCTAATTTGCACTTACCTGAAATTCCACTAAATTCGGCACACATCATGATCTTTAGCACTACTCCATTTATTTTGCCATATTACAGTCCGACTTATTTTTTGGAGAGCTGCCCTAAAAAATAAGGAAAAGACGCATTTAAGATCTGCAGTTTGGGCTCCCTGTGCTGGGCCGAGATCACGTGTCAGACGCGCGGTGTATCTTGGGGGTATAAATTTGTGGATCTCATTAGGACCGAACGTTGGGGTGAAAATACCCTATTTTCCTTTCAAGTAAAGTAAAGCTGAAGACTTCAGCTTTACTTTACTTGAAAGGAAAATAGGGTATTTTCACCCTAACTTTCGATCATAATTGCAGGGGCGGCGGACCACCCTAACGGAGTGGGGGTGCCGAAGAGGCAAAAATTGAAGTGGACACGTAATTTCGTTTTTTTCATGTTTTTTTCTCATATACATTTTCATAAAAATATGTCACAACGTAATTTTACCCCTACGTTCTCTGAGTCTAATGTCAAAACAGAAACAAAACGGACACGCCTCAGATTTTCTGTTCCTTTTCTTCTTTACGTGTAAATATAAAAAAATCTCTAGCTTCAAAAGTAGGGGTGCTCAGCGCCCCCAGTTCAAAAAGTGGGGGTGCCCCCCCCCCCCCCGGGTTCCGCAACCTATGGAAGATAATGATGTCAACGAACTAGATAATGATGTCAACGAACTAGATATACTAGTGGCACTTAACGCAAAAAGCAACAATTAACCGGATCCTTAAATTCTTCAATTTCTTTCCACAGCTGCCCCGGACAAAATTCCCGAACAGCAAGACAAAACCCATGGTTCCAAGCTGGTGTCGACCTCATTAAGAGCAACCTCAAAGTCCGCGAGAACCGGAACACAGCGAAAAACGCCATCATGTTTCTAGGTGACGGGATGGGTATCAGTACGGTGACCGCCGCTAGGATACTTGAAGGGCAAATGAGAGGGGAACCTGGAGAGGAGAATTTTCTGAGCTTTGAGAAGTTTCCATACACGGCGTTATCCAAGACTTATAACACCGACATGCAAACAGCAGATTCCGCGGGGACGGCGACGGCTTATTTAAATGGAGTCAAGACTAGAGGAGGTAGTTTTAGGGGAGAGGGTCACAAGTAAGCATGGAGGGAGGGAGAAGAGTCCGCCATGGTTTATTGTTCTTGGCTTGTCTCCAGCAAGTCTCCCGCGAGGCCCATCTTTTGTGTCGGCGTATCGGTCACTCAACGTTTCCCTCTCTCCACGATAGTCTTACACGCAGCCCGTCCTTTGTGCTAATGCGTTGGCGTACAGGTCCCCCGGATGACTGGGGGGGGGGGGGGGGGGAGGGTACTCAGTCATGTCGACTATACGGCGATGTTCCTCCCGCAAGGGTAGAGTTTTGAGGCTCAAATCTCACTATATAAAAGGGTAGCGATTTTGCAAATTTCACTATATAAAAGGGTAGCGATTTTGCGAAAGAAAGAAAGGGAAGGGCATGGGAAAAACTACAGGTACCACACGGTAAATAACATATACAACTCCGTGTTAGGTGTTATTGCCGTGGATGAGTCAGTCCTTAGAGGGCGGTGTGCCACAATGAGCGAAGCAGCCAAGGTCAACTCTATATTGACGCTCGCAGAGGATGCTGGGATGTCCACTGGTATAATCACCACGGCACGCTTGACTCACGCGACGCCGTCAGTGTTATATGCACACTCGCCCGATAGGGACTGGACTAGTGATTATTACAAGAAGAAGTATCCGGGGTTTGATGATAACACGAACTGCACTGATATAGGTGAGATAAAACAGACAGCGGACAGACACTAGGAGACACACAAACAAACACACAGACAGACACTAACAGTGACGCCGTCAGTGTTATATGCACACTCGCCCGATAGGGACTGGACTAGTGATTACTATAAGAAGAAGTATCCGGGATTTGATGATAACACGAACTGCACTGATATAGGTGAGATAAAACAGACAGACAGACATACACTAGGAGACACACAAACAAACACACAGACAGACACTAACAGTGTCGCCGTCAGTGTTATATGCGCACTCTCCCGATAGGGACTGGACTAGTGATTACTACAAGAAGAAGTATCCGGGGTTTGATGATAACACGAACTGCACTGATATAGGTGAGATAAAACAGACAGACAGACACACACTAGGAGACACACAGACAAACACACAGACAGACCAACACTAACAGTGTCGCCGTCAGTGTTATATGCACACTCGCCCGATAGGGACTGGACTAGTGATTACTACAAGAAGAAGTATCCGGGGTTTGATGATAACACGAACTGCACTGATATAGGTGAGATAAAACAGACAGACAGACACGCACTAGGAGACACACAGACAAACACACAGACAGACCAACAGTAACAGTGTCGCCGTCAGTGTTATATGCACACTCGCCCGATAGGGACTGGACTAGTGATTACTACAAGAAGAAGTATCCGGGGTTTGATGATAACACGAACTGCACTGATATAGGTGAGATAAAACAGACAGCGGACAGACAGACAGACAGACACTAAGAGACAGACAGACAGACATAACTTAACAGATAGACAAACACAACAACAACAACAAAAAACAGACAGACAGATACTAAGAGATACACACAGACCGACGCCAACAGTGTCGCCGTCAGTGTTATATGCACACTCGCCCGATAGGGACTGGACTAGTGATTATTACAAGAAGAAGTATCCGGGATTTGATGATAACACGAACTGCACTGATATAGGTGAGATAAAACAGACAGCGGACAGACAGACAGACAGACAGACAGACACTAAGAGACAGACAGACAGACAGACATAACTTAACAGATAGACAAACACAACAAACAACAACAACAACACAAAAAACAGACAGACAGATACTAAGAGATACACACAGACCGACGCCAACAGTGTCGCCGTCAGTGTTATATGCACACTCGCCCGATAGGGACTGGACTAGTGATTACTACAAGAAGAAGTATCCGGGGTTTGATGATAACACGAACTGCACTGATATAGGTGAGATAAAACAGACAGCGGACAGACAGACACTAAGAGACAGACAGACAGACAGACATAACTTAACAGATAGACAAACACACAACAACAACAACAACAACAAAAAACAGACAGACAGATACTAAGAGATACACACAGACCGACGCCAACAGTGTCGCCGTCAGTGTATATGCACACTCGCCCGATAGGGACTGGACTAGTGATTACTACAAGAAGAAGTATCCGGGATTTGATGATAACACGAACTGCACTGATATAGGTGAGATAAAACAGACAGACAGACACGCACTAGGAGACACACAGACAAACACCAGACAGACCAACAGTAACAGTGTCGCCGTCAGTGTTATATGCACACTCGCCCGATAGGGACTGGACTAGTGATTACTACAAGAAGAAGTATCCGGGGTTTGATGATAACACGAACTGCACTGATATAGGTGAGATAAAACAGACAGCGGACAGACAGACAGACAGACACTAAGAGACAGACAGACAGACATAACTTAACAGATAGACAAACACAACAACAACAACAAAAAACAGACAGACAGATACTAAGAGATACACACAGACCGACGCCAACAGTGTCGCCGTCAGTGTTATATGCACACTCGCCCGATAGGGACTGGACTAGTGATTATTACAAGAAGAAGTATCCGGGATTTGATGATAACACGAACTGCACTGATATAGGTGAGATAAAACAGACAGCGGACAGACAGACAGACAGACAGACAGACACTAAGAGACAGACAGACAGACAGACATAACTTAACAGATAGACAAACACAAAAACAACAACAACAACAACAAAAAACAGACAGACAGATACTAAGAGATACACACAGACCGACGCCAACAGTGTCGCCGTCAGTGTTATATGCACACTCGCCCGATAGGGACTGGACTAGTGATTACTACAAGAAGAAGTATCCGGGGTTTGATGATAACACGAACTGCACTGATATAGGTGAGATAAAACAGACAGCGGACAGACACACAAGAGACAGACAGACAGACAGACATAACTTAACAGATAGACAAACACAACAACAACAACAACAAAAAAAAAAACAGACAGACAGATACTAAGAGATACACACAGACCGACGCCAACAGTGTCGCCGTCAGTGTTATATGCACACTCGCCCGATAGGGACTGGACTAGTGATTACTACAAGAAGAAGTATCCGGGATTTGATGATAACACGAACTGCACTGATATAGGTGAGATAAAACAGACAGCGGACAGACAGACAGACAGACACTAAGAGACAGACAGACAGACAGACAGACATAACTTAACAGATAGACAAACACAACAACAACCACAACAACAACAAAAATCAGACAGACAGATACTAAGAGATACACACAGACCGACGCCAACAGTGTCGCCGTCAGTGTTATATGCACACTCGCCCGATAGGGACTGGACTAGTGATTACTACAAGAAGAAGTATCCGGGATTTGATGATAACACGAACTGCACTGATATAGGTGAGATAAAACAGACAGCGGACAGACAGACAGACAGACAGACACTAAGAGACAGACAGACAGACAGACATAACTTAACAGATAGACAAACACAACAACAACAACAAAAAAAAAACAGACAGACAGATACTAGAGATACACACAGACCGACGCCAACAGTGTCGCCGTCAGTGTTATATGCACACTCGCCGATAGGGACTGGACTAGTGATTACTACAAGAAGAAGTATCCGGGATTTGATGATAACACGAACTGCACTGATATAGGTGAGATAAAACAGACAGCGGACAGACAGACAGACAGACACTAAGAGACAGACAGACAGACAGACATAACTTACAGATAGACAAACAACACAACACACAACAAAAAAAAAAACCAGACAGACAGATACTAAGAGATACACACAGACCGACGCCAACAGTGTCGCCGTCAGTGTTATATGCACACTCGCCCGATAGGGACTGGACTAGTGATTACTATAAGAAGAAGTATCCGGGGTTTGATGATAACACGAACTGCACTGATATAGTGAGATACAACAGACAGCGGACAGACAGACAGACAGACACTAAGAGACAGACAGACAGACATAACTTAACAGATAGACAAACACAACAACAACAACAACAACAAAAAAACAGACAGACAGATACTAAGAGATCACACAGACCGACGCCAACAGTGTCGCCGTCAGTGTTATATGCACACTCGCCCGATAGGGACTGGACTAGTGATTACTATAAGAAGAAGTATCCGGGTTTGATGATAACACGAACTGCACTGATATAGGTGAGATAAAACAGACAGCGGACAGACAGACAGACAGACACTAAAAGACAGACAGACAGACAAACACACAGACAGACAGACAGACACGACAAAGACAAGTAGATAGACATCGACAGACAGGCAGACAGACAAAAAGATACAAAAGACAGGTAGATAGACACTAACAGACACAAAAGATAGACAAACACTAACAGACAGGCACAAAAGACGGACAGAAAAAAAAGACAGAATGATAGACAGACACACAGACAGAGAAACAGACAGACAGGCACAAAAGACAAACAGACAGATATAAACACACTCAGGTGACACAGACAGACAGACAAAAGATAGACAAACAGAATAATAGACAGACAGACAGACACAAAAGACGGACAGACAGACACAACGGAATGATGGACAAACAGACGGATACAACAGAGAGACAGACAAAATGATAGCTAATGATGGACATACAGGCAGACAGTTTTCGGTCGATTTGGTGACTGGCAACTCGTGCAACTCATTGCGGAGCTATATACTGTTACGCTTTTATTTTCTCGTCAGCTACACAACTCATCGAGTATTCCCACGGGAATGGTATCGACCTCATATTTGCGGGAGGTCGTCGAGATTTCATTCCAAATAACGAGGCGGATCCGGAGTACCCCGAGTTGAAGGGCAAGCGACTCGATGGACGCAACCTGATTCGTGAGTGGGTGGCGAAACATCCTGACTCAGAATCCCTGTGGAACAAGACAGCGTTTGATAATCTGGACTTAAACAATGTCAAGCATGTCTTGGGTGAGTAAGTAATGGAATATACGTTTTTTTGTGGAAAATGTCCCTGTTATAGTTATCTGTCTTGTAAAGACGAAATTACTGTTATATGAATCATGTATAGAGAATATTTGAAGATATAGTTTGTTATTTGGCAGGAATATTTGAGTACAGTCACATGCAGTACGAAGTTGATCGTAAAGACGACAGAGCAGGCGAACCGTCCATCACGGAAATGACGGAGAAAGCCATTCAGATGCTCAGTAAAAATCCAAGAGGCTACTTCTTACTGGTAGAAGGTAGGATTCTATTGCAACTACATAAACAAAGAAAAAACGTCTAAGTAGGGACTGAATTTTTAATCTGAGGGGGAAGGAAAGGTGTGCACATACCTGGAAATATTTTTTTTTTCGTTTGAAATACTAAGACCCCGTCCACACTACACCGTTTTCAAACGAAAACGGATACTTCTAGTGCTCCGTTTTCAAAAAGATTTGCGTCCATACTTATCGTTTTCGTATCGTTTTCGCCCGTCCAAATTACAACGCGTATCCGTACGAAAACGATCTTATGCATTCAGTGGGCATGCTCAAACAAGCATGCGCCGCATTTCGATCTGGTCGGGTTGCTGTGATGACGTCATCGTTTAAGATATCATCGTTTCACCGTCCACACTAGAAAACAGCGTTTTCAAACAGCTCCGTTTTCAAATCCGCGCTCCACTCTGGAGAGCGTTTTCGGATTGATCCGTTTTCGATGATCGTTTTCGGCGTTGTAGTGTGGACGATAGCCGTATATCCGGAGCAAAAAGTATCCGTTTTCGTTTGAAAACGGTGTAGTGTGGACGGGGTCTAACTGTCACCAGAGCTTCCCATGAGAGTTGACGAACCAATGAGTTCTAGGTACCAAGGATGCTGAGAAACTTCGCTTGATGTTAAAGAGGCGAAGAATCAAAGAATTTATTACAAGCTGTTTTTCGCTTTGTATAATTAGGAGGACGAATCGACCATGGCCATCATGCCGGCAAACCAGTCAAGGCTCTCATGACGCGGTTGCCATGTCAACGGCTATCGACAAGGCAGTGAGCATGACAAGTAAAGGTAACCGCTGGACATAGATCCTACTTCTCACCAACGATTCATGATTATAAATAATATTGATAGGAGAATAGAGCAGATCAGAGTGCAGTCCATACCGTAGAATACAACAACAGTCATGTGTAGTGTTCTTTCTAGTGTTATAGCTAAAATCGTTGCATCGCGACCCGCGTTTTCACAAACATCGATTTGTTTTGATTTTGCTGTTCCGCCAATCAAACTATCTGAGCCAATAAAACTCCTGCCCTGTTTCGCCTAGTGCAGTCAACTGGCTTCCCTCTGAACTAAAACCAGACAACGTCGCGACGGAAAGCCAGGCGACTGCACTAGGCGAAACAGGGCAAGAATCTGATTGGCTCATAAGATTTGACTGGCGGAACAGAAAAAGCCAAAAACAAATCGATGTTTTGAAAACGCGGGTCGTGATGCAACGACTTTAGCTGTAATTAAGTGAAAATAAAAGGTTTCGGTTGCAGAGGTGTCTCCGTTTCCTACTTCATGAAGCTGTAGTGTAAGACATCAACAGTGTAGTAGACCCCCCCCCCCCCTGCCAGTTTCATCATATCAAGAACATTTCCCCCAAAACTGTCGAATTGCCAACATGTGCTAACGTTGCAAAATTAAATTTCCTTATTGGGAACTGATCCCCCTTACCTTTGGACGGCCTCAAGTATTTTTCCTCGTATCTTAGGAAATGTAGCAGGAAAATTCACCAAAACTTGCAGATGTTCGAGAAACATCGTTCTCTTGGTCGCCATTTTGTTTTTCTTCGGCCAAAGGGCCTGGATCGAGATTTTAAAAATCGCACAGGCAGCCCGCGCGGCGTAAAAAAAAACGCCACTGGACTTTTCCAGTGATTCTGATATGCTGTTGCTTCGTATATCGATTTTCAAATGTATGATTGATGCACAACTTTGTTGTTAAAATATCTAACATGCCGCATTAGTTCCATTTTGAGCAGGCAAAACTTCAAAGTCGTAATAAAGCTTTGATTACTATGTGTTGCTTTTGCAGAAGATACTCTTATTATGACCACCGCTGACCACAGTCACGTGTTCACCATCGCGGGCTACCCCCGTCGCGGCAATCCCATATTTGGTCTTGTCGTCGACAAGTACAACGTCACGACCTTGAGTACCCTTGACAAACTTCCGTGGACCACCCTGGGGTACGTCAATGGCCCAGGCGCTAAGACCGCATTCGTTAATGGACCCGTGTGAACCTTACTAATGTGAATACCGCTGATAAGAATTTCGTATCGCCGGCTCTTGTTTATCGAAGCAGCGAGACACACGGGGGAGAGGATGTCGGTGAGTATGGGTACCCTGTGGTTTTTATCTAAACACCCATGATAAAAACGCGGCGAAAGGAACATCATCTGACAGCAGTTGCCGAGGCCCACAGCGTTTTCTAAATCAGCCGAGGTCTCCATAATTGGTTGAAAAAGTCGAATATCTTCTATAATTCACACAGAACTGCTATTCCTGCTCTGATAAACTTAGTCACTAGCACTACGGCTGTGCGATGTGCATATACAGTCGAAGCTCTCGTAAGCGACCACCTCGGGAACTGAAAATTGCGGTCGTTTACGGAGCTGGTCGCTTACGAGACGGCTCTCGTAAGCGACCACCAAGCAGCTTCCTACTTAAACAATAGGTGTTGGTCGCTTACGAGAGCTTAGTACAATAAATCTAGAAAATATCATGTGATACTAATGCTTAAAATAGTTTGATTTATTTCCCGACTTTAATTAAGAATAGATAACCGCAAATATGTACATAGAAATTAGCATTTCACCGGTGCAGCTTGTATCATTTAAGATATTTATGAGGTGATGACTGATGTTTTAAAGACAAAAAGTACTGTGGTCGCTTACGAGAGCTTTAAAACAATAGAAAATCTCTGTTGGTTATTTCAATTTGTGGTCGCTAACGGAGCTGGTCGCATCGATAAGGCGGTCGCTTACGAGAGCTTGAAATAACAGAGTTTATGTGACATTTCAAACGGGGTTTCGGAAAAATGGTCGTTATGGGAGCTGGTCGCTTACGAGAGCGGTCGCACAGAGAGCTTCGACTGTATTTTAGGTACCTCTGCCTTAATACTTTTCTGTTTTCTTGTTTTCATCGACTTCGCAAAAGTAACCTCTGCAATTAAGCCTCCACCCCCAGAGCCTGAATAAAGTCAAGTTACATAATGTCATTATTAGGAAACCCTTACCTTATTCGGAAAGTCGTCAAGTATTTTCTTCATGTCTTTATTATACAAAAAGTCAAACAGGAAATTCAAGCATAACTTGCAGATACTAGACATCGTCGCTGATTGTTTTTGCATTGGATCAAAATATGTTGATATTTCATGTCGCATCCAACAGACTCCATCGGCTGATTTAGGGAATGCAGTGCGATATTTTCGGTCCAATTTGGTAAATGGAGAATAAAACTTTGTTTCTAGATGGTTATTTCAAAATGTGTACATGTAATTCGTCTTCTAATACCGAATGAAATCAATAACAAAGGAGTGGCTGACACAGTCTGTTTTAGGATTACAGCAAATAGAGCGGATTTCATATGACTTTTGTGTAGTGAAACCAATGCGCATAGTGATTACACCGAGTCTGAATAAACCTATAGGAGTAATTACAAGTAATTGCGAATTACTCACGACAGTCATCTGAAATCCGCTCTATCGGCTTTACAGAATTGTTCTCACATCTATCTTACCCAGGTATCTATGCTGACGGTCCCGGTGCATACCTAGTACACGGGGTAGTCGAACAGAACTATATTTTCCACGTGATGGACCACGCCCTGTGTTTGAGTGACAGCAAACAAGACACGTGTGAAAAGCATGCGGCGAGAAAAGAACCGCCCCTACAGCCCCTGCGCCAACCAAGAAGCCGCCCCATGGGTCATCTACATCACTCGTCCCAGGCTTCCTTTCTGTGCTGGGTTTTGTTATGTTTTCTGTTTTTGAGTTGAGAAAGTGAGAGCTGTTTTTTTTTTTTTTTCAGGAAGATATCAAAACACTGTTACTTTAAAACAAAAAGCGTGTTGTATGAATATAGAGGCTATGGGAACATAACTGGTTTAAAACCAAGCTACACGCGTAGCATTATTTAGCATTTGTTTTGTTTTCTGTTTTAGAGTTTAGTAACTGAGAGCTGTTTTTTTTGGTCAGGAAGATATCAAAAATGTTATAAAATATATTAACCGCTTGTTGTACGGATAATATAGCGACTACAAGCATTATTGGATGTTCGTCCGGAATGATGTCATCGAAACTAGAAAAGTCAATATCTCAAGAAGGCAACATCGCTACAGTAGGTGACCAAACTGGCCGAGCCTGATTCCACTTGGCAAGATATTGTTTATTCTGGAAATCACAAAAACCGAATTCAATAATTGTTTTATATATATACTGATTCAGTTAAATACTTTTTTTCTGTCAAGCAATTTCTATTACACAAGCGCCTTATTAAATAGGGGAAACATTCAAGGGCTGTAGTCCCATGAAACATTGCGCGCGTAGGATCAAGAATCAGCTAGCTGATTCTTCAAGAATCAGCATGCTGATTCTTGGAGACCCTTAAAGTGCGTGATTCCCAAAGTAAAGCGCGCGCTTTTATCCAATCAGAATCGAGATAGTGAGTACAATGTATAATAATTAGTATAATTACTCAAGCGACTTTTAAGTTTTTTGACAAAAAAAATCGGGTTTAGGGTATTTTTTTAATGTTATATTCACCTACAGGTGAATATTTAACCATTATTCCTAGAGCCCGAATGGCTCTGAGTGAACAGGGCGAAAGGAATACTGTTTTAGTCAAATCACACTAGTAGGTCAATTACAAAAAACGTTTTCTGGTCTGGTCATTTGCCTTTTTTGGCTTTCAAATCCGACACTTTTTGCTACTAGTAGGCTATAACTTATAGCCTACTAGTAGCTCGACCAATCAGAACGCAGCATTGACAATAGACCACTATAGCAGAATATTTCGAACGTCTCGACCAATCAGCGCGCGTAATCGCTTGAGTAATTATACTAATCATTATTATTAATTCCCTCTGCTCTAGGACCAATCATCCTAGGACCACTCATCCTAGAACCACTCATCGAAATCCAAGAGTGATACAGCTTCTCGGAAGATCTTGTGTGATTGGATAGGCAGAACACAACATTGTCATTTCGATCCTCGTTCTATTGTATGACCCTCTATTGTTTTGGACTGAGGGTATCCATCCAATAGGCTTAGATCTTACGAGAGCTGTATCATGACTCGGAAATCCAGAGGAGCTCGTCTCCTCTCAGGACAGGCTCTGGTGGTAGCCACTGACGCATGCGCGAGATTTGTTACCGAGCCGCTGAGGGAAAGGACCTCCTGCGCATGCCCAAACGTTCAAAATCAGCGAAGGTCCTCAAATGGCCGCCCATTCTCGTACCCAGAGCTCCCCGGCTCGTTCTCACCTCGCAGGGGAGGCTTTGGTGACATCCATTTGAGGACCTTTGCTGATTGGCTGGTTTTGAACGTTGGTGCATGCGCAGAAAGATCTTTCTCTCAACGGCTCTGTATAAAATCTCGCGCATGCGTCACGTGGCTGTCACCAGAGCCTCCCCCGCGAGGAGCTCTGGGTACGAGAATGATGGCCGCCATAAGAGCCTCCTGTGAGGTGATGAGCCCGGGGGTGCTGATTTATGGGAATGCTCAATGTACTGTTTTAAAGGCCCATCACCAACCGAGAGCCTTTGCGGACTCTTAGCCAATCAGAGCATCCGAAAAACAATGGATCAATTTGAAAACAAAAGAAAACGGAGCGCAAGGGCTCCCGGTTGGTGATGGGCCTTTAAAAAGACCCTGTGTGCGTTTTATCTTGAAATAATAATAAGATTGAATATATTTGAATATTACCTGAGACCGACTTGCCTGACGCTTGCTTCTTAACCCAGCAATTCAATGCAATTAAGGTGACTCGCTCGAAATGGTTTGTGCGCTCATCTGTGTCCAGAAGTTGAACTACCAGGTTATACATATCGGGCTATAACTTTTGCGTTTTTTTGCAGATTGCAGTATAATTCTTTTTGTAAATCAAGCACAAATGACCCTTAGATTAGCTCATATCAAGAAAGTGCTGTCGTTTTTATGGCAAATCCGTGCGGGTTGCCTGTGGTGTTCAAAACGTGACTCAGGCCCCTCGGCGGGGGGGTAAAAAACAAAATGGCGACCAAGAAGAGAGGGATGTTCCTCGAGTATCTGCAAGTTTTGGTCAATTTTCCTGCGTTTTTCGCTAAGATATGAAGAAAAGTACTTACAGACCTTCCAAATAAGGTAAGGGGGGATTTCCTAATAAGGAAAAACTTGCAAGAAGTGCGAATTCTCCGATCTTTGCAATCTTTTTCATCTAAGTAACAATTCATAAATACAAAGACGACCCCATAGTTTTTAATGCCCTCTCATAAAAAAATCTTGCAGATATTTTCGGCTTAAATCTTGGCGATGCTCATTAGAAGACTTGAACTTCATCTGGCCAAGTTTCAGAAAATTCGTAGGTCAGAAATGTGTTAGCGAGGTCGATGTCGTAGACGCACAACAAATTAAGCCTTTATCTAAGGCATGAATGTAAAAATTTCCTGTGCACTAATAAAAGCATTTCAACCTATCATTTTTTGGGACAAGTTACCTAGATGCTTGTCAAACTATATGTTAAGAGCAATTGCTTTAAATCCAAACCACTTAACTTTAGAAGCACCGTTTCTTTGGGGCATAAAACAAGAAATTTATGGCATCCCGCACTTGGTAAATTTAACCTTAAAATTGGATGTTTTGTATAAAGAGATATCACGGAATTAAACTTAATGTTTTCGAAAGCTATTATGCAGGTTTAACTTAAAGTTGAATGTTTCATTGCCGCGAATTCTAATTTTCTTCTGCTAACTGCGCTCTCTCCATGGCCGCAGGTTTCAAACCTGTTGTTGTGAAATGCTAATGATAAGGGCACTCAATGGAAAGGGGGTAATGTTACCTTGAAAAATGACAATAAGAGGAGCAATGCTTCGTTTGATCTATTGTAATAACAACACTACCATGTCTCAGAGGAATCGAATTAATTTTAATTACATTTTTGAATATTGTAAATTTTAGATATATTGTATTTTTAGTCCACACGCCCCTTGTGGAAATCAGCTGAGGTTGTCGGGGCAAGCGTGTTGAAATAAAGTGTTACTACTACTACTAATACGTTATCTGCCAACAGTATGTTCCCTAGGGTGAGTCACAATGTTATTGCTTTGCTCGCTTCTAATTTGCGACCTCAATGTTAATAACGTCATTGTTGTAATAATAAAATCACTTCAATACCAACACGAATATGATGGTCATAACCCCCCTTTCAATTGAGTTCTCTGGTCATTAGCATTTCACAACAACAGGTATGAAACCTGCGGCCATGGAGAGCGCGCAGTTAGCTCGCAGAAGAAAATTAGAATTCGCCGCAATGAAACATTCAACTTTAAGTTAAACCTGCATAATAGCTTTCAAAAACATTCAGTTTAATTCCGTGATATCTCTTTTTGATACAAAACATCCAATTTTAAGGTTAAATTTACCAAGTGCGGGATGCCATAAATTTCTGTGTTTTTCTGGTTTTTATGCCCCAAAGAAACGGTGCTTCTAAAGTTAAGTGGTTTGGATTTAAAGCAATTGCTCTTAACATATAGTTTGACATGCATCTAGGTAACTTGTCCCAAAAAATTGATAGGTTGAACGCTTTTATTAGTGCGCAGGAAAATTTTACATTCATGCCTTAGTGAAAGGCTTAATTTGTGGTGCGTCTTCGATATCGAACTCTTAATACATTTCTGGCCTACGAATTTTCTGAAACTTGGCCAGATGAAAGTTCAAGTCTTCTAATGAGCATCGCCAAGATTTAAGCCGAAAATATCTGCAAGATTCTTTTATGAGAGGGCATTTTAATTTTAATTTTAAAAAAACTATGGGGTCTTCTTTGTATTTAAGAATTGTTACAAAAAGATAGCAAAGATCGGAGAATTCGAAGCAAATCTACGGTCATTTGTGCTTGATTTACAAAAAGAATTACTGGAATCGCAAAAAAATGCAAAAGTTGTAGCCCGATATGTATAACCTGGTAATCCAGCTCTGGACACGATGAGCGCACAAACCATTTCGAGCGAGTCACCTTAATGAGATGTCCATTTCAGTTGTGTACTGAATCTGTCTCGATCTCCATCCTGTCATCAAAATTCATGTTTGAACATAGAGCGCGCGCTAGAAATCTTTATTCAACGTGTGATTTTATAGGATTATTCGAAGCTTCAGGAGGCTAGATTCCGCTAAGAAAATAGCACGAAAAAAGCGATATCGCACGAGTCGCGCAGCGACGAGGGCGATATCGACTTTTTGAGTGCTATTTTCGGCGGAATCTACCGACTGAACGCTTTGAATATACTTGAATCCTATGATATCTCGTCCTCAATTTACACAAAAAAGAGATATCATAGGATTCTATAGGATTATTCAAAGCTTCAGGAGGCTAGATTCCGCTAAGAAAATAGCACGAAAAAAGCGATATCGCACGAGTCGCGCAGCGACGAGGGCGATATCGACTTTTTGAGTGCTATTTTCGGCGGAATCTACCGACTGAACGCTTTGAATATACTTGAATCCTATGATATCTCGTCCTCAATTTACACAAAAAGAGATATCATAGGATTCTATGAAAAAATCACACTCCTGTGAGCCAATCGGATTTCCGGACGCGCGCGCGATTGTGGATCTAACATGTAAGAATTTTCTTCCACTTTTATTAGTTAGGCAACCGAATTAATCGTTAAAATTGTGAAATGTGCCGCCCAGAATTGAAAGACAAGTTTACGAAAGGGACAATTGCACCGGTACGGCTCAGCAAGCAATTACTTTACCTGATGACAGTCGAAGCAGGTGTTTAGTATTCACGTCGTAACTACTGGGTAAATTGATGACATTTCATGAGTCGGAGTGTCATAGTAACAATGGCTGACTTACTGGAAATTAATTTTAAAATTAATTATATTTGTCTCTTAGGGGTCGACCATTTACCTATAGAGGCGGGAAGGGGTGTTAGTTTTACTCCCTGCAAGATGTTTGTATTCCTCTGCTGTGCGGTGAGAATTTAGTTTTCCAAAATGAAAGAGTCAACATTTTCTTTCGGGGCCCTTTGGGCCATGCAGTATTTTTTTTCTTCAAAACCTTCCATTCCCCGCCACGGGGGAGGGGGGACTCCTCTATTTTTGGGGCGGGGGTGCTCGTCGGGAACTTTTGATTTTACCCTAAAAGGTACCAAACATGGCGTCGCATAGTTGATGTTTACCCCTAAAAGGTACGAACAAGACGTATTTTCCCTCGTAATTTTCTCTCGCATATTTACGAGGGAAAATACGTCTGAAATTCAGGCTACCAACAAGTGTGATTTGCTTGATTTGCTAGAACGGACCTCTAACAAGTACCTATCTGAAAAAAAGTGCTGTTTTCCCTTATAACATGATATTGTTTTCAAGCATGAATTTATACCTTAAAAGCTACGACGAGCACCCCCCGCCCCAAAAATATGGGAGTCCCCCCTCCCGCCCTCCCCCGGGCCATCCCCCCTCAAGAGTTAAATGGTCGGCCCTTTAGGGAACAACTAATTATGATTTGTGGTCAAATAAATAGTTCAATTGCCATCTGTATTTATACTGCCTTAAACTGTTTTTCAGAGGAGTTTTATGGAATTACTGAATTTCCAGAGGATCAGTTTCGGCTGTATCTGGTTGGAACTGCGTCATTTTTAGCTTCTCTGAGCTTTACGCTAAAAAACGACAAGAAAGTTGGACAACTTAGCAGAACTATGAAAACTCTTGTCATTCAATTGCTACTCTGGAATGTCATCCCTGTGATTCTCGTTTCGGTAAGTGCGTACATGGAGGAGGTGCATGGGCAGAAAGTTCTTGCTCTCAACGATCTCTTTATCCAATCTCGCGCATGAATCAGTAGAGCTGTCATCAAGGCCTCCCCCGCAAGGTGACGAGCGGGGAGCTCTGGGAAGTTTAATGGAGTGTTTTGATGAAATATTTGATGGTCGCAGCTCCAGAACAGCACAAGAAGTCCTCGCGCTTAAAATTCTCATCAACATATTTTTAAATTATTCAATTTTTTTCTACAGCTGCGTCGGACAAGGTTCCCGATCAACAAGAAAAAAACTCATGGTTCCTCGATGGCGTCGATCTCATCAAACAGAACCTGAAAGTTCGAGAGAACCGGAACACAGCGAAAAACGCCATCATGTTTCTAGGAGATGGAATGGGTATCAGTACGGTGACCGCCGCTAGGATACTTGAAGGGCAAATGAGAGGGGAACCTGGAGAGGAGAATTTTCTGAGCTTTGAGAAGTTTCCATACACGGCGTTATCCAAGACTTATAACACTAACCAACAGACGCCAGACTCCGCGGGAACGGCGACGGCATATCTGACAGGCGTCAAGTCTAGAGCTGGTGAGTCCAGGGGAGAGGAGTGGGGGAAATTGTGACAGCGTATCTGACCGGCGTCAAGTCTAGAGCTGGTGAGTTCAGGGGAGGGATGGGAGAAACTGTGACAGCATATCTGACAGGCGTCAAGTCTAGAGCTGGTGAGTCCAGGGGAGAGGGTTTGGGAAAACTGTGACATCGTATCGGACAGGCGTCAAGTCTAGAGCTGGTGCGTCCAGGGGAGAGGGGTGGGGAAAACTATGACAGCGTATCTGACAGGCGTCAAGTCTAGAGCTGGTGAGTCCAGGGGAGAGGGGTGGGGAAATAAAAGACGTACGAGAAAAGGATGGGGGGAGGGGGTGACCAGACTTACAGGGAGGAGAAGTGGAGAGTTGGAGACTAACATCCCTTTGAGCGTGCGGAAGCAGTGGGCTGCACGTAGAACGCCACGCAAACGCACGCCCAACGAAGTTACTAAGCTGCAAAAGCGCTTATGGTGAAACTTCTATGTCCCGTGGGCCATTCAGTTATTCCAATAATGCGTTGCTTCACCGTCATCTTCGATACCAAAAACTTAGCTGACGACTTGGTGGGTTTTTAGCGAAAGTTTCTTTTTTCGAGAAAGATGAGTGCTCGTGTCCTCGTCTATTGGTTTCCCGTTCGATCATATGACCTCGCGAGCATATGCTGTCTGAAATAGGAACGGATTTTCCTCTCTTTTTTCGTTTCCTCTCTTCATTTGTGAATATCATACGTGCGAGCACTGGAGCGAAGTAAAAAACATATCAAGATAATTTCGCCAAAAACTGCCCACTAGCCAACAAGTTGCGAAACGTCCTTCTTAGGAAATCCCCCTTACATGAACTTCTTCCCTTACCTTATTTCGAAGGTCTGTTAATGACTGTATTTATCATCTCATCTTAGCGAAAAAAGCAAAAGAAAAATCACCAAATGCGGTGACGGGCATATACTCGAGAAACATCTTTCTCTTGGTCGCCATTTTGTTTTGTTTCTGACCGAGTAGCTCTGAGACGAGATTTTAATACCACAGGCAGCCCACGCAGATTTATATAAAAAAGACAGCACCATCTTGATATGGGCCCAGGGGGCAACCCGAGTCGCGAAGGAGATTTCATGTACTCGGACTAACAATTACCTTGCACGTTTAGGCGTGATCGGAGTGGACGAGACTGTCATCAGAGGGTATTGCCCTTCCATGAGTGACGCGGCCAAGGTCATCTCCATATTGACGCTCGCTGAGGATGCTGGGATGTCTACTGGTATTATTTCCACCGCGGAGATCACCCACGCTACGCCGGCCGTGTTGTACGCTCACTCACCAGACCGGAGGTGGTCTAATGACTACTACAAGAAGAAGTATAATTATGGTTACGATAATACGAACTGCACTGATATAGGTATAACGATACTTTAACGCAGGAAATCGTATGATCACTTAGCCGACGAGGGCTGAGGTGCGCTGTCCCGAGCTAAATGAAATATTCAGCAAAATGGAGCAGGATTATGACAACGGCGCCAAATTATTCGGCACGTCGAGAGCACAAAAAACGTATCCAAAACAGATTTGCTTTTTCAGTTTTTACGAGCATGATATATGTCATGTGCAGAAAAGTATATTAAGAGAATAATAGCATGTGAGATCAGCTGGGACGAGGTCACCCTGGCAGACAGATAATAATAATAAACGGTATGTAATGCAAGCCTACGTGCAAGTCAAAGCAAGATTAGACTTGCTCTCCGCTCGCCCCGAGCAATACTAATTTCTAGGCGACAGACAGAGACGGCAGGACAATAGAAAGACAAATAGACAGACAGACAGACAGACAGACAGACGGAAGGGTAGACAGACAGGCAGACAGACAGACAGTTGCTCAGTGTTTTGTCAATCTCCTCTCATCAGCGAAGCAGTTCCTGGAGTATGGGTATGGGGATGGTATTGACCTCATATTTGCCGGAGGTCGTCGGAATTTCATCCCAAATAACGAGTCAGATCCGGAGTACCCCGAGTGGAGGGGCAAGCGACTTGATGGACGCAACCTGATTCGCGAGTGGGTTGCAAAACACCCTGACTCGGAATTCCTGTGGAACAAGAAGGCGTTTGATAATCTGGACTTGAATCGCGTCAAGCACGTCTTGGGTGAGCATGGCGATCGAGAGATCGAGTTTTACTTCATTTTTTTACAAGCTGATGACGATGCGATGGATAAAAGGTGAAACGTTTCCATGTGTTTTGGATGGACATATTTCATGGGTTATAGTTTGGTTCAACTATCCCCTGTTTGCTACGTTTTAGGGTCCAAATTCGGGATTTTCCGACGAGTATCAGGAAAGGGGGAAGGGTACTAGCTGACTACCTAGAGTCTGTGTACATCACGTCGACACCACCCATATTCTGTAAAAACATCTCAAAGCCTTTTACGGGCTGAATTAATTCCGTCTCATGTAGCAGTATGTTTTTTTCCAAGTTTCGCGCAAAAAGCCATACAAGGGAAAGTTGGGCCCTCATGTTTTCACTGCATTCTCTTTGCAGGATTATTTGAGTACAGTCACATGCAGTACGAAGTTGAACGTGACAGTGATCGTGGAGGTGAACCGTCCATCGCTGAAATGACCGAGAAAGCCATTCAGCTGCTCAGTAAAAATCCACGAGGATACTTTCTATTCGTAGAAGGTACGTAAACACGGGGAGGGGAGAATGTGTCAAACATGGCAACCAATTTAGGTCATGTGAAATACTCAAATGAATCGTCCAGTTGGGCTCTAGTGACCTACGTATGCAAATTGCCCACTTCAAACCACGTGATGTTTACATGAAATGTTTTCGGCATTTTCACGTGGATATGGAACCATTTCAAATGAAAACATCAAGAGGTCAATTGGGTGGCAACAAATTGTTAGCCGAGTTTGTCTATAGACGCTGAATCACAACCACCATGTTTAAAACATGTTTTTCGTTTTGCTTATCTAGGGGGGAAGATCGACCATGGTCACCATAGCAACAAACCAGTCAAGGCTCTAACTGACGCTGTTGCCATGGCAAAGGCAGTCGAAAAGGCTGTGAGCATGACAAACAGAGGTAAAACCGCTGTGCAAAGTGTTCTAATTAGCCAATATGTCAGAGATTCCTTAAACCGTTTTGTACGAACAACTTAGATTCTTCGTTGATTTTTCTTAATTTTGCAGATGATACGTTTTTACTTACAACCGCTGACCACAGTCACGTGTTCACCATCGCGGGCTACCCTCGTCGCGGCAATCCCATATTTGGTCTGGTCGTGGATGCCTACAACGTCACGACCTTAAGCAGACAGGACAATCTACCTTTCACTACACTGGGGTACATTAATGGGCCTGGGGCAAGATACACGTTCGTCAACGGCATACGCACCAATCTCACTAATGTGAATACTGCTGACAAGAATTACGTATCGCAGGCGCTTGTTTACCGAGGTGGGGAGACACATGGGGGCGAGGATGTCGGTTAGTATGGGTACCCTGTGGTTATTTGTGCTTAGTTTCTTTTGAAAGCTACGGTATTGTTGTTTAGCGCTGGGAATTTTCTAACATTTTATTCCGGGAGTTCTGGACCGCTAATCAGGTCCTTGCCCTGTTTCTTCTAGTCCTAGCCAACTTGAAATCCCGACCCAAAAGCGACTTAACGCAGGTCTTTACTTCGCCTTCTGATTGGTTGTTTGTCGAATGGTCCCCGTTTCTGATTGCCAGGTACACCTACTTTGCCTCCAGTTTTCGAGGCTCATCTGAAATGCGCTCTATTGGCTAACACGAGTGTGCTCATTTTTCCATGCTCACAGGTATCTATGCTGACGGTCCCGGTGCATACCTAGTACACGGGGTAGTCGAACAGAACTACATTTTCCACGTGATTGACCACGCCCTGTGTTTGAGTGACAGCAAACAAGACACGTGCGTCAAACATGCAGAGAGGAAGAAACCCTGTACTGCCAACAGCCGGGCATCCCATGTAGCATCTGCTCACTCCAGCTCTCCTCTCTATGAAAAGTTAGGCTTGATTCCTGTTCCTGATTTTGAAAGTGAGTGAGCCAGTAAGGTGATTGGGGGCTTTTTTCTAGATAGCTGCCATAAGACAAAGATTCTTGGACAGATACGTTTAGCATTGATACAAAAATACTGTGAACCAAGTTCTGCATGAAGCTATGTTGCTATATGGGGAATTAGAGAATTTGTATAGGCCCTGTTGCTGACACAAAAACTTGTAGGAAAATCGACTGAATAAAGTTCCATGAAACTTGCCTTCGTAGTTGTGGGTGTCCTTACTGCTCAAACAATATTTCAGGATTTCTTATCAAATTCTCTCTCAGTGGCGGATCCAGAACTTTTTCTAGGGCTGCACAATAAACGTTTAATAAATTTCCTGTAAAATATCAAAATCACCCAATGCATCCCCCTAAATCCGCCACTGACTTTTTATGACAAGGCAGTGCAGTAGCTAGTGGGAGTGGGGGGGGGGGGGGCATGCCCCCCAGTGAAGTAAACTTTTTAGTGTCAATGTGTGAGGAAAAACCTGCTTGCCCTTCCCTAGTGAAAAGAAAGGATGACCAAGGCTTCCCCCCCGACAAAAAATCCTAGCTACAGCCTTGCAAGGTAGCTACCCCACCCAATCCCTGCCCCAGAACCTCCAGTCCCAAAGGACTGTTCCCCCCTGCATTATTTGCATTCTCTTACACTCACTTTAATTCATTTTACTGCACTAGCCAGCATTGTAGTACATTCTCAGTCCTGCATAAGCCTGTAATCACCTGAATTCTACTAAATTATCCTGCATTAGCCTGAACTTTACTACAACTGTGCTTAGCATTGCACTCACCTGAACACATTCTCCTTCCTGTTTCCGGCATTACCCTGCTCTTGGCTAGACTGCTTGCAGCCCCTTCTTTGGCGAACGTCCGTCAATCGAGAATAAAGTACTAATCCTAAAATTGTAGTTTGTTTGCGCATTCGTATTTCCAGTTCTAGGTGTCGGATAACGAACAGCGCCAAGGGGGGAGAAGAGACTGCAAGCAGTCTAGCTCTTGGCTACATTCTATGACATTCTACTGCATTTTTCATGAATGTCAGTTTGGCTAAAAGCAAAATTCAAATAACCATATTTTCACGCCTGTAATCAAGTGCTGTTCTACTTACAGGCACCTCACTCATGCACCCGTTCGGTGCCTATTTTTTTACTGATATAGAAACTATCCTTCCCTTGTTACTTTGCGCCAACGGTGATCCTTCCCTCAGTCTCTCCTCGCATTCTCTGTGTTTTCCAATATTTTTTCCAACACACTAGAGATGCCTAGGGACAATTTACAGGTTTTGTCTTTCCTGCTGACTAATTGCTGCTAGATGGCCCTATGTCTGCTAGAAGAATCCCAAGTGTAGTGTTCACAACTGCTGTGGGGTGCCATCAGGATAATTCATGCATAAAATTATGACTAAAAATTTGGATTTGTGACTAAAATTTTAGAAAGTAGTTGCAAATTTCAACCTAGTTTTTTTATTTCCTGCCCTGAGTTAGATATTTTTCTGTCACAGTGCATGAAGCTAAACTGATCCTCGCATTTTCTTTCTCTCTGTGCTTTCTTTGTAAACATCCTTCATTTTTGGGCATTTGGTCAGACATAACTTAACCATGGCAACTCCATTAGGATAAACTTTTGCTGTGTAAGACAGTTTAAAAATTCCCTTATCCTCATGCGTAAACAAATCCCGCACATGAGCCTTAGATCCTCTGAATCCCACATCCACAAACTTCACAGTCATCCGCACCATCTGATCAACCCTTCTGTTAAAAAGCACAACAGCAAAAGACCCATTAACAAGCTGCCTGGCCCATATTTCAGTGTACTTTGCAAACCCTTTTGCCCCACCCAAATACGCCGGCCCTGCTTGCCGAGTGGATCTTGATTGACAGCTATGACTTCCTTGTTCAGTAGTACCTCCTTAGCCCATAGCGGTATCTTGCGTAAGTCGTTAGACATAAAAAGAGGAGCGGCTAAGATGGCCCATAGTGCCATTTGGGATTTAGACTGTTCTGGGCTTAGCCCAAAGTTTCCAATTATCAACTGGTCAGGATCATTCCAGTGTCCAGGTCCAGCTGCAGCTATAAGATCTTCTTGTTTATTCCCGTAATAATCAACAATTTTAGTGATCCACTCCCAGGAATCTTCAATATCCAAGTAGTTCCGCCAGAGATGGCAGTATTTGGCAATATTTTTATAATTTGGTTTTTGTCCACTGAAAATCTGGTAAAAAGGCCAACTACAAGAGAACATTATTTTTCTCCCTGTAGCATTAAGAAACTTTGATGCTTCTGGGTAGCCTATGTCCATGTGATCAGGCATTGCGTAGCAACCATCCATCTTTAAATAATCAACATCCCAACTTGCAAATGTTTTCATGTCCTTTTCCAAATAATCAATACTCCCTGGGTAACCTTGACAGGTGTATTGCCCATAGTCGGCATAGATTCCAAGTTTTAACCCTTTAGAATGCACATATTTGGCTAGTGCTTTGATGCCACTTGGAAATCTCTTAGGATCTGCTTCCAGCTCTCCAGATGGTGTTCGATGCATACTTGTCCAGCAGTCATCAATGCAAACATATTCATAGCCAGCTTCTAGGTACCCACCACACATAATTTCATCTGCCATGGCCATAAACAATCTCTCGTGTATACACTCATCAGGGTCGTTTTCACAGTCATATTACATCGGAACCTTTCCCATGCCATCCATCCCATTGGTGGCGTCAAGGCTTGCCCATCATCCAAACAGTTCACTTTACAACTTAGAATACATAGCAATAAAATGCTAAAAGTTGCAATCATGTTAAATTCGTGTGTAGCCACCTTAACTTTAGTACTTTTAACAAATAAATGACTTGTAGCTACTATGAACGTTGCTCTTTGCTTGGCTTTCATTATCTGTATATTCCGCCAAATAAACTGTGGAAGCCCATTTACAATTGTGGCAAAATCCGATCAACCAACGAGAAAAGCTTTGAGGATTCCCTCAACGACGACAGAAGAGCACTTTGATGTTAAGCTTAAGCTCAAGCTTATATTAAGCTGTTGTCCTCTGCTGTGCAGCAAACCGATGTTCTTTGCAGTAAAACTACCAATTTAGCAGCAATTCAGATAACCAAATCACTCTCTAAAGATCCACTGATAGGCAACGTACACCTTGATTTCTTTAGATTAAACTGCAATCGTGTGGCACCAGCTATTTGGCCGAGAAAATAGCGATTGAATGGTGATTGTTTATGAATGAAACGTGTGAAACGTATATTGTGTGAGTGATGCATCACGGGAAATCCAGGGTGACTGGTTGCTTGCGATGGGCGCGTGTGCCGGAGAAAAATCATCGACATTTTTCTATTTAAAAAAAAAGTGCTGAAAATGAATAATCAATTTTGACCGCCCCACTAGCGGTTCGTAACAAAACGTGACCCTCCCCTTTGCACACGTTTCATTAATAAACAATCTTTTTTCTTCTGTTAAATAATTTGTACTACGGCCACGGTTGCAAGTGATTTTATCTTGGAAGTGGGGAGGGATTAAATGTTATTTTAAATAACATTAGGGGGAGGGGGGGGGGACTTGACTTTACTTATGAGCTTACTTTGCATATTTTAGAACCTAACCCTCGCCCCTCCTCCAGATAATTATTTCCACAGTCCCTTAGTTGAATAATTAGCTTATGTGGACGCAACGAAAGGACCAAATACAGCTGCTTCCTTATTCATTCATTCCCATTATTATTGCTTCAATAATTTGCAAACGTGACGAGAAGAGAGATTTGTTATAATGTTAACCAACGATTTCGTGACGCTAAGATGTCACATACAAAGTAACGCAACACAGACCGGCAGCTTGATTGATCACGTCGGGTTCCTTGTATTAATTCAGCCATGTTGTGAAGTAAGCAGTTAAATGAGCCGTTTACCTCAGAATATTTTAACACAGAAACGAAATCTTCGAATTCAGTGGCTACTTATCCAACTACCAGAAGTAAGTCAGTGCCCACCGAGAAACATGAAGTCCAAATCACTTTATATATTTAGTCTACGTAATTAAGGAGAACTTAAATCTTTTGTTTACTAATTTCCGGTAACTAAAGGGCTAGATACAATGAAATACGCAATCTCAAAACCACACGCATTGCTAGTATCGAAGATAGGCAGAACTGATTTCATTATTTCTGTTCGGACACAAGCCGATTGTTATCTATTTTAGATCGCCAGTAAATCCCGAAAGCCAGGCTTGTGAAACCCTTCTCTACTCGATCTGAAAACACCATGTATTTATCGTAAAAAATATTCCCGTATCATACTTACAACCCTTCAAATGTTACATTAAGATCGAAAGTATGACGTTCCAAGCCATAGAAATTCTTATTCGAAAATTGTACAATTTGTACAGAAATAGGATGAGTATCATCAAGTTCTCTAATGGATCTACTGTAGTTATTGATAAAATTATTCACGACATTGGCGGAATCACTTTGTATACTGAGGTGTTAAGTTAATTATCTGCGGTAATTCTATTACTGCGATAATGTGCACTGTGTGTTCCAAAAATGGCGGATTATAATCCAGATAATGAAATGTATACGCGAAGGATTGTTTTAGTGACATTTTAGCGCCAGACATCTCAATATATTGTCTCTATTTTTACACTGAAAGTACCAAAATGTATAGAGAAGCATTATGAGAGCTCTGCTTCACAAACCAATTGACATTTTGTAGTTTGAATTTGGAAAATACATTGCAAAGACATTTTTGCGACGTTCTCTTGACATTAACAGTAACACACAAGATTGTGTGTTGACATTGTTGAGATATTTGTTCACGCTCAGGATGAGTAAAATAATAGGTCACGCCATTTGGGGAAGTCATGCGATATGAAACAAGAAGCCTTACCCTGTGTTCTCCTTCCGCCACTTTCTTCTGTTCATAAGAAAAGCAAAAACATGGTAAGTATGGTTTCATAGTGAATTTTTCAGTGGGATGAGAAATGAATAGTCGGGCAAATTTGGATCGACTTTAAATTGGTCTCGCCATGGGAATTTTGGCGGCTCGACCGAACTCGCCACGATATTTTGCCGAATCAAACCAAAGAATTTGCCAGATTATATATGGATATTACGCAAATATCAAGTATCATCATTATGTAACTGAATGGCGTTTTCCCTTGCATATATATCATCTTCTCGCAGTCTGAATGTTCAAGAAAGCGCCCGGTGACCAATTCCTTATTGCTATCAAGTTCAACAAGGCAGCGGAAATCTCCCGACTGGTCTCGCTTGGACTCGACGTCAATGCGCGAGTATCTTCGGTAGGTGTTCGGCGATGCTATTGCATGGGAATGGCACGGATAGGGGGAGATACGTAGTCATTTTGATAATCAGCTGAAGTGCCAAGTTCAAAAGCTTTAGTCTGCCATGTCAGATTTAGTTAGGGTTATTAAATGTATCTTCTGAAAAAGGTTTTGCTTGTGAGGCTCGCTAAATATTTATTGCAGAGTGCAGGTCTCTCGCTCACAAATTAACTATGAGATGTTCGATGCTTGCCAAAGCTTGCTCATAAACTTGTCGAAAATCAAAGTGCTCTTTCTTGCAAAGAAGGAGGTCCTTTTGCAAGATTTGAAAATGTTGATGTAATAAGTTCATGCATTTATGCGCGGAATGATTTCCATCTGTCTCTCACAGTGACGCGGAAAAGAGACGCCCAAGTCACTACTAAACTAATTGGCTGCCTACCCGACCTACAATTATAATTTTCGATTAGTCTTATGACAGTGTTAACTCTTGATTTTGTTTTCAGAGGGGCAAAACTGCATTGAATTATGCTGCGACAAAAAACCGCTTGACGTGTGTTAAGGCGCTGTTACATGTGGGAGCGGACACGAACTTAGCCGACCAGGTATTAGAAGAACTAGAATACATCTGTTTCTTATGATTAAGCAGTATTATCAGAAACATATAACTTAGTTTTTCAACTCACTTATATGTTTCTGGTATTATATTATAATTTTGCGCCTTAAACCAGATATCAGATACTTTTCGCTTCGTTGGTCGCTTGGTAGGGTATGTATTTCAGTATGGCTAACTCAATAGCCCGCAACGTCTAAGGTTTACAAGTCTGCGTAATGTAGCGCAATATTGGAAATACATTAACCTTTTTTGGACTACTAAATATACTTTTTATGCACAGACTGGGCAAACCCCTCTACACCGTGCGGCGATTGGTGATAATATCCTCATCCTACAGGCACTAATAGACGGAGGGTGTGCTATAAACAAACAAGATGAGGTAAGGTTATAGGGCCAATCCAGTTCAACCTTTTCAACGTGTCCATTCAAAACTTTCTTTATTTCTCGACGCGGACTTAAACGGTGTTCTGTAGATGCTCAGCAATTTTCAAGTCGGTTGAAAGCAGCGGCTAAAAGGATCGCATTGAACTAAAAGATAGTACTTTAAAGATTTGAAAGCATACAGCGAACGGCCATTCCATAGAAATGACACATTTCTGTCACGTGAGTCACGCAATTATTCACGCAATTATTGCTAAACTGAGAACTTGAAGAAACTGGACACCTATATGGCAACCGATTCACGGGCAGCAACCATGTAAAGCAGTCAGTTATTTCAATAAAATAAAGCTAGATGTATGTATGTATGAAGCATTGAACAAAGTATTCTCTGATACTGACCTAACATACTAGGAGACCCTTCCTTAGATAATCCTGTCCGATAAAGTATACCCGTGGCATGTCATCGTTTTGTGCTAAAACTAGGTGTACTATATCCCCTCAGACTGGTAACACTGCTCTTCACGAGGCATCGTGGAACGGACTCGTCAACAGTGTTAAGGTCCTGACACAAGCAGGGTGTAATGTCAACCTACATAACAAGGTACGCATGCGCACATGAGCTCGGGTTCTCCACCCATAGCACTTTTCACTGTTTATCAATCTAATGCTTATGTGCCACCGTAGATTGAATAGCGCGCATGCGCACATGAGCTCGGGTTCTCCACCAATAGCGCTTTTCACTGTTTATAATAATAATAATAATAATAACTTATTTCTTATATTGGCCCCTGGCATCTATCTATAAAAATAATCAAATGCGCATCACATTATCTTCATATACATATATCATATACATATATATATATATATATATACTGTCACAAAAGAAGAATAAACAATGTTTTTTGCTGATCACCAATTGGTGATAATTGAATTGGTGATCAGCAAAAAACATTGTTTATTCTTCTTTTGTGACAGTATATATTTTCCTATGAAGATAATGTTTTAGCTATGTGATGCTTGTGAAAAGTTTATATATATATATATATATATGTGCTGTATAAATCGTGTCACAATCAAAAGCCTGGCTTGTTATGTAAAAAGCCAGGCTTTTTACATGTAACAATCCAGGCTTTTTACACCCGATATATATTTATATTTTGCGACCGGTTTGTTACACGATATATATTTTGTAAAAAGCCGGGATTGTTACATAACAAAACGGGACTAACATGGGCTACAGGAAATACACGGGAAATTTACTTGATTTTCACAGCACAAGTTTATAGTACTAGCCACATTTTGATCTTTATTAATGCATTCCTTCTAAAGGTAGTTTCGCATTTAATATCAATACTGGAAAGAATTGAATAAATTACCGATAATCTACCCCAATAGAGTACTTGCACACAGATGGGCGAGATGTTGGTTTGAAATTCCCTCACGGTTCAAGCACCGTTTGGATATCGCCAAAGCTAGAAAAAACAACTTGATGAAGCTTTGCGAGGCGGCAATTAAAAGCTTCACTAGTCACTAATATAAGTAATGCAATGGATGCCAAAGATGTGAGCAGATTTCAGAGGACTAGTAAAACCAATCGCAAAGCGATTACACAAATGTCTTGCTTGAATACATGAATCAATTACGCATACGCAAACCCGGCCCTATTAAGTATCTCGCATCGCTTGGCGAAATAGAACAATTATCTGATGTCCAAATGTCATTCACAAATTTCCTATAAATTCACGGGTGTGAGTTTCCTGCTTCAATGTTATTGCGCATTGACTTTTGCTCAGTCAAGGGTTTCGTCTCCCACTCCGAAGAAAATTTGATTCACTGGTAAGGGCTTTTCCCTGAACCTGCTTTGTCAAAAAGACAACATAATTTATTTCCAGTTTGTTTTTACCACTTCTCACTGAATGCTCACTGAAACGGCTTGCATTGCTGTTATGGACTTGTTGTAAAGTACGTTAAAGTCACTGATAGTATGCTATCAGGACCAGTAGTGGTAGCTCTAAATGTTATTATATTTTGTGGTAAGCTCTAAATGTAGCTATATTTTGTGGGATAATTCACAATACATCGCTCCAGTATTGTTCGCCGCCAAAACGTGTTGACTCATTCATGATGTATTTTCAAAGTAAGGATCCAAGACAGCCGGGATTCTTACACCGGTCACAAAGCATTAAATGCATTTGGGTAAGAAGCGAAGATCTTTACACCATCATCTTATGCTTTCTTCTTTGTAAAGATCCGAACTTTTTTCATAGAAATCCTACCTAACTGTATATGTCTCAAGTCCAGGAGTTTTGCGTGTAAAATGGTAGTATTACGTCCGGGAGCGGTTCTTTACAAGATAAATATTGTACCAGGTTCTTTACTGGATTATATTGCGGCCGTCTTTTTACATAACAATCCCGGTTTGTTACACGATATATATTGCGACCGTCTTTTTACATAACAATCCTGGTTTGTTACACGATATATATTTAGTCCGTCTTTTTACATAACAATCCCGGTTTGTTACACGATATATATTGCGACCGTATTTTTACATAACAATCCTGGTTTGTTACACGATATATATTGCGACCGTCTTTTTACATAACAAACCCGGTTTGTTACACGATATATATTGAGCCCGTCTTTTTACATAACAATCCTGGTTTGTTACACGATATATATTGAGCCCGTCTTTTTACATAACAATCCTGGTTTGTTACACGATATATATTGAGCCCGTCTTTTTACATAACAATCCCGGTTTGTTACACGATATATATTGCGACCGTATTTTTACATAACAATCCTGGTTTGTTACACGATATATATTGCGACCGTCTTTTTACATAACAAACCCGGTTTGTTACACGATATATATTGAGCCCGTCTTTTACATAACAATCCTGGTTTGTTACACGATATATATTGAGCCCGTCTTTTTACATAACAATCCTGGTTTGTTACACGATATATATTGAGCCCGTCTTTTTACATAACAATCCCGGTTTGTTACACGATATATATTGAGCCCGTCTTTTTACATCACAATCCTGGTTTGTTACACGATATATATTGAGCCCGTCTTTTTACATAACAATCCCGGTTTGTTACACGATATATATTGAGCCCGTCTTTTTACATAACAATCCTGGTTTGTTACACGATATATATTGCGACCGTCTTTTTACATAACAATCCCGGTTTGTTACACGATATATATTTTGTAAAAAGCCGGGATTGTTACATAACAAAACGGGACAAACACGGGCTACAGGAAATAAAATGGAGATATTATTTACGTGATTTTCGCAGCACAAGTTTTCCGAATAGTACTAGCCACATTTTGATCTTCCTTCTATTAATGCGCTTCCTTGTAAAGGAAGCTTCGTATTTAATATCAATACCGGATTGACTATAAATTGCCGATAATAAACCCTCGATCAGATATGGGCAAGATGTTGGTTTGAAATCATCGTTTGGGTATCGCCACACAGCTTGAAAACGTCCCCGCGGGGCGGGGAAGCTTCACTAGTCACTAGTAATGCAATGGATGCCAAAGATGAGCAGATTTCAGATGACTGTAGTAAAACCAGTCGAAAGCGATTACATGCACAAATTTCTTGCTTGAAAACATGAATCAATTACACATAAGCAAACCCGTTCTATTAACTATACCTCGCATCTCGAATTGCTTGGCCAAATGTCATCACAAGTTTCCTAATTCACGAGTGTGAGTTTCCTGCTTGAATGTTATACTCGATTATACATAGGCACTACTGTGCATTGACTTGCTCAAGAAGTGATCTACTACAGTCAAGGGTTTCGTCTCCCATCCGAAGGGACAATTTTATTCACTGGTAAAGGTTTTTCCCTGATCTTAAATATGCAAAGAACCAAGATGTTATGTTGAGCGCGGGTTTTTGCATTGGAATAAAGCCATAAGATAATGGTGTAAAGATCCTCGCGTTTTACGCAAATGGGGGCCCAAATGCATTTAATTTTACAGCAAGTCCATAATAGCAATGCAAGCCGTGCCAGTGAGCAGTCAGTGAGAGCAGTCAGCGAGTCAGTCGTTTTCGGCAAAGCAGGTTCAGCATCTCTATAAAAAAGAGACAGGCTTTCTATTTTGTAAAAGATTCGAACTTTTAACATAGAAATTCGTACCTAACTGTATATGGTTCAAGTATACGAATTTTGCGTGTAATGTGGTAGTACTTTCTTACGTTGTAGAATGCCGGGATTTTACTTTTAACAACCCTGCGGTTCTTTACATAATTGATAAGATAAAAATTGTGCCCGTCTTTAATACTTGTGACAATCCCGGTTCTTTTACAGGATATATATTGTGCCCGTCTTTTTACGTAACATTCCCGGTAAGTAAGAGTTGCCCTGATGAAGTCTTTTAATAAACAAAGCCGAACATTTGGCAAGTGATCTGTTGTTATACTCAGTTATTCTGAATCGCCGGCTTTTTACAAGATATATATTGTGCCTGTCTTTTTACATAACAATCCCGGTTTGTTACACGATATATATTTTGTAAAAAGCCTGGATTGTTACATAACAAAACGGGACAAACACGGGCTACAGGAAATAAGCGGGAGATTTACGCGATATTCTCAGCACAAGTTTTCCGACTAATACTAGCCACATTTTGATAAGGAAATTTATTTTTAATATCAATACTGGAAAGACTATAAATAACTGGCAATCAAACCTTCAATAAAATATTTTCACACAGATGGACGAGATGTTGCTTTGAAGATTCTTCGCGGCTTGAAGGCACCTTTATTTTGCCACAGCCAGAAAAGAAGCTTTGCGAGGTGGCAAAACCTTAATTAGTCATATGTTCAGGCAAGCCTGTGGCCGCGTAGCACTAAGTTCAACAGAGTGGAGATAAGGAATTAACCTTGTGTGAAAGCTAACGTGCTAATGAAATGGTCCCATGTGTGCTTCTGAGCGTTAGCCCTAGTAAGCGGAGAAACAGAAAAAATCTCTGACCCCGATCCCTCTCGCGATTAATTCCTTATCTCCACTCTCTTAATTAGTCATGTAATGGATACCAAAGATAAAGAATTTTCACATGACTATTAAGTAAAACCAATCGAAAAGTGATTACACAAATTTCTTGCTTGAACAATGAATCGATTACTGCAGTCTATACGCCAAACCGCATCTCGAGTTGGTTAGCGAAATCAGCGAAATAGAACAATTACCTGTCAAAGTATCATTGACACGTTTCCTAATCCGCGAGTGTGAGTTTCCTGCTTGAATATTTTACATGCTAGATACTACTGTGCATTAACTTTCTCGAGTAATCTTACTTCAGCAAATGCTAGTTCAAGGATTTTCCTTCATCTCCCATTCCGTTCCAATTTGAGTCATTGCTAAGGGCTTTTCCCTGAACCTGCATTTGTCAAAAAAACAACTTGTTTTCAGTTTTTACCACTTCTGACTGACTGTTTACCGACACGTGCTTGCGTGGCTGTTATGTTTGCTGTCAAGTACGTTGAAGTCACTAAAGCTTAACTTATAGTTTTGGTAGCTCTACAGTGCTTACAGGTCGAGTGGTAAGCTCTAAATATAGCTTTATTTTGTGGGAAAAGCCCTTACCAGTGAATAAAACTGCCCTTTCCGAATGGGGGACGAAACCTTTGACTGTTGTAGCTCACTCGAGCAGGTCAATGCACAGTAGTGCCTAGATAACAATCAATCAGGAAACTCACAGTCACTCGAATTGTTTTATTTCGACAAGCAATTAGAGATGCGAGGTATACGTACAATGTATAGAGTTTACAAAAACTTGATTTTAAGGTTTATGAAAAAAAAAAGATAAATCACACTCACGTTTACAAACGAACACACAAACACAGAATGGGAAACTAATGTTGTCAAGGGCTACCACAACTGCCCTTTTGAAACAAGGATTTGGGACATATAAGTCGCGATGAGGCCCGGAAAATTGGAGATCGAGGCCCGGCTTTTAAAGTAGTTGGCACTGAAGGAACTCTGAGACTGGGACAAAACTGGGGATTGTGTTTTGTCCCATTTTGTTCATGTTTATATCAATTCAATAAATGAAATACTATTTACGAGACTACTAAAAGCTGAATAATTTATAGTTTCCCGATTAGATAACACTGAACAGAGTGCATAGATAGCGTAGCCCCGAATTCTGACACGTATTATTTTTTATCGAACTAGATCGAACTGGATCGAACGTTCCGAGGAAGATTGTACGATCTAGTTCGGAGATCGTACTCACCCAAATTCTAGAGTTCGATCCGGTTCGATCTCAAAAGAGCTCGAACCGTATCGAACGATCCGCGTTCGATCCGGTTCGAGCTCTTTTTAAGTTCCATTTGGTTTAGACGACACGCCGGGTCATCAAGTAGTTTTCTAGCTGTGGCGATATAAACGATGCTTTAAGCCGTGAAGGGTTTCAAACCAACATTTCGCTTTATTGAGGGTTGACTACCGGTAATTTATAGTCTTTCCCGAAAAAGGCATTAATAGAAGAAAGATCAAAATGTGGCTAGTACTATTCGGAAAACTTGTGCTACGAAAATCACGCAAATCTCCCGTTTATTTCCTGCAGCCCGTGTTTGCCCGTTTTGTTATGTAACAAACCCGGCTTTTTAAAAAATATATATCGTCTAACAAACCGGGATTGTTATGTAAAAAGACGGTCGCAATATATATCGTGTAACAAACCGGGATTGTTATGTAAAAAGACTGGCTCAATATATATCTTGTAAAAAGCCGGGATTGTTATGTAAAAAGACGGGCTCAATATATAGTCTTGTAAAAAGCCGGGATTGTTATGTAAAAAGACGGGCTCAATATATATCGTGTAACAAACCGGGATTGTTATGTAAAAAGCGGGCTCAATATATATCGTGTAACAAACCGGGTTTGTTATGTAGAAAGACGGTCGCAATATTATATATGGCGTAACAAACCGGGATTGTTATGTAAAAAGACGGTCGCAATATATATCGTGTAACAAACCGGGATTGCTATGTAAAAAGACGGTCGCAATATATATCGTTATCAAAGCAGGCTCAGGGAAAAGCCCTTACCAGTGAATAAAATTGTCCCTTCGGATAGGAGATTAAACCCTTGACTGTAGTAAGATCACTCGAGCAAGCCAATGCACAGTAGTGCCTACTATGTATAACAGGCCGAAACTCACACACGTGAATTAAGAAACTTGTGAATGACATTTGGACAGAAAATTTATTTTATTTCGCCAACAATTCGAGATGCGAGGTATAAGCGGAGAGTAATTGATTCATGTGTTCAATCAGGATATTTTGTGTAATCACTTTGCGATTTGTTTGCTACAGTTATCTAAAATTTGCTCATCTTTGGCATCCATTGCATTACTTATATTAGTGACTAGTGAAGCTTTTAGGCTCGCAAATCTTCATCAAGCATTTGTTTTTAGCGGTGGCGATATCCAAACGGTGTTTTTTAGCAGTGAAGGAATTTTAAAGAAACATATCGCCCATGTTTGTGCAAGTTGATTGTCTGTAATTTATAGTCTTTCCAGTATTGATATTAACTACTAAACTTCCTGTAGAAGGAAACGCATTAATAGAAGAAAGATCAAATTGTGGCTAGTACTATTCGGAAAACTTGTGCTGCGAAAATCTCCCGTTTATTTCCTGTAGCCCGTGTTTATCCCGTTTTGTTATGTAAAAGACGGGCTCAATATATATCGTGTAACAAACCGGGATTGTTATGTAACAAGACGGTCGCAATATATATCGTGTAACAAACCGGGATTGTTATGTAAAAAGACGGTCGCAATATATATCGTGTAAAAAGCCGGGATTGTTGGATCTTGGCTGAATATATATTTGCAAAAAGCCAATATTGTTACGGTGTATAAAGGAATAAAGCCTGGCTTTTTACATAAAAAGCCGGGATGTTTACACGATATATATTATGACTGGATTGTTATGTAAAAAGCCGGGATTGTTACAAATATATATTTTGTAACAAGCCAGGCTTTATATGTAAAAAGCCGGTCTTGTTACATGTAACAATCCAGGCTTTTTACACCCGATATATATTAATAATTTGTGACCGATATTTTACATAACAATCCCGGTTCTTTACACGATATATATTGTGACTGGCTTTTACATAACAATCCAGGCTAAATATATATTTGTAAAAAGCCAGGATCTTTATGTAAAAAGCCGGGATTGTTACGGTGTAAAAATGCAGGCTTTTTACATAACAATCCCGCTTTTTACATGATATATATTGTGACTGGCTTTTTACATAACAATCCAGGCTAATATATATTTGTAACAAGCCAGGCTTTTTACGTGTAAAAGCCAGGATTGTTACGGTGTATAAAGCCGGGCTTTTTGCATAAAAAGCCGGGATCTTTACAAGATATATAATATGACTGGATTGTTATGTAAAAAGCCAGGCTTGTTACATGTAAAAAGCCGGGATTGTTACAAATATATATTTTGTAAAAAGCCAGGCTTTTTATGTAAAAAGCCGGGATTGTTACATGTAACAAGCCAGGCTTTTCATTTTCAGCCACGATTTATACATGACATATATATATATATATATATATATATAATTATTATAAAGATAAAGTACAAAATAAAATCGATAGTATGGATTGAAATTGAAGATAAAATAGATGTATAACATAAAATTAACAGTTAATGAAAAGCTTCTTTAAAGATTTTCAATGTAATGCTAATGTACCAACCGTAGATTGAATGGCGCCCTCTGTTCTGCGAACCAATCGATTTCTGGTTGCCAAAAGTAATAACAATGGACGGACGACAGCGTGAAGAGCGCTATAATGCCCGGGATACATTTCAGTGTACCCTTGCAGGAAATATCTGGGAAGCGTTGGCCATTTAAAGGATACGTTCGTGAAAAGTTAAAACTCCTTGCTTTTATTACTTATTTCAATGTAGAATCGTCTTACCATGTTTCTTGGATCTGTACAGGCGGGCTACACAGCTCTTCATTTGGCATGCCAGAACGGTCACACCGGAGTTGTAGAGCTGTTACTTGATGCCAAGGCGCTATGCGTTGCAAAGAACAGTGTAAGTGATATTGAGTCGCCTGCTCCTTGTTCACGAAAAATTAGCATTGGTAGTGGGACGTTTAAGGAGCCTGACAGCCGCCATTTTGACAGCATTGCAACATACCAAGTCGGAGAAAGCATCCATTTCCATCGGCTGATTTAGAGAATATAGAGCAAATGTTCTCGATTGGTTTGGTAAATCAAATCTGAAACTTTATTTTTAGATGTTTATTAAGAGATTTCTACACGAAATTCGTCTTCGTCTTCTAACAAAAGGAGCGGCTGACACGGGCTCTTTAAATCTCAATAAGTGCGAGAAAAAAAGGTTTCAAGAACACTCAGTATCAGGAGCTCATTACCTAGGCCTGGAGCATCCATCTAGGGTAGGAAGGTTAACAGCGAATTAGAAAATGAAGCAGGTCTGAAGTTATTTTAGAAAAGTAGATTTGCCGCTTGAATAAACTTCTCTGAACAAAGCACACGCTACCTGCATTGTAATTGGCTCAGCGAATGTAACGTAAGCTTTGCGTGAAAATATCTTCATCCAGGCTTCATTTTCCAATACGCTGTTACAATGTGATGACATGGGAGATGGATGCTCCTAGGTTATGGTCAGTAGCAGTCAGTAGCCATTGACATTAAATTGAAAAAGCTGTGAGAATTCCAAAGAGACCTCATTTGATAATTATCTGTCATTGATGCTTCTTGCAGTACGGGGAAACCCCCTTTCACCTAGCCGCGCGGTACGGACACGACAAAGTTTGCTCCAAACTGATCAAAACTGGAGCCAACACATCGGAACAGAACAACGTAGGTATTAAAGAAAGTGGGTATCTGTTAAGAGTCGCGCGCTAATGGGCTATTCGATTTTAGTCAAATCACACTAGTGGTCTATTATCAATGCTGCGTTCTGATTGGTTGAGCTACTAGTAGGCTATAAGTTATAGCCTACTAGTAGCGAACAGTGTCGGATTTGAAAGCCAGAAAATGGCAAATGACCAGAACAAAAACATTTTTTGCAATACAAATTGACCTACTAGTGTGATTTGACTAAAACAATTATTCCTCTCGCCCTCATGGCCTCTGAGTCAATAGCCTATTGACTCAGAGCCCATTCGGGCTCGAGGAATAATTGTTAATTAGATCCGTTACCCCCTATCGAGGAACATGGGATTTCCATAGGGGTTGTTGTGTTTGACCCTGGAATTTAGGCAGGGAATTTCCACTGGGCCTTTCTTTTTACACTGGAATTTCCACAGGCATTCATTTGCAACTTTTGAATTCCACAGGGGGCACAAGAGAATGTGGAATTTCCGCAGGTGTCGCTTCAAATGTCCATCTGGGTTGTACAGGAGCCTGGAATTTCCACAGGGGTAGAGCATTTTTGAAAATTCCTCGATAGGGGATACGGTTTTTTTTTTCGGAATGAGCCCAATACCGTCAAGAGCTTTCACTTTCTTGTTAAATACTGTCGGACAAAAAACTTTGGATAATGTTGTCTTTAGGTGAGCAAGCATTGGCTGAGTGCCCAAGCAAGTACTTAGCAAGTAATTAATATGAAACATGTATCTCGAGACGGATACATTGTCAGAACTACATTCCAGATTGATGACATCAACAGATATAGACATCTATATCTTAAATTGAAGTATCTGATCATTTTTTATCGACCACTATTTTAGGCATCCCACTCATGTACCCGATGGGTGCCTATTGTTAACTAATGTATCTTGTTCCTCAGGACGGGGACACACCACTGCACATCGCCGTATCTTATCATTTTTTATCGACCACTATTTTAGGCATCTCACTCATGTACCCCATGGGTGCCTATTGTTAACTAATGTATCTTGTTTCTCAGGACGGAGACACACCACTGCACATTGCCGTTCGACTAGGGCATCTGAAGGTTACAGAGGAGCTGCTGGAGGGGGGTCAACTAATTGCTGTCAAAAACAATGTATGTTGTTACAGCTGATTTCTAATGACTGTCGAAAACAAAACGCAAAGTAAATACAATAACCCATTTCGCGGTTAAAAATGCAGCACTTTGTGAAGCCTGTATTTTACACCAAAGAGAGGCTCAAGCGGGCAATATTTTTTCAAGCGCGTGTTGTTCAAATGGCGGGAAGCTGCGAAAGTTACATTCTCGCAACTACTGGCAGGTAGATCGAAATGACTTGCTACAGTATTTTGGCAAAGGGAAGTGCCCACAGAGAACATTGCCCGCCTGAGCCTCTCTTGGTGTATATACAGGGATTGTAACCGCGAAATGGGCTATTCGCCAATCAGAACGAAACTATTCATAGATCTTACCTGTCATTCAAAGCCATAGATAGATAGATAGATAGGTTTATTTATACCTCTAGCAGTTGAAACTGAATTACAGGTATACGGTCACACGATCACATAAATTACATAAGGCGAACATTTACAATCAATATTTACAAAATTCAATCAAGACAATAAGCAAAAACATTCGTGGCGAATTTGCCGAAGCGGTCAGTGTTCGTGCTTTTGGTATTACATATAGCCCTAGCTCTTAGGTTGTAAGTATTCTGTGTATTTACTATACGACTGCTGACTAAGTTATACAGAGGGTTGTTTGGTTCTAGTTATTTTATAAGGTTTCTGCACGCTTCATCGCGCCTCTCCTTGTGGGGCTACTGTTGTTATGCCCCACACACAAACAATTTCAGCACATATATCAAGAAAATTTCGCCAAAACCCTTACCTTATTTAGGAAAAAACTCACCAAAACTTGCAGATACTCGAGAAACATCGTTCTGTTGGTCGCCATTTTGTTTTTGTTCCGGCCGTGGGGCCTGAGACGAGATTTGAACACCACAGGCGGCCCACGCGGATTTGTATAAAAACAACAGCACTTTCTTGACACATTTCAACGGAGTTCTTTCCTGATGATTGCTTGAGGTTTGATTTCTGCTGTCTTCATTTCAAGGTTGGCGAGACAGCGCGAGATGTTGCTATTCGTTGTGGTCAAAAAGAAATCGCTCAACGAATACCAGTCTCCAGCCTTACAAGGGTTAGTATTCCTGTCTAATCCCATAGTTATGAAGAAAAAATATCCAATGGCTCCTGAGGAATTTTCTCAAATAGCAGGAGACCATTGCACCAGGAGTCTCCACTTCAGCCATTTCGTCTATATAAGGGGGCGCATCGGATTGTGATGCTAAAAACAGAACTTGCCCTTTTCGCGCCGCCTCCGTTTAGTAGCTACCGCGCAACCGCATACAATTACAGCTTTTTTTCAATAAGGTAAAAGAATCTTATTATATAGTTTTTAGCGCCTTGATCATGTATTTTCTATCTAAAGGCGAAACTCTTCCAGGTCAGAAACTTGGAGGTACATTTCTTGCAATCACTAATCAGTAATGCACGAGAAATAAACTAACTACAGGATAAAGAAATGTATCCCCAAGAACTCTTAGATGGGAGAACCTTTTCACAATAGCGGCCAAAATTGCCATTGCAAGACTTAGCATCATCTAATGTAGGCTCCTTTGAAGCCCAAGCAAAAATGTGCGCTATATTGCATCAGACGGGCATCTTTGGGGAATTACCACAGGGTACCCAGATATCTGGGTAACGTGAATATTTGCGCGAAATATCAAACTTGTATCAGGTTGTGTACATTTTCCGCTTTTGCAGTACTAATGCAAAGCCAGCAAAAATTGCGTCTCCTTTGCGCTTGCTTCTGTTGTAAATCAAACCGTCGAATGAAGTAGCAAGTGAGATGAGCTGTTAATGTCCAAATCCCTTATATGGACATCTTTATCTAGCACCAATCAAATAATAAAACGCAGCTAGTCCGCGAGGCCATCTATAGCTAGCCTGCTACGAGAGCCAGCTAGCAGGCCATCGCATTTGCAGCCTAGAGTTTATTGATGATGTCAAAACTCTGTCTTTTTTAATGCCCAGCTCACATTTGTTTCCTTATCTCTTGGAGGCACAGAGAAAGAAACCGCGCCCTCACAGCGTGGATGTGCTACGCTTGTACGAAACTATGACGTCATCGGAATTCGCCAGCTCAGCGGCCTCGCCTCTCTTTGTTCCCAGGCCTACACCTGGTAGTCATCCTGTCAAGGTGAGAAGGGTGCAAATTAAACTTTCTTAGACGATGGTGGTGCGCTCATAAACTATTGTTTTCAACACGAGAAAATGAAATAAATATCCTCGGGAATATCCTCTATACACAATGCTTTTTGAGTGGTATAAAGCCAAAATTGAGTGCAGATATCGCAGCCGTATATTACACGTATCTCACGGGTCCGGAGTTTAGTGCGAACTTAAAAGTAGAATTCATTAGGATACATGCAGGTTTGATGCAGATATGAAGACGGGCGTCTCACGCGAAAATTACGAAAAGCTCTTCCAATTAACCTCATGCATACTTCATGAACTAGTTACAAACTCGGAAAACGACTCCCTCGAAAACAAACAGAGCCGGCTACGCAGGCTAGTTACATCTTAAACAGGTCACCATATCGCCAAAATAAAGGGACCTAAGGTAGAAAACCTTTTGGAACTCCACAGCAAGGTGTTTTTTTTTATCGGAATCAAAACAAACAAGCCAAAACGAAAAACGCAGCAAAGGAAAAATATTTTTATCAAATGGAAATTCGATACTGCAGCATTTTAAGAGCTCTTTTTAATATCGCATTCTCTACATGATGTTTGCGTCGCAGTCAGCGTGCTGTTGTAAATGAGAAAAACAGCTGAGAGAAATATCTTTTCGACCTTGTTTTCTTAATGCATGTGACGAAATTCGGCTCCAGTGTTGAAAGGTTGACACAAAGGTCAAGACGTATCGCTATTAAAACAAATCGAAGAAAACCCTGCCGCGTAATCCGGGAAAAACCTAGTGTCATCGTAGAATACCACTTAATGATGCTAGATTCAGAAATATTTGAAAATTTCAAGCCAATCTGTGCTTAGGTATACAAGTTCAAGTCGCCACACGTTCGTTTACGAATTCGTTCGACGCATACAGGCATAGTGAGCTACAATTGTAGTTCATTCGAGTCTATTAGCTAACACACTAATCTTACGGAATCGCCCGTATTTTTTTAACAAAGGTCATAGCAAATTCTTAGCCAAGTAGATACGGTTTACTTTAAATACACGCTGAATTCTGCGCTTGAGATCCCGAACGTGCAAAACAAAACAACACCACACTTCATTCTTTGGGAAAGGAAGTTTATTTCCAGCAGAAAACAGACCGAACATACATGCAAGCTACCGGAAAATAAACTTCATCCCACCAGATGTGACGGCTTTTGACCGTGAAACTTAATCGTCGTATCAAGTGTCAACCTCGGTGGTAAACAATAAAGTGAGTAACGCTCATGCAGTTTGCCAGCTATCAGATGTCCATCAAATTGAGACGGCTGACGGACTTCATAATGCATGAGCGATTACTGATATTTTAAAACACCAGAGTGCTGGTTTATGAGCGTGCGCCTGCTTTCTCACGGGCTTCATGTTTGGAAAATACTCTCCATACTACATCATTTCCTGTTTTATGTTTGTCAACGCTATTTCGATGACTTTGTATTGTTCAGAATTGTTGTAATCACTTTGCGATTGATTTCACTCTTTTGGAACTAACTGTACCCATGTTTTCTCAGTCCATGTTTTCTCAGTCCATGTTTTCTCAGTCCATGTTTTCCCAGTCCATGTTTTCCCAGTCCATGTTTTCCCAGTCCATGTTTTCTCAGTCCATGTTTTCTCAGTCCATGTTTTCTCAGTCCATGTTTTCTCAGTCCATGTTTTCTCAGTCCATGTTTTCTCAGTCCAGTCCATGTTTTCTCAGTCCAGTCCATGTTTTCTCAGTCCATGTTTTCTCAGTCCAGTCCATGTTTTACAACATGCCCGTAATCTCATGTCACCACGAGCCTCGGTTACAGAATTCAAAGCATCTATTGCGCGGAGAGAGGAAATTATTAAAAGGTTCTTCGAAAGTTTCGAACCGTAAAGATTGGCCGATAAATCGTCATACAGATGTACTACAGTTTTGGTAAGAGAGAAGTTTACATTTATATAGTCGAGTCTTCGGTCCTTTTTCATTCGAGATGTAGATCTGGGTCTTCAGCTCGCTACACGCTATCTTTGCGAAATTCATTGATTATATATTTTGTGGTAATTTTCTCACTGAACCTTTTTGCAAATAACAAACTTCTTTCACTTCAGTTACTCTGTCCTCAATTGCAAGATGATTGTACGCATCTGGATACGTTAATAATAGATTTGGAATGTGGATTAGAACTTAGAACAGTAGAAGTTCTAAGTGAATTGAATCTCGGGGGTGCAAAATAATAAGCTCCACCCCCCCCCCCCCCCCCCCCCCCCGTTATAATTACAGTAAAAACCAACGTATGGATTTTGTATGGATTTTGTAATTTAGCCTAAACAGGTTCTTGCTACCAAGGTTATTATATTATTCATACCGTATTACCCGCATATAAGACACACCCGTATATAAGACGCACCTTGAATTTTAAAACAAAATGTTATGTCAAGATACTTTTCAATTTAATCAGATTTATACCTAAACACCTTTACAGCAACTCCAATGTTAAGAACCTTACTTATGCAGACTCCAGAAGTGATACAGCTTCTCAGAAGATCATGTGTGATTGGATAGGCAGAACAAAGCATCCTATTGTTTCCTCGTCCTATTGTATGACCCTCTATTGTTTTGCACTGAGGGTATCCACCCAATAGGCTTAGATCTTACGAGAGCTGTACCATGACTACTTATGTGGAGAGGGGGCTTAAAATGAAATTTTCATACTAACAGGTTCTTAAAACCCAGGTTCCACCCCTCTCGTTAAAATGTTAATCCAGTCATGAGAAATGTTAGTCGAAATGATGACAGCACCCTGGCCTTTTCTCTAGCGTTAAACTGAGCCAAAAGTACTTTTTTAACGTTCGTATTTATGGCATCAGAATCCCCGGCTTTGCCCTACTGTCCTGTTTTTCTAATGACCCTTTTAAAATCCAATTTCATTTTTTTTTTTTTCATTTTCAGTGATTTTCAAAATCGTTTCTGAGAACATCAGCTTCTCCAGTTATCTTCACGGGTTTTTAGAAATTCTTTACGAACATTAACAATATAGGATAACATAAGTTGAAAGCTATGCCATCTCTTTGGTATTTTCAAATGTAATGCAGGACAGCCGGTTCTCGCCGCCGACCACTTTGTTGCGTGACTCGATGACAAATCGTTTATCGTGTCGCCCGCTCTCGCATTTTCCTCGCACTTTTCATAATTGTTTGCCATTACAAGTGAATTTAAATATACAGTACTCGTGGATGAAAACAAGGCGGACAATGCACACTGGTGTCAGTGCATATTCCGCTTTATTTACTTTAAAGTTAATTTATATTCAAGCTATATATCCTTCTGTTTGCATAAATTAAATATTAAATTGCATCCTGCTGCGATATCACAGTTTCGGGGCACGACGGATCAAATTATCCTGAACTGAGCTCAAAACAACATGGAAATAACAGCTTGTATTCGTAGACCAAAAGTGTCCTCTATGGCAGTGAAAATCTTGCTTTGTCTGATTATAAGTCATGAATTCGGTTTAGCTTCGCTCGGTGTTGTTTCTGCTGATTGTTTATCAAAGTGCGTTAGCGAAACCACAGATCCTGGAACAAGAAGCGAAGCAGAATCTTTTCGAACGAGAAGAAATGTTCCTGGGAGTGGATCCGAAAATATCACAGTAAAGGGGAACATTTTATTTCAACGCGGTTCCGAACCGGTTTCAATCCCGACCGGTTCTCATCTGGAAGTGAAGTTCATCGACGCTGCTATCCAAGACGCCCCCAGCACACTCTTAGCTTCGACCCTAGTCAACTTCACAAGTTACAGGAATGGTTCGGAATTGAAATACGAGTTACAGAGCAAACGACCCGCAAGGGAGCATCCCCATTACAGTGTTCTTGCTGTTTTGAATATGGGATGGGAGCCTACACCTAATGCACAGGGTACCCATGACTGGCTGAAGAGAGGTGACTATCACACGGACACTGCACATGATGTGAATGTGACTCGATCTAAGAGTGTGTATGAGGTGGATATAACTCTTGTCAAATTTACTGGAGCTGCGAGTGGGCTGGTTTTGGGTGAGTAGTACTTGATTGCAAATTTAAAAATGTTTCTTTGTTATCAGAGCTTGATTTGAAGACGCCAAGGAAGGCGTGACAGTGTGGTCACGCTCTTAAGAATAATGAACACTCGTGCTGCAATGAATGCTAAATAATATTAGTCAAATCACACTAGTGGTCTATTATCAATGCTGCGTTCTGATTGGTTGAGCTACTAGTAGGCTATAAGTTATAGCCTACTAGTAGCGAAAAGTGTGGGATTTGAAAGCCAGAAAATGGCAAATGACCAGAACAAAAACATTTTTTTGGCCATACAAATTGACCTACTAGTGTGATTTGACTAAAACAATTATTCCTCTCGCCCTCATGGCCTCTGAGCCAATATCCCATTCGGCCTTCGGCCTCATGGGCTATTGACTCAGAGCCCATTCGGGCTCGAGGAATAATTGTTAAATATGCAAGAAGCCTACCCTGCTAGAGCAGAGGGCGTCGGCGAAAAACCAAAACAACTACGCGTATGCATGACACGCGACTAACTTAGGCCTAAGGCGTACGTCGAATTAAGGTCGCGTTGGTTACATTATTTTCAAAAGACACCGACTTATTACACTTTCAAATAACAAATTATCTTTTGTTTTAAATGTATTCGACGCGACTTTAATTTGACGTATGCCCTAGGACTTGGGGGCCGACCATTTAACTTTTGAGGGGGGGGGGGGGGGCTTTTTTGTCAGTGCAAGTTTTTTTTCTACCTCTGTTATGCGGTGAGAATTTTTTTTTTTCCGATAAGAAAGAAGGGTTTTAGTCACCATTTTGCTGTGCAGGAATTTTTTTTCGGCCCTTCGAGCCGTGCAGGAATTTTTTTTTCAATAAAGCCCCCCCCCCCCCCCCCTCAAGAGTTAAATGGTCGGCCCCTTAGTTTAATGTTAAAAGACTGACAGAAGAGAAAGCCCTGCTCGCAGATATTTTAAAATTTTTATTTGTCTTTCAGCAAACACTGTCGTCATTGTTGGCGTTTTATCTTCAATGCTGAGCAATGTGATTGTATATGTAGTCATGTAGATAGAACTGTCCAGAGAATGTCCAAGACCACAACAGACTCAAGGAAAATAGCTCGAGAAAGAAATTTTTACATGGTGTCACAGACATGTCTAGTTCTGCAGGAGAGGCCCGGGGTTTATATCAACATCAGATGGTACCAAAATGGTTACCTGCCAGTTGGGTCAAAAGCCCTAGCGACGTTTGACAATTTGGTTACAAGTTTTATGCAAGTGTCCAGATAGTCAGAAGAATAGCGACACAACACAACAACGTTTAGATTCAGCCTTCTATTTATCTTAATTTATTCCATTTTTTAGTCAAATATGAATTTTTCACTTTGTTCAGTCTTTTTTAGATTTTCTTATCAATTTTTAGATTTAAGCCATATGTTGATATAAAAATGCTTGCAAAGCTAAGAACTATATAGATATTGGAGATATAAGCACTATTATTAATATTTATGAAACATACTGCACAAATAAGTTAATAAAAATAAATTAAAATGAGAAGTCAAGTGTATTGTGGTCTTGGCGGTGATGATAAATGTTTTTTAAAATTTCTTTTTCTCTAACATAAACGGACATCCACGAACGGTTGAAAAGTGAAGGAAGCGCCAAGTTCAGTCTGCAAAGAATTGAGCAAAGCGCTTTGTTATAGAGTGGTTTTCACATGACTGTCGTGAAACCAATCGCAAAGTAATTACACCAATTCTGAACAAAACGTATGGGGGTAATTACAAAGTAATTGCGAATTACTCACGACAGTCATGTGAAAGCCGCAAAATTGCAAAATTAGTCCGCACTCCTGCTGACCCACCCTGGAAATTTTAGGTTGTTCCTACCCACCCTGAAATTCCAGTAAAATTGTCTCATGAACACCCTGGAAATGATGTTTACCAACCCTGGAAATCCGTGTTGTTGGGATGTTTACCCACCCTGGAATTTTGCTCTAGTACCAGGATACCCATCCTGGAATTACAGTTACTTTTTGATGACACATTATATGGAATTTACACACTGTATAAACGCTTTGGATTTTCCACTGTATAGTGAATTGTTATTAGGCAAGACTACATTTAGATAATTGTTACCATGGAAACAATGCATATCAAGATAGTTCCCTTGAAAAAGTGTCGACATTTTCCAACTTCCTTAAAAGGAAATATCTGCATACCATATTTGGAATCCCAGTACGTAATTTCCAGGGTGTTCTCATGAACACCCTGGAAATGATGTTTACCAACCCTGGAAATCCGTGTTGTTGGGATGTTTACCCACCCTGGTATTACAGCACTTTTTGATGACCACACATTATATGGAATTTACATACTGTATAAACGCTTTGGATTTTCCACTGTATAGCGCTGTTCACGCTGACGTCATCCATTGTTATTAATGTGCCAACCAAAGATCGATTGGTTCACAGAACAAAGGGCACTATTCAATCTACGGTTGGCACATTAGCATTACAATGGCAATGTTGATAAACAGTGAATAGCGCTGTAGTGAATTGTTATTAAGCAAGACTACATTTAGATAATTGTTACCATGGAAACAATGTTTCTTTTCCTAGCTTCCATGGGAACGCAAAGACTACTTGCGATACTTCGAATGGCGCGGGAAGAAGGAAATCAAAGATAAGAAGGTGAAAATGGGCCGACGACATCGAGATTCGGGGTGCACCCAGGAACCGTTAAAATACGAGGAGATGTGTTATATCGAACGAGAGTATACAGCAGTTATGGGGCAACCCTGCAGATCACCCCGTCTGACGTCGGCTGAGAGGAAAGCTAGGGAAAGACGAAAAGAGAAGGTACTAGGGTGTTTGAGAAAAACGACTTGGTTTAGACGACAAGGTAGTAAGTTTAAGCGCGCGTTGACGAAAATGTTATTGCTCTGTAGCATCCGAGCGCGCGCAGCAGGCATTGGTTTTTGTTACAACAAACCTAGAATTTTCAAAGTGGACTTTGTTTTTTAACCTGGAATTTCCACAAGGGTCTTAAGTGAACTTTCTCAGCGGTGTTTCAAATTTCTGCAGCGGTCGTGCAGGAGCCGGGGAACATCTACAGGGGTACAGCATGATGGGTAACCCCCGTTGCAAGGCCCCCCATTTGTAGATGTACAGTAATTCTTGAAAATAGTTCCCATTCATGTGCGGACGCATCCGACGCCCTCACAACGATGTTCTGTTTGTAGAATCTAGAATTATCTGCTGATTATTATATTTTCGCTGGTTTTAGGGCACCAACTCTTCTACGGATACGATAACCACGCCTACGACGGTAGAGAAACCGCGACTTGCACCTGTTAGCCCCATTATACCAAACGGAAATCCGGTGGTGGATAAAAGGTAAGAACCATAAACAGATAAACCAACACTACGTTTTTGCCCGTCGAGTATCACCATGGTGACCACCGAACAAATTTCTCACAAGCCTCCATCGTCGTGGCTAGATTTGGGGGCAGAGGGAGGTGGAATGAGGGGTAGGGGATCTGGGGTAGGGGACGCGGAGCAGGGTAAGCAGATGGGACTGGGGAAGCAGAATGGGAAGAGGCAGGGGCAAGGGAAGTGGATACAGCAGGGGAGGAGGGAGGCTGGGGAATAAGGGGTAGGGGGCGTGGAGCAGGGAAAGGGAGTTGAAAAGGCAGGGGAAAGGGAAGTGGATACAGCAGGGAGGCGCAGCAGAAGAAGAAGAGGAAGGGATTGGAAAAGGGGCTTCAGAAGCATAAAGGGCAGAGCAGCGTTAGGGGGAATGGCCGTGGCAGGAGAAGGGGAAGCGGATACAGCAGGGGAGGCGGAGCAGGAGAGGACGAGTAAGGGATTGGGAAAGGGGTTGGAGAAGCATAAAAGGCAGGGCAGCGTTAGGGGGGACGGCAGGGGCAGGGGAAGCGGATGCAGCAGGGGAAGCTGAAGCAGAAGGGGATGGAGCGGATTGGGATGGGATAGGGGGAGATGCAGGGGCTTGTAGCAATGCCGGACAAGGTAGAATACCGGACAAGGTGGAACATATGTGCCGAACAAGGTGGAACATATGTGCCGAACAAGGTAGAATACCGGACAAGGTGGAACATATGTGCCGGTGGAACATATGTGCCGAACAAGGTGGAACATATGTGCCGGACAAGGTGGAACATATGTGCCGGACAAGGTGGAACATATGTGCCGGACAAGGTAGAATACCGGACAAGGTGGAATGCCAGAAATGGCGTCCGACTGACAGCCAGACCATAAATACGCTAGTATTTTTTAACGGGCTGTATTGAAAAGATGCCTTTTGTGATGTTTGTTTTACTCTCTCTTTTGACTCCCTTGCTTAATACAGAGGAACCCGTACCAATGATCCCACTTGAACCGAGGCAATACCGCCAGCGAGGCTAAGAAAGATCACACAGTCTAGCCAAATTGGCAAAATGGCATTTTACTCGAACTCCTAATGCGCTTAAGGACGAATTAAGCAGACCACCTTAGAGTGGTATATTAAATACTTCCGTACTATTCCCGAGGGCTACCGGTCGCATTCACCCGAGAAAACATATCTTTCGGGTTCTTATCAGACGGGTCACGTCTTAACACTCTCATCTCTTGCACTACTAGCTGGATATCCCTTCCTGTAACTCGTTTGGCCAAGGAAATGTATTAATAGAGCAAAGTGGCTAATGTACAAGTTTGCATCTGGTACTTGCAGACATTTGCAGACAGATCCATTAGCTCTAGGTGTTTCTCAGTCTCTCAGCTTAGCATACCAAACAGACCAAACCTCAACTTATTCCCGACTTTTCACCGAGCTATGATAAAACTATCGCTCATGGAACGCGGTATAAATCGTGTACACTAGAACAATAATTGTAGGGTTTCGCCACACAGTTTTTGGACACTAATGAATCACTTGACAATCAAGCATCTTCAAATTAACTGTGAATCCGTTTCGGCAAAAAAGTACTGCGAGCAGAGCTTTCCTTCTCTCATATTGTAATCATTGAACGAAGTCATGTATTCGCGTAGAGGCGATAAGCAACGAAACCCATGCGCAACAGTTAAACCGCGAAGACTAGAGACAAAACGAGAGCGAAAACAGAGCACAAATTACTTGTGATGTGTCGGGAGAGTGTGCTGACTGTCTTGAGGTTATAAATGCAGTATTTTTGAGAAACATCTCTCTTTATATACATTTTATTAGATCTCTAAACGATGCTGGGACCCTTCTGCAGTGATAACCTTTTTGACACTACAGAAAACGCGCCACAACCTATTTACAGCCTACCAGGACAAAAGGCACTTCAAGTTTTAGACATTTCTTGAAATTAATGAACAGTTAATGGACTCATAATGCTTACGCCATTGTTTACCAATAATTAAAGGTTTTTATATGCTCTAAGTTAATAAATTAGACCTACGTTACGAAGATTATCGCTCCGCCTTCCCCATTGAAACCGCAAAAGTCACAGGAGCGGAGATTTTTATGTTAAGTGATTTGCACGCCCTTGTTGTTTTGATAAGCAAATTTTTCGGTGATCGCTGATGTTTGGTGTGTGTTTTCGCGAAGTCGGCGCTTTTTATCGCTTTCAATTTGAAGTATGTTTTAATGGTTTCTACACCATTTTGAAGACAAACAGCGGCATTTTGGCTTGTTTTCCTGAGGCAATTTATCGAACACACCTAAAATTGGTTAAGCCTACTAGATATCAACAAGGAATTTGATGACATTCCGCGTAGTTCCTTTCGAAGTGGGTTACCTAAGCATTCGGACAATATGGAAAGGCACAATTCACTGAGAGAAGTTCGCCGATTCATTTGCATCGTAAAAAGGTACGATAGAAACATCATGTGACCCCGTTGAATGAGGCAGTTTACAAATTGGGTGATAACCTCTGAATTTGGAGCATTTTCTCGAATGTCGATAAATGTTTTGTTGATTGTTGAGTTGTGTGTTTGTGCAATCAAAATATTTCCAAATTCCAAATGTATGTTGGGGCAACTTGTTTGACCTGCATTCTACAATGTTAATAGTCAAGTGATGATGTTCGCCCACGATTATTCACGTCGACTTGTGTGGATGTACTTTTGCTTGTACTTTTAAAAGATTATATTCTATTTTTGTGCAAATCGTTATGTCTCAGGATCAACTTTTTCGAGTCTGTTAGGAACCACAGAAAAGAAATAATGTTCCCTGCCATAAACACTGCGATTTGACAGAATATCTGCTTTGCGCTTTCAAACTGCGAATATCGTTTTCTGTAAATTCCACATTTCTGTTGACACCAGAGCCGCCATTTTGCGCATGTTCAAAGGACAGCTACCGCATTCCACTATGGGGAATCGAGCAGGCGTGAAGCAAGGCTGTCACATGTCACTCACTCCAGATTTTAAAATCTGATAAAAGATTTGATTCTTATCGTCCTGAGCTGTGGGTATTTCATGAATTTTCAAGATAAAACGAAATAACAATTTGTGAGCTAGAGTGGACGCATGGGCCAATTTATTGTGCTGAATATAATTTACCATAAATGTATTTGTCTATTTGGTTAATCATTCGAAATCGTTTTGCTTTTATGAGATCTTAGCTAGAAGAGCAAGCTCCAAAGGGTTTTAGTGTCGATCAGTCCACACGTACGTACATGCGATCCTAAAATTCGCAGCGCAGGGCTACAAGAATGCTTTATTTATACCACAAACAGGACATACATTTCAAAAGAAAAAAAGTTTCTATCGTTGGGTGAAGGAACTTAAAAGCTCATCATGCTGTTCCAACTTCTGGGGTCCTTTGGAGCTCATCTTATGTCGGTTTTAAGCCGGGAGTTTGAGGGATCCAGATATATTTTACTTGCCACATTCTGGGATCAGTCAATGGATTTCTAAAATAAAATCAGGCTCAGGATCTTTCCTCGACCTCCCCCATTCTCCCTTCCTGCCCCCCCCCCCCCCCACCCTCCCATCCTCTTGTGAGGAGGGCATATGCCATGGCTTATTTGCTAGAAAATGCCCTCCAACCTCCACATCGTATGCAGTAAGACGTGGCCGGCTATGGATGACGGGCATATACAAAACAAAAACAACGAATAACAAAACTAAACAACAACATGACTGACAAATGACGGACAAAGATGTTACCACCACGTTGCATTGTTTTCCAAAATCATAAAGTTGACATCATCAAAAAGCTTGGCAGGGGATAATGTTATTATTGTCATAACGATCTTATCAAATTGATCAAATTAATCAAATTTTACAGAAAGACAATGCCATATCTTTTTTCTTAATTTAATCTCAATAACCCCCTACTAGCATTAAAATTTTATCACCAAGCATTCCATAAAACAATTTTGAGAGAGGGATTACCACTAAATACGAAACTGAAAGACCTAATCGTGTTTTCGCCTGTTTGAAGTCTTATCATTAACGAAAAATATACTTGCTGTTGATAAGTTCGACAACTTGATGAAATTTTAATGAAATACTGTAACCTTTTCGCGGGCTATAACCCCAGGAATAATACATTCTCTCTTCCGGTAAAATACATCTTCGCAAGAAGCGCCACATTACAAGCTCAGGCTTGCCCCAACTTCTTTGGTGCTCGCTGGAAAAATCCAGTTCTTTACTAGCTTCTATAAGTCACAGATGACTTATCAGCAGATTTATGCCCAAGGCAGCTAAATAGACTCTAAATAGACGACGTGGTTTTGCTTGTTGCTAGGCGCAACTTACGACTTCACATTTTGTTTGACCTAAAAATATTTCGCATACTCTGAAGTTGTGATACGTTTAATCTTTTCTAACCTGGTAAACCTAGAAATTAAGTAATATATTGGAAATTCGAAAAAAGAAGAGCTGAACAATACAATTTTGCATTCCAATGAGTTGATTTAAAAATCATAATTACTTTAACTTATTGTACAAAACGCGCGGTTTGTAATTTTGAACAAAGAAAATATTTCATAAACAGAACCTAATAATAAAACGTTGAAGTAAATATTAAATCAATTTCTTTTAACGATAGTGTCTATTGTCCTTGCCATAATAACTTTGTGTGTTTTGTTTTAATAATATACATAAATTGATAAGAATTTGAGCGTTGTGTGACGTTTAGGATTGGGCACAAGTGACGACGTAAGGCAGTGGTCTTATGAAAACATGTTCCTCGTTTCCAAATACTTTTTGGAATTCTGCTTTGCAAACTCTAGGAATTAACACATTTGTGGCTTTTTTGGGACAAGGGATTCTTTATTTGTCAACATATATGACAGCTTCGCTATAATTTATGTAAATTGAAGTTCGTGGATTCAAGATCAGGACTGTTGGTTCAGTTCTGGAAGTCGGGCTTTCGTCAGTCTACATGGAAATGTTGCTCCTGACTTCAAGCAACAACAAGAATTCCTCATAAATGATCATACAACTTAGAAAGGACTCTACACATGAAGAAATAAGGAGCCGTTTATATCACAGAAGCAGTATTTGGCGCCTTTTCTCGACTTTTTCGGGATGTTTGGTCGCCTACGTTGCGTGGTACTCCGAAGGTTAGTGTGGATAAAACCACTATAAAAAATAGCCATTTAGCTCGAACTTATGTCGACAAATCTAACCGCAAATATTCGAGCTGAAAAGTAACACTTTCAGTACATCGACGTACAACTTTTATTAGACCACAGGAAGCTAATATTGGTTGTTTTCAAAGATTACAAAAGGCCCTAAGCTTGTGTATAAATTTAAGCGGTCAGTTTGTTGTTTCTAGTGGTGTATGTTGAATGGCCTTTCCTGCTCGGTTGGAAATAACGCTCCATATTGGCGTGACTTATTTCACATGTTCCTAATTGATCCAACACCTTTATAAACCTTTTTACAATTCAGCTGCCTAATTTGAGTTTCTGGTGGGGGTTTCATCAAGTTTGGATTAAAAACAGCGAGAAGAAAGGAACTGCTTCAAGGGCATTTTCACTCGTGACTGCTCTCGAGATACGACCATAAATCAGATACAACCAAAAGACCTTTGATCTTGTAGTGAAATTATATAATTTTAATCTCATCCTTTGAATCCTAAAATCTTGTTTTCTTTTTCTTAAAGCTTTAAAACTATTAAACGCGGCAATCCCAGCCTTGAGATGCAAAATTTAACAAGAAATGCCGCTTCCTAAGCACATTTGTCTCGTCAATGTACTGTTATCTAGACACAACTTAATTGAATTTCGGTTATCGAATGCCACGTGAGGTCTGCGAAGGTCTGCGAAGATTTCTTTTGTTAAGGACCGTCAGTGTAATTTTAATGACTTTTTGCAGTCAAAACTGCTTAAAGAAGCTAGAGCACTTGGCGTTTTTCTAAGCACAAATGGCAGTTGCTTACTAAATAAACAATGTGCTTACTTAGATTGCGTTTTGGTGCTAAGCTCTTCGGGTGTAAAAAGACACGTTACCCATAAAATAATAGTCTTTTGCAATCGCTAGTAAAATGTCCAAAATTCAGGAATATATTTTCCTCGGAGCATCAAAGAATTTAGAGTTCAATCGCTATTTCTTTATCTTATCTTGTAGGACTTTATGTTGACTTAGACCTCAACTTTGTTGACTTTAGCATTGCAACGAAAGGTTTAACTTTTTTCGAACTAACTGAATGTAAGTTTTTCAATTTTCATTAAAATATTTTCTCCAAACTCCAAACTTCACTCGTTTATTGATGGCGCGAGCTTAGAGACTCTGGTACCCAGAGTAATATGTTAGGTCAATGGAGGAAAATATTCTAGCTTTTAATACAAACGTATAATATTTCTTTAGTATAAACTTTAATTTTATACACTATTTCGTTGTGCTTACGTCCTGTTTTTGTTTTCAGTAATTTTTGTATGGTTTCAAAGCATTCCTCTGCATTATATTTCAGTAGACTAAAAAAAAATGTTTTGTATATATTAATCAGGCACCTGAGAATAAACGCATTAGTATTGTAGTTTTCCTATTTTAAGTATTAAAAAAATATATAACTAATTTACTTAACAGATAACTGAAATTATATTTCAGAAGTGAAATGTAACATATTTATACCTCTTCCCTACTGTGACTAGGAACCTCTTTCCAACTGTTTTTAATCCCTATTAGTGTATCTTATTGACCAAAACTTCAGCTCAAAATATAGCATTTTTGAGAGTTTTCTGAAAACCGTGTTCCAATATAAATAACTGCCATAAGTGCCTTTTCAGCCGAGTTGCATCATTGATTTTATTCAAAACATAAATTGATGCAATTTAGGTCAAGTACGAACGCTTTCGAATGATAAGAAACAACATATGTGTCATCTCTGACATTTGAAAAGAATAAATTTCCTGAGCACCCCTAACTCTTCAAAATTTCTAGCCGTAAGATAGAGGCTATTATAAACCGGAAGTTAGAAAGTGTTTTTCGAAATTATTTACAGGCTAATAGTGTCTTTATCTCTAGTTAAGAGACCTTTTAATGTCAGCTTTTCGCTAATGGTTTTCTTGCATCTGCATTGGAATGTTAATGGTCGTTATAAAATGTGACGGCGATAAGTTGCACACACAATTGTAAAATTTTCGGAATGAATTTTTGTCAACTACAATCGGTTTTCAGATCACGTAAACCGCTAAATAAACGCGAAATCATCGTTTTGAGCTTGTGTCTCTTACAATTTTAGTCTACATTTTCACACTAGAACCTCAAAAATTGCCCAGAGCAACTATTAATACCATATGGTCTTCGCCAGCCACAAGGCCATATAGTCATCACTCCAGAGGGGGTCGACGGGTGCCAGCGACCACCCCCTTACACGCATAATGATTATCATTTGGTTATAGCACAACGCTAAATTTGACACATTTTCATTGGTTAAGAGTGATCACGTGAAATTGATAGCTTTTGCGAACGACTATCAGCGTTGTGCAGTAAAAACAAGGCTATTCCCACTGGTCTTATTAGTGTGAATATAAGGCTCTCACTCATTAGCATAAGGCGGTCATTCGTACTCTCCTCGCGTAGGCAGGGGGTTTCTACCGTCCTGTTACTCCCATTGGCTTGTGTTTCGTCTCTTTGTGCTCCAGGGATCTGGCGACGCTGCTGTCCGCCGTTTTTTGATGTTCAAACTTCATATAAACCCTCGAGCTACGCTCTTGGGCAAATATTTGTTGTGAACATCAAATTTCCTCGGGCAAACTCTCTCACGATAGTGCATCGGTTTATCTGTGTGGTTCAGGGATAAAATTCTTTGACGTTCACTCTTTCATGGGAGGAAATCTTATATGGGTTAAAACCAAATGATAAGTACAACAATTACAGCGTATTATATAACGCGCGCTCCGATTGGCTAAACACAATGCTCTATTTTACCGACAAAGTAATAGTTTTATCGTAAAAGGATGAGGGCACAATTTTCTGTGACTTTATTGGCGAAATGGAGCAATTGTAATGTTGTGTGAGACACACTCGCCTGCAGCTCGTCGGGTTAAAACGTTCTCGTGGCCCTCCCAACATCACGCGTGCTCTATTTCGCCAATAAAGTCATAGAAAGTTGTTAAGTTTTATGAGTAACAGCTGAGTGATATTTCTTAGAGACAGAATTTATTAGTTTATATAAATTTAGTTTATCTTATATATTCGTTTTTTCTTCTGTTCAGCTCTAAAAGTCGAGAGGATTTCGAAGACCATGCTCCTTACGATCCAGCACAAGAGGAAAATGAGAAACCCAAGCAAGACTCAAAACACTCCAAGAAATCCTCGTTCTTTGGCTTGTTTCGTAGTTCCAGCGATCCCGACTTTCACGCCAATTCACGGACAAGACGTTCATTTAGTTGGAGGAAAAAATCAGGCGACAAAAAGAAACAACCGGAAGTCGAAGAAGCGGATAATTCACTTCCGGTTAATGGGGTCGAACCACTTCCGGGAAAGACATTTCCGGTGGAGACTCAGTTAGAGGATCCCGTCGATCCACTTGATAAGCTTCCTGAGGATGGTAATTTTAAATACGATCCACTGGCTGCTGAGGAAATATTCATAGATGCACATCCGGTTAATGCACTTCCGGGTTGTACACTTCCGGTGGAGGAACCCGTAGAAGGGGGTTATTTACTTCCGGTCGAACAACTTCCGGTTGATCCACTTCCGCCGGATGATCCTTCGTGGAAAAGAGCGAAAGAAGTTTGGGAGAAAAATGAAACAGAGGAGACAAAGGAAAATACAGATAAAGGAAAGAAACATAAAAAAGATAAAAAGAAACATAAAAAACGTGATGAAAGTAAAGAAGAAAGAAAGGAACGGAAACGAGAAGAAAAAGAAAAGAAAAGAAGTAGAAGCGAAAGTCGAGAGCGTAAAAGTCGTAGTCGGACTCGTTCTAAAGAAAAAGACACTTCTAAATCCTCTAAACATAAAGACAGGGACAGGTCTGATAGCAAACATAGATCAAAGGACAAAACAAAACGCGAGGGTGATCCGAAAGAGAAACATCGGCGGAGAACCGACAGCGAAGCTTCAAACGACAGCAAACACGGACATAGGAGTCGCAAACATAAGCACAAACACGATAAAGAACACAAAGAACATAAACATCATAGAAAAGTGAAGCAGGAACATCTTCACGAACTGGATAAAATTGAGCTTAGTGAACTCAGTACAGAGGACGTTAAAAATGTTATGGACAAACTCGATGGTGTTGAGCGCTTTAGGAAGTTGTCACGTGATAGGGAGGAACGATCACGTGATGGGTCACGTGAACACGTACATAAATCACATGAGAGGTCACATGATAGATCACATGACCATCAACGGCATCGATCGCCTCGCAACCGCCACAGAAGACATCGGTCGGGCAGCAGAGAAAAACACATGTCAGTTGATTCAGAGGTAAGAAGATATAAAGCGTAGAAATGTTGTTATTTCCGAGCCTTAGCCAGCCGCCATTTTGTCCGCCTAGCAAATTACCGAGTCAGAAACAGCATCCATTTCCATCGGTTGATTTAGGGGACGCACTGCGTTATTTTTAATTGAATTCGGTAACAACGACTTGTGAAAGCAAGTCATCTTGTATTTGTGGCATTTTATTTAACGGCTGTCTACACGACATTGTATTGTCGAACGAAAGCTAGACAAACTCGCTTTGATGCGAGCTTTTAACTTTCTTTGCGCGCAGGTAAACTGTGTTTTTGTCGAATTTTTGTCGCTTTCAACCATTGAATTCCACGTTAAATTCTCACTCCTTTTTAGCATATCAATGCGCGCGTAAGAATTGACAATTGAATTTTAGGCCACACTTTCCTCTAAAGACAATTTTTTTCCCCCACAGAATTCCCATCACTCGAGCCACTGTGCTACGTGTCAGCGGTCTCTCAAAGATTTCGAGGCGCGACAAGAACAATGCAGTGCTGAAATCGACACGGCGAGACGGTCAATCGAGCACAAGATCCAGAGACTCGAAAAGAAATTCGACCATCAGTTCTCTTCCACCGAGAAACAATTAGATAAGAATGAACTAGAGGACTCGGATAAGGAAAAATATCAGAGCGTTGTTAGTCAACTTTCGGATGAATTTCGCGAAGTTACGAAAAAACTGGAGAATAGGACGGATGCTATGAAGTATGAGCTTGCCAAACTGGAAAATACGCACTCCAATGATACAAAAGAAGGCGCTTATAAACATTTAGAGGAGAAAAATAGAGACAGGAGCGCGCATCGAAAGGCCGTTGGGTTTAGGGATCGGTGCCCTCATCTAGCTAAGAGTTCGCCGATTTTGTGGCCGAGTGCTTCGAAAAGTAAAGAAAAGGATGTTACGGTATTAGATGAAAAGTCTCAAGGTGAGTAAAGCACTGAGACCGCTTGAAAATACGAGTTTATGATAACTTACATCCGCGTGTCTGGGCTAATAACTTCCGGTGGAGGAACCCGTACTTCCGGATAGTTCGCGTCCGGTGGCTCAACGTCCGGATGTTTTAAAAGCACTGTTGCCAAAAGTACGGTTCTTTAAAATTAATAAAGCACTGAGATGCTTTTATGAAATGTAGTCATTTATCACGAGTCACATCGGGTGCTTCGTTTGTTGGCTAATCACTTCTGGTGGAGGAACACGTACTTCTTTAAAACCACCGATGGCAGAAGAATGGTTCTTTAAAATTGATAAAAGTGGTCATACCTAAGAAGTGTTTATGATATGATCTCAAAAAAATAGTCTTTCCAGTTATTTTAGCAAGAGGGTTTGCTCTGAACCCAGGCACCTTTTCTGTAAGCATGTAACACTTGCACTCCCAAAATAGCAATTCTCCTTACTCTAAACAATGCACTTCCCTATCACCTCATGGAGAATTTGGTGCTCTATCTGCACTTAACAAACGATTATTTTGGTTATTTCTTGTGAATTGGACTGCATTTAAGCTCACTAAATTAACCCAAAAGTTATAACACTTCCCCGGACGTTTACTTTACAATTTTGTCAGAAATAAATGCATATGCACAGAATGTAATGAGAAAATGCACATAATTTAGGAGGGAACATGCACTATGAAAAGGCACGACCTATGAAGCTACACTTAGTATTTATACCACAACGCGCGCGTTTCTCGAATTATGATTGGCTGCCAGCCATCGGTATATTTAACAATTAGACCTCAAGGCCGAATGTGCTATGATGAATAGACCATGAGGTCGAAGGCCGAATGGTCTATTGATATCATAGCACATGAGGACGAGAGGTCTAATTGTTTTAGTATAAACCAACTAGTTGGTCGGTTTTGGCAATGAATTCCATTATTTTATGTTGAAAAAATCAAGTTTTCTTGCAAAGAAAGGTGGTGGTTTTGCCAGGCATGGTCTATCACTAATAGACCATTAGTAGCTCAGCCAATCAGAATGCAGGATAAGTAATAGACCATTAGTTGGTTTATACTAAAAAAGCATAAACCACGGAAAGCGCCATCATCAGCGCGCGTGCTAAAAAGAACCAATAAAAACACCGATTGGCAGCGCGCGCCAATGTCTTTATTTTTGCCTTTTTGTTGTGGTATAAAACAAATGTCCCCTGATTTTCCGTGGTAGTCCTCTTGTATAGCAAGGAATGGCGTAATAATGTGGTCAAAATGTACTGCGGACTCACGAGGCGCACATTTTGACCACTTGATTACGTCATACCATGGAAAATCAGGGGACATTTGTTAAGTGTAATCCCCGCTAATACGAATTTCTAATGACAGGAATTCAAAATGAGGAGAACAAGCAACCGCGCTCCTTTTAACAACAGTGAGTTTCAAACATGATCTCTAATGAACAATTGGGTTGAATAATATCTAATAGTGATTGTAATGCGACTAACTAGCAGCACGATCTACTTATGAAAACTGCATGGCTTCAACAACCTCGGGTCAAGAGAAGGGTGTTAAAAATGCTTATAATTTCATGAATCTCAACGAGATTTACCTTTTTGAACAGAATACCATTTACATTTACCATTTACTGAGATATTTTTTAATGAATTTATTTTTGCAAGGTTCACGATTTATCGGGACATAGTAATTTTCAATTATTGGAACAAGTGATTTACAGACCTCAATTGATTGTAATGGTTTGCGTGGGTTGTAAGCAACGTCATTTTTATAGCGATCCTCGAGGTTCTAGGGTGTCCCACAGATCATCATTAGGACCTACTGAAATCTGCAATGAGATCTGTTTGAGATTCTTGAAGGTAGAATGAAGTTGTGCTTTTAATAGATGTGTTTCTTTGTAAACAACGTCGGACATTTTTGATAGCGATCCTCGAGAAGGAGGTTCTAGGGTGTCCCACAGATCATCATTAGGACCTTTTTTTTAAATAAAATATCTGAAAAAGTTGACTAGTTGAGATTATTTAATGTAGAATGATGCTGTGCTTGTGTGGTATCCCACAAAACATCGTTCGGACATCTTGAAATCTGAAGTTGAGATCTGACCTTGAGATTCTTGAATGTAGAATGTGCGATTTCATGGATGGCTTAGATTAGTTAACCGCTAAAAATGTAATAAAATGTCTAATAAAAACTAAGCGTTATAAAGGAGTGGCTGGCTAAAAAGTGAAACAGGGAAACAGGATGTATTGAACTATCTGATGAATTTTCCTTTCTGTTACTAGGAACTATTCGGGTGAGTCAATCGAATGCTTTAGACACTCTCAACAGAAACAGGACGCGTAAAAAAGAACCCGAAGGGTCGTCATCTGACTTGTCGAGCGAGGACCTAGATGAAAGGGACCAAGATCTTCCAGAGGACCTTTTCGAGAGGTCTTTCGATGAAAACTCAGTGGACGTTATAGAAGAGGGACAAGGGGAAGGGACATTATCTGAAGAGGCATCTGAGGCCCTTCAAGTAAAGTACCGGCGCCAAATACGAGACATGCAGAGGAGGTGTTCTGAACGGTCTCAAACGGAGCAAGAGAGTCTTAGAAAACGAATTAGCGAGTTGGAAACTCTTCTGGAAGCCACACGGGTGCAGAAAGTTTAGTGAATCAGTGGTTGGGTACATGAGGTGTATTTGATGATACTCGAGGATCACGTGCCTCGCGGGCGATCCCGCAAAGAGCGAGACATATCAAGAAAGTCCCCGTTGAAAAATGTCGTTTTCTAAACATTTTGCTCGTGTAAAGTCGCCATCCTTGTTTTGACCCCGAGAGCCTGGACTTACTACACAGGGCAACCCGCGTTATGTACGAGTAGGCATTTACGAAAACGACGCTTTCTTGATATATAAAATAGCGCTAGACCCTCGAGCGTGGTATTTGATACGAATGATTTATGATTTATAAATAAAGGTACGGGTGTGATGATATTATTTTAACTCATTGATATGCGCAGCGCAGAAACGAGTTATGCCGACGATTGCATCTAACCGTCCACACTCCCAAGGAACGTGTTCGTAAAAACTTATGACAGTTGGACTTCAATGTTTGCCCGTCGATGTTCAAAGTTTGGCGCCGTTCGTTGACCGTTCGTGAGCGGATAATTAGTAGGATGTAAAAATTCGTCGGGCTTGAGGCCTAATTGTTAAATAGTTCTACCAAAATATGACTGGATTATTCTGATGGAATTTCTCTCGATTATTTGAGACAAAAAGAAGCACAAAAACAAAAACAAAAAGAGAAACTGGTTAGAAATGAAGAAGACCAGAATATTTTATGGCAAATATACATCAGACGTGTGGGAATACATTGTTAAAATAGCGCGTCGTAACATGCGAACCTGGCGTGACACACATACATTCTCACTTTGCGTGACACTAGTCCGAGAAAACAGCCGTCCTGTTTGCTTCTCTCGCACTAAATACGTTACACTACATCACATTACCTCGCACTACATAACAACTGTAAACATGCATACTTTGGCCAGGATGAAACGCCGAAGCTAATTTTTAAGGTAACTAAAAGTAACCTCAAAATTGTGACATTTCCAACTTGGCCTCAGGCGGTTCATTCTCGTTATTTGTCGCTTCTGTACTTTAGATTGCAGTGTAAACAGAGTTTTATTCAGGTATAAATAATCTCACAGTTTCTTGATAATCATCGCTGAAGCTCCACCTCCTCCGTTGCAAATGGCAGCTAGGCCGAGTTGCCCTGGGGCGAGATTGTGAGCCATGTGACCAACAATACGAGTGCCAGACATCCTGTGGAGAGAAAACGAAAACTTCCGTAAATCAAAGCCACAAATAAAGCCTGCTTGAGAATAAAGCTATTTCAATAAAGGTTGTCGGCCTTGAGAGCCACAGAGAAGAAGCCCATCCATGGGAAAAGATCAATTTCCCATGGTAGAAGAATGGGAAGCGTTCGGATTTCCCATGGCTATCCATGTGAGTTCCGAACACTTCCCACGCGTGTGACTTGGGAAATTGAGCTTTTCCCATGAATGGGTTTCTGCAGAAATTCCCTGTGAGCGCTCAAGCCTACGCGACAATACCCGAGGATAACCTTTCAACTGCCAGCTAAGTACGTATTTAGAGTATTTTAGTTTAGTGTTATTGCATTGCCCCTTTTGATTTCTAAGCACACTGAAGTGTTTTCAAACTTGAAAATTTCATAGCGAAAGCTGTGAAATCTAACATAAGAATTCCAGTTCCTTTTCCTTTCTTAGACTAAGTTGAAGTACAATATAGGATTTTGTCAAAACAACCGCTACAAAGCCCCTTTAAAGAGGCTCTCTCTCGCACGCTTAATATTCGTCCACTGTGACATAAAATAAGTACAATTGTAACCGTGAAAACACATGTTCATTTGCCCGTAGTAATCAAAATAACCCTCCAGAGTACTAGAAAAACCTTTCAAGTGTTAGACAAATGCAAATCTAGGTTGTTTTGACCTGTTATCAAGAGGATGGAATTGGATTGCGATTTGAGCTATTTTCTTGTCAGAGAAGTGGCCAGCAAGCGTGCGAGAGCCCCTTTTTAAGGCGCAAACAGTACGCGCTTGTTCAGCTCCAACCAATTTAAATGGACATGAGGGCATGCATGAGGGTATCTGAAATGGTCCACGGATGGTTGGTTGTTTCTAGAGACAGGGATGGTTGAACAGTTTCAAAGTAGGGGGGCTCGTTAGTTAGATTGTATGACAAGGGGGGGGGGGGGGGGGGGGTTGAATTTAGTGAAACTGTATGAAAGCTTGACGCAATATAGCCCCCCCCCCTGGCTTTGTCGTTCCTGAGACGCCCAGGCTAGTATGAAAATCAAATGGTGACTAACGGAGGGAAAAGTTTAGATAACAGCTCTTACCCAATAGGGTGTCCTACAGATACTGCGCCTCCATGAATATTGACTTTACTAGGATCTAGATCAAGAATCTGAAAATGAGAAACAAACATTAAGAAACATCGTCTTGCTGGTCAGGTAGGACCTTTCTACTGGGAACCCTATTGAGGAACTCCAAATTTTCAAAAATTGCTCTACCCCTGTGGAAATTCCAGTCTTGAAATTCCTCATTCTCTTGTGAGCCTGTGGAAATTCCACATTTGCAAATGAATACCCTGTGGGAATTCTGGGGTAAAATGAATCACAGCGACCCCTATGGAAATTCCAGGTTCCTCGATAGGGGTAATGGACATAATATGGAACTGCCCATTGCTTCAGGGGTAGCTTCATACCGAGTCAGAGAAGGCATCAATTTCCGTATATCTTCATTCTTATCAAGTAGGCTAACTAGGGTTTTTAAAGCAGTTCTACTGACCTTTATATTTGCTAGTACGACAGCACTGAATGCCTCATTGATCTCCCACATATCGATGTCGTCCTTACGAAGGTGCGCAAGTCTCAGCACCTGAGGGAAGAACGCAGTTATGTAATGAAATGGGACATGGTGATTATTTTGCACGAAATCTGTTTAAAAGTTTAATGGTTTGGGTCAGCCGATGTATCATGTTTATACAACAGAGCCGGAAAAAAAAAATTCCTTACTTGATCGGACATATGTCCATTAAAACGTTTTTTCTTGGATGTCTCTACTGGAAAATTGGCCAGACATATGGTCGGCCATTTGCCGATTTTGATCGGACAATGTCCGGTGACCGGCAGTAATTTCCAGCTCTGATACAAGGTTCCAAATAAAAATATGTCCATGTCTATGTCATATTAGAAACCCAAATCGTAACGCAGTCTGGCGTACTTCGTGCAACGTAAGGTAGCATAACGTGGCGCAACGTCGCATTGCATGAATAAGCGCAAGTTAGCATACAGCGGCACACAGTAAACTTCCGCGACGACGTGCAGATAGAGAAGATTTCGTATGACTGTGGAAAGTGCTGCGACACGGCGCGGTAATGTCGCGGTGGCGGCACGGAATCTGGCCTGCTGTAGATACGGAATGAAATCGCATAGACGAGGCACGGTCGCGGCGCGGCAGAGCTTTGCCGCGGCACTTTTCACAGTCATACCAAATCGGGTCTAGACTCACCTTTGGCACCGCTGCAGCTGGTGCAATAGGGAAATCAATAGGCGCCACTGCTGCATCAGCAAACGCTGGGAAATAAAATGAGAACACATATTTTTATATTATCACATCTTTTTTTCTTGTAATACCGGCGGATATTTTACGAGTTGTGGGCGTATTTTATGATCCGCCGAACACAAACAGGAAAACATGAACAAGAAACTGGTACGCTGCTGTTCCTACCGATTATTGATGCCAAAGGTTGGAGGCCCTGTTTCTCTGCAGCTTCTCTGGTCATCAAAACCACTGCTGCAGCACCGTCATTCAAAGTACTGGCATTGGCCGCAGTTACAGTTCCTTGAAAAAAAGTAAAAGAAAAGGATTAAGTTGCTTGTAATCGTGCAACCAGTCGAATGTCTGATATAGTGCTCCAAAACTCGTCTCTTAAAAATGCCTACGTCATAATTTAAAGATAACCAGGAAAGATTTTAAAAACCATCCCGCCAGTTTTGCAATCATTTTAATATCAGTAGACGCAGAACATGTAACGAAGTTGTGCCGCGCCGCGACTACGCGATTTCATTCGGTATCTACAGCAGGCCATCGTCCGTACTGCCATTGCGACAATACCGCACCCATAGTCACAGGAACTGCTTGCCCGCGGTTGTTTTCACCAAATAACTAACACAAAATCATTCTAGAGTTGGAAAAATAAATAACTTGTAAACCAGTGCCGCGCCACGACCGTACAGCGACTACGCGATTTCATTCCGTATCTACAGCAGGCCAGGTTCCGTACTGCCATTGCGACAATACACATGCCACTAGAAACAGCGCGTCACCCAAGGAAAAAAATGAGTAGGCGTTCCTCGAACATGGCCGAGGGGGCATGGGAGCTCCGATTAACGTATTTGTGAATTCGTAGGGATTCCTGTGTGTTATACATACAGAAACAAATTCATGGAAAGCCTGCCTACATTCGAAGACTAATCGAGTACAATAATTATGATCCAGAGTTTCAGGTTTTCAAGGACATTTCGGTATACTTTTATCATTACAGGTAGGTGGGTCCCCTAGTTCCTGCTTTGTGTCGCAAAAAGGCTCGAACTAAAATATCAGAAGAGGCATTTTAACTTTTCAATATATCAGCCATCAGGATTTATCCAGTGTTATTATTCAGCACATCGATGTACTGCCCAAATATGGTCATTAGAACGCCAATAGCTGTCTTCTGTACATGACAGCTATCCTGCGATATCCGTCTCTGAGGGAAACATGATGTTTTGAGCTCGTAAATAATACACAAAAGTCATGTTTTTCGGGGGGGGTTTTGTGCTATCGATGTGCTGAATAATAAAACCATTATCCTGCTCGATTTTGCAGAATATCGTCTGATTTTAGCCAACTCGGGACTTCGTCCCTCGTCGGCTAAGTATCAGACGATATTCTGCGCAATCTCGCAGGATAATGGTTAATTGTACCGTAGTTTTGATTTTTCACTAAAAAAATGCGAAGATAACATGCCTTTGTCCAACATTTATTCGTACTATTTCCTCAACCAACGAAATACTTTTTGTTATTGTCTAAGCGCAATGTGGTGGTCCAACATTACCACACCTGTCAACCCAACTTCGCCAAAAATTTTGAGATTCTCCCTCATGTGGTAAATAAAATACAGGAAATGTATGAAAAATTCCCAAGAGTAACAATGCGGGTAAAATACAGTAAATGTATGAACATTTTCGCAAGAATCATACGGGTGACAGGCTTCAAAATCTTGTGACACCCGCCTAATGCGGGTGAGTTGACAGCTATGCATATATCAGCAATAACATAACAACCAAGCTCAAAAGACATCATAAGGAAAAAACAGGTTTATTAAAGACATTGTTACATTGCTCCTCAGTCTAGTCAGAATTATGATGATGGTATTTGGTTTTAGACTTTAGAACTCTGTACAATGCTTACCTAAAAACACCAAGCTTTCGGCTCAACGAGAGCCTTGTTCGCAGTGACAGTCTTCCACCCGATACTCATTGACTTGACTGAGCCTCCGAGCAATTTGCGGAATGTTGGTAATATGAATCATTGTAATAATGAAGGAGAATATCATTATTGAAATCTAGAGTTGGCATATATTTCAATATTTCGCCAAAGGCAAAAGAGAGATATCGACAAGGCGCCGCTAGCGTGTTAGCTCCCATGTCCCGCACGGTCTTATTCGAGTTGTTCGAGGAACGCCTACTCATTTTTCCTTGGGTGACGCGCTGTTTCTAGTGCCATTGCGACAATACCGCACCCATAGTCACAGGAACTGCTTGCCAGCGGTTGTTTTCACCAAATAACTAACACAAAATCATTCTAGAGTTGGAAAAATAAATAACTTGTAAACCAGCTTTTTTTGCCCAGTAAAAGCGAAGTAGGCCTGTATAGGGGAAAATTGGGACCTCAGCAAATCTCTGAATTGTGACCCCAGCCTCAGGCCTTGGTCAACATTTTCCAGCCCTTGGTCACAGTATGGAAAAGTTTGATTTCGCCTATTGAAGCTTGATACAGCTCCAAAATCTTACCATTTTCCTTCTGAAAAACAGTTTTAAGGGAAGCAAACTTGTCAAAGTTCACTTTCTTGTACTCTTCGTCCTCTGCAACAATGACATCGGGCTTGCCTAACAAGGGAAAACAAGGAAAATATATTAAAGAAACAATATAAAATTGGAATCAAAAAGCAAATAAAAACTAATCAATGCGTTTCTTAGACTGCGTAGCAAGCACAAGGGAAAGGGAGAGAGGGGGCACATGCTGCCACATTTCTTCTCACCTTTCTTCTGTGGTATATGAACTGGGACTACTTCATTTAAAAACTTTCCTGCCTGAAAATATGGAATAGAATTTTAATAAAATAAGTTCAACCAAATAAATTCGGCATATAAATCATTGATAACTGCTAGGTTACTGTGCGACTACGTCAACCGGGCCATTTTGTAAGAAGTTAGCCAATCAGAAAGCGAGTACAGAACAAAGGCTCTCGACTTTCTTGAGATCTGAGACACCGAAATATCGCTTTTCTCGTATAAATTGTGGAAATTATGGGCAGAAATAACTTCAAAACACTTAATCACTCATCGTCAGTTGTATTGCAGGTATTAGATTTGCTTAAAATTGTTTGAATCTCTAAATGACAAACATTTTACGGGATGGCCCGGTTGACGTAGTCGCACGGTAAAATATTGCGCTACTAAACTAATTTGAGGAAGGAAAGAATGAAAGAAATAGAATGAGAGAGCAATAGGGTAATGATGTTTACCAAGTCAAGAGAGCTAGATTTTCAAAACAAACTGCTAATCACTACTGACCATGAGGTCTTGTGAACTATACTTACATCCCAGGCTGAAGCTGTTTTTCTGTAGGAATGAATGGCAAAATCATCTTGCTCCTCTCTAGTGATGTTGTACTTTGTGGCTGTGTTCTCAGCACAATTTCCCTGCAAGGTGCAAATCAAAAATTTATAACCAAAATTTCCTATTAACAATTTTTGCCTCCTGATCAGCAGTAGAAAAACGTTTTTGCACATTTTTTTTTATCTTAGAGAGGTTGTTGTATCAAATTAAGTTGAAAGATGGTGACTAGAAGTGAAACATAGGAAGTAACATTTTCAAGGAGTACAGTATGTTACCATGTGAAACTGATTGTAGACATCCCATAAACCATCTTTCACAATGCCATCCTGAAAAAAAAGATAGTAAGTCTCATTACAATGTGAAGAAAAAAGAACTTACAGTATCTATAGTGCTGATGTCTGGGCCTTAACCATATGGTCGCCAATGGCTTCTAAATTTTAGTGTTGGGCAAGCAAAAATTTCAACCTAGTCTCCAGTCTGTAGGTTTTAAAAAAATACCCTCTTTAAAATTAGCATTTATTTTGAAAAAAATGATGACCAGATTTCTAGTTATGGCAACCAAACTTCACTATTTGGTGACTAGAATTTTTTGTTTAGGTGGCAATGACAGCTCTCGAAAAATGTCACGCCCTGGATTTATTGGGCAGTCGCAACCACCAACACCCCCCCCCCTCCTCCTCCACCCCACCCCACCCCCCTGTTGAGGACCCAGTCACAGCTACCCAACATGGAATTTTTTAATTTGAACCACCCACCCTGGAATTCCATGACCACCCTGAAATTTTGTGTTTTAAGGGTGCCCACCCTGGAATTCCAAGCTAAATTTTGACCACCCACCCTGGAATTCCAAAGGTACTTAACATGGGGAGGGGGGTGCAGATTTCCAATGCTACTGCCCATTGACAGTCAGATTTTATCTAAGGTACCTCTAGTTTGTGGCCTCCATAAGAAGGTGCATCTCTAGTCATGTTGAAAGGGACATTAGACATACTCTCCATTCCTCCAGCAACCATGATTTCCTGGAATTAATCATACAAGAAATGTTAGCTGCTAAGTTATCTTGTTCAGGGCTCAAAATGGTACCCAATACCAGGCATAAATACACCCCAGTAAAAACCATCAGCTCAAATACATGTACATAGTACAGGTGTAAATTGTATCCAAGTTTCATATGCTATGTCTTCAGGGTTTCTGGTAATTCGCGCGGTCGTGTAACCATGAAATTTGGGTAAATCGGTGAAATCCCGTGAAATATACCAAAGCATGTGAAATCCCCCAAATCCATAAGAATTTCCTATAGATCTTAAAGAATGATAATGACACAGCATATTTGAAACTCGTTTCAGCTTTTCAAGTTAACTACTTGCATTAAAAACAAGGTAAATCTGCAAATTTAGTTCGCCACTGACACAAGGACAACAAAATTCAAAACAACCAGGGGTTCTAAATTTCGTGAAAAATGGATGGATACTAGATGTAAGAAGCGCTGCTATTGGCACATTTCTCAGTGCATTGTTTTGGGAAAAGCAATTGGCTTGGTGGTAACATCATGTAGGCCCATTTGTGTCCAGGCACTTGAAACTAGTTGAGCAGATTTCGTATGACTGTGAAGAATACGGAATAAGCTGTTCCCCCCAGCATACTAGAACTCTTCACTGACACCAAAAATATACACTCATATGGTACCCGATCAACATCTCATAATTTTTATATTAAAAAATCAAGATTAGAAGCACAACATAAAGGTTTTTCAAGAATTGGTGCAATGGTGTGGAACGACTTACCAGTGACCTTGGGAGAGCTTCCAAAGAAGCGTTTCAAAGAAAACCTGCATTCCACTCTAATCAATATTTTATACAGGTCAATGACTACATTGATATCTCTCAAATTAGGCATGCACTAAAAAATCATAGGCCTTGACTCTTTTTTTTTCCTTTTTTACCAACCATAAAAGTGATGCTGATAAAACTATGCTTTCACTTTCCTTTCCTTTTTTTCTGGTTTAAAATAATAATCGTCTTTAAGGTAATTCCCCTGAAATAAAACTTGTCGTAGAATTTTTTTCTTAATTTGTCCATTTACTATTTAGTATATAAGGAATGAAAATATGAAATAAAAAGAGGGGGTGCCCATGCTCGTTTAGAAACTGTGATGGCGCAAACATACCCCATTTTTAGTGCCTGAGGGCTATTTTGTGAAGGAATACGTGAAACAAGAAAATTGTGATAAAACGCTCACTAATGAAGCAATCCAGTTCGCTTGCAAGTTTGAACAGAACTGTTGGATGCTTCACTACCTAGGACGAACATTGGAATGTTTAATTTTCTATGTGTGTTGATGCTACTCTTGAAAATGTGCAAAAATGTGCGCACCGCTCGTGATAATTTGAGAGTCTTTGGAGTCTCATTTCGGGCTTTTTATGACGATAGCTCAAAAACTTGTCGTGGAAATTTCTTTAAACTTTTTTTATAACAGGGGAATGATAGTTTTATCAAAATGGTAAAATAAAAAATGGGGGTGCCCAATCTTGTTTTCGCGCAATATCCCAAAAAGCGACTTTTTCTTGGTGTTTCTCGCTCAAATGGGGATATTTAGCTTGCGCGCTCGCGCTCGATTGCATCATTTTCGAACGAATTGATCGCGCGTCCATGCGCAGAACAGCGTGCGCCGTGCAAAACAGGGGAATAACCTTAACCTCTCCTTCTTCTTCAATCTTAACATAAATTGAACATAAACCCTGATACATAATATATGTATTAAAAACCCTGATAAGGCTGGACCGCCTCGATTAGTTTAGTCTATTTGCAGATCAGCCACTCCTGTAAATAATATTTAAATGTCAGAACAAAAAAAGTGTTTAAGTCTGAATGAAATCGCACGGCATGGCCACAGTTGCGATGTGGCACAACTTTCTCTCAGCAATGGATGGTGCCATCCATTGTAATGGTGAAGAAGCTAAACTCTTAATTTCTTTACCTGACTTCCACACATCAGGCTCTGTGAGGCCAACATGATGGACTTCATCCCTGATGCACACACTTTGTTGATTGTAGTACAAGGGGTGGCAATTGGCAAACCTAGAAACAATACCAAAAAAAACAAAAAACAATTGAAGAAACTGATCAATTGGACCAATAAATGGGATCACATAAATCAGCCAAATCAGCTACACTGTTCCAGAATGAATGGATCCAGGGACTTCAACCCTAGGACTTCAAAATTCTGGAGACTGCCTTGAAATTGCAGAAATTTCATGTAATTCTCCCAGGAGAAATACAGTAAATGCATTGCAGTTGTATTTCATTTTTCCTGGGAGACGAAGCATATCTCCTGGCAAAACTGGGAGAGTTGACCTCCCTGTGAATCTCTCTTTCAGCATTTCATACCTGCCCCAAGTGCAGCCTGTCTTGTGGGAGCTTGTCCCATTCCAGCTGGAAGTACATTTCCCATGAAGACCTCCTGAACCTGTTCAGGGGAGATCCCTACAGTACAAGAAAGCCCAACTTTTAGGTATTGTGTGGTTCCAGAAAATATCCATCCCCCAACAGAAGGGTGTTGAAAAGTGACCCCCCCAACCCCCACCCCACCCCTACTCCTCTGGAATTTCCAATCCCTTCCGTGGGGGGATGGATATTTTCTGGAACCACACAATTGTCACATGAATTAGCTGATTTAAAAAATCTCTACTTCTATGATCATCAGGACCAATTCCTTGGATCATGGGAAGAAATGGATACTGAGATGTTTTTATGCAAACACATGTGACCCTGCATGGGAAAACGTATAATAACGACTTTCCGTTTTTTGCCAAAACGAACCTGCTTACGAACGAGCGGCGAGTAAATTACGAAAAGCATCGGATAGAGTACTGCTGAAGCCTGGTCCCCTGAAAAGCGTGCGATGGCGTAAAACAGCGCCACTAGTAAAAACAACAATCAGGACATTGCGAAATAAAAATGAACAGGGGTTTGCAAAATGACATCAAGAATAATGCTCTCAAAGTGAAAGATAAAAGTAAGAATTTCATGTATGCGGGAGATCCTACGATGCAAAAATAACAATACCCACGTGCGAATACTAGTGACACGGCACGAATGGATGTCGAACCCCAACACGCGCTGTCAAGTTTACTTCTCGCTCTCCAAATAAACAAATAATGGGAGCATGAAAAATAATTATTATGAACTACAAAGAGACAAAATTGCAAGAACTACTACGGTATTTACAGTAAGGCCTCCAGAACAAGCAGGGTGAATTTGGCGCAGCCTGAAACTGATGGCATTCATCGTCAAGCGCAGAACGTAAACAAAAACTTCGCGTAAAACTTACCCGGCGTCTCAGTCGATTTCACGGCATTCCAATTCCTGTTTCAAGGTTCAGAAATACTAACAATGCACTATGCATGATTTTGATCCCTTCAAAGCATAGTTTGAGTGCGATTTGCAGTACTGAGCACGACAGAACTTCTAGACGCCCAGAGGACAAGACGTGTTTGTGATTTTCGTTTAGACGTACACACTAATTACATATTCATAACTGGTTCGCACTTTTTATTCAATCTCTAAATAAAATTCCTTTGTTTCCTATGTATACCTTTGTTCTTCTCTCGTTCTTTCTTCCTTTTCGTTCTATCCACAAAGCAGAGACTCAACTGCAATTCTTTGGGAATGCAAAAAGGGAAGCGTTTTCGATTACAACCGAAAATAAAAGTGAACAACAACAAATTCATAAGATACATTGCGTCGCACCGCGACGCGACATTTTACTTCACAGAAAAGTACAGAAAGCGTGTTTCAAGATGAAAGATCGAACATGACTCAAAATACATTTTTCCATTGAGCACTTATTTCCAAGATATAAGAAATTCGGGAGATTTTACTTGAATACAGAGAGCCCAGGAGATGACGTAAAAAACTCCGGGAGATTCCCGGGTAAACTATGAGTATTTTTATTTTAATCAGAATATAAATATTGTGCATGTTTGTTTTTCATTTGCATTGAGTTGCTTTTGTTATCCATCGTACCGCGTTTGGTTTCCGACAAAACTACGAACGCATTGAAATAAACGACTTTACTTCTCGTTCAAACGTTATCGAAAAGTTTAAAAACGACTTTGCGTTCCGTTTGAACGGCTTTTGAATTAGCATAAACGACTTTTAAAGTCGTTCAAACAACTTTCTAGTTAACATATCAAGATAGCAGTGTCGCCATTCTAGAGATTGACCGGGCTTCCTGTGGTATCTGGTATACCTTGTTGCCAGGCTCTTGACCGTGAACAACACAGTGGAAAATGCACATAGCATCTTTCCTCGAGTATATTTGAGTTTTGGTTGAGGTTTAAGCTTTCTAGGCCAATAGAAAGAGTGAAAAACTTACTGGGATTCCAAGATATTTCCTTATAAGGAAGTTGGAGAAAGTCGACACTTTTTCAAGGGAACTATCTTGATATGTGAGCACGACTTTTTCAGCCGTGCAAACGACTTTTCAGGTCGTTTGAACGGGTACCGAACGAGTTAAGGAAAAAACGGAAAGTCGTTATTATACGTTTTCCCATGCAGGGTCACATATACTCACCAGCTCTTTCCACTGCATTTTTTATAGCAACAGAACCAAGTTTAGGTGCTGGAATACTGACAAGGGAGCTCCTAAAGGAACCAACAGGTGTTCGTGCTGCACTCACGATTACCACTTCCTGTTATGGGATAAACACAAAACAGAAAATACCATGAAATGACTATATACCTACAGTAGATGTCTACTGGTGGCTGGTGGCTGTCTTCATCAGTTTTAGAGAAGGTGAGCCAAGGATTAACCATACTGTAGCCCTCCCATGGAAGAGCTTTGAAATATGATCCCCAACTCTGAGGAATTTCCAGTGAAAAATAGGGCACCCACACCACTGGAATTACCAATCCCTTCTGTCGTAAGGGTATGGATATTTACTGGAATCACACATTTCAGAAACAGTTGCACCCTGTGCAATGCATAATTATTTTGTTGTAGCCTGTATTTCATCACGAGAGAGTCATTTAGGGGTAATATTTATCAAGGGCAAATGTGAATTTTTTGGCTTGTAAGGAGATCTCCAATGACACACCACTGGCTACAACAAATAACTTTTTCTGAAATAGGTGTGTATCGTTTAGTTTGAAAGCATTAAGTCTTATCAAAGATTGGGAGAGGAGGGTACATTAATTAGTAACCAGTAAATAAAGTCAGCAGTTGAATGAATAATGCACAAGAAACAAATGTTATGCAGAGATTGGTATAAACAACACAGTGCCAGTTTAAAGATACAGAAAGAAATTATTCACTTTACAATTTCTTATTGCATGACTCCCCCATCATATTTTTACTCACGTGTAGTTGGCTTGCATGGTTGTTGGTCGATAAACATTTTCTCCATCTAAATGCAGTCTAGAAAGAGGCCAGGACAAAGGATGCCAGGACAAAGGATGAATAATGGGACAAAAAAAATAATGATTAAATATCAACAAGACATTGGTAATAAAGCCTAAAATTTACCGAATATTTTGGAATGTTTTTTGCGCTTCCACGCAGACAGGCCGCCATTTTGAATGTGAGTATTGGGGATGACCGCTGTGCAGAAAAACCGAACCTCGCCTTAGTCCCTCTCATAAATCTTCCTGAAAAAAATAGAGGGGAAATCGGGGGAAATCCGGGAAAAATGTCAGGCGAAAGCCTCAGCAGAAAGAAGAAACGTCCTTGTTAAAGAGTTTTGCCATATAATTATGTACTTTCTTTCCGAAAAAATGATCGAAAACTAAATTTGCCGCGCAGTGGCATTATGCAAGAGGAACGCCTGGAAGAAATTGACTTGCGGAAGCAAAAATATTATTGTCGCGTCAGTTCAGATGAGGTGGCTTAAAATGGGAAGTTTCAAAAACTTTGGGTTTACAGTAAAGGACGCTTCAGTTAACCAACATCACTTTCGTATTTGATGCAAACTTGACGAGAAGATGTCAAAGCCGGGTCAAGAAAGTTCCGATCAGGTAGTAGTATATTACCTGAGAGATTTCGTTCGACCGCTCACAGAAGCCTGGGAGAAGGCATTCAAAGGAAACAAGAATGCTATAAAGGTATGTTAATTTAAAGTTGTATTTCCGCGTCAAAGGAACATATGCAATCAATTTGGAATGCAATGTAAAAGGCCTGTGAACACGCGACTTTTGTCGAGTTGTCGCGTCAATTTTTATAGCGCACGGTGCGATCTCTGTCGGAGGGGGTATAGGGGACCCTCGAATTCCGCAATATGCAATATCGCATCTAAAAACGCAAATACTATAATGCCGCATCCAAAATTCGCAAATACCGCAATACCAGTCTCATTGAAACAGTATATCTACCAGTACAAAGAATGGAAAATATAATGGTTGGATTAAAGTAACGTTTATAACAAACTTTTTTGGTTCCTCTCCAGATTTCAACAGGGGACATATTTAAGGGAGCTCCTGCAGCTGATGCCATTGTGTCCCCGGCAAATAGCTTTGGTTTCATGGATGGTGGTATTGATATGGTAAGACAGGTGTGCATAGGAGTGTGAACAATTTTGGAAAACCATTCTGGGGGAGAAAGGGGGGAGGGGCTAGGGGCAGAAATGCCATCAAAAGGTGTTCATTTTTAGAAAACATGAAATCTTCATCTATGAATATCACTTGCACCATCAATTAGACACTACGCAAGTATAACAAAATATTTAAAATCTGGAAGGCAGGTTTTGGGAAAATCAGGGGGGAGGAGCGAGTACCCCTGGCCCCTCCCCTGTTCAGTCAAGGTATAACTTTTTTACATTTTTTTCACCCTCCTCATTCCAATTTTCTGGTCTTTACTCAGATCTTTTTTTTTCTTTTTTTCTTTTTTTTTCATACAGGCATATACTCAGCACTTTGGCTGGCAGCTTCAAAATCGACTCCAAGCAAATTTTAAAGAACATCATGATGGTGAACTCCCTGTGGGTCAGGCAGTGATTATACCAATATTCGAGCCTGGTTCAGACACAGCCAGTACAATGCCCTGGTATGGTAATCCTAATGTAAATGAGGGCAAGACAATTAAATACCTCATTAGTGCACCTACTATGAGAGTGCCGATGACAGTGGATAACACTATCAATGCATACCTTGCATTCAGAGCAATCATCAGAGAAGGTAGGCATCATTATGTTTGGGGGAGGGAGCTGTGCCCCATCTCTTGGTTAAAACCATCTGTAGTGGTATCACTTCAGTGGGGTTCCAAAGGTCTCCTATCAAGGGGTAACGATGGGTAAATCTGAGACTTGCCGAGACGGCGAGACTGGCAGTTTAAAATCCGAGCCCGAGACAGAGAGAAAATTTCAGCTCATATATTTATTGTATTAAAACTGTATTAAGTTTCAGAGTAAAAATCCGAGATTCTGAGATGCACGTTAAAAAATCCGAGATTCCGAGACTCTGCTAAAATTTGGCCAGACTCTTGATATTTTAGGGACCCATCGCTAACCCTCTATCACTATCCAGGGGCTTTGCGGGGGGGGGGGGGGGGGGGGGCTTTCTCGGGAGATTTTCCTATACTTTTACTGTATTTGCTGAAGGAAATTTGAACATTTTCGTCCCACATTTTCACTATCCGCTCCCCACCCCTTTCAGAAATTCCGCCGCTGCTATATCTGAGGCATTTTTTTTACATGAAAAGCTCACAATTCATGTTTATCTCCTTATGGTGTTAAACGGCCATCTTTTCAAATATGCAGAAGAGATGAGTCAAGGAAAACCGTGCAATAAATGTGCATAAGAACAACTCGTTCATTGTTTCTTATTATTGTCCTGATGTCCTTCATTCATGCTTTTTATCCAGTGAAGCACCATAATGCAACAAAGGAAGATAAGATTTCAAGCGTCCTTTGCCCAGGCCTGGGGACCTGCGTGGGGATGATGCCTTACAAAAGATGCGCTCAGCAGATGCTTGTGGCTTGGGAGTCCTGTGGTACTGGGACAGTAAAGTTTCCACAGAGCTTGTACGAGGGATTACGGCAGTATGATCATTTGACAACTGCGTGAAGTTCCTCCAATAATAATTTTGTATTTTTAACTTAAAAAATTCATGAATAATTAAATTTTTTTTTTAAATAATTTTGTATTTTTAACTTTAAAAATTCATGAATAATTACTAAGAACAACACAATAGAAACACAATAAGATTCACTGATACAACCACTAGTGGTTGTAACTAATTTGCATAGCAACTTTCATGAAACATATTCAAGATATGTTTCATGAAAGTTGCTATGCCAAATTTACAAGATTTTTAAAACAGCGGACACTAGAAGCGATGAATTTTTTAAGTAGTTTACAACATTCGCATCCGTGTTGTATCAGATCTACATCACTTGTGCTACGCGCTCGTGTTGTAAATCTGATACAACACGGCTGCTCATGTTGTAAACATTACATACTCAACAAAATATGAGTGCAATGCATAAATTGGTAATAATATGTAAGTGCTAATAGACCTTTTGGGCACAGTTTCTGAATAGACCTCCTTGGCTTGGGCGTAATGTTTTCTCATTCAGATCACGTGGCAGTTCCATGAGTATTCTTTCTTTGTTTTTCTGCTACACACCGAAGGATATATAATAATAATAATAATAATAGGTCTTTATTTCCATATGATAAAAATACATATCCTATGTTACAATGTATGATAAAAAGCGAGTTTACAAATGAAATATAAAAAGATAAAATGGTAAAATGGTAAAATTCTAAAATCTATATAGCTAAGTTATATCTAAAAATTAATCTATTTACAAAAGTATTCATGTATCGTTCGGTATTTACCTTAGGCCTTAATGATGTTTTTTTCCTTAAATTATATTTCGTCTCCTTAGCTTTAGGTAGAAAGTTATGCATAGGATGGCCATCAAGGTTTCTAATTTTGTTACATACTTTTTTATCTTGTTTTTCTAAAATTTCATGAATACTAATTTGGCTAGAAATATAACGGCGCTTGGAACAACGGTCTAAAAAATTTTGCACTGCGGTAAGTTCAGCCTCCGAAGCGCCGTAAACAGCGAGCCCATAAGTTAAATTCGGTAACACTATACTCTTAAATAGGTGATCGATCTCTCTCTGGTTATACCCTTCTTTTCTTAAAGTTCTTAATACATGTAGGCATTTGTTAGCTTTGCTCAGTTTGTTTTTAATATGCGTATCAAATCTGGCATCAGATTGAAATGTGACCCCTAAAAGTAGGAGTTCTCTACACTGAGGGATGCCAGCGGTAGGTGCTATGACAATGTCTGTGCAACCCCTCTTAAAAAATGTCAGTTCTTTACATTTACTGGGGTTACAAGACATGCTATTGGCCTGTGTCCATTCTAAAAACGTATCTACATGTTCAGCGGATTGATCACAGCTCTTCCAGACAGGTGATATTATCGTAGAGTCGTCTGCATACTTGTATAAAAATGTGATATCGTTTTGAATAATTTCTAAGTCATTTAAAAATATATTGAACAAGTAAGGACCACTAACACTGCCTTGGCAAGTCCCCTTATTTACACGCATCCATGACCCTTCAAAGGCGCGGTAAATTACTCGCTGTTGTCTATTTGCTAAGAAATCTAAGTACAAATTTGTAATATATGGGCTAAGAGCAAGTTTCTTGAGTTTTTCTGCTAACAGAAAATGCCTAACAGAATCGAAGGCTTTGCTAAAGTCCATCGAATACATACGTACCGCCCTACAATCAGGGTGGTCTAGATATTTATAGACGGTATGCTGAATTGCAAGTAGCGCGTCTGTACAGTTCCCTCCCTCTCGGTACGCGAACTGGCTTTGGCTTAAATGCTCTTCTACGATGTCTTTGGCTTGGCTTCTATATGTCACTTTCTCAAATGCACGCGATATAATAGGTGTGATGTTTATACCGCGGAAATCATTGTCCTCTTTGGGGAGATCCACTTTCGGGAGAGGGCTAATATTTGCCCTTTTCCATGATCGAGGCCAAGTCTGCATAGAGATGCATAAGTTCCACAATACCGTGACAACTGGAGTAAGAATCTCGCTGTGCTCTTTCCAAATCCAAAAAGGAAGATTATCAGGTCCCACAGCAGTCCGCTTGATGTTTTTAAGAGCGTTCCAAACTTGCTGTTCGGTAAGTTTTGGGGTATCTACATCGACACCAACTGTAACTGGTATAGGCTTGGCGTAGTCGCTATCAGTACACAGAGATTTAAAGTAGTTGTTGAGCTGAGTCAATCTCATGTCGTTCAATGCGATATTGTTGGTGTTAGTCACACGACGTTGCGAGAGCGAGTCGACTTCTCTCCACCAATCGCGGCTACCCAAAGGGGACACAAGGAGGCGCCTCCTGTTCTCGCAAATTAATTGGGAGATTCGAACGTTTAGATGTCGCAAGCGATCGATGTTAGAGTTGGCGATTTTAGACTTCTTCTTTAGTATTGATTTTACAAGTGGCGACATCCAAGGGGGGTCTCGCGTCGACATAGTAACGTTCCTCTGGGGCATGCATTCATCCATATGGGCATGAATAATCAACTCCATTATAGTCACTGCCTTATTTGCATCTGACGCTCCCATAACTTCGTGCCAGTTTTCTTTATCCAATGCTTTGTAAAATGCGGCTTTTCGATGTTCACGACGATCTCGAATGGGAACTTTGCACCGGATCGGTTTTAACTTGGTTCCAGCAGGAACAATAACACCCGAGTGATCTGTTTTAATCAGCATATGGAAAGGATAACATTTTCCAAAAAGATCTTTACGATTAGTGAACACATTGTCCAAACACGAGTTCCCCCGTGTTGGAAAATTGACAAGGGCGTTAAGTCCAGACAAAAGCTCCATTGTTTTAACATCGAGTCTATTCACGTCACCACCACAAACAAAGACGGTGTCAGGATGGGTGTCAAGTACATTATCGGCCAGCTCTACAATATAGTTCATTAAATCAAGTTCCTTATAATTGTGTTTCGGTGGATGGTAAGTCCCACATAGCAAGAGCCGATGTCCCGAGGGTAATAACAAAGTCAACCAAATAAGCTCGTACTGCTTTGAGCGATAAATGTCTATTACATCGATGTTATTCCTGACATAAATAGCCACTCCTCCTTGCTCCTCATATCAAGACCACCCCAGTTTCGGTCTCGCCTGAAGATGGAATATCCCGGTATAGCGGCCACTGAGTCAGGGTTAGCCGGTTTAAGATGACTTTCAGTGACAATACAAATATAAATATCATTACTCTTTAAATCCGCCTCCAATGCAACAGGGGCCCGCACTCTTTTGATGGTTTTGGATAGGCCACAGATGTTAACAAACATGAGCTTCGGTACGGCGAAATTAGTGTTAGAAGTTGAGTTTTGCTTCTGAACAGCTCTCGGGACACGCACCAGGCATCGCAGTTGATCTCTAGGCTTGTGTTTGATGATTTTTCTGTTGCCGCATAATACAGGAATGGCCCTTTCACTTTCACTTTATTTTTATTGATACACTTTGCTGTTAGCAATATTTTTGTATCGCGCAATTGCATTTTTATAATAATTTACAAAAGGGCCTCAAAAGCCGCCACCTTCGGGCTCATGGCAACAACCTCCTCAGGCAAACTGTTCCAGTCCTCTACGGTCTGTAAGATAAAACTATATTTCAGAACGTTTGTTCTTGCAAATGGCTTTCTGAAAAAGCGCGAGTGCATGTGACGAGACTGGCGGAGAGGCCGTTGTAGAGTGTCTACTTCGGGCAGAGCAGCCAGGCCTTGAAGTCCTTTGTTGAAAAGCGAGAGCCTTGAGCGCTTCCGGCGGTCCTTCAATGGCCTCCAGTTGAGAGATGTCATCAGAGCGGCAACTGCACCCTCAGAATAGTTGGTGTAATCGGAGCAGACAAATCTAGCGGCCCTCCTCTGAACCTTCTCGACCTCGGCAGATAGACTAGCCGTGTAGGGATCCCACACTTCACAGGCGTATTCTAGGATAGGTCTCACGAGACCGTTGTACGCAGACTCTTTCACGTCGCGATGACAGAATGACAGATTTCTCCTTAGCAGCCCGAGTACCTGGTTGGCACGTTTGGTTATTATAGCAACATGCCGATTCCACCTTAGATCAGATGTTATAGTTAGACCAAGGTACTTAGTCTCAGTGACCGAGTCGAGGGGCGTGCCTTTCAGATGGTATAAGAAAGGGATATTGTTACGTGTCTTACGGGATATCCTCATGGTCTTACATTTAGTAGGTTCGAACTTCATGGACCACTGTTCAGCCCATGAGCCGAGCCTAGAGATATCCCTCTGCAGGAGTTCACAGTCAGCACTGGTGCGCACAGTTCGATAGCAAATGCAATCATCAGCAAATAGGCGTATCTCTGAGTCGATGTCATTTACTATATCATTAATAAAGATATTGAACAATACTGGACCTAGCACTGTTCCTTGAGGGACGCCTGATTGTACACGAGACCATCCACTTTTTGCACCGTTCACAACCACCCTTTGAAAGCGATCCCTTAGAAATGCGTCTAACCAGCGGAGGGTTTTTCCAGATATTCCGTAGCCTCGCAATTTAGACTTCAGACGCTCATGGGGAACACTGTCAAAAGCTTTGGCGAAGTCCAGAATGAACGCGTCGGTCTGAAAGCCTTTGTCCAAAGCACACGCCCAGTCGTTGATCACATGGCATAACTGTGTCACGCAACTGTGTAGCGCCCTAAATGCATGTTGTCGGTCAGTAAGAATTTTGTAGTGGTCGATGTGGGCCATCAGATTTGAGCAAACAATGTGCTCAAGCATCTTACAAACAACGCTGGTTAGTGATACAGGGCGGTAATTGGCGGCGTCGGACCTATTCCCTTTTTTAAAGATTGGACATACATTGGCTAATCGCCAGTCCCTTGGGAGTTCGCCTGCGTCAAGGGATCTCTGGAAAATGGACTTGAGAAAGGGAGCGACGGCAGGGGCAGCTTCTTTAAGGACTTTTGGGCTGATTTCGTCGGGCCCTGCTGCCTTTGTAATTTTCAGATTGTCGAGGAGCTTGCGAACACCAGCCTCCGTAACAAAAATGTCGGACATAGATGGAAAGAGAGGTCGAATGAGAGGAATAGCGTTGAGCTCTTCGCTTGAAAAGTTCGCTCTGAACTGTTGGTTTAGCACTTCAGCTTTCTCCGTGTCCAATTCAGCTGAGCTGCCCGTGGGCGTGGCTAGAGGAGGCATTGACTGATTATCCTTTCTTTGCGATCTTATATACCGCCAGAACGGCTTGGGGTTGCTTTTGACGTCACCAATGATATTATTGACATACTCGTTGCGAGCCTTACGCAAAGCAGTAGTAAGCTTCCGCCTCATGTTCCTCCACAAAGTGCGCAGTCTTGCACTACCGGTTCTTTTAAACTTTGTATGTAGTCTGTTCTTTCGGCGGACTAGTTGACGTAGGCGTGGGGACATCCAGGGAAGTTTATCTCTACCGCTGACCAGCTTAGAGGGTATGTTCGTGTTCACCGACTCCAGCAGTTTCCCCTTGAAAAGGTTCCAATCTTCCCTTGCTTCTCGATCATCTATCCCGCGCTTAACCTCACCGGCATTCTCTGTATTCCGCTCCTGATGTACTCTCTTTCGATCATCTCGGACCCCCGCCCGATGTCCTCGGTATTTAAACAGGTTCAGGTTCTTCAGGGTGTGTATTACAGCGCTGGCTGGTTTAGTACTTGATTTTCTCAACCCACATAACCCGCTCCTAGTGTAGCTAACCAGTCCCGAACCACTTTGATTGACTTGTTGATGTTGTATACTGGAATTGGTCTGGTTTACGGGTCCGGGGTTTCTGGATACATCCATACACACAGTTATGTCAAACCATAAAGAGGGTTCCATAGGCGCTAAGAGAATGTGTCCATGACGCTCCCATTTGGTTACGGGTCTCCGTATTCTAAGATGGCGTGGACGGCGTGCTGAATAGAAGCTGAAGCGATGGACGACAGTAGCTTCTGCTCCATTACTTCTAGCCACGTTAAAAATAGATAAATTTCTAGATAAGGTACTTATATCCCTTTCAAAGGTATAATGATTGGGATATACATTGATAAGGAGGATAAAACAAGCAAAAGTTGGGAGAGCCAACTTTTTCATGGCGGCCACGTTGGCGCCTGCGCAAGAAGAATATGAATATCGAAGCGACCCAAACAAAAAGAATTATTCAAATGAATACAAACGTGATCTGAAATGGGAAAACATTACGCCCAAGCCGAGGAGGTCTATTGCTGCATCACACCGTGAGGCTAAAGGTGACTATAGGCACTGATAAAGACCTTAATTCTCTTGAATTGCAAATCAGTCCTTTTATAATGGGTCACAATGCTAACGAGTTTCACGTCCCTAACAGTGCAAGGTTAACCTTGTCTCGGGAACATTATACACTTAATGACTGCTCCCGAGGGAAACATCAGTTTGGTTTCCCGAGAACCTCGATGTTTCCCGAGACGAAGTCGAGGGAAACATCGAGATTCGAGGGAAACAAAACTGTGTTTCCCGAGGGAGTAGTCATTACCACTGTATGCATTGCTACGCGACCTCTGAATTCACCGTTGGGCGATTGGCGATTTTCTGCAATAAAATTGTTGTCAATTTTCTTGAACCAGAAAGCTAAACATTCGAGTCAAGGAAGCCAAAGGATAGCTTAAACCCATTTTGGTTGATTTTGCAATCAATGTCGGCCCGCTGAAGTAGCCGAATCCACCGTTTTGGTTTGATTGACGGCTAAAAATCGCCAATCGCGAATCGCAACATTGAATTTTGAGGTCGCGTAGCAATGCATACAGTGGTAAGTGTTTTGTTATATAGCAGAAAATACACTGCTATTTTTTCCCGCTCTCAAACGCGTCGCGCGAAAGCAATATTCCCCAACGAGTCAATAATTTTTCCAAATATTGACTGATCGGGGAATATTTGATTTGTACTTCACCACGTGACATTGATTTAGCCAATAAGAGCGCGCGCTCGGTTGGAGTGAGTACTCGCTATATAACAAAGGTTGTTGTGCAACTGTGAAATGGAGTATTGATTCAAAATAGCTCTCTGTACAGTTTCACGGCATTTTTCCTTTTTTTTAAACGCAAAAGGTGCGCAGCTGGTATGTTATTTGTTATCATATTATATATTTTTAACAAGTAACTTCGTCTTTTGCATCACTTTCAAATCATTTCAAGTAAAATGAAATAATATGTGATAAATTTGACAACTTTGCGAACCCCGATATGATTAAAAAACAAATAAAAAAACAGTAATAAGGATTTCTGTCAACGTTTGAAACTATCATTCTGCTTTTTTCTTTCATAATTGTTATAAATTATAAAGAACAAAGGTCCAAGGACTGAACCTTGCGGAAACCCGACGCGCTCAGAAGACTGTCCCTCGTCCGTGATTGAAATTATTCACGTTGTCAAAAATAACGCGCACCACCGAATCGCGAATAAATTAGGTGAACGTAAAATAGAGATACAGTGGAAAAGCCTCTGCTAGCAGGGGGTAATGCAAAGCTTATTCTTCCCGTATTCTAGCTATCTGTTTATTAAATTTACACGCGTAAAACCCGAAGTCACAGCGAGCCATTTATTATAAGCAATTAAGATGAGGTTTTTGTGATTTCCAGAATAAACAATGTCGAGACAAGTGGAATCAGGCGAGGCACCGAATTCGATAATTGTTTTATTATACTTTGATTCAGTAAAAATACTTTTTTTTCTGTCAAGCAATTGCTTCTACACATGGGGGAAACATTCAAGGGCTGTAGTCCCATGAAACATTGCGCGCGTAGGATCAAGAATCAGCTAGCTGATTCTTCAAGAATCAGCATGCTGATTCTTGGAGACCCTTAAAGTGCGTGATTCCCAAAGTAAAGCGCGCACTTTTAGCCAATCAGAATCGAGATAGTGAGTACAATGTATAATAATACCCCAAAGGAGTTCCCAGCACCCCGCGGAAAAAACTCCCGGCCCGGGCGATTTTCGGCTTCAAGCGGATGACCTATATCGCATGACAGCTGACCCGGCCGGTCCTCTTTAATCTAGTGGCATGTTCTGAACCGTGACCTCGAACAATTGAGCTACCCAAAACACCCGTCCGGATTTGCACCTTTTTTAATCACAGAAATCACTTTAAAGATAATTGCTCATTTGAAAGTCATCCAATTATCAACAAGACTTCACGCTAATAGCGTCGAGCTGTTCTCCAGTGCATCGCGACTAATCAAAAGACTTGGTGAAAAAAAGGTTTATAAAGTGGAAAAGGTAAGCCAGTTACAATGGTCAATGGCCTAGTTATATTGGTCATCACTCACCTTGCCTCCTTTTTATTTTTTCTTCGTTTTGTGTGAACGCGATACGCTTTTTTTAAACGAACACCTCGTAAAAAAAACTTTATGTGTTTGCGTTGTTTGTAACATATAAATGATGCATAAAATCTCTTCACACACGGGAAACTAAATAAAACATTGGTATGATTAGTTTTACGGGAAAACTAGGTGGTCTGCGTCGGTGGGGACGTAAAGATGGACAACAACAACCAAAGGTTGAGATTTATGTTTAACGCCGTTGAGAAATGGTGTTTTTTTGACGTTTCGAGCGTTAGCCCTTTTTCCGACGAAGTCCAAGGTGAGGCTGGATAAGTTCCAAGAGTAATTGTTCACACCTCGGGCTGATAGGAGTTCAACATTTTTAAACCTCAACTTAAAAACCCAATTCTTTTTACACGTGCCTTTGATATTTTAGTGCCCATTTTGACCCCCCCCCCCCTTTCTGTTTTCTAATATTGTCAACTCTATTGAATAGACGCACATGTTTTCCAAATATTATTATCAGACGAGCATTTGATCTGTAATATGTATTTATCCTGTTCCGTCCCCCTGGCACTTTCATCGACATCCCGGTGGCAGCGTGTGACTGCTATCATTGGATGTCTTTGCTACAGTGCGACTATACGTCAACCGGGCCATCCCGTAAGTTTGTCATTTAGAGATTCAAACCATTTTAAGGAAACTTAATACCTGCAATATGTCTAACGATGAGTAATTAAGTTATTTCTGCTCACAACTTGTAGAGAAAGCGAATATTTCGATGTCTCAGATCTCAAGATAGCAGGGCCGTATTGTCCTTAAGGGCCATGGACCACGGTTTTCTGATATGCAGGTACTAACGGACACTCTTATAAACGGACAAGGCCCCTTTAAGGCCCATCACCAACCGGGAGCCTTTGCGCACCGTTTTCTTTTGTTTTCAAATTGATCCATTGTTTTGCGGGTGCTCTGATTGGCTAAGAGTCCGCAAAGGCTCTCGGTTGGTGATGGGCCTTTAAAGTAAGCTTTTATTAATTAAATTCCTTCTCCTCGTTCTCTGTTCACAGGTCGTGATGAGCTTGGGTCCTCGTCTTGTGCTGTTTTGCACAGTAGCAGTCTTGACGGTACGTTAGTCATAGCTTGCTTATACAAGAACGCAAGCGCAGACGCAAGCACAGACGCAAGCACAGATGCAAACGCAGGACGCAAGCGCAAGAAATTCGAGACGTTTCGTCCCCTTTCTTGCATTCTCGAAGCCAGAGCTCCCCGGCTCGTAACCTCGCGGGGGAGGCTCTGGTGACAGCCACTGACGCATGCGCGAGATTTATACAGAGCCGCTGAGAGAAAGACCTTTCAGTGCATGCTCCAACGCTCAGAAATCAGCCGATCAGCGACGGCCCTCAAATGGAGGTCCCCAGAGCTCTGGGTACGCGAATAGTCCCCTTGCGCTCGCGTCTAGTATAAATCATACGAATGCCAGCGAGAGCAAACTAATAAATGTTGATTTTAAGCTTGTTCTTGCGTCGCTCAGTGTAATTTACACTTGGCTTGAGCTTGCGTCCTGCCGTAAAAACAACGCTGCACTACACGCAAGTAGACAGACCAATTCCTTTCTCGATACAATGCCATACAATAGATTATTTAGAACTAATAAAGGTGTTGTCCTCTAAAATTCTCGAAATGCTAGTTGTGCTATCATGTTGTTAAAAATAGCTTTTTTCGTTGATATTTGATTGTGCGTGTTTCCCAGGAAGCTCGCAATGTTCTCCACTCTTCTAAGAAAGGCCAAGTACCCGTTCTGAGTCCATTTCCCCAAGTAGCTGACATAATCGCCACCGACCAAACAGAACACACGGACAGCCAACTGATTAACAACGCCGATAGCCAGGCGAAACCTGTCGAGAATCAATTGCACAATCCGACAGCCAGTTGACAACTGTCGGAAACCAAACGAAACAAGCCGATGGTAATACGAAGACTCGGACGTGTACGCCTGATCAGAACGTGGTCCAGCAGTGTCAAGGCGAGCTCACAGGGTACGTATTTGGGAATAGCTATTTCAATTTTAAAAGCTTCGTCACTCGTGTGTGATCTCTCTCAGACAAGCACGCTCTGGAGCTATCTGATTGTGCTCACGTTGAGCTCTGAAATGCCTTCTAGTCCATTGGAAGCCAACAGATCGGACAGGAGTGAATCATGTGCTGCAGAGTCTGTGGCAGACCATATTCGCGGGTATCGCGACGCAACTTAGGGGTCCTACAGCAACCAGTTCGTATACGGTTGAGACGCACACCTATGAAACCTTGCAGTCAAGCTGGGGGCCGCTGGGCTTGGAGGGAAATGCATAGAGAGAATTCAAGGCTGGATATTTAGGAAAATATTTTTTCGGGAAGCACGGTAGGCTCGGTATTACGACGCTGGCCTCTCGTCGCTGTGATCCGGATGGACTCCCAGCCGGAATACCGGAATAGAGGAAATATTCTTTCTCTTCGGTTCATGGTCGGATTGGTTCATATTGTGAGTTGAACTTTGTTCTATACTCTGTTTCACGGGGGCTCCCTTCTCGCCTGTACCTTCATACCCTGATCCAGGACAGGGGCGTTAACGAACCACTGAGGACGTAAAAGACCCTCTGACAGTGACCACCCTTAGTGTCTGTTCTTATGGCTACTATATCAGTAACATCGTTACGACCATTGGCGTAATTCAGCTAACGAAATGTAAGTCTGGGGAGTAGGCTTCCATCATTTCAGATTTTCATTTTTTATTTACATTGTAGTTATGACACCAAGCCCAATGGACCGCCAACCCCGACGGCGAAGACTTAAAATGGTTCAAAAAATGCATCGCAGATTACTACTGTTTCAAGAAGAAGGCTAACGCAGACGAGTGGGCCGAGATTCCTACCTTGGGGGACGCCCTAGGAAGTGACTACATGACCAAAGCCGCTGCGCGTGTAAGGCAGTTCTTCGAACGCAACGACGATTGGGACGCGACAAAGAGCGACGCGAGATATCAAGTGGCTGGAGGTTCTTGCACTAACTTGCTTTACATCACCGCCGCAAGGTACCTATACGTCACGCAAGTGTTGTACGACGTAAGCGAGGATAGCATTAGCGTGTGCCAGACAGACGGAAACCGCAAGACTATCATCCCTCCTGCAGTTTGTTATCCTCCAAATTATGGAAGCCAGACATGTACTTCTGATTATGACGTCGGACTTGTCGGTCCCGAGTCGGGCAACATCGCCGCGCTGTTCAACGAGTACTTCCAAGATCCAAACGAAGGCTTCGGAAAGGCTTCGGAAGAGGTTTTGATACCAATATCTACGCGTACACACTTGAGTACGCAATGCCGGAAATCTACAGTGGACTGACTCCAGAGTTTTTACAAGGTTTGCAGCAGCGTACCCAGTTACCTAAGTATCATATGCAAGAGGTGGCAAGCGCGATATTCAAAGTTTACAAATACAACCAGGATTTTGCCCAACAACTTCTACGAGTTTCAAACGATCATCTCCCAGCCTCGTGGGGCAAGCAGCTCCATTACTGGAACTCAATCTTCCTTGTCTGGGATCGAGACGTCGAGAATGCAGTCAAGACCGCAGGTTCTGTGGACTTCCGACAGAAGCACAACAAAGTTTACCAGATGTTGGTGGGAGGGGTGACGGATGCATCGCGCGAGAGCGGCCTCCCCCCGGAATACATGGCCCAGGTTGCGCTAGCCTTAATTTACGCCGCAGAAGCTTATCACACCCGGGGGGCCATTCGCCATGTGGTGGGTGCCACCCAGATGAAGAACCAAGTCATAATCCAGTCCTTGAGTTTGTGGGACTTCTGGGCGTCGATGCTGGAAAATTGGGGAGACTCTATCAAGGAATACGGCCACTGCGGAACCGCACCAGTTGAGAAGTGCCTCGTCAAAATGTGTAAGTACTTGTGGAGGCTCTTCGTGGCCATGAAAGAGATCCGCGCTCGTATGCCAACCGAGATGACGACCAGCCTAAAGGATATAGGCTCGGATGCGGGACCGGAAGCACTGATGCTCCACTGGCTCAACGACTTGAAGAAGAAAGGAATTGGGACGATCCCAGCGCAAGAGAAAGTGGCCCCAAGTGCCCAGGCTAAAGATTACATGCTTGTGTTCTTGGAGTTCTTCCAGTGCTCTAGCGAGAGGAGGGGGCAGCCGCTGTCGAGTGCGTGTCTTAAGAAGATGCAGGGTGTCATTACATCGTTTCACACGACACTGGTCATCATGATTAAGGAAGGCAAACTGACAACGGTAGCTCAGGGAACATAGTGTAAGATAGAGCGCAGGGTTTGTCTCTTGTTGCGAACTGAAAAATTGTCATTGTCCTGCATTGCGTCAGCACAACTAGGAATAAAATAACTTGGAACATTATTCTTACTGCTATGTATTTTCTGTGTTTTTTTCTTCGCTAATCACCAAATAATTTATTTCCATTCTACACTACGGTAATACGATAATATGGTGCGATTTTCTGAAATATATTTTAATCCCACTCTCCACTACGCTACTATGGTAATACGGTGCAGTTTGCTGAAAATTTATTTTATTCCCACTCTCCACTACGCTACTTCGGTAATACGGTGCAGTTTGCTGAACATATATTTTATTCTACACTACACTATTACTACACTACTACGGTAATATCTACACGGACCAGCCGAGTTTCGATTGGTTTTGGTTACTGCGATTTTCATAATTCTGCGAACTCCCACTTGATATTTCCGAACGTCAAACTGCGTTTTGGCTTCCGTCAATCAAACCTTTGAGTCAAGTCCACGCATGTTTTCTGAGTTTGATTTGCATTTTACAGTGACAAATTGTGTTTTGAAGCCTAGCTAGACCCTATCAGTTCACAAGATCGATCAAAGCCTCCGTGAAATCAACCAGAGTTATTCACTCGTTTGATTGATGGAAGCCAAACCGTGGTTTGTTGGTCGGTGTAGAAGAAGAGGACAGGGGCGTAGCCAGGGGGTCCAGGGGGCCCGGGCCCCCCCTTTCTCGGAAATTTCCCATACATTTACTGTATTTGCTGGAGGAAATTTGAGCATTTTCGTCCCATGTTTTCACTATCCGCCCCCCCTCCCCCCTTCGCTGGAGGACGACGCGGAGGAGGAGACAAGGAGAGAGGAAGAGATAGGAGGAGGAGGAGACCAAGGAGGAAGGGGAGGGCGAATGGGAGGAGAAAGGGAGGGAGGAGTAAAGTGGGAGGAGAAGGGGAGGGAGGGGAAGGAGGATGGGATATTGGCTACTTGCTAAATTCTTAATCAGAACCTCTGTTAATATTCATCGGACTTGCAAAACGTAGAATCCCTAGCAAGCCTAGCAAAAACCCGTCCTTTTTCCTAACGAGCACGTCTGGTTTATCAAACTCTATAATTCGTCCTTTATCCATCACCAACACCTTATCATAGTCCCATAATGGTATTGAGTCTGTGGGCAATGGTCAGCAGTGTGCAGTCTGTAAACTTGTTCCGTAGAACCTGTTGGACCAGTAAGTCTGTTTTGTAATCCACGTTAGCAGTTGCTTCGTCGAGGACGAGAACTTTAGATTTCTGTAAAAGTGCTCGGGCCAAGCAAAGAAGTTGACGTTCTCCCACGCTGAAGCTGGTACCATATTCTCCTACCTGGAAATCTAATTGTCCAGGTAGCTTCCGAATGGCGTTCAAGAGCTGTACCTCCTCTAGCGCTGTCCAGATTTCCTGGTCTGAGAATTTTTGAAATGGATCCAAGTTCTTCCTCAGGGTGCCTCCAAATAAAACGGGGTCTTGTGAGATAACCGCGATGGCCTTCCGCGCGGACTGAATATAAACGGTGCCGAGATCTATACCATCAATAAGGACCTGTCCTTGTGGCTCGGGTAGGCGGAACAGCGCAGCTACAAGCGACGACTTCCCGGCCCCAGTACGACCTGAATGATGATCAGCTTTAAATTTATGTTTATTTACTGTGTCACAGTTATTCGACTACATTCGTAAATACCGCTCTAAATTTATGTTACAATCAACCCAAATCACGTATGTCACTTGATATTAGCCTAGCAAGCAATGCAGGTAAGTCTTATCGGCAAGACTGCCGATTTTTTATGTTCAATTCTTTGAAAACTGTTCAAAAAGTCTGCAATCCGTTTCCTGATGTTTCTCAATTCTCCGTGATTTTTGTTTCCTAGTGGTTTTCCTTTCGATCTTTTGTCGTTTTAATCTAAAAAATACAACAACTTTAATTAAATTTGCTAACATCTTAATGAGCCATCTTTCGTTAATAAGAAAACATAAATTGATTATATACATAAAAAATGCTTCCCGCCTTGACTAGCTTCCTGGCTATCTGCGGGTTGCAAATGTTTTCGTTAAATGTTCTGGAAATAAAATGTTGTAATCCGTTTCCATCCGCTCTGTAATCATTAGATCATTTACTTTACAAAAATACAAGCGGTCTAACCTGCAATTCCAACTTTTTCTTTGGCTGGGATATCAATACTTAGTTGGTTAAGTACTCGGGGATTCCCTTCACGATACACAAGCGACACTCCGCGCAAACTAACTCTGCCTTCTTCGGGCCAACTCTCGCGCGGTAAGAGAGTTCGGCTGTAGCCTGGTTCCGAGGGTAGTTTAGTGTACGTCACAACTCGTTCTACTGACGTCATCTCGTTTTCCACTTCCGCTGCCTTGTTTATTCCATAGGATGTCTCTCCAATCAGGGACGTGGCGAGAGCCAAGATGACCCCGGTTTGGGCTACGGGATAAATGACAAATTACAAACAAACGGAAATTGCCCGCGTATGTCGCGGAGGACAAACATGTGGCTTCTTGCAAATGCAATGATGGTCAGATCGAGAACTCGAGTCTCTATAATTCCTGTAAGTTTTCATTGAAAATCTCACCGTTTTCTTGCTTCATTTGCCGGACAATTCTTATAAAAAGAGGGTCTTCTGTCACTTCCTTATAAGGTAAATGATTCCAAATATGGTTTTGGCCTGTGAGGTGTTGAAAACCGGCAATTTTCGTTGGGGATTGTTTGATATGCAAATGGTAGAACATCTGGCTGAAGTCTTGCAACACATCTCACCTGGATCCTGCAATAAGATGAGTGAACTCGCGGCTATAGCGGTGACGAGAATCGCACAAAGCAGGTCTACATACAACGTGATCCAGCATTGGGCCGTCTTGACAAGATAAGCGGCCTTAGTTCGTTCATCTTGGTAGCTAGAAAAATAGTCCAGATTAGAATGTAAGCCGCTTGCCCATCAACAGGAGCCTCCATCACCTAGTGGTATGTGTCCGAAGCACAGGAAGCCCATCAGATGAGCTCCTGGCTAGACCTAGGGGAGCAGATGGAAGCTCCTGTTGATGAGCTCCTGGCTAGACCTAGGGGAGTAGATGGAGGCTCCTGTTGATGAGCTCCTGGCTAGACCTAGGGAAGTAGATGGAGGCTCCTGTTGATGAGCTCCTGGCTAGACCTAGTGGACTAGATGGAGGCTCCTGTTGATGAGCTCCTGGCTAGACCTGGGGGAGTAGATGGAGGCTCCTGTTGATGAGCTCCTGGCTAGACCTAGTGGAGTAGATGGAGGCTCCTGTTGATGAGCTCCTGGCTAGACCTAGGGGAGTAGATGGGGGCTCCTGTTGATGAGCTCCTGGCTAGACCTAGGGGAGTAGATGGAGGCTCCTGTTGATGAGCTCCTGGCTAGACCTAGTGGACTAGATGGAGGCTCCTGTTGATGGGCTCCTGATTCTTCTACTCCTGTGCGTATGGCTAGACCTAGTGGAGTAGATGGAGGCTCCTGTTGATGAGCTCCTGGCTAGACCTAGTGGAGTAGATGGAGGCTCCTGTTGATGAGCTCCTGGCTAGACCTAGTGGAGTAGATGGAGGCTCCTGTTGATGAGCTCCTGGCTAGACCTAGGGGAGTAGATGGAGCCTCCTGTTGATGAGCTCCTGGCTAGACCTGGGGGAGTAGATGGAGGCTCCTGTTGATGAGCTCCTGGCTAGACCTAGGGGAGTAGATGGAGGCTCCTGTTGATGAGCTCCTGGCTAGACCTAGTGGACTAGATGGAGGCTCCTGTTGATGAGCTCCTGGCTAGACCTAGTGGAGTAGATGGAGGTTCCTTTTGATGAGCTCCTGGCTAGACCTAGGGGAGTAGATGGAGGCTCCTGTTGATGGGCTCCTGGCTAGACCTAGGGGAGTAGATGGAGGCTCCTGTTGATGGGTTCTGTTTCTTCTACTCCTGTGCATATGGCAAGACCTAGTGGAGTAGATGGAGGCTCCTGTTGATGAGCTCCTGGCTAGACCTAGGGCTAGTAGATGGAGGCTCCTGTTGATGGACTCCTGGCTAGACCTAGTGGAGTAGATGGAGGCTCCTGTTGATGGGTTCTGTTTCTTCTACTCCTGTGCATATGGCAAGACCTAGTGGAGTAGATGGAGGCTCCTGTTGATGAGCTCCTGGCTAGACCTAGGGCTAGTAGATGGAGGCTCCTGTTGATGGACTCCTGGCTAGACCTAGTGGAGTAGATGGAGGCTCCTGTTGATGGGTTCTGTTTCTTCTACTCCTGTGCATATGGCAAGACCTAGTGGAGTAGATGGAGGCTCCTGTTGATGAGCTCCTGGCTAGACCTAGGGGAGTAGATGGAGGCTCCTGTTGATGGGCTCCTGGCTACACCTAGGGGAGTAGATGGAGGCTCCTGTTGATGAGCTCCTGGCTAGACCTAGGGGAGTAGATGGAGGCTCCTGTTGATGAGCTCCTGGCTAGACCTAGTGGAGTAGATGGAGGCTCCTGTTGATGAGCTCCTGGCTAGACCTAGGGGAGTAGATGGAGGCTCCTGTTGATGAGCTCCTGGCTAGACCTAGTGGAGTAGATGGAGGCTCCTGTTGATGAGCTCCTGGCTAGACCTAGTGGAGTAGATGGAGGCTCCTGTTGATGGACTCCTGGCTAGACCTAGTGGAGTAGATGGAGGCTCCTGTTGATGAGCTCCTGGCTAGACCTAGGGGAGTAGATGGAGGCTCCTGTTGATGGGCTCCTGGCTACACCTAGTGGAGTAGATGGAGGCTCCTGTTGATGGGTTCTGTTTCTTCTACTCCTGTGCATATGGCAAGACCTAGTGGAGTAGATGGAGGCTCCTGTTGATGGGCTCCTGATTCTTCTACTCTTGTGCATATGGCATATGCCTAGGGGAGTAGATGGAGGCTCCTTTTTTTTTACAGTTGATAACATACTGCTTATCAAACAATTTTACAAACTTGCGTGCTCACGTTACCTCGTAAATTTCTCCCAGAATCGTTCTTTCATATCGGCAGCCTTGATGATCTCCAGTCCAGCGAGGGTATCAGTGAAGTGCGCATATATTGGACTACACTTGACGGACTCGATCCTCTGAAGTTCACGACTTGACTTGAGGTAAAACCAGCTTAACAGCAAAAACACAGCTATGACAGGAACAACCGCTATTGCTAGTCTGTACTCGATTAGAGCTGTTAAAACCAACCGGCCCATGAACTCTAAAATAAGAGTAACAGACCAGATCAATCTCGAGGGAATGGCTTCGTCCATAGACCCAATGTCTTTTGAAAAGCGATTCATGATCCGTCCAAGCGGGTTTGTATCGAAGAACAGGATTGGTGACTTCAGCACGGCAGTTGTCATCCGATTATGGAGTCTTTCCGATGACCGTAAGGTCGCGTACAAGAGAAGGCAAAGAACACACGTTGTGTAGGATACGGCCCACCCTACTATAGCTCCATAGATTCCAAGATTAAGGCTGCTTTTCTGGTCCTTGTGTTGCATGTCAGAGATGCGACTGAGCCACCATAAGGCGCTAGGATTGATGCTAGAAAAGATATTGAAAAAGCACTTTCAGTGAAATATTTTCATTTTTCATAATCAGCCCACCACGACCAGATGATTTCACGTCAGACTTGGGCTTATACGCGGGCAGAAAATAGCGTTGCAAATATCTCCAATACGAAAATAGCTACAGAAATGAAACTTTGCATTAATGTTAATTATTGTACTAGCAAAATTTCGACAGTTGATGCTTCCATGACAACCAAATCTGATTGGCTAATTTAAAGGAAGTGCACCATATTTGTCATTGTTTAGGACAGTACTTAACATGGGCCAACAGAAAACCTCATCCCATCTGAAAATGCGATGGAATTTTCCTTTACTGCATTGATTCCTTCAATATAGCGCCTTTTAAGGCAGGTCACCTTGAATACTAGCTGAGATAGGAGAAAAACATTGTTGCTAGGGCAACAGTTCTCACGATCACGTGACCCTGGACACGATTAAAAGGCGTTATCAACTGCAGAAGTTCATGAAGATTACGAATTTAGGGTAAAAAAGTAGGAAAATTGGCGGTAAATTTCCCCGTTTTCATTGAAAGTAAATTTTAAACGGAACTTACAGATACTCTAAAATTGTGTCTCCATAGCAACTAAATGCATGGAACAGTTAAGGTCGGGGGACGTGTTAGTCATACCAAGTTCCATCTCGGTAGCTATTTTGCGAATGTAGTTATTTGCAAAAACTGCTTTTTGCCTTAAGAATCCGCGTATAAGCCCCACCTCCTTTCAAGTCAGGCCTTAACACACCTGAGAATGATTGTTTGTCGGAACGAAACGTTACTAGGTCGAGCGAGAGATGTTTTGGAAAGCAAATATAGATTTAATCATCATGCAAGTCAAGTTTACATTTGGAATAGAACAAGATCTTCAGAGGAGAAGGAAACGTTTGTATGCTCAATTGCAATATATTTAGAATCAGTTCAGTGGACCGCTTGGTGATGCAGCAAAAAGCGATCTGATTGGCTGATTTGAGAACAGGGTGTCTAAACTCGATATCTGATTGGCTAATTTGAGAGCTGGGTGTCTAAAATCGATATCTGATTGGCTAATTTGAGAGCAGGGTGTCTAAGGGACCGGCATGAGCGTCTTCCCCCAAAAAACTCATATTATTGGACTTATTATTTTGGGCAATTTTAATTTTTTTTAATTATAAATATATTTTCACCTGGTGTATCTGCGAATTTCTCTGGTCGTTCTTCCAGTATCTGTTTTGCCTCTATTGGGTAAAGTAGTTTTTTTTTGCCCCCGCAGGGTTTTGGCCCAGAGGCCAAAACCCGAGGAGGCATTATAGAATCCCCCGCGTAAAGAGAAAATATAAGGGTATATGGTACATATGGCAGAAAAAATCTCGATCCGTCGGAGCAGGGCCCGCAAAAGGTATCGGGTAACGTTTATGATTGGATGATCAGATCACGTGACTCGCAAAGGGCCCGCAAAAGGTCTTGGGTACGTTTATGATTGGATGACCAGATCACGTGACTCGCAGCGTGGGTTTGAGACCTCTACTGTTGTCACTGGCGGACAATAAAAATTCTAAACGTTCACAACAAACTGGTCGTGACATTTAATATATCACCAAAACTCTAAGGAGACGCTCAGCCGAAGTCAGTCAGTGCAATCCATAGTTCAGAACACGGGCGATAAGATAAATTTGGTATAAATTCACGAAGTAATTTATGTATTATAGACTCATTTTGTTTGCAAATTACCGTTTGTGATTTTACGAAGTAAATTCATGAATTCTATGCAAAACTTGATCATTGCACTTCTTATTTGCCCCTTACCTCTAAATCGAAGTTCTTTTCAGCGTATGTTACGTGCTTTAGCCATTTATCCTTAGTGTTTGGCTTCCTTCAGTCCCGAGACACGCGCTCTTTGCTTGTGTTTGTTCAACTCAACTGACGGTTTGACCTCTCTGGTTAAAAAGTAACGCGTCCGAGGTAATGAGTAACCCGCCCCTTTTCGCCCTCAAGAGAAGGGCGAAAAGGGGCGGGTTACTCATTACCTCGGACGCGTTACTTTTTAACCAGAGAGGTCAAACCGTCAGTTGAGTTGAACAAACACAAGCAAAGAGCGCGTGTCTCGGGACTGAAGGAAGCCAAACACTAAGGATAAATGGCTAAAGCACGTAACATACGCTGAAAAGAACTTCGATTTAGAGGTAAGGGGCAAATAAGAAGTGCAATGATCAAGTTTTGCATAGAATTCATGAATTTACTTCGTAAAATCACAAACGGTAATTTGCAAACAAAATGAGTCTATAATACATAAATTACTTCGTGAATTTATACCAAATTTATCTTATCGCCCGTGTTCAGAATTAGCAAATGTTGAGCTGCTGTGGCTGTGTAAACTTGAATGTTCACAAAGCTAAGAGCTCTAAACCTCATAATAGTAGTAAAGCATTCAAAATGGTTGCTATTGTGCTTAACAATAGGTCCGCTACGAAAGAATATGATAATTTACCGACAAGATTTCCTTTTTATAAGTACACAAAACTTAGAAAGAGGACTTTAGAATTATTATTTTTTGCATCAGCACAAGGAGAAGTAGGCGTTTTTGTCTTCTTCCGATGTGTGCGCTGTCTGCTGTGTAATGGTTGCCTCTAAAGTATACTAAGTAGGTTAAAATAGTACCTTTGTTGACCGGAAATCTCGCAAGGGCGGAACGCGTTTTTTGTTCTGTTAAATTAAGTTCTATTATAAGCTCTTTAGCAGCTTTAGGTGATAGCTGGTATAAAAACGCAGATATAGGTTATTAGGGAGCAGCGATTGAAAAAGAGCAAAAGCAGAGAAGTCGCGAAGCAGAGACAGCCAACGAGAGTCTAAAGTCTTGTGTTCTGTTCTCCGTTGTAAGTATTTCCGGAAAGATCAATTGGCTTTAAGCATTCAAGTATTCATAGAGTTTTCAAACAAGATTTTTGTGCGCAAGTGTTTCTGAGTAAGAATGTGTATTAGTAGTCGTTTTGGAATTGTGACACAATAGTTTTAAGAATTTTCGGTATTTCGCTAGAGTTTCGTAAGAGTTTGACGGCTTTTCGTACTTTTGGTTAGAATTGTTTGTAGAGTTTCGGCTTATAGAAATTCACATGTATCTTAACGGTTTTGAAATACAACTGACAAACTCCAACAAGCTGATAACGGTGGGTTCGCGTGTTGTCTGAAACAGCTGTAAAAATGTTAATTGAATACTTATTACATCTGCAGTTTAAAAAGCACGGGGGCAGCTCTAGTGAGAACTATTACTAGTTTAAACTAGTTTGCCCACACATGTCTAAAGGGACCGATTCCGCTGGCGTGTCCCAGCTACGTTTAGTTGAACACTGATTAATTGACAGAAATGATGAGCGAGAATGCAAATAATAAACGCAAATAAGTTATTAAAAACAAATGCTATCGACCTTTCTGCGTTTCTTTCTCACCTTCCATGGCAATGAGTAACAGAAATAGGCCAACAAGGAGTACAGGGGGTAGGCCTGCTCTGAAGTACGTCCAGTAGAGATGAAGTTTGACGCTACCGATGGCTCGGTCCTCGTCTTCCTCTTCCATATCACTCATACCTGAACTCCCAAGGTGAGACGCAGTGTTGCCATGGTAACTGTCACTCGTTTCGTCATCGATGAAAGCTTTGTTGTCATACTATTAAGAGAAGACAAAACAGGTTGTTCGTTGCACAATATGAAAGTAATTTAATCAGCCGCCATTTCGTCAGCCTAGAAACCGAGTAAAAAAGGATCCAGATCCATTGGCCGATTTAGGGAAGTTAAAGAGCCCGTGTCAGTCACTCCCTTGTTATTGTTTTCGTTCGATCTTAGAAGTCGATTTACGAGTTTACGAGAATTTCTTATAAACATCTAAAACAAAGTTTCAGATTTCATTTATCAAATTCAATCGAGAACATTGCTCCTACATTCTCTAAATCAGCCGATGGAAATGGATGCTTTCTCCGATTGGTATATTGCTATGCTGTCAAAATGGCGGCTGACAAAGGCTCTTAAAGGCACTAGAGCAGATGTCAGATGACTGTCTTGAATAAGATTGATAACTAGTTTCGTCGAGACTCACAGATATTTCCGGCTCTTGCCGGCTCTTACAATTTGCACATCGTAAGCTGAATCACGCTGGATCTAAACGGCACCACTGGCCGCCAAGCTGCCATAACAACCTTTAGTCAAATCACACTAGTGGTCTATTGTCAATGCTGCGTTCTGATTGGCTGAGCTACTAGTAGGCTATAAGTTATAGCCTACTGGTAGCGAAAAGTGTCGGATTTGAAAGCCAGAAAAAGGAAAATGACTAGACCAGAAAACGTTTTTGGTTATACAAATTGACAATATGAACAATGTTCGACCACGACATGAACAGAAAGACAATGTCCTCTGCCCCCCCTCGCGCATCACAGCGGTGAGAGGCCAAAGCTGTAACGCCGTTTCCCCTGTGAGACAATGGTATCACTAAACAGTCGCCGTGTGAATAAGGAGGTTTATGAGATCCCGACTTACCTCAAAAGCAGCTTTATCTTGCATTTCATCATCCCTGCTCTCCAGTTGCTCTTTCTCCAACAAATCCTGCAAACTGCCGTAATGTTCAGCCTCTCCACCATTCACATCAAACAACATCCGCGGACTGTAAGTACTGAAGCTGGTGAGTCACTAGTATACGTGTTTTCCCCGCTAACGCACCGCAAATGCATTCCCTGAAAAGACGAACTCCAACTTTAGCATCCACAGCACTCAGTGGATCATCCAATAGGTAGATATCGGCATCTGAATACACAGCGCGTGCTAAACTGACGCGTGCTCGCTGTCCACCACTCAAGCTCACGCCTCGTTGACCAACAATACTAAGGTCGCCTTTGGGAAATCGTTTCAAGTCTTCTTGCAAATCACAAACGCGTAAGGCCTTATCATAACCCTCTTTGTTAAACTCTCTCCCGAATGTTATATTCTCCCGCACGGTGTCCGAGAAAACCCAAGGCGTTTGGCTCACATAAGCTATCTTGCCTCCTCGCTCGATAGTCCCTGACGTAATAGGTAGCTCCCCTTGTATGGTCATGAGCAATGTACTCTTGCCACTACCCACGGGACCAGTTACTATCACTAGCTGACCGGAAGTTGCTTCTAATGAAATATTATGCAATGTACGTGACTCGTTCTTCCATCCTGCGGATACTCTACACATTTTGACTTGTCCAGCTTCACTTGAGCCCTTCGGATTATCTAACGCGCCGGAATCTTTCTTAGAAAACAAGACCGGAGTGTTTTTCTTTAAGCTTTGAATTCGCATGATCTTTGCCACTCTTCTCAAAGACCGCACGCGAGACATCACTTGCCTTGGTATCATGTTACACATGATCAAGTTGCCATCGTTTTCGTATTCCTTATTAATATCATCATTGACCCCGAGAAGAAAGCTTTCAATGCGATCAATTGTCACTTTGGCGTCGAAAACGAACCTAGAGCAATAACCGAGGTCAACGATTAGAGCAAACTCCAAGACCTTCATAAGTGGAACCAACGTGAAGATTTCTGAGGATGGGACAGTCGTGTCTTTAGTAAAGATGAGGGTGATGACCGATATCAAGCTGGCGATGGACGAAGTAGTGAAGAACAGGGTCACGAATGTTGAGACGATGAAGCTTTTGAATCGCATCAGTATGACTTCTTTTCTATGGACAAAGAAACGTTACACTCATATTCAACGTCGCACGAGAAAGCAACCCATCCGAGGCAACACGGAACTTTCAGCGGTTTACGAAAATATCGCAGGCTCTTTTTTACGCATGCGCACTTGCGTTAGTGTCGACCCGTATGTACAGCCAATCAACCAAGCTGGGCTCCTCAAAAGGGATACATTTGTTATAAGAATTAACCATGCAGTAAGAAGTGGGGTGTGTATGATTGGAGTTCCGCTTATTTAGGCATTGCCTAAATCTATATATTAATCGTTAATTCTTCAAAACGTTTCCGAGACATCGCGTCGTAGCCTGAAATTCTGCCATCCCTTCGCTCTCAATCGTACTGCGAGAGGAGACGTCTGAATTCACCACGAGATTGTCTCATCCATTACGTAATTACTGACCCAAAATCTGTCAGTAAAGAATATGATTGGTTTTGCGTTTCTCAGTAAAGCCGGGAAATACGAGGCACAAAATCCATTCATCATCAACTTGCAAAGCAACATTGTTTCGTTGCAAGTTGATGATCGATGTTGCGAGTTTTTCATCTCGCGCCACAACTTGTCACGCAGCAAAAGCATTTGTTGCAGGTTGTGAAACTTGTTGCGCGAAGTAGAGCGCGGGTCTACTTTGAGACACAAATTCTGGCTTTGTTGTGCGTTTTTCATCAAACACACAACTTGGCGCGCAACATTTTGCCTACGATTCAAGTTGATTGGTCAATAGAAATGAAGTGCTAAGGGGCAAATCCGCCTTGGGCTCGCATGTGTGATCACCAAAACAAATGTTGCGCGACAAGTTGTGAATTTGATGAAAAACGAGCATCAAACATTAGACTTGCAACGCAACAATGTTGCGCGACAAGTTGAGGGATTTTGTGCCTCGTATTCCCCCCCCCCCCCTGTGTTACTGCAAATTGGACATTTGTATACATATCTAGAATCCACTCAACTTGACCTAGGACTACCCACCCTTGAATTCCAGAAGCCCTGAGGGGGGAGGGGATGCCGGATTTTTCCGTTCTGCCCATTGTAATTGCAATCATTCTTACCAACCTTCTAAAACTCTTGATCAAATCTTCGAATTCCACTCCCACGCGTACATTTTCGCAGCACGAATTCCTCTGATGACGTCATTGATGGCCCCAAGTCTTTTGTCTGTTATAACCGCTGTCCTTGCTCGTAGGCTCCCAAACGATTTGGCGGCGAAAAAATTGTAAATGAGTACCAAGAAAGGACCACAACCCCCGCAAGAGACTGCCAGCCGACTAGAAATATCAGTAGCAGTATACTTCCTACGATTTTAAAAGGTGCAATCATGCCAGATATAAAGGAGAAGGCGGCCTCGTCAAGGCGTTGGATGTCGTTGGAAATCAAGTTCATTATCTTTCCAGTAGACACATCTGCCAGGCTTCCTCGTGTCAAGTTTACTACCTGCGAGTGAATGAATATCCTCATCAGGGGCTGATTTAGGGGGCACCTCCCCCCCCCCCCCCCCCCCCCCCGCACACACACACACCCTTTCTATCAGTACATTTTCCCATACATTTACTGTATTTGCTGAAGGAAATGTAATTACACTATTTGCCCCCGCCCCCAATCCCCCTCCAAAACTCCCCCCATCCCCCTTCTGAAATTTCTGGATTCGCCCCTGCTCATGGAATCCCGTCACAGGCGCGCAGCTTTCTACTTGGTCCGCCTTTTTTTTTTCCTCCGTAAAGATAAGTACGTACCTTGTTGTAAACCAACCCTGTAAGAGCGACTCGCCAGCGTAAATCAACAATTTCTGCCGTATATTGGTCGTGTACGTGAACAACGGATTTAATAAAACTACAAGCACTGACTCCCAATACTAAAAAGCCCGCAGTCTTTGTGTCTAAATACACGCCTTTGCCAAGTTCCTGCAGCAAATATAACATCATTACAGGGAACGACAAATACAAACTGCTTTTATAGAACTCAAAACCAGATTTCTTACAAGATATCTCCATGCTGTGTTTATTAGAGCTTTGTAAAGTTTTGGACGGCGTCCAAAACGGCTCGAATGCCTCAATTCACTTTCCCATTCTTTTTGTAGCTTATTAGCGAGATATATTGTCTTGTTTTCTTCTTCCAGAGGAAAAAGATCATCTTCTTTGAGAGGTTTTTTTTATGCCAAGCCGTAACAGGCCAATAATCCAAGTTATAAAACAACTTCTGCGACGTTTGCTGTTGCCTTGGGGTTCATAGCTTGTAGGTCGTCGGCTCTTTACGCGGGGTTACATTCTAAACCGTCGAGCAAAACAACGAACCAAAACGTTCAAAACGTCCCAGTACAAGAACCTCTTAAGAAGCAACCCACAGTCTTGTTAATAAATGTACTAGTCAACATGCAACAGATGCAATACACAGAGGCAATTGGCCACACGGCTTTACGTGAGAACGGAGAGTTATCATAACTCTAATAATTCGATGAATCAGCGGGAGATATGAGATCAGAGCATTATGTTCCAGGTTCAAAGCTTACCTCGGGGACGATTTTAGTTGGCCCGAAAAAATAATGCGTGGACCGTCGAGCACGGGATTAAAGGCGTCGGAGAGGCACATTACAGCCACAGCCAAAACGTCTGCACCAATGCATTCTCACTCTCATGTTTAAATTCAAAATCCACCATCTTAAAAATAGATTCTCTTCTACCCCTGTGTGTGACTACACGCAGCCTGCGAACATCCGGTACGCGCGAGCTTAACCAAACCCTATAAGGTTAATAATAATAGACAATAATAATAGACATAAGCTCGCGTGTACCGGATATACTCCCTATATTGGACTATACGGGGATGCTCGGCCCGAAAGGGGTAGGGTTTTCAGGCTGGAGGTATAAGAAAGGGGCCAGGGTTTTCAGGCTGGGTATAAGTTAGGGTAGAGTTTTCAGGCTGGACTGGGTTAAAAGAAGGGTAGGGAAAATTGCAATTTTGGTATCAATATTTGGTATAAATACTACTAATTTTGGTATAAATACTTTGGAATAAGACTAATACTTTTATAGTTGTAAATTATATTTGTAGATAGATGTGAAGCGCCATTGGACACTTAGAGAAATGGCGCTATAGAAACTAATTATTATTATTATAAAAGAGGGTCTGTATGGTTTATGGGGGTATCTTTTTCGGCTTTGGTATAAGAAAGGGTACCTTTTCTGCTCTAAAATTGCTATAAAGAAGGGTAAGGGGTATATGGAAAGTTTCATGTTTTGCATTATCGCACCAAAAAAAATTAACCTTGCATTTGACTATGCTTAGCAAGATATTAATGATTCGGGTTTCCTGTGTCGCCGCGCGTGCGTCAAAAGTGGCGGGAATTTAGGCGGTAACAGCAGCCAATCAGAAACGGACATACCTTCTTGTAGACCAATCCAGTTAGACTTGTCCTCCACCTCAAGTCCGACTGCTCGCATGTAAACTGAGCATGACTTTCTACAAATGAGTTCATAAAACTACAAATGCTTATTCCAGCTACCACGGCACCTGCAGATCTGTTGTCCAACTCGCTGCCTTTGCTAATTTCTTTCAACAAGAGTTGAATCAAAACGGGGAACAATAACACGCAAATAGCCTCCGTCGAGCTAAAAATAACAGCAAGCACTAAATACTTTGTTCTTGTAGTCAGCCTTAGCAGAGCTTTATAAAGCTTTGGCCGTTGTCCCAGTTCTGTCGCAAAGTTTAATTCCATTTCCCATTCTTTCTCAAGTTGATTTGTAACACTATCTGTCTGTTGGTCCTCAGATAGAGGAAAAATATCTTCTTCTCTTAAAGGTCGTCTGATTCCTTGGAGTAGCAGGCCGTTGACCCAAGTCATAAAAATAGTTGAACAATATTGGCTGTTGCTTTGGGGCTCTTAGTTGTGTTCTCCATTCTAATTTAGTCGCATAGAGTTATTCCGCAAGGTCTAACTTAACTCCATATTTATCCTTGTCATCCTTGGCGAATCCCCAATAGTTCTTCTGCCATTGTTTCTTAAATCATGAAGACGGCTACAGATCCCGAAATCAACAAAGATTGCAAGCAGTCTACATACTACTGTATTTGCAAGCATAGTTACAATGCAATGGTTGGGAAGGCAGGCAACTTCAAACGGTCAACACAATAGCAGTAGGCTGGATGTTAAGAGGGGCTGTCACGTGATATTGGCCCTGCACAATCTTTTGTTTCGTGTTGGAGTATAATATACATCTCTACTGAGTGTACACTGAATCTTACTGGCTGGGTTTTTTTGTACTATCAATACCTCTGAAAAAGTGTAGCCATCCAATTGTTGTAACCTGTATTTAAATCAGCTCCTTCCCTATTAACCTCTGTACACTTGAGAATGGTGTCATGGCGACGCCGAAACGTTGTCAGGGGCGTAGCCAGGGGGGTCCAGGGGGGCCCGGGCCCCCCCTTTCTCGGAAATGTTCCCATACATTTACTGTATTTGCTGGCGAAAATTTGCGCATTTTCGTCCCATGTTTTCACTATCCCCCCCCCCCCCCCCCCCCCTTCAGAAATTCCTGGCTACGCCGCTGGTTGTGTTTTAAATTTAACTGTACTTTTTACTTGTCTTTGCATCAGCAAATCTTTACTCATACTACATGTACCGATATTGATTCCGGATATCAAAACAATTTAATTGCCAGGTTTCATATCGTGAGTGCCTGGGGTGAATTCCTTAATATATCAATTATTATGAAACCACCCTAATAGAGCGGTTTTCATATGACTGTAGTGAAACCAATAGCAAAGTAATTACACGAATTCTGAATAAAACCTATAGGAGTAATTACAAAGTAATTGCGAATTACTCGCGACAGTCAACTGAAATCCGCTTTAAAGAGCATCATGCATGTTGGCCTGTACAAAATGCCGAAGTTTGATGCTAATCGGGTGAGTACTGAACGAGACGGCCCTCAAATGGTGTCTCCAGAGCCTCCCCTGCGATGCGAGCAGACGAGCCGGGGAGCTCTGGGTACGAGAATGCGTTGCGCACAGACGTCAAACATCGTCAAACTAGCGTCACTCCATTCTCGTACCCAGAGCTCCCCGGCTCGTCTGCTCGCATCGCAGGGGAAGCTCTGGGGACATCCATTTGAGGGCCGTCGCTGATTGGTTGATTTTGAGCGTTGGAGCATGCGCTGAAAGGTCCTTCTCTCAGCAATCTCGTACCCAGAGCCCGTCATCTTTTGGCCAGCGGCAAGATTCAGGGCTCTGGGGGAATCGTTTTTTTTTTAAACCCAGATTCTGGGTTTCCGGTTTGATTGTTGTATGAAAGTTCGTTACGTTTTTGACCTACCACGCATGCTCACAAATCGGATTCCCCCAGGGCCCTGAATCTTGCCGCTGGCCAAAAGATGACGGGCTCTGGGTACGAGGTTGGTACCCAGAGCCCGTCATCTTTTGGCCAGAGGCAAGATCCAGGGCTCAGGGGGAATCGATTTTTTTTAAAACCCAGATTCTGGGTTTCCGGTTTGAACGTTGTATGAAAATTCGTTACGTTTTTGACCTACCACGCATGCTCACAAATCATATTCCCCTAGAGCCCTGAATCTTGCCGCTGGCCACAAAATGACGGGCTCTGGGTACGAGATTGTTCTCTCAGCGGTTTTAAATCTCGCGCATGAGTCGTGGCTATCACCAGAGCCTCGCGAGGTTACGAGGGGAGCTCTGGGTTCGAGAATGGCGTCACACTAATTAAACTCAGACAAACAGATACACGTTTCTCCCATTTTCTCAGTTTTCTCTCTAAAGAGCGATAAAAAATAATGTTGGTAAGAGAGCATTCATTATTTATGCCAGGGGGGTGGGCTGGCAATATTTTTCATACAGCCCCAAAAACGTCTTGACCCCCCTCCAAGTATCAATAAAAACCTCAAACCCCTATTGGACAATTTTTATAATAATGATAGCACCGCCCCTCTCCCCCCCCCCCCCCCCCCAACCCCCCCTTTAGATAGGACGAAAATTTGGGACATCTAGATACCAAGTAGACCATTTCCTGTATTTTTAGGACATTTCCTGCGTACATGAACATTTTGTCGTAATTTTACAGGCGTGCATCCTCTTGTATCCATATGTTGAATTAAAGTCACTGCCATAAAACATAGATGGCCCCTCACAGTTGTTTTCATATTTTCTGGTGACCCCCTACCTGAACGTGCCGAATTTAACATGCCCCCCCCCCCCCCCTTAATTCTTGCCAGCCCACCCCCTGGCATAAATAATGAATGCTCCCTAAACAGGAAGTTCCACTCATTATACCAGAGCTTGTATATACTCGGGCTCTCGTATTTCGAGCGAGATCCTTCTGAATGCATAGAATTTCAGAGGGATTGTTTGTCTGAGTCTCGTGATTTAATTTTAAAATCTGTGCGCAGCGCTGTTGTATGAGTCAAATCTTTACAAAATCTTTAAGTTTTGGAGTTTTTGAATGGTCGAGTTTTCTTCCGATTAACGCCAAATTTCGGCATTTTGTATCATTCATATTTGTATATTGAAGGGTTCGCCCAAGGCACTGACGATATGAAAGCCGGATACGCATGTCGCGCGTGATTTGAACCTGATAGTGCATGTGATCATCTAAAGAGCAATCCATGTGCAAATTCAAGAGTTTTAGTCAAAACAGCTAAAAACAAAGTTCAGTGGTTTAAATTGGTTTTCATCCGGCTGTGAAACAAAAACTAATAGTCAGTGTTTAATAGTGTCTACTAGTCATAATTACAAAGGAGAATACAATAAAATGATTTTCGTAGTGTATATAGTGCCTATTTGGTTAGTATTTATTTCACAGTCGGATGAAAACCACTCTATGCCACTGTGAACTGCAGACTATATTTCGCAGACAGGCGCGATATCCTGCAGTTTTCGTTTATCCGATATTTACTTGATAATTATCTTTTGTCTATATATATACCTTTTTGTAGACCAATCCAGACAGAGAGACTTGAAACCTCAGATCTACCACCTGGTTTAGGTATTGACCATGAACGTGGACAAAACATTTGACGAAACTACAAACACTCAATGCGGTCACCAACAAGCATGCGGCCCTTACGTCCAATTCATCGCCTTTTGAAAGTTCTTGAAGCAAAAAATGCATCACCAAAGGGAGTAATAAGATACACAACGCCTTTGTGCTTTGGAAAATACATATCAATGAAAGTTCTTTCAATTGTAGAAAGCTTATCATCGATTTGTACAGCCTGGGACGGCGTCCGAATATGCTCGCATTGTTAAGTTCAATCTCCCACTCTTTCTGGAGTTTATTTACAATGTATTCGGACTTGTTTGCATCTTCTAGAGGATAAAGATCATCGGCGGTCAGGGGCCGTTTTATCCCAAGGCGCAACAGACCGCTAATCCAAGTTATAAGAAGAGCTTGTACATTGTTCGCTGTTGTTTTAGGGTTCTTTATAATTATATTCGCCATTTGACTCGCCTTTTTTGCCCAGGCATTTGGCAAAATGCTTTGATTACCTTAGGCCTACGGTCAACGTCGAACTTTAGTCGACTGGCGGCGGCAAACGTCGAACCCAAGTCGAACTTTCCCTCCAGTTCTAATTTAAATACACAGATTGATCACGTGTTGAACTTGTACGCGCCATTGCCTCAACCAGCTTCAACGTTGCATTTTAATGAGCCCGTTTCAAACAATAAACTCAAACAGAGTTTACTGAACAAAATGAGCTCTTCTGCACTCAAAGCAAATTGAAACTTTATCAATATTCTAAAAAGTTTCGGATTGTGTCTGCTTTCTATAAACCTTTCAGTGTGTCAAGTTCAGTTCAGTTCAGTTCAGTTCAGTTCAGTTTATTAGCACATATTTATATTACAAACAAACAAGGTTATACACTACAAAAAGAAAACAACTATAATAAAATTTATAATGTATAGAAACAAAAGCAAAGTGCGTAGTGACCATAGTAGCGCATGGCTTTCGAGATGGTCACTACCACTGAAAATAGAGAGACTAATTACAATTACATAATATACACTTAATGACTGCTTCCGAGGGAAACAGCGAGTTTTGTTTCCCCGAGAATCTCGATGTTTCCCGAGACGAAGTCGAGGGAAACATCGAGATTCGAGGGAAAACAAAACTCGCTGTTTCCCGAGGGTGCAGTCATTAAGTGTTTTATTATATAGCAAAACGAAAATACGGTAAACATTGGTAAAAATAGTCCGCCGAAATTTCTCGCTGTAGCGATGTCGCCCGCGCGGGCAATAATTTTTTAATTGTAGCCCGCGCGGGCTACATTGAATTTGTAGCCCGCCACGTGACCATGATAGAACCAATCAGAGCGCGCGCTTTGATCGAAAAAACACGAGCTATATAATAAGTACAAATTATCTGGCTCTACCCCGGTGTAAGAACTTGTGTATTGTTCACGAGGTGCACCACAAAGCCTCTTTTGTTTAGTAGAACGAATCATGATGAATTTATAAGAACTGAACACAAAGGGATCCTCGGGGAATGATTCTTACACCGAGGTAAACCCAATTATGCCCCCTTCTCCATTAGAATCCATAAATTCAAGACGGTCTTTGATCTAATCTTATTTGCATCAGTTCCATTCGAAAAAAAAATTAAAACTCTGAAATAATTAGGCACTTTTATAGAGTTTAGGTTGAGCTTATTCCATTTCCTGTGGCGCCATTTCGTCCCATGGCATTACGCATGTTCTGTCGGGAGGAAACGAGATCCTATCCACACTACGCTCCGGATCGTCCACACTACAACGCCGAAAACGATCACCGAAAACGGATCAATCCGAAAACGCTCTCCAGAGTGGAGCGATTTCTAGTGTTTTCTAGTGTGGACGGGTGAAAACGATGCTATCTGAAAACGATGACGTCGCCAGAGCAAATTTCGCGGGCCCATATCAAAAATAGGCCGTCGTTTTTGCAAAATGCCTATAATGGGACTGGGGCGGGCCGCGCGGGCTCCCTGTGGATGCTCAAAATAGATCAGGCCTGGCAGGTAAGCTAGATCCAACATGGAGGATGCTTTAAAATAACGAGTCGCTAAAATGCCTGGAAGTTCTCGCTCAAAATTCAGTGTTTTTCTGGCAAATATCGTCGAAATTCTAGCGGAAGGGGATCTACCATCACTTCCAAACAAGGTAAAAAATTCCAAATTTGGTTTTGGCCGTGAGTGTTTCAAAAACGACGTTTTTGATCAGGGTATTTTTGATATGCGACGACAGATCGAAATGCGCATGCGTTGAGCTTATTTGAGCATGCGCAGTTGCGCACTGAATGCATAAGAGCGTTTTCGTACGTCCTTAAAAATCAAAGGTAAGCAAACAGCAATGTGTTTCTGGATCCCTTCGGGATGCCTTGGGTTGAGGTCATACAATGCTAGAGAAGGAAAAACGTTTTCGTACGGATACGCGTTGTAGTGTGGACGTGCGAAAACGATACGAAAACGACAAGTGTGGACGCAAATCTTTTTGAAAACGGACCAAAAAGTATCCGTTTTCGTTTGAAAACGGTGTAGTGTGGACGACATGGTCTGACTTTTGCGATGAGAAGGATCGATTTTCAGGGTGCAATTTGCATTTGTCATTTGTTAAAATTCTCATAAATTACAAAGTATAGTTTGCTGCGACTCTAGTTTGCCGCCTTCCCTGCTTAGCAGAGGCCTCTTTTCTCTGCATTTCGCTGGCTGATGTTCGCGAGGAAAAGAGACCTCTGCGCTGGGTCGAAACTCGCTTTGTTTTGCCGCCGTCCACAACCTTGGATGGTTTGCTGACCATTTTTTGAGCCCACTATATGCGCACGCATATCTACAGACGTTTTCCGCTGATATTATTTGAGCCCCCCTGCAGCGGAAAACGTCTGTAAATATGCGTGCGCATATAGTGGGCTCAAGAAATGGTCAGCAAATCGTCCAAGGCCAGCGAAATGCGGTATCTACTTCATCGCTGAATGCCATATAGTCGTCTTCTAATAGAACGAGGTATAATCAAACAAAAGGACCATTCATATTCAAATAAGGCGGCTATTGTGACATTCAGCGATGAAGCATATACCCGAAATGCAGAGAAAAGAGGCCTCTGCTAGCAGGGAATTTGCCGCCACGCCGTACTCGTCGATCCAGAATGCTGGGTCGACCCAATCAATTAGGTCGATCTTGTTTTGGATCACCCTCGACCCATTTACAATTTTTAGCAAAGCTAGTTTTTAAACTTTAGAAGTTAATCGGTAAATTTTGAACTGACACAATCCACAGTTTCTGGCCGACGAAATTATATTGTTGTATATTTTTCAAATAAAAATCCTGGTTTTGATCCCTGGCATGTTTTCTTGTAAAGGGGCAAAACAATCTTCTTCCCAGACTCAAGTCAAACTATAGCCTGCGGAAATTGGACTATTTTGGCGCGCGGGATTTCTGTGTTGCGGGGTTCGACACAGGAATCCCGTGCGCCTCCCGCGGCCGCAGGCTAAGTCATACTACAACACTTTGCGTGGTCGGTGACACATCAGAACCCTGAGAACGCACAAATCCTCTCCTCGCTGCCTCACGCCAATCATACATTGCAACCTCCCTCAACATAACCTTATCTCCAACCACTAACTTGGTTATCATGATCTCGAGTCCCACGATGTCCTTCCCACTCACTTCCGGCGGAAATGGATGTATCCTCTTATTACCAATCGTACTTCCGTCTAGCCTGACAACCTCCCCAGACCATAGAATAATATAAATAGCATACTCTTCGACCAACTGGCCATTATTCGCGATATCCTCTCTTAGCACTATCGATCCGTTTACAACTTTTCTTATCCTCGCATGTTTGTAAGTTTTGGCTGTGTACGGATGAAGTTCAACGTCTTTGTCCACCATTACGGGTTCTTTGTACAAGAGTTTTATGCCCTCGCCCATCGCCTGGTACACTTTGACGTCCGGGTCAGGGATTAGACCCCGGGGGTCAGGGTTCAAGTCTAATATCAAGGGGCATCCTCGGCCCACACTAGTGAGATAATCCTGAATGAGCCTGTGAGAAAAAATACCGACAGATCGTTTTTAATCCACGCGGTCTGCCTGTGTTTTTTAATCTAACCAGGCCTATTGGTAGAGAGAAAATGTAATGGCAACGGCAAGAGAACAATGTTCTCGAACATCAGACAAGTTTTGGAGGAAAATACTTACAAACCTTGGAAATAACGAGGGGATTTCCTAAAAAGAAAGTTTTGCAACGCGGCGGCAAGTCTTCAATTTGACAGGATATATCCTGACCTGACAGAACACTTGACCCTTGATCAGACGCGAAGGTAGGACGTACCAACGAACTCTACCGTATCGAATGAGAAAGGACGAAATCGGCTAACGGTGTTAACATCTTGTTGCCACCCAATTCAGATCACGTGATGATTCCTTTGGGTGGTTACAATTGTCAAGTTTTTCTCACTCGACAGAGTGCACGAGTGTATGTGCAGAAGTAACAAAAGTATCCACCCAAAGGAATCATCACATGATCTGAATTGGGCGGTAGCAAGACTTAAACACCGCTAACCGAGGTTATTAGGCTAAAAAGTTCCAGACACCCTCCCGCATTGCGGCCCTGCTTGCGATCAAAATCCCTGGTTCTGTTTGCTAGGCACACGGACAAATAAAGTTGTCATGGTAACTAACCGTCGAGGGGTCTTTAAGTCTTTTTCGGTATTGTTATGCCAGAACCAGTAGTGTTCCCTTACAACCGTGTCACAACTACTGGGACAGAATTGCCTGCCATGGGGATCTCCCGGTTCACTACCTATGACGACAGATAAAGGAAAGGGAATAAGTTGTCTACAACAGAATCTCTGCAATGAATCTTGCCGCTTGACAAGATTGTACGTAGCTCTCCAAGGATGACTAAATAACTACCTTACCATCTCTATTCACTCCACATTTGGTGCCATCTTTCACTGCGTACCAGTTAGGAAGAGGGGCGACAGCTTGCTCGTTACCAACCCAACGAAGCGAGCTACCGATGTGAAACGTTGGGCACACATCACATACAGTGCTCTTTGCAAACTTATCAATTATGGGACCAATATTGGGACTGACACCTTTCTCAACACCCGAATCCAACCACAGGAAAATGGGTTTCTGTACTTGCTTGTTGGACCCAACAACTCGTTAAATTGCTGTATGACTATTTTGCGGTACCTAGGTAACTCGGAGGCGTTCCTTGGGCGGAATCCCTTCACGTCCATAAAGTAGTTATTGTTGACACTGTAGAAGTAGCCATACTCGACACCATGCTTCCTGCAGGAGTTTATTAAGTCAAGGGCAATGTCTCCTGTCCCGTTTCGCCATGAAGAGTTTCTAAGAGCCAATAATAGAAAAGCTTTAGTGAAATTCCAAGAAATTCAGGTGAAATTCCAAGAAATTCAGGCGAAGTTCCAAGAATTTAAGGTGAAGTTCCAAGAAATTAAGGTGGAGTTCCAAGAAATTATGGTGAAGTTCCAAGAAATTGTCGTGGAAATACAAGAAATTCAGGTGAAGTTCCAAGAAATTCAGGTGGAGTTCCAAGAAATTATGGTGAAGTTCAAAGAAATTAACGTGGAAATCCAAGAAATTCAGGTGAAGTTCCAAGAAATTCAGGTGGAGTTCCAAGAAATTATGGTGAAGTTCAAAGAAATTCAGTTAAAATTCCAAGAAATTCAGGTGAAGTTCCAAGAAATTAAGTTGGAGTTCCAAGAAATTCAGGCGGAGTTCTAAGAAATTCAGGTGGAGTTCCAAGAAATTCAGGTGGAGTTCCAAGAAATTCAGGTGGAGTTCCAAGAAATTCAGGTTAGGTTCCAAGAAATTGATACCATGAACTTCTAGACACCGGTCAGACGCTCTAATCACTGAGCTACAGGTGACTCATGGTAAGCTGGTCATATCTTATCAAAACTCCTTATGACCTACCTGACAGTGTAATTGTATGTTTTACTTGGCCACAGGAGAAAGCCGCTAGCATGGCTCAATGTCAAGGTTACCCATTTGGCGCCAAAACTGACCGCCGCGTCCACCCATTGGTCCACGGACAGGTCTGACGGGTTAAACGTGTTTGGAGGAGCGACATCACCTTGAACAACAGGAACATAAACATTTTGGTTCTTGTCCTCGGGAGGCAGGCAAACTAGTTACCCAAAATTGTTCAGCGGTTCGCAAAACAACAACAACAACAATCTTTATTTAGTGTACATTTGTATAATTTACAGTTTTTGAAAAAGAAAAAAGGATAGGTTAATTAAGGGGAGACAGGCAGTTTATAGGTACAAAATCTGACAAAACAATTTGTACAGGCAACTAATCGAGCTAGGGTGCGCTTAAGTAGAGCATGACACGCGCAATCCGTCTGAGCGCCCTCTGATTGACTCATGAGCGGTCCGGAATGCTACGACCGGACACGAGGATCGAGTCCGAAAAGTGTCTTAAAGTTTCTCTATTGTCTCAATTAGTAAGCTCCATCAGTTTCTCGTTGGTATTCGCAGCCATTCAAATTGAGACTCTTTCTGTATTTATTTCCCCTTCATGCCTACCCAGCGGTGTGACATAAGTTGTGTCATTATTGGCCTCTTTCGCTTGGGCGTAATATTATTTTATTATTTTGAGTGAGTGTTTTCCCATTTCAGATCACGTGGCATTCATTTGAATAATCTCTCTTTGTTTGGGTTGCTTCAATATTCATATATCCTTCGGTGCGTAGCAGAAAAACAAAGAAAGAAACTCATGGGAATGTCACGTGGTCTGAAATGGGAAAACATTACTTCCAAGCGAAAGAGGTCTATTATGTGCTCGCGTGTTTCTCTATGTCATTACGTCGCTAATGCGACCCTGTCATAATCGTTAAAGTAACCCGGCGTAACAAATCGATAAATCGATAACCCAATAAAATCGATATTTGTCGATACTAATCGATTTTAATCGATTGATTTTATCGGTAATCGATCAAAATTGAGCGCTAGCTCTGTTGTGATTATCGATTTTCAAGAATTATATCGATTTTCATCGATTTTTATCGACAGGCACAGGATTGATTAATGTATCGATATTCTTTGAAAAGATGCCTCTAATAGAAGAAATTCCACTTCTAGCCTTGGAAGAAACCAGAGGCTCGAGGTCCAAAGAATTTAAAAGATCGCGTTAAGAAACAACAAAAATGTCAGCGGGCAGAGTTTCAGCTTCTGGTCCCCACAGTATTGGGGTATATAGTAGTCCAGAATCTTCTCGGATCTTTGTCTTAATAGCATGGTATAGTTTGCTGCTCGTCTGCTGCGTTCTTGGTCGAGACACAATAAATTTAAATAACTTTTATCTTTGGAACTGTGTTATGCTATACTTTCGATATCAAAGTGATAATCGATTTTTATCGATCTGTTGGGGATGGCTGTGACTATCGATTTTTATCAATTGCCGATATTAATCGATAATGTCGGTCAATCTGATCGACAAATATCGATTTATCGATCAGTTTTCGATGATTGATTTCTATCGATTTGTTACGCCGGGAAGTAAACATGGATGAAATGGAAATAAAGTATATATATAATACGACCCTATATTTCCCTACATCAATAGCAAATGAACATTTTACCTTGTTTCATGGTCTTGTTAAATGTTTGCATATTAAAGTGTATAACAGCCCCGATTTCATAGTGAAGCCATTTTACTTGCGCGGGACTCGGTTTAGCCACCTCAAATGACTCAACTGGACCGTCAGTTTGGAAAAGAATATGAAGCAAGATCAGAACAACTAACTGTTTAGCCATGGGACTTGCTATTTGCGTCGCAAAATTCTAGAAAGTATAACCAGCAATGCTGGGTTATATTCTGCGATATCGAGAGCGCTGCTTGCTCGCCAAGGCTGCGTGCAGCTTTTGCATCAAAAGTCTCAATTACAACAATGAGCAAATCAAGTGATGAGATACGGGAGATGCGATACTCATGAAACACGACACACGGAAATCTTTCTCGTGACCTCGTCTCAGTAGTTCTGCCCAGCACGAGATTATTCAGATTATTGGTGCTTGCACAGTGTGGTGGAGAGGCTGTTTGATAGCCTGCTGGCAGGCGTTGGTTGGCTCTTTTTGGATCCTTTTACAGCGAGAATAGAATCCCGATGCGGGTGCCATCTTGGACAGGTCAGAATTTGGTCTGGGTCGAGTGACAATTCTGCAATTTTTTAGCGTCCGGCCCCAGACCGAATTTTGACCAGTCCAAGATGGGATTGTCGCTCGATTCTCGCCGTAAAACGACCTAGTAACAGCCAATCAACGCCTCCTAGCAGGCTGTAGCTATTTGACTGTAAACACATCTTCTCGTGAATATCTGTAAAGAGTAGGCTTCTTGTGATAATACATGCTTTACCGCTAAAATCGTTGCATTGCGAGCCGCGTTTTTGGCTTTGCATCAGTCTCGCACCCAGACTAGACGCTTTCCGTTTTTTGGGGCGCGCAAAGATTTGTGGGATAGTTTTAGCAGGGCGGCGCAGGGAGTTGTGGGATAGTTTTAGCAGGGCGCGCAGGGAGTGATGGGATATGCGGAGAAAAATAAGCCTCCAAAACAATTTTCATGAGAAATCACCGCAGGACTGACGCAAAAAAAAAAAACGTCTTGGTACGAGATTGGCTTTGCATGCTGTTCCGCCAGTGAAATCTTATGAGCCAATCAAATTCTTGCCCTGTTTCGCCTAGTGCAGTCGCCTGGCTTTCCGTCGCGAAGTTGTCTGGTTTTAGTTCAGAGGGAAGCCAGGGTAAGAGTTTCATTGGCTCAGATAGTTTGATTGACGGAACAGCAAAGTCAAAATTGGTGTTTTTGAAAACGTGGGTTGCGATGCAATGGTTTTAGCTGTACACTACAGAAAAAAAAGGGGGGGGATTATATGAGGATCTCATTAAAATGAAATAATTAAAATAATTCATCAAGCAATCAAAAGGAAATCATAAGCGTGAAGAAGATTTCAATACCCGGTCTTTTATTTGCATAGACTTTTAGACTCTATTCCCTCTTTTTTTCTACATTAAATGAATCGTTGGAGGAGCTAAATTGAATTGAATCAGGATTTTAATTTTTCTAGAGCTTTGGTTGGCACTTCTATGTACTCAAATTGTGCAAGCTACACGATGTTGATTTACTGTGCGACTACGTCAACCGGGCCATTTTGTAAGAAGTTAGCCAATCAGAAAGCGAGTACAGAACAAAGGATCTTGACTTTCTTGAGATCTCAGACATAGAAATATTCGCTACATGAAAGAAGTGTTAACCTTAGTCAACATAACAAAACCCATTTTATTTCAATTATTTCTCATTTTTGATTGCCACACCCTGAACCTTAAATTCGGAAAATATCGAAAACCACATTGTAACTCATTTACCTTTTTTTTCTTATGCAAAATGTTTTTCTGTGTGAATTTTGTAAAACTATTTTGTAACTTTTAAGGTCTACAGGTTTACAGTTCTAAACAGTTACGGTTGCATAACGTGTGTGCCAACTATATATTTGAAGCCCCAATCCCCCATTACACTACCAACAGTTTCTTTGTAATTGTAATAGAGCAGATTTCAGATGACCGTCGTGAAAGTAATCGCAATTGTGCAATCACTAGCCAATCAGAAACAAGAGTAATTACAACTTACTGCTGAATGGTTTCCAGCCCAGCCAATCAGGAGCCGAACCAATTGGCTAGTAATTCCTTGATTGTAATTAGTTTGTAATTTGATTGGTTGATGGAAATAAGCAGCCAATGAGAAAGCAAACCAATCGCAAACACGACAGTCATGTGAAATCCGCTCTATTCAGCCAAGTCACATAAAGACACATGGCGACGCTTCAGAACCCACAAAACCTTTCTGTGCTGCCTCACTCCAATCGTACACTGCAACCTCCCTCAACATAACCTTTTCTCCCACTACTAACTTGGTTATCATGATCTCGAGTCCCACGATGTCCTTCCCACTCACTTCCGGAGGAAATGGATGTATCCTCTTATTACCAATAGTACTTCCGTCAACCCTAACAGCCTCCCCAGTCCATAGAATAATGTAGAGAGCATACTCCTCGACCAACTGGCCATTATTCGCGATATCCTCTCTCAGCACTATTGACCCGTTGACTACTTTAGTCATTATGACATATTTATACGTTTTGGCTGTGTACGGATGAAGTTCAACGTCTTTGTCCACCATTACGGGTTCTTTGTACAAGAGTTTTATGCCCTCGCCCATCGCCTGGTACACTTTGACGTCCGGGTCAGGGATTAGACCCCGGGGGTCAGGGTTCAAGTCTAATATCAAGGGGCATCCTCGGCCCACACTAGTAAGGTAATCCTGAATAAGCCTGTGAATTGGATAATGAGGAGTGTATTAATAGAGCAATCATCTTTGATATTAGGACCGTCACAATTTGTGCTATTTTTAGCATCATAATATGAGCAGGAGTCCACTTCTAGGAGTGACGACTTTTCACAGGAGACTTACATGAATGTCATTTTTCTGAACGTTTTATATGAAATAATCCGAACATCGAAATTGTGATTTTGTCGCAAAGGCGCTAGAAACAGCATAAATTGTCATTACTAAAATTAGCACGACAAATTCTACGTGTTAATAGACAGTCCTAACGCTAAAGATCGTCACTCCTTGAGTAATGGTCTCCTGCTCATAAGATGTTAGCACAAATTATACGGTGCGGTGGACTATCCTAATACGAAAGATAATAATATGCTAAAAATAGCACAAATTCTACAGTGTTGACCTAACGTAAAAGATCGTCACTCCTAGTAATGGAAACACTCCGAAATTCGACATATGGCAAGCAAAATTACCAAGTAACAGATTAAAGATTTGTAAGAAAGACAACTGTTCTTAGATTAGTCTAGCAAAAGCGAACAAGCATTTTAGAGGATTCCTTTTATTGTAAACAGAGTTTACACGGCCAAGCAGCAATTCAGTTGCCATGGTAACTAACCTTTGAGTGCCATGGTTGCCATGGTAACTAACTTGTAAACATAGTTTACATTGCCAAGCATCAATTCAGTTGCCATGGTAACTAACCTTTGAGTGCCATGGTTGCCATGGTAACTAACCTTTTTGTATTCAGAGTTTACATGGCCAAGCAGCAATTCAGTTGCCATGGTAACTAACCTTTGAGTGCCATGGTTGCCATGGTAACTAACCTTTTTGTAAACTCTGGCCAAGCAGCAATTCAGTTGCCATGGTAACTAACCTTTGAGAGGTCTTTAAGTCTTTTTCGGTATTGTTATGCCAGAACCAGTAGTGTTCCCTTACAACCGTGTCACAACTACTGGGACAGAACTGCCTGCCATAGGGATCTCCCGGTTCACTACCTATGCAGACAGATAAAGGATTTTTTCCATTTTCCATATATTAAAATTCCAACTTGAATACGAGGGTCAGGGGAATAAACAAAATAAATAAATTATTTATTTTTCTATGCTGTTGCGGTTTCTTTTGATTTATTCCCCTTAGCATCAGACTCAAGTAAGAATATTAATATATCGAAATCGGAAATAAGTTGTTTACAACTTTTCAGCGATCAGAGGACGTCGAACGAAGCTCGCCGGTTGAAATAGAGTAGGTCAAATGTTTTACTGACCTCGTCAACGCTAGTATAAGTTCCTAACCATAAATGCCTTAACATGCTACATCATGAATTTAATATACTGGTATACATTGGGTCACATAAAAGAAAAGAACCACTCTGAAATGACAAAAGGTCTTTAGCGAACCGATCCCAAAAAATCGGTTCGTTGGGAGAGGGGAGTTCATTTGCACCCGATGAACCTCCCTGGATCCGCGCCTGTCTACAATTGTACCTCCTTCAGTTTGCAGAGGATGGTTCTCCACCAAGTGACACACACGGTTCTCCACCAAGTGACACAAATGGTTCTCCACCAAGTGACACAAATGGTTCTCCACCAAGTGACACACGTGGTTGTCCACCAAGTGACACACGTGGTTCTCCACCAAGTGCACACATGGTTCTCAACCAAGTGTGCTCCTCTACAATGTAACAAATCATTTGTAGCATTTTGACTGCAATATGGCATCGCATAGTCTGCAAACGAGTAAATACCACTATGAAATCCACGGGCGAGCTGCAAGTAAGCTCCATTCGGCTAAAAATTAAATACTGTCTTACGTACCATGTCTATTGATACCACAGGTACCATCTTTCACTGCGTACCAGTTAGGCAGAGGAGCGACAGCTTGCTCGTCACCAACCCAGCGAAGCGAACTATTGAAGTGGAACGTCGGACACTCGTCACAAACAGTATTCTTCGCAAGGTTATCAATTATCGGCCCAATATTCGGACTGACACCTTTCTTGACACCCGAATCAAACCAGAAGTAAAACGGGTTTCTGTACTTGCTTGTTGGACCCAGCAACTCGTTAAATTGTTCTAAGACTATTTTGTGGTATCTAGGTATTTCTGAGGCGTTCCTTGGGCGGAATCCCTTCACGTCCATAAAGTAGTTATTGTTCACACTGTAGAAGTAGCCATACTCGACACCATGCTTCCTGCAGGAGTTTATTAAGTCAAGGGCAATGTCTCCTGTCCCGTTTCGCCACGAAGTGTTTCTAGGAGACAAGAATACTAAAAGCTTTAGGGAAGTTCCATGAAATTCAGGCGACGTTCCACGAAATTAAGGTGAAGTTCCAAGAAATCAAGGTGAAGTTCCAAGAAATCAAGGTGAAGTTCCAAGAAATTAAGCCGAAGTTCCGAGAAATTAAGGTGAAGTTCCAAGAAATCAAGGTGTAGTTCCAAGAAATCAAGGTGTAGTTCCAAGAAATCAAGGTGAAGTTCCAAGAAATTAAGGTGAAATTCCAAGAAATTAAGCCGAAGTTCCAAGAAATTAAGGTGAAGTTCCAAGAAATCAAGGTGAAGTTCAAAGAAATTAAGGCGAAGTTCCAAGAAATTAAGGCGAAGTTCCAAGAAAATAAGGTGGAGTTCCAAGAAATTAAGGGAAGCGAGAGTCCACTACTTAGAGAAAGAATCTTTGTATTAGTTACTCCCAATAGTGCGAGAAGTGTCTACTTTTAGGCTGCATTCATTGTGTATACTACAGGGGGGGCAGAGGATTTTTTTTGACAATGCAAAATTTTCAGATCCCCCCAAGGCACAACATATTTTTTATGAATCCCCCCTCTTGGTCAAAAGGAAAAACATGCCCCCCCCCCCCCCCCCGACATTTTGTCAATTTATATGTCGAGGTAGGGTCGCGTCGATAACATTTTTTCAAAAGATGCAGAACAAGGCTAAAAAAATACAAAGCGTAAAAATGCAAATAAAAATCCTAGGTGGCTGTACTCTTTTGTGTGTAGTGACTTTCTACCAAGTGATCTGGTGTGCTCCTTGATTGGAACCTTACTACATAGACTGAGTATCATTTATTTTGTATTTGATTGTTTGTTGTTTTTTTCCGCTGTGCGCGCGAAGCGCGCAGCAATTTTGACAGAAAGTCCAAAGGCGTTTTTGTCTGGCAGACAAAAGTCACTGAAGAGGATCTCGAGGAATTGTGGTAAAACAAGAAGGCCTTTTACACTTTTTTAAGTTTATAAGTCTTCAGGCGCGCGAAGCGCACAGCTATTTTCAACATGTCAGTTGAAAGAGGGTAAATACACGAGAATAGTAGTGCAACTGATATTTCTTCAGGAGGTTCAAACTCGGTGTTTAAAATATATATAATACCTCAACATCCCCCCTTAATGTTATGAAAAAAACTTGACATCCCCCCTTTTCCCGTTGCTAAATTTTGAGATCCCCCCTCAAAATCCTCTGTCCCCCCCTGTAGTATACATAATGAATGCAGCCTTAGTAACATTTGTCATTGTAAAAGTATAGCAATATCGTGTTGGTGAGCCAAAGTTCCATCTTTAATGTGCAAGTCTTTGTAGAAGGTTGGCTTCCATATAGTTCCTGTCGGGGGAATATCGTAAAGCCACTAAAATGTTTAGGCGAGAGTTATGCAACACGGATGTAAATGTGCAGCCATCAACTGACCTACCTGACAGTGTAATTGTATGTTTGCTTGGCCAAAGTAGAAAGCCACTGAAGTGACCTAAGGTCAAGGTCACCCATTTGGCGCCAAAACTGACCGCCGCGTCCACCCATTGGTCCACGGACAGGTCTGACGGGTTAAACGTGTTTGGAGGAGCGACATCACCTTGAACATAACAGCGCAAGTTTTAACTTAACACTCTAAGGCACAGTCGGTCCCTATATTTTGATTCGCGTGTCTTGCGTGGTATGACTGAAATGTTGAGTTTATTAATAAGAACGTGAGCATCCCATACAATATTTTTCTAGATGCCCCCGTTTTTATTGCATTTAGAAACAAAACAGTTGCAAGAAGTATGAAGTGGGGCACATAGTGTGGCGGTTTCTCTCTCTCCTCCCGACCCCCCGGGTAGCACTATTTCTAGATACAAGATACAAATACGAAGATACGAAGATACGAAGATACGAAGATACGAAGATACGAAGATACGAAGATACGAAGATACGAAGATACGAAGATACGAAGATACGAAGATACGAAGATACGAAGATACGAAGATACGAAGATACGAAGATACGAAGATACGAAGATACAAAGATACAAATGTACGAATGTACGAATGTACGAATGTACGAATGTACGAATGTACGAATGTACGAATGTACGAATGTACGAATGTACGAATGTACGAATGTACGAAGATACGAAGATACGAAGATACAAAGATACGAAGATACAAAGATTCCTTGTATCGGATTTCTCATATGTATTAGTGTTACCCGGGTTTCAGCTTGTATAGTTTCAAGATATAGATGCAGATGCTCATTTTAGCTGATTTGTTTAATTTCGCAATTGAAGTTTGGTTTTGTAGTTTTACAGTGACCGCAAACATGGTTTCTATGTCTGTGTCTTGACCTCTAGCACAATTGATGAAGGTGATAGCGACGAAGAATCTCTGGTCGAAATGATTGTCTATCTAGAATCTCCATCAAAAGCGGCGTAAGTACAATATATTTTCTAAGCTAAAATGAGCATCTGCATCTATATTTTGAAAATATAGAGGCTGAAACCCGGGTAACACTAATACATATGAGAAATCCGATACGTTGTATCTTAGTATCTTCGTATCTTTGTATCTTTGTATCTTTGTATCTTTGTATCTTTGTATCTTCGTATCTTTGACCTTTGTATCTTCGTATCTTCGTATGTTCGTTTGTTTGTATCTTTGTATCTTTGCATCTTTGTATCTTGTATCTCGAAATAGTGCTACCCCGACCCCCCTTCCCCCTTTTTACCTGGGAGGGAAACGTTGAATTTCCGGTTGCCGTCCGTCATCCACCAGATAGAACCACACAAACAAGCCGCCACTGGTATTATTGACCGAGATCAAGGGAATTAAAAAACCGGGGCCAAATCTCACCTAGTTCTACTAAGCCACACTCGCAAGAAACCCTTTGAGGCTATGAACGCCCGCCTTGGCCGCCCTTCTAGTATTAGCGCATTAGCGGAAGCTATCATAGAAGTCCGGGGGGGGGGGGGGGGGTTCTCCCATGTAAGAGTGATAGGGGTGCTCGTCGGGACATCAGAAAATAATACCCTAAAAAATACCAAGACATAAAAAATCAACACCCCCCTTAAAAATACTTTATAAAACAAAATGACCCCTAAAAAATACCAACAATTTAAACCTTTTTTGTTACTGTTTATTGTTTCTCATCTCAAAACAAGCTTATTTTAGAGCTATAAATGAATAAAGAAAGAGAGAAAACGTTTTGCTTGGTTTGTGACCCTTTCATTCGTTTGCGTACCCCTAAAAAATACCATTTATTAGTGAAAGCCACAATGTTTCTTCGATACCCCTAAAAAATACCTGAGTCGATTTTGACCCCTAAAAAATACGACGAGCACCCCTATCAAGTCGACATGTGAAGACCCCCCCCCCCCTCCCGGGATAGAAGTATTATGTCTAAGTTCTAGTTCTAAGTTTGAAACCCTTGAAACAGTACGAGATCCATTGGTTACCCTCCGTTTAAAAACGAAGCTGAATACAATATGAAATAAAACGAAGTAGAATCCCTACCTTGTTTCATGGACTTGTTGAACGTCTGCATATTAAAGTGTATAACGGCTCCAATTTCGTAGTCAAGCCATTTTACTTGCACGGGACTCGGTTTAGCCACCTCAAATGATTTCGCTGGTAGACCATCCGTTTGGATAAGGATATGAATAAGCGTGATAACAACCAATGCTAATAGTGTGGCCATGGTGTTTGTTATTGGTTATTTTGTGCGTATATCATGTGCACACATATGGGTATAGTTTGTGATTCACAACGAAGAGCGTAAACTTCTTGCATCGAGATTTCGATAAATACAATAATGCTCGAATGAAATACGACACCCGAATGTTCTCTCGTGACCTTGTTGTCTTGAATCCAGCCCAGCAGGTAGGCACAGACAGATTCTGCTCGGCAACTTTTTCAATTCTAAGCAACTTTTTCAATTTTCCGTTTTTTCCGAGCACAGTTTTACAAAATTGGCAATTTGTGATACATCTTGCCACTTCAAATCAAACACAGAACGAAAAATCTTTTTAAAAAGCACTTTTTTCACCTTTTTAAAGCACTTTTTTCACCTTGGGTGCTCTGTGGTGTATCTTATGGATGTATATGGATGTCGCGTTGGGTATCCTGTGTTGATATTCCGCCAAATATAGAACAGAAATGGCGGAAGTCGAATATATTAGCTCCTATTCAAATTGCTAGAGAAAATGGGGCAGAGATGACGGAACCTGAAAGAAAAGAAACTGAACTATTGTATGAGTTTGATACGTAGAAATGGATGTATTTTGTGACTAAGAATAATTGCTTGATCTTTTGAAGCTGTCGAGTTGAGAAACATGATTCTTTATCATTTTTCAATAAATCAGGCGACAAGTGTGAATAAATGTTTCATTGATATGTTTGGGCTTGCCACAGGAAGCCCAAATCTTGTAAAACGCGAAAGAGCCGAAAACACGCTAGAAAAAGACGCCTGCGGCAAGGAGGCTACCCAGCATTCCCAGCACAAGTGATATTACTTTTCTTTGGGCAGTGGCGGAAACAGGAATCATTAACGGGAGCTAGGAACCATCTGAGAATCGTTCTACCTCTCCGCACGCCACGATTTTGAAAGTCAATCTACGAGATTAGTGAAAAGTGCTTGACAAAACAACTGTGCTTATATAGCGCTTAGCCTCAAGGCTCAAAGCGCTTTACATTTATGGATAACTCATCCTATAGAAACCAGTTTTATAAACAGTGTTAGTACGGTGTGAGTTCTGTGACACAGAGGTTGGGCAATTTCCTACGGTCCATTCCCAGAAATATTGGACATTTCGAGTCCGCGCTTGCCCAGCGGAAACCCGCATGATAATGAATGCAATCACACTCGTCGATTCTGCGCACTACGTTCAAGCACCAATTTAATTGATTCAGTAGACAAATTAGTATTCAACTTGAGAAGGCAGACTTAAACGAAACATAGTAACACGAGTGGGAGCATTTGTTTTTCCCTTTATATTTCACTGTAAGGGAAAGAATGACGCCCTCTTATTAGTCAGACATTATGATCAAAGTTGACAATATCCCATGCAGTGGACGGTTTAAGGATCGAGTATTCGTAGGAATGAATAATTTTGCCTCAAAGCGTTGCTATGCAAATCGGGGTTATCTTGAAAACCTTCAACGCGCCTGCAAACGTCTCCCGCAATTTATGACTAACTCGGCATTTTCCACGAAACGAAGCCTCACACAATTTGTAACAATGTTTCCTTGAGATAATGTGCTATAACGAATTTTAATCCGGTACGGTTTTAGCATATTATTCTACAAGTTTTGATACCCACTTTGTCTCAAATTTCCACATGAATAGGCATTGCCATGTTGTTGCTCCATAACATTGCATAACATGGCGTCTGTTGGTCGTCGAATTTAAGCACAATTTCAAGGGATTATGGAACATATTAGCACATATTCTATTGCGTGTTTTTCAGCTGATTTACAAACGTTTATATCTATTTTACTATTTCCAAGTCCCAACTTTCGTGTAGACGACCTTCCAAGGTAGTGGCGGACAAAAATTTGTAGGCGATTTCAGTGATTTCGGGCTAAATTACACAGGGCATGAGAGCCTTGGTGGAGCCAGATAGCGGGGTACGATGGAACAGGTTTCCAAAGCGTATCAATACTCAATTTATCGCTCGTAAGACTTCATATACTATGCCAGTTAATATCAGAGTCCCAACTTTTTGCTAAGTCTGTTTGCAGAGGAACTCCCATACATTCTCTTGTATTTTCCGCAGTCATTATGCAAATGACCGGCCGCCATCTTGACCAATATTTCTGGGAATGCCTCGTGGTTCTGTAACGCCCCTCTGGCTCCGGTTAGTGTAGTGTGAGAGACGGGACCTACGGTTTAACGTCCTTATCCGAGAAGACGCGAAACAGGGGGATCGACGTATAAATCAGCACATAAAAATTCATGGATGCCGGATACAGTTTGTGGCTGGAAGCCTGTCAATGGATTGGTGGGTCGGGATATGCAATGCATCAATCAGCCGCCATTTTGTTAACCTAGAAAAACATACCGAGTCATACAAAGCACGATTATCGGAACGAAGTGCGATTTCTACACGTAATTGTAATTCATCTTTTAACTATAAAACTTTCGTATAATTACTCAAGTGATTATCAGAAATTCGGTGCGCTGACTGGTCGAGAGGTTCGTTTTCGGCTTATTATATTGTTACTTCGGCTTATTACGCAATGCGGCAGTATAAATACTACCTCTGACTATTCTAACTTCACTTGACTCTCAAGATGACTTCCGCTCAGGTTCTCGAAACGTCAGTCACATCAAACAATGTTTCTATATACATCCACCCGTGGAGGATCATATAACAAATGTCGTTACTTCGACAAACATTCATACACCTGCTGGGTTCAGACCATTCATAGTAATATTTATTTTGTTCATAATTTTGCGAGGGGATCTGAAGAAAGTCTTTTTTTTTATTCCTTATATGGAGTAGTTTCTAATTTACCACATTTCGAAATCTGTTCTTCAAAGGCTGCACAACAGCTTGGAGACAAAACGATGTTGGTGTGTAGACCGCCATCTTTATTTTGGTCCCTTGTAACACATGAAGACAAAAAAACTCTTCTTTCTTGATATGAGGGCAGAGCTCTCTCGTGGCATAAAACACTCTACGCATGAATAGAGCTACAATAAACAGCGATTTAATGTTTTAGCGTATGTGACAGGCATGCTTCCTCCCACCAACTATGAAATGTTAGAATGACTCAATCGCAACTTCTAAGGCACACTTGTTACCATATTCATTTGATGACTTTTTTGGCTGCAACAAAGAAAACGGACTTAGCATCAGAAAATGTACCAGGCCAATTCGACGGCAAGGATTCATAACTGAGAACCTCTAGGCTTACCGAATCCAACGCCTCCAGTACTAACTCTTTGGTGATATAAAAGGCATGTCGCTTCTCTGTTTCATTGTAGTACTGAAAGTAGGTTTGCTTCGCCCGCATCGGAATAAAGCAGATATCCACCGGGTTTGATGAGCTGTGTCAGTTTACTGAAGGCCTCTATGTACTTGTCCTTGCTGTTGATGCAGACGTCCAAGCAAAGATTGGTGGACACCACATCATAAGGGGGGAGTAACTCCATGAAGACTTGCAGTATCGAGGATGTCTTCTTTGTGGATATCACAATGGACAACAGCTCGGATTTTCTCTCGGATCTCATCCTGACGCCCTATAATTTCATTGTCTTCTCTCCCTTCAAGCTCTGCCACTACGTATTTGACAATCGGCGTCCAGTCGAACGCTCCCTCTTCCTTCTTGTGCCAGGAATTAATGGCTTTTAGACCACTAAAGTCATAGTCACTGAAGACGATGTGTTTTAGATGTGGAGCAGCGCTGATGAGTGGGTAAATACTCGGGCCTCCCCCAAACTCGAGAAATGTTAGGTTTTTTTCTTGGATAGTCATAGTTTCCTGCCAGAACGTGTGGATCTCTTTAAAAATGAAACAATGTGGAGAACATTCTATAGCTTCAAGGTAATTTTCAATACTATTGAAAAACTTTCCATAGGGCTTGTTGTCTTCCATATACTGAATGCCGTGTGTTTGGTTCTTTTTGATAATACTTAGAAGTATTGACAAAGGTTTGCAAAAAATTACGCTTCATTACGAAACGTATTACAGGGTTAACAAATGCAAATTAGACCCCGTCCACACTACTCCGTTTTCAAACGAAAACGGATACTTATTGCTCCGGATACGGCTATCGTCCACACTACAACGCCGAAAACGATACCGAAAATGGATCAATCCGAAAACGCTCTCCAGAGTGGAGCGATTTGAAAACGGAGCTGTTTGAAAACGCTGTTTTCTAGTGTGGACGGGTGAAAACGATGCTATGTGAAAACGATAGCAAACCCGACCAATTTCGCGGTCCGACAGATCGAAATGCGTATGCCTTGAGCTTGTTTTTGAGCATGCCCACTGAATGCAACAGAGCGTTTTCGTACGGATACCCGTTGTAGTGTGGACGAGCGAAAACGATACGAAAACGATAAGTGTGGACGCAAATCTTTTTGAAAACGGAGCACTAGAAGTATCCGTTTTCGTTGAAAACGGTGTAGTGTGGACGGGGTATTAATGACCCCGCAGACGTTCTGCTTGGAACTATTTTGATTTGGTCTAGTGATTGCGACCACTCACAGCAGCATCATATTGTAGCTTTTCCAGAATTATTTTGATTGCTTGATGTTATCAGTCACGTTTATACAAACTTTGAAAAACGTGCATAGAACCGACCCCGTCACTCATTAAAAGCTCAGACAAGCAAATATACGTTTCTCCCATTTTCTTAGGCCCCGTCCACACTACGCCGGCTAAATTTGAAAACGGCTTATTTTTTATACGGTTGTGCCTTCCGTCCACACTACGCCGGCTAAATTTCCCACCGAAAACGGAGCTTTTCGAAAACGCTACCGAAAGTGGCTAAATTTGAAAACGCGGCTACGCCCAGTGTGGACGGCGAAAACGGATCTTTTCGAAAACGACGACGTCGTACCACACGTCTGTGAGGAAATTATGACCGCGGGCTCTCGTTTTTCTTTTTCGCACATGCGCTTAGCTGACGTTCTTGTGCGTTTTCACATTTAGCCGGCGTAGTGTGGACAGAAGATATTTGTTCCGTTTTCGAGGCAAATTAGCCGTTTTCAAATTTAGCCGGCGTAGTGTGGACGGTGCCTTAGTTTTCTCTCTAAATGAGAACGATACAAAATGAATTGGTAAACTGGTACTTCCGTTCATTAAAGCAGAACTTGTATGTGCTCCTACCCTGGCTCGTATTTCGAGCGGGATCCTTCTGAATGAGATTTCAAGAGATACTACGTTAGAAAAATACGAGCATGTCAAAGCTTGTCTTGTCTAACTGTTATATTACTTGGTTTTATAAAGGCCCATTTACACGACAGGGATTTTTTGGCACGGGTGGGATAAAATGTGGAACGGGTACCAAATTTAATGGCACGGCTCGGGTATATTTGCGCTGTGTAAATGGCTTTGCCGTACTACATTTTGTCAGAGCCCGACCGAAATTTCATCCGAGCCGGGACTACGTGGCGAGGTAGTCCAAGTACCATTTTTATCCGAGCCGTGCCAAATATTTCTGTCGTGTAAATGGGGCTCTAGAACCATTTTTATCCGAGCCGTGCCAAAAATTTCTCTCGTGTAAATGGGGCTTTATGTGGGGTATCATAAAACGTCTTCAAACAATAACACATTTGAAACAATAAAACAATAACACATTTATATACCTAGTATACAGTAATGTTCTAAGCGCTTTACATTCAATAGAAAAACGTCTGCGTGAAAACAGGTAAAAAACATAAACATTGACGCGTCTGGATCGAGATAGATACAAGGTCCAAGAATAAATAATGAGTACACGATAAGATTCGTAAGATATTAAGTATTTACAATAGAATCTTTTAAGATATGCTCGTGAAAACATATGGGCTTTTCCATAAGCAGACGCTTATCACCAGGGCTGGATATCCCCGACAGGTTATGGACTTTATGGTTTAAACCACTTTTATATTCTGTTATATTATTTGATGAGTCTTTTGGCTACCACAAAGAAAAAGAACTTTACATCAGTAACAGTTACAGGCAAATCCATCGGTACTGCAGAGATGCGTAGCTAACAAGCTCTATACCTGCCGAATCCAGAGCCTCCATTACTAACTCTTTGGTGATATAAAAGGCATGACGCTTCTCTGTTTCATTGTAGTACTGAAAGTAGGTTTCTTCGCCCGCATCGGAATAAAGCAGATATCCACCGGGTTTGATGAGCTCTGCCAGTTTACGGAAGGCCTCTATGTACTTGTTCTTACTGTTGATGCAGACATCCAAGCAAAGATTGGTGGACACCACATCATAAGGGGGGAGTAACTCCATCGGAAGACTTACAGTATCGATGATGTCTTTTTTGTTGATATCACAATGGACAACAGCTCTGATTTTCTCTCGGATCTCATCCTGACGCCCTACAATTTCATCGTCTTCTCTCCCTTCAAGATTTCTTACTATGTGTTTGACTATGGGTCGCCAGTCAAATGCTCTTTCTTCTTTCTGTTGCCAGGAATCAATCTCTCTTAAGCAATCATAGTCAAAGTCAGTGAAGATAATGTGAGTTAAATGTGGAGCAGCGCTGATCAGAGGGTAAACACTCGGGCTTCCCCCAAACTCGAGGTACGTGAGGTTTTTCTCTTGCATAATCATAGTTTCCTGCCAAAACTTGTGGACCTCTTTCAAAATGAAACGAAATGGAGAATATTCGATAAATCCAAAGTAATTTTCAATACCATTGAAAAACTTTCCATAGGGCTTGTTGTCTTCCATGCTGAATGTAGTGTGTCTGGTTCTTTTTGATACTTGGAAGGAAAGGATCGCACAAAGGTTTGTAAAAATGATACACTTCATTACGCAACGTATGACAGGGTTAACAAATGCAAATTGATGACATCACAGGCGTTCTGCTTGGAACTACTTCAATTTGGTCTAGTGATTGTGACGATTGTGACCACTCAGGGCAGCATCATTGCAGTTTTTCCATAGTTATTTTGATTGTTTTATGTTTTCGGTCACGTTTTCACGAACTTTGAAAACGGCCAATAGGCCATTTGCTGCTGAACAGTTATGTGCTTGTTATTTCGCTACGAGCCTATAGATTGCAAAGGGTGAATCAACCGAAACCGAGAATGACTGGAGGACAAACAAATTTTTGAGTTTGAAATCAGAAAGAAATTTAATTGATAAGGTGGCATATTCAAAGTGAACAAGTTCTTTATGAGTAGGTAAATATTACAGATCAGATTCGGTTCAATTTGTTCTGCTCTCCAGTACAACCACGTGACAGACGAACTGCAAAAGCATTAATGGTATCCACAGGGTATCCGAAAAGCCAATAAAAAAGCCGTATGCAACCGACCGATCCCCGTCTTCGCCTGAATAATCACCAACATGCAATTAGTAACAAAAAGGCAAAAGCCACGCAACGTAGAGTCTAAGGGGTGGACCATTAGAAATTGGGGGAGGGGGGGTGGCAATTCCCAAAAAAAAATTCGAGCAAGGCCAATCCTTCCAAAAAAAAAATCTTGCAGAGATCCAAGCTAGTAAAAACATGATATAAATTCCGAAAAAAAATTCTTGCACAACCTGATCCCTGAAATAAAAATTCATGCACAAAAAAATTGCCACCCCCCCCCCCCCCCCTCCCCCAATTTCTAATGGTCCACCCCTAACTTAGGGACAGTGTCACGATTGTTGGGTTATTTTAAAGAGCCTGTGTCAGCCGCCATTTTGACAGCATAGCAACATACCAAGTCGGAGAAAACATCCATTTCCATCGGCTGATTTAGAGAATATAAAGCAATGTTCTCGATTGAATTTGGTAAATCAAATCTGAAACTTTGTTTTTAGATGTTGATTTAGAGATTTCCACGCGTAATTCGTCTTCTAATATCGAACGAAAACAATAACAAAGGAGTGGCTGACACGGGCTCTTTAACTTCACAAGAAATGAACAAAATAATGGTCAGGGTTTGTTTGATAACCTTTCAGCTACTATAACCACACTATAACCACAGTATTTTCGTGTGTTATCGAGTGGATGGAATTGGATTGTGAATGACCCTTTTTGATTTCTTACCAGACTGAACTGTTTTCAAACTTGGAATTTTGATAGCAAAAGCTATGAAATCCTACATAAGAATGCTTATATCATGCAAATTTCAGCTCCGTTCTTTCTTAGACTAAGTTGATGTACAATATAGGATTATCTGTTGTTTATGTAGACCATTAGCCTAGTTTTATAGAAGACTAAGCCCTGACTAAACACGAAATGGCTGATAGCACGAAAACTCCCTTAAGCGGCATGACGCAATCGATACACATTCACGGGTGGTCCTTGCAAAAAAAACATGATAGCGCGCATATTTTCCGCTTGATTCTTGTATGTTTTACATATCAATTTAAAGATAAATGAATAAAAAAATCAAATTCTTCCTTCATGCGTCTTCTTCAAATGTTCCTTTTCGGAAAAAATATCTCTAAAATAAGTTCAGGATTGTGGTCTGATAATTTTGCTTTGGGCTAAGTTTCACTACAATTAACCACAGGTCACAGGTTAACACGGCGCATGCTTGGCTCTATCGTGCTCTAACATTCTCGAACCCAGAGCTCCCCGGCTCGTCTCCTCGCGGGGGAGGCTCTGGTGACAGCCACTGATGCATGCGCGAGGTTTAATACAGAGCCGCTGAGAGAAAGACTTTTCAGCGCATGCTCCAATGCTCAAAATCAACCAATCAGCGACGGCCTTCAAATGGATGTCCCCAGAGCCTCCCCTGCGAGCAGACGAACTGGGGAGCTCTGGGTACGAGAATGGTGCTCTAAATGCCAAATAAACCCCAGGCTGATTTATCGCGCACGTCCAAGATGGCGACGATTGTGGCCGGGATCACGAACTGAAGCTTTTTCCACCGTAAAAACACTCACAAACCGCCTGCAAGCAGAGCAAAAGTATGCCGTCGCCATGATTGTGCTCCTGCTGAGGGGCACAAATATGGCCGCCAAATTACCAGCCTTCACAAATAGCTACAAATAACAAGAATATCGACCAAGATGCTATTTAGATGCTTCAATGATAACTTAGTTAAGGTTACTAAGAACCTTCAAGGCACGTCCTCGGAAAAACAATCATACACGCCCTTAGTTTAACCAAAACATGTCAACTTATATATCGTTGGAAAGCTTATAGAATTAACTAGCGGGCTATGGCAAAAAAAAACGTTTTAATAAATATAATTTTTTTAAAGGATTGATTAAATATTTTGGTGTGCTATTTTTAACGAGCTAAAGCCGTCGAACTGCTGGACCTTGACTCCCAAGTAACACATTGTTTTAATCCTTAAAGGTGTTTCTCAAAAACCGTGTCTGCGTCTTTTTAAATTTTGTTTAGTTCAAAAGTTATGAAACTTTTAAATTTTTAGAGAGTGAAAATACTCTAAAATTTAACCTTCAAAATTCTGGAGTCAGATGAAATCTTGTGTGAAGACTCACCCCGTGTGAGTTGTAAAAGTTCTGAAAGCCAGGGGCCGGTTCCTGAAAGATTGGATAAAGTTAACCACGGATAAAAGTTATCTGTTGTATAGGTTTGTTCAGGATTTATCCGTTGGATAAGCGTTTATCCACTGATAACTCTTAACTGGCCTTCTAGGAACCGGCCCCTGGAATACTACACTAGTAATAACAGCTAACACTCAGTTTAAACAGTCTTATTCTTATTTAAACATCTCTTTTAACGTCTTTTACATCATGACTGCTCGCAATATACTTAGATGGAGATGTATACACGAACATTTAATATTGAATGATTTCTTTTAAAATGAACGTAAAATTGTAACATTTTTGTCTTTATGTTTCTCAGAAATCATTAATTATTATAACTTTGGCGAGCATTGTGGCGTATTATCCGGGCTCTAATGAACATTTTGGCGGACTCTAATATATTAGAGCCCGCGCGAGTCAATCGGCCGCGCTATGATGGTCGCCATGAATTCTCATTTTTGTACTCAATGCTCTCCAAAGTTATAATAATACTAATGTAGTTGATGTTCTTGGGCTTAAATATATCGCTGCGCTCGGGCTAAAATGAGCCTGAGTCGGGCGCAAAACATATTTACACCCGCGAACATAAACTATATTGTTATATAATACTCCTCATTTTTTTTTCTATCACTGGTAATAATCATCGCTGCGCAGTTTTACCTAGAATTTTCTTTTAAACACCAATTTTAGAGCTATATCTAGAAATATCTTTTGTAATATCTATTTATATCGCTATGAACCTCATAATTGCGAATCTTACTCCTTCGCTTTCTTTCCCTCTTGGAGGTTATATAGCATATGTAAGTTTGTGGTCCCTGTGGACAAGACTGCCGCGTGAACGTTAGATCTGGAATCTACCACAGGGTTCCCAACGCGTTTATCCACATATCATGTCCTCTGTCCAAAATTACCGACATATAAAGGTAACTCCATGTTAAGCTAAAATTACTATTGGGCAATTTGCGTGTTTATATCTATAATTATATAGACAGTACGAAATCCATTGTTGTCAACTGTCCAACTATTTTTAAATTGGATCGCGCGCGCTGAAATTGGACACTTTCGGCTTTATATCGTTCCTATACAATTAATAAATAACAGAACCTCCATGCTTGTCCAATTAAGAAAAAATTGGATGATTCCTCGGAACTCAAATTGGACTCGGCCTGCGGCCGAGAGTTCCTCTGAATCAAAGTTCAGAGTTCCTCTGAATCATCCATTTTTTTCTTAATTGGACAGCATGGAGTCCTATTATATATATTAGCTTATTAGCTTGGTCCAATCAATAGAACAAAGCAATGCGAAAATAGTACGTCTGATGTGGAGTTACCCTATATGGGGTCAGTATTTTGAACAATAGAGGACATGTTGCAAAACGCGGAACTCATTTCACAACAGGATACCCAATGTTTTGTCATAAGGTGCCCATAGACCACAGGGAACCCATGACTTAAGGATGACGTCATATAGTGCTCGCGCCGTATCGCTAGATGGCGCATTTGGAATTTGCTCACTTGGATTTGAAGGGCTTCAATCGCTCTAATTTCACTTCCAACGCTATTCTCGCCTCCATGGCCTGAAGGGAAAAAGAGGAGTTTCGTATTAGAGATTTGTTATTGGGAACAAAGGTTTTTGAGAAAGTATTCTTTCTTATTTATCTCGCAACAATGCGGAAAAAAGTTCCTTTCCGTGCTTTACACCCTAAAATGCAATATTGAGACATAAACGCGAAAATGTTCACTCGATATGCACAAGAGATGTGAACCACAGTCAGAGAACAGCTATATCTCGCATCTGTTAAACGGATTAGACAATACGAGGTTGTTTGGAATGTACTCATAATGCCTAGCGGCCTTGCATTGTACTGTGTGATCTGGACTCTGTGCACATAGCCTGCGTGGCAAGCGTTTTTGGGGTCTTTCTGTAGGTACCGGAGACTATTGTATTCTGTGTTAGCTTCGTTCTTTGTGTTACTCGGAGTCCTTTGTCTCGAGTCCATTGTCTCTATTGAATTACGTATACTGTGCTTCGGTCAGCTCCGGGCGAATTTATTTTTTACGCCCACTTCAAGATGGCGGCTAGCTAGTATAAATATTCATTATGATTCACATATCCTCGTTCTATGAGTGAAATGTTGACCTGCGAACTCTCTCGTAGCTCATGTGTAAGATGTTGGGTTATGAATAGGTAATTTGCACGGGGTTGAGGGTTCCCAACACCATGAATTTTTCCTTTTTTCTCAATAACTTACCTGAAAAATTTTCTAAGTGCCATGAAGTGGGCGTAAATAAAAAAATCGCTAGCTCCGGTACTTACAGGACGAGCCCGTTTTTCATGCAGAAACTCACGCTCCGTCCATTTTATCGCTGGTCGAGTTTTCTTCGCTCTTCTGGTTTATCTGTCCTTGATTCACGGGAACGCTAGCTACACAGGCTACTGGTGCAGTTAGCTTTGATGTCGGTTGTAAAAAGGTTCACATATTTCGTTCCCTGTGAGCAGAGGCCTCTTTTGCTTTGTATCCGCTGACCTGACGAGCGGGAGGAAAAGAGATTTCTGCTCTGGGTTGAAACTTCCTTTTGTTTTGCCGCCGTCAACAACCTTGGACGATTTGCTGACCGTTCCTTGAGCCCACTATATGCGCAAATAACATCAGCGGGGCTCAAATAACATCAGCGGAAAACGTTTGTCGATATGCGTGCGCATATAGTGGGCTCAAGAAACGGTCAGCAAACCGTCCAAAGTTCTGGACGGCGGCAAAACAAAGGGAGGAGTTTCAACCCAGGGCAGATGTCTCTTTTCCTCCCGCTCGTTAGCCCAGCGAGTGCAAAGGAAAAGAAGCCTCTGCTAGCAGGGAAATATTTCGAAGTACTTACCTGTTTTAGTTCTTGCTGCAGTTCACTGTTTATCCGTGACAACGCTAAGTTCTGGTCCTTCAGCTCACGAATGGTATTTTGTAATTTTGTTTCCTTGGTCAGTGGCCTAAAATCAGACACAAGTTGGCGTGAGTATGAGAGTCACTACATCATCACTCGACAGTTGAACGCTGCTTCGATTTTTAAGCACACCTAGGCACTGTTTACATGGTATCAGATCGATCAGGGTTTGAGGCACTTTAGCAGACCGGGCGCCTGCTCCTAAATGAGCTAAATTATCGACTTAGTGATTTGGATATTACCGATGGCAAATCCCGCGTACACGACCATTCAATCCGTTATTCTCGCCCCTTAATTAATGCGCTGCCTCCCCTATACAATGTTGTTATAGTCCTCCTAGGGATATGAACAAAACAATTCCCTACAGTTTGGAATGGATCCAACATTGTATGGGGGAGGGGAGGAGGAGGCAGGGTGCGCGAAAGAAAAATGGAAGGGGACGATTTTAAATCAAAGGACATTGTGTTTTAGGCAATCAAATGTGAGTAATAATTGTCTCAGAGTTTAGATATAAAAGTTTATATGACAGACAGATACTAGAGCTAGGGGTTTTATACGCTTTGAAGAGTCAGACTGCAGTGGTTTTAGCGTGCGCATGCGTTCAAAAATGAAAATAGTTTAGCGTGCGCATGCGCGAGAAGCAAAAGCTGATCTTGAGAAGCCTGTGATTGTAGTTTGCACTGTGATTAAAGGCACTTCACACTCTCAACTCACTTGACAACAACTTTAGGAGGCTCTGTATTGAGTTTCCTCTCTTTTTCTTTGTCTTTTTCGCTGCTTCTGTCGGTCCGCCGAATCGTCAGCTTCACAGAAGGAGGGCTCGCGGGTTTCTAAGGAAATGAGAATATATTCAACTCCTTCAACCAATTTTGGGTGGTTTACTGCGATTTTCATAATTCTGCGAACTCTACACCGACCAACAAACCGCGGTTTGGCTTCCGTCAATCAAACGAGTGGACAACTCTCGGTGATTTCACGGAGGTTTTGTTGGATCTTGTATTGTGAACTGATAGGGGCTAGATAAGGCTTCAAAACACAATTTTTCACCGTACAATGCAAGCCAAACTCAGAAAACATGCGTGGACTGGATAGCCAAAATACTAGAAGACGACACATCCGGACCATAATGCATTGCTGTCCTATCAAGAAAGTCCCGTCCGCGCGGGCTGCCTGTGGTATTTTTGACATCTCGATCCAGGAAAAACAAAATGGCGACCAAGAGAACAATGTTTCTCGGACATCTGCAAGTTTTGGTGACTTTTCCTGCTACCATTCCCTAAGATATGAGGAAAAATACTTACAGACCTTCCAAATAACGTAAAGGGGATTTGCTAATAGAGCGGTTTTCACACGACTGTCGTGAAAACAATTGCAATTGAGCAATCACTAGCCAATCAGAATCGAGATAAATCAGAACTTGCTCCTAAATGGCTTTTCTCTCAGCCATCACAAGCCGAACCAATTACTAAGTAATTACGCAATTGTATTTACTACAGAATTTGATTGGCTGAGAAAAAACGAGTAGCCAATGAGAACGAAAAGCAATCGCAATTACATAACAGGTCTTGACAGTCATGTGAAATCCGCTCTAAGGAAGTTTTACAACGTCAGCAATTCGACAGTTTTTGGCGAAATTTCTTGATATGTGAGTGTTTTGTCTACATGATACAGGGCATCGGAAAATTCTGACTTGAGAGAAACGGTTTCTACTTTAAAGAGCCGGTGTCATCCGCCATTTTGACAGCATAGCATAACATACCGGAGTCGTTGAAAGTATCCATTTCCATCGGGTGATTTAGAGAATATAGAGCAATTTTCTCGATTGAATTTAGTACATCAAATCTGAAACTTTGTTTTTAGATGTTTATTTAGATTTCATATGACTGTAGTGCAACCAATCGCAAAGTAATTACACCAATAATTAAAAGCAATAACAAAGGCTGACAGGGGCTCTTTGCGGCGCTTTTCATTCCTTTCTATGGAAAAACGCGCTAAACGGACAACAATATGGACCTTTTTTATGAAGACTCTGAATTTTGTAGTAATGGACGCGAGGCACAGCATTAAGGGAAGGGTGCGTCGCTTCATTTAAAATAGACGAAACTTTCAGTTATCAGAAGGTACTCACAAGTTTAGGGACGGGTCTTGGAAGCGCCTCTTGAGTTGTTCGACTCCCAGAAATAACACCTTTGGTTGGAGAGAGACATGGAATGTTACATCTAAAATACCATTAAGTATAATAAAATGATATTTCTACTAACCTTCAGCCGTATTTTTACGGGGTGGCGGGGGTATGTTCTCCTAGAAAAAAGTAAGCAAAAAATTATAATGAATAGACCTTTTCACAGTTCCCGAATTGCTACGTCAAATCGAGGGTAAGGTTGACCTAATCCCGTCCTTTTATCACGCCAACGAGTTTCACGTTCCTAAGAGTACAAAGTCAACCTTTCTCGGCATAGCCTTTATGGGCTACAAAACTACAATACTACCAATGTGTCTGTGCGAGAAACGCTTCTGATTGGCTGATGTTCCCGTCTAAATTCCCGCCAGTTTTGTCGCGCGCGCGTGACACAGGAAACCCGCCCAAGCTGAAATGCGGCCCTCTACTAAGTTGTAAAGCAATAAAACTGCGATTAACGATTGATCAGTGTATCTTGATCAATAACAAAAAACTATAACCAAACAGAGACAACCTACCAAGCTCTTGTCAAGTGACTGTGAGCGCCGATGACTTTTTTCTGCATTTCTGCCCACCGAAGCAACCGTGGCGCTTCGGGATCCCTGTGCCCTGACGAAACTATCGAATCTAGTAAAGTCAGCAAAGTCGGCCTGGTTTTCCGGCGGTTGAGCCATCTGGCTGCCTTCGTCGGCGGCTTCATTCTCGTTCGTAGTTTTCTCGGTTTTCGGCGCTCCGTTATGCGCTTGCTCGTCCGTTCGTATTGGCAGTGCGGTCTCGCTGTTCTGTTGAGAGGAAAAATCCGAGTGAATGTCAAAACATTTTTATTCTCTTTCCCTGCGCCTAATCGAGTAGAAAATACTTGTTTTCTTAACATCTAAACGGCTTGCTGGCGGCGGAGCGCATTTTTAAGGCAAGGAACCCGGTAGTTATCGCCGCCATCTTGGATTTTGAAGCGCGCGCTGCCTCGCTCCCAAACCGCGCGCTCTCCAAAATCCAAGATGGCGGCGAAAGTCGACAACACCCGCGTTTGTTGCCGTAAAATCAGCGCTCCGCCGCCAACAAGAAGGCTGTTACCTATAACGTCGAGAGATGAGAAACAGTGTTGAGGATAACAGCTCCGAAAGTTCAGAAAGTTTCAGGGACCCGAGCGGATGTAAACAATGTGAAGTGATGGCAAAGTTCAATGTAAAATTAGTAGTATTAAAGAGCCTGTATCAGCCGCCATTAGCATAGCAACATACCAAGTCGGAGAAAGCACCCATTTCCATCGGCTGAATTAGAGAATATATAAAAATGTTCTCGATTGAATTTGGTAAATCAAATGTGAAACTTTGTTTTTAGATTTTGATTTAGAGATTTCTACACATGCTTCGTCTTTCTAATCGAACGAAAACAATAACAAAGGAGTGGCTGACACGGGCTCTTTAAGATGTACCTGACTTGAATGGCTTGAGGATGCCGAAGATGCGCTCATGGCTGAAAACAAAGCAAAGGAAGGTTTTTTAAAAATGAAATGAGCAATAATCATAGTTAGAGTGGATTCCAGATGACTGCAGTAAGAACAACTATACCTAGCCAATCATGAACGAGAAAATGCAAGTTGCTGCTGAATGGCTTTCTCATCAGCCAATCACACGCCTAGTGAAATCACTATCACGCGGTGGGCACGTGACGAATAAATACACAGCTTCGTTTAGTTCGAAATTTGATTGGCTGACAGAAATGAGGGACCAATGAGAATGCAAAGTAAACGCAAATACAAATAATTTCCTACATTTATCTGGAAGCCGCTCTAACTGGGAAGCAATGTTTTCATCTATAAAGATTTCCTCACCTCTTCCTTCTTTAGCTTCTTTTGCCTTGGCAGCAAACAGCTTGTTCAAATCAAGTGACGAGGATCTCGAATGGCCCTTCTTGTTTCTTGGTGGGGGAGGAGGCGGGGGCTCTTTTTTACCATCAGACCCCTCCTGACTACCGTACTTGGGGTAGACACCGGACTGCTTTCAATAGAACCTTTAATCTGATTTACATCCCCAGCCGATCGAGGTCTTTCACCACTTCTCTTGATTTGCCTAAGAACAACTTTCTCCTGCACTTCAGACTCCGGCTTCGGTTCCTCCTCATTAGCCTGTGCTGGGGATGCGGGGCGGGGGGAACCAGTCGGGGTTACCACTTTCTCCGGGGTGGTTGCCTCGGGTAAGGGGGGTTCAAATTTCATACTCTGTAGGGGTGACTGCTGCACTGGTGATGAAGGCGGCGAGGTTGTACTTGAGCTATTTTCGTCCGAATCGGAATCCGAATCACCCGAAATCGCCTTTGGAAATCCCTCTCGAGCAAATTTCCCTGAGGGGGGAGGGAGAAGAGCACCTGGCGCACTGTCTATGAGTGACACCTTAGTTGACGCCCTTGGTCTCTCTATTCCAATATGTGGTCCGGGACTGAGGGGGGTGGGCAGGGGCGCAGCAGTGATGGGTTCTGGAGTCTGGGTAGTCGTGCTCCCGGAATGCACAGATGCAGGCATGGATATTTTACGAGTGTGGTCATGTTGCTCCTCGGGACTGTTTGGGTCCGAGAAGGACCTGGGACGAGTTAGTTCAGGCCTTTCGTGCTCCTCCCTGCCATCTGGGATCCCTGTGGCTTGATCCTACGGGGAAAACGCATTATGAAATGGGAATGAATTAGAAATAATGAAAAAGTGAAATATGAATGTGATATGTCTATTGTCCACGAACTATATTTGCTTCAAGCACGTCCTCCATTTCACGGCTCCACTCCGCAAACTCGGGTTTCTCGGCGTAAAACTATTCCTCCGACGCCTGAGGGCAGGCAACGGAACTACGGTTTACGTCCTTATATTCGAGACGCGAAGGTCTAGCCATTTGCAGATATTGGAACAAAAGCAGCACTTTCTCCCCCAATTAGTTAGAAAAGACCCCGACAGCTGGTCTGGTTGGGGTTTGAACTCGCAACATTCCGCACAACCGCCCTTCTGTACCACTAAGCTAGCCGGTAGGCGGTTTCCTTTGCTCATGCCCACAAATGTCGGAACCTCTTTTTTTTGGCTATTAGTAGCATGGACACTGTCTAAATGAGTCACGAAAAGAATAGCTACTTTCCGGAAAGTTAGGTCGCCCGGCCCTAGCTCTAAATTCTGGTCGCCAAATCCTTGCACTTCTAGCTGTTCGGTAACCGTCCGTGAAAACGTACAGCCATTTCTAATGAGTTTGTTACCTCTTGTGCGATTTCCCTGGAATCTCCCTTCTGCTGTACACTAGTGTCCTGTCTTGGTGACGTTTGGCCCATTGCCATGGCAACATTAAATGGATCTGAAGAAAGAACTGCGTGTTTAGCTTGTCACATTTTGAAGGAACATTTAAGAGATTGAAAATAGGTAATATACGCATGTAGGCAATGCCTAAAAGCGGAGCTCCACATGCGTAGCAATGTCCTGAAAAATAGGTACTAAGTGGGTACATGAGTCTACGGTGCATTTTTGATTTCTTACCAGGCTCAAATTCGGAAATTTGATGCCTATATGATGCAAGCTTCAGCTGTTGTGGGTTTTTTTCTTTGACTAAGTTGAAGTACAATATATGATTCTGAGTTGTTTATGTAGATCACTGGTCTTATTTTATAACATTTTGACGAAACAGCCGTGACACAGCTCCTTTAATCTCCAATGGAGCTTAGTTCTTCCTCTGAAAATAGCATAAAATAGCCAAAGTGAATTCAATCGAATCTAGTACTACATACTTTCACTTTGGGCTAACTTGTGTTTGAAGTTGATAAGTGTTGGAGGGAGAATTACTGGCAAATCTAGCCCGTGCCTGATTGCCACAACCAGATGCATGGCGATACAGAACTCTTTCAGGTCTAGTGCATTGTCTTTGTTTATGTCTGACAGATGCCTGAAATGAAGAAATAATAAAATAATACATAAATGGTTACGCAATCGGTTCCACTAGGTGGCTCTTCTTCCGTTGCGGGACCTACGGTTTAACGTCCTTATCCGAGAAGACGCGTTGATGTAGCGATTTGCATATTTAGAAAAAGAGCCTGAGTGTTGGTCCGGACGAACTTTGAACCCACGATCTCCCGCACTACTGCCTTGCGCTCTACCACAAAGTTAACCGATTCGGCAGTTTGTGAAGGGCATTCAGGGTTTGAGGCAGGTTCCCTGCGGGTAAGGGCTATTTTATCTCTCTGTATTTACTTTTTCTATTCTCGCATTTTTCAATTTTACTTCAAACCACAGAGCAATACCAGAAGTTGCCTCTGATAGCAGGGAATATTGATGTATTCTTTGTTATAACCCATGCAATTAGAGCGGATTTCACATGACTGTCAAGACTTGTTATGTAATTGCGATTGCTTTGCGTTCTCATTGGCTTCTCGTTTTTCTCAGCCAATCAAATTATTTAGTAAATACAATTGTGTCATTACTTAGTAATTGGTTCGGCTTGCAATTGGCTAAGAAAAAAGCCATTTAGGAGCAAGTCGTGATTTCTCTCGATTCTGCTTGGCTAGTGATTGCTCAATTGCAATTGTTTTCACGACATGTGAAAACCGCTCTATCCGCTTGACTTGACTTGACTATCCGCCATTTTAGCTCGACTAGCTCTAAATTTTCTAAAATGGCTGGTGCCCTCCAATACATTTTTCTCTTTTCATTCTTGTAAATCTTTTACTTAAGGAGTGCCAACAAAGAAGTTTGTTTGTTGGTTGGAATGAGGGAAGATGCAAGAAGAAGGAACCAATTTGACTGACAAGCAAAAATGTTTTGAGAGTAACGGCTTTCTCATGCCACGGAACAGCATGGTGGCTGCCTCAAATAAGATCCATGTTTTATCTTTAGTGCACTCACCATATTTTGGATAATATTTCAGTTGGTAAATTTGACTTGATGAAGAAATCCCTTGCTTTGGGCCCTGAAATGAAATAAATCAATTAAACATTTGAAACTAAAATTTCGTACAGCAGAGTAATCTAGGATTGCATGGAAATTATTCAGAATTGCACAATGACAAGTTTCGACTTGCAATAAACCCTCTAACAGTGGCCATCTGCAGTGGCTGTGGTCATGACATCTTGGGAACTCAGCATAGCTTATGAGCTGCAATTATGGGGAGTCGGGTTCCCATTGCATTGGGCAGTTCCAGAAAATATATCTACCCCGGGGATGGGCAGCATTCAGAAATTCTGAATGGGAGGGGGGTTTTCAAGCTCTGAATTCTGCTTGCATGGGGGGATTTTTGAAGCTGGAAGCTAGGTTAACCTCTCCGGAATTCTATATGCATGGGGGGGGGGGGGGGTCAAAAATAAGTGCCGCCCGTGGTGGGGGTGCATATATTTTCTGGTATTGCCCATTGTCCTTCCCATTTGCAAGACATTCTTTCAAGCCTTATAAGAATTGCACCATGTCAATTTTCTACTTGCAATAAACCCTCTGGCAATGACCATCCTCAGGAGCGGATCCAGGAATTTCAGAAAGTAGGGGTTGGATAGTGAAAACATGGTCATAAATTTGAAAATTTCCTTCATCAAGTACAGTAAATGTATGGGAAAATCTTCTGAACAAGGGGGGAGAAGGGGGGGGGGGGGGTCCCCCTAAATCCGCCCTGATCCTCAGTGTCTGTGCTTATGGCTGCTTGGTTGGCAATGGCGCCAACATAACTCAGCTTATGAGCTGCAATTCTTGGGAAACAAGCTCACAATCCATTCCCTTCCCATTTGCAAGACATTCTTCCAAGCCTTATCCTTCCCTCGCAGTCCCCAACAACAACCCCTGAGATACTGACCTTTAATAACCCCATCTTCGACAGGTTGTAATTTCTTGAACTGCTTGGTATAATATTCCTCCTGCTCCGGTTGTATTTGCCAGACATTTTCCTCAGCCTCATCCTCCACACTACTAGTGCTCTCGGCAAAACTTGTTAACGATGGAGCTCTGAAAAACAACAACATAGACAGTACCTTTAAGTAATCATCCATGCAAGAAGGAAACAAAACGCCATTGTTCTACGGCATTGAGGGTTCCCCACATAGGATGTGTCCCGCTTTCTTACCACAAAAAGTTGTCATTACTAGTAACATAATACAAGTGAAACAATGGATTTCAACTAGCTTAAGAAAATATGGTGATAAAAAGTCTCCAGACCAATCAGATAAAAGAAAAACAAAGGAAAGGGAATCACTATTTTACACTAAGGTTCCCCATATTATACAAAGTCTTTAAAAATCGTTTATCCTGTTTATGAGTAGCACATATCTCCCCATAAATCCTGAAAAAAAGTTATTCTTACATGGTAATTTTACTAATTTTTGTGTCTAAGCCAATGAAATCGCCTATATTTTCAATAGAAAATAATTGCATTGCTGTTGGCTTGGGTAGTTCTTATACGGACCATTACTTAATTGGTATCTAATATTATTATGAAAATAAAGTTAAAGAAAATAATATTATTATGAAAATAAAGATACACAGTATAAGGTAACTAATAAAAACATGAGCTTTCAATGTCTACAATTATTAATGCAATTATTTTCAATAGAAAATAATTGCTTTCCAGCATGCTTTGCCGTTGGCTTGGGTAGTTCTTATATGGACCATTACTTAATTGGTATCTAATATTATTATGAAAATAAAGTTAAAGAAAATAATATTATTATGAAAATAGCGATACACAGTATAAGGTAACTATAAAAAACATGAGCTTTCAATGTCTACTTGGTATAGATGAGTTTATTTCAATCTAATTTTATTGTTTTACAGATTATTGCATGTATCATGGAATATGAGGATAAAGAAGAACTTTTTGACATTCCTTGAAACACGATTCAAGATTCAAGAAAGATCGGCCAAAGACTGCCACGCAGCCAATTGGGAAGAGACGGTGATGATGATGATTTGAAAATGGAGCATAGCTTGGCAAAATTCTCATTCCCAGAGCTACCCTGTTCGCCCCCTTCTGGGGGATCAGGGACATTTATTTGTATTTAATTTATTTATTGTCAACTAATAATAAAACGACTGAGGTATTGTTGCTAAAAATGCTGTGTAAATAAAGCATAAATACTACTCAAAATAGATACTTCCTTTCTGAAAAGTACTTAGAAAAAATATTCTTTTTTTAACAGGGTTAAAACAAAATTAGATCAAAACTTTACTTTAGAAAGTTTTATTTAGGTACATGTATCATATTTTTGTGTATAAATTGTTGTAGCACAGAATAGACACTGTGAAATAGTGTCATCAATACCAACTCTTTAATATCCAATCTTTAGACAGTTTTAACTTAACTTAACTTAATCATAATTACTTTTGTTGATTTAGCATATGGATTATGTGTATGAATTAACATGGTACAGTGGAATAGCAATTACACTAAAATATTATCATTTACAGCTTCAACATGTTAGTGTGTAAAGCTCAAAAAGTAAAGGAAAACTAAGGCAAATGATTTGCATTCCTTGGTGTTCTAATATTTCATGACTGATAATGATTTTGAATCATTACAACATAAATTCATTTCAGGTAATCCATGCTTACTTTTAATATATATACATCATGTACTCCACAGCTCATGGAAATTAGGTCTAATCTTCAAACTATGGAAGTTACTACACTTCAATTACATAAAAGCTAAAACATATGAGTTAAGAGTTATATTTCTTCATTCTATCAAATATAAGCACTTAACAAAATAACAACATTCTGAAGATATCGTTTTTATCCAAGAGTCTGACAATTACACCTACTTAAATGTATGTGCTAGTACCGGTAGCAACATTGTGGTTAACAGAATTTGCTCTTTTTGGACTTATATGTCATACAAAATGCACCCTACATTACTAAATTTAGTCACAAATATAACAAACAACTAAAGTGACTCAATTATATTTCACAACTTCGTAATAGGCTCTCAACCAAAAACAGTGTTTTTCTAGCAATATGTCTTCACAGTTGATAGTCAGAGCTAAAATAGCACAGATATTTCAGATAATAAACTGGTTTGTGATTCATATTCAAAATCATACATACATGGGACAATTAGCTTGGGTTTTCATCGAAATTCCTTAGCCAGATTCTCATTTTAGATGTTTTACACAAATCCTTTGTAAGACACCATTGTTTTGGAGTTGTGGCTAACCATAATTAGCATGAAAAAACAAAAGCATTTCTCAGGTACCTGTTGTTAATATTTAATAGGTCAGTATTCTCATGTAGAACTAATTTACATTTTTAAAATGATTGTGCAGTTTCAGTCAAAACGTATTTCTATTATATTAGCATTGAACTTCCTATAATTTAATGTATGTTCATCAGTTACAGCACTTGTATGTTTGATAATAACACACAAAATATAATTAATGGTCAGTAGAGGCATAGTATTCTTGTATCAAAAAAAGTGTAGTTTTTCATAGACTCAAATTTAAAAATAATTTAGGAATATAGCTGATATACATACATACATATCTTTATTTTAACTCGAATTTTACAACTTTTATTATATTAGCACATTTAATTTAATTGTAACACTTAAAATATGTATTTTTATCTTGTGAATAAAGATGTAATTTGTATAAATATTATTGGTGTTATCACTCCAATTTTATCCTTGTCTAACCATCCGATTTTAATAATTATGCAGAGGCTGACTTATGGAACAAAATGTGATGGCTTTATTTTTTACCAATATGTAAGCCAAATGATTAGGGGATTAATTTTGAATATTTGATCTGAATCTCACACTAGTAACAAGAGCTGAGAAAGTGCTTGTGTTGAAAATATTAGAATGTCATACAAAAATCAAACAGCTAATCAAGAAAACATTACCTTAAGATACAGTATTTTGTCAATTTTCTGTTTTGGAGATAGATTTTTAGGCAGCCAATTTATGTATCAACATTGAGCACATTGTTGATCCAAATTCTATAGGGTGAAGTGTATATTTGGAAGTCTAATTTATTTTCTTAATTAACAACGATTTATATAAGTATGGGAATTCTGAATTTGTTTTGCATTTTTTTTTTTGCAAAAAAATGAAATTCTTCACTTGGCAATTGCTCATATAATGATCTTGGAATGCTTTATAAACAAAAAGCAGTGGGCAATGAATTATTTTAAAAATACATATTTTCTTGGAGATTTGCTATGAAAGATGGAGTTAAGGAGATTAAATGCCTACATGTATAAAGTTACATGATACTCCGCTATTGCAAGCACAGCTAAGATTGATTACTATATTCCTATAATTTCTAAAGTATAAAATAATCAGTTAGGAGAGTTGTATTTCATACTTGTTAAAAGGAACACCCAGTGAAGGTTATTATAGAGAACACAAGAGTATAGTACATAGAAAAATGTCACAATTAGAAGGTAATAAATCACTAGACAGGAAAAGATATTCTTTTTGATGGCAGATTATAGTAAGTTATTCTGAATAACAAAAACACTGAAGTGGACCCATCAGAGATGAATGAAAAATAAATCTGAGTTTTGTGTGATTGCCTTTGCTGGAAACAAAAACAGGTGTCTTCTCTACATTAACTATACAGTTTTACACTACCACCAGAGCAGGTAGGATCTAGAGAAATATATAATTTATACCTTAAAGGAAGAGTCATGTAGTTATACTAATTCTAGGTGTTTATTATTCAACACAAAAAAGGCACATAGCAGTTTTATACAATGTAAAAAGGTACTCTACAGGCTCAAACAAACAGCTGAAATTCAAAGGTGTGAATAAGTTTGGATTTGCTTAGCACAATTTTAGCCCTATAGCTTTCATTGAACTGTTTAGTACAGTTATTATTATTCAAGGGAGGTGGAAAAAAAAAGCTGTCTTTCAGCTTTACAGCTGCAATTTCATTCAAATCATATCTCAATAAAATATGCTATGAAAGCTCAAAAATCAAAAATTGACTAAATGTTCTATTTTGTTGCTTGCTTTTTAGTATTTCAACACATTTAAAGGCATTTACCGTAACCAATTACTTTAGTCCAGAACTGTAGGTTTTTTTATAATACAAAACCCATACATTGGGCATATCACATTTTTGCAATACAATAATATTGTTTTTCTGCTTTGAAGAAATGTCTTCCATCAATCAATAGTCTATTTCAGAGTTACAGTCTAGCATAGCTAAAAAACAATAACTTCAAATAGTGACTGTGTACAAGTTCTTGTACAGTTTTACTCAAGGCATTGCACGGCCCAACTGAATTTCACTATGTCTGCACCACCCAGAAACTAACCATCCTCAGGATCTCACCTTAATAAGCCTTCCCCTTCCTCTCCACAAAGCTCTGGGGAGCTGCTTCGCTCAATATCCTCATCACTAGAGCTATGGTCCAGGGTGTCTACCCAGTGGTTCTGATCCTCCTGGGGAGGGGTCTCACCAGGAGGAGACCCACTGAATGCCGCCCACTGTCCTTCCCGGGGTGGTGTACTGGTGGAGCCAGCAGGGGCAGGACTCCACCCATGAGGCGGGACAGCACCATGGGTGCTGGGGACCCAGTTACCTGGAATAAAAGGGTGAATTTCATAAGTATAGTAAGCAAGGGTGTACAGTAAATACAGTAGCAAGGGTGTTCAGTAAATAGAGCAGATTTCATGACTGTGAAACGTTATGGTACTATCTGTGGCATGGACATGCCATACCAGTATTCCTTTGTGCCATGTCCAAGCAATGTGACCGGTTTAGCTGTCATTTCATGCAATGTAATAGTCCAGTTTCGAATTCTCTGCTCCACTCCTGAATAGGTATCACCTGCACATAAATACAGTGGGAGCCTCAGTTTGAAGTTGAAACAGTTGTGAATACCAATACAGCCGATTGCATTTGAGCGTTTTACCCTAGCAGTTCCCATGTTACGTTTGAACGTTTGAAAGTTGCATTGTGAGACAAAAAGTCGGACGTTTCCAAGGGCAACTGCCATGTGTATTTTTCACTGACCAATCAGAGAGGACAGAACTCTTTGGTTCGCCATAGAAACGCCTCGTTTCATCCTAGAAACGCAACTGTCAAACATTCAAACATAACGTGCGAACTGTTAGGGTAAAACGCTCAAACGCAATCGGCTGTAAGAAACTGATGAAACTTGAATTGAGACAATAGACAAACTTGAGAAAACTTTTCGAACTCATCTGGTATTCACAACTTTTTCAACTGAAGCGCCCATTGTATTTATATGCCAGCGATGCCTATTCAGCGGTAGAGCAGAGAATTCAGAACTGGACTATTGGCTAAACCTTCACCAGAAAGAGTAGTTCCATGCCATGCCATGACCAAACCATGTTTTGTGCCTTGTCACAGTCATATGAAATCTGCTATACGTTCGCTGCAAGAATATCTACATTCATGTACATTTATCCTTAAAGAAAAAGTTAGTGTCAAACTCTGAGAAGTGTTAGATTATTTTTGTTTTATTTCAAGACAAAATGAACTATACAAAATACCTTCCACATGCTCTTGTGGGTGTTGTTGTTGAGGTGGGTGTTGTTGTTGAGGTGGGTGTTGTAGTTGAGGCTGCTGTTGTGGTACATGATGTGGCAGCCAAGCCTGTTGCTCTGCAGGCTGTCTTTGCCCAGTTGGACTCTGGGGTGCAGCAACAGGTACCCACCCCTGTGGTATAGGCTCCTCTGGGAGGGACTGGCTGCGGACAAGGACATGCTGCGGATGATGAGGGTGCTGTATGTACACTACTCCTTGCCCTCCAGCGACCTAGAATAATCACCAAGATTTCAAATATTAAGAGAAGACATTTCCAATGAAATGAGGGATTTTTTTTTATTAAACAGCCTTCAGTAAGAACAGTTGCTGGGCCCAAGCTACACTATATTGAAAAACAGCCTCAGAGTCTATGAAAATAAGGCAATGACATGTTTTGGCCACTTTAGCGGCCTGTGGTGGAAAGGACTCCCTACAACATGGCTGCTTGCAGTGGTTAAATAAAACTTACCTGGGTAGGAACTCCATGGGGGTACTGCACCCCTGGATAGTACCCCTGAGATGGGTGTGGCTGATAAGGCTGTGCCTGAGGCGGGTATTGCTGAGGCTGGGTGACCTGTGCCGATACCTGGTACTGTTGGTGTGCCATAGCAACATGCTGGCCTGACCCCGGGGCTGTTGCCATAGCAACATGCTGGCCTGACCCTGGAGCTGTTGCCATGGCAACATGCTGGCCTGCCCCTGGGGCTGTTGCCATAGCAACATGCTGGCCTGATCCTGGAGCTGTTGCCATGGCAACATGCTGGCCTGGCCCTGGAGGTGGTGGTAGTCTGACATGAGACGCTGTTGTTGGTTGTTGTTGTTGCTGCCAGTGTGCCGAAACCATTTGTGCATGCTGAGGTGGCAGTTGTTGTGGTTGGTGCACTGACATGTTATGCATCTTGAAAGAAAGAGCACATACTCAAAGCTTGATATCGATTCACTTTCACTCATTACTAGAGTTGGGCTGATTGTATTTTCGAGCCACAACAATTCTATTTGCCCAAAGTAAAATCGGTCTGATGCGAAAACAGCGGTTTGTCACAGATTTTTCAGTGCTAGACTGACACTGACATTTACCGGTACATCAGCCATAAAGGCTTTTAATTAAATGACTCAATTGAAAATATTGCACTACAATCTATACATCAGCCTATGGAAATCAGAGTTTCTCTCTGACTCTACTAGGTTGACAAAATGACAGCTTACTAAGTTCAATTGTTAGAGGTTCTTCTAGGAACTTGTGAACTGTAGTTTAATAGCAACATTCTGTACTAAATTAGGACCACTATCGAAAATAAAGCCTTTATATTAATTACCTGCTGATTTTGCACTGTGGATGGCACATTGCCATAGGTCTGCTGCCTGTGAGAATGATGAGTGGGTGGCGGCTGAAGCGGAGGAGGAATGGTAGGCACCTGCTGAGTCTTGGAAGGTGAGGTCCCAGTAATGTCAGCAGTAGGGTTGACAGCTGCACCCATCACAGGTTGTACTTTAGATGAATTTGTCATGCTGTTGTTATAGTAGCCTTCATATTTCTCTGAGGTACCCTTCTTCAGTTTCCTCCTTCTTTCACCTAAAATGAATTCAAGGCAGCTAAAATGACAATACTTTCTGGATAAAAAATTCACAAAATTAGTAAATTGTTTTCTTGGTTTTGCTGTTAAAACATAATAAGTAAATGGTATATTGTGATTCCAGAAATTATCCATACCCCTTCCACAGAAGGGATTTGTGATAATATTGTCCCCACCTGACCCACCTGAACTTTCCAGAGAAAAATACAGTGATTGTATGGGAAATAAAGAAATAAAAGGTATTTTGACCCCAACCCTTACCCTCTGGAATTTCCAAATCCCTTCAGTGGGGGAGGTACTGTATGGCTTTTTTTCTGGAATCACTACAATCAACATTTTCTGCTCATCTGTGCTTGCGATTGAAATGGACATAAAATGAATTACTGTACCTGCATCCTGAAATTTCTCCTTTTCTCTCTTTTTCTTCTCCCCAGCAGCATTATTACCTTCCTCTTCATCAATGTCCTCTTTTAATAGCGTACTATGTTTCCTTGACATGTCTAGGTGGAATAATAAATAATTATTCTGCAACTTCTGCAGGTCTTTCCTTTCTAACCCTGTACAAGGTAGACACTAAAGTCCATGTCACACAAGACATTTTTCTTGCAACTTGCAACACAATGATGACAAATTAAAAAAACATTAGTGAGTTGTGGCAGGATATCACACACTCACAACATGCAATACACCTGCGATAAAATTATCAAGTACAGCAGCTTATCCAGGTAAAAACAATGAATGGTGTGTACCGATTGGCTAATAATAAGAAAACATTGCCTTGTGAGTTGCAGAGACATGCCACAGTCGCAGCAATTTTGCTTGCAATGTTGCAAAAAATAGAAATCAAATCTACGTTTTCTGTGACTCACAACTTGTTGAGTTTTTTTTTTAATTTTTTTTATTATTATTATAAATGCCTTACGAAAATTACATGCAATTTTGACAATAACAATTACAATTACGATTACAATCCTAACGTCCTTCTAGTTTTACAACTTATTGCACATAACTGCTAGAGGCCATCGGAACTTCTTTAGTTTAGTATCAATCATTGAGTTGCTGCAATATGTCAGACGTGCGATATTCACTGCAACAATTGCATTGCAAGTTGCAAGAAAAATTGCCTCGTGTGACATGACCTAAAGAATCCACTGCCTTATGTAACAGTAGGTGACTGTCTCCTGATGCAATGGCCTGGATCTCGATATAACATGATTAAAAGCTCCAAGACAGCACTTTGTGCCATCCACTGACCTCTCCTTCTGTAGTAGGTGTGTATTTCAACTGTGGTGAGTTCACTCATGATGAGGAAGGGCCCTCTTTCTTTTCCTTCTTTTCTTTTATAATCATGCCTCAGAAGCTATATAACATGACACCTCAGAACCTTGTATGTAGCTACCTAGAATTCGTTGAACTCAGGCTTGGATTTCAGAGTGAATTTCAGAAGACTTTGGCTTTTTCTGCACGTGCCTATTGGCTGAGGTCTTGGATCTTTGTTTTAAGTCAGCCAATCAGAATGCGAAGAAAAACAAAACACACAGTGACCCTTGTTCATTGGATCACAATGCAAGTAATACTAACTCTGTCTCGTGATTGGTTGGTTGCTGAATTTGCTGGTTGGCTAAGACCTAGGGCATACGTCTAATTAAGGCAGTATCGATTTTATTATTTTCAAAAGATACCGTATTTACCGGTATATAAGACGCACTTTTTTCACACCAAAATGACCTTCAAAATCTGGATGCGTCTTATACACGGAACATCGCTTTTGGAATTTGCATAACAACCAAACAAAAGGTCCTTTACAAATTGACTGATTCATGATCATCGCATCGTTCAGTTGCCAATAAAATAGCTAGGATTTCAATCCGTGAAGTCTGCAAGCAGGCGTTTTGTTTGCAAAAATCTCGGAGTTTGTAGTTGTTGTGAGCGCCATTTTGGATTTTGTCACTCGGCCCAGGTCACACGTCCAAAAATCCAAGATGGCGCTCGTTCGCATTCGCGACTACGATCTCCGGGATTTTTTGCTATAAAAACAGCTTGAAAATGCCTGCTAATGGCTACAATGTGTAGATATTTTAGCACAAGTATTTAAATTTGCGTGAAATTGTGTGAAGCACAAGATTTTTCTCAAACAAACAAATAAAATGAAGAAACCACTGGAATTTTTTACCGGTGAGTACATACTTATCACTTTTGTCCTGTTTTTATTGTCATTGTCCACTTACTGCGAGTCTATTTCTCGAGGGATTTCTTTCTAGCAGTGCTGTTGCACACAATACAAATTGAAAATCTTTAGAAATTGATTTTTTCGCCAAAATGACCTCGAAATTCAGGGTGCGTCTTATATACAGGTGCGTCTTATATACCGGTAAATACGGTACTGACTTATTACACTTTCAACTAACCAATTATCTATTGTTTTAAATGTATTCGACTTGACTTTAATCGACATATGCCCTAGGCCTAAGTGTATTTACTTTGCATAATTTTTTACACTAATTTGCAATATGCTCTATATATTTATGCATTTATTCAATCTATTACTTTAAACATATGCGTAACATTAAAAGATGTTAGAAAATAACACCTATGTTGTATTGTGAATGTGCGCATTCTGATTGGTTAAAAAGCGTGTTTGTAAGAGACCTGAGAAACACGATTGTCACGCAACGCTGTCGCGCGTGTGTATGTTATTTTCTAAAAGCAATAAAAATACTTTCTGCGTGCTCTCTGGTTTCTTACAAACACTCGGGGAATGTTGGTCGAACTGATAAAACTTGAAGGACACTCGCCTTCGGCTCGTGTCTTTCAAGTTTTGATCAGTTCTCCCAACATCCCCCTCGTGTTTGTAAGAAAGCAGAGAGCACGCGGAAAGTACTTTTATTGCTTAACAAGAGAACAAAAAATTGTGATGTTCCTGTGTCAACATCAATTGCTTCGTGCTTACAATGTATCTTCACATGCCTTGGCAGTTTTCATTACTAGCACATAGGAAAGTTTTAGTCTGGAAACAAACTAAGTACTAAGATATATTTGACAGTTGAATAGCATAACAATATAATTGAATTATTGTAAGACCATGCAGTACTGTATTCTACATCAGACAGTAGACATATGGGAATGGGTGAAAACACTGAAATATAACCCAGATAGCATAATCATCCATTGACATATATTCTCGTAGGTCCATAATTATCTGTTCTGATAGCAGATTATCAAAAGTCAAACACGACCATAGCAAAGCTAAGATAATATGCAAATTTATCAGGTCTCAGAAACTATACTGCATACTTTGTAATTAGTATGAATTCAAAAATGGCGAGCATTAGTAGAAAACAGCTGAAGGGTATTTGACAATGAACCTATCAATAATTGAAGACTAAGTAGATAGGAATTAAGAAATATATAGTAGCAATTTATTGGTGCCCAAATATTGCAGAAAAACTTTTGAGATATTTTGATCAATGTATTACAATACCTTTAAGTGAAAAATATTTTGAATTAATATTTGTTGATAAATGAAACTTTTACAATTGCATCATGTAACAATTTTGACAAAATGTTTTAAGTAGATAGTTGCCCTAAAATGTATGCTGCTGCAGGTCATGTTAGACGACAAACATGTAACAGTAAACTTTCATTGTGAAAACAGCCAAGTTGCCAGAGGTGCTTCAATGATTGCTAGATGGTTTTAATGGCGCACTGAGAAAGCGAGATATTTCTTGATGATAAGCAAAATTCTATGAAAAAAGGTGACCAAATCTAGCCAAGTTTACATGGGCAACCAATGACTTGAAGTTCTGGATTAATCAAAAACCATACCAAATCAGTTAAGTATAATAAGATTTCTACTGAAAACAGAGAAAATGTAAAGCTTATAATATCGATTATCACCAATTTTAATACCTTGTTTTATGAAACTATCAAAGGCTTCTCATAACATGCAGAGAAAATGAAATAAATGGAGGAATATTTAAATTAACTTATTATACTTTAAGTTTCTCCCATAAAAATCATTACTTGGGTGACAATTAACAATGTCAACAATAACAAATAACACGCTTAGCCTGCACGAATAATTCAAAAATATCTCATATTAGTAAACTAATGCTAAGAAGATCAAGGCTTTATACTCGGTAAATTGACCGATAATAAATTCTGGCTGTGAGAATAGCGAGCTCTCCAGAGAGAACCGCATAAAAAATTCACTCAATTTTTCCTTCATGCAGAATTTCTAATCCCTAAATATTCACATTAAGGAATTTCTTGGTTGGAAGTCACACAGATTTTTGAGAAGATGAAAGAGCTTAAATTCTTGCAAAAAAATTATAAGCTGTCAGTCTTTTTCCCTGTGATCGCAAGCAGCTAAAAAGATCATGTTCCGAAAAGCGCGTAGGAGTAAGATTTTGGGCTGCAAAAGTTACCCTCCAATTTTGCAGAAATTTCGCTCTAAAACTCGCAGCTTCAGGGACATATGTGGGAAAAATGCATCTCTTACCTCTGTTGTAGAGTTAGATATAGGATTCGAGTAGTGTAATGTTGTAGAAATCCTTCAAAAATGCAACGAATAGAGGATGTTTGGTTCAGTGCAAAGGTAGGTTTGTTCGGATTTGAGAGGTCGCTTCAGTTGAAGTTTACTTATTCCTTTCCCAAGACCCAGAGAATCCACGAAATCGTTCTTTGCAGGATTTCATGATAGAAATGGAGTTTCTCTGGCTGATGGCTGGTTTTCTATTGTATTTTCTGGCATTTTAGTGGAAAAATCTGGAGTTTTTTCTGCACTTAGCTCACATCTCTGGTGAGAGCAGCAGCCATGTTGATACGAGGTCACGTGCCCATAAGCGGGATTTCCGTATAAAGGACTGGGGCGAGATTGGCTTGAACCGGAACCGGATGTCGGAAAAAATATAAACCGGAAATATTTTTTGTGAAATGAAAATAAATAATTAAAAATTGATTATATCAACGGCAACAGATTGAAATTATACAAGTTTCAGAAAAAAATGATGTCCAAAGTATGTAACCACAGGGCTCACAGAAGTCAAAGATGCTGTGAAATGATCACTTTTTGAGAAAAATATTCAAGCCCTGGCTAGAAATCAAATTGAAAATAAAAGTACTTACTCCTTGTTTTTCTGGTGAGTGTCTTGTCTGCTTTCCGGAGGCTAACCCTTTTTGATTGTGAAATCCAGTGTATTTTTCTCTCTTAACTGAACTATACTCATCCTGAATCAATAATAATGTGGAAAACTTTGTGGAGACAAGTGCTGTCAGATAAATAAGAAGCAAGTATTTTCATGTGGGAATATTTTTCTTAAAAAATGACCATCTCCAAACTCCAGTGAGCCTGCAATGAATTTGCAAGAAGGTATTGGCTGATTGCATTTTTAATCTGCACCAGGGGGGGGGGGGGGGGGGGGGGGGGGGACGCTATGGAAAATTTTCCAGGGCGGTTGTTTTGGACTCTGGAAATTCCACGGGAGGGGGTGTGTCTGGAGACTGGAAATTCCAGGGAGGAGGGGTAAAAAAGGTGACTTTCCAGGGACATTTTATCCAAAAATAGATTTTCCAGGGGAGAAATACAGTAACATATATGGCAGATGTGTTGAATTTTTCCCAGGAGACGGAGTGCCAAATCTTGAGACTCCCGGGAAAGTTGATGTGCCTGTATTATTATTATATTCTTATTGTGAAGGCCCATCCTCAATGTGCTAGGGTCCTCCTCTCACCTCCCCCCTGGAGAAAGAGTTGAGGGAAGTACCCATGGCAAGCAAAAGAAGGCAACAGTAATTACCACTCTACCAAGGGTGAGGGGGGAGCTATTTTCTGGAACCACACAATTGAACTAAATGTGCCTTGAATAAATTACAATACAATGGTATTTACTTCATATAGTTTTTAGATGTACTGGTAACTCTCTGAATGGAGCTTATTTTAAATTTACATTCACAGGGACATTCTACTGACAGAATACATCCTCAAAGACGCCCAGTGCACCTTTCCCTCATCTGCTAAAAATCATTGGAGCCGCATCCTGGAGTGAGAACCATAGAGTGTTCCTCGTGAACTAATTTAATTTAGTGCATCTAATTCCATTCAACATATAGTGGCTCAGATTAAGTTTGGGACATTAAATATTTCAGGAGTTGTTGCAGATTTTTTCAGGGACGTCAACCCCAGGACTTTAAAAATCTGGAGATCGCACTGAAATGGCAAAAATGTCCTGCAATTCTCCCAGGAGAAACACATTTTACCCCCTTTCTCTATTAGAGCTCCATTTTGAAGGAATTCAAAGCTATAAACAAGCTACTCAGAACAGCAAAAAGTTTATACAGTTCGGTTGGTCCAGGGTTTGAACTTGGACCATACACACAGTGTTCCGTGCACAAACAAACTGCATAACCTAGCCATACTCATACAGCAGCTGGATCCTTGAACATGGAACATAGGGTAATTCCAAAGTTTGTAGAAGCATTCAAGCACAGTATTAGATTCTAAGCCAGCAGTGGTGTAGCAAGCTTCCAAAATTAGGGGATGGCCATATTTTTGTGGCAGTGGGGAGGGGGGAGTGGGGCAGCGAGGAAGGCTGCCTTGTATCCGTGTGAGTTCTAGTGATTTTCGAGGCGAGAGTGACTGACCTAGCATGAAAGGCCTCATGGAAGGGCAAGGTTGGACCTTCCATGGTTCTTTGCACCAGTGACAAGCCTTCCCATGATGCATTGTGCTTCTTGAAAATTTGCATTTACCATTTTGCCTTTCTTCGAGATTTGCCTTTTATAAGTGACAAGAATACTAGGTGACAGATTCCAGCCAAGTAGCAATGTTGAGCTCTATGAGCCAAGGTCTGACTGTCAGCAAGTATCTGGGATCATATTATTTTTTGGTGCCTTGCTTTTCCCCTTTACTGTAGCTAGCATTTAAAAAAATGTTTAATATCTACTTTGACTGCAAAAGTTTTAATGCCTTTTGTAGATTGTCTATAGCTGTAGGAACATCTTCATACTGTAAGGCACTTGTGGCAAACCGACAGTATTTCTGAGCCTGCTCAAAATCTGCAGTGGTCATATTAGATGATGCAACACCTCCTCCACTACTTGGTGATGTCTCTGGCTCTGGTTCATACGATGGCGGCTGAAAAATAAATCAAAATAAATCAGAGAAGAGGAGAGGAAAGGAGAGGAGAGGAAAAGAGAGGCAACAGTACCTGGTTGTAACTAGAGGATGGTTGTGATGGCTGTGTAGGTGGCAGCTGTGTGTAGGAGAAGGGCTGGCCAGAAACAGAGGGATCTGGAGGATACCCTCCAGTAGCCCCACCTGTGGGGTAAGGTGCATTACCACCAGGGGGAGGGTAGGGAGCACTGTCACCTCCACCAAACAATTCATTGTCACCCCCTGGAGGACCTGGCTCAGGAGTTATGCCTTCTTTCAAGCACTTGTTTAGATATGTAGCCTTCCATTTGGAATATTTTTGCCTTTGTGATGCTTCATCAGTAAGTTCTCCAAATTGGACAAGGCTGTCATAGATCAGACTTGCTGTGTAGAAGGATTTGATGACATTCCTAGTGGATGAACAAATGAAGTAAAGAACTTGCGGTACTATTTAAGAAGGGATCCACTAACAGTCTCACTAGCAGTTGACAAAAATATTGTACCAAGATCATTTGCATTGTTAATATTGATTGAAACTTCTGTGGGACTGTTTTCAATATCTCATGAAAGAAAAACATATTTCTAATAACACCAAATACTGAAAACAAATTTTTGAGTTGGTAGAAGTACACTGAAATTGCCAACAAAATGTTTTCCCGTGTTTGCACTTTTTGTTTCAACTTTGAAACGTATTTTTGGCATTACTACAGTTAACAAGTAACAACATAGTATTTAGAAAATGCAAACAGAATTTGAATATTCCTGATATTACTCTGGTCAAGATTTCTGCCCACCAAAGCCTGAAATCGCTCTAATCTCTATTTGGATTTTACTTTAAATAAATTACTTGGTAAATCTTGCAGCTCTGTCTTCTGTATCTGCCCACAGAAATAGCTGCCGTGCTTGTTCATCTACATGTGCTTGTCCAACAACATCACTAGTTATTGCTTCTTCGCCGGCGGCTGCCAACTCTTTCTTGACTTTTTCTAGTAGGTCCATTAAACCAAACAGAAAGGTTTTCCCCTCAGCACTCTTACTGTCAATTTTTATCCCTTTCTGGACAGCATGAAGGCGGCCTACAGATAAATAATAAATAAAAACAAAAGTAGCATTCACAAAAGTCCCATTATTTTCATAAAATTCTACACAAGAAAAAGCAAGTTTCGGGTTTTTATGCAACTGAAAAAAATTATCTGCCATGTTTTACTTATATGTAGATCAACAATCGATCAGAAATGTCATAGAATATTGATGATGTCTGTTTTGTAGTTTTGGCTACTTTTCTTGAAGCGACTGAAACTCACATGTAGTACAATAATGACTAATGATAAAAAGCCGCATGTGACTTTCATCTATGACTATCATTCCCTTGGACTCCTTGGCCTAAAGCTACGGACTCCTTGGACTAAACTAGGATACATGTAGCCTGAATTTCAGCCGTCTTTTCTTCCTACACTCCGAACGTTGCGGGAGAAAAAACGACTGAACGCCGACTTCCAAAAACGTGCCCAGGAGTTGCGTGATTCTCAAGATCTTGAGAATGGATGGTGATTGGTCAGTCTTTTTAATGAGCTATATTTATGCATAATTTTCAGCGACAAGAGAACTGCACTCAAAGGCAGAGACATGGCAACCCACAGAACGGCTAAAATTTATCCAGAAAAATATACCTCAGCCCGGTAAGAACATTATGTGCCTGTTACGAAAGGCCAAGCGATCTTAAAAACACATAGCATACATAAAATTGGATTTACTTGAGGCTCGTGAACTCATCGCGAACTAACAATTTGACAATTCATGATGCTTGTATTGCTTGTATCCGACTCCCCAGACACAAAACTTCCTTAAAATGATTTCCAAAACAGCATCCCAACCTTTTTAGATAATTATTTCATCATTTTGAAGCACCAAGAGCTGCATAGTAGGAGCAGAAGCTGGCTATATTTATCTGACGGCGCGGCGGCTGACGGGTTTCCCGGATTCGCGTGACTAAAATGTTTTGCCAAAATGCATCACGCCGACTCTGATTTCGAGGAAGAAATCGCTATAACATTACAGGCTCCAGATTCGCTTGTTATTGATTGTCAGTTGAATAACAATTTTAAGACAACTAGAATGAAATTTTAGTGTGTTTGGAGGTGAAAGTATAACATGCACGTTTACCGATCTCAACGACGAGTTTTCGGCCTGCAAATCGAGGAGAAAATGATATTCTGCCGTTGTTATGTGGTTCCCTAAGATCGCTTGGCCTTTCGTAACAGACACATAATATTCTTACCGAGCTGAGGTATAATTTTTCTGGATAAATTTTAGCCGTTCTGTGGGTTGCCATGTCTCTGCCTTTGAGTGCTGTTCTCTTGTCGCTGAAAATTATGCATAAATATAGCTCATTAAAAAGACTGACCAATCACCATCCATTCTCAAGATCTTGAGAATCACGCAATTCCTGGGCACGTTTTTGGAAGTCGGCGTTCAGTCGTTTTTTCTCCCGCAACGTTCGGAGTGTAGGAAGAAAAGAAGGCTGAAATTCAGGCTAGGATACATGTAGCATGCAACATTTGTGTCCTGCATGTTGTTTCCCCGAGTGGCTAAACAGGGTCTGGAAAAAAAAATTTTCGGCACGGGATTCGGGAAAACACAAAATAATTGAGCGGGATTCGGGATTTGACTGCCGTCCGGGATGCGGGATTTGCAAAAAATATGGGCATATGGTCTTTCGGGAAATCACGGGAAATATAAGGGTACAGCACCAGTAGACTTTTGCTACGAAAGAGTGCTAATCATAAGGTATCTGCTTTCTTAGATTGTCTGGTTTATTTGATTGAAACTGTCAAGACGTATTTCCAGCCAATAAGCAGAGTTTATTTTGCTTCAACGGATGCCAGGAAAGTCACGTTGTAATCTTATACCAGTTTATGCAACATTTTATACGGATTGTCTCGATCACTTTGAAAGCTCTTCAAATATCTATTGTAGCCCTGAGGATTTAGCTACAAGATATGGCAAGTAGTGATGCCACCTCTGCAGCTTCTGCTGGTCAAAGTTTTGGCATCATTTTTTCGGCCAAAGATGAGGATACCGTCAAAACCGTGGCAATTCACAAGGAGAAATTCAGTGTTCCGCTATGTTTAATTACACATTTCTGAAGCTTTGCGGATTGAGAAGAAATCGCAAGAAGTAAAGGCCCGCGCAAAACCCCAAGGTCACATTTGCTAGGGTTCAGATGGCAGTGGCGCTGAGACCTTTTCCCTGAGGACGCAATATGCAGTGTGACTTCGATGCACTTATCCAAGGAAATGGCATGCTTCAAGGTAATAGATGGTAATTCAAACTCGGTTATATTAAAACATTGCTAGCCTGCTTGCAGGCGGTACTGAGTGTTTTTATCGCGGAAAACCTGGTCCGTTCGATGGTCGGGCGCCATCTTGGAATTCTGAGGCGCGCAGTCCCGGGGGCGAGCGCAAAAATCGGGCGAAGGCGAAAAATGACGCCACGTGCCTCAAAATTCCAAGATGGCGCCCGATCATCGAACGGACCGGGTTTCCGCGATAAAAAACACTCAGTACCGCCTGCAAGCAGGCTAAAACATCGCTAGCTGAAAATAATTTAACTTCGTCTAACGGTCTTATTTTCCAATAAATTTACCTTGCTATCTCGAACTCTCCGCTATATCGACAACAATTTTCGGTTCCCTTGGGCCGGATTTCGTCGAAACTCATTGCTCAGCCCCAGTGTTCTCACGTATTCTCGGAAATGTCAAATAAACGTTTGTTTTAATGCTATTTTTTGGGAAGGGAAAAACGGGATTCGGGATTTACGATTAAAAAGTGCGGGATACGGGATTGTAGTAAAAAATGAGCGGGAATGCGGGATCAGGACCCCCCTTCCAGACCCTGGCTAAACTAGGAAACATCGCACACGTGTGTCTCGGACACATCAAATGTTTCTTGTCGCTACAAAATTTGTCGCACGCAACAATGTTTCTCACATGGCTAAACAGGGAGACATGTGTCCAACTACAATGTTGCGCGCCACATGTGTCCTAGTTTAGCCAGGGCTTAAGGCTAAAGTTCTCTTCAATTAATTACCTTCAACATTTTGCTCTGAAACTTGGCAAATTAACTAATTCCCATGTGCTCGTAAAACAAGAAAGCAGCATAACAAGCAAAAATGAATGTAGTGAAAATCATCAAATGAACTCTACCATTAATCAACTGGAAATCGAGCAAAGTAAAAACTACAGGAAAATAAGTAACAACAAGATTGGTCGTCTCTAGAAGAAGTGGAAAGTGGAAGGGCCAAATGATAAACTTATTTATCATTGATAAAGCTTGTATTCTTGAATAATTTGAAGACGGGCATTAGCGTTGACACTTACAGTAATAGGAGACAACGGGATCTCTTTTCTCGTATTCTTTTGCTACCTTTAAATAAGGCTGAATCGCCTTCAATGACGGTGGAACAGCCATCTTGGATAATGCTTATATCGCGGGCTCAAAACAGGAAGCAACATTCCACAGGCATACCGGTTAGTCAGTCAAAAAGCGAACGAAAAGCGAAACGTGCTGAAAACTGAAAACGATGCTGATCGAATACAACGTCAACACACGAAAAATAATTAAAGATAAGATATAATTGCAATCAAGTAGGGAAGAAAATCCAGCACCAGCTGACAATTTCAGATAATATAGGAGAAATGTTACTCCGAATAATGACAGTTTCATACTTAGGCGATATGATAAGAAAAGCAATATTTCGGTTTAATTCAAACCATCATCAGGCTAGTGAAATACAAGTAGCGCGGGAGAACTTAAATACAACTAGATTATTTGAATAACAATAGGTCGCGGCTCGCTTTAAGGCCGGAGTTCATTAGAGGTTGTTTTGTTTTGATGTAAAAGGCTTCTTTAAAAAGCAAAACATTCCAGTTATTATCAGTGTCCAGTGTCCAAGTAGGGAAGAAATTATTGAATGTATATTTTTTACACTATGATATGAGTTACTTGTAATAGGTATTTCTATAGTAAATACTCATTTTAGTTTTTTTCTTCATATTTTTCTTAATTTTCTTCCACATCCGAGAATCGGATGGGGTAAAATATATTTTTTCAAAGGTCCTTTTCTCTTAGCTCCCCATATATGGCGCTCCCCATATATGGTAGCCGGTCCGAGCAAACATATCGTTGCCAAGGAAACAATGGTCGTCAAACCAACGATAACTAACCACGCAATACACAAGGGAATACTGTTCGACTAGAGGAAGGATTAGAGAAAGTTGCGTGATAATTCGTCGTGTTTTCGACGATTCTCTAATTTTGAAGCCATGTCTACAAAAGCATATCAAAGCACAAGTACTAAACCTGATTTTTCGAAGAAAAGATCCTTTCCAGAACATAAAGTAAGGCTATTTTGATGTGATTTCGCCAGTCGTTTAGCCGGATTTTTATGGGGACAGTACATGGGTGCTAGAAAAGAATTTGCTTCTTTTTCCCTTTCAAATACGGGGTGTTTCTTGTTTTTCAGCATTCCAAGCATCCACCGTCAGCAGAAGCATTCTCAACACAATGTTTGCAGTCCAGTAGAAAAGTAAGTTAAGTTTAACGGAACCTACAGTACAGATCAAAGCACATGGATATCATGAGTCTCAAATTTCAAGTAGCGTATAAGCTTATGTATGAGCCCCGAAAATCGGAAATTCTGTATAAAAGTTCGAAAACAAAAAATGCGAAAGAACAGTTCAAAATTGGAAAATCAAACTGCAAAATCTCCACTTTGCAGTGGGTATGTCCTCTTATATACACCACATTTTGACCACTTTATTACATCATTCAGTGGTATATAAGGCGACATACCACGAAAAATCAGAGGACATTTGTTTTATAACACAACAAAAAGGCAAAAATAAACACAGAAACAGCACACGCACACAACCAATTGTTTTTATGCATGTGCGGCCAAACAGTGTTGGGTCATAGAGCTAGCTACATATTTTTGATATTGATAGCTAAGAGAGTACTAATGCGCACTCTGATTGGTCGAGAGCTAATATTTTTTTCAGGGGTATGTCAGGGGTGCGTTTCCAAAAAACTGTAGGCAAAAAAAAATGAACCAGCCCTCCCCTCCCCCTCTAATTAAGTCCAGTCCCTCCATTCTGTATCACTGTTTGAACTATTTCTATTTTCTTTGCCAAATGCCCATTTATAGTTCCGATCAAACAATGAAGTCATTTCACCCTATCTGGAGATACCAATCAGAGTTGGAAAGATTCTCCCATGATAACTGATCGTGTCACACAAACAGTATTTCAGGAATTTCAAAATCAGTCTGATTGCAGCACTTTTTTGCCTTTTATGACAGTATAAACTGAATGATCCAAAGATAGAGATATCTGGTAAACCTAAGCAGGATCAGAATTTTTGGAGGTTTTTTAAGGAAAACACCTGGTTTGTTTGTGGGACTTAAACAACAGTAACTATGGCTTTGAATGGCAGGTCCGAACTATGAATTCCCCCATCGCATCTGGCAAAGGCTTGATATCATACCTGACAACCTGAAAGCAACAAATTCATTTATACAAGACATTTTATTTGTTGTTGTTGTTAGGTGAAAGCGCCTCCAAAGCGGGTGCTACTGCAAGAAGGGACCCAGAACCCACGCAATTCAGGAAGTTCTATCATAGAGGAGACTTCCAATCGCCTTGGAACATGACACGAAAGGAAACAAAATTGCCTGGAAAGTGGAAATTGAAAAGCTTGACTACCATCACTATCTGCCAATCTTCTTTGATGGACTTTGTGAAACAAAACACCCTTGTGATTTCTTTGCCAGGCAGGGTGTTCATGATATGCTAGAGCATGGAGGATCAAAGATTTTACCTGTCATCCCACAATTGATTATTCCAACAAAGAATGCTCTTAACACCCGAGACAAAAAGATTCTTTGCACTACATTGAAGGTCCTCCAGCATCTTGTGAGGTCAGGTGATATGGTTGGAGAAGCTCTAGTTCCATATTATCGACAAATTCTTCCCATCCTTAACCTTTTCAAGGAATTCAACATCAACTCTGGGGATGGCATAGATTATAGCCAGCAAAAACGGGAAAATGTCGGCGACTTGATTAATGAAACTTTGGAATTATTTGAAAAGCATGGTGGAGAGGATGCATTTATTAACATCAAATATATGATACCAACATATGAATCATGCATGTAAACTAAAATCCCTCTTGGCAGCTGTGTTTGCATATATTGACCAGAAAATGACTGTGTGTTGTACATAGAATGCGACAGATAGGAAAGTCCAGTGCACCTACAATTATTTTTGTTCATAAAGAAAATGCAGGGCTTTAGAAGTCCATACAAGCAAAAAACACCTTAATCCCATGGAGTACGCAAAGCCTGTAGCCCACACTTTGAAGTGGGGGGCTTATTAGAAAGAATGCAGGGGCGGATCTAGGGGGTGGGTTGTGGGGGTTGCAATCCCCCTATGAGAGTGATAGATTAGTAGTTATTTGAACTCATGTAATGAAAGTGTTTTCCAAAAAATGTGGGGAAGAATTATCTGGGTACGATTCATTACATATAATATACATGTATTCACTAGTTTTCTTTTTAATAGCCTCCCAGCATTTAGCTTTATACACAAGCTATTTGGAAGTGAAAAAAATTAAGAACTAATTAGATGAGGCTTTAAGCTGGAACAATCACCCTTGCGAGCTACGAAATTCAGCGGCCGGTATTTATACTTATTCTTTCAAAACCAGACTCCCACACGGCAAACTTGTAAAACAGCTTTTATTTTACAAATGCGTTTTTTTTATCAATGTATTTCCGGCCTAATCTGTAAATAGCTGATTGTTTTTTACCGTGTTTAAATAAACTCATTTGTCTGCCTGGACTTGGGACAAAGAGTCATTTTTACCTAAATGTTGGAATGTATATGCGCGTGACATGTCTCTGCAACTCGTGATACAACGGTTTTCGTCTGAAAAATGCCGTGACACGGCGCAGTATGTCGCGGTGGCGGTACGGAGGCCTGCAGTAGTTCGCGTAGTCGAGGTACGGTCGCGGTACGACAAGTCTTTCGCGGCACTTTCACAATCATACGAAATCTGCTCTATTAGCCAATCAGTGCACACCATGATTTTCTTAGCCGCTGTACTTTATAGTTTTATCGCAGGCGTATTGCATGTTGCAAAAAATATCGCGAGTGTGACATACCACGGCAACTGTTGCGTTGCGAGTTGCAAGATAAAGTGGCCTTCGCACTAGAACGCACGCGGCAAGCGTGCGAGACGAGACGTTGCGCATGTTGATTTTTGCTTGCACTTGGGGCGTCGCCATGATTTACACTGAGCTTGCGTCCCGTGCTTCGCTTGCGTTCGTGTATAATGCTCTAGATTTGGGCACAGATTTGGTTCCAGATTTACACACACATTGATTTCGATACCTTTTTCTTGAACTGACATGCAAACGCGCACATACAGGTAATTACCGACATGCAGCGCGCGCATATGACGCATATAGCCGTCCACTGATTTCACAGGAGACGCAGTTTTCTTGAATCCTGTTCCGCCACATCAATATAGTCTCCGCTACAAACTATGGCCACGCAGCTGGCTGGCAAAATCTGAATTGGTTTGCTGCTGTTTTTTAGCATAGCGTACCGACTAAAAATAGAGCTTTTCCTTATATTAGGGTTTCTAACTTTTTGGTGGTATCTTGCTGTTAGCAAAACAATATATTAGTCCGTTTTGCAAAATATTACACTGGTGCATGGTGATTTATGGTGCCAGAAGTATATATGACATGGTTATGAGCTATGAACACAGGCTTCCCGTATCGAAATCAACGTTTTTTATTACTTTTCGCGAGCCGGGAAATCGTTTCGTAAAAATTCCTTTAGGCCAAATTACATTCCTAACGACTGTAGCGTACTTAAAATCTTGTGTATTCAATACTGAAAATAAATGAAGAAAAATTGCACCGCCACGAGTGTGTTTCTTTTGGACCCTTTTATGTGGACCATTATCCCACCGTTCTTCTCAGCTCCCCATATTAAGAAAACACTTTGTCCGTTGCTATGGTGACGCGTAGTGCTTGATTTGTTGCCTCGTCAACTGCGGCTACAACAAATTGAGCAGTGGATTTCGAGCAGCGATCATCAAGACAAGGAAGGCTTTTCTCCGTAAATATTTCGGCCTTTTCCGCTAAAAATAAGCATGGCTACTAAAAATGCAATGAGTACAACGATTGAACAGACGTGTGGACCTTCAGATGGTTTAAAAGGGACGAAAACGGTAAGTTAACTTGAGTCAACCTGGTTTAATATGGCCACCCATCGCGGTAATTTTGTTGTTGTTGGTTTGTGTTGTTCCTTTACTTTGGTTTCTATTTAACAGGCGATTGTTTATCAGTCACCAAGACATGCAGATCTGACTGCTGAGGCATTTCCTCGAAATCAAGACTAAAGAATTGTAAGGTAAGTATTTTTAATGTTAATTCTCGAAGTCGAAAGCCGCTCGCTCCAGTTAGTGTCAGGACGACATGAATCAACAAAGCATCATGTTTTACGGGTCATGTTTGTGTTTGTTTTTCACAGGTATTGCCTGCACCTCCAGCCGGAGCTTTCAGAGAGCGTCCAGCAGAGAGGACAAGTTTCAGATACTGCTACGAGCGAGGTGACTTCCCGATCGCATTGGAACACGACACGAAGGGAAACAAAATCGCCTGGAAAGTCGAAATCGAGAAACTGGATTACCATCACTATCTGCCCTTATTCTTCGAAGGGCTTTCAGAAACTACCCATCCGTATGAGTTCTTCGCCAGACAGGGAGTTCACGATATGCTGGAGCACGGAGGAAGCAAGATTTTGCCTGTCATTCCTCAATTGATCATTCCCTTGAAGAAAGCTCTGAATACCAGAAACAAGAAGGTCGTTTGTACGACCTTGAAGGCACTTCAACATCTCGTCATTTCAGCAGATCTCGTTGGCGAGGCTCTGGTACCATACTACAGGCAAATTCTGCCCATTTTGAACATCTTCAAGAACTATAACCTCAACTCCGGCGACGGAATCGACTACAGCCAACAAAGGAGAGAAAATATCGGCGATTTGATCGAGGAAACTTTGGAAGCTTTCGAGAAACGTGGTGGGCCAGATTCTTTCATCAATATCAAATACATGGTTCCTACTTACGAATCCTGTATGTTGAACTGAAATGACCGACTTTAAATAAGCGAGAAATTAAATTATCAATGAACTATTTATGGAAATTCACTTAAAGTTTTTAATAGAGGCCTTTGGATGATATGAAAGAGTCGAAACGTTCTGTTAATAAGGCCTCTTGAACTTTGAACTTCCATTGTAAAGTAACTTATATTTTCTTAACAGTTTATTGTAAGCTTAAGGTTTTCATCAGAGATATATGGGATATTTTATACTGCAACTCTGAGTTTTAGGATCTGTATATATTTTCAAACTCTTGAAGAAGTACAATGTCTAGTTGACAAAATAGATGTAAAGCTTACTGTCAGCATTTATTTTTACTGAAGACAGTTTATTCACAAAAAACGTGTGTTAATAAACCTATTATCTCTGAATGATGTGTCTTCTTTTTTGATATGAAGGTAGAATAGGCTGAAAACACAGAGGTTTTTACAGGTGGCCAAAAATAAGTAAACACCCTGTAGTCTCCCATATTTTGTGGTCTGGGATGATGTCATATCTTTTAGGGGTTAAAATCACGGGGCCTTGGTTCTTAGGGGTGATCTTAATCTTAAATAAAATTAGGGAGATTGGACACATATTTCGGCCCTAAAAGATACCAATTAACAAATGTCCTCTGATTTTCCGTGGTATGTCCCTTATATACCAGGGAATGACGTAATAAAGTGGTCAAAATGTACTGCGGACCCACTCGGCTGCGCCTCGTGAGTCCACATTGTTTTATACCACAACAAAAAGGCATAAATAAATACAAAACAGCGCGCGCGCTCAGCAAAACGGTGTTTCCGTTGGTTCTTTTTTAGCGCGCACGCTGATGATGGCGCGTTTCGTGGTACATACTTTTATATACCCACGGCCGAGAGCAATCAGAATTCGAGAAACGCGCGCGTTGTGGTATAAATGGTTTTGTCTCATGATGGAGGTCCTTAAAGCTGTGTAAGAGAGATTACTCGATGAGAATACAATAAAATAGACAACATTAAAGGCATATGTCAGTCAAACACGGAAATTCTTGATGGGTATCTGTTACCTGTCTCCTTCACGCCTACTTGGCACACATGGCCTCCATCTTTCAGGGTAAGAAATTATTTGAGCCATGCCATGTTTGGTATTTTTAGGGGTAAAACTGAAAATTCCGACGATCATCACCATCCACAAAATATGCCCCAGGGGCTATGGCTATGCAGGCCTTCCTGGTAAAGCCTGGTTAACACTAGTGATGCAATGACATTTTTAATCCAAACAGCGGCGTAGCCAGGAATTTCTGAAGGGGGGGGGGGGGGGGGGGGATAGTGAAAACATGGGACGAAAATGCTCAAATTTCCTCCAGCAAATACAGTAAATGTATGGGAAAATTTCCGAGAAAGGGGGGCCCCGGCCCCCTTGGCTACGCCCCTGCAAAAGAATGTACTGTCCAGTGAAATTTGTAGAGAAATGGAACAAAACAGAGTTATAGCGACATGAGTCCTGAGATAAATATTTACCCCCCATATGGAAGATTAACACATTTTTGCACAGATAATAAAGTTACTGCAATCAGTTTTCAGGCAAGAACAATTTACCATACTAAACTCGGCTAATTCTGATCTTCTCCAGAGAGGTGGTAGTGTTACCTTTATTCCACATACAGCTACTGCATTTTTTACTGCAAATTCCAGGGGTGGGGGCATATATATCTCAATCCCTACCCTCACGAGGTGTGGATATTTTGGGGGATGAAAAATATGTAGGAAAAATGGCCGGAGTATTAATCGTACATTTTCAGTAGTTGTGAAGGGGTCAGACATGGGTATCTACTTCATCACTGAATGCCATATAGTCGTCTTCTAATAGAACGAGGCATAATCAAACAAAAGGACCATTCATATTCAAATAAGGCGGCTATTGTGACATTCAGCGATGAAGCATATACCAAGACATGGAGACATACATGGGTGCTGAATGGAAGCATGATGTCACATTCCTACCTAGGGACTGGCGTTATGGGCGGGTTTCCTGTGGTTACTAGGCTGGGAAGCCAGTATTAACGTAAAGGGGCTGACTGAAGGTGTGAGAGCGGGGACAGCTGTTTTTAATTGAAAAAATTTCCTGCTTCAATATCTTCTTCACTTTTTGTGTTTACAATGAAAAGTTCCTTTAAAAATCATACGATGGAAACAGAAACATATAACTTAGTTGAAACATGTAACGGCGAACCAAGCTGTGGATTATTCGTGGCCAGTTTATGACCATATTTGGTCAATAATAAACTCTCGACTGCTAACCCAAGCAGGTTTTCTCTTCATAATATTTCATTTTCGCTCAAATAAAGTAGCGCAACAGTGGTAAGTGATAATATGCTAACATTTAACATCTTGAAGTCTTGCAACAACATTATTTTCAAAATCTGTTCGATTGTTTATTCTGCGAATATTCCGCAGCTTGGCACTAAAGCAATGTATGCTTGTTACACGTTTCAACTCACTTATATGTTTCTGATGGAAACTGATACATTCTCCTTTTGTTTTTCTCGCCACAAACTTAGCGACTTAGAAACTTTGTTTTCCTTTCCTGTATATACCCTTTCTCAGCTGCTAATCGCTAATAAATGATTCTGGTTCTCATCTGTTTTATTTTCATAGTCTTTTCTAGCTTGCGTACTCCCAGACTGTCCCCCTGAAGTTTCTTCTTCTTTCTCGCTTTCATTAGTCCTTTGTTGCCCCTGCATTTCTGATTCCGAAGGGCATATTGGAACCCTTTAACTTCTTCAATTTCTCCAGCCACTAGTCCGGCAACCAAGGGGCATTTTCGTATCATGTGATCTTCAGAACCGCATTTATGGCATATTCTATTGGACCTTCGTTCATACGGGCAGTTACGCACTCTGTGTCCACTACCGTTACAATTGAAGCACAGTGCGGTATATTTTCTCGCGCCTTTTTTGACGCGGTTTTTCCGGGACGCGCCTTTGACGTTCCCGCCCTCCGGTGAGGTCACGCAAACTGCAACTTGTCCTTTGTCGCTGTCGACGATATTGAATTGTACATGTTCTCCTTCTTCTAGACTTCGATAACCGTTAGCTTTGATGGCGCTCTGGAAAGAAAAGAACGAAGCACTTTATTCTCGTTTGAATTATACCTCGCTATGAGCCCATCAACAGGAGTCTCCATCGCCTATTGGTGGGTTCCGAAGCACAGGGAGACCATACAGGAGCCTCCATTACTTCTACGCTGGAGTGCCAGTTGAGTAAACAAACCACAGGGTCCCCACTCAAACGGAAAAGGTCTATTAGTTGCCATGGGTACAAATTATCCCCTTCTCGGCTGAATTGGCACCGCCATCGCGCGTCAGGCGTCTCAGGTGTGTCAAAAATAGTTAGTCTTCCAAGTCCCTAAATCAATAAGAGACTATTATAAGAACTCGTTCTTCCCAAGAACAATTCAGGAATGGAACAAACTGCCTGGCAAAATAGCACTTGGCACCTCTCTACCGGCTTTTAAAAGTTCTGTGGCAGACTATATTTAGCATAGATTATTTAGTATTATTATATTTTTTTTTTCCTTTTAACGCAGTCTCACGAAGACTTATCTGGTAAATAAATAAAAAGGGCAAATTGACCCCGCGGCGATCCGCGAGAGGTAAAATATCGAGGCGCACAATGCATCATTAGAAGGCTTGGGCGCTGTCGCAAAGGACCACAGGAATTTTCAACCGAGGAAAAGGGCAAAATCTCGAGGCGCGCAATGCATCATGGGAAGGCTCGGACGCTGTCTCTCGTCTCGAAAATAGCTAGCTACTTATAGGCATAATTTGTGCTGTTAATCTCGAGTGCGGATGGAAAATATCTAAGGGAATTAATTATTGGTAAAAGAAGGAAAATAGACATAAGTGCCTGAGCTTTGAGGCGCCCCATGTTAAAATAATAATAAATTAAAAAACAGCCAAAAATAGCTACACTAAAATTTCTGCTTCACAAAAATTTCCACTGGCCTTTGTTGATAAAAATGTCGTTTAAAACTGTTTGCGTATTTTAGATTCCATTTCCATATCTTTGATAATTCAATTTTCTACTTGGCAATTTCCGTATTATAGAGAAACTTTAGATGCCTTGGACTGGACTCTCTTGTTAGACGACAATGTATCATTGTGTATACTTTAAAAAAAATTCAATTTGAAATGACGTGAAACGCAAAATAAAGATTGATTATTGTAATTTATTGTAATATTATTAATTCAATTTTCTACTTGGCAATTTCTACTATAGAGAAACTTATATGCCTAGGACTGGACTCTCTTGTTAGACGACAATGTATCATTGTGTATACTTTAAAAAAAATCAATTTGAAATGACGTGAAACGCAAAATAAAGATTGATTATTGTAAAGCATAACTCATTGGCCTGATGCTGTGTTTGAGGACGAATTACAAAGCCGAAAGCGCGACACTAAGCTTCGGCCATGCTTTACTTTACACCTGGGTAGGCAGCAAGGCAGCGAGACCTACAGCAGATTAATGAACTCAAAAAAGGATTACTTCTTAAAACGACTTTAGCAGCGTCAAAAATTAAAAGAGACATATAATAAGATAACACGCCTAGGTTTAATAATGATTTGGCAAGGCTTAAACTAGTAGAAATGACGAAATCATTGAACAGATATCAATATTGAATGAATATTAGTATGGCAAGAAGAGCACAAGCACCGGAAGCAGGTGAAATCTTTGCCAAAAACATATTTTAAGGGAACCAAAATGCAAACGTTTTCATCAGCGATTGTCTGATGTCGGCACAAGTTTACTTTTTCGGAATATTTTATGACTTTTAAAGTTCTCAGGTATTTTATGCTTTTTTATTTTAAGGTTAAGGGTGGAATTCATTATTTATGGTCGTAGAAAACCCATATCAAAATTAATGCAATGAAAATGCGTATTCTGTTTGTAGTAATGATAGAGAATGGAACGCCAAAACAGAAACGCAAAATATGCCAACGTTTCTTCGGACCTTTATTTCGGTAGTGGGTACTGTGTGTAGTAAATAAACATAGTTCTCGATTGTAAAGAATTGGCGCGCGCGTTTTGTTAAAGCGGCAAAACGCAGTTATGTTTCCCGTATATTTACAATACAACGCACCTGATGGACGAATACGTCCTCTCCTCCATCGTCCCTTGAAATGAATCCAAACCCTTTTATCAAGTTGAACCATTTCACCGATCCTGTGCAGATCACTGAAGAATTTTCCGTCGCGGTTGTTGTGACAATCTCTGGAGTTTAAAGGTGAGATATAAAACGTATGCGGACTTTTTAAATGACCTTAAAATCGATCTAAGGCTACGAATTATCGTCGGCTATCGATCGAGTACCGAGGCAGTTAGCATAAAATAGGCATATAAAGCTCTATATTGTCTGTGACTTAACTTCATCTGCTAGGCTGAGAAATAAAATTATTTCAAGCCCTTCGGCGAAATTCTTTAAGCAAAAATCTCGCTCTTGGATTACGGTTGCGTGTTTGTGTCCCTTATAATACTTATAGTTATAAACAACATGGGTACTCTATACTAAGCACAGATAACATAGTATCAATAGGAAAAGAAAATAGTGTTTGTAGATAGGGCTAGAAATGAATGTTGGTGCGAGTTTTGGTTCAAAAATTGCAAGAAAATCTGAAAAACATTTAGTAACACGGCGATTACCTGTCATCGCGAGAATCAAAACCCAAGAACCACCCGTGTCAATTCGTTGTGTTGAATTTGAATCAAGAATAAGTTGAAGGGCGATCGCCTTGTATTTAGCCCTCAGAAGGGGGCCTTTGCATTTGGAAGACTTCGTGAAATAGCTCTCAGCTGTTCATGAAATTTGCCGTGTTATGTTCGCCTGCAGTTGTGACCACGATTTCGCCTCAGTTGCCGCCAATAATCGCAGCCAATGAGAGATGGAACAAGGAATTTGCATCTCATTGAACGAGGCATCTAAATAGCTCACGGAACAGAGGTATAATTGGAATGACAAGGTAAATAAGGAAAGGAAGTGAAAATCGCGCCTGTGAAGGGCTTTGTGGTTTTCATATCTTGTTTGTTATCTTCGAAAATGAAGGTGCGGTTGACTGCTTCTCCCTACATTGCCGAATAGATTCCCGAAATGAATAGATTGGTATCAGATTTGATCTTTTGGCATGTATTTACTTAAATCAAAATTCAATATTTCTTTTAACAGCGTATTTTAATCTAAGAAGTTCAAAGTTATACAACAAACACTGTAAGTGATGCCTCCATTTGGTGAATTCTAACGTTCTTTCCCATGGGAAAGCGTTCTGTCCTCTGAGAAATTGCAAAGTCAATTCCCGTATCCAAGGAAAATATTTTTAGGGCTGCCCCGGAAATCTGCCGTCGCTGTTATTAAATGTAGTTTGATTTCCGAGTCAATATTTGAATGCGAGAACACAAAACCTCGGTCAACAAAGTAATGGCCTAGATAATTTTCTAGCTTTAGAAAATATATTATCCATATAGGCGCGATTGCCTTCAATTTTGAAACTCGATTAAGATCATAGGCTGGCGAATTTTTTGAAGACCTTAAAAAATGTCAGCTTTAAACGCAATTAACGCGATCACATATAAACGAAGTGGTTTTCTTTTGAGTACTTTTGTGGCGAACTAATTCGCGTTACCAAGCATCGACAAGCAATTAGCAAGGCAAACGAGGGGACGTAGGAATTCATTTTCCTGTAGTCTGTGTAGTGAGGAAAGAATCACGTTTGCGGGGGGGGGGGGGGGGGGGGGGAGGTCAACGTGTCGCTTGTCTGCGTTTCAAACTGAGCGTGTCCCAATTTCGCGAGTCGTTCGTCGAAATTTTCGTTATTTTTGGGGGGTCTTCATTTCCGCCGAATTCGTAGTGGTATCGGCAGCCGAGTCTACAGCGTTAGTATTTTGATACAGCAGCTCGTCGTTCGTGTCGCTATTTAGATAATAAAATAAAAAAATAAAAAATAAATAAAAAAATAATGGGTTACGCAAATCGGCTCCACTAGGTGGCTCTTCTTCCGTTGCGGGACCTACGGTTTTACGTCCTTATCCGAGAAGATGTGAAGGTCTAACCATTTGCAGCACCTTCTCCTCAATTATTAGAAAAGACCCTGAGTGAGATGAGGCTGTGTCGCGTTTTCAACGTAGTTCCTGGCCGTGTCGCTTGTCGGAATCCCCCCCCCCCCCCCCCCCCCACCCCCCCCCCCCCCCCCCCCCCCCCCCCCCCCCCTGGGCAGGCGATTAAAAGGAATGATGTTCTTCCAACACCAGACTATGCTCTTTTCTATACTATGCCGATGGAAATGGATGATTTCCATTTATAAAATAATTGAGATAGTTCGCGCGCTCTGATTGGTCGATGGCTGTGTTTCGAAACTCTAATGAAGGTCATAGAAATGACGCCATTGTCGCGTATGATTGTTGTTCTCGCTTTAGAAATCGTCTCGTGCTTCATGATCTGCTCTCGAATTCTCCCAAACAACGCCTCGCTTTTCAAAACTCTGTGAAGGCACAGGAAAAACGTTTTATTTCTTAAATTATCTCAAAGTGTTTTTTATTTCATTTTTATAAGTTTATATATATTTTATTTTTTATTTTTTTATTATTTTATTTTTTCAAAAAAATGTGTTTTGTCTCAAAATGTTGCTAGGCGGACAAAATGGCGGCTGACTGACGCGCTGAACGAACCGAAAGAAAAAAAAACACGACAGAAACGACTCCTGTAATGACGTGGAAGTATTGATTTCACGAACGTATTTGCATGCTAAAAAATATTGTGCATCTCTTATGTACAATGAACTATAATACAAATACACCTACTATTCCACCAAATATCCATGATGGGATAAAATAATTTAAACTATACAAAACATATCTTGAGGCCCAGTATGTATAAAAATTCAAAATATTGTCAAAATCACAAAATGGATTGCTATAGTTATAGCTATTCAAGGTAGGGAAGAGTTCAAAACAATGATACTCTGGAGGGATTGGGCAGTCGCAAAAAAAAATTGCAACCCCTGTTTAGGACCTCTAGATTTCCAGGGTGGGTGGTCCAAATGGAGCTCGGAATTCCAGGGTGGGTGGTCAAAGTAGAGTGTATAATTCCAGGGTGGGCACCCTTAAAATACGAAATTCTAGGGTGGGTAAGCACAAAGCACAATTTCCAAGGTGGCCATGAAAAAATCACTGGAATTCCAGGGTGAGTGGTTCAAATTAAAAAATCCAGGGTGGGTAGCTGTGACTGGGGTCCTCAACAGGGGGGTGCGATTTTTTTTTTCCAATGCCCATTTTGAGGGGGCTGGGGTGGTGTACTTCGTCCCGCCACCCGGCACCTCCCCTGACAAAATCGGGCACCTAAAAAGTACCATTGTTTTGACCTCTTCCCTTACGAGATAATTATAACTTGTTGTATTATATTTCAACAATCATGTCCGTGGTTGTTTTTTTTCTGTGTGATCTGATTGGCTACTAATCAAGCAAAGGTCGCTTCCTTAGCCACAAAAAAAAGTTAGTCATGAATGTAAAAGGAAACCTTAGTCTTCAAACTTTCCGTTTAGATCCAGGGGCGTAGCCAGGAATTTTGGTTGGGGGGGAGGGGGGCAATAGTGAAAACATGGGACGCAAATTTCAAATTTCCTCCAGCAAATACAGTAAATGTATGGGAAAATATCCTGAGAAACGGGGGGGGGGGGGGGGGGGGCATGCAATGCTACACGCAATCAAAAAAGATTTGCGTCCACACTTATCGTTTTCGTTTTGTTTTCGCCGTTTTCGGTGATCGTTTTCGGCGTTGTAGTGTGGACGATAGCCGTATCCGGAGCAAAAAGTATCCGTTTTCGTTTGAAAATGCGCAAGCGTTGAGCTTGTTTGAGCATGCCCACTGAATGCATAAGAGCGTTTTCGTACGGATACGCGTTGTAGTGTGGACGGGCGAAAACGATACGAAAACGATAAGTGTGGACGCAAATCTTTTTGAAAACGGAGCAAAAAGGGGGTCTTAATGTTGTAATGGGCGATTTGTGATGTTTAGCTGTCAATCAAACCAATACAAATCGCTCGATTGGGCTTCTTCAGAGAGTCGACATTGATTGCAAAATCAAAATGATTTTAAGGCTAACCTTTGGTTTTCTGGCCTAGAATGATAACTTTGGATCAAGAAAATTGACATTACAATTCACTTTCTGAGCAACGCCAATCGCAACAGTGAATTTTTGAGGGCGCGTAGCATTGCATACGGTGGTAAAGTTTGTTTCACTACTTTGTGGGAATAGCTCTATTTCATAATTATGTATTTCTAATAAATACATTAAATATTTCCTACACATGTAATTGTCACCAAAGAAAAAAAACAAAGAATAAACGTCACTGACTTCATTCAGAGGAAATGTTGTGCCCTTCACGTTGTTGCTCAATGGCAACAAAGGCATCTCCTGGATATTTGCTGAATAAGCAAAACAACCTTAAACATGTTTATCTTCGTTAAATAATTTGATCCAAAGGATGGTCGTTTGTATAGCAGTAACGTACGACAATATTGTTATGTGGTCAACAGCTGCATGAGTGGGGTCCCTGTGGTTTGTTCACCCAACTGGCACTCAAGCGTAGAATGTTCTTTGCTTCCACTCATCAATATTAATGAATTTTCTCGTGCATTACAAGAAAACAAAAGACATTGTTTCGCATGAGTGCCAGTTTGGAAAACAGACCTAGCAAAACCACAGGGCCCCCACTCAAGTGGAAAAGGTCTATTCCGCAACTGCTACCAGAGCATCGCAGCTTTGATCTTCTTGTAATCGTTGTCCACTGCGGTCATGGATTCCATGGCCGTCGCTATGGCTTCACGGATTCGATTACAGTTTGCATCAATGTTCGCCAAAGCTGCGCGCGCACGTCGTTGGGACATACCCGTAGAGACCGCGCGGTCAAACGCCGACACCCTTAACTTCTCGATTTTGTCTTGTGTCTCCTTCAGTTTGTTATGCGCACCAGGGCAGTCTGTAAGTATTTTCTTGGAAGACACGCACAGCTTTAAAGAAAAAGAGCAAAGGGATAGTCAGTCATTGCAAAATTGGATGGGAGATTGTGAACTCTTTCAGTGATGCCACTCTAAAAGCTGAGGCCAAACCATTTCAACATATTATTCAAAATCATTCAGTGAAAAAAACTGACACTCATGCGAAACAATGTCTTTTGTAAGAATTCATATTATTCAAAATCAAAATCATTGCCCTCAAAGGGCGTTATTTTGTGCTCAAAATGACTCGTGCAACAGGCTGGGGCGAAACCAGTTCAACATTCGTTGAACGATTGAACTGGTCCCCCCGTCCCCTCCGTTCTATCCCCCCCGTACCCCGTGACCCCTCTCCCTGTTTCCCCGTCCGTCTACCCCTGCGACCCCCCCCCCCCCCAAAAAAAAACGGCTCACGGCACGTTCATTGCATGATTTTGAATCAAATGCTGAATTGGTTTTCCCCGAATCCATACCTCTGTGTGGAATGTCCTCAGTACTCTCTGTACCGGTCCAGGTACATCTTTAACGTCGTCTTCTTTTATCACGAGCTTGATGTAACCACCGTCATCGTGGACCTGGGAGTTTAAAGCAATAATCAGATATGCACTTTTATACCACGCCACAAAAAATACAACCACTCAGAATGTAGGTATGGCGTTGTATATTCGGTGGTATTCCACTTAACCTTGCCAACGTGCACTGCATGTACGTAAAACGTTGCCTTTAGCGTTCTTTAGCGTGGTATCCAATAGTCATAACAATAAAATCTCACTTGTATTTTCTTATCACACACACTCGCCGGCTCGTGTGTTTACCAGAAAATAATTTCTTGAATGTCTGTTAAGGTTACTGAGAACCTTCGCGGCACATCCTCGGAAAAACAATCATACATGTCCTTAGTTTAACCAAAATATGTCAACCTATATAACTTTGGAAAGCTTATAGAATGGACTAGCGGGCTATGGTAAAAAGAAATCACTTATTGATACCTGTAATTTTTTTAAAGCATTAATTAAATATTGGTGTGCCATTTTCACGAGCTAATGCTGTCGAACTGCTGGACCATGACTCCCAAGTAACACATTGTTTTTATCCTTAAAGGTGTTTCTCAAAAACCGTGTCTGTGGTTTTTTTAATTTTGTTTAGTTCAGAAGTTATGAAATTTTTAAATTTTTAGAGCGTGAAAATTCTATAAAATTTGTCCTTCGAAATTTAAAAGTTCCATAACTTTTGAACAAAGCAAAATTTAAAAAACACGGTTTTTGAGAAACACCTTTAAGGATTAAAACAATTTGTTACTTGGGAGTCAAGGTCCAGCAGTTCGACAGCGTTATCTCTTGAAAATGTCACACCCGAATTTTTAATAAAACCTTAAAAAAATTATATTTATTAAAAAATTATTTCTTTTTGACATAGCCCGCTAGTCCATTCTATAAGCTTTCCAACGATATATAGGTTGACATATTTCGGTTAAACTAAGGACGTGTATGATTTTTTTTCCAGGACGTGCGCAAAAGTTCTCAGTAACCTTAATAGTTCTGGTGGATTTGCAATCTTCTAACTTCAATAGAAAGAGCAAACAATATTTAGGATTGATCAAATTTGGTATGTAGATGAAAAGCGACACATTTTACAAGGAAATTGCTTGGGTATGCATAGCACCATTGCCTTTTTCAACTCCTAAAAGATAGGTCAAGATAGGTTCCCTCCCCCTTCTAAACCTACCTCTAATCCATCGTCATCATCATCCGTCCTAACCAGCTCCTTCAGCCCTCCAATACACTCCTCTAGGGATGCCTTCCCAGTTGTTGTCACCCCTGCAACGCAGCAAGCCCGCTTGAAGTTTGACATGGACTCAATCAAGGCAGTACTGTTATTTTCAATCGTTTCGATTGACTGGTTGCAATCTTGGAAAAATACATCAAACTGTTTGGAGAAAAGAATAAAGACGATGGTCAGTTTCCCTGGGACACATGGGGGCAGTTTGCTGTGCCTTGTGAGTGCTCAAGCTTATTGCACCCAGACTGAATAGCTGTATAGGTAGAAACAAATTATCCTATATTGATAACACCTTACTTTGGGTGGCGAATGGTCCCTCGAAAAAGCTGTTTGATCATGAAATTTTAGGCATTCTCGAATTATTGATTTTTATATTTGCCGTTCTTGGATCCGGGATTTTTTCAGGTCATCTCGGATCTCGGATTTTCCGTTTGTTGTGTTTATATTATGGTGTTCTCAATCTCGGATTTTGAAAACAGAGTTCTCAGTATTTCTCGCATTGACCATTCGCTACCCAAGCCAAATTATACAGATATTTCTATAAAGCCACTAATGTCATTTTGGCCTAGTAACTCACTAAAACAGCAAGTTAATTCATGACCCAGACAACTTGGCAGTCGTGGGTTGTATAGCTGCTGACAACGTTTTCTGAAAGTGTAAATCCAAGGGCATCAGCCCACCATCCAGTGGACCATTTTATCTGGTATGCTTGCAGACCCATAGCCAGGGGGGTTCCGGGGGTTCGCAAGCACCCCCCACGCGACAAAAAGGTCCACATTTAAGAGTTTGAAAACACTGTTTTAGTGACTAAATGGGCCAAACAGAAGACTGCAGTCACTTGCTTTTCTGGTAATATAAAATTTCATATAAAATTCCCCCCCCCCCCCCCCCCCCCCACGGACGGCATTTGGAAATTCCAATGGGATGGGGGGAAGGGGGGGTTAAGAGCTCGGAATTCTGATTGCCAGGGGGGTTTTCGAAGCTAGATTTCTTAAAGCTGTCCGGAATTCTATATGCATGGGGGGGTAAACCATTTTGGAAATTCTGGATGCATGGGGGGGTCAAAAACTAGTACCGCCCATGGGGAGGGTACTTTTATTTTCTGGAATTGCCCATTTTAAGCCTGGGATAGTCATTTTGTCATAGTCATAGTCATTTTTCAATGACAAAATAGTACATTTAGTACAATGACCTCATTTCACTATGACCAGAATAATATTCTTTTCAGTTTTCTTGTTGAGAATTGAATTCACAAGTACCTTTGAAAACCTTATCCCTTTTACAATAATGGGATAACATTTTTTTTACAATAACAAATAAATAAACAATAAAATGAACACATTATCTTCTTACCTCAGATATTTTTGTTGTTAGTAGTGGAATAAATTCCTGCTTCTCTTCGTCATATGGACTCAATGTTACAAATTTCTTTTCTTCTAGTAATTTCTTTTCTGCACCAAACAGACCTCCCTTCTTGTTCTGGCCTCTCTGCTGTAGTAGATGTCTGATGAGGGACTGCAGGGCAGCATGTACACTGCCATCACTCTCTTTAGCAGAAACTGTTACACTAGAGAGAGAGAAAGGGGATTTAAACAAGAAGCATAACACATTATACAGGGTTTGTACGCTTTCTGAATGACAACAATCCAAGGTTTTCCAGGAAGTCTTTAGTTATTTTTCCAGGAGTTTTTATTGGGTAGAAATGTGCCCTCCCCAAGAAAAAAGTCTGGAGGATGTCATAATTTGCAGCCCAAAATCAGATTCAACTGTGACTGATTCAACCACATTTGAGTTGAAACATTTTTCCATGAGTTTTCCAGGATTTTCCTTAAAATTCCAGGACTTTCAAGTACTTTCCAGGAAGGAAATGAAAATCCAGGATTTCCAGGAGGTATATGAACCAGTGCCTGACATAAAGCCTGGACAAACCCAGGACCAGGATGCAGTTTTTCTTCATACCTGCCTACAAAGCCATGCTGAATTGCCACCTGCTCCAACATTTTCAGCATCTCTGTTGGAACATCATGCTCAGAAACACTCTCATCATCACCTGTCAACAACTTCATCTTGTCTGCTTTATTGCCAACCAGTAGTATAGGGATAGCTTTAGGCTCCTTTTTCTCTCCTTGAGAACTTGTTGAATATTATTGGTATTTGGTCTTTGATTCTGGGGGCTGTCTGCTTTTCCTGTAAAGACAGCATTATTTACAATGTCTTGTTTCCATGTACCAGCCATTGTGATGCTGTCCAGATCGTCCATGTCAACAACAACTGCAAAACAAGCAAACAGATGATCTTTTAATTATTGGCCATCTACTTCCGGCAACTGAAGCTAGAGTGAGCCAGCAAGAAAAATCAAGTCTCATTGGTTACTGAATCTGTCTCAATTTCAGGCCCATTCCCTGACCCTCCCCCTTCCCTACATCCCTCTGGTATGGCATTTCCACACGCAAACAGATGATCTATTAATTATTGGCCATCTACTTTTGGCAACTGAAGCTAGAGTGAGCCAGCAAGAAAAATCAAGTCTCATTGGTTACTGAATCTGTCTCAATTTCAGGCCCATTCCCTGACCCCTCCCCTTCCCTAATCCCTCTGGTATGGCATTTCCACAAGCAAACAGATGATCTATTAATTATTGGCCATCTACTTTTGGCAACTGAAGCTAGAGTGAGCCAGCAAGAAAAATCAAGTCTCATTGGTTACTGAATCTGTCTCAATTTCAGGCCCATTCCCTGACCCCTCCCCCTTCCTAAATCCCTCTGGTATGGCATTTCCACAAGCAAACAGATGATCTATTAATTATTGGCCATCTACTTTTGGCAACTGAAGCTAGAGTGAGCCAGCAAGAAAAAGCAAGTCTCATTGGTTACTGAATCTGTCTCAATTTCAGGCCCATTCCCTGACCCCTCCCCCTTCCCTACATCCCTCTGGTATGGCATTTCCACAAGCAAACAGATGATCTATTAATTATTGGCCATCTACTTTTGGCAACTGAAGCTAGAGTGAGCCAGCAAGAAAAATCAAGTCTCATTGGTTACTGAATCTGTCTCAATTTCAGGCCCATTCCCTGACCCCTCCCCCTTCCCTACATCCCTCTGGTATGGCATTTCCACAAGCAAACAGATGATCTATTAATTATTGGCCATCTACTTTTGGCAACTGAAGCTAGAGTGGGCCAGCAAGAAAAATCAAGTCTCATTGGTTACTGAATCTGTCTCAATTTCAGGCCCATTCCCTGACCCCTCCCCCTTCCCTAAATCCCTCTGGTATGGCATTTCCACAAGCAAACAGATGATCTATTAATTATTGGCCATCTACTTTTGGCAACTGAAGCTAGAGTGAGCCAGCAAGAAAAAGCAAGTCTCATTGGTTACTGAATCTGTCTCAATTTCAGGCCCATTCCCTGACCCCTCCCCCTTCCCTACATCCCTCTGGTATGGCATTTCCACAAGCAAACAGATGATCTATTAATTATTGGCCATCTACTTTTGGCAACTGAAGCTAGAGTGAGCCAGCAAGAAAAAGCAAGTCTCATTGGTTACTGAATCTGTCTCAATTTCAGGCCCATTCCCTGACCCCTCCCCTTCCCTACATCCCTCTGGTATGGCATTTCCACAAGCAAACAGATGATCTATTAATTATTGGCCATCTACTTTTGGCAACTGAAGCTAGAGTGAGCCAGCAAGAAAAATCAAGTCTCATTGGTTACTGAATCTGTCTCAATTTCAGGCCCATTCCCTGACCCTCCCCTTCCCTACATCCCTCTGGTATGGCATTTCCACAAGCAAACAGATGATCTATTAATTATTGGCCATCTACTTTTGGCAACTGAAGCTAGAGTGAGCCAGCAAGAAAAATCAAGTCTCATTGGTTACTGAATCTGTCTCAATTTCAGGCCCATTCCCTGACCCCTCCCCCTTCCCTACATCCCTCTGGTATGGCATTTCCACAAGCAAACAGATGATCTATTAATTATTGGCCATCTACTTTTGGCAACTGAAGCTAGAGTGAGCCAGCAAGAAAAATCAAGTCTCATTGGTTACTGAATCTGTCTCAATTTCAGCCCATTCCCTGACCCCTCCCCCTTCCCTAAATCCCTCTGGTATGGCATTTCCACAATAGTCCAGTCATTTTATGACAAAAATGCGGTCAACCTAGAAGTAATTGCAACAAAAGCTTTTCCTTCATAATCCTATCCCAAATACCCTTAGAAACAACATACTAAAAGTCCCATGTAATCGAAGTAGGGGAACATCTCAAAATTCAAGTTTGAAATGACGCCACAATTTTCTTTTGTTAGCGACCATCTTGCCCTTTGTTATTAATGAGTTTTACGGCACTTCAGCTCTACGCTGATAGAACTAGCTCTAGACTGTAACGCGTAACAGGTAAATATTCTAACGCTTTCCTTTACGTAGAAATGACCCCTTGTATAGAATCTATTGATGTTTGACAACCGAATCCATTATTAAGAATTATTGAGTTGTGTATGGAAACATGTTTCAAGATTCCTAGTCAGGCACTGTATTTGACTTATGACATTGGAAATTTCTCTTTGTCAAAGCATTGTTTGCAAAAATAACATACCTAGCAAAGTATATATAACACGAATGAGTCCATTTTGAACCATTAAAAATTCAAACACTTAGCTGGGAACACTGTACAGTATAGCGAATATCAAAAGCTTCGCACAACTTAAGTGCGGCAAAACTCATTAATAACAAAGGGCAAGATGGCCGCCAACAAAAGAAAATTGCGGCGTCTTTTCAAACTTGAATTTTGAGATGTTCCCTTACTTCGATTAAATGGGACTTTTAGTATGTTGTTTCTAAGGGTATTTGGGATAGGATTATGAAGGAAAAGCTTTTGTTGCAATTACTTCTAGGTCAAACCGTAAAATGACTGGACTACAAGCAAACAGATGATCTATTAATTATTGGCCATCTACTTTTGGCAACTGAAGCTAGAGTGAGCCAGCAAGAAAAATCAAGTCTCATTGGTTTTTGAATCTGTCTCAATTTCAGGCCCATTCCCTGACCCCTCCCCCTTCCCTACATCCCTCTGGTATGGCATTTCCACAAGCAAACAGATGATCTATTAGTTCTAGGTTGCACAATGTTCACAACCCAAATTCTCCTCACCAATTGCAGCATCCACATCCTTGTAGTAGCTTCTTCTCAAGTCCATTTCTTCTCTTCCAGGAAGATCCCACAGCGTCACCGACACAATCACTTCATAAGGGATATAACCTTGCGTACAATGTTGCCAATAGTAACAGACATGCTTGGCTGGTAGCTATAGTCAAACTGGTTTTTCGTGAATCGCAGGAATATACTTGTTTTGCCAACTTCTGGGTCACCTTTGAGGAAAAGAGGTTTAATGAAAGATACATCAAATTACAGACCCAGATCAACTAGTACATATGCCTATGAAGAGCAAATTGGGTATCAAAAATAAAATCCAAGAATATCCAATTAAATTCATGTTAATTGCATCTTGAAAACTTAACTAGAATCCTTCCCTCATTTTATGCTTTTTCAAAACTTCATGGAAGCTTTTAATAATAATAATAATGTCTTTATTCAAAATAGATGGGATTTTTTGGGGGATTTAAGATCTTAAGGGTTTGATTGAATTTATCTTGAAACGAATACATTCAACAAATTTCATACTTTTAATGCTTTATTTAAAAACCTCTAATTTTTCATTATTATGTAAATGAGCAGGATCATTATTCATATACGGCCTACACTGGCTGTTTTGTCAACCGGACAGCTTAGTTGAAACATGGAGTTATTATCCCGCATAATAACTCTATGGTTGAAACCTCTTTCAGACATTTGGTTTAATTTTGTACACCTGGAATAAAACTATAATGTTCTCCAATTATATTTTTGGATTGAAAAAATTAAAAAAACCTTTTATTACACAGTGTGAAATCAGTCTCTTCAGAAAGGCGACCCCTAATTTAGACTTGAACGGAATAAAAAACTGAAAAATAAATGAAATTGAAAATAGAATAAAACATAAAAAATTCTAAAATGATAAAACAGAAAAAAAAATCTGAATGTATTTTCAAGTAATTCAAAGATTAAAATACATTAATCAGGATCAGGGTGTTTTTAAAACTACATTTCCCATGTCAAAGTAAACAATTTTCACAAAAATAAACTGAAAACAGAAGTCACAGACGGTTGTCAGATTTATGGCATAAACGCAGCTTAATTTGGGATCAATTTTTAATCGAGAAATATTATTTTTATTGGTTATATTTCGACATTTCAAAGGTATTTCCAGTCAGGCATTAAAATGTCCTGTTTTGTGGTTTTGCAATGGTATAGACTGAATGATAAAGTAACCTCATTATTTTTGTTCAAAACAAATAAGCTTACAACGTAGCATGAAAAATTATAACTAGAAAATCAGGTGGTTTGCTTTAGAAGTAATAAGACTTGTGTGCAAATAATTTGAGAGGCAGAAACATGATAAGTACGTTTAGACTTTAACGGGAAAAAGATTCCTTTAATCGCTTACAAACACTGAAATATAACTTGAAAATTATAATTAGCGAAAATTGTTTCGTAACGAAGGAAACACGCCAAACAAGGAACGTGAAATTTGTATGCGAATATCAGTAATATCGCTGGTGAATTCAACTTCAAAAACACTTCTCCACTGCCTGAATATTTGCCCTTACACCTGAGTACAAGAGAAGAGGAAGCTGGAACATAATAGCACTTATTCCATTACGGAAATAGGGTAGATTCCTGCTATTTGAAGTAGTTTATTCCGGCCGAGTTTTTGGCTCGTTCTGTAGGTACCGGAGCTGACCGGAGCACAGTATACGTAATTCAATAGAGACAATGGACCCGAGACAAATGACTCCAAGTAACACAAAGAACGAAGCTAACACAGAATACAATAGTCTCCGGTACCTACAGAAAGACCCGAGTTTTTGCATCACTTTCACTTTCACTAAACTTGCTCTGACACGCCAATAATCTAGGCTGTCAAAACTTGGTGTAAAACTTACCGACCAGGACAATTTTGAACGTAGGAATTTGGTCTTTGACTTCTATACCTGTTAGGGAAAATATAGTAGGAGTATTATTAGAATACATTACAAAGTAGTTGAGAATTTTGAAGGAATTTCTAGCTCACCTCGGCCGCTACAACTCCCGCCGGCCCCCATCTTGGATGCATTGGCCTTTGGCACTGACTCGCGGGACTTTGCGGGATTCGGGAAAGAGACTAGTGAAGTCGGAAACGAGCGAAGTAAGACTTTTGGCACTTCTTTTTTTGTATTTTCAATGCTAGAGTATTGTTTATTGGATTTTTTTATTGTTATTTTGTGATACTCTTTTTGCCCGATTTGAGCATTAGCAAGAGTTGATATGCTGTTGGCATTTTATGCAATGTGTGTTTCCAAAAAATATCCATACCCCCCCCCCCCCCCCCCCACGGAAGGGTGTTGAGAAATGACCCCCCCCCCCTCTGGAATTTCCGAAGAAAAATACAGTGTTTGTATGGAAAAGATCAGGTAAATTGACCCCCCCACCCCTCTGGAATTTCCAATCCCTTCCGTAGGGGGTATGGATATTTTTGGGAAACACACAATACACATCCTCCAGGGGATTGTTGTCAACAACCTGTGTGCTCTTTACAGTATGTGGTGATCTATGATCAGAGTTTAGTCACCTAGATCTAGATGAAAATAATTGTCACAAAATACAAAATTATTCTCAGAAATTGATTGGAAATTTAAAAGGGAATTCCGGAAAAGAGTCCCTGAGTCAGCTTTCAAATGAGTCAAATTAGAGCCTGAAAATGCCTTTGCTATACTACATTGAAATGACCTCAACTTTTCACAATATCATTTTGAAAGCATTTTTTACTAGTTTGAGTACATATAGCCTGAATTTCAACGTTTGTAGGAAGAAAAGATGACTGAAATTCAGGCTAGAGCACATACAGCATATCCATGGTACATAATCAGGGTTCAAAATCATTTTTTCATAAGGCCAATATCTATTCCAGGGCAATTGACAAGATGCAGCAATGAGTATAATAATAATAATAGTGGTTACGCAAATTCCACTAGGTGGCTCTTCTTCCATTGCAAGATCTTTAGTTTTACGTCCTTGAAGGTCTAACCATTTGCAGATGTTAGAGCAAAGACCACACCTTCTCCTCAATTATTTAGAAAAGACCCTGAGTGTTGGTCCAGCCGGGGTTTGAACTCCCAGCCTCCTGCACAACAGCCTACCCTACCACTAAGCTAAACGGTTGGCAGTGTATTAGGATCATATAGCAATTTCTGCAAAATTGCTGCAGAATATTTGCAATAAATTTTTGTCTGTATTTGCACACAATTGTTGTTATATTTTTTACCTAAAAATGGCTGGCAAAGTCGCAAAGAGTGCCAGCTATCACTGGCAATCGGCTGCTATTTTGAACCCTGCTGGAACACTCTACTGGAACATGAAGTCACAAGAAGTCAGAAGTTTATCTTTGCAATCATAGCTGATCCACTGGCATAACAATCATCAACGACAGGAGAAAGTTGCTGCTCCAATGTAGTATTTCATGATGAAGATGAACTCGGAATGTTTCTGGTTCTTTCGTAGTCACATCATTAATCGTCACTAAGGGACCATTCATTTTTTATCAGGGAGAGGGGGCTGGTGGAAATGAGGGGGGGTCACCCAAAAAAATACGGCCTCAAAGGGGGGTCACCCAAAAAAAATACACCACTTAAGGGGGGGTCATCCAAAAAAATACAAGCACATAACAGGGAGGAAACGAAAAGTTTGTATTTTTTACAGCATGCAATATGTTTGTTACATGTTTCAACTCGCTTATATGTTTCTAATTTCACTCAATACTTAATAAAAATTTCGGCAAATTTAACAGAATTTAACATATAACATGCACTGATAGGCCTGCCGGGCAGTCTCTATGTTTGAAAGAACACACCTTAGGTAAGCGTGAGTTCAACGTTTAGTCATTTAGGCCGCGCTTCAAGCACATGAATAATAATAATTTATTCATTTGCGGAGCGCATGAAAAATATTACCTAAAGGCTCAGGAGCCCTTCACTAGGAGCTTTCATCTAACCTATATAATTAGCGTATTTCCTGGGCTCCTGACAGGCTTTGTTTACTATAACCAAAAAAAACCATCTACCCTTTTTCTGAGGCTTGATGAAATGCGGTTATCAAAAGTTGGGCGCGCTTCGCGCACAAAGAAAGAATTATGTGACCCCTTTTTATATAAAATGTCTTCTACTAGGTCAAATAGTGGACCCGAGGTGGGTGTCACGAAAACGTTTAATAGTTCTGAGGGGGGATCGGTTCCTTAGCTTTGACAGAAGTAAGAAAAACGTTAAGAAGAATGAGACTGCATCACTTAGGCAAGAGTCTATCTTACAGGGCAAGCATTTGTAAGAGGGGGGGGGGGGGGGGGGGGGGGGGGGGGAGGGGCACAAGAAAAAATACATTGGATTTTGGGGGGCCACCTAAAAAAATACGGACATGAAAGGGGGGCCACCCCAAAAAATACAGGGTCTCCCCTCATTTCCACCAGTCCCCCCTCCCTGATAAAAAATGAACGGTCCCTAATATCTTTGTCATTGATGACTTCTGGCCAAAATGTCTCCCTTGAGATCAAACAAATAATCCTTCATCTCTAAGATTGAGGTTTAACATGCTGAAGTAACTGAAGTGTAGAAATAAAATCCTTACGCAAACGCACTGCAGTTCCTCCCAAATCAATGCAGTCAAGTGGTTCACCCTTACCATTTCCATAACGGTTAGTCACTTTTACCTTTGTTGTTGATATGACATCTGACCAAAGATTCTCCTTTAAATCATAACAAACAATATTGATTACATTTCCTTTCCTAAATCCTGGCAGTCTGCTGTTGCTATGGCCTCCACCTATCAGATAGAGCGTATCTTGATAGGGTGTTAGCACCCCACCCTCAGTACTGAGTGGTGCTGCTGGGATTTTTGACCAGGTGTTGGTACCGATGTTGTACATTAAATCAAACAAATGTGCATCTGTTAGTACATCTTTTTGAATCACAAAAATCACTCCATTCACCAATGTACTCTGATCCCGAGAGCCACCAATATTACAAGGGGCTGGAGACAGGTATGACCAGGAATTTAAATCTGGGTTGTATCGCTCCATTGTGTTTGTCTCAGAGAAAAGTACTCCAAAGTCAATTTCTCCCCCCATAACATAGATATACTGGTTATCTGATACAACTGATGGTGTGTCTCTAGGCGTGTTTAGTGATGCTACTCGCTTAAATGAAAGAGGGTGTGATTCCAGATCACAAGCAAGCACATCATTGGAACAAAATGCATTATTTTCTGTTCCTCCGATAATATAAACAGTGCCTTTCAAATAAGCCTGCAGACGTTCCACGTAGAGCCAGGTACTCCCTCAAAAACAGAGGACCAGGTATTGACCTGTAAGTCATATTTTTTCAAATGTATGGTACTTTCTTTATCAGAGTCAACCATTACTGTAAAGAGCGAGCCTTTGTGGAAAAATGGCAAGCCAAGTTCAAAATGTTTGACGTTTGGGATGTAGAACCAGAAATTTGTTGACGGTATGTAACACCAAACTCCGTCTGGGATGCAGCTGTGATGATGTGTACGATTTTGCGGAATGACAAAAATAGCATGAGTGTATGCATCTAGACAATCTCTTGCATGAGGTAGATTTACATCTGTAGGATCATAGCTGGTTCTCAAAAAAGTCTGAACTTTAAGGACGCAATCAGGACTTGATGCAACAATAGGGTCCTTTAGAACTTCTGATTGGATGAAATCTTCAGACAGTGAACAAAGACGGATATGGGAAAGTAACTGATGAAGCAATGGTTCCCTGTCCTTTCGGTGTCTAACCCACTTCATGACAGCTTTGAAAGCTACGTCCTCACTACTCACCACCACAGAATCCGAAGATAATACGTTAAGCAAGGATTTTGCGTCGAATTCAAGGAATGCCTCCTCTGAGTCTGATTCACTCACAATTTTCTCGAAATTCTTGCAAACTTGCTTGAAGAGAACATCAACAAGGGAGATACAGTCGTACTGACTGGCAAACTGATAGGCAGAAGCGATATCACTTGGAGTTAGCGAGCTATCCTCAAGAAATATTGGAGCAAGGAATTCGTCAACTGATTGTTTGATTTCTTCAAGCAACAAGAAATCCGCCGCCATTATGATACGCTGTGCGTTTTCCCGATTTACCTCCATTTGTCCCGTGTAAATGAAGCCCAGGATATCATTAAAGACTTCGTGGTCGACTTGGGGGAGCTCGATTTTGCTCTCAGTCTGTTCTCTCATATTGGAGGCGAAAAGACCTGAGAAGAATCCCCCCACCAGCCGCTAGCACAACTCTGTGAGCCGGGAATTCGCGGTCTCCTGTTACCAAAACCACATCGCACAGGTGATTTGAAAGGCGGTACTCGTTTAGCTGTTGTAGGGTATTTTTCTTCTTGCTTGTAATGAGCTTTTTCTGGGCGAGACCAGCAGCAGCTTTGCTCTTACTATACAGAAAGTGCCGCAGCAAAGAAGCAGTCCGGGCGGCCATGTTGGATTTGGCTTTACCGCCGCTCGAGCGCAGTGGTAACCAGACCTCTTCTGGTAGCAAAGGGGCAGGGAGCCCGCTTTGCCGGATCGGGCGGTGGGCCGAAATTTCAACCCTGAGACCCTTCACAAATGCTAGGAATAAAGCATTTCAGCCCGAGCTGAACTGAATGGGGTACCTTTTTCGGTTTGTGTAATATATGAAAGGGGTACAAAAACATTGTATACTCCTTTCATACATTTGTATACAAAACGTGTAAAACGGCCAAGAGTTGACAAGCAGGTCCCCCTTTTTCCTACCCTCTCCCCTCCCCTCAATCAATCAATCAATCAATTTATTCCACCCCAACACCCCCATTCCTAGCCCATTACAATGAAAGGAATGAATTAGAAGTGAGCGCGCACAAAATGAATCTGTTTTTTGGCGCTAGGAAACATCTACTATAAAAGTGCGATGAAAGAATCAAAGAAGGTCATAAAAAGAGTGTTGTAACCCGAACAATATGGTGTTTTAAGATTAGTTTTATGTGAAGCGCGGTAATCATGACGTCATAGGAGAATTCGATCAATCAGAGCAAATTACGACAAGATTTTCAGTCTTAGCTGGGGGCTCGACCAATACGGTTTAGAAACAGCGAAGAGAGTTTTCAACACAAATCATGGGGCGTTATGCCCTGTGGTTGGTGTTTATTGTTCTACTGACAGCAACACTAAGTTATTCAGCACCCATACCACGCCGGGGACAAGGTGAGTGAGTTAAGAATTAGAAGGATTTGCGCGCGCCTAACATGGAGGAAATTCATAGAATGCGCGCGCGTTCTAAATGTGTTTCACACCACGTCAGTCAATTACTATTTCTCTGGTGAGATCAGATGGGGGTGAAGTCTTAAAATGATTTCTAATAACAATTGGTAAACATGAATTTTGGGGTTAAAAGTTGTGAGAGATTTGAAAGCTATTTATGTGAACTGAAAAGTGTAAGCCGTGATTTGAACATTTTATGGCGTTCTTTTTAATTTTCGTATCGATTAGCAAAACGGAAATTGAATATATAAGTAGGACGGTCCGTAATAAGATGTTAGAAGTCTTACTTTGCGCGCGTAATATAAGGTTAAAAGTCGTAATTTGCGCACGCCTAGTACAATGGCTGATTGCATTTTTAAACCGCACTGGGGGGGTTGAGGACCTCTTTTAAAAAGACCCCCTCCCCTGGAATTTCCACTCGTGAAACAGACCCCCTCCCCTGGAATTTCCAACCTCATAAAGGACCCCCTCCCCTGGAATTTCCATTTTTTCTGGCAAAATACCCCTGGAAAATCTATTTTTGGATAAAATGTCCCTGGAAAGTCACTTTTTTACCCTCCCCCCTGGCATTTCCAGTCTCCAGACATACCCCCTCCCGTGGAATTTCCAGAGTCCAAAACAACCCCCCTGGAAAATTTCCATAGGTCCTCAACCCCCCCTGTGCGGATTAAAAATGCAATCAGCCAATGCACAGTACTGGGCGCGCACAAAGTGAGACTTTTACCCTCTTATTATGGACGTCCCCCGAGCAAGGGACTGCAAGCAGTCTACACATGGGACCATTTCATTAGCACGTTAGCTTTCACACAAGGTTAATTCCTTATCTCCACTCTGTTTTTAACCTTTAAATATAGTAATTGCCACTAGCGAGCTAATCCGGCAATGAGGTACAGCGTACCAACCACCCATGCACATACTACGCCTTGAATAAAATAAAATAAAATAAATAAATAAATAAATAAATAAAGCAAAGGAAACAATAAATAAATAAACGTAGCAATAAAGACAACGAGAGACAAGCACGACAATAACGACATGTACATGGGTAGTATGATAACTAGATCATTGCCGGGCCAGCTCGCCAGTGGCGGCTATCTTAAATTCATTAGCAGTGCTGAGATCTATGATTTGCTGTGGCAGAGAGTTCCAGACGGGGATAGTTCTTGAAAAAAAGGAGAATTTAAACTGATTAATAGAAGGAGGCGGAAGTGTAAGTTGGCAGGTGTTTCTGACGCTTGACCTGGTTGAGTAACAGCCAGGTTTGCGCTGGACGTCACATGGGAAATCAATTTGACTAGCCCGTGGTAGATCTTATAGAACATGACAGAGTCAAATACTGATCGCCTAAGTTCTAATGAGTGCCATCCTAGGTTTACCAACATATCTGTGACACTGCTATGCCTTCCGTAATCGTTGCACACAAATCTGGCGGCGCGGCGTTGTACAGATTCAACTTTTGAATGTCCTTCTTAGTGTGGGGACTCCATGCCACCGTCCCGTACTCCGCCAGTGGTCGTACCAGCGCCTTGTAGGCCTGCTCCTTCACAGCAGCTGGACAGGAAGATAAATTCCTTTGTAGGATACCCAAGACTGCATTGGCCTTCTTCTTGACTTCCTCCGTGTGTTTAGACCAATTGAGAGATGTTGAAATGTGAACTCCAAGATATTTTTGGACGCTAACCCCATGGAGTGCTGTGCCACATAGACAATATGGAAACTGGGACTTGTCACGCTTCAAGGTGATGGTCAATATGTAACATTTTTTAGGCGCAAACTTCATCTGCCATTGGTCTGCCCATCGTTCAAGGTAGTGAAGATCCTGCTGTAGGGCGTGATGGTCATCAGAGCTTTTTATTGGGCGGTAAAGGACGCTGTCGTCGGCAAACAGTTTCACGTGAGACTTGATTCCAGATGGTAGGTCATTTATGAACAGCAAGAATAAGATCGGTCCTAAGACTGTGCCCTGGGGCACGCCTGATAGTACTGGGGACCAGGTGGAAGAGGCCCCATTGACGACCACTCGCTGTCTTCTGTTGGTAATAAAGGATGTTGAACTTAGTGCTACGCGGTCACAGGCTTGCCTGAACATCTACATGTTATTGTAAGGTTGTTTGCTATTGTGTGGTAAACCCGCGAACGGAGATGACCTTTATCATGCAAAATGCCAGGGAAAGTGCGCATTTTGTTATGTTTTGATTTGTGTGTGCTGCAAGCGTTTTAATTTATAAGGCACGCAAAAATAGGCACGCAAAGTATACATGTGGCCTTTACTACTATACAACTTGAGGAAGAGCTTTTTTCGAAAGCTCCTTGAAGCATTTTAAATGCGGAATCTTCTGCGATGGCAAATGAAACAAGTCGAGGGGATTGTTTGACGTTAGTCTGGTTCTACAAGAATAGAAAAAGACTGATGAACTTTGGGGTTAGAAATGTCGGAAAATATGTCTACATGTATTCATTATGGACTTCAGGTCATTGCAATTAAGGATTTAGCTCACGCAATTTTTAAGTCTGAATCTAAAAGAGGTCCAACAAATCCGACCTTGTGGCCTAGCTCTCGAAAAAACCTGGACGTTTCTTCTTTGTTGTTTGTAGACTCGTCCTCACTTCCCAATCCCTAGGATATCAATAGTAAAGAGCAAGGTGTAACCCTGTGAATTTTCACGGCCAGGAGGGATAATAGCGCTGGATCGGCTACGCCAAAACAGCCCTAATTAGTATGGGCTTAGCCCAGGCTACAAGGCCCGGGGGGGTGACTCTAAGGTTAAAATGCTAGGGGTGACCGTCGGGAAACTCGAATTTTGACCCTAAAAAATACCTGGTCGGAAAAAATTTCCACCCTAAAAATACCCCTCAGTCTGAAAATACCCTAAAAAATACCAACAATTTTGACAGATTAAATTTTATTCTGGCCGTTTATTTAATATACATCAAATGTATCCTCTCGACTTTCAAAAACACTACTTTATTTGCGTGAGAATCCCCTAAAAAATACCTATTTTCTTACTATATCGTTTTTATTTTCAAACCCTAAAAAATACCAGATCGCCGATTTCAACCCCTAAAAAATACGACGGTCACTCCTAGCATTCAAATATAGGGAGTCCCCCCCCCCGGGCTACAAGGTTCCTTAAAGTTTCTATTCTATTCTATACGCCATAATGTCATTTAGAAGGCACAATAAACATGGTCTATATGAGTGGCAAATATTTTCCAGACATCAAAAGCGGTGTCAATAAAGGCTGTTGCCTGGCATAATTGTTTCCAGTTGCCAATAATTGCTTCCACAAAGAAGGATAGTGAGAATTTTTTTTCCATTTTGTATAAAATCATATAAGAAACCACTACCATTTGCGTTCAACCCTGAAGCTTGACCATTTTTTTTTTGCGTAGGATTACGTTTCAAAAGTGCACGTTTGCCGAGAAGTTGTCGCGTTTCTCGTTTGCTGATTGGCTGCTGTTTTGACCTTTTTCTCAGCCAATGAGAGTGCGAGAAATGCGTCTACTTCTCGACAAAATGTACACGTTTGAAACGTAAAACTAAGCAAAAAAATCAGGATTGAACGAAAATGGCAGCAGAACGCTTTGGGTTTCTATCCTGTGGCCTGCATGCTATCCTGTTGAAATAATGGTGCGCGCGAAGGGTTTCAGCTCGCGTTTTCCCTTTTTTTTGGATAACACACGAAAAAGTCGTCGAATTTTATTCTACAGCATCGTGGCAAGCAAAGGTGAGGACACAATAAATTTAATGTTAAAAAGTAACTTCATTTGCTCTTCTACATGTATATCAGCTTGTATATCAGCTATAGGGCAAGAAACGCCTCCACTGACATATCATATTACCTACAATCAAGGGTCTGGATAGGGGGCTGTCTGGATGCCGGTTAAAATTCTTGAAAATTGTCGGTAGTCAGTTAAAATTTGCGGTCTTTGTCGGTAATCGGTAATGGAAGTGGTCAAAACATCTGTACTTGAATGAGACCCGATGGGGTGGTGTATGCCGCAACCAACCTTCTTTTAGGAAAAAAATGGCCATTTTTAAATGCAAATATCTCGTAAAATAATAAATTAATACAAACGTTAGGCTCAGCACCGTCTTCTTCATATCGAGAGCAACACATCCATGCAATAAAATCCAACACCCCTTACTTGAGCATGGAGAAAATGGGCATTGAAAAAACGGGTGGGTAGGTACAGCCCGGGACCTACCACCTCCCGTGATAAAATCGGGTCCCGCTCGAGTACAGATGTTTGACCGCTCCCTAATACTAAGTTACTATTAACCTCGTAAAGTTGAACTATGAAAATATGAGGTCTAGCACTGAAAAGCGTGTATTTATTATTTAAAATATTGGAGTGCTGCCAGTGAACACGCATGACTACTAACCTCAAGTCTGCCTTGCTTTGCTTCGATTGGTTTGTTTAACGAATACCTTGATCCACTTCCTGTTGGCCGCGCTCTAATTATTAGGCGTATTTCTTGGTGTATAAGCCGTGTTATTATATAAACCTCATTGTTTGCAGGGATTTCTGCCACTTAGAAAAGCCGTCTATTTTCATATGTCAAAATACGATATTTTTACATGTGAAAATATCAGCCAATCAGATGTCTTCTCCCGTGGCCAATAAAAGGTACTTCCCTGGAGCATGGCATTTTTTCTTGTTATATAATAAACAGAATAATGCATGGACGCTCACTCATTCGATATCACTGTGAACACTCGAAGATAAATTCCATATCTCCGCGCGCCCATATCTCGTTTGTGTTTTATGGTCAATGAGGGACTTTAGAGAGTGGGGTGGATAGCTTTTCACAGGTTAACTCGGTAATAATGCCGAGTGATAATGCTGATAAATCATTTGCATGTCCACACCAATGTATATTGAGCATTTACTTGACTTGAGGAAAAAGAGAAAAAAAATAGGACCATACTTCCAGACAAAGAGCTGAAGCGTCGTATGGCGACCGTAACGGTTCTTACGCCCACGCCAGAGATTTCGGCCCTGACAGTCGCTATCCTGGTGTTGAATTGTTCAGTAGCTAGATACCTATGGGTGAGAGTACGCCCGGCCACCAGACCATATCAGGACGCCCCTTGTACCGTTAGTGAACAATCAACTAATTAATTATGTATCGCCAACGTATTTATAGGCCTGAAGAGTGTGTTAGAAATCCATGTGGGACACGTTGTTAGTTTTCTTTTTAAATGAGTAGTAGTATATCTCACGTTAATGCAGAAATGTTTTTCATAGTTTGCCGTTTAGAATGTTTTTTTACTCATATTCCAATAGTAAGCATTAAAATGACACGGCAATGAGCTTCTTTTTAATTTGTCCGATTGCGCATGCGTACACGTCATCCTTGTCTACTTTTATTTTCCGTGAGCAGACAACCATTGATCCCCTGAAAGATCATCTAAGGATGCCTAGAGTGTCAATTATACCTATTGAAATTCACTAATCTATGGTAAAATGAAGCTCAGGAATTGTCGCAATGGAACAGAATTCACCGATGATTATGATGTGATGAGGGTGTGTTCTATAAAAATACTCTCCTAAGACAGGCTTCACAACAAGATTTTGCGGCACTGACATATAACTAAAGGGTGTAGAAGGATGGTCCCGTGGAGTGTGTGGCACGTACAGCATTTTTGTTTCAGTAGCATCTCATCTGCAGTCGTCTCGAGTCAGCTGATGAGCCACAGGATGACCACCTAATGGCTAAGGATCTAAAATTCAATCGCGCGCACATTTACTCGGAAAAACGTAGTTCTTAAAGGCCCGTTCACACGCGATTTTTGCGATCGTCGACGTCATATCGCGGTGGTCAAACATCCGCCGATTTGGCCAGCGATATTTGTCCGTTTGTTGGCTATCTGAAGAAATCGCACCCGCATCGCAGTGGAATGTTCAAAACGCCTGCGACGTCGCGGCGACATCCCAAGTGAAATCGCCAAAAGATCGGTTGTTTTCATCGTGCGATATGACATCGTCATGGGATCGCCACAGAGAAATCGCACGTCACATACCTGAAATCGTCTTAAAATAGACACGTAGCTGCGTAGTGACGTGATGCGCGCGGTGATCTATATGGAGATTTTTAGCATGCACTTATCGCACTGTATTAAATAATTTCATATGAGACAGCATAAAAAGCACAGGAACGTAGTATTTGCAGTAGAGAAGGGGGCTCTGGCGACACCGCGGCAAAACGACTAAACATGCGCGAGTCCCTGTGGTGGCTTGTTACATTAGGCTTCGAAAGAAAATTTCGTGCGTAATTTTAGCATTTACCTAGCTGTCCAATGTCCTCTCATCCAAGCTTGAATTACTTGAAAACCAGAGATTGTTTGCTTGGCACAAATATGGCGGACCTCCGTCTTTTCTCCCCATTCGTGAACCTATTCAACTCTCATTTTCACTTGGTTTTGGCCATGGTGCAAAAGATATTTTGTTGGATAGCTATAAATCTAACTTTTCTGGGATATCAAAGCTTACGTTTGTTTTCTTTCTACGGCAAACGTTTTTGAATTTCGCGTTCAGTATCAGGAAAATTTACAAGCCAGTATTATTTGTACGGGAGATGGCGGCAAAGGTCTGGACCAGAACTGAAAAGCTGCGGTCGGCTTTGGACTAATTTATGTCTGGACTGAGCGGGGGTGAAGGCACAGGAGTTAAATTGTCGTTGCTAGGAGGAGGACAAGTTTTTTTTTTATAGTTGCCATCTTTTTAATTTCTGAGCCTCCTCAGAATGTTAAGGCAAGGTTGTCGCAAAAATTGGTCGAAAAAATTTAGGGGGTGGTCTATATTCCAAGGTCTTAACAATATCATTGTAGAACAGACTTCAAGTTGTAGAGGTTCACAAAATTGATATATTTTCGGTAACGTTTCTATGGCAACATATAATGTGACCTTTGAACTCTGCATTTCAACGGTTTTTAAAAACTGCCTTTGTGGACAAGGAAAGGCTAAAATTGCTGAGAATTTTGAAACGTGAAGTGATTCAGGTTGTGGCAGGCATCATTGATCTAATTGGATATGTTGACTTTCTCAATAGGAACCCTATTTTAGGACAAGTGAAATTTGATATCCTTTTAATAACTTTGTAATTATAAATGCTGTGCACGATTTCCAATTAGCTTAATGAACACTTAGGTAAGTCCCTTTTTTCGCAACAGAGAACTGTTCACTAGCTATGCATTTTCCTTGTCTACAGTGGCAGTTTGTGAAAATGTTTAAACTGTGAGTTCAAAGGTCATATTTGACGTTGTCATAGAAACGTTAATGTAAATATGCTAATTTTGATATTCCCTACAAGCTGAAATATTAACCGTAATGATATCTTCAAACGTATCGAATATAGACCACCCCTAAGTTTTGTGACCATCCTAGCGAGTGCCTTGCCTTAAACCTTCTGAGTCGGCCTCCCTGTAATAATTGCGCATCAAGTATACTATTGTTTAAGTTACGAGGATAAACATATAAACCATGAAGAGTTTTTTTTAACATATGCCCCTCGTTGTTGGCGTTGTAAAACATAACCCCTTTCTTAATATACTGAACTGAGGGGATGGTCACTCCCGCGTCCGAGTGGTTCGTTAACGCCCCTCAACAACACGTCGCTCAAAAGTTGCTCGACAAATTGTTAAAAGTTGCACTTAAAAGGAACCTGTCACGTAACTCCGCAGTTGTTCTGCGCAGGCTCAAAACAAAGGAGTATCGTCCCGTAACGATGGTCAGCGAAGGCTAAAACACCGGAAACAATCGTTATTATCTCGCTATTTCTCCATCCATCGGACCATTCTTTTTAACTTTGCATATTCTTAAATAGTTATCCGATAGGATGGTCTTATTAGTTTTGCTGATGAATTAGAGTGATCGCCCTGGAGCATGCGCGTATCGTGACAAGCTCCTTTTAAAAGAAAGATGTGTCGTTTTTGTCAATGCCTATCCGTGCGCGACGCGGTTACCTGTGGTGTCTTCCAGGGTCTTTTGGGCCAAAACAAAGATGGCGGCGCGCGTCCGATTGGAGTATTCCGAACATTTAACGAATGAGTCACGCAGTCGAACCGATCGAATCCGAATAGGTTCAGAGGCTTCCGGGGTACTCTAGATTCTCCGAAGATGTCCCAAGCCAAAGTTCTCGAGCTAAAAGAAGGTAAAAAAACTAACGTCCCAACTCGAAGATTATTTGAGACGACTGACAGGAAAGCTAGTAATTTCGCATGGGATTTCAAAGACTTTCAAAACTTGTGGAATTCAACGACTTGTAGAACTAACTTTGATTAGACCCGCGAATGCAGTCGAACATCTTGCAAAGTCAAACCGGCTTCCAAACCAGTTAAATAGTTTTCTTTATTACGCGCACTAAATTACGTCACGAAATGGAGTATCTAATTAGAACCAATTACGGCAAATTCTTCAGTCTAAGCTGGAGGCTCGACCAATACGGTTTAGAAACAGCGAAGAGAGTTTTCAACACAAATCATGGGGCGTTATGCCCTGTGGTTGGTGTTTATTGTTCTACTGACAGCGACATTAAGTTATTCAGCTCCCATACCACGCCGGGGACAAGGTGAGTGAGTTCAGAGTTAGAAGTTTTTGCGCGCGCAAGACACGCGACGAATTAGTTCCAACATTCCAAGCACGCGCGCTTTTCACGTGATGTTAAAAGCAAGATCATTTTCTCTTGTTAAAAGTCAAGGCACTTTTCTAAAACCTGCGTGCACCTATATGTGCGTTCTTTTTTGTTTTTTAAATAAGTTTTATTTGTGAAATGGGAAATCATAAAAAATTACTTTGACTCATAGTTTAAACTATGTTCCAACATAAAGGGCTAGAGTAGCTTTATTGTGCCACGTGATTGCTTGATCAATAAAGTTGCGAAATAAAAACTTCGAGCAAAAGCGGAGCCCTTTTTTCGTAACGCCGAAAGATTCCCAGGAAAAACGCCTTGTGATTTTCTTTTCGGGCACCCGAAAAAGGTCTTTGTTTCGTGGGTATATGAACTGGTGGAGAACCCGGATGATCGAGGTTTGCACTCGTAACAAGACGTTGAAGCTATGACTCGCAACAAGAGGATTGAGTGGGACTCGCAACAAGAGGATCGGGTTTTGGACTCGCAACAAGCCCAGCCCAGACCCTTGGGGTTATTAGACGAAATTTCAGAACAGCCTCGGTAGACTGCAAGTCCAAACTTTATTGCAGTCTAGTTAGACCGAAGGTGGAATATGCAAACTCTGCCTGGTAGCCGTATCTCCAAAAGGATAAACACCGCCTTGATATGATGCAGCGGAGTGCAGCCAGAGTTTGCCATAATAATTATTTGAGGGAACCAGGGGTTGTAACAAACATGTTGAGGTAGCTGGAGTGGCCATCCCTTGAGGACAGACGGACTCTCTCTCGATTGTCCATGTTCCAACAGGTTGTTTATGGAACTGTGGACATTGAGAGAGAGCCCTTCTTGGTTCCAATGGACCGGCCTTCAAGGAATGGCAACTCCAAGCGCTTCCATAGAGCACATTCAAAATGCAATCAACATGCGAATAGTTTTTTTCCATGGTGTACTAGGTTTGGAACACACTGCCAGGCTCGATTACTGATATAGAGGATAAGGGCCGATTTAAAGGAGAGCTCCGAAAATATTTAATTGACAATGGCCATTGGTTTTAGAGAATGTATTTTAAATTATTATTTATAGATTTATTCCATGTATTATGAATATCTAGATAGATTTGTATATTTTTATTTATACTGATGTGATACCGGAATTGGTTTTATCAGTCAATAAAGTAGATGTAGATGAAGATGTAGGTGCAACGAACGCATCTGTCAACACAAGGCTGGAGTGACGCCTTCGCCATGCCACGACTGGCTGTGATAGCTGCATGGTTTACGGTATATTAGTATGAATTGGCATAACTTTAATTTGTTAGAAGTAGATTGTACATTCAGCAGGGGGTTCACGGAAGTACGCAACTGTGTACTAAGATATTCACTTTGTTAGTACTTTTCTGATGTCTTTCTGATAAATATTGTCTAACAGACTACTTTCTTGGGTACCTAGAAACCGCGGAGGGGGAGGGGCTGGTAGGGCTATAGCCCTACCACTTTTCCAGAAATCATCATATGTTTCTTGTCTTTATACCACTTTCGTGATGCATTCTTTTATAAGCCCCACCACTTGACTGCATGCTCCGCGGCCCTTGGTACCTTTACAAAAAAGCTTAATCTACGCCCTTGAGTATGTCTCTCCATTTTGTGATATATACAACATTGGTAATTTGACGGAAAAACTGCGCTTTTCAAATTTAGATTCTCAGGTGAAGGCTTTTCCACAAGTTGCCACAAAATTTCTTACAATTGCTCGAACAATGATTAAAAGTTGCTCAAAAGCATGCAAAAGTTGCAGCTTTTCTGCCCCAAAGTAGCCGAAATGTCTTTAAAAAATAAATTGCCATATCTTGGTATCTTTGTCCACACACCAACTGGAAAGGAATTATAATCAGTGCAATTGCAAATTGAGCTTCCTTTCACTGTTTAGGGCATTTCTTGGCACACCAAATTTATTTAAGCGCGTCCGAATATGTCCCGGAGAGTCACGATGGGAACCGAGCGTTCGGGTTCTTTCGGGATACCCGCGCGGATACTATCCGAAGACCGATTAAGTCCCGACCTTAATGTTTCCTCTATCTTTCCCAGTTTAGTCACGCCAGAAATATTGTTGCGCGCGACAAATTTTGTAGCCGGGACACAAAGAAATGCTTCTTCGCAAAACAAGAAACATTTTATGTGTCACACGCGTGCGATGTTTCCTAGTTTAGCCACTCGGGGAAACATGCAGGACACAAATGTTGCGCGCTACATGTGTCGTATAGTTTAGCCGTAGCTTTCAAAAGTTCTCGAGTCAAGAGCTTGCTTTTTGACGTCAAATGTTGTGGAAAAGCCATTGCCGTTCGCAGATTGTTTTTAGCATTTTTGCTCTGTTCTGATAATTCACAAAAGTTTTTAAGGTGGCACGCTCCCAATTCTAAAAGTTGGCCTAAGAAATTGCAAAATGTTTCAATAATAAAAAATTGGGCACAAATCGTGACTCAGGAAGTGGTTACTATTCAGCGGGCTATTATTTTTGTGGAAAGGTCAGTTTTCTTTACCCTTAGCGGAGGGTCACAATTTTTTTTCACGCGAAAAGTTCTTTGAAAGGGATCCCACGGTCTTTAAACAAAGATGATGTACTCGCTGGTCCATCGCTTAAAGGTAAGTGCAGCAGTTTTTGCTCTGGTGGGAAGTCGCCGCCAGAACCGTATAAGTAACACCCTCGATGGACAAGTGAATGGACTAGTACGTATAGTGGCGGCTTATTCAGCAGATCGGGTGTTCGTCTTTTATTTTTTTATCGCAGCAAACCAGAGAATAAACGGCACACAAGCTCTCGTGTGAACAAAGAAAAAAACCATTCTCGACTTGTCTTTTCGAAGCCCAGTTTTATAATTTTGACCTTTACATAATGCCCATATGTTTCTGAAAATTATTTAAATAGCGGTGACGACTTCCTCTATGATCGCGCGGTCCTCCTGTGGTTGTCTGATTTATCCTTTTCTGTTCTCTGTTTTCAAATAAAACCAACATTTCATGCAAAATTAGTGAGTGTTGATCTGTTTTGATCATTCCGAGAAAGGATTTTATGTTTCAAAGGCTACTAATATGGTTTGGTACCCTGGTTGCCAAAAGCGCATGGGAAAGTGCGTCAAAAAAATAATGATACGTCAAGCGTAATGTTTTTTTAGAGCATAATTTTAAGGTATGAGTATACCTTTGAGGGGTGTCGCGGGAAAAAAATTCGCATCGCGTCGCAATTTACACCACAGCCGTCGTTCATATATCATTTTAAAGCTAAAAGGTTGGTCTATCTGATGAACAATTTTGTTCTCATTATATTGTACATGAACATATCTTGTTTAGCCCCAAAGAAAAATGTACCGACTTTCTTTAAAAAGTTCCAGCTTCTTCCAATTAAATTACTCAGCTCCAAATTTAAGCAAAATCTATTCTTAGAAGGCGATCTAAAAAAGGGTGTGCGGGATTTTTGATTTTCCTTTCAAAACAAATTTTATACTAATTTTTGTGTTAGCATTGCCAAAAATATCGATTTTCAACCTGTTTTACGTGATATTTCCGCAAATACGTAAAATATCAATAATCCCGCACACCCTTTTTTCAGATCGCCCTATAAGGAATACATTTTGCGGAAATCTGGAGCTTTTAACATTAACTGGAAGTGGCTGGAGCTCTTCAAAAGCCAAAATTGGTACTTTTCCTGTGAAGCACAAAACGACGAAAACAATCCATCAAAGTAACGTTGCATAGAAATATACCACTTAGTAAGTAAGGCTGTTCCATAAGCTTTAAAACGATATATAAATGGCCCATGTGGTGTAAATAATGACGCGACAGTGATTTTTTTCGCGAAAAAATGACATCTCTCGCGCAAAGGTATACTCATACCTTAAAGAATAATGCTATGTTTTTTGGGAGCAATGCTCAAAAGCGCATAATACTCGAATCTTCGAGCATAATTTATCTGACCCCTAGCGCTCATGTACTGCGCTAACCGGTCGTCGGTACAATGCTAACTGGTTTCAAACCACATTATCAACATTTTATGACATCACAAACATTCCACTACTAATTAGAACCAATTATGACAAATTCTTCAGTCTTAGCTGGAGGCTCGACCAAACGGTTTAGAAACAGCGAAGAGAGTTTTCAACACAAATCATGGGGCGTTATGCCCTGTGGTTGGTGTTTATTGTCTTACTGACAGCAACACTAAGTTATTCAGCACCCATTCCACGCCGGGGACATGGTGAGTCAGGAAAAACTTTCGAAACTATCGTCAACTTTCATAACTTTTGAAATGTTTGTGCGCGCGCGATATACGTATGGAACACTTCAGGTTTGTGATCAGCAAGATACTTTCACCTCTTCAAAATTATTGTATTAATGAATGGAACTGAGAAAGCTTTAGAAATAATATTCCATTGTTGAACCTTTGCCAAAAAACACAGTTTGTGGAAAACGATCTCAAAAAGTTGCGCGAGAATCGGCAGAAATGGTTATTTCAAAACGCAACATATTTCTCTGAGCCAATCAAATGCAAAATCTGAATCACGTGTACGTTACATATGGCGGTGTGCTCGATCACTGAGTTTGTTGAGTTCTTTTTAAACGCGAAATCTGAGAAGAAAAGACATCATATAAAACATATGTAGCTCCAAAAACAGACACATAAAGATGTTAAGAATGTCTAGGAAGAGTAGAACAATTCGGATGTTTTGCTGAAAGAAAAAAAAATAGTGTAGGATTTCCAGATCGATCGAAGTAGGCGAAAAAAATTCGTATAAGACAAAATAAGTCTTATTCCAAGCTACTGTTGTTTTAAAAGGTTAAAATAGAGCCATTCAAGGTATGTTTTGTTTACCACATATTGCACGTTTCACTCATTGTTTTACTTATTTTTATCAGTTTTTTGATGCGGAAAGCCATATGCGTGAATAGGAAACCACGTCTGTTTGAGTTTTTTTGATGATCATCATTCTATTCTATTATGCTAACAGAGCTATGCCTATATCATTTGCTTTTTGTACATGATCACATTCTCTAAAGATTTTGCTTGAGCTTTCATTATTTAGTAAGCTTACGTTGTGATTTATACATCTAACTTAAATGTGTTGGGCTAAGACCTTTTTAATTTTTTAGATTTAGGGGATTATATTAATTTTGTGAAAATAATGCAAAACTGAACAGGAAAAGTCCTATACTAATCAATGTACATAATCCAAAAAAAAATGTTGTTTTCTGCTAATGGGATTTGTGAATAAGCACGAGAAACTATGACAAAATGTATTTTGTACGTTATTCAATTACCATTAGTGATATGGTACATCTATGTAATGGGGTACATTGTGTGGTTCCAGAAATTATCCATACCCCCCCCCCCCCCCCCTACGGAAGGGCAATGGAAATTCTGGAGGGGTGGGGGGGGGGGTCAATTTACCTGATCATTTCCATACAAATACTGTATTTTTCCTTGGAAATTCCAGAGGGGTGGGGGAGTCACTTTTCAACACCCTTCCGTTGAGGGGGTATGAATATTTTCTAGAACCACACATTTGGGTTTCATGTCTGTACAGTTGGGTGATATTTGGGTGCCATGTAGTACAGTTTGGTGTCATGTGGTACAGTTGGGTTCATGTTATATAGCTGGGTTCCTTGTAGTACAGTTGGGTGTCATGTGGTACAGTTGGGTGTTGTGGTACATTTGGTATCATGTGGTACAGTTGGGTGTCATTTTGTATAGTTGGGTGCCATTAAGTACTGCTGTCTACTGGTATTTTAGGCACAAAGACCCTATAAGGAGCTGTGCAACAATTTTAGGGAGGGGGTCGGCTTATAGCAATGAGGAAGATTCGACTAAAAATTAGGCTTGACCCCCTTAATACTGCAGATAGCCATGTACATTAAAATGCCTCACCTCTGAAAAAAAAAACTTCATTTCAAGTGCTCACTCGCTCTAACATTTTAAATCTGTAATCACTCAATTCCAGAAGAATTTCATACAGCAACCATGAGGATTGCATTGCATGTTGTGAGACTTTGTCATTCAGAGATTTAAAAACCATTTTAAGGAAATTGAATACCTGAACAAAGTTTGGCGATGAGTAATCTTAAAAGTGTTTCAAAGTGATTTTTCCTCATGTTCACAATTTTTAGAGAAGCTAATTTTTTGATGCCTGAGATCTCAAGAATGTCAAGATCCTTTGTTCTGTATGCTTATTGGCTAACTTCTTACAAAAATGGCCCAGTTGATATAGTCACACAGTAATAATAGAGTGCATTCATTCATGCTATTCTTCTTTCTTAGATCTCAGCAAAGCTGTCAGGGAGTGGGAAGAATATAAAAACACCATCCAGCATCCCACACTTGGTTGGACAAAGCACGTACCCCTGACATAAAATATGTAAATCAACCCGAAATAACACGACCATGGAGCTCAACTACAGGTGGGAATTCCTTCTGTCCTCTTGACCTCTTGTCCCCTTTTCTTCTTGTCTTCTTGTCCCCTGATCCCCTTGTCCCCGTATCCTCTTGTCCTTTTTCCCCTAGGCCCTTTGTCCTCTTGACCCTTGTCCTTTTGCTCTCTTGTCTTCTTGTCCTCTTGTCCTCTTGTCTTCTTGACCTCTTGACCTCTTTACCCCTTGTCCCTTGTCCCTTTGTACTCTTGTCCCCTTGTCCTCTTGTCCTCTTGTCCTCTTTTTCTCTTTTCCCCTTGTCCCCTTGTCCTCTTGACCTCTTGTCCCTTGTCCCCTGTCTTCTTGTCCTCTTGTCCTCTTGTCCTCTTGTCCTCTTGTCCCCTTGTCCCTTTGTCCCTTTGTCCCTTTGTCCGCTTGTCCTCTTGACCTCTTTTCCCCTTGTCCCCTTGCCCCTCTTGTCCCCATTTCTTCTTGTCCTCTTGTCTTCTTGTCCCCTTGCCCCCCTGTCCCTGTATCCTCTCGTCCTCTTTTTCACTTGTCCTCTTGCCCCACCATGTCCCTTTGCCCCTTCTCCTCTTGTCCCTTAAGCCCTTTTGACTCTTGTCCTCTTATTCGACTGGCCCCCTTGCCTCTTCATCATGTGCCCTCTTTTCTTCACCTTGCAAATTTTATGTCCCTTGCCCTTATCACCCTTTTCTTCTTGTCCCCTTGTCCCTTTTTCTCCTTGTCCCCTTGTCCCCTCGTACCCTCTTCCCTTGTCCTCTCAACCCCTCGTCCTCTTGTCCCTGTATCCTCTTGTCCTCTTTTTCACTTGTCCTTTGCCCCACCTTGTCCCTTGCCCTTTGCCCCTTCTCCTCTTGTCCCTTGAGCTCCTTTGACGCTTGTCCCCTTATTTGACTTGCCCCTTGTCTCTTCCCCTAGTCCCTTTGACCCCTGTTGCCCCTGCCCTCTTGTCCTTCACCCCTTGTTCCCCTGCCCCTAATGTCCGCTTGCCCCTAATATCCCCTTGCCCTCCCTGTCCCCTTCTCCCTCATTTTCCTCTAGTCCCCTTGACCCTTGTCCCCCTGTCCTATTGCCCGCTCGTCCTTTGCCCCCTTGCCCAAATGTCTCCTTGCCCCACTTGTCCTCTTCTCCTCTTGTTCCTCATTGTCACCTGTCCCTTGTCCCCCTGTCCTCCTGTCCTATTGCCCCCTTGTCCTTTGCCTCCTTGCCCTCCTTGTCCTCTTCTCCTCTTGTCCCTCATCATCACCTAGTCCCTTGACCCCTGTCCCCCTGTCCTATTGTCCCCTTGTCCCAAATGTCTCCTTGCCCCCTTGTCCTCTTCTCCTCTTGTTCCTCATCATCCCCTTATCCTCTTGACCCCTGTCCCCCTGTCTTATTGCCCCCTTGTCCTATGTCCCCTTGTCCAAATGTCTCCTTGCCCCCCTTGTCCTCTCCTCTTGGCCCTCATTGTCCCTTGTCCTATTGCCCCGTTGTCTCCTTGCCCCAAATGTCTCCTTGTCCCCCTTGTCCTCTTCTCCTCTTGTCCCTCATCATCACCTTGTCCCTTGACCCCTGTCCTATTTCCCCCTTGTCCTTTGCCCCAGGCCCAAATCTCTCCTTGCCCCCCTTGTCCTCTTCTCCTCTTGTCCCTCATCGCCACCTAGTCCCTGGACCCCTGTCCCCTGTCCTATTGTCCCCTTGGCCCAATGTCTCCTTGCCCCCTTGTCCTCTTCCCCTCTTGTCCCTCATCGTCACCTAGTCCCTTGACCCCTGTCCTATTGCCCCCTTGTCCTTTGCCCCCTTGTCCCAAATGTCTTCTTGCCCCCCTTGTCCTCTTCCCCTCTTGTCCCTCATCGTCACCTAGTCCCTTGACCCCTGTCCCCCTGTCCTATTGCCCCCTTGTCCTTTGCCCCTTGTCCCAAATGTCTCCTTGCCTCCTTGTCCTCTTCTCCTCTTGTCCTTCATCGTCACCTAGTCCCTTGACCCCTGTCCTCCTGTCCCCTTGGCCCAATGTCTCCTTGCCCCCCCTTGTCCTCTTCCTCTTCCCCTCTTGTCCCTCATCGTCACCTAGTCCCTGGACCCCTGTCCCCCTGTCCTATTGTCCCCTTGGCCCAATGTCTCCTTGTCCACCTTGTCCTCTTCTCCTCTTGTCCCTCATCGCCACCTAGTCCCTTGACCCCTGTCCTATTGTCCCCTTGGCCCAATGTCTCCTTGTCCACCTTGTCCTCTTCTCCTCTTGTCCCTCATCGTCCCCAAGTCCCCTGTCCTATTGTCCCCTTGTCCTTGCCCCCTACGATAGACCGTAGCCATTTTAAGAATCCAGAACAATTCCTTTTGAAGCCCGCAGACTCACGGACTTATAATAAACATATTTTGTATGATACAGATATTCCACCAGATCGAATTTCACTATGGAATCGACCAAACCGGGGGAAAGATGAGACGTTCGAGCATGACATTGGAACCGGTAGAAAGGATTCGTTAAATCAGGTAAGACTCTACTATGGATTATTATACGACTGTGACGTCATTTTACCATATAATGCCAAAATTGGGTGCAGATATGGAGCCGTATTACACACCAAACGCCGTATTACACGGTTTTTGAAAGCCGTATTACACTGTAGGAAACCGGTTACGAACCGGTTTTGCGCGCGCACTCGAATGGATTCCCGATCGTTTGCTAGTTAAATCACGTACGCTTTCTAGTGAATCTTGAAAAGAAAAGAAAATAGATTTATTCGTCGTATAATACCTTATTAGTACGAATGTTCGCGGGCACTTAATTTCGCAATGAAAAGGTTGGCATATTTCGCGGGTCTTTATTTTCGCGATTTGGGTGCAAAATTATTATTTCATGGGAACGAGACATCAAGGGCCACCAAGGGCCATCAAGGGCCAAGTCAGCCATTTTGGAAAAAGGTGTATGGACGATTCCGGCTATATAAAGCCCGGTACACACTAGCGACATAACGACATAAGGACGTTATGTGACAACGAAAAAGCATGGGTAAATAATATTTTTCATGGATCATCATTAGATTACTTCACCAAAGCAATCTTATGTTATTTTTTGTCGACTTCAGTGTTTGGAAACCACTAAATTTTGATCGCGTGATGTTTTTTTTCTTATGTCGTTATGTCGCAAGTGTGCACCAGGCATAATGCACGCGCGCTATGCATGCCGGCGCTGCATTCTAGTAGTTATGGGACACGGCTTGGACATTTCTTAATAAAGAAGACCGCGCCCGCTTATAAGCAAGATTGGATGAGGTGTTTGTGATATCCGGTATGAAAGTCGAGAGTGAAATCAGACGAGGCCGTAACTCCCGTAAGTCCGAGGCTGATTCCACTTGGTGAGACATTCTTTATTCCGGATATCACAAATTGCTCTCAAATTGCGTGTTTCCCAAAGTAAAGCGCTCGCTCTTAGCCAATAAGAATCGAGCTGGAATAGTCCATTGCACTTCACGAAAAACCACAACATTTCTTCTTATTCTTTTCTGAGGACAAGCAAGAGAACGAAAGCCAAACGAAAGACAATAATCCACCTCTCGAAGATGATAACCTGGGCGATGATTCGTTAACTAATGAAGAAGATGATTTGATGACGACAAAGTTGATGATAAAACAGATACCAACGATGGTGACTCGACCGCTGATGATGACGTTAAGAGCGTAGACGATGAGCCGGCAACTGACGACGCTACTTCGGAGTCGGAGGAGACCGATACTGATGCTAAGGTGTCCGAGGAAGTTGATGATGCGTCTGACGCCAGAGAGAATAACAAGATCGTTGACGAAGGCGGGTCAAATGTTGACGAAGATTCTGTTGAAACTGATTCCATAACTGATGTCGAAGAAACTCGTGACGCAGTTGACGAAAAGGACAAGGATTCACCCATTGATCAGGAAGTTAACAAAGATGCAGTCGATAGCAAGCCAGCCGTTGATGGCGATTCTGTTGATAGCGATTCTAAGATTGATTTCCAAGATTATCGTAATGACGACACCGTTAATGTTGACAATGCAGAGTTGGACGACAAAGATTCACCCATTGATCAGGAAATTAACAAAGACGCAGTCGATGGCAAACCAGCCGTTGATGGCGATTCTGTTGATGACGATTCTAAGATTGATTTCCAAGATTATCGTAATGGCGATGCCGTTGATGTTGACAATGCAGAGTTGGACAACAAAGTTTCACCATTAACCAGGAGAACACCAAAGACGCAGTCGATTCTGTTGATATTTCGACAACTCAAGACGCTACTTCGGAGTCGGAGGATACTGATTCCGAAGCTGAGGTGTCTGAGAAAGTTGATTATTCAACTGACGACGAGGCGAGCAAGAAAAATCGTGGACGAAGGGGTGTCAACTGTTGATAACGATTCTGTTGATATTTTGACAACTCAAGACGCTACTTCGGAGTCGGAGGAGACTGATTCCGAAGTTGAGGTGTCTGAGAAAGTTGATGATTCAACTGACGACGAGGCGAGCAAGAAAATCGTGGACGAAGGGGTGTCAACTGTTGATAACGATTCTGTTGATATTTCGACAACTCAAGACGCTACTTCGGAGTCGGAGGAGACTGATTCCGAAGTTGAGGTGTCTGAGAAAGTTGATGATTCAACTGACGACGAGGCGAGCAAGAAAATCGTGGACGAAGGGGTGTCAACTGTTGATAACGATTCTGTTGATATTTCGACTACTCAAGACGCTACTTCGGAGTCGGAGGAGACTGATTCCGAAGTTAAGGTGTCTGAGAAAGTTGATGATTCAACTGACGACGAGGCGAGTAAGAAAATCGTGGACGAAGGAGTGTCAACTGTTGATGACGATTCTGTTGATATTTCGACAACTCAAGACGCTATTTCGGAGTCGGAGGAGACTGATTCCGAAGTTAAGGTGTCTGAGAAAGTTGATGATTCAACTGACGACGAGGCGAGTAAGAAAATCGTGACGAAGGAGTGTCAACTGTTGATGACGATTCTGTTGATATTTCGACAACTCAAGACGCTATTTCGGAGTCGGAGGAGACTGATTCCGAAGTTGAGGTGTCTGAGAAAGTTGATGATTCAACTGACGACGAGGCGAGCAAGAAAATCGTGGACGAAGGAGTGTCAACTGTTGATGACGATTCTGCTGATAACTCGACAACTCAAGACGCTATTTCGGAGTCGGAGGAGACTGATTCCGAAGTTGAGGTGTCTGAGAAAGTTGATGATTCAACTGACGACGAGGCGAGCAAGAAAATCGTGGACGAAGGGGTGTCAACTGTTGATAACGATTCTGTTGATATTTCGACAACTCAAGACGCTATTTCGGAGTCGGAGGAGACTGATTCCAAAGCTGAGGTGTCTGAGAAAGTTGATGATTCAACTGACGACGAGGCGAGCAAGAAAATCATGGACGAAGGAGTGTCAACTGTTGATGACGATCTTGCTGATAACTCGACAACTCAAGATGCTATTTCGGAGTCGGAGGAGACTGATTCCAAAGCTGAGGTGTCTGAGAAAGTTGATGATTCAACTGACGACGAGGCGAGCAAGAAAATCATGGACGAAGGAGTGTCAACTGTTGATGACGATTCTGCTGATAACTCGACAACTCAAGACGCTAATACAGAGTCAGAGGAGACTGATTCTGACACAAAGATGTCTGAGGAAGTTGAGGACTCAGCTGACGTTGAGAAGAAGAATAAGTTCGTGGACGAAGATGTGCCAACTGTCGACGATTATTTTGATGATCAGGGTCGGCCATCTGGAGATTCCATAGTGAAAGACATCCCGTTTGTCGATGCTGTTGTCAGCCCTGATGATATCAAGGAATTCTTACGAGGTACCGTGACAAAGAGACGCCATCCCAGGGATGTTAAGGTATGCATATGTGGAGTTCATCATTAGCTCATTCACACCGGCGCGTAAGCTAATTTTAAGGGGCTCTTGCACGGGTGCTGGCCACTTCTCTGACAAGAAAAAAACTCAAATCGCAATCCAATTCCATCCTCTTGATAACAGGTCAAAACAACCCAGAATTGCATTTGTCTAACACTTGAAAGGTTTTTCTAGTAATCTGGAAGATTATTTTGATTACTACGAGCAAATGTACACGTGTTTTCACGGTTACAATTGTACTTATTTTGTGTCCATGGTGGACGAATATTAAGCGTGCGGGAGCCCCTCTAAATGTGGTTTAATTAGTTAAAGATAGATAGCCGCTATTTTAACAGCAAAGCAACATACCAAGTTGGAGAACGCATCAAATTCCATCTACTGATTTAGAGAATAAGGAGCAATGCGTTCTCGAATTTAGTAAGTCAAATCTGAAACGTTGTTTTCAGATATTAAGAGATTTCTTCACGTAATTCGTCTTTTCGAATAGAACGAGTGGATAGAACAAAGGAGTGGCTGACGCGGGCTGTTTAATTAAATTGCTTTATTATATAAACTATAGCGTTTTATCAGGATTTCGGCCACTGAGAAATATCGTAATTCGCACGTGTGAAAAAGTACGATAATGCCCACTGTAGCGAAAATTTGTCACAAATTTTTTTTTCACAAACATTTTTTTCACAAAAAGGTTTATATAATAAACGGAATAATACATGGGCGCTTGTAGTGCAAATTTGATATCTCACTCGTTCGCCTGCGCTCACTCGAACACTCGAAGATAAATTCCATCCCGCGCGCCCATGTATTATTCTCTATTTAACTGCTTCTCTCCAAACACGAGACTGTTCCAAAGATTGGCGGGTTATATGGTAAACGCGAGACATAACAATTTTATATTTTCACTAGTGAAAATACGAGCACTTTAGGTTTACGATGAAACACTGGCATCCATATAATAAAAACCTCGTCTTTATTAGGTAAACCTCATAACTGCCAACTATACATTTTCACAATTTGGACATGAGCAGGCATTGGATATTTGTATAAAACTACATAATGTTCTTTTAAACTCGTGGATGTCCGAAGGACAGGAACGAATTATACTTACGGGGCGAAAATGGCGTTATCGTTAACAAAATGATCTGGGAACTAGATTACGGCTGCGCCCGCGATCTCTTACCACAGGAATCCCATCAAGACTCGAAATTATGACAAGCCACAGACTAGGCTAGACACAGGCCACCAAGTCTCTTTAGTATTTAATTCAAGATAATGTGTACATCACTGATTATCAGTTTTAACTTAGTGCATTAACTGCCAAAAAAAAAATAACAATATATGGCTTACCATCCACGAGCTCGCCATTGCGGCACTTTGATTTTACTAAATCTTTATGATGTTACCAGACCGGACATCTCAATCACGATCACACGACACGGGACGACGCTGACCTGTCTTTTGAACAATCTGGTGACCGGAGGGGTGAGAGCAGCGAAAATTTCGACCCCAAAGTGAAGGTGGTGGAACTTGGCGGAGAGAGGGCGAGGAGGCAGAGGAATCAACACTCATACCGCCTACTGACGCTGTGCCAGGTAATGAGCTACCAGTAAAAACCCGCATATTAGAACCTGGATTTTAAGAACCCGTTAGGCCAGAATTATCCATGTGAACTCCATGTTTCCTTGTATTTTCATATCAAATAAGAACCTGTTTTAGGCTAAAATTCTAGGTTCTTATACGCGGGTTTTTGCTGTAACCCAACCCACCCATTGACCTACAGCAAGCCCTACTCCACTCCGGCCCGTCCAACACTCCTTGTGTGCTGTCAAACAAACAAGCCCGGCGAGTGCCGGATACTATTTTCACGCTAGTGAACATGAAAGTGAGTTGCACATAGTTCTACTGTGTTTCCTTAGTCTTTCGGAAAGACAAATTTAAACAATGGCCGTTTTTATAGTTAGAGACGGCTAAGCCGTCTGGACGACCTTAAGCCACCTCACCCGTCTTAGCCGTCTAGTATAAAGTCGAGAAATGTAGCAGACGTCTCAGCCGTCGGACGACTTAGCCGTCTGAAATTAAGGGCATCCAACAGACGCCCTTATAGACGACCTTTTCTTGCCGGACGGCTTAGGCGTCTAGTATAAAGACGAGACGACTCAATGAAGACGGCCTTGCCGTAAATTGCGCAGTTAATTTCAAAACTCGACACTTCTTTTTTTAGAACTCACTTTTCCAAGAGAACTATATCCGCTCAGCCAGTCTACGGTCGTCCTATACGCACTTGCGAATTTATACTAGACGTCCTTAACGAAACATGTAAGGCCATCTGGACGGCTTAGTCAATAAGTGAAAACCGTCTGGACTTTTTCACGATCATAACAAACCTCGCGCGCGCACTCCCAATCCTTTCAATGTTATAACTGTAGGTGTTTATGGCAAGAGAAAAACGAGCCTCTCGATCAATCAGCGCGCGGATATTCTTATAATCACTTGAGTATTATATTATATTATATTTATTAATGTCTGGTATTCGCGTTTTCTCAGGAATCTTCGATGTGATGGACGAGGATGAGCTGAGGCGTGTAGATGTCGATCATAGTCGCGATGAGCTTCGCATTGATGAGGGTCAACCTGAAATCTTTGACACTCGACTCATTGTTCGTCGATCATTGGGCGAACACTTAGATGACGAGGTAAGACGTATTACTCTAAAAGCCCTGTTTGTACGTAGCAACTTTGCGTAAGAAGCTTAGCTCTAAGGCCCTGTTTATACCAAGAAAGTTTGTGTGAAGTCTCTATCTCTAAACCATGCTTACCATGGCAGCTTTGCGAAAGAAGCTTAGCTCTAAAGCCCGAGGGCGAGGTAAGACGCGTTACTCTGAAAGTCCTGTCTACACGTAGCAACTTTTGCGTAAGAAGCTTAGCCTAAAGCCGTATCTAAACGAACGGCAACTTTGAGTATAACGCTTAGCTCTGAAGACTTCTTTAAACGTGGCAATTTTTTGACTTTAACGCTATGTCTACACGAAACGACTTTGCGTGACTAAGCGTGGCTCTAAAGCCCCGTCTACACGTGACAACGTTTCGTAAATCGTTTGACTTTAACGCTATGCTACACGAAACGACTTTGCGTGGCTCTAAAGCCCTGTATACACGTGATAACTTTTCGTAAGACGTTTGATTTATAAAAGCTATATCTACACGAAACGACTTTGCGTAAGAAGCGTGGCTCTAAAGCCTTTTTTTAATGTGGTAACTTCGCGTAAGTATCTAAACCAGGCAACTTTTGCGAAAGAATATTAGCTCTAAAGCCCTGTTTAATGATTGACAAATTGCATAAATAGCTCAGGAATGAAGCTCTGTACAACGTGGCGACTTTGCTTAAAAAGCAAAGCTCTAAATTCCTGTTCAATCGTAGCAACTTTTGTATTGAATATGCAAATTTGGATATGCAAAAGTCGCACTCAGAATGCGGAAAAAATTAAAACCGCGTTTACGATATGTTATAATGGCAGAAGGTTCCTGCGTAGCAGTCATATCACTGTCGTTATGTCGATGTTCTGACTTGATTTGCTATGTCGCGATGTACACACTTGTACATAAGAGCAAAAGAGAGCGCGCGCTCATGTCGTTAGAGCGGTTTTCACATGACTGTCGTGAAAGTAAACGCAATTGTGCAATCACTAGCCAATCAGAAACAAGAGTAATTACAATTTACTGCTGAATGGTTTCCTGCCCAGCCAATCAGGAGCCGAACCAATTGGCTAGTAATCCCTTGATTGTAATTAGTTCGCAATTTGATTGGTTGATAGAAATAAGCAGCCAATGAGAAAGCAAACCAATTGCAAACACGACGGTCATCTGAAATCCGCTCTATGTCGCTAGTGTGCACCAGGCATTACTTGGTCCAGAGTAACTCTGCCACGCGCGCGCTCGTAAAAAATATAATACACAGACGGGATTGGCTGCTTAGTATCCCCCCCCCTCCCCCCGAAAAAAAAAATGGTCAAAATGGCACGACAATTTGGATCTCACTCTAATAAAAAAGCAATTCCTTCTTGTTGACAGACCACTGGAGACCCATTCGATGACACAGGAAATGTTCCTACCGGCTCCGGGTCCGGCGACTGGGACAACGATGAGTTCTATCCCACCGACGACTTTGTCCCAGGGGATATTGACCATAATAACTTTCCTACAGAATCCGTTATTGACGACGCACGGAAGGGCAATCAGTGGGTTGGACCTCTTGATGGTGAGCACTAGACTAATCCCTGGCGGTCTGTGTGGGCTTCCTGTGGTTGGTAAGACATGTGTGACGTGACGTCACAGGGGACCCTCTCCCCGTATGCCTAGTGAAATTCGCCAAATCCAAGATGGCGGATGCCACGCCAAAACGTTTCACAAATAGAAAACAACGGCGAATGGAATACATTTAAAGATGCTTGTCTAGTGCTTTTAAGGATCAACTTGGTTCGCTTAGCTAAAAATATGTTAATTTTCGATGTTACGAAGTGGATTTGAGGCGGGGTAAGTTTTCGGCAATTCGGGGTAGATTTTGGCGAAATTTCACTCGGCGTTCGGCGGGTGAGCTCGGCCCAGTGCTCGCGCATCCTCACGGTTTATCTCTGAGCACAGGAAGCCCACCCAGAACGCCAGGGACTAAGGCTGGGTAAGCAAAGAAGGAAGACCTTTCATAGTGTAACAACTCATGTTGAGGCACCAGCACGCCATGGAAGGAGGAGAACCTTACTATGGAGAACCTACCATCAGAAGATGTGATTCAGACTTTGATTCTAAATTACGTCTTCGGTTGTCGGGATCTCCATAGGATGTTGGGCATTGGTCTCCCTGTGGTTTTTGGCGCCAAAAAAATCGCGCGTGTGTAGTATTATTCGGGCAGTTTTGACGATGCAGCAATTTCTGAAAAAAGAATATCTGAATATCAGTGAATGCGTCAGTGTTCGTTGGACTTTTCTCGAAGTTATTAAGAGCAGAACGATCCAATACGAATAGTAATTCTTTAGTGTTACGTGTCCCTGTTTTGTTTTGAGAAAATAGTCACGCCCTGAGTGTTCCATTATAAATGTCGTTGCTGCTTAATTAATTAATTTATCAAATCAGTGATCTACGGCAAATACATTTCGTTCATACGTTAATGTCGGTAACCACTTAATGGAACGGCTCATTGCATTCGACGCGTGAATATGTACTGGCTTGTCACAATTAAACAAGTTATGGTCACATTTAACAATTTAGTCGCCGAATGCGACGTAAATATCGGCGGCTAGTCAAATCACATCAGTGTTCTCTCCTCAATGCTCCGTTCTGATTGGTTGAGCTACTAATAGGTTATAAGTTATAGCCTACTAGTAGCGAAATGTGACGGAAAATTCGCGTTTATGAAATGTTTTGCGGGCGACCAAATGGCGTGAACGCTATACCTTTTTCTCACACAATCACTTTTCCCGATTTTTATCCTTGTTCTTTTTACATTCAGTGCGGAAACTGTTAACCTAAATCGAAGAGCACACTGTGTGTCAGAAATGGTCGTTCTACTAAATAAACTAGACTGTTTACATAAAAAGAAATGGAACGGCTCATTGCATTCGACGCGTGAATATGTACTGGCTTGTCACAATTAAACAAGTTATGGTCACATTTAACAATTTAGTCGCCGAATGCGACGTAAATATCGGCGGCTAGTCAAATCACATCAGTGTTCTCTCCTCAATGCTCCGTTCTGATTGGTTGAGCTACTAATAGGTTATAAGTTATAGCCTACTAGTAGCGAAATGTGACGGAAAATTCGCGTTTATGAAATGTTTTGCGGGCGACCAAATGGCGTGAACGCTATACCTTTTTCTCACACAATCACTTTTCCCGATTTTTATCCTTGTTCTTTTTACATTCAGTGCGGAAACTGTTAACCTAAATCGAAGAGCACACTGTGTGTCAGAAATGGTCGTTCTACTAAATAAACTAGACTGTTTACATAAAAAGAAATGGAACGGCTCATTGCATTCGACGCGTGAATATGTACTGGCTTGTCACAATTAAACAAGTTATGGTCACATTTAACAATTTGGTCGCCGAATGCGACGTAAATATCGGCGGCTAGTCAAATCACATCAGTGTTCTCTCCTCAATGCTCCGTTCTGATTGGTTGAGCTACTAATAGGTTATAAGTTATAGCCTACTAGTAGCGAAATGTGACGGAAAATTCGCGTTTATGAAATGTTTTGCGGGCGACCAAATGGCGTGAACGCTATACCTTTTTCTCACACAATCACTTTTCCCGATTTTTATCCTTGTTCTTTTTTACATTCAGTGCGGAAACTGTTAACCTAAATCGAAGAGCACACTGTGTGTCAGAAATGGTCGTTCTACTAAATAAACTAGACTGTTTACATAAAAAGAAATGGAACGGCTCATTGCATTCGACGCGTGAATATGTACTGGCTTGTCACAATTAAACAAGTTATGGTCACATTTAACAATTTAGTCGCCGAATGCGACGTAAATATCGGCGGCTAGTCAAATCACATCAGTGTTCTCTCCTCAATGCTCCGTTCTGATTGGTTGAGCTACTAATAGGTTATAAGTTATAGCCTACTAGTAGCGAAATGTGACGGAAAATTCGCGTTTATGAAATGTTTGCGGGCGACCAAATGGCGTGAACGCTATACCTTTTTCTCACACAATCACTTTTCCCGATTTTTATCCTTGTTCTTTTTTACATTCAGTGCGGAAACTGTTAACCTAAATCGAAGAGCACACTGTGTGTCAGAAATGGTCGTTCTACTAAATAAACTAGACTGTTTACATAAAAAGAAATGGAACGGCTCATTGCATTCGACGCGTGAATATGTACTGGCTTGTCACAATTAAACAAGTTATGGTCACATTTAACAATTTAGTCGCCGAATGCGACGTAAATATCGGCGGCTAGTCAAATCACATCAGTGTTCTCTCCTCAATGCTCCGTTCTGATTGGTTGAGCTACTAATAGGTTATAAGTTATAGCCTACTAGTAGCGAAATGTGACGGAAAATTCGCGTTTATGAAATGTTTTGCGGGCGACCAAATGGCGTGAACGCTATACCTTTTTCTCACACAATCACTTTTCCCGATTTTTATCCTTGTTCTTTTTTACATTCAGTGCGGAAACTGTTAACCTAAATCGAAGAGCACACTGTGTGTCAGAAATGGTCGTTCTACTAAATAAACTAGACTGTTTACATAAAAAGAAATGGAACGGCTCATTGCATTCGACGCGTGAATATGTACTGGCTTGTCACAATTAAACAAGTTATGGTCACATTTAACAATTTAGTCGCCGAATGCGACGTAAATATCGGCGGCTAGTCAAATCACATCAGTGTTCTCTCCTCAATGCTCCGTTCTGATTGGTTGAGCTACTAATAGGTTATAAGTTATAGCCTACTAGTAGCGAAATGTGACGGAAAATTCGCGTTTATGAAATGTTTTGCCGGCGACCAAATGGCGTGAACGCTATACCTTTTTCTCACACAATCACTTTTCCCGATTTTTATCCTTGTTCTTTTTTACATTCAGTGCGGAAACTGTTAACCTAAATCGAAGAGCACACTGTGTGTCAGAAATGGTCGTTCTACTAAATAAACTAGACTGTTTACATAAAAAGAAATGGAACGGCTCATTGCATTCGACGCGTGAATATGTACTGGCTTGTCACAATTAAACAAGTTATGGTCACATTTAACAATTTAGTCGCCGAATGCGACGTAAATATCGGCGGCTAGTCAAATCACATCAGTGTTCTCTCCTCAATGCTCCGTTCTGATTGGTTGAGCTACTAATAGGTTATAAGTTATAGCCTACTAGTAGCGAAATGTGACGGAAAATTCGCGTTTATGAAATGTTTTGCGGGCGACCAAATGGCGTGAACGCTATACCTTTTTCTCACACAATCACTTTTCCCGATTTTTATCCTTGTTCTTTTTTACATTCAGTGCGGAAACTGTTAACCTAAATCGAAGAGCACACTGTGTGTCAGAAATGGTCGTTCTACTAAATAAACTAGACTGTTTACATAAAAAGAAATGGAACGGCTCATTGCATTCGACGCGTGAATATGTACTGGCTTGTCACAATTAAACAAGTTATGGTCACATTTAACAATTTGGTCGCCGAATGCGACGTAAATATCGGCGGCTAGTCAAATCACATCAGTGTTCTCTCCTCAATGCTCCGTTCTGATTGGTTGAGCTACTAATAGGTTATAAGTTATAGCCTACTAGTAGCGAAATGTGACGGAAAATTCGCGTTTATGAAATGTTTTGCGGGCGACCAAATGGCGTGAACGCTATACCTTTTTCTCACACAATCACTTTTCCCGATTTTTATCCTTGTTCTTTTTTACATTCAGTGCGGAAACTGTTAACCTAAATCGAAGAGCACACTGTGTGTCAGAAATGGTCGTTCTACTAAATAAACTAGACTGTTTACATAAAAAGAAATGGAACGGCTCATTGCATTCGACGCGTGAATATGTACTGGCTTGTCACAATTAAACAAGTTATGGTCACATTTAACAATTTAGTCGCCGAATGCGACGTAAATATCGGCGGCTAGTCAAATCACATCAGTGTTCTCTCCTCAATGCTCCGTTCTGATTGGTTGAGCTACTAATAGGTTATAAGTTATAGCCTACTAGTAGCGAAATGTGACGGAAAATTCGCGTTTATGAAATGTTTTGCGGGCGACCAAATGGCGTGAACGCTATACCTTTTTCTCACACAATCACTTTTCCCGATTTTTATCCTTGTTCTTTTTTACATTCAGTGCGGAAACTGTTAACCTAAATCGAAGAGCACACTGTGTGTCAGAAATGGTCGTTCTACTAAATAAACTAGACTGTTTACATAAAAAGAAAATGCAAATTAAATTTGACAGAAGCATAACAACTTAGCTCAAGAACTGAACTTTGCAGAACACGGAGGCTTGGGAGGCCAGGAAGAGAGGCCGACGGTGGATGTAGTGCCTAAGGATGTGATCGAGGCCCTTGTTGCAGAAAATCGCGATCGTGGACGGCGTGTCGCCAGAAGGCAAAATGCTATAAAGGACGAGCTCCACTTCGACGACGAACCAGCAGGCGATGGAGACAAGGATAAAAGGCCAACCGTGGGTGCGGTCCCTACAGATGCTACCTTCGAGGCTTTAATTACACGACGAGTACGCGCACCCGGTCAAGATATCGAAGAGTCAAGAGTTCAAAAAGAGGCAAGAAGTGAGGTGGTACCTATCCAAGGCACTTACGAGCCGGTTGTTGAACAAAGATCAGAGCAAAACAACGAAGAAAAAGGTATAAGATGATCCCTCAGGGACATACAACTATTTTGGAAAAGGTTGCACTGTCACAACTGGCTGTTTTAGCCCGCGTTGCGTTATGAGAGCAAATATGTGCACCAAAACTGAATCATGAACACTGGGTTTTAGGATAAATCGCCAACGCATCACCCTGCTTATACCAAATGTTTGTTTAAACGGGCAGTGTCACGAATTTGAGGTAAATTTAGGTTGCCAAATGTAGTCAAATTCAAACGAAATGAGCAAAATAATCATCTAGATTTGTTAAACAACCTTTCAGCGGCTAGATAAGCACAAATTTGGAGTATTTTCATGTGTTATCGAGCGGATGGAATTGATAATGAAATGACATTTTTGATTTATGTTCAGGCTGAACAGTTTTCAAACTTGGAAATTTGATAGCGAAAGCTATAAACTTGCGTAAAATAATGCCTATATAATGCAAGTTTCAGTTCCTTTTTCTTTATAACACTAAATAATAGTATAATGTAGGATTCTGAGTTGTTTCTGTAGATCACTGGTCTAATTTCATACAATTTTGTTGAAACAACCGTGACACAGCCCCTTTAACAATACATCGCTTGATCCGGTAGTCAGCTTGAAGAGTGGCCGCCATATTGAATGCACGAGCAAGGCCGTAGCTAGAAATGTTTGGCTGAGGAGGCAAGCCCTGGTCATCCTTTGTTGAATTGCTGGGGGTCAAGCGACACCGCGGCAAAACGCAGTTGACATGCGTCAAGATTCACTGGCCTGTGAAATGAAGACAATTGAAAAAATCTGCATAACAACAGCGAACGGAGCTGTCTGTTCTCCCCGCCGCTGGCGGCAAGGGGTAGCCTGGGGACGAGACAATGCAAATCCTAGAATTGTAATCTGTTTTATTAATTAATTATTTATTTATGTATTATTTATTTCTGATTATTTTATTTGTGATGATCTAATAGATCGTCTTCAGAACGAAGCTCAAGCTGCTATTTATCGGAGGGAGTTAGATAAGATAACATTTGAACCAATAATTCAACCGGATTTTGAAGACCCGTCGGAAGGTGAACACACGGAGGCTGGAGGTTCGCTGGAGGACGTTATAGCAAGCCACATTGAACACGGTGCTCGGGTTGCTGCCGAAAGAAGAGATGTGACCGAGCCAACGGATAAGCCGGCGATGGGAATCGACGCCATGCAATCATTCAAAGAACCAAAAGTCGAGTTAGACAAGTCCGTAGATGTTAAAACTCTGCGAAGAGGCCCTCCATCATTACCCGTACCCCAGGTTTCTATTAACCCGCTGGGACGCAAGGCGAATTCCAAGCTTGGCCGCCTGATTCAGAAGCACTTTAAATATGACATGAAGAGCGAGGAGTCGGGAGCGAAGGAATCGAGACCAACACTGGCGGAGCAGCTCGTGCCCGACGTGGCGACAACTGAGGTGGTGACAGAGCAGCTCCCATTTGAAGAGGCGACAACTGAAGAGGTGAGGATAAACGAGAAGTTTGTTGGCAATGAAATGTCGGCAGAGAAATGTTTCGGCAATGAAATGTCGGCAGAGGAATTTGTCGGCAATGAAATGTCGGCAGAGAAGTTTGTCGGCAATGAAATGTCGGCAGAGAAGTTTGTCGGCAATGAAATGTCGGCAGAGAAATTTGTCGGCAAGGTTTTGTCTGTTGTGAAGCAGAGTGATAATTTGCTGCATGATTGTGTGCTTGGGCTCTCTTTGGCCCGAGGAAAGGGTAGATCCTTCATATATGGTGCACTATAGTGTCCTCCGTATAAATATCTCCCGTGTCTTTGAACAAGGATGTACAGAAAGACACCATAGTTTAGCCATATGTGAAGGATCTAGGGGAAAGAGCATCATTGCACATTGGGTGATTACATTTTTAAACCGCACCGGGGGGTTGAGAACCAACGGAAATTTTACAGGGGAGGTCGGGTATTGGACTCTGGAAATTCCACGGGAGGGGTGTGTCTGGCGCTTGGAAACTCCAAGGGGGAAGATAAAAAAGGTGACTTTCCAGGGACATTTTATCCCAAAATAGATTTTCCAGGATCTAACAGACAAGCTGGAGATGGATATCGACGCCATGCAATCATTCAAAGAACCAGAAGCTGAGTTAGACAAGTCCGTAGATGTTAAAACTCTGCGAAGAGGCCCTCCATCATTACCCGTACCCCAGGTTTCCATTAACCCGCTGGGTCGCAAGGCGAATTCCAAGCTTGGCCGCCTGATTCAGAAGCACTTTAAATATGACATGGAGAGCGAGGAGTCAGGAGCGAAGGAAGTGAGACCAACACTGGCGGAGCAGCACGTGCCCGACGTGGCGACGTCTGAGGTGGCGACATCTACGGTGGCGACAGAACAGCTCCCATTTGAAGAGGCGACAACTGAAGAGGTGAGGATAAACGAGAGGTTTGTTGGCAATGAAATGTCGGCAGAGAAATTTTTCGGCAATGAAATGTCGGCAGAGAAGTTTGTCGGCAATGAAATGTCGGCAGAGAAGTTTGTCGGGCAATGAAAAAGATAGCAGCTATGCGAGTGCGCTGTCCTGAGGAGAAGAGCTTTAAGCTTTCCTCATTTGCCAATGCTGTGTGCGCTTTTGGGGGCTCAATCTTAAAAAAGCACCCGTTGTATACTGGCAGAAACATATAAGTAACTCACTTATATGTTTCTGATACTGGTAAATGTGGTAGCTGGAAGAATGTAATGGAGAATTCCAGGAGTGATACAGCTTCTCGGAAGATTTGTGTGATTGGATAGGCAGAACAAAGAATTCCATTGTTTCCTCGTTCTATTGTATGGCCCTCTATTGTTTTGCACTGAGGGTATCCATCCAATAGGCTTAGATCATGGCTCGACGATTCCAGCCTAAGCGTGCGCTCTCTCTTTACTTTAGAAATGCCGGAGGAATGCAACAAAACTAGAGGAAGCAATGCGCGCATTGTTCATCGTTCATTCTCTTGTGTTGCTGTGCCCCTCTTCTGCGCAAGGTCGCACATATGGCTGTTTGTCCGAATAACTCTTTTTTTTTAGGATAAACATTATTAAATCACGTAATCCTTGTGTAATGTATTGCTGTTATTTCTGCTGCAGGTCGATCCCGACGATGAATGGCAGATATGGGAGGAACCGGAGGGAGAAGAAGAACTAGATGTCGCTCCTCCAGAGGAGGAAGAGGAAGAAGATCTCTCTCCTCCCGACGAGAGAAAGGAAGGACTAGACGTCGCTCCTCCCGAGGAGGGAGAGGAAGGACAAGACGTCGCTCCTCCCGAGGAGGGAGAGGAAGGACAAGACGTCGCTCCTCCCGAGGAGGGAGAGGAAGGACTAGACGTCGCTCCTCCCGAGGAGAATGAGGAAGACTGAATTTTTACATTATTACCTTTTGCAACAAACCTTACTATAAACTCTTTCCCAATTTCAAGTAACATTTTTAAAGCTATAATCATTGATTTTGTGTTCCTGAAGGGTCTTTTCCACTATTCCATTCCACTTGATCAGCGACCAAAACCAAGTACGATTTTATAAAATTCGGAACAGAACAGGCAAATCATAGACTCTATCTGACTGGAAGAGCACGGTTAACGGAACTTTACATTTTTATGAACAATTTTAACAGTTTTCACAATGACCCCAGATAAGAATGTTATTTAACTCGAAGCGGAACAAACCTGTAAATAATATTGAAGCGAATAAAACATATTTTAAAACCCATTTATTGTGCAGTTTGAAAAAGCTCGGTCCCTGGCCACGGGAACACGAAGGAACTGTTTCATTCTCTTACCCAGGGCTCCCCGGCTCGTTACCTCGCGGGGGAGGCTCTGATGATGCCCACTGACGCATGCGCGAGATTTAATACAGAGCCGCTTAGAGAAAGACCTTTAAGCGCATGCTCCAACGATCAAAATCAACCAATCAGCGACGGCCCCAATTTCGTACCCAGAGCCCGTCATCTTTTGGCCAGCGGCAAGATTCAGGGCTCTGGGGGAATCGATTTTTTTAAAACCCAGATTCTGGGCTTCCGGTTTGAAGGTTGTATGAAAGTTCGTTACGTTTTTGACCATGCTACCACGCATGCTCACAAATCGGATTTCCCCAGAGCCCTGAATCTTGCCGCTGGCCAAATGATGACGGGCTCTTGGTACGAGATTGCCACGGCCCTGAAATGGATGTCCCCAGAGTCGACCAGAGCCTCCCTACGAGTAGACAAGCCGGGGAGCTCTGGGTTCGAGAATGGGGTGGCTCTGGTGACAGCCATTGACGCATGCGCGAGATTCATGTGATCAGAGCCGTTGAGAAAGATCTTTCTGCGGATGCACCAACGTTCAAAACCATCCAATCAGCAAAGGTTCTCAAATGGATGTCACCAGAGCCCTGCGAGGAGACGAGCCGGGGAGCTCTGGGTTCGAGAATGGACCTTTTCACACTAGGGCGCATGCGCCAGGATATCCATTCCCTTATGTGCAATCTCGTTCCCAAAGCCCGCGTATCTTTTAGGCCAGCGCCAAGATACGGAGCTCTGGAATAATCAAGTCATGCGACGATTTTCATTGGCTCGTCATTCCTCTCCACTGCCCATGCGCGCGATTTGAATTCGGAGGAAATCTAACAGAAAATATTTTTCACACAAGCATCATCAGCGCAGAACTCGCGCTGTTTTGCTAAAACAAAACCTGCTCAAAACTTAGTGAAATATCTCAGTAATTCATGTTTAAAGCTCTTTTTGGCTGGTTTTATAACCACGACTGTAAAATGTGAAAAATTCCTATAACATATTGAAGAACTGTGTGATAAATCCATGATTTTAGTAGCGGGCAGTACCCAGATTTTGGGTATAAAAAAATTGATTATTCCAGAGCCCTGTATCTTGCCGCTGGCTCAAAGATGCACGGGCTCTGGGTATGAGATTGCCTTATGTGGTTCACACCTTAAACGTAAGCGCAGACACAAGCACAAGAAAATCGAGACTTTGCGTTCCCTAGTGCGTCTAGTGTGATAAGGGACTCAAAGACCCCGTCCACACTAACGCGTTTTCGTCTGAATCCGTACACTTTTTGATACGTTTAGGCCTTCCGTCCACAAATACATTTCAAATACATTTCAATTGTTTTCTTCTGAACTGCGACGTGAAAATGCCATGTTTTACGCTCTGATGAGAAAGGGAACGTGGATGACGACTTTGTTTGTATTTTTGTCTCATGATTGAGAATGGATGCGAAATTGCTGTTATGAAGGTTAGAGTGCAAATGAAAATTGGAAACGGTTGCTGACTCGTGAGATTTTCACATGACTGTCGTGAAAACAATTGCAATTGAGCAATCACTAGCCAATCAGAATCGAGAGAAATCACGACTTACTCCTAAATGGCTTTTTTCTCAGCCAATTGCAAGCCGAACCAATTACTAAGTAATTACACAATTATATTTACTACAGAATTTGATTGGCCGAGAAAAACGAGTAGCCAATGAGAACGCAAAGCAATCGCAATTACATAACAAGTCTTGACAGTCATGTGAAATCCGCTCTAAATGTTCAACACTTGAAGATAATCATTTGTATCTCCACGCGGCATAGAAATGAGTTAGCTAACATGTTTGGGTCGTTTGGGTAAAGTACCACCGAACTACGCTCCTGGGGGCCGTTTCTCGAAACGCCCGAGAATTCTCGGGCCCGAAAAGTTTGTTTTCAAATGTTAATAGTTTGATCCCCAAGTTTTTCGTTTTCTTTTCTACCCTGATGATTTAAATAGACTACAACTTCCTTTCCGTGAATATGTATACTGTTTACGTCTCAAAAAAGAAATTTTCGATTTCATTCAAAACCCTAAATCGAAGTAAAATCACCCGAAAAGTCTCGGGAGGTCAGTTGCTCCCGAAAACTTTCCATTGTTTTTCACCCAGTTTTTCGGGTGCCCGAGAAGTTCGGTTTAAACTAACGTAATTCTATTAATGCTATAGAATATAAATAACTACGAAAAGGGAGTTATAGACTATTCAAATAAGCAGGGTAAAAAAGAAAACGAAAAACGTTTTGATAAATCCATAAAAATTTCAAAACAAAGTTCTCGGGCCCGAGAATTCTCGGGCGTTTCGAGAAACGGGCGCCTGGCCCGTATATTAGAATTAATACAAAGGTTTCTTTTGCATTGTTGAATAATTTATTTGATGTTTTCAAAAAATAAAACTATCTTTATATACAATATCTGTAAAACAAAGATAAGCGATGCCTAGTTAGACATAACTTCCCCTAAATCGGTGTCATTAGTGGCCTCCCGAAAGTGAATACGGGAGGAAATGCATGCATTAACTCGGTAAAACCATACCAACGTACTACTAAAGTCTTAAAAGGTTTTTAAAGGGGCTCTCGCACGATTGCTGGTCACTTCTCTGACAAGAAAATAATTCAAATCGCAAGATTCCAATTCCATCCTCTAGATAACAGGTCAAAACAACCTAGAATTCCATTTGTCTAACAATTGAAACGTTTTTATTAATCTGGAGGATTATTTTGATTACTACGGACATGTGTTTTCAAGGTTACAATTTTACTTATTTTATGTCCACGGTGGACGAAAGAGCCCCCTTAATAAGGCCTAGGACAAACGCCGGCTCCACCTAAAATGAATACGCGCGCTGAATGCCGGTACTTCTATATTGCGATTACATCTCTGCGATTAAGCGTGGACACCAATTATTTTTGTTGGTGTTTTGGGTGCTGCAAAGTTGTGTCCCGAAGGCACGGAACGCTACGTTTCTATGGGGCAAACGAGACGTTGCTATGGCGTTTTGAAATAGCACGTGCCCAAACGAGATCAAATCACAGCATTTTGATTAGCACGCGCCAAAACGCTAGTCTCCACCAATCAAATCACAGCATTTTGGGAACATCTTTCTTTTCCGTCTCGCATCGAACAACTCGGAAAATTGTTCTGTCCACGCTAAAAACGCATATAGCAATAGTGTGTAGTATATTTCGTGAAGTGCCTAATAGAGCAGATTTCGTATGACTGTGAAAAGCCGCGACAAAGTTGTGCCGCGCCGCGAGCGTGCCGCGACGTCGCGATATCATTCGGTATCTACAGCAGGCCAGGTTCCGTGCCGCGACCGCGACAATGCCGCGCCGTGTCGCGGCACTTTTCACAGTCATACGAAATCTGCTCTATGTGCGCATAATTCTAGTAGTGGTGTTCATTCCAAAGAGGAAGCAAAGCCTATCAACAGGAGCCTTATCACCTTGCTTGTGGTGGGCGTCCGAAGCACAGGGAGCCCGTCAACATGAGCCTCCATCACCTATTAGTGGGAGTCCGAAGCACAGGGAGCCCATCAATAGGATCCTCTATCAACTATTGGTGGGCGTCTGAAGCACATGGAGCCCATCAGAATGAGCCTCCATCACCTATTGGTGGGCGTCCGATGCACAGGGAGCCCATCAATAGGATCCTCTATCACCTATTGGTGGGCGTCCGATGCACAGGGAGCCCATCAACAGGTGCCTCCATCACCTATTGGTGGACGTCCGAAGCACAGGGAGCCCATCAACAGGTGCCTCCATCACCTATTGGTGGACGTCCGAAGCACAGGGAGCCCATCAATAGGATGCTCTATCACCTATTGGTGGGCGTCCGATGCACAGGGAGTCCATCAACAGGAGCCTCCATCACCTATTGGTGGACGTCCGAAGCACAGGGAGCCCATCAACAGGCGTCTCCATTGCCTATTGGTGGACGTCCGAAGCACAGGGAGCCCATCAACAGGCGTCTCCATTACCCAGTGTCGGGTGTCCGAAGCACAGGGAGCCCATCAATAGGAGCCTCCATCACCTTGCTTGTGGTGGACGTCCGAAGCAAAGTAGCAAATGAATCTGTTTTCAAAATCCACAGTTTAAATTAGACTCTTCTATTCCTGTGTATACGGTTAGCCCTAGTAAAGTAGATTATTAAGGCTCCTGTTGCAGGCTGCTGTGTGCGCGTATAGCTGGAACCGTCCATTGCAAGGGCTCGAGGACTACTGACTAACGACTGTAATTTCGTTTCCAGTAGATTGTCCTCAAGCCCTGGCAGTATTATATTAGTTGGCCGTTTAATTTTGTCAGCTTTAGCGAAAATATGTCCAACACCTAAATAACCTCTCGTAAATTAGCAGACCTCTATAAATTTCGTGTCGTGAAAATCTAAGCCTATAAACAAACGTTTTATTTTATGGATATTCGTGCATTGAACTGACTCTATAAAGATGTTATGCATTATATCCTATCAATGAAATAAAGCTCCTAGAATAAATAACGTGTGCGAGAGAACGAATGATTTCTCAGAATTCAGGTTACGTAAGCGGACGTTTTGTTAAGAGCGAATTTCAGATGACCACATACACCTAGCCAATCGTAAACGAGAGATATACAAGTTGCTGCTGAATGGCTTCCCCGTCAGCCAATCACAAGCCAAGTAAAACCTATATCACGTGGTGAGCACGTGACTGGCTTCAAGCAAAGTTAACACTATCACGTTGTGAACACGTGACTGTTTTTTATTTATTTTGTACGCCAAGCCAAGTAAACAGTGTCACGCGGTGAACACGTGATAACTAAATACATGCAGCTACATTTCGTTCAAAACTTGCAAAAGAAATGAGGGACCTATGAGAATCCAAAGTTAACGCAAGCACAAATACTTTGCAACACTCAATCATCTGAAATTCCCCCTATGCGGAGACTTGTATATTATTATAATATTTTCAGCAGTGCTCAGTTATACTGAACTGGTCCCGGGCATAGCGATAACTTATCGTTTTTCTTTTTCCAGAATGGCAGCCCCGCATAAAATTCTCCTAAAATCAAACCTAGTGAAACTCACCTACCAGCGTCAGAAAGGTCACCTACACTTTAATTTGGGATGTTTTTACCATTTTAACCAAAGGTATCCAACCAGCAACACTTGAATGGTATCCAACCAGTAACACTTGAATGGTATCCAACCAGTAACACTTGAATGGTATCCAACATGTAACACTTGAATGGTTTCCAGTAACACTTGAATTGTATCCAAAAGTAGCACTTCAGTGGTATCCAAGAAGTGTCACTTGAATGGTATCCAGGTAGTGGTATTTGAATGGTTTCCTGGTCGCAACACTTGAATGGTTGCTAAAAAAGACCACCTAAACGGCACCCCTAACTGCGCCGAGACCCTCATAGTATTAGGCATATTCCAGATTTCTTCTCTTTTTTGGCGGGCGGCTTTTTGTCGCCATCTTTTACTGGTGTTGTTGACTCTTCATTTTTCTCAGTCTCTTCCCTTTTGTCTTTGTCTTCTTTAGAACCTTCTTTATCTTTGTCCACGCCGTCTTCTTCGTCATCATCTTCATCTTTTTCTTTGGTTTTCTAAAAAAAAAGAGGAGGAATTACGCATAGGTGCCGAGTTCAAAAACTCTGACGCCCACCAAAAGGCGATGGAGGCTCCTGTTGATGGGCTCCTGAATACTCATAATCCACAACATAGACAAAATCGGCTAACGGTGTTTACATCTTCTGTCACCCAATTCAGATCATGTGATGATTTCTTTGGGTGAACGAGTGTATGTGCAGAACTAACAAAAGTATTCACCCAAAGGAATCATCACATATCTGAATTGGGTGGCAACAAGATGTAAACACCGATAGCCGATTTGTTTTATTCAACCCACTATGTACCTTTTTTCCCTTGCCCTTGTCTTTCTTTTTCTTGTCTTTGTCTGCTTCATCAGGTTCGTCATCTTCCTCGTCCTCTTCTTCGTCGTCTTTCTTGCCTTTGCTTTTTTTCTTGTCTTTTCCCTTCTTCCCTTCATCTAAAGCTGCATGCGTTAAATGGGATTGATTTAGTGAATGAAGGTTTGAGGGATGTTTTCTTAACTATTCTTTGCTATTGGGCCCCGATTCGCCTGTTGTATAGTGTAGTACATGTAGTATAGTGTGTACCAAATGAGCGATTTTTTAAATCTAAATCTAAATATTTGTGAGATATTTGGACAGTGAAAACTGTCCTGCCACCTACCTTTCTTTCCAATTTTCTTCTTTGAATCCTTATTCTTGTCTCCCTCGTCCTCCTCGTCTTCCTCATCTTCCTCCTCTTCGTCCTCGTCTTTCTTCTTGCTTTTCGAGTCTTTCTTCGTCTCCTTCTTCACAATACCTTTGCTACCACCAGGCGAGCTTTTTGACTTTGTCTTTGACTTGTCTTCTTCTTCATCCTCCGTTTCCTCCTCCGATTCCTCCTCCTCTTCTTCGTCTTCCTCTTTCTTCCTCGGTGCTACAATTTAAACAAAAAATTCGAAAATTCGTATATTTATAATCCTATAAATCTCTTTAAAACTGAAAACTGTAATAACATTTTTTACACACTGGCCCGCCTTTACTGGCTGATAAACTATCTACGGGTCAGTATATATGTACAAAGATCATTAACGAAAAAAAATGATGATGAGGCTGATGATGATGTTTTACCTTTCGCAGGTTTACTACTAGAAACAGCGGTTTTATCTGTTGTTTTTGTTTTCTCTTCTTCATCATCATCTTCTTCGCTCTCCTCTTCGGAATCCTCCTCCTCCTCATCTTCTTCTTCTTCCTCGTCTTTCTTTAACTTTTTCTAAAAATATAATTCTTATAGATGAATAAATTGAGGTGTCATCTCATTCTCCAGACACGAGATGTCATGACATGAAGAGAGGAAATGCCGTGACATCATATGCCGTGACATCATATGCCGTGACATGATATCGTGACATCACGAGAGATGTCGTGACATCACGATAGAATATGTCGTGGCATCACGATAGAATATGTCGTGACATCACGAGAATATGTCGTGACATCAAGTGAGAAGATGTCGTGACATCATGTGAGAAGATGTCGTGACATCACGTGAGAAGATGTCGTGACATCACGTGAGAAAATGTCGTGACATCACGTGAGAAGATGTCGTGACATCACGAAAGAAGATGCCGTGACATCACGAGCGAAGATGTCGTGACATCACGAGAGAAGATGTCGTGACATCACGAGAGAAGACGTTTAATAGAGCAGATTTCGTATGACTGTGAAAAGTACCGTGTCAAAGTTGTTCCGCGCCGCGACCGTGACCGTACCGCGACTAAGCGATTTCATTGGCGATTTAATTCCATTTACAGCAGGCCAGGTTACGTACCGCCACCGCGACAGTACCGCGCCACTTTTCACAGTCATACGAAATCTGCTCTATGTCATCACGAGGGGATTTGTCGTGACATCACGAGAGAAGATGTCGTGACATCACGAGAGAAGATGTCGTGACATCACGAGAGAAGATGTCGTGACATCACCAGAGAAGATGTCGTGACATCACGAGAGAAGACGTTTAATATGACATGACCAGGGGAGTTGTCGTGACATGATGAGAGGGGAGATACCTTGGTATGTTGTTGAGTGGATGTTTTGGTAGATGCGGCAGGTTTAGTAGCGGGCTTCGTCTTGGTGTCTTCCTCTTCTTCGCTCTCTTCCTCTGAGTCATCCTCCTCTTCACTTTCCTCCTCTAAATAAAACAAATATTTAAACCATTATCCTGCGAGATTGCGCAAAATACTTAAGCGATTATCCTGCGAGATTGCGCAAAATAATTAAACGATTATCCTGCGCGACAAAAAGTAGTTGTGTTGAGCTCGTATTTTAAAATATCCAAAAGTAAATTATTTCTGTGATTTTTTGTGCTATCGATATGCTGAATAATAAAACCATTATCCTGCTCGATTTTGCAGAATATCGTCTCATTTAGCCAACTCGGGACTTCGTCCCTCGTCGGCTAAGTATCAGACGATATTCTGCGCAATCTCGCAGGATAATGGTTAACTATATGTCAGGTGCAAAAGATATTGGAGTTTCAATGGCCATATTTCCGAAGCCCATGTGCCAAACAATAACATAAATCAATCTATGACCCTACCTTCTGTTTTGACCACCTTCTTGTCTTGTGCCGCCTTTTCGGACACTTTACCCGGCTTCTCCACCGTTTTCTTGGTGGTGGTCTCCTCCTCCTCTTCAGACTCCTCCTCTGAAGACTCTTCTTCCGATTCCTCCTCTTCCTGTTTTGGCTCCTCCTTTTTTATCGTTCTCGGCAGGGCTCGTGGCAGCGGCCGTGGCGAGGCAGTAGGGGCAGATTCGGAGAATGACGTCTTGGTTTCTTTAATTACTTGCTGGAATAGAGAGTTTCAGATGAGTGTTGAAAATAAGATATATTTGCATTTACTTTGTATTCTCAATGGTCGTTCGTTTCTATCGAGTATCGACTAAGAGTTTCAATTAAAACCAACTGTACATTTGGTAATCACGTGCTCATCGCGTGATCGAGATAGCACTGGGGCTGGCTTACAAAGAAAACAGCCACGTGTTCAATGAGCGGATTCGGAAACCAGGGGATTTCTTTTGTATCCTTATGCATATTTTCATGTAAATTAGCTTTGTTCACTTTAGATTTTAGGCTAAGTTTACGAAAAAAAAGAGGTTTTTGAGGATGGGACAATCCTGGCCTGTAGAATAAGCACCTATGCCACCATTTTCACCATTTTTTTGTTTGCAATTTGAATGGCTGGGAGAGCGTAGTCGCAAAGCTCAGACAATCGAAATCTGACGCACTTTCGACATTCATCTGAAATCCGCTATAATAATAACAATAATCGTTTATTTGCAGCAATGGCTGAATTACAGTATTAGCCAGAATACAATTGACAAAGCATACGTTACTGGAAGCGAACAGTGACAAAATTATTAAAACGTTCAGTGGCACCCACCCTTATACCGCTCAACGCGGCTACTGCCTGCCCGGAGCGAATACCAATGTGATACCACATTACCTGAAGCAACAATATACCTTAGAGGCTCTGTCAGTCTCACCTTAAAGAGCCCGTGTCAGCCACTCCTTTGTTATTGTTTTGGTTCGATCTTAAAAGACGAATTACGTATAGAAATATCTAAATCAACATCTAAAAACAAAGTTTCAGATTTGATTGACCAAATTCAATCGAGAAAATTGCTCTATCTTCTCTAAATCAGCCGATGGAAATGGATGCTCTCTCCGACTTGGTATGTTGCTATGCTGTCAAAATGGCGGCTGACACAGCCTCTTTAACCAATGAACCTTGTAAACAGTTCTGCTCGGCGGACCGTAAGACGTTCCAGCCTTGCACCTCTGAGCCTAGGTTCATAGCTCAGGTGGAGGAAGATTATTCTTAGTGCTGTGTTTGACGTACCTCCTCTATTTTGATCTTGGTCTTGTTTCTATTGTTGTTTGCTTCTTCACTATTTTCTGTAACAAAAATTGCAGATCCGATGCACAATGAGATTTAATCTTTAAACTTAAAAAGTTTACGGGGTAACTTGCAACGATTTCCAATTTAAAAGCGTACACGTTGCTGCTGATACGAGTCACCCCTACTACGGGAATTGAAGTGCCCCCCTCCCTACATCATGTTTACCTGTATTTTCCGGGGGAGGTATCTTAGGTAATCTGCTCATGTCCAGGGGTTGACAGGTTTCTTCTCTTCTACCGTCATCTTGTTCAGGGCGGGTAATGTACGCGCGCCAACTCCACTCAAGGGAGGGAGGGACGAGACGTTGATTGGTGGTAATGAGTTACCTAGACTATTTCCTATGCTCTAAAATAAAGGGGGAGGCAATTAGATGAGGACAAGCACTTTTGCGCCTATTAACATTCAGGGCTGGGAAATGCGACACAGTGGTTGCTTGGGCAACCAAAGGTATGTCCAGGCGACCAGTTTGTTGCATTTGGTTGCCAGCTTGCGACAAAAAAAGTTAATTTCCAGCCCTGTAAATATATTGCAAAATAATTTCTAGATTTGTCGTTACTACGAGCTACGGCTTTCACAATTCCGCGAACTCTGAACCGAATGTCAAACCGTGTTTTAGCGGCTCCTTCGATAGCACAGCTAACACTTAGCCCCCAGAAACATCAATCAGAGGTTATTGCAAAAGCTTCCAAAAGCTTGCTTAGATGTGTGATTCAGTGAACGCTTTGAAAACACATTAAAAGGTCGGTGTAGAGTTCGCAGAATGATGAAAACGGCAGTAATACAGTCGTCTGCAGTCATGTTGCGAAAGGGTGTCCAAACGTCAGTTAAGTTTGAGCCACAAATAAAGTTCCAAAACAGTTAGACAAAGGATCAGGTAGTGGCCAATGAGAGCGCGAGATTTAGCCTGGCGCCTACAAACGTTGATTGTTTCTGTCTCAAACACGAACGCTGGTGCGGCCTTTTCAAGCTTGTTTCGGTGGCGCGTGTTGTCGGTTTGATGCAAACGACTGCACAAATGCGACCAGATTTCAAGGTCGGCGGTGTAAAATTACGTCCATGTTTCATTCTCAATTTCATGCTTTTAAAGAGATGATTGTCCTATGATGATAGTGCTATCTTTCAGGGTTGTCAGATATCCAAAGAGTCAGCTCCTATCCCTAAGGGTGTCTCTCCCTAATGGTAGCCTATGGCAATTAACATTGTATGCCATATTTGCTAACTCTTATGGTTAATAAATGTGCTTGACCCCCCGGGGGGACTCCAATATTTTTTGGTCGGGGATGATCGTCGTATCTTTTCGGGGTTAAAATCACGGGGAGATTGGGATCTTTTTGGGCTCTAACACAGCGGCAAACATTGTAGCAAAGAAAGGGTATCCTCTTGATGGGTACGGTTTAGGGTAAACATGTTTGAGGCACGCCCCCTTTGTTGTCTGTTAGGGATGAAACTGGAAATTCCCGATGCGGGAGTACCACCCCGGGACTTGACCATACCCAATTTGCTATCTCTTAGGGGTAAATTTGCTATGGACCACACCCTGTTTGCCATCCCATGTATCTCTAATATTTAGTTACTGTATCTCGCGTTATTAATGCCCTCCTCGATTAGCAGTCTGCTATTTGCGGACTAGTGATATTTGTAAATAGTATTTTCAAAATGGAATAAACTGAACTGATTTGGCATTCCTTAGGGTTGATAGTACGTTTTACTGATGATTATCACGTTTTTTAAGGGGATGTCGCCGATCCCCTTCCCCCCACGGTACTTACATCTAGATTCCTTTGTCTTCTCTTGTCTCTTGCTGAGCCCCAAGAGGCATTCAAATCCGCAGCCCCATCCACTGCATCCAGTAACCCTCCCTTGTTAGGCGAAATAGAAGCCGCTAAGACATCCTTCTCTGCTTCCTCTTCACTATCCGTCACGCAAATCTCTTCCTCTTTTCTCTCCGCCACAACAAGCATGTGACAGCCGCCGCAGCTAACCTTCTTTACAGTGAAATTATTAAATCGCGTGACTTTCTCGGGCTTGAAAGTGTTCGAGAAGCACTCATCACCAAGTCCTAACTTTCCATGTCTTCCATCTCCAAAGGTATATAGATTCCCGTGCTTGGATACCACCGCCGTAGACGATTCACCACAAGACACCGCCCTAGCTTTAATTTTATCAAATAAAGGGATCCTCTCTGGGAATTCAGTTTCTAAAGTTGCAGAACCAAGCCCTAGCTGTCCTTGATTTCCTTGCCCAAACACATATACAGCACCATTTTCAGTTACTACTGAAGTGTATTCGGCACCGCATGCAGCAGATATAACTTTGTGTTCGATACTGTTTATTTTCTGTAGTTGTGAAGTGTTGTCTAATTGGTTATGATCTAGTCCAAGTTTGCCACCCTCACTCTCACCACAAGTGTAGATGGATCCATCATCTAAAACACAACATTTATTATTTGTTTATTTCTTTAAAGAGCCTGTGTCAGCCGCCATTTTGACAGCATTCCAACATACAAAGTCGGCAGAAAGCATCCATTTCCATCGGCTGATTTTGAGAATATAGAGCAATGTTCTAGAGTGAATTTGGTAAATAAAATCTAAAAATTTGTTTTTAGATGCTGATTTAGAGATTTCTACCCGTAAATCGTCTTCAAATATCGAACGAAAACAATAACAAAGGAGTGGCTGACACGGGATCATTTAATAGCTTCCCTTGGGGAGTGGTCATTATTTAACAGGGGGTTAAAAAGGCTACTAATGCTATTTTTAAAAACAAATTGATAAAGTTCTTTGGTTTTTCTCTGTAGTCAGTTAAACCATGTTTGCCAATAAGATCTTTGACCGGTTTTTGCCCATTGCAGGGAATTGGTTTGTGAAATGCCTTGCAGGGGAACCAAACGAATCTCTGGGCAAGGATATTGCTACCGTTGTGTTTAAGCCTAAACAGAACCTTTTACCTCGTTGTTCCAATCGAGACAGAAAAGAAAATAGTGTGATTTGATTAATGGAGACTAGCGCTTGGTGCGTGTTTATTCAAAACATCTTGTTTGCCTCGTAGAAAGTTTGTAGCGCCTAAAACAACAACAAAGATTTGATGTCCAAGCTTAAACGCAAAAGCAATATGATTGGCTTTCACAAATTGCATTATTAAAGGGGCACTCGCACGCTTAATTTTCGTACAACCTGTCAAAAAATAAGTCTAATTCTAATCACCAAAAATACATTTAAGTTTACCAGGAATAACCAAAATAACAGTCTGGGTTTGTTAAATGACCTTTTAACTGTTAAATCAAAACAAATCTATAGTGTTTTTATCTATTATCAAGAGGATGGAATTGGATTGAGATTTGAATTATTTGCTTTTCAGGCAAGCGTGCGAGTGCCCCTTTAACAACATAGAAAAACAAAACTGCAGTAATGACGTAAACCCACCTGTGACAACAGCCATGTGATAATACCCACATGACACCATCAGCACCTTGCCGCGGACGTGTAACCGGGTGGGCATCTCCACGTCCTCACCAAGTCCATTCTGACCCTCACCACAAGAGCCCCATGTGTACAGCTCACCATTTTCTGTATAATTTAATAATAAATATTTAAGATCCTGTGTATGGTGGGCGTGACAATATTATGATCTATTTGTTGTGTTGATCTAATTTGATAGACAGAACCCAAAAATGGAAAGATTTCTACCCTTCAGGAAACATCAGCAGTCTTGGGACCACAAAACAGAATTTGCTTCCCTCTTTTCCAGTTAATACGTGACTGTAAATTATTTCCACTATCCAATATTGCTGTATTGGACATTGGCTGATTGCATTTTTAAACCGCACAGGGGCTGAGGACCTACAGAAAATTTTCCAGGGGGGTTGTTTTGGACTCTGAAAATTCCACGGGAGGGTGTGTGTCTGGAGACTGGAAATTCCAAGGAGGAGGGGTAAAAAAGGTGACTTTCCAGGGACATTTTATCCAAAATAGATTTTCCAGGGGTATTTGGCCAGAATAAATGGAAATTCCAGGGAGGGGGTTCTTTATGAGGGTGGAAATTCCAAGGGATGGGGTCTGCTTCACAACTGGAAATTCCAGGGCAGGAGGTCTTTTTAAGGGAGGATCCTCAACCCCCCAGTGTGGTTTGAAAATGCAATCAGCCATTAAATGGATAACTAGGAGCAGCATGCCCTTCCAAGTGCTGTATAGGATAACCCTCGAACAGGGTGCACATTCACATTCAGCCATTATAAAGCACCCCTCTCCAAACATGTGCATTCACCACTTTTACAAAACAAAATTACCTGTAACAGCAGCTGAGAAATCTGATCCACATGCCAAGTGAGTGTACTTCTGGACATCAAGAGATTCTATTGCCTTAGGGACATGGGAATCCTGTGGTGGACATTAAATAAACAACAGGACCCAGTCACAATAAAGTTGGGTACAGACAAACAGGGATACCCCTTCCTTGGTGCACCTGCTTGCTACGACCAAGAAATAACAGGATTCTAGGATCCTATTTGGATATCATATTAAACTGTAGAAAGTTTATAATGCCTCCATTTCTTGAATCATACATTTACAATGTGTGGTTCCAGAAAATATCCATCCCCCTCCCCGACGTGAGGGATTGGAAATTCCAGAGGGTGGGGTGAAGGGGGGTCAATGTACCTGTTTTTTTCTTCATACAAATACTGTATTTTTATTCCAGAGGGGTGGGGGGATGGTTGGTCATGCCCTTCTGTAGGGGGGATGGATATTTTCTGGAACCACATAATGTAAAAAAAAAATACCATGTCTAAATGTCTATGTAATTTCAGGTATGAACCTTTCGTAAGACATTTCTCATGTATGTTAAATTTTGTCCCATACATTTTATTTTACTGTAGTTTTGGTTTCGAAAAGGGGGAAGCCTGGCCTCCCCTGGCTATACCGCTGACCATAGTAACACAGTAACAGATCAAGCATGGAAGGAAGAATAATAAGCCCATATTAGGGCTTCTTGAAATGAACTTGGCCTGCTGCTAGCTTTTTACCATTATTTAACTCATAATTTATTGATCAGTTTAATTATTTTATCATTTTCATGTACAGTTTTGCAATGTTTTGTAATTTGCAATGTGCTGGGGACCTTGCTATTGTGTGTTTTCAAAAAATATCCATACTCCCCCCCCCCCCCCCCCAGGAAGGGATTGGAAATTCCAGAGGGGAGGGGGGTCAATTTACCTGATCTTTTCCATACAAATACTGTATTTTTCTTCAGACATTCCAGAGGGGTAGGGGGTCATTTCTCAACACCCTTCTGTGGGAGGTATGGATATTTTTTGGAAACACACTTTAGCAACTCTTGTTTTTAAAGTGTGTTGTACTCTATTGTACCTGTACTGTGTGTCAGAAGTCTCTAAATAAATAAATACAAATTTGCAGGAACCTCCTGTATGATCCTATACCAGTAGGATCCTTTATTACCTTCCTATAGGAAGATCCTGCTTGGAATGAATAAAGATCTCACCTCTGCATCTCCATGGCCTAGTTGTCCATCTCCACCACACCCAAAACTGTACAGACGGCCAGACTCTAAAGAAAACAACAACAATATCAGTCTGATAAAACCAGCTCAAGGTAGCATTCAGTAGATGTAGACCCTTAAGAAGTGGGGTGGCTAGTACAAAGGATATACTACAGAGTTCAGACCAAGGGGGTGGCTAATCTTAAGGTTTTTATAAGAAAACCTTATCACCCCCCCCCCCCCCCCTAGATCCGCCCTTGGCATTACTAATGTCCAATGGGTGTGACAATGCTATGATTGAGTGGAGATAAGGAATTAACCTTGTGTGAAAGCTAACGCGCTAATGAAATGGTCCCATGTGTGCTTATGAGCGTTACCCCTAGTAAGCGGAGAAAGAGAAAAAATCTCTGACCCCCATAAGCACACATGGGACCATTTCATTAGCACGTTAGCTTTCACACAAGGTTAATTCCTTATCTCCACTCTATTGAACTTAGTGCTATGCGGCCACAGGCTTGCCTGAACACCTACATATAATGCTATGATTGGTTTGTTGTGTTTATCTAATACAGTAACAGGGTTCGTACGCTTTTGTAAAGAAAAAATCCAGGATTTTCCAGGACTTTTTCAAACATTTTCCAGGACTTTTTCCTTTCACGTAAACCATTCAAATAACATGTAAACATGTACATGGCGTGAGTATTGGCCATGTTGATGTAAGAAAACAAAACTTGAATGCTCATTTGCTGCCAACATCACATATCCGCTGATTTTATACCCACGGGTGTTTTTATTCTGATCCATTACCAGGATTTTCCAGGAGTTCAATAAAGATTCTAGGACTTTCCAGCCCTGGAATTCATAATTATCAAATTCAAGCATTTTCCAGGACCCATACAAACCCTGAGTACGAAACGTTCAAAATAACATCATAGGTTTGTTGTTCTATGACTTTGCATCAAATAAATCAGATTTAGACCAAGGATGGATAGAAATTATATAAGATTTTAGCGAATTGAGTTCACTACTTTTACTGTTACGAGTGAACATAGGACAGGGAGAATCTAGAGGCAATGCCCAGGCCAGGGTCTCGTATGTTTCAGGGATATCAGAGAGAATTAAGATCTCAAGTCTCATGTCATACGGTATTGCCACCCTGTTCAAGCCCACCGACACGCTGCAGAGTAAACTGGTTCGGGTGAAAGATAAAATGCCCAGACAGAAACTCTCCAACATCGTCTATGGTATACCTAGTGGGGCTGTAGGTTGCACTGAGAACTACTTAGGGGAAACAAACCCAGCCCTCCAAACCCCAATGCAACAACATTGGCACTTGGGTAGCAACCCAGCCCAGACTTCCACTGTGTTTCTGCACTGCCGGGAGATGGGCCATAAGTTTAATAACAAGGATGTTATGATCTTAGATAAAGAGGAGGACTGGGTATGGAGGGGGATCAAAGAGGCCATCTGGGAGAGGGTAGAGAACTCCTCCCTGAACCGAAAGAGGGGACTCTGGTACAAGTTATCCAGCTCCTGGGACCGGGCCCTAAGGCGCTTACCTCGCCGCCTGTCATGTGACTCTGTTGAGTCACGTGACCATTATTAGCCTGATGAAGGCCATGGGTTATAGCCGCAACGTCGCTAATTTTATGATTTCCAGTGATTTATTTTTTGTTGACATTTACCTTGTAGCCCATAAAACTCTTCACTTACGTACAAAACTATTTGTCACTCCCATGGGTCACATGGTCTTTATGTACCACATGTGTGATTTCAGAAAACACCCCCTTCCTCCATGAGAGGTGTTGGGATATGATCCTCATCCCTGTGAAATTTCCAGGAAAAAATACAGTACCTGTAGCTGCCAAAGTATGATTTCTACCACACGCCACCAAATATACTTTCTCTGGTTTTAATTCTGCAAAATACATTAAACAACATTTCAACCATGGTGAATAAGCATCTTTATATTAAGATCTTACAGAATCTGAAACATGTGTCATGCAAAAACTAGGGCCTAGTCATGACATCAATGTTTCATGTTTGTGGGAGAAGCTACTACTATCCTGTTGATTTGGGGGTTTGAATGCAAAATGAAAATAATTTTTTGCAATGTAAACACAATAAATAATGCACAAATATGACGTGCTAGAGATTAATTAAATCTGGCCTGGCAGTACTGGTTAATAAAATGACCAGAAAAACTTTGGAGTCAATGTATTAGAATGCAAAACAAAGTTTTGCAAATCCAAGAATTCACAGATGTTTGAGAAACCATCTCCTAGCCGATATAATTATAATAGATTAATTTGTTCTTAATAAGAACCACACTTTTTGTGTAATCTACAGTCACTGCTTTTTGTCACTGTAGTCCTCACAGAAAGCAAGATCAAGAATGTTTTGATTTCACGGAACATTAATTTTATTATCTAGTGATATTAAATTAATCAACAGATAATAATGGCTCTGACCCTCTGTATGAGACCCAAATTATTTACATATTATACTGTAGTATATTTTAAAAACTTTCACCTTGGCTAAGACAAGTTACTGTCTTAATTAAAGTTACTGTTTTAATTAAAAGAAAAAACCTTCAATATAACTGGGCAAAATTTATTTGCTTCTAACTTCCAGTTTTTATCTTTTGTGAATAATAAGTTCCAGTTCAAGTTGTCTGGAAATATGAGTATTCATTACACAAGCACAATTTAGTTTAGCATGCTAACTAGAAACTGGGTGGGGCCATACTTTCAACTCTTATATTTTAGCCATGCAACTTGGGAAAAAGTTGTCTTTTAATAGCTACAAATGTATTAATCAAGCAACATTGACTTAAGACCTCCTTGGTCAAGCCAATTGAATGTTAGGAAAAAAGGTTTGCCATTCACGGTTGCTCAAAATGATAGCATTTAAATTCACTTTCAGTAGTAAAACATGTTTTGATCACAAGTTTGTCTCAATTTGCTACTTCAAATCTACATCTGTCTTGCCTCCAGGGCAATCTTACAGTGAATCATGACATTTTGATAATATCTCTACCAGACGGACTTCTTTGGGCATTGCATGCACTTTATCACAAAACACTCACTGACAACTTTAGCCTAACAGGGTAATAAAGCTAATGGATCTAAACTTATACTTTGTTATCTGTCTTCATAAAAGCACCATTCCAGATGTTTATGGGTCTGGAAATATTGAGCTTATTTGACATTAATTGGTGTCTAATATATAGAAACAAAGCATTTCATTTATTTTTATTCATGCATCAAAATCTGTAAAAAAGGAAACAGATAGAATTAATGAGAACATCTAAAAAGCTTAATAATTTCTCTTAAAATTGTTAAGTTAAATCAGGGAGTTAAATTATGTAATATTAGAACTGTTGACAAGAACTTTCTCTAAATTTGGATGTCTGGTCAAAAATCTGTTTGTAATGAAAAATTCATGATAATTGACTTCAACTTCTTGTGCAAAGGTATAGTGACTGTCAACATTTTAATATTGGCTGAAATGTGTTTTTGGGAAAAAAAATACACAAAATAAAATAATTTTTTAGGGGTTTTCTCTGAAAGCAAGAAAATAGAGTAAAATATAATGAACTATATTTTTGAAGCAATCACTTCAGCTTCCTAGCAACACGATTCTGAAATAATAATAAGTTAAATAGGAAGTGAAACTTGTTTTCAAAAGTGATTCTATTACTTACTTTTTACAACACTTGGTTTATTGTAAGATTTCGTGTTTCCATGTCCCAGCTGTCCCCAATCGTTAGATCCAAAAGTGTATAATTTTCCATTGGCTGTCAAAAGAAAATACAAGTTTGAGAGACAATATCAAAATGCTCAAATAACGTACACAATGACAGCACGAGGCCAAGATCAAGTTTTGGAGTTTAACTAAATAGTGGAAGCCAAAACAGGTATTTTAGGTGGTCATCATAATAATACAATAATACATTGCTTCTTTACCTGTAACAACGGCTGAATGCTCGTCTCCACAGTCTACTTGGACAACAGGGTCGTCTCGAATCCAAAATTTGTTCGCCAAGTTGTCAGCGAAACGAGTCTTGCCGAACGTGAAAACAGCGCCAGTCTCTACGAATTTGCAAAAGAACGAACAGAGAAATAACTGAATTTGACGGCTACAAGGAATAAGAAGTTATATGGGTGGGATTTGGTGGAGTTAGGAATACAAATGGCTGCAGGAAAGATTAATTTGCTGAAGATAAACAAACCTGGCACGTCTTCGTCGTCCGACGCCATCTTTGGCCGCAAAATGAATTCAGTGATTTTTGTGGGAAACCGCTGTCATCCCGGTGGATCCCGCGGGATACGGGAATACACAGGGACCCCGGTTGAAGAGAGGGGGACACTTCCAAGATGGCCTCCATTCGAGTGGTCGCGGGAACTTTGCGTTCGATTTTAGGAAGCTCTGCAAGAACTTCGCACTCAGGTATACTGAATGCGAGAATATCTGGTGCTCTGGTATCTAGAAAGGGCTTCTGCAGTGAAAGGTTGGTCTTGATTCATCATATTTTCATTGCATTTGAGTCCTGGCATGGTTGCTGCTTGAAATCGTGATTGGAAGAGTTGAGAGAAAAAAAAAACATTTCGTTTTGAGGCCTTCTTTTCATTTCCCATTTCCCTGTCATTTACTTTAATATGATCGCGTGAAAAATGATAATCTAATTAAATTTCGGTGTGAAAGTGATATTTTGCACACCAGGAGGTGTCGTGAACATAATCGTGTAAACAAATGACACGTCTACAAATCAGGAATATTGACTTCTATGCTCAGTGCAATAAAATTTTTATATTAATTTTTATATTATCAATAATTAGGGCAGGTGTCCGATTGAATCCATGACCTGCAATCAAACAGTACGTGACTATTTATCCATTATATTGCGATCCTCCTCATACAGTTGTCAGTCATTACTGTATAAACTAGAAATATTTTCTATTCACCTGAGCGAAGCGAAAGAGAATTTTGGTTGTGTTGTTTTTCTACAAAATCAGGTATCCCTCTTGATAGTTTCACTTCTTTATTGAAGAACAATGAAGGGGGGGATACTCTTTAATTGATAAACGTTTGGGGTTGCAACCCATTGAGTAGTAAACAGCATTTTGTGAAGCTCAAAAAGGCTTGAGTAGAAAAGGGGGTAAGGGGCGTGCATGCTCCCCATTTAAACTATTTTTACATTTATGTCAATCCTGCACATTTTCAATGTCTTGTCAAACTTTATGAACAGTGAATTCCTAGAAATTCCTAGAAACTATGTGGATCAGTTATCTTAGTACTGGAGACACCGACAGGGCAATAGGGTAGATCCCTGTGCACTCCGCACAGGGATCCCGCTTTAGATTTTCTTAGCAGTCCCTAGGGGGGATCTAGTGCCTATTTCAAGACTTACTCAGTATCACGCTGTCACTTCATATTACCCTTACTGAAGGAGAGCTTGTGTGCCGAAAGGCCTTTAACGATTGGACCATGTAGCTGTTCATGGCATTATTCATATTTGTCTGTCTTCTGAATCTGGGAACCTGCCTGAAATAAGGTTCCTGGACAGCAGGAGGATGTGGAAATTTTTTTTATACAGATCTCCATGTCCTAATACATCTTGGCTTCTTTGTGTTTCTTTTTTATTGATATATTTCTGCAGCCACTCCGACCACCCATTCCCATCAGTCAAGGGCCGAAACTTTCTCACTTTAAAAGATTTCACTAGCGACGAGATTCGCTATCTTCTATGGTGTGCTGCTGATTTGAAGGCAAGGTTCAAAGATCCAGCAAGAAAACATTTGTCAGAGGTAAGGTTCGAATGGTATTTTGGACACTAATAACATGGACAGACAGAGCATACACCCTGGGAGGGGGGGGGACTCCCCCTAAAAAATTCAGGTATGATTGTTCTATCCCTTAGGGTATTAAAAATTTACTGAAGTGCTTTCTTTTAGGGGTATGTAGATATCAAAAGATTTGTCTGTTATTTAGGGTGTCTCACTGTAATGGTAACCTGCTTAGTATGTCTTATTTGCTACCTCTTAGGGTTAAAAATGTATTTGACCAAACCCAATTTTGCATTTCTTAGAAGTAAATTTGCTATGGACAAATCAAATTTATTGGAAATTATTTTTCCTTAGACATTCAGACCTCTTAATGGAAAATCTGCTGCTTTGATTTTTCTGAAGAGAAGCACAAGAACCAGAATTTCTACAGAAACAGGTAAGAATATTCGATTTTATTGTATCATAAACAGATTGTATGTGTTCAACAAACACATTCTTACCATGTTGTCCTATCACCCATGTTGTCATATCACCCATGTTGTCCTATTACCCATGTTGTCCTATCGCCCATGTTGTCCTATCACCCATGTTGTCCTATCGCCCATGTTGTCCTATCACTCATGTTGTCCTATCACCCATGTTGCCCTATCACCCATGTTGTCCTATCACCCATGTTGTCATATCACCCATGTTGTCCTATCACTCATGTTGTCCTATCACTAATGTTGTCCTATCACCCATGTTGTCCTATCACTCATGTTGTCCTATCACCCATGTTGTCCTATCACCCATGTTGTCCTATCACCCATGTTGTCCTATCGCCCATGTTTTCCTATCGCCCATGTTTCCTATCACTCATGTTGTCCTATCACCCATGTTGTCCTATCACCCATGTTGTCCTATCACCCATGTTGTCCTATCGCCCATGTTTCCTATCACTCATGTTGTCCTATCACCCATGTTGCCCTATCACCCATGTTGTCCTATCACCCATGTTGTCCTATCACTCATGTTGTCCTATCACCCATGTTGTCCTATCACCCATGTTGTCCTATCACCCATGTTGTCCTATCACCCATGTTGTCCTATCACTCATGTTGTCCTAACACCCATGTTGTCCTATCACCCATGTTATCCTATCACCCATGTTGTCCTATCACTCATGTTGTCCTATCACCCATGTTGTCCTATCACCCATGTTGTCCTATCACCCATGTTGTCATATTGTCCATGTTGTCCTATCACCCATGTTGTCCTATCACTCATGTTGTCCTAACACCCATGTTGTCCTATCACCCATGTTATCCTATCACCCATGTTGTCCTATCACTCATGTTGTCCTATCACCCATGTTGTCCTATCACCCGTGTTGTCCTATCACCCATGTTGTCATATCACTCATGTTGTCCTATCACTCATGTTGTCCTATCACTCATGTTGTCCTATCACCCATGTTGTCCTATCACCCATGTTGTCCTATCACCATGTTGTCCTATCACCCATGTTGTCCTATCGCTCATGTTGTCCTATTACCCATGTTGTCCTATCGCCCATGTTGTCCTATCACTCATGTTATCCTATCACCCATGTTGTCCTATCACCCATGTTGTCCTATCACCAATGTTGTCCTGTCACTCATGTTGTCCTATCACCCATGTTGTCCTATCACCCATGTTGTCCTATCACCCATGTTGTCCTATCACCCATGTTGTCCTATCACCCATGTTGTCCTATCACTCATGTTGTCCTATCACCCATGTTGTCCTATCACCCATGTTATCCTATCACCCATGTTGTCCTATCACCCATGTTATCCTATCGCCCATGTTGTCCTATCACCCGTGTTGTCCTATCACCCATGTTGTCCTAGTACCCATGTTGTCCTATCACCCATGTTGTCATATTGTCCATGGTCGCCTGATGCAGCTGTAGGGTTTCAGAGTGAATGTACCTTCTGTACCCTAGCCTCCATTTGATGTCCTGCAAACATGTCAAAGAGTTGTCAAATAGGTTTCATGACATGAATTGTAAATTCCTGTCCTCAGAATTGGAGATCGATTAGCCTGCATGTATATGATTTTTGGAGCCTTTTATTTTGCTGTTGTGCTGATTTATGACACAGACCTTTTGCATGTTTTCCCAGGTTTGGCTCTGCTAGGTTGTCAGCCAGTTTTTCTCACTGATAAAGACATACATTTAGGAGTTAATGAGAGTGTTTATGACACTGCCAAGTGAGTATCAGATGACTGACAGACGGGGGTTGGTGGGGGGGGGATGCTAGAATGTCAGTCAGTATTTGTCACCAGCGGCATAGCCAGGAATTTCTGAAGGGGGGGCCGGATAGTGAAAACATGGGACGAAAATGTTCAAATTTCCTTCAGCAAATACAGTAAATGTATGGGAAAATCTGCCGAGAAAGGGGGGGGCCTGGCCCCCCCTGCCCCCACCCCCCCCCCCTGGCTACGCCCCTGGTCACTGATAAAGTCTTTCATCTAGGAGTTAATGAGATTGTTTATGACATTACAGAGTGAGTATCAGATGACAGACAGACAGTCACACAGAATTTCTACAGACAGTAGTAGAGCTGTCTGTCTGTCATATATACTTTCACATACAAACTCTGAGAGAATTACCAGACACATTTTGATTGCCTAAAACACAATGTCACTCAATTTAAAATCGGCCACTCCCATCTCTAATTTTCGCAAATTGCCCCTCCCTTCCCCTGCCCCTCCCAAACAACGTTGGATCCAGATCAGATTGTGAGAAAACAACAATATTGTATGGGGGATGGGGGAGAGGAAATGCATCAAGAGGCGAGCATATAATGGATTGAATGGTCAAGTGGGAGGGATTTTCATAAATATTCATGGTAATATCCAGATTAGCTGTCCCAATAATTTAGGCCTCTATTGGATATTTTCTGTAATCACTCAATAATGGCATTAATTCAAGTCAAAGGCTCTTGTTTTGATCAACTTTAGCAATTCTATATTTTATAATGATGCTCAACTAACTTTCTTATGTTTATTTTTAGGGTCCTTTCTGGGTTTGTTGATATCATACTGGCCCGAGTGTTTGCTCAAGAAGATGCAGAATCCTTAGCGAAGAATGCTTCAGTACCCTTTGTCAGGTACAGAAAGAACTACTATTGATATATTTCTCTTCAACTCCTAAAGTGATATTTCTCCCAAAAGTGTTTCACTGATTGGATTGACTTTGTGAAAGGATTTGACTAGTGGCTGGAAGATTGTGCACTATCAATCAAAACTTTACAACAACAGCAATGTTGCATGACAAGATGAGGAATTTACCGTCCTGTATTTCCTGGCCTTTAGTCCCTTTAGGATAATTTGTTTTCTTTCACTTTCCATTTTAGTGGCCTCTCAGATCTTTACCATCCACTTCAAATTCTTGCTGATCTACAAACTCTGCAGGTACCAGAAGTGTGCGTATTTAAGGTCCCCCTGTGTTGCTATGGCTACCTCTTGTCAAATGCTTGGGGCAAGCCACAAAGATATGTTGGAAATACTCTCAGTTCTGTTGAAAATATTAATTCCTGGCTGTTAACAATTTTTGTCGCGCGAGTCACGGCGATTTTTCTCGCACGTACGCGTTATCTCAAAATCACTAATGCAAACTAGGTGCAACTCGGCGCGATCCGCCGCGACTTTTGTCGCGAAGGTTTCAAACACGTTCGAAACTCTTTGCAACTTTATGCGATTTGAAGAAAAGAGAACACAGAAGTCGCACCGGATTTGCATCTCGTTTACACAAAAAAGTTGGAATTGCAACTCGCGCGAGAAAAATCGCCGCGACAAATGCAACAAAAATCGCAAGTGTAAACCGGCCTTTAACTAGAAAGAAGACGACCACGTTGTGAATGGCACCATGTTGTTTCACTCCCCTGATAAATCCCGGATATTGGTTGCCTGCCCAATAATAATAATGTTCATTTATGCCGCGCAAATTCAACAATACAGTTTTCAAATGCGCCTGACCAAATATATAATCTGGTAATGCATGACTTATCGTTACACACTAATTGTTTCTTGCATTTCTGTGCGTTTCTTATTCTTCAGGAACATTTTGGTTCACTCTACAAGCGTACTTTAGCCTGGGTAGGGGATGGAAACAACATTCTCCACTCTTTTATGATGGCAGCACCAAAAATGGGCATGGATCTCCAGATAGCCACTCCAAAGGTAGTGTATTTAGTCAGCATAGGCCCAGAGGGATAAGGCATGGGGATTCCGACCCAGAGGACGTCCTATGAGCAGAGCACTGAGGGGATACTAGGGGTTTTTTATGATGGCATCACCAAAATGGGCATGGATCCCCGGATAGCTACCGCGTGCATGTCGGTTCTTCGGTTGTCAGTCCTTTCTTGTTGGCCGAAATTTTCTATTCTCGCCCTTCCCCGCCCTTTTTTGCCACGCATACTTTTTCCCCCTGTTCTCCCCTATTCTTGCAGCGAGAAAATAGGCGAGTTTTGGTCCAATTAAACAGACCTTTTACATTCATATGTCCAAACAGAAAATAGGCTAAAAAGGCGAGTGGATTGACAACTTGTTCTATTGTAGAAATAGATGTAAGGTCCCCGTTCACATGAGACCAGTACAAAACCGTTCCGGTACAATTCTGGTACGGTACCATTCTCGTACCCAGAGCTCCCCGGCTCGTCTGCTCGCAGGGGAGGCTCTGGGGACATTCATTTCAGGGCCGTCGCTGATTGGCTGATTTTGAGCGTTGGAGCATGCGCTGAAAGGTCTTTCTCTCAGCGACTCTTTATTAAATCTCGCGCATAAGTCAGTGGCTGTCACCAGAGCCTCCCCGCGAGGATACGAGCCGGGGAGCTCTGGGTTCGAGAATGGTACGGTACCGCCTGTTCACACGGGACCGTGCCGGACCTAGCCGAGACTTAGCCGTGTCAAAATTGGTCCGGTACCGCAGGTCCCGTGTGAACGCGCGACGGTACCGTAACAAAATTGTACCGGTCCGGTTTTGTACCGTTCTCGTGTGAACGGGGTCTAAGTCACTTGTTATGGTTGTGTTTTCAAGGGATATGAACCAGACTCTCAAGTTGTCAAGGATGCGAAAGCTTTTGCTGAAGAGGTGAGTCGTTTTTCAAGGCCCATCACCAACCGGGAGCCTTTGCGCCTCGTTTTCTTTTGTTTTCAAATTGATCCATTCTTTTTCGGTTGCTCTGATAGGCTAAGAGTCTGCAAAGGCTCTCGGTTGGTGATGGGCCTTGAAAAGAATAATGGTTTTCGCTTTACCGCGTGATTGCCACGCCTACACGCTAAAACTCGGAATTTTACGCCCAATCTAACGGGCGCGGGACGCACATTAAGATCATGCAGAAACTTATAACTTATATGTTTCTGGATATGGGAACACAGGTAACGATTTTTTGGAAGTATTCGCCAGTAGGTCTGCCGTCATTTTGTCGGATTGAAATAGAAGACCGCAGAGGAAGCATGACTTGTACACAGTCGCCTGTTGTTCTCTTCGAGGCGGCGCGCGGCGCACGGTGCATCACGGTCAAGACGAGCTTTTATCAAAGTGCGCGTTGCATCACGGTCAGGGCGAAGTCCCATTATCCTTTGCGCGCCTTTCAAGTAACGCAATATCGGCAACAGCCAGTAACGCAAAAGCGAAATAGAAAAGAAACGCAATTAACGACTGTGTACGAGTCTGGAAAGCATTGATTCCATCGCATGATTTGGGAAAGTTGATCAGTGCAATTTTTTCCCGAAAATCTGATAACATCGGTTGTTTGAATCATCAAAACTTATGGTCCTTACGATTTTCTCCTCAGTTCGGCACTAAGATCGAGATGACTACAGACCCACGGGAAGCCTGTGTCAAGGCGGATTGCGTGGTGACTGATACCTGGATCAGTATGGGACAGGAAGAGGAGAGTGCTGCTAGGCTGAAGGCGTTGGTAGCTATCAAGTTGACAAACAGGTTTGACTGGTTTTGTGTTTACGGCTTTACAAGTTTACAGGCAGACTTTCCGATTGATGAAACAGGTTTGACTATAGAAGAAATTAATCGATTTCTGGAACTAACTTCCTACCGATGCAACGTTTCGACCGAAACCTTGGGTCTTCATCAGGGAATTGAGATTATTTGCGTGACAGACATGTGATGTGACAGTAACATGTGTCGTGACAGACGGTGCAACGAGGTGCGTTTCGTTACGAAAACCCCTCCCCTTAGCATTTCACGCGAGTAGTAGCGCGATTGCCGTTTAGTGACACGTGACAGTAACACACACCTAATTCAAAACGGTTGCTTTGGTGTTTGGTCTTCTTATTATAGCGCGAAACAAAGGAATTGTTTGCTTCAGTGACCACGAAACAAGCCGTTCAATGACCAAAGACCAGTGACCAAAGCAACCTTTTCTGAATTAGGTCTATAAGAAGCCATGGGGGCAATGCCACCAGTGGAAATTATACTTACCAAGTGGGGGGTGGGAAGGAGCGAACGCAACAAAAGGAGCAACTAAACAAGCACTATGATTGTTGCTAATCTCATAAAGCCAACATTTAAACCCTTGTATCACTAAGGATCGTAACTCCCGCGAGTAAAGCGAGCTTTATGATAACTTTTCTATCCATGTTGCTTGTAGCTGATGAACCTCGCTAACAAGGATGCCGTGTTTCTCCACTGCTTGCCGCGACACCCGGAGGAAGTCACTGATGACGTGTTCTACTCGGATAAATCCCTTATATGGCAAGAGGCTGAGAACCGGAAGTGGACTGTCATGGTAAGAGTGGTAGTGGTCGTACTGAATAGTGGGGTTTTGAGAACTCAACGACAATGGTAGCAGATGGAATTTCCCTCCTGTCATCTTATCTAAGACCTGTCGTTAATCTACGGCTAAACTAGGACACATGTAGCACGCAGCATTTGTGTCCTGCATGTTTCCCCGAGTGGTTAAACTAGGATTCTGTCTCGGACACATTAAATGTTTCTTGTCTTGCGAGGAAACATTTCTTTGTGTCCCGGCTACAAAATTTGTTGCGCGCAACAATGTTCGCGTGGCTAAACTGGGAAACATGAAGGAAACATGTGTCCGGCTACAATGTTGCGCGCTACATTTGTCCTAGTTTAGCTAGGGCTTTACTGTCTGTCTGGCTTCTTGTCTACCTGCATGTCCTCCCGTCTTGTTAGCACTAGCTGTCTGTTCTACTGTCTGCAATACCTGTATGTCTGTCTATATTTATCTGTGCCTATCTATTTGTCTTGATGTATGTCTGTCTGTCTACCAGTCTGCCCTGCAATAGCTGTCTGCCTGACTGTCAGTCTCCGTCTCCCTCTGCTGTCATATGTCCTCCCGTGTCTGTATGTATACTGTATGTTTCTGATTGTCATATGTCCTCCTGTCTGTCTGACAATAGCTGACTGTCTATGTGTAATACTTGTCTGTCTGTCTTTGCCTGTTTATTTGTCTGCTTCTTAGGCTGCTTGCAGTCCCTTGCTCGGGGAACGTCCGTAATAAAAGGGTAAAAAAGTCAAGTCTTAGCGCGCGCCTAGTACTAGTAAAAGCAAGCACGCACCACAGAGTCACGTCACGATAAGCGCGTACCACAGGGGGATTCACCCCGTGTGGTGCGCGCTGATCGTGGCTCTGTGACTCTGTGGTGCGTGCGTGCTTATCGTGACATGTCCCCGGCATAAATGCACAGTACTAGGCGCGCGCAAAGTAAGACTTTTACCCTCTAATATTACGGACGTTCCCCGAGCAAGGGACTGCAAGCAGTCTATCTGCTTCTCTCTATCTGTCCACCCGACTGCCGAGCAGTGTTTTCTCTAACTGTACCCTTGCTAGGCAACCTTTAATTTTGGTAATTTACGTTTCTCCATTTCAGGCGGTGATGCTGTGTCTCCTAAAGAACCACATGCCAGACATTCCTATGCCAAGCTTTTAAAGACAAAACCTGGCTTGTGTTTACTCTGTTTTAAATTGTTTGTAAGTAGGGGGCAACATCGGAAAAGAAGGAATTATAGACAAGTAGCGTTGATTTTAATTTATTATTATAGCTATGCATTTAGGACTTATTAAGTAGTGGCTGTTGCCATGTGTCGCGTTGTAATGGGCCTATTATAACATTGGTAAAACCAATATAGATATTTTAAAAATAAACTTTATAAACCAGTTGCTAAAAAGTTCCGGATTTTTCCAACCTTTCGGCATGATCCCTGTGGAAATTCATACAACCTTTCTAGCATGATCCCTGTGGAAATCATCCTTTAGCATGCGGTCCCCTGTGGAACTTCCACCTTTCTCGCATGACCCCTGTAGAATTCCAACCTTCCTAGAATGACCTCTAGTCTGCCCCTGTGGAAATTCCGGGATTCTAAGCCTCCCAACGCCAATTTCACTATATTAGCCTCCGTGGAGGGGGTGGGAGGTGACTCCAATATTTTTTTTTGTCGGGGATGATCGTCGCCCGGGGGGGGGGACTCCCATATGTTTTGGTCGGGGATGATCGTCGTATCTTTTAGGGGTTAAAATCACGATGGTTTGGTCTCTTTTAGGGGTGATCTTGATCTTCAATAAATTTTAGGGAGATTTTGGTATCTTTTAGGGGCCGAAACTGTGTCCAAATTGTTTTTTCCCATGATGGTGCTTCTAAAAATCGTGTAAGAAAGAGAGATTATTCGATGAGAAGACGATAAATTAGAAACAAACACGAAATTTCTTGTTGGATATCTTTCACCTGTTACCTGTGTCCTTCTCGCCTAGTTGGCACATTAGACCTCATCCCTCTTAGGGTATCTTTTAGAGTAATAAATTTTATGAGCCACGCCATGGCCCGCCATGTTTGGTATCTTTTAGGGGTGAAACTGAAAATTTCCGACGATCATCCCCGACCAAAAAATATAGGAGTCCCCCCCCCCCCCCCCGGGGATCGTCGTATCTTTTAGGGGTTAAAATCATGGGGGTTTGGTCTCATTTAGGGATGATCGTGATCTTCAATATATTTTAGGGAGATTGGTATCTTTTAGGGCCGAAATATGTGTCCAAATTGTTTTCTCTCATGATGGTGTTTCTGTGACTACTCGATGAGAAGACGATAAATAAGATGGCAGCATTTTAGTCAAACACGGAATTTCATGATGGGTATCTTTTAACCAAAATGATCCCCAGAGAACGCAACCCCATGACCCATCTGAGTGGCAGTAGCTAAAATAGGTTCCCGCACGCCATTCGAACTGTTTTCCTGTTGGTGTTTTCAAAACTATTTCAAGCTGTTGGTTTAGAAGCACGCGCGTGTTGATGCAAGCAGCGTTGTCTGCGCGCCAGGGCTGCGCGCACTCTTATTTACCATGGCAAATCAGCCAATCATAATTACGAGAACAGCAACAGTGCAGCGTCACGTAGCATGCTGGTCACTCATGCATCCTCACAGTGATGTCTGTTGCTAGGACACGTCCAATCAGAAGGCGCCGCTAAAATAGCTTCCTGTTCTAAAAATAGAATGTCACGCTTTTCTGCCACTGGAAAGAGATCCGTGTGTTGGGGTTGCGTTCTCGGGGGATCATTTTCTCTTGCTTTTACATGTTACCTTTCTCCTTCGCGCCTTATACTTGGCATATAAGGCCGCATCTTTTGAGTAGGGGTTGTTGTACGACTTCCATATAAGGATGTCCAAATACGATGTGTCCACATAAGAGGCTCTCATGTCCAAATACGAGGTTCATTTGCATTTATACACATTGCTTCGTTCTATTGTTGAACATGTATTCAAAATGATCTGGTAACACTGAAACACTCTCCCTTGGAGATCACAGGAGTGATATTTTGCATCGTCTAAGCTCCCATGGCAGACCAACCTGTTGTTCAAACCTGTTGTCGTCTCCGATCCCAGCGATTCAGCAAGGAAGCCTGGGACTTTGGGATACCTGTGTCGAACAGAAGGCCGGGTCACCTGGAGAAATGCGCGTGACTTCTTGAAGGCGTTGCGGAAGTGCAAGTTCGATTGGAGTGCTGCTGCAGGAAGTAGGAAGTCAAACTACCTTTTAAAGGGTGAAAATGGCTGATAACACGAAAACACTCTCCGTTGGAGATCACAGGAGTGATATTTTGCATCGTCTGAATGGGTACCGTGGATCTGCCACCTTTTGTGATGCGATGGTGGCCGTTCAAGATCGAGAGTTTCCTGTGCACAGAGCCGTCCTAGCGGCATGTGGAGGCTTCTTCGCAGGATTGTTCTCCTCTGAGATGAAAGAACAGACCGAGAATAAAGTGGAACTGAACGAGTTTGACGCCGACATAGTAGAAAAAGTACTCGGCTTTGTATATACCGGAGATATTGAGATAAGCCCAGATACAGCCAAGCAAATTATGATAGTAGCTGACTTTCTAATGCTTGACAAACTTAAGGTGGCCGTTGACCAGTACATGGCTGGCACAGTAGAAAATGTGTCTGACGATTATTTCTCTACGCATCAGTTTGCTGTGCAGTATAAAAGCACCATGCTTGAAGATGCAGCAATGGATATGATTGTGCAAAATTTTGAGGCAGCTTGGAAAAATTCTCAAGTTAACATTGACATTTACTTGGAAATGCTTCAAGAGATTATATGCAATGAAGATCTGGTGGTCCAAAGTGAGGAAATTGTCTTCAAGGTAGTTCTTGATTGGGTGAAACATAAAAATGAAAGAAAGGAAGGCTTCTTTGAGCTTTTTTCCAGTGTTCGCCTCTCTTCACTGTCCAAAGATTTCATTTATTCTTCTGTTCTCAATGAAAATCTAGTTACGTCAGATCCAAGCTGTCTAAAAATGGTCATGGATAGCATGGAGAACAGATTAATACCAACCACTGCAAATTTACAGCATCCTAGAACTTGCCTTGACACTTACACCAATGCTGTGTTAGTTTTCCAAGCGAAGGGGATTCTTCCAAAGTAGCTAGAGGCCCCTGGTGTTACACCCCCTCTACTAATGACTGGCACCAAATACCATTGTCAGGCAGTTCTTCAGAATTTGGTTTTGGGATTGCAGCGTATGATGGGAAAGGGGCCATGCTTTTAGTAAGAGAGGGAAATGGTACAAGTTATATTGATAGATTTGACTTGGTTACATGTATTGGTCAAGTGTAGGCTCTGTTGAGTACAACATCAAGGATTTCCGCATGGCATGCTTTGAAGGATCACTGTACTTTGTTGGAGGTGAGCATACTGGCTTAACTGGAAGTGAGAGACAGAAAGCTGCAGGTGATGTAATGAGGCATTCCCTTGCTTATTCATCATCATTAGTACCTGTTGCTTCATTGAATGATCCAAGAACACGGCCATCAGTAGTATGTGATGATAAGAATATCTATGCTTTGGGGGGCATAGTCTTCCATGCAGGGAAAAATAACTACGTATGGAATCGCTCACTTGAAAGATATGACCCAATGTCTAATTTGTGGACAGTGCTAGCTTCTGCAGGATGTAATTCCAGGGAAGATGCCTGCATAATCACAAATGGCAAACTCTTTCGAATTCTAGGACTAACAATGACTGAATATAACTACAATGAGGTTTATGAAATTAGCTCCAACACCTGGTCCCAGATTTCCAAATCATCTTGCTTTATAGCTGGCAGTCTAATGGTTTGCAGTGATGATGAAATACTTGTCATTGGTGTGCAACCATTGCTCCTGGTACATATATGCAAACATCAAGGTAGCAAATACTCAACTGCTCCATACCCTGACTTACGATTCAGGAAATGACAACTGGTCTGAAAGTTTGGTTACTGCTCTCAAGAACAAAGTGTTTGGTAGCTGGCTTCTCAACTTGAGTGGCGCCACTGTGCGAATACCCAAATCAAGTATTGCACAATTTAAGCCATTGTCTGATGTAACGCCTTAAACCAAGATGCCAGACTAGGACTTATAAGCAAATTACAAACATAACTGTTTGTCTCAAGGTAGCCTGCTTGCAGGCAGTAAATGTTTTTAATTGTGGAAAACTCAGGTTCATGATTTCGGTTGCATGTTCCTAGAAACCCCAGATGCTGACTGTGATACCATCTTCAACCTGCCAAAAGTCTCAAGAATGTGAGTAACTTCTTTGAGAGGACCAGACTTCAGAGTTATCATTTGTAGGTTGATATCATCAATAATAATATTGCTCTTCATTAGAGCTTTTGTTTAGCAATATTGGAATATGTAATATACACTAGGGCTGGTTGTAATGCAGTCATCGCCACGTGGGGAAGAGGGTGGTAGGGCTATTGCAATATCAATTCTCCAGAAAAAGTAATTCACTATTCAGTTCTTGTATTTAGCTCAACACATTCCTTCTTAAGGGGCTCTCGCACGCTTGCTGGCCACTTCTCTGACAAGAACATAGCTCAAATCACAATCCAATTGCATCTTCTTGTAACAAGTCAAAACAACCTAGAATTGCATTTGTCTAACACTTGAAATATTTTTCTATTAATCTGGAGGATTATTTTGATTGCTAGGGGCAAATGTACATGTGTTTTCACAGTTATAATTTTACTTATTTTATGTCCACGGTGGATGAATATTAAGCGTGCGAGAGCCCCTTTAAAAGCCCCAGCAATTGAGAGCATGTTCTACTTGTACGACAGAACCCAAAAATGGCAAGATTTCTACCCTAAGGTCAGGTAAAGTCACGGTGTTTTGGTAATGACGAATTTCGTTATTACTTGCATATACATATGCAAACAAAATTACGTTAAAACAACAATACGTAAAACGAATAAACTATATATATACTTAGCCTGAATTCGGCCGTTAACTAACGACGAGATTCGCGAACAGTATATATAATGTATGAGTTCTGAATTCGGCCGTTAACTAATGACGAGATTCGCGATAAGGATATATATCTATGAGTTCTGAATTCGGCCGTTAACTAATAACGAGATTCGCAATCAGAAATATATGTATTGGTCTGAATTCGGCCGTTAACTAATGACGAGATTCGCAATCAGAATATCTATATATGGGTCTGAATTCGGCCGTTAACTAATGACGAGATTCGCAATCAAAATATCTATGTATGGGTCTGAATTCGGCCGTTAACTAATGACGAGATTCGCGATCAGAATATATATGTATGGGTCTGAATTCGGCCGTTAACTAATGACGAGATTCGATTCGCGATCAGAATATATGTATGAGTTCTGAATTCGGCCGTTAACTAATGACGAGGTTCGCGATCAAATAATATATGTATGGGTTCCCAATTCGGCCGTTAACTAACGACGAGATTAGCGATCAGAATACTATGTATGAGTTCCCATTCGGCCGTTAACTAATGACGAGATTCGCGATCAGAATATATGTATGAGTTCTGATTCGGCCGTTAACTAATGACGAGATTTGCGATAAGATTAAATATGTATGGGTTCCCAATTCGGCCGTTAACTAACGACTTGATTAGCGATCAGGATAATATGTATGAGTTCCCAATTCGGCAGTTAACTAATGACGAGATTCGCGATCAGATATATATATATGTATGAGTTCTGAATTCGGCCGTTAACTAATGACGAGATTCGCGATCAGGATATATATGTATGGGTTCTGAATTCGGCCGTTAACTAATGACGAGATTCGCGAGCAAAATATATATGTATGAGTTCTGAATTCGGCCGTTAACTAATGACGAGATTCGATTCGCGATCAGATATATATGTATGGGTCTGAATTCGGCCGTTAACTAATGACGAGATTCGCGCTCAGTATATATGTATGAGTTCTGAATTCGGCCGTTAACTAACGACGAGATTAGCGATCAGAATACTATGTATGAGTTCCAATTCGGCCGTTAACTAATGACGAGATTTGCGATCAGTATATATGTATGAGTTCTGAATTCGGCCGTTAACTAATGACGAGATTTGCGATAAGATTAAATATGTATGGGTTCCCAATTCGGCCGTTAACTAACGACTTGATTAGCGATCAGGATAATGACTGGAAGCAGCGAGGTGGTACTCACTCGCCAATTTTTGCCGTTAAAATCAAGTTTTAAAGCATCGGTTTGCAGTAAGCTCATTCTCTAAGCACAAGCCTATGCACTAATTCTCATCTTTCCCTGGAAAATAATTTTTGTGAAAAAGAGTTTTTAGGATCGAAAAATCATTATAAATATCTCTGTTTTTATGCAAATTTGCATGTCCCAGCGTCACACGTTCAGCGCCTGGTGTAAAAATATTTTACTTATTTCTTCATGGATAAAACATACAACGCAAAATTTGCCATAAATCGAAGTTTCAATCCTAAATGAAATAACTTATATGGTATTTTCTTCATATATGCATCTTCTTCGATATTATTAGTGAAAACGTCTTTGCCATTTTCGTGTCCCAAAAATTTGATAATTTTAGCGTATTTCAGGTTTTTAGATTTTTTTGTCAAAATAAGCAATGCCGCAATGAAACAAACTGAGCCAACTGTGGTCTATAGATTTTTATGTCGAATTGTGGCATTCTGACTGAGATCGGAAATAAGTTCTTGGAAATATAAAATTTCGAAGTTTACTGAAAGCATTGTCCCCCACCAAAATTTAAAGCATAATAATACGACCGGGGTTTGCATTTCCTCTAATATATAGATAACCATAAGCCTTATTGCACTAAGAAACTACAGATGTGTGGTCTAGTAAAATTGCAGTCATTTGGTCTATTGCCCGGACTTATAGCCTATTTTGAGAGAATTTAGCAATGGCGTGAAGTTTACTGAAAGTTTTGTCCCCCACTTCATAAAATTTACATATCTAAACAAACGACACCAAATGTGATTGCTACCGAAGTTGTTTCTAATTTCTTCGTTTACATTTAAAAAAAAAAAGTTTTTTTGCTCAAACTATTTAAACCTATACATCTGAGATTCCATTCGCACCGACGAGGTAGATTTCGGCTATAACACACGAGATTTAAAACTCACTATGTTATTTTTGTAATTTATGCAATTCGGAAGAAATTCATTACAGTTTAGAAAAAGTTCTTCATTTTTTCTGTTTTTCAGATAATTTTAGCGCGCGATTAGTTTCACATTTATCGCAAATCAACGGGAATTTATTCAAGACAATAGGTATCTTAGTAAATTTGAAGCGTTGTCTGTATTTTGCAAAAAAATAGGTATTTTGAACCACTGCCATTGCGTGTTATTAATAAAAAAAACTAAGAAAATTTGCACTCTAAGGTGGCTTATAGCAGTTTTTAGTTGACTCTTCGGTCTGGTATGGCCTGTATCTCACGTGCTATACATACACAGAAAGGCAAGCCACTTTACAAGAACATGCAATTGATCGTTATATGTGTTTACATGTTTTGTTTAAATTGACGCTTCCATGGCAACGGAATGGCGGCCCTCCATTTTTTGAGTTGAAGAATCCACCCAGACATGCAAGATAACTTTTCGCAATACCAACGCCAAAGAGGTCAGACTATAAGTTTGAAGAAATAGGCCAAGAGCGTTTCGAAGACCATTTTTTGTCAAGAAAATCAAGCGTAGTCAATCAAACTCGTGAGCCAATCAGATCCTTTCCTAGTTTCGCCTAGTGCGACATGTCTGTTGCGACATGTCTCGAAAAACAAGCCAAGGAGTGCACTGAACAAGGATCCGATTGGCTCACACGATTGTGATTGACTACGCAGCCAACTTAACTGCCAAAGGCTCACTAGATTTGAACCTACAGGGTCAGGTGTTATCAGAAACACTTGCAAATGGCATTTCTAAAAGAAAGGTTTTTATTATAAACGTTGTGACTGGTAATTTTCCAACTGTTATGTACCGTTCGAATTTTTGATATTGGGAGAGTGCAAGTGGGTTTTTTTGCAAAAGAAAGGAATCTTGCGTTTGACTAGTTACCAGACCCCACCCGGTAAGGAGATAAAATTGCTCATATTATCAGAAATATTGATCAAAATCAGTTGAAAAATAGATAATTCGACGTGTTTCTATATAAACCATAGTGCAAAGTAGCCAAATGCAAAACGTTATAAGTAAAGAAAAATACGTCGGAAAACTCGCATGTGACGGTAGTGAGTACCACCTCGCTGCTTCCAGTCAATATGTATGAGTTCCCAATTCGGCAGTTAACTAATGACGAGATTCGCGATCAGATATATATATATGTATGAGTTCTGAATTCGGCCGTTAACTAATGACGAGATTCGCGATCAGGATATATATGTATGGGTTCTGAATTCGGCCGTTAACTAATGACGAGATTCGCGAGCAAAATATATATGTATGAGTTCTGAATTCGGCCGTTAACTAATGACGAGATTCGATTCGCGATCAGAATATATATGTATGGGTCTGAATTCGGCCGTTAACTAATGACGAGATTCGCGCTCAGTATATATGTATGAGTTCTGAATTCGGCCGTTAACTAACGACGAGATTAGCGATCAGAATACTATGTATGAGTTCCCAATTCGGCCGTTAACTAATGACGAGATTTGCGATCGGTATATATGTATGAGTTCTGAATTCGGCCGTTAACTAATGACGAGATTCGCGATAAGATTAAATATGTATGGGTTCCCAATTCGGCCGTTAACTAACGACGAGATTAGCGATCAGGATAATATGAATGAGTTCCCAATTCGGCAGTTAACTAATGACGAGATTCGCGATCAGAATATATGTATGAGTTCTGAATTCGGCCGTTAACTAATGACGAGATTCGCGATCAGGATATATATGTATGGGTTCTGAATTCGGCCGTTAACTAATGACGAGATTCGCGATCAAAATATATATGTATGAGTTCTGAATTCGGCCGTTAACTAATGACGAGGTTCGCGATCAAAATAATATATGTATGGGTTCCCAATTCGGCCGTTAACTAACGACGAGATTAGCGATCAGAATAATATGTACGAGTTCCCAATTCGGCCGTTAACTAATGACGAGATTTGCGATCAGTATATATGTATGAGTTCTGAATTCGGCCGTTAACTAATGACGAGATTCGCGATAAGATTAAATATGTATGGGTTCCCAATTCGGCCGTTAACTAACGACGAGATTAGCGATCAGGATAATATGTATGAGTTCCCAATTCGGCAGTTAACTAATGACGAGATTCGCGATCAGAATATAATATATGTATGAGTTCTGAATTCGGCCGTTAACTAATGACGAGATTCGCGATCAGGATATATATGTATGGGTTCTGAATTCGGCCGTTAACTAATGACGAGATTCGCGATCAAAAATATATGTATGAGTTCTGAATTCGGTCGTTAACTAATGACGAGGTTCGCGATCAGTATATAATATGTATTGGGTTCTGAATTCGGCCGTTAACTAATGACGAGGTTCGCGATCAGAATATATATGTATGGGTTCTGAATTCGGCCGTTAACTAATGACGAGATTCGCGATCAAAATATATATGTATGAGTTCTGAATTCGGCCGTTAACTAATGACGAGGTTCGCGATCAGTATATAATATGTATTGGGTTCTGAATTCGGCCGTTAACTAACTAATCACGAGGGCGCATCAAGTGCGCGCGAACCCCCAACGAACGCCTCCCGAGCCTAAACTAACTAATTAGACCACCCTATCAGATAACTATTACAGCTGTTTCAGGTAACACGCGACTTCGCCGTTGCCGCCAGGGTTTTCTGTGATGTCCATCAATGCCATCCGTGTCCGTGTGAGCCAATCATTTCCTTACTCAGTGCATTCGATTGGCTTCCCTTGCGAGACATGTCGCGACAGAAGACAATTCACTGCACTAGACGAAACTAGGCAAGGATCTGATTGGCTCACATGGTTTGATTGACTACACAGGAAAACCCAACTGCCAAAAGCCCTCTCGATGTTTTAAACGCGCTGGGTCGCAAAACAGGAGATTATTAAACTATTTATTATTATCATTGATCGGAGTTGGGATACGATTTTTCGCGTGTGTACGTCTGCAAGCAAAAATTAGTTTATAAGTTTCCTAAATGTTACCTTTTGCAACCAAGAATGAAATGAAAATGTAATTAAGTCCCGATCAAAAACATTTTTGTTCAATCGAACATCTCTTTCGAACCAAAATGCTCATCAAACATAGGTGTCTAACTATTGAACTTTCTTCGCTCCAACAAAGTTGGGATATTGATCAAACCAAGTTCGAACAATATACTTTCTATGATGGTGCACTTAAGCTGTGAGAGACTTTAGCACCAAAATGGGGGCTGACTAATAGAAAATGACTAATAGAAAATTCGTCCCCCCTCAGCGGATCGTGATTTCTCCTTGCAGGAATTCCATCGCTTCGCCGCCAAGTGAACAGGGAAAAAAACTCACCCGATCTTCAACTCGGAATTTCAAATAGCGCTCGGATCCTGGTTCGGACCCCGGCTCGGGAGGCGTTCGTTGGGGGTTCGCGCGCACTTGATGCGCCCTCGTGATTAGTTAGTTAACGGCCGAATTCAGAACCCAATACATATTATATACTGATCGCGAACCTCGTCATTAGTTAACGGCCGAATTCAGAACTCATAGATATATATCCTTATCGCGAATCTCGTCATTAGTTAACGGCCGAATTCAGAACTCATACATTATATATCCTGATCGCGAATCTCGTCATTAGTTAACGGCCGAATTCAGAACTCATACATTATATTTATTCTGATCGCGAATCTCGTCATTAGTTAACGGCCGAATTGGGAACTCATAGATATATATCCTTATCGCGAATCTCGTCATTAGTTAACGGCCGAATTCAGAACTCATACATTATATATCCTGATCGCGAATCTCGTCATTAGTTAACGGCCGAATTCAGAACTCATACATTATATTTATTCTGATCGCGAATCTCGTCATTAGTTAACGGCCGAATTGGGAACTCATACATATTATCCTGATCGCTAATCTCGTCGTTAGTTAACGGCCGAATTGGGAACTCATACATATATATATTCTGATCGCGAATCTCGTCGTTAGTTAACGGCCGAATTCAGAACTCATATATATATATTATTGTGATCGCGAATCCCGTCATTAGTTAACGGCCGAATTCAAGATAAGAAGTATATATATAATTTTTTTTAATATACTGATTCAATTTATGACGATTTTAAAATTGCATATGTATATGCAAGTAATAGCGAAATACGTTATTACCATAATTCCCGTAAAGTCAGATAGGCTTGATTCTTTGCATAGAGAATCCTTCTACAATAAGAAACAAAATATCAAATATGACTTTTCTAATGGATCCGTCTTTAAGATATGAGCTGCTAAACTTTGGTCACTGCATCGTTTTATAGCAAAATTTGCACAACTCTACCAAAATATGTCAAAAAGAGCTGCATAAGCAACAAAAGTGTAACCCGGCCTCATATCTTAAAGACGGATCCATTAGAAAAAAGTCATATTTGATATTTTGTTTCTTAGTGTATAAGGATTCTCTACGCAAAGAATCAAGCCTTCTGACTTTACCTGACTTTAGGGTAGAAATCTTGCCATTTTGGGTTCTTGGGGGGGGGGATTTATCTGTTTTTTAAATGTTTATTGACATGTCGTTTCATATTCATATATATTAGGATATAAGTTTAATAACATTATTATTATTATTGCCATGCTAGTGGCGCGCGATACCACGAACTCTGTTTAGCTGGTTACATTAAAATCAGATATTTGTTGTCGTTTTTAATGCAATGTTTGGGAAAATTCGAGAGCAGATAATGAAGCACGAGGCGGATTCTTTTATAAAATAATTTTTAAAGCGAGAACAATAATCATCCGCGGGAGAAGAAGATTCAATAGCGCATCTGCCGATTTGCCGCGTTATGGCGTCATTTCTATTACTTCATAGAGTTTTGAAACACAGCTCTCGACCAATCATAGCGCGCGAACTATCTCAATTATTTTATAAACATGAATATTAAGACGTAATCCATTTGAAAATCGAGTAACGATTGGAAAAAATGCTTGGAACAAAATTATTTACATCTTATTGTAGACTTCTGTCTTACTGCTTTTGATATCTGATCTAAAAAAATCATTTCTTATAACACCGAACATCGAAAATGAATCCTGAAAGTTGTCCAAATCCATACAATTTGTATAGGTTGACAGCACTATAAAATGAACATCGACAGCCAACACCATATCTTCACAACTTTGAAAAAATTATTTCTCAGGTTTCATTGGGAATTTCTTCTCGGTGTTATCACCAATTCTTTATTTATCAATACCTTTCATAATGCTAGAAACAAGAAAATGGTTTTGTAATGCTCTATCTAAAACTTGTTTCCACTTTGTGTCAAGATTACTCGGTTTTTCAGCGGATTTCCTCTTAATACATATATGTTATATACCGGCTGGGAGGTCCGGATCGTGAAATACTTGTGAGGGGGTCAGTATTTTCAAGGCCGAGGTCACGGTATTTCACGACCTGGACCGACACCAAGCCGGTAAATAATTGCCAACGAGCAGCCGAGCCAAGAGGCGAGGCTGCGAGGCGGCAGCATTATAGAGCCGTGCGAGGAGAAAAATTCTCGAGTTCAGAGTGGTGTAACCACTAGCCAATCAAAGTGCCAGGATTTTGAAAGTAACCAAATACGTAGCACTATCAGTATCAGAAGAGAAATTACTATTTGACCCCTGGTCCACTTCTGAAGTGCGACCGTGTAGTCAACGCCGTGATGTTGTGTTTGCATATATCTGTGTTTGCATATATTTCTCGCGCTGTTATTATTACACAATCATTGCTATCACAGTGATTTAGCTTGTTCATATGCTCATGGAAATGCAACCTTTTACTTGTCTCTAAAGTGACCTATAGTCGGCAAAATTAAATTAGGGCAGCGCATGATTCACTATTCTATTGCTCGTTGGCACTTTTAGCGAGAGCTACAACTAGTATATTTATTTTGGCTTCAGTGAAACAGCATCAAGGCCCGTTCACACGGCGCGATCTTGGCTGCGATTTGAGGTGCGATTTTTGCGGCGATCGTCGACGACATATCGCGGGGTGTGAACGGCCGGCGATTTGGCTCTGCGGTATTTGTCCGTTAGTAGGTGATCTGAAGAAATCGCACCCGCATCGCAGTAGAATTTTGAGCATGTTCAAAACGCCTGCGACGTCGCGGTGACATCGCAAGTGAAATCGTCATAAGATCGCGGTCGTTCACACCGCGCGATATGGCATCGCCATGAGATCGCCACAGAAATCGTACCTCGGATCGCAGCTGAAATCGCGCAGTGTGAACGGCCCTCAAAACTGCACAGAAATGAGCGCGCGCGCGACTCATCCGGACCCGTGGTCCGGATCGTAGGATTCCGGACCGCTCACGAGCCAATCATAGCGCGCGATTTGATGGATACCGGACCGCTGAAAAAAAATAATAAAAGATTTCCATGATAGCATGATATGTCATTAGACGTAGTCCGGCGGATTAACGTAAAAATTGCGCACTTTTGGCTAAAGACACCAAACTTTGCATGTCAATAGTTTTAGTAGTTTATTGAAGATAAGATATGGAAGCACGCTAAATTTTATTCGTAGCGAAAGCTAGAACAGTTGAATGTGAACCATTGTTTTGATATTGGCAACCATCTTTGAATGATCCTTTGTTTTTCATGAGCTCTGCGGCACTTAGTGAAATCTTCTATCGTCCGTGTTTATAGAGTATAGCACAGTACTAGGAAGAAAATATCATGTGAAAATTTTAGAGACAAGCTTCTTTTTACATATTCGACACATGAGGTACCAATTATCTTGATATTTTTTAGAATTTGTTGGTCATCCTTGAAACATTATAACTCTAAGGAGACGTTCAACCGAAGTCAGTCAAACCAATCCATAGTTCAGAATTAGCAAACGTTGAGCTGCTATGGCTGTGCAGTCTAGAGAACAACTTGAAAGTTCTAAATCTCATTTGAATAACAAAGCATTCAAAATGGCTGCTATTGAGCAAAACAATTGTTCACTCTAAAACTTCTTTAGCTTTCGCTACGAAAGAATTCTAGCGTGCCTCCATATCTACGATTTAATAATACATTGAAAACTATCACCTCGCAAAAAATTGGAGCTTTAGCCTAAAATGTGCAATTTCCTCGAAAATTTGCTCTAATCCGCCGAACTAATGCTCTTCCGTACCTTACAAAGACAATATCTACGCCCCTGGCAGGCATGGGAACAACGGCACGCGGCATACTGATTTCTCACAGTGGGAATTTTACCAAGTGGAAGTGGGAAGTAGCCTGCGAAAGTTAAGGTTAAGCTCGCGTGTACCGGATGTTCGCAGGCTAGTGGAAAGGGTATTGCTAATCTCATAAGCCAACATTTAAATCCTTGTATCACTAAGGATCGTAACTCCGCGAGTAAAGCGAGCTTTATGAGAACTTTTCTTTCCATGTTGCTTGCAGCTGATGAGCCTCGCTAACAAGGATGCTATGCTCTAACTGTATGCCCTACAACTTCGCAACCAGCGTCCTAGCTCCCTAGAACTCCTCACTAGCGCCTGTGTGCAGGCTAGTATAGATAGTTTCATACTGTGGATATAATAAACTTTTATAAACCAGATGTTAAAAAACTTTGCTGATTTGTCTCCCCAACCCCCCTCCCCCCACCTTTTCCTGCACCCAGAAACTCGCTTTAGTGCTTGTGGGTTTCTTTGATTGTGAACTCTAGCATGACTCCGGTGTAAGTTCCAACCTTTCTAGGATGACCCCTGTGGAATTTCCAATCCCTGCAGTGGAAATACCAACGTTTTCTAGTCTCACCCGTGGAGAAAATCCAACTTTTCTCGGAAGACCCCTGTAGAATTCCTGAATCAAGATTTTTGGCTTCGCCTCCCGGGAAAAATTCAAGACGACTGCCATACATTTAACTGTATTTCTCCTGGCAGAATTTTTAGGAAATTCACTTTTAAGGGGGTCTCCAGATTTTTGAAGTCCTGGAGTTGACGTCCGTAGTGTTCCACTGACCCGTAGTGTTCCTCCCGAAATTTATGGGTAGGGACAGGGGAATAGCAAAGTGGAACCCCCCATTTCAAAAATCCTGGGTACCACGCTGTCCAAGTCTCCCTATACTTTTACACGCTGCGCCATTTGTCGGGCCGATTGTCGGACGGTGCATTCACACGCTGCGATTTGTTGGGCCCGACAAATAGGCGTGTGCAAATGGCCCTTTACCGATTTCTTGTGCCTTCGTTCGGTGTCAGCCCGACACTGAAAAATCTGTGGCATCGCATCAGATTTTTTCGTGTCGGGGCCGATTTTCCGTCGGATAAATCAAATAACTCGCGGCTCAAAAAACAATCGGGCCGACAAATCGCAGCGTGTAAATGGGCCTTTGATCTCCCTCTATCTGGGCTTTTCACAACCATTTAGCCCCAAATTTGAATCCATTTCTGGTCCTCTTGAGGCAAACCCACCCAGCAAAATAAGAAGTATAGGAATTAATTTAATCTCCCTATCCCCTGGCACATTTGGGATACCTGTGCCGAACAGAAGGCCGGGTCTCCTGGAAAAGTGCGCGCGCGTGCCTAGCGCCCTAGAATAAAAGCGAAAGTGTTCGATCGCAAGTAGGAAGTAAATCAGTGAAACTACATTTTAAAGTGTGAAAATGGCTGATAATACGGGAAACGCTTTCTGTTGGAGATCACAGTAGTGATATTTTACATCGTCTGAATGGGTACCGTGGATCTGATACCTTTTGTGATGCGATGGTGAGCGTTCAAGATCGAGAGTTTCCTGTGCACAGAGCCGTCCTAGCGGCATGTGGAGGCTTCTTCGCAGGATTGTTCTCCTCTGAGATGAAAGAACAGACCGAGAATAAAGTGGAACTGAACGAGTTTGACGCCGATATAGTAGAAAAAGTACTCGGCTTTGTATATACCGGAGATATTGAGATAAGCCCAGATACAGCCAAGCAAATTATGATGGTAGCTGACTTCTAATGCTTGACAAACTTAAGGCGGCCACTGACCAGTACATGGCTGACACAGTAGAAAATGTGTCCAACGATTACTTCTCTACACATCAGTTTGCTGTGCAGTATAAAGCAGCATGCTTGAAGATGCAGTAATGGATATGATTGTTGAAAATTTTGATGAAGCTTGGGTGAATTCTCAAGTTTGTAAAGATGTTGCCTTGGAAACACTTCAAGAGATTTTATGCAATGAAGATCTTGTGGTGCGAAATGAAGAAATTATCTTCAAGGCGGTTATTGATTGGGTGAAGTTTAAGGATGAAAGGAAGGATGCATTCTTTAACCTTTTTTCCAATGTTCACCTCTCTTCGCTGTCCAAAGATTTCCTTTACTTATCTGTTATCAGTGAGAACCTTGTAACTTCAGATCCAAACTGTCTACGAATGGTGATGGAAAGCATAGAAAACAGATTGATACCAACTACTGCAAATTTGCAGCGTCCAAGACCTTGCCGTGACCCCTATGTTGATGCTGTTGTGGTTTTTCCGAGGAACCCTTCTAAGGTCGCTAGAGGTCCCTGGTGTTTTAGTCCAACAACTGAAAAATGGTACCAGATACCAGTGTCTAACAGTCATTTGGACTTTGGTTATGGGACTGCAATGTATGATGGGAAAGGAGCCATGATTTTAGTCAAAAAGGGACAGGCATTTCGGTCAATATATATTCATAAATTTGACTTGGCTACATGCACTGGGTCAAATTGGGTTCTGTTGATTATAACATAAAGGATTTCAGTGTGGCATACTTCAATAGCTTATTATATTTTGTTGGAGGCAAGTATGTTCCAAATGACAAGATAACAATTGCAGGTGAAGTTAAGACATATGCAATTGCTTACAACTCATCACTGGAACCTGCTGCTGCATTGAATGATCCAAGGAAATCCCCATCAGTTGTGTGCGATGAGAAAAGCATCTATGTGTTAGGGGGTTTGAGTTATTGCACAGATACAGAGGCCTACGTATATGAGTGCTCTCTTGAAAGGTATGACAAAATATCTGATTCCTGGACATTGCTAGCTCCTGCAGAAATTGATTCCCAAGAAGATGCATGTGTCATCACCAATGGAAAGCTTTTTCGAATTCTAGGACTAACAAATACTGAATGCAGCTACAATGAGGTCTATGACATCAGCTCCAACACCTGGTCCAAAATTCCCAGGTCATCTTGCTTTATAGCTGGTGGTTTAGTGGTTCACTGTGATGAGGAAATGTTTGTCATTGGTGGTGCAACAATTTCGCCAGGTACAGAAGATGCCAACATGAATGTTTCAAACACATTGAGACTGCAAACGCTGACTTATGATCCAGAAAATGAAACCTGGTCAGAAAGCTCAGTTACTGCCCTCAAGAACAAAGATTCTGGTAGCTCTCTCCTTAACCTAAGTGGTGCTCCTGTCCGACTCCCCAAATCAAGTATTGCACAATTCAAGCTGTTGTCTGATGTAACTCCTTAAACCAAGACTATGACTTATAAGCCAATTACTAACGTTTGTCTAAAGACAGCATGCTTGTTCGGTCACACTTTCCCAGAAATCCAAGATTTTGACCATGATCACAAAACCCAAGTTCTCAGTGATAAAAAAAGCACCATTTTCAACTTGCAAGCAGGAAAAGCAGAATATGATGAGTAACTCATAAAATTGTTGGCATTTGACCAAACGTTTAACCTACAAAGGTCAGACTTCAGTGTTTTTATTAACTCTTGACTACTGAACAGGCCAAAACCCACCATTGCTACAGAAGATCAGTGGAAAAAGTGAATAAAACCGCTCAGTCATACTTCTTACTTGAAGCACAGCACAAATGCATTTTCCATAATAGACTTAAAGAGCCAGTATCAGCTTCCATTTTAACAGCACAGAATTTGGTAAATCAAATCTGAAACTTTGCTTTTAGAATTTCTTGTTGTTATGTGTATGACGTAATTCCCTTTGGGAATCGCTATTCTCTTATATACCACTCCTTAACAGTTGCTGTTCACTTGACATCGCACATTCCTGTTATCAACCGGCATGTCAGATTCCGAGGAGAATTTAGAAGATTCAAACGTTACAAGAAGGACTTGGATGTTTTCGTGACTTTTTCGTTTTAGGATTGAGAAATTAAGCAACACCTAGACCTAAGTTTTGCCAGGCCTAAGATACTGTTGGTTAAGCGCTTCTAGAACTTAAGAAGGCCAATTTTCGGTTTTCTGTTAGTTTTCACAACCTGTGATACGAACGTAATTCTAAATTCAGTTTTAGAAGTTTTCACGCATCTCTCAAAAGCATAAACGTCTTAGAAGAATCTCGTTTTATCCTGACTAAGCGCTCTATTCATCAGTACTATAAGTTGCTTAAAGAAATGAACACGAAAATCAGGATTATTGATTCTTGGGAAGCACGAGATGCAGACAATCAAGCACTACGATTCTATTCTAGCTGCTATGGATAGCGACGAGACAAGGAAAAGCTACAGGCCTCTTAACTGGGAGTTTTGAGACCCAAAGTCATTCAAGTTTTCGGTGTGGTGATTGTGACGTCCAGGGAAGAGTCAAGTCTATTCCGTAACAAACCAGGCGGGAGTATGTTTCCAGTGCGGCAGCTCGGTCAACCAAGTATTGTATATTGTTGAAATTTCCAATGTTGCTGCCCAATTGAAGATAAGTATTTGTTCTTAAATGTGAACGAGTTGTGAACGAGTTTTAATGGAAACCCTATTAATATATCTGGCGGGTTTTATCGACAGCTAGATTGTAAAAGCACAAAGCCACAATGCTCTATTTGATTGCGATTGGTTCACCACAGCGACATGTGAATACAACTACTGATCACGGTTTGTCATTCAATTTATATCATTGACTAGCAGCGTTTTCTCAGTTACAATTTCTTTGTGTACAGATTCTAATTTTGGCTCTAGCGTTTTTCCTGAGTTACATTAATTTGGTTGTCTTCCCCTCTAACTGTGGTGAATATTTCGTTCTATGGCTATGGTTCTAGAGTATAGTTTTAAAGGTATGCGAACTAATGTTATGTTCAGAAACTTAGTTTTTTCAACGTAACATTGGTATGTTTATCTTAATGTTACTACCAACGGTTTGCTCACACATCCACACAACTTGATATTGATTCAGGCTGTAACCACATATATATTTTTCTGTATATACTCAGTTCCTTAGGGTATTCATATGGGGCTTGAATTCCCTTTATTTGGATATTTATTTCGACTAAATTTGTGATGAGTCCCTGTAACAGTTCCTGTTTTTCTCGTTATGTGCGCGCTGATTGGCACACGTGAGTATTGCATTGTATCCCATTCATATTCACTCGTGTTTGTTTTTGGTTTATTCTTTAGCACCGTTTCCGTTAACTTAATTTTTTCGCTCCTCAGCTTTAGGTTCTTCGGTGGTCATCATACTATTATACCATGATTTCTCTCAGCTTTCTTTTATTGTGTGCTCTGATTTGGACGTGCGAGTACCTTACATATATATCTCTTTTGATCTCTAAGCACAGACTATCCAGTGGTTACATTAGGCATCAATTGGAGTTATCATTCGGTAAAACCAAGCGGGGATAGATACGTCTTTTGTATGCAATTCATAATCTTGAAGGCAAGCCTGCATATTGTTATTTTCGGTAGCGGTATTATAGGGCTTATACTTTTCACTCGTCCCTAGCGCCCCCGTAGTTGGTAAGTTTTTTCCTTTCTTGTGTCTTTTGCATTGTCATTTCCTCTCGCAATTGGGATTTGTTAGTCTATCAGTTTTTACCATTGATGATCGTTGTCTGTATTAGTTTTACATTAGTTTAAATTGTAGTTTGCTCATTTTCTAGGGTGTTTTGTTTACACCAGGCCTATTTATTTCATTTTTCCATTCGGACGTTTTGTGTTTTCGCCTGTGGAGGTTCAGGTTTTTGTGTTAGACTCCTCCAAATTTGATCTTGTAAACAATGTAGTTAAATAAAATGATACAAAGAGTGTGAAATACTATAATTTAAAATTGAATTGAATTGACATATGCATGTACTTTATTTTTGATCATATACGCTGATGAGTCTTTTATTTTGTTATGTTTAAAATGAAATGTAGTTTAAAATGCATCTTTTATTGTGCATAAAGGAAACACAGTTTGTGTTATCTAAATAATGTTATTTTTGAGATTCATTGGGTTGCGCGCTTCACAATCAGTTTGCAGATTTTCTCAGTTTGCATCCAGAATTTTGATGTTTGGGTATTTTTCCAGATTTCGTTCTAGACTGTATATTTTAACACACTATATTCAGATGTTGTACACACGTCTTGACTGGGCATCTCGCTATACCTTATTGTGCTCATATTTACCTCTCGCTTGGTCAGTTTTTTCATTGAGACGTTTGCCGTTCGCTAATATTTGTAGATTTTTGTCTTGACACATTCTTTAAGGGAATGTCTGCAATTTTTTGGCCTGTATTATTTCCCTTGGAGCACCTTGAATTTCTGTTTTACACATTTTTGAAATTTCATACCTGTTTATTCATTTTTGGTCCGCGCACTCTGGTTTTAAGACCATATTAATAATTAGTCAATACAATTTCCACGCGTTGGTACTTAGTTCGGTTAAACGGTAATTAACACGGTATGTTATAACGTAGTCGTAGCCCTCGTGTGGCTGGATGATGATGTAACCCGTATGGCTGAAAAATAATGTAGTCTATGGCTGAATGATTATGCGCCGCTCGTATGGTTGGATGATGATGTAGCCCGTATGACTGAAAAATAATGTAGCCCGTATGGCTGAGAAATAATGTAGTCTTTATGGCTGAATGATTATGCGCCGCTCTATGGCTGGATGATGATGTAGCCCGTATGGCTGAAAAAATAATGTAGCCCGTATGGCTGAAAAATAATGTAGCCCGTATGGCTGAAAAATAATGTAGCCCGTATGGCTGAAAAATAATGTAGCCCGTATGGCTTAAAAATAATGTAGCCCGTATGGTGAAAGATTATGTATCGCCCGTATGGCTGAAAATCACGTTACAACCCGTATAGCTGTATGGCAATATAGCTAGTATGGCTGTATGGCAACATAACCCGTATGGTTGAATGTAGCCCGTATGGCTGAATGTAGTCCATATGGCTGAATGATATTGTACACAGTATATGACTTAGTGATAATGCAAGCTATCTGACGGAACGATCAACGTAGCCGCGGTGTACGATTATTAGTTATTTTCTGACTCGGCTATATCTAGTTAATTAATTATGGTTTGACCCTGCATCAAAAAATACAAGTTTTACATTTACGTTCTCATGTTTTCCTTTTTCTTTCTCTGTCGCAAGGAGACTCCACGGTATACAGGACCAACCTTTGAGGTGACCTACATGCAAGACCAAGATGTGCTCTTCAGGATATTCATGTAGCATTTTCAGTTTGGTTTACACTTGTCAAGGATAGGAGGTGCATCGGCTGCTGTTAACAGTATCCAGACAGCTGGATGATCAAGAAACACGGCGGCTGGGAAATCTGATAGTCGTGTTGAACGAAAATATTCAACAATAGCTTTTATTTTCTCTTCATATTGCAGTTTATTATCCCTGTATACAACCCCACACTTTTGGTCTTGAAATATGCCCATACAGGTGCGATCCTCCTCATACAGTTGTCAGTCATTACTGTATAAACTAGAAATATTTTCTATTCGCCTGAGCGAAGCGAAAGAGAATAGAATAGAATTTCTTGTTGTTATGTGTATGACGTAATTCCCTTCGGGAATCGCTATTCTCTTATATACCACTCCTTAACAGTTGCTGTTCACTTGACATCGCACATTCCTGTTATCAACCGGGGCTAATTTTTTCCCTGTTCATTGTAAGAATCGATAATATTTTCCAACGGGCCAAGAGTAGTTGGAAAATGTGCTCATTATATACATTATAATTCCATGCAGGTGATTTACAATGTAGATTATTTCTTGGGATAATTGTTCTTATATTGTCATTTCGTATACGATTATTGCACTGCATTTTTTGTCAGGTTTATGAAACGTAAATATATATTAGTATTTATTATCCGCTTTCCTGGCATCCAATCCGGTGGTTAAAAACAGTTCGGAATTTTTAGTTAGTATAACTTAGTGTAAAGCTTTAATCCTCGAGGCTGAATACGTTGCATTTGAACGAGGAATACGTTCCCGGGTTTTGTCCCACAGGGTTTATCCCGGGTTTTCGTATCGGGCAGCGTATCATGGTTTGTACTTCTACTAGGTTTAGTCCTTAGCTTTTTTAAGGGAATTTTGTAATTTATGTAACTTCACTAGCACTTTAAATTTTCTCGTACTTAGACTATCCACCGACTATCTGGATAATATGGTACGGTTTTTTTCCAAGAGAGTAATTATGCTTATTTGTATATTGATATTTACTTGTTAATATGACTGCACACAAACACAAACTGTAATTACTGGTTACTCCATTGAGTGCAAATCTTAATTGTCCTTAAGCACCATGCAGTATACGATATACTTTTTGCTCTTAGTGCTGACGTACTGGGTTTGAGGGGTTCTTAAAGAGTCTACATTAGTTTACTTCTGTATAGACATCCAGACGCAAATTCTGTATATTCTGTATATTAAAATCTGTCTAAATAATAAAGCATGCCGGCCCATACAGGTGCGATCCTCCTCATACAGTTGTCAGTCATTACTGTATAAACTATAAATATTTTCTATTCGCCTGAGCGAAGCGAAAGAGAATAGAATAGATGTTTATTATTAGAGATTTCCACACGTAATTCCCAGCTGATCGCGTGAGATGCAAGAACACACACTTTTTCGTTTGGCACAAAGAGAAGTTTATATCAAGATCAAATACAAACTCTAATCTACCGACAATAAACCTCTCTGCCACCCTATACAATATATATCCCTGGGTGGGAGGGCGGGAATAAAAGCTTTAGTAGTACACACTGCTTGTTGTCTCTTGTCTATCTGACTTGATATCTCAACTCTGATTTTAAACTAACGAGCGCACTCTTATATATGCATGTGACGTCACACGTCAATCAGGCAATTAATCCCTTTGAACACGTGTCCAAAGGGAGGAAATTCCCAGCTGATCGCGTGAGATGCAAGAACACACACTTTTTCGTTTTGGCACAAAGAGAAGTTTATTATCAAGATCAAATACAAACTCTAATCTACCGACAATAAACCTCTCTGCCACCAAACCACGCGGCCAAAAAGAAACCGAAAAAGGGACTAAAAAGAAGAGCGCGAGAGAAGAGAGGAACGAAAGCGATCAGCCAAACACAGTTTGGCCTCGTCATCAACTTCTAAATAAACCTTATAAGCATCGCTTGACCAGTCGCCGTACAACTGTATGATTTCACCGGGCACCCCCAAGTTAAACGCCCAAGAGGCGGCACCTCGACGGAAAGAATGCCCACGGTAGCTATGCGCGTCTGAAATACCCGCGGCGCTAAGATGGCGGCGGAACTCCGCGACCATGCGTCGCTTAGTGAGAGGAGTGTACCCGTGCGCTGAAGGAACCAAAAACAATGCGCCCCGAGACTTAGCAGGTACATACGTTGATAAGCAGCGACAGGACAGAGCGGAGAACCCGGAATGGGTAATAAAGGAATACGTAATGTGCGCTCGCCAAACTGAATAGTTTTGGTATGGTAAAAAGTGACAAAAAGACCGTGCTTGTTAACGGCAACATTCCTCCTCGAGAGATGACGCGAAGGGTCAAATTGCGCCGCCGACGTAGGAACGATATTAGCGAGGTGCGCCATAAGGAAAAACGAAAATAAAAATGCACAGTGTAGCGTGCTAGACAACGGGTCATGAGCGAAATCGAATGTTTGAGAGAGCTTAAACAAAATAGCTGGCGTAACCGGCGGGGCCCTACAAACGGTATGAGAAGCCTTTCTAGCAATACCCCGCGGGCTAGAGAAACTACAAAATCCTTGCTATACTTATAAGCAAACCCTAGAAACAAATGCAATAACCTGACCCCGCTAAGATAATTCCTAATAGAAGGAGGACTAAGTGTACGGCTCAAAAATTGCACGTAAAGGCACACTGTATCCAACGCAGCCGGTGCCGGAGTGAGTCGAAAATAGAGACAAATAATAGGTACGATCGGAACCGAGTCCTCAAATTACTAAATGTTCCAAGGCTATAGGCAGAGCGAAGAGACCTCCGCAGTTCTGTGCGCAGTCGAGACAAGGCTGCATTGTCTGAAAGAAACATGAGAAATGGAATTAATTAAAATGGACTATCAAATCTAAATAACTCGGATGTCACGCTCGTTTCAAAAAGTCCCCGCAATTTTGCGCGTTTAGTTCCAGAAATCGCCGAGCAGCGGCTGACGTAGGCTCCCATCTGGAGAGTAAGTCTGGGTCCGTGTTGGTGAAACCAGGCAAATTGACCGAACGGAGTTCAAAGTTATAGGAAGCCGCGAGAAAGCAGATTTCCGTAAGCACGTGGCGAGAAAGGCGTCACGACAACGACCCGAGTTCAACACAGTCACGAAACTTTGCTTTTAGATGTTTATTATTAGAGATTTCTACAATTGGTCTTGTCTATATACAACAAAAACTAACAAAGGAGTGGCTGACACAGGCTCTTTAATGATGTCCTATGGCCTCCAATCTTAAGCGCACCCTAGCTCGATTAGTCTAGTGCTACTCTAGGTTGCCTGTACAAACTATTTTATGTCAGATTTTGCACCTATAAACTACCTGCCTGCCTTACCTTAACTATCTCTTTTATAACCAAATGTAACTGCAAAAAAAGTACAAATAAAGATTTTGTTGTTGTTGTTGTTGTTGTCTTGTGATATACAACAAAAACTAACAAAGGAGTGGCTGACACAGGCTCTTTAATGATGTCCTATGGCCTCTTTCTGAGTGGAATGTTGGTTGTATTTTAAGACATTTTTCAGATGTCTAAAGTGTTTGATGGCTTCCTGTCAATGGAAAAGAATTTGTGTGTCAGTAGGAAACCTCTACAAGAAGCCCCAGCCTTCCCTTCCATAAAACACAGGAAACACAGTAATTGGGCAAAAATGGTCAGGGGTGTGTCTGTTTGCCCCCCAAAAAGAAGGATTTTTGGAAAATGTTTCAGTAGTCCAAGGGTTAATTTGTAGGTCACCATCAATAATAGTGTCATCATCATTTATTTAGATAGTTGTACATAATAAAATAAACGGACTGGCCCACAGGTTGTACAAATAAATTGAGGATGGCCAGTCTCATTTCTCAGAGTCTTCATTAGAGGTTGCTTTTGTTTATTTTGGAAATTGGTTGTCTCACACTAGTGTGAGTTGTAATGCATAAAAAGTATACAGTTCTTGTATTTAGCCCAACACATTTAGAATGGATCCAGGAATTTTCCAGGGGGGAGGGGGAGGTAGCACCATCTGAGTCTAGTATCGTTTGTATTTTGTTCTTTTTGTGTGCAAAGTACACCACAATTTTGAAAATCAAACTACAAGATTAGCGAAATGTAATGAAGTCTGAAAAAAATTGTGAACCTCACGGATAATCAAGCATAAGTAAGGGGGAGGGGGATGGTACTCCCTACATTCGGTTGGATAGTACATAAACAATTTTACCGATATGATAGCTCCAAAAGAAACATGCAAATGACGTAGCTATATTTGCTTTTGATGCTTCAGTAAAAGACCCAAAATATTACAATAAATTATATAATATGCAAATAGTTATAGCTATATAGTAATACAGGGACGTCAACTCTCCCAGTTTTTTCTGGGAGTCTCAAGATTTTTCGCTCCGTCTCCTGGGAAAAAAAAACAAGACGACTGTCATACATTAATTTACTGTATTTCTCATGGGAGAATTCAGTAAATTTCGCCATTCAAAGGCAGTCTCCAGATTTTTAAAGTCCTCGGGTGAACGTCACTGTAAATAGTTATTGTGTGTTTCCAGAAATTATCCATGCCCCCCATGGCAGGGATTGGAAATTCCAGAGGGGTGGGGGGTCACTTTTCAACACCCTTCCGTCGGGGGGGGGGGGGGGGGGGGGCGGTATGGATATTTTTTGGAGCCACACATTTGGACTAACACTTATGTAGAGCTGTTCTTGTTATATTCTGCCAAATAAATCTGTCTGTCTGTCTATGACCATCATAATTTTTTTGGGGTTAAAATCAGGGATCCAATATTTTTAGGGGTTCTGAGATGAAAAATAATCGAGTACAGAATATGAAACAAACTTGCTATGGAGGTACATTGTTAGCTGCTGAAATAAATTTTATTTTCTTGGTCTCAGTAATTTTAAATTCTTGGTGTCATTTTTGGTACTGAAAAATTCGCAGGATGAAAGTTTCTGTGGAACGTTGCACCACAAACTAGCTGGTGTTTTCTCTTTGGTTTTTAGGCTGTTTAAATGTTAACATTCAATTGCCAACCTCTTCACCCCCTAAGAATTTAATCTCCGCGAGTGTCCCAGTGTTGGGATACCTGTGTCGAACAGAAGGCCGGGTCACCTGGAAAAATTGGCGCGCCATTATGGGTCATTCCACGTCAAATCGACCAATGCCGTAAATTGACCCTCTCCGATTTCCATAAAATTCACATTTTGAGTGCCTTTCAAGGTCAATAACACGATTCCAAAATTTCAGCTTCAAGGACTTAATAGTTTTCGAGATACAGGCACATGAAATTTGTCGACCACGCCCTTTTGTATTTTTGCTTAGTGAAACTCCAATTTTGAGTGGCTGGCAACCCCGCTCGCATCATAACAAGCCGCAAAAACGTATTTGTTTGGTAAACTGTACTACTCACACTTCCATAAAAGCCATTAAAGCCACCCTATAAGTCTTTGAATGTGTTGTTTTTTCACGCCAAACATCGGTCCAAAATGCATCTCATTATCTCAGGGTGATATTTTCTGTAAAGATTTTTTTACCAAATGTTACGTTTTTGTACAACATGCATTCGTATAATGTTATGTGGGTGGTGAACAACCAGCAGTATGAGTGGTGACGACTTAGCGGGTTTGTTTCTGCTTATTTCGAGGCTTTTGAAAACGCACAGTGGCAAAAGTCCTAAAATTACCATATTTTCGGGCTTAAGAATCGGACGGTTGACAGTTAATGTAGATCGCGATATTTGAACTAGATATTCCTTTGTCTTTATTTCTTACGTATACAAATTCGTAACACCTATGTCGAACTCCTTCACTGCCAAACAATCAGAGGAATAATCCATGGTTCGACAATGAAATTCACCGTGGTTTGAAATGGAAATGCAGCAAAGACACATATTAATAGAACTAATTTTATAATTTTTGCAGGTATTGGGATTTCTTTTTAGTTTATCATATTAAATCATGTAAACAATCTTGGTGACATAGCATTGCACTGTAGAAATGAATTAATTAAAAATAAATAAACAAAAAGCGTTAATTTCACTCTGTTTCGAATTACGGAAAACTGAAAAACGATTGATTTTCTTGATTACCACGTCAATGTATAACAATTAACAGGCGAAAGTTACCTTGGACTCTTCATTTGTAATATTATTGCGAGCAAAATATAGATGTTAGACAATAATCATTAGACAGATTTCGCAGATTAGCGCAAAACCCATTCATGAAGCATCCAGGGGAAACAAAGTAATTACGATTTGCGTTTAGCCTTGAACCAAGAAAACACTGACGACTGCAGGACTAATCGTAAGTAAAAATCATTTTGTTTGATTTTTGATTGGCTCGAAGAGCAATGTCGCGATGCCCAGCCAATCGAAACGAGAAGAAAACTCAAAAACAAGACACTCGACACTCTCTGAATTCCACTTTATGTACAGCTACATGAATCCCTCCGATCTCACGCCACTTTACTGCTGCGAAAGGGCAATCCGCTTATTTAACAAATGTAAAACAAAGGAGAGGTGGTTGTCCTGTTCGACGTTTTGAGATCTTTCGCTTAATTTAACAGGAAGCTGCGCAGGCCTACAACTGGATCAACAGTCAAGCGACGCTTCATCCTATTTCAGAAAATCAGTTCTAAAATTCATGAATTATTCATAAGGTTTGTGACCAATGGGTGAACCCTATATTGGTCACGTGCCGTGTTGATAACTACGATGAAGACACTCATGTTTAATTAATGAGTGTCTATATTGTAGTTATAGACACGGTACCCTTGATGAAGTGCCTATTTCGACACTTCAAATCGCATATGGGTGTACAAGGGTGGACTCCAGCTCGTTTTATATATAAATACCACATAAGCTCGAACACTTTAACACATGCGTGATTTCAGACTGTCTGAAACATCACGATACAATGACGATCCATTCCGTGATTACGTCAGTGATGCCTTATCTAAAAGCAACCTTGTACGGCTGTTCGGGCCAATAAAACATAAGAGCTTCCTAAATCTTTGTCTTGGCCATGGGAAAAGCCCATGCGACGGCATTGGTGGTACTGCCAAGCGTCTATCAAGCTGTATGGGCTACCCTGCGAGCAATGACTGGGAGTCACATCTGATTTAAGTAGTCAATTTTAGTAGAAAACAGAGTCGTTGTTACTCGTTCACATAATTCCATAGCTCAGGCTTTCAAAATGATATAGACTTTAAACTGTAGAGTTCTAAGGAGTATTCATGAGACACAAGAAAGAGTTTTGGTGTCATACTAGCCTTATCTGACTAATTACATAAATTTTTCATAATGTTGTTAATTTCATTGTCGAAACATGATTTATTCCTCTGATTGTTTGACAGTGAAGGAGTTCGACATAGGTGTTATGAATTGTATACGTACGAAATAAGAATGAAAGAATATCTAGTTCAAATATCGCGGTCTACATTAACTGTCAACCGTCCGATTCTTAAGCCCGAAAATATGGTAATTTTAGGACTTTTGCCACTGTGCGTTTTCAAAAGCCTCGAAATAAGCAGAAACAAACCCGCTAAGTCGTCACCACTCATACTGCTGGTTGTTCACCACCCATATAACATTATAAAAATGCATGTTGTACAAAAACGTAACATTTGGCAAAAAAATATTTACAGAAAATATCACCCTGAGATAATGAGATGCATTTTGGACCGATGTTTGGCGTGAAAAAACAACACATTCAAAGACTTATAGGGTGGCTTTAATGGCTGTTATGGGAAGTGTGAGTAGTACAGTTTACCAAACAAATACGTTTTTGCGGCTTGTTATGATGCGGGCGGGGTTGCCAGCCACTCAAAATTGGAGTTTCACTAAGCAAAAATACAAAAGGGGCGTGGTCGACAAATTTCATGTGCCTGTATCTCGAAAACTATTAAGTCCTTGAAGCTGAAATTTTGGAATCGTGTTATTGACCTTGAAAGGCACTCAAAATGTGAATATTATGGAAATCGGAGAGGGTCAATTTACGGCTTTGGTCGATTTGACGTGGGAATGACCCTTATGCAAGCGGAGTGTCGGAGTGTACAGGAATTCAAACAGTGAAGTGTGAGAATTCGAGAGAATGGCTGATAACACGAAGACACTCTCCGTTGGAGATCACAGGAGTGATATTTTACATCGTCTGAATGAGTACCGTGGATCTGATACCTTTTGTGATGCGATGGTGGCCGTTCAAGGCCGCGAGTTTCCTGTGCACAGAGCCGTCCTAGGGGCATGTGGAGGCTTCTTCGCAGGATTGTTCTCCTCTGAGATGAAAGAACAGACCGAGAATAAGTGGAACTGAACGAGTTTGACGCCGATATAGTAGAAAACGTACTAGGCTTTGTTTATACCGGAGATATTGAGATAAGTCCAGATACAGCCAAGCAAATTATAATGGTAGCTGACTTTCTAATGCTTGACAAACTTAAGGTGGCCGTTGACCAGTACATGGCTGACACAGTAAAAAATGTGTACGATGATTACTTCTCTACGCATCAGTTTGCTGTGCAATATAAGAGCAGCAGGCTTGAAAAAGCAGCAATGGATATGATTATTGAGAATTTTGAGGCAGCTTGGATGAATTCTAATATTTGTAAAGATTTGCCTGGAAACACTTCAAGAGATTTTATGTAGTGAAGATCTTGTGGTGCGAAATGAAGAAATTGTCTTCAAGGCAGTTCTTGACTGGGTGAAATATAGGGAGGAGAGAAAGGAAGTATTCTTTGAACTACTTTCAAGTGTTCGCCTCTCTTCACTGTCAAACGATTTCCTTTACTCATCTAGTTGTCAGTGAGAACCTTGTTACCTCAGATCCAAACTGTCTACGATTGTTGATTGAAAGCAATGAAAACAGATTGATACCAACCACTGCAAATGTGCAGCATCCAAGACCTTGCCTTGACCCCTACATTGATGCTGTTGTGGTTTTTCCAAAGGGCTCTTCCAAAGTTGCTAGAGGTCCCTGGTGTTTTATTCCAACAACTAAAAGCTGGTACCAGATACCAGTGTCTAACAGCTTTCCAGAATTTGGTTGTGGGACTGCAGTGTATGATGGAAAAGGTGCAATGATCATAGTAAGAAAGGGGCTGGGCTCTTCAATCTATATTGATAAATTTGACTTGGTTACATGCACTTGGTCAAGTTTAGGTTCTGTTGAATATGAAATAAAAGATTTCAGAGTGGCATGCTTTGAAAGCTTATTATACTTTGTTGGAGGCGAGTATGCTGTTCCAAATGACAAGAAAAACTGCAGTTGAAGTTAAGACATATGCAATTGCTTACAACTCATCACTACAACCTGTTGCTGTTTTTGAATCATTCAAGGAAATGTCCATCAGTTGCATGCGACAAGAAAAGCATCTATGTGTTAGGGGGTATGAGTTATAGCACAGAGAGAAAAACCTACTATATAACTGCTCTCTTGAAAGGTATGACAAAACGTCTGATTCTGGACATTGCTAGCTCCTGCAAACATTTATTCCAAAGAAGATGCATGTGTCATCACCAATGGAAAGCTTTTTCGAATTCTAGGACTAACAAAGACAGAATGCACCTACAATGAGGTGTATGACATCAGCTCCAACACCTGGTCCAAAATTCCCAGGTCATCTTGCTTTATAGCTGGTGGCATAATGGTTCACTGTGATGAGGAAATATTCGTCATTGGAAGTGCAACAATTTCGCCAGGTACAACAGATGCCAACAGGAATGTTTCAAATACATTGAGGCTGCACACACTGACTTATGATCCAGAAAGTGAAACCTGGTCAGAAAGCTCAGTTACTGCCCTCAAAAACAAGGATTCTGGTAGCTCTCACCTTTACCTAAGTGGTGCTTCTGTCTGAATCCCCAAATCAAGTATTGCACAATTCAAGCCATTGTCTGATGCAGCTCCTTAAACCAAGACTGTGACTTATAAGCCAATTACTAGTTTGTCTCAAGATAGCCTGCCTGGGTTTTCTGAGATAAAAAACACCCTCAAGAATATGAGTAACTCATAAAATGGTTGGCATTTGACCAAACTTTTAATCTACAAGCGTCAGACTTCAGAGTTTTCATTAATTTTAAGGCCATCATCAATAATAGTATGGTCTTCATTAGAGCTTGCTCTTGTTTAGTTTGGAAGATTGGGTCACACTAGTGTTAGTTGTAATGTAGCCATCGCCACATAGGGAAGAGGCTGGTAGGGCTATTGCAGTAACACTGACTGACACAAAACAGTTGCTATTGCAGGAAGGAATGGGGCAGATCCAGGAATTTTTTAAGAGGGGGACCATCGAGTATTATTTTTATTTTGTTCTTTTGCATGCAAAGTGCACCATGATTTCAAAATCAAGCTACGAGATTGGTGAAAAGGCTTTTTTAAGAGACAACGTAATGAAGTCACTGAACAAAATTGAGAACCTCATGGAAAGTTGAGGCCCAAAGGCCGAGTGTTCTTTCTTTGATCTGCCACTGAGTATTTTACAGAGTTTACCTGCAGGCTTTTCAGAGATAGTATCATACTGACTAAGCTTTAGGTTTGAACATAAAACAAGCTGGTAGACTACAACTTAAAAATATTCACAGAAATTAAGAATTCTTTATTTTCAAATCTTACACCCACTTACTTGTTACAAATTTGTTTTCTAGACCTGAGCGATATAAAACATGTTTTTGTGGTTTGTACAAGTATAAGTTACAAATAAATGTGGTCTTTGAAGTAGAGGTGGTGATACGGTGAAACAAATTAATATGTACAAAAGTGTGAGAAAGGCAGGAGTCCCACATGGAAAACGTTTATGACTTTGCAGTCAGAATTTGCCAGAAAAGTTATCTCCCTAATGTAACCGTCAGGGGCGGATCCAGGAATTTCAGAAAGGGGCGCTGGATAGTGAAAACATTGGATGAGTTTCCTCAGCAAATACAGTAAATGTAGCGGAAAATCTCCCGAGTAAGGGGAAGCTGCGACCCCCCTGCCACCCCTAAATCCACCCCTGACCATCTCTTTGCCAGAAAAATAAAACTTTGCCAGCTGACCAAAACACAAAACTGCCAACTTGCCTTTTTTGGCACAGTTTTGAATAAAAAATAGAATTCGCTGTTAAGCAAATAAAAACCCTCACAGAAGCAGAAATAGCAACCACAATATTTGGAGTAAAACATTACCTAGAATTTCTTACAGAACTTTGTTGCTTGGAAATTCTGTGGCAAACTTGCAAACTTTGCTAGGAGCGAGCCCTGCCAAACTATCATAAAAAAGAAACTTATAACAAAACTTGACATGAGAAATTACAAGAATTGGGTGCCCCTCAGTATGCTTTATTTTGTGCTCCCTTCCAGGAGTCAGTTACATAAGCAGCCCATAGGCCTGCAGGGCCTGCAAATGTTTTGGGGGGGAGTTTGATACAAGTTCCGGTACTGCCTTGCATTAGGGCTTTTGCAGTTCATCAGTCACGTGGTTGTACAAGAGAGCAAAAAAAAAAAAAAGTTGAAATGTATCAACCTGCTCAATTAACTTCAATTATGCCACGCTAACAGATAAATTTCTGTCCGATTTCGTAAACAAGTCAACTAAAAAGTTTGCCCTCCAGTCACGCTATGTTGATTTACCCTTGGAAATCTAGGTCTATTCATAGGCTCCTAGCGAAATAACAAGCACATGGCTGTTCAGCTGCAAATGGCCTGTTGCACTGAGATTCGCCTAAAGTTTTGCAAAATAATGCTGTGCCTGCAACTAATAAAATCCTAAGGCCATATGGCGCCCGAAAGAGCTCGGTTTACACTCCCTGCCTCTACGTCTACGGCTCTATTATACGGGGTTCGTACGCTTTCTGAATGCCGAAAACCCAGGATTTTAAAGGAGGTCTTTAGTTAGTTTTCCAGGAGTTTTTATGGGGTAGAAATGTCCTCCCCCGTAAGACATTCACGCTTTTTAAAGGAAGCTGCTTACAATATTGGTCCGATCTACGGCATTTTACATGCTTTCTTTTCTATTGTTGCAGTATGATAGCAGTGCTGATGTCATAATTTGCAGCCTAAAATCAGATCCATGGAACTGACACAATTTTCCGGGAATTTTTACAGGATTTTCCTGAACAGTCCAGGACTTTCGACCAGGACTTTCGACCAGGACTTTCGTCCAGGACTTCCAGGATGAAAATGAAATCCCAGGATATTCAAGGATTTCCAGGACGTGTAAGAACCCTGATTATATGTGTTCTTTCATTTGTTAGCAAATGTTGTCTAACAAGTGAGTCGGCAAAAACTGTTTGGAAATAAAAATTATATGGCAAAATATGAATGCAATCCGACAAGACTTAAATATAAAGCGATGGTCAATCCATGCTTTTTTATTTTCATATATTTGAAAGTTCCCATTTTGTTGTTGATCTTTTTATGTCATGAAATACAATATATCACAAAAGATTGTAAGAACTGTTTTATTTCTTTACGTTTGCCCAATAAAGTTCTTATGTTTGAATCCTTATTTTATTTCTGTTTCTCGTCTTGGTGAGATATAGTACTATAGATATAGTACTAATATAGTATTCCAAAGGAAAACGTTTTTGTCAACCTCTTGAAACATCATTTTCTGTATGATTCCTGTCGATTTTTAATGTAAGAAATGCACATCCCTGCAGGTGGTCCTCCTCGATTCCTGTGCCTTGATCGTTTATCTGGCAAGATGGGGCAACCTTGCAGAATCCCCGTATAATATTGTTAATATTTATCCCATCAATGCACATGATCAGACACTGCTCAATTTCACCAGCCCTTTCTCACTGTCTGCTTTCAGAGCATCCTCCGATGGTGTTTAGGTTGATCTTTGTTAGTAGGAGCAGTCTCGTCTACAGTGGTTACTTGACTGATGCCATTTGGCGAAGCTGGGCGATCATGAGGCTGTAAGGGAAAAAAAAAACAGTGTTATTACTCACATATAGATAGCGTGCGTTGTCGAGTGTACCCGTGGTCTGTCCCAGGCCATTTGGCCGAACACATGGTTATATAGATGTGACGTCACCCGAGTGAATACAGGGGCACCATTTGCACAGTTATGCCCCCGCCACCCCTGCTCCTAATCCATTATTTAAGTCGGAGGGGGGGTGGAGGAGAAAATGGGGGGCCCTGAAATTTTTAAGCGAACACAAGGGGGGTCTTGAAAGGCGAAAATGGCAGTTAAGGGGGGTCTTGAGAAACAATTATTTTGTCTATATCAGCAAAAAGTCTAAAAAAATTCGGTTCGCGCTACGCGCTCGCCATCTACTCAATTTTAACACTCCTGATCATTGTAAGAGACCCAGATACTGCCTTCAGAAAAGAGAGGGGGAGGTTTTAGTGACTTGCCATGATAGCCATTGTGGGAGACCTTATGTTGGGCTTGGAAATGGGATTGGAGTCACTGGGATTTGGCCAATAGAACTAGAAATGGGTCAATTTGCTTTTAACTGAACCAACAATGAAATATCAATGTCTGTAAAGAGTGGCTTTAAAAAATTTGTGAACTGCTTTTAAAATTTTGCCCTACGACTGCAATACAAACACTCTGTACACGTGTCTAAAAGTCACTTTTTAACGCTGGGATTTTGAAAACTTTGACTGGGAAAACTTCAGGACTGGGATCTTGCGAAACTTTTACACTGAGAAATGGGATTCGGACCCCCTTTAGGACCTGTTTGAATCATTTTGACTGACATGGATGGAGGGGAAGGGGGGTCCTGAAATGTTTCAGTCTATCAGAGGGGGGCTCCCGAAAACAATCAATGCTATCAGGTGGGGTTCTTGAAATTTTTTTGGATCACAGGTATTTCTCCTCCACCCCCCTCTCCGACATAAATAATGACCGGTCCCTAAAATGGCAACACATTAAACACGGTGGCGAATACAAAATTCTGATAATAAACATGTATGGGTGTCAAGCCTTACATTATGTAGAACAGGCTGGCTGAGAGAGCTTAAGGATACCTGTGTTGTTCGTAGTGCCCCATATTTGTCGGATTCGGGAGGATCAGGAATCACAATTCCTCTTCTGTTTATTAGACTGCAAAAGGAAACAAACATTGGCAAGTCAAAGCATGACACAATAAACCAAGTATATCATAAATTATAAGGGGCTACTCAACCCAGATTTCTATATCACACTTCAGATGAAAAACGTTTGGAAAAATCCGAGATGATGCAAATTTTTCTCGGTTCCCTCAAAATCATGCGAATCACCCAAAGGACAAAAATAGTCATTACATTCTGTCTGTGTCTGTCTGTCTGTTTGTTTACTTACCTTGGCTCCATAGGGCCACAAAGAACAACTGAACAATTGCCACAAGAGTTTCCTATGCTATATGGGTTATAATTATCTTGACCTCGCCGGGAGGAAAAAGAACCTTTTATCTGCAAAATAATAGAGAATTTAGACATAACTTCAAATTTTAATGGAGGACAAAGCAAAGTGCAACAATGGACACACACAGACTCACATCTTCATTAGTAGTTTGGTTGGTGGCCACTAAGTAAGTATGGAAACCTGTTAATCCTACAATGGACCAGACGGAGAAGAAACATACAACAGCTTCTAGGATAGTGACATCAGTCAAGGATAAATATATAAAGTATGATAAGGTTTTGTACGCTTTCTGGATGACAGAACACAGGACTTTCCAGGAGGTCTTTAGATATTTTTTCAGGAGATTTTATGGTGTAAAACACACACAAAAAAAAACATGCACACTTTAAAAAAAGCTTCTTTAGGTAACTATATTGGACAGATCTTCAGCAATTTATTCCTGGCTAAGAAACGGACAGGGGCAACATCAGAGGCTCTATTGGTGGCGTAGTTGAAAGGTTTGTAGAGGCTGTCATGATTTGCAGCCAAAAATCAGAATCACAAAACTGACTCATTCAACCACATTTGAGTTGAAACATTTTTCCAGGAGTTTTCCAGGATTTTCCTCAAAATTCCAGGACTTTCAAGGATTTTCCAGGAAGGAAGTGAAAATCAAGGACATTCAAGAATTTTCAAGATGCGTATGAAACCTGTTATATGCTACAATGCATGAAAGTCAGGGTGATTTTTCTCCCTGTTGCAAATCCAAACTGCTAGTGTAAACGTCTAACAAGATGGAAATATTTTGCAATTTCGGTGTTCAAAATCACATCAAGTTGCAAAGAGTTTCAAACATGCTTGAAACAAGTTCAACATCGTGTGACAAGATCGGGCCAAAATTGAATCCTGTTTACACTAGCAATAGTAACCTTTATTTAAACACTTGGTAATGCTCTTAGGATTTAACTAAAATTACAAGATGAGCTATATAATATATCGCCATAAGCCATTAGCAGGTCAAGTTTATAAAGGATATCTAGCAGGAGATTCTTTCATAGCTTCCACAAAAGAATTCCCATCATTGGTTACTGCAAAGAAAGAGGACATTTACAACACTGATGTATTAGCCTTGCCCTACATCTATTCTTAGATCCACTGGGGATGGAGGGGTCCACTGATGCGTTCAGGGGGATGGAGGGGTCCACTGATGCATCCACTGGGGATGGAGGGGTCCACTGATGCATCCACTGGGGATGGAGGGGTACATTGATGCATCCACTGGCAATGGAGGGGTCCACTAATGCATCCACTGGGGATGGAGGGGTCCACTGATGCATCCGCTGGAGATGGAGGGGTCTACTAATGCATCCACTGGGGATGGAGGGGTCTACTGATGCATCCACTGGGGATGGAGGGGTCCACTGATGCATCCACTGGGGATGGAGGGGTCCACTAATGCATCCACTGGGGATGGAGGGGTCTACTGATGCATCCACTGGGGATGGAGGGGTCTACTGATGCATCCACTGGGGATGGAGGGGTCCACTAATGCATCCACTGGGGATGGAGGGGTCTACTGATGCATCCACTGGGGATGGAGGGGTCCACTGATGCATCCACTGTGGATGGAGGGGCCCACTGATGCATCCACTGGGGATGGAGGGGTCTACTGATGCATCCATTGGGGATGGAGGGGTCCACTGATGCATCCACTGGGGATGGAGGGGTCTACTGATGTCACACTGCCTCAGCTGCCTATGATATTTTATTCAAATGTAGTTGCCACATGACTCCCAACAATATCTCCAATGAACCATTATTTTTGTTCTATAAATCTCAATGTGGGTATCACAAGGGCGGATCAAGGAATTTCAGAAGGGGAGGGGGAGGATAGTGAAAACATGGGGCTAAAATTTTCAAATTTCCTTTAGCAAATACAGTGAATGTATGGGAACATCTCCCGAGAAAGGGGAGGCCGCGGCCCACTTGGCCCCCCTAAATCAACCCCTGTATCATGCATTACTATGTACTTACACATAACTAGGTGAATAATAACAAAGGCAAACAGATAACAGCAGTGGATGGATAAAGAGAGCAAGAACATGTAGAAAAACTTGTAATTTCTCTTTCCTACACAGTTGCCAACCTAAAGCAAATAAGAGAGAATCAATGGATGACACATAAGAAACTACAGACCCGTTCACATGGCACAAGCTGTGACTTTAGGTGCAATTTCTGTGGCGATTGGTGACGTCATATCACACGGTTTGAACGGCCGGCAATTTGTCTCTGCAATATTTGTCAGTTGTGTTGGCAATCTGCCAACCCTGCATTGCAGTGGGATTTGGACATGTTCAAAATGCCTGCGACATCACAGCAACACCGCAAGTGAAATCACCATAAGATCACCAGCCATTCACACTGCGTGGTATGACATCACCACAGACATTGCACCTTGCGCCACTTGAACAGACCTTAAAGTTGCATAGCAAGGAACAACAATCGTGGCCTAAATTATCGGAACGGCTTATTGATTTAAATATTATTACCGATGAATATGTACAGAAATACAGCATACTCTGCCATTTAATGTGCTGACGGCCGCACTCCTGCCCCCCCCCCCTACCCCCATACAATGTTGTGGGGGAGGGTAGGAGGGAGGGTGCACAAAAAAGATGGAAGCAGGGGTTTTAAAATGGAGGGCCATTGTGTTTTATACGATAAAATATGAGTAATAATTGTCTCCGAGTTTGCACATGCAGTGGCGTTAGCGTTACTGGCACTTAAAAATGAAAATTTAGCCTGCACGTGTGCAAAGCAAAAGCTCATCTTGGGAAGCCTGTGTCCCATATTTAAGTGGCCAGGATGGAAGTAATGAAGTTGTGAAAGGGGATTAGCTTACCCATGGGCAATGATGATCAAAACGTTCTGAAACAAAATTAGAGAACTCAGATAAGAACAAGAATCTTCATTATAGAAAAACTACATAGAGCCATGTTATAGAATTCTAATGACTCTTGTGGGTAATTTGCAATTACTTTGTAATCACTCTTGCAGGTTTTCTTCAGAACTAATGCAATCACTTTGTGGTTTGTTTCACTAAAGCCAAATAAATTAAAAATACATAAATGTTTGACATCAAATTCCCAGATTTGCAGCCTGGAATCTGAATTATGCTGGGTCTCTAATGGCACCACTAGCAGCCAAAGCACAGACACTGAGGGTGGTCCCTACCAGGGGCTTTATCACAGGTCCTCAGTAGGTCTAACCCCTTTCGAACAGAAATAAACTTTTCTCTGCCCTGGCTGGGAGTAGGCCCTGGACCCCAGGGGGTACTCGGATATAAAAATGATGGGGGGTCTGACATATTTTTTTGGGTATTAAATTTTTATTATATTTTGGGTTGAAAATTCTATCGGGTATTTTTGGGGGGTTGAAAAATCTGACAGGCTAGTCTATCATCAAAATACTGCCTTTAAAGCTGAAGCTTTTTCCAGAAAACATAATGGGACAGGCATCATGTGTATGCTGGTATTCAATAGCCTTTTTAGGCTAAAAAAGTTGGGTATTTTTTGAGCATCAAATTTTGGGAGCAGGTATTTTGGGGTATAAAATTTATGGCTCAGGCATTTTTGGGGGGTATCAAATTTGGAGCTCCATTGGATGCCCCCGCCATTTTTAGATCTGAGTACCCCTGGGCCCTGGACCATACCAGTGAGAGGCCAAATCCATAATGCTGGTCCAACCATGTTTTCATGGTTGAAATCTGCTCTAGCATATACTTCTCCGTACCTAACAGTATCACAAACACTATAGTTCAAAACAGCTTTCAACACTGTAATACAGCTTTTACAGTGTAATACAGCTGCGTATCTGCACCTGATTTTGACCTTATATGGTAAAATAACATAACAGTTGCATAATAATTCAACATACCTACACAGTTATCACACATACTACAATGAGATGCCCGCGGTGGGCGAAATATTTTACAGGTAAAACAGAACTTCAGCTTGACTGTTTGGCCGTTAACTGTAACTTCTTTGGTTCTAGGAGGAGGTCTGTATGCTTGGTTTTCACTAGCAGGCTCAGCTGGCAAGAAAATAGAAATCAGACAGTGAGAATAAAAACCTTCTGTGACTCGGTATGTCGCTAGGCTGACAAAATGGAGGCTGACTGAGGCTCTTAAAGAGGCACTCGCATGCTTGTCTGACAAGCAAATTATTCAAATCACAATCCAAATCCATCCTTTTGATAATAGATAGAAACACTATAGATTTATATTGATTTAACAGTTAAGAGGTCATTTAACAAACCCAGACTGTTATTTTGGTTATTTCTGGTAAACTTAAATGTATTTTTGGTGATTAGAATTAGACTTATTTTTGACAGGTTGTACAAAAATTAAGCATGTGAGTGCCCCTTTAAACCTTACCCCCCAGGGGGGGTACTCGGATATAAAAATGACGGGGGGGTCCGATGTATTTTTTTGGGTATGAAATTTGTAGTAAAAGTATTTTTTTGGGTTGAACATTTCACCAGGTATTTTCTTGGGGGTTGAAAAATCTGTGGGTATTTTTTTTTTGGTTGAAACGTTAAGTTGATCATCAAGATACTGCACTTACTTAAGCTGAAGCTATTTCCAGGAAACATAATGGGATGGCCATCATATGTATGCTGGTATCTTTTTAGGCTTAAAACATTGGGTATTTTTTGGGTATGAAATTTTGGGAGCAGGTATTTTTTGGGTATAAAATTTATGGCTCAGGTATTTTTTTGGGTATGAAATTTGGAGCTCCGTCGGACCCCCCCGTCATTTTTATATCCAAGTACCCCCCTGGGCCTTACCCATTGTTTTCTCTATATATGCAGCTTCATCTGGAGATGCCCTAGGGACTATACCAGGATCACTGAAGGCTGTTCTTAATAGTGTGGCCATGACAAAGAAGAATAACCATGCGGCAATAATGGGAACAGCAGGGGAGAGCTCTTTGAACAGATATGGGCAGCTGAAACACAATAATGCAGCAAGATTGATACATTTTTGGTAGATTTCAAATCCATCTGAAAAGGCATTAATTAGAATTATTATATAGCTCGTGTTTATTCGATCAAAGCGCGCGCTCTGATTGGTTCTATCATGGTCACGTGGTAAGGTACAAACTCAATGTGGGCTACAATTAAAAAATTGGCTACATTGCCAGAGCGGGAAAATAAAAATAAAAACATGGACTATTTTAACCGTGTATTTTTTTTTGCTATATAATAAAACACTTAATGACTGGACTCTCGAAAACAGCGAGTTTTTTTCCCCTCGAATCTTGATGTTTCCCTCGACTTCGTCTCGGGAAACATCAAGATTCTCGGGAAAACAAAACTCGCTGTTTCCCTCGAGAGCAGTCATTAAGTGTATAATATACCACCTTGGCATCCTGCAGTTCAATGCCAAAATCCCAAAGCAAAGTTTAATGAATTTGATAAAAACCTCTTATTATACTATGACAGATTGAGTGACTAATGTCGGCTCCAAAACTGAATGTTTCCTGTAGGCAACTGAAAAGTTGGGCGCATGTGACCACATTCCTGTGACCACAGACGCATCTGTATCAAACATTGACGTTTTTATTCAGCAACAATGGCATCAAAATTTTAGGTTCCCAAAACTTGACTTCATCTTGGGGCTTTTTGCTGGTAATCATGGATCCTGAGGCTGTGCTTAGAGCCTGTGGGATAACAGCTGTTTTGAGTATTCTGCGACCTCTCAGGATCAATTTCTAACCGTTAAACCACTTTCTGGCTTCTGTCAATCAAACTTTGAAACTCTTTGGAATACATAGCATTCACTTATTCCCCATCTTAGTGAAATGCCCCAACACACAGCATCCTTTACTATCTTTTCCTAAACAAAATGGCCTCATTTATGGTCGGCAAAAACACAAATAAGACCCGAGAGTTTAACTGACGGAAGCTAGAACACCATTGGAAGTCGAACGCGAGAGTTCGCAGAATACTCAAAACAGCTGTAAGCACTACCATATAAATACTAATTTTTTTTTTAAGTTTACCTGTACATGATATTTGATCTGTTTTCAAGTTTTTCAATAAACAGAGTAACAGTACAGTATCTGATATTTTATTTAGGTAAGCTTTGCATAGGAACTTAAAAAACTCATTTTAGCCTTTTGTCTGGCTCAGAGTTCAACCATGACAATGGTAATTTTATCCCTGAAACTAAAACAGCTACCGGTAAGTAAAAAATATGTTATTTTTCTTTTGAAATAGGTGTGTTGTTATTCGTGTTATCTTTTAAGCTCCAATCAAAAAGTAAATAACTTACAAGGAAACATGAATAAATAATACACGAAGTCCTCACAGCAAATTGGCAAAATTATTGATAGGGAGCAATACTGTCAAAAGCCAATAATTTTCAGCCTACAAGAAACGTTAAAATCATTGGAGCAATAACTTAATGAAATGGAAACCTACTAGGGTTCCAGACACCCCTGGTGTTTTAGAATTTGATGTTTAAACTTGACTAGGGAATGACATCTTCAAGACAATATTATGAGGAACTGTAAAAATGTTTTTTTATGGCAGTAAAATGCAAAAATCCGTTAAAACCAGTCACTTGTTTTAACTAGCATAATATCTTCAGCATCATCTACTGAACTGGAACTAAATACTTGAGATTTCTATTTGCTGTAAAAAAGTATAGAAAGTAGTGAACAGCAGATTAAGTGTGCTGAAATGTTAATATAATAATCAACATAATTTTAAACGTACAAGTAAATTTTGCAAATGCAGAAGATCATAAAACGTTATTGTAAAATAATTGATCATTTTTAGCAGACAATATCATGCATTTACAAATTCATTAAATGTGCTAACTACAAAATGTGTAAAAATATGTTAAAATACGATACAGTATTAATTGTGAAGCAAATACACATGTAAACCGTCTATTCTTAGTTATGTTTAAGGCGGAAAAGGAAGAAATGGCTAAAAGTGGGTGTAAAACCAGTGAGCGGAATAAATTTGAATTTACCCTGAGAGAGCAAAGAGCATGACAAACCGCAAAGAACAAACAAAACACAGAAAGACGCGAAGTTGACAACGACTACATTCAGCTTGATAAATAAAATCTAATTCGGCCTCAAATATTTTAACCTTGGGATTAACACAAACTACAATAGGTTTCCGGCTGCAGAGATTTTCTCGGAGATTTTTTACACCTAAATTTGTGTATTTTTGCTTTAAAAATTCGCATGATCTCAGAGTCTTGTCAAAGTTGGCAAGCAAACTTTATACAAACTGATGTTGATCTTTAGCTCAAAAATTCCACGCAAAATAATAAATACTTACTCAAATGCGAAGAATAGTCCAGTTGTTATAACTATAAGGATGATGGTGAAGTAGAAAACTCCATTATTTCTAGCCATGATAATCCGTCCACTGCAATAGAACTTGTTACGACCGGGAAAGATTTCCCAATTTCGCCGTGACATGATCGGGGAATATTGTTTAGCTTTCGACGCTTCAGCTGGCATTTGGACTCATTTGGAAGCTCAAAACTGCATAAAAAACAACCCTGAATTCCTCCCTGCTTGTGGTTGTCCCCTGGTAATTATATTTAGGGGATTTCACGGGTAGTTTTTGGTCGTTAGCCGGTGGTTTTTTTCAACTCATCTTCGCTCGTTCATCTGCCCTCTTCCGCTCGAAAAGCGCCACCCGAATTGCGAGCCCAGTGCCCATGCGCAGAAAAATAAACAGGGAGCCCAAAAGATTTCATTTGCATAAATTTGCTCCGCGGCAGTGCGGGAAATATAATAATTTTGAGCCGCGACTTCCCCATGGAAGAAACTAGTTTCAAGCTAGAGTGAGCTAGGGCTGCCTTTTTAAGAGCCATCAATTAAAATACCACATCAAACAGATATCTAGTAGGGCGCGGCCGCCCCGGGGTTGTCTCCCTGCCTTGGACATCATTCAATTGGCGAGTTTCCAACCTTCAAATGTCGAGCCATCTACCTCTCGCAGTTTAATTAGTTGAGACCATGCTGAGGCCTTATAAAGGAATCGATCATGAGATACTTGGAACTTGGGAAAAACGAACTCTTCGCATATTGTGATACGGGTTGCCTGTGTCATTCAGCGGTAAACGCATGATTGGTGCAAAGTAACATGCTCTGTTCCGAAATGTATCAGTATCCATGAAAACAAACTTCAAACTTCACGTTCAAAAATGGTAAATATTTCGCTCCTTTTCGATTTTCTAATGAAATTAGAGCACGTAAACGTCGGTAAACAAGTTTAAGGATTAAATTGTGCTTTATTTTTAGTCATCAAGGCCCCTCAGTGGAGTTAGCAATGGCGGCGGGAAGAAAACAAACCGACCTCAAAGCGGAGGTGGACGACCGCCATCGGGGAAGACAAAAAACGTTACTCAGCAGTTACTCACCAAAGAAGAGGAGTACATGTACGGGGAATGCGGTTTTATGTTGTTGTATTTGCCTGTTGAAATTTGGAAGTCAAAATGAAAAAGCAGGGTGCAATAAAACACACAATTTCTTAGATAATATAATCAGACACAAAAAAAAATGCAAGTTGTTTTGATGTCGACAATAGACCTCCTCGGTTTGGGCGTAATATTTCCCATTTCAGATCATGTGCCATTCATTTGAATAATCTTTATTTGTTTGGGTTGCTTCCATATTCATATATCCTTTGGAGCATAGCAGAAGAACAAAGAAAGAATACCCATGGGAATGCCACATGATCTGAAATGGGTCAACATTACGTCCAAGCCGTGGAGGTCTATTGGTGTTGTGTATGGTGAGAACTAGGAGATCACTTTTTGCTTGTGGCTCCAGCACACTCATTTACACATAAATCCTTGTACCTTGACCTGTTTTTTCTTTTACAGGGATGTCAACTCCAGGACTTCAAAAATCTGGAGACGGCCTTGAAATGGCGAAATTTCATTAAATTCTCCAGGAGAAATACAGTAAATTTATGGCTATCATACTGAATTTTTCCTGGGAGACATAGCGAAAAATCTTGAGACTCCATGCAAAACCAGGAGAGTTGATGTCCCTGCATTCATATTATTATTTACTGGCTGGGGGTTCCACCAGGAAATGAAACACCCTGGCCAAGGTCTTTAAAATAATGACCAAGGTGAAATATCTCACACTGAAAGGTGACAAAACTTCATAGAATGGCAATCAGAGAATGCAACCTAAAATAATCAGGAAAATCTGGTATAATTTTTCATTTAAATAATAATAATAATGATGATATTTATCCTGGGAATGTACATCACAGAAATGTTTTTCAGTAGGGCCCTGCAGAGTCTAACCAATGTGTTGTTGCTTACTTCACAGGCGCTTAAATGCAGAGCTTGAGGAGAGAACCGCCAGCCTGATTAAGGAAGCTGAGAGGTTATGGTAAGTCAGTACACTGGAGAAAATTTCACATAACTGTTGTAATTGTATACCTTATAAATACGTTTGCTTGTGATTGGCCAAGAAAGTGGCTATTAGCCAGTCAGATTGTATATGGAAAATAGTTACAAAACCACCTGTGATTGCAGATCATTATAATTACTCTTGATTGGTTGATGCTCCAATTTGATTTGCTTCTTATTGGCACAGTGTCAATTAATTGATTAAAGCATGGTACTTAAAGGGGCTCTCGCATGCTTGATGTCCACTTCTCTGAAATGAAAATACCTCAAATCGCAATCCAATTCCATCGTCTTGATACAGGTCAAAACAACCTAGAATTGCATTGGTCTAACACTTGAAAAGTTTTTCTATTAATCTGGAGAATTATTTTGATTACTATGGGCAAATGTACATGTGTTTTCACGGTTACAATTTTACTTACTTTTATGTCCACGGTGGACGAATATTAAGGGTGTGAGAGCCCCTTTAAATTAGCAACCTATTTGTATTCACCCACACTAGTAATACAGTTGCATATGTGGTTTCATTTTTCAGCATGATCAGGATGAATACCTGTCCCGCCCTACTGCAGCTGTAGCATCTTATGATGTTGATTATGATGATGACCTGGCTGAGTAAGTCTCCATACAGAGAAAAAATTGTGCCTTTTCTTGGGAAAAGCTGAATTTCCCACGACACAAGAATTTGAAGTGTTCAGTATTCCCATTGTGAATTCTGTTCGTTGCCTTCTTGCAGTGACCTTTTACCTTTAAGCCTGAATCCACCAAAAGCCAAGCCTTCATCTGCGGTAGGTAATTTGTCTGGTAATCAAAGGCATTTGGCGACCAAAAATGGTCTATTGATGCCCCTGTTGGAGGTCCAATTTTCAGGGGTGCTTGCCATTTTGTCAAGGAAATCCAGTTGGTTTGATCAGCATCCATTGGTAAATGGTAAACACCCCAGGTACCCAAGTCCAAGGTTGGAGTTTCATATGGTATGGTAAAGTTCAACCAAAAAAAAAAGTGACTGGACAAATTTGGTCTCCAAGGAGGTACCTACTCAAATTTCAAAATAATATTTGTATTTTTTTTTAGAAATCCAAGTCCAGCTCAACAGGTTCAAGACCTTCTTCTAAGAACAAAAGGCCAGCTTCAAGGAAAGTAGCTGAGTGTGTGAATCATTTAATGAGAACATTCTTCCCAGTGAATAAAGATTTAATTACCTGACATGGTCTAAGCAACAGGGGTCATTGATTATTGCTCAGACAATCCAAAAAATATGAGCAAACTGTCAGTTACAGTTGATTTCATAAAATAATATACTTTTCCACACCAGGTTGCAAAGTTGGTTCCCAAGTTTGCAACCAAGTTCCAGAGGGAATTTCTGCAGAAACCCATTCTTGGGAAAAGCTGAACTTCCCATGTTTGTCCATGGAAAAGACACTTCCCATTCTTGTATCATTCCAAAATTCTGCTTTTCCTTAGAACATGTTTCTGTGGTTTCAAACTAAGTTTTGTAGCTTTGCATGTAAGTTAGGAAATGTTGTTTAAGGAAACTTGAACATTAGCAGCTTAGGATTCTTTGGCAGTGGGCTGTGAATATTGATCTTTATCCAGTGCATTTTTTCTGAGCTGCTAAATTGCAAAGTTAGTTGGAAACTTGGTTGCAAACATGGGAAGTAACTTCACAACCTGGTGTGGAATTTAAGTATTCTGAAAACAACTGTAAATAATTATATGGACAGTAGCTGAAAGGAAGTAAAACATATTATTTCATTTGATTTTCCATCAGACCAAAATCTAAGGCAGGATCAGAACGAGCCAGAACAACAACACCATCAGGATCCAGTCGAGCTGCCTCAGCAGCTGATACCAGTCCTGACATAGTTAACATACTCCAGGAGAGGATAAACCTGGCCACGGCTATAAGTAACATAGAAGAGGGGGCACAAGATGAGAGTTACACAGGGATTTGAACAGTGATGTGCTACCAGCAGGCGCTGAAGACATGGGATCAGGTATCACAGTATCACTGGAGAGTTAACTTATGGCTTGTTCTCCTTCTGCTTTTGTTCCTGACCTGTCTGTTTGTTATCTGCCCATCTAAATTTTCTTGTTGTCTTGCCTGTCTGTCTGCCCGTGTTTCTGTCCTGTCTGCCTGTCATCTGCCCATTTAATTTTCTCTTTGTCTGTCTACCTCCATGTCTGTGTCTGTCTGTTTGTCATCTACCCATCTAAATTTTCTCTTTGTCTTGTCTGTCTGTCTGTCTGTTTGTCATCTACCCATCTAAATTTTTTCTTTGTCTTGTCTGTCTGTCTGTCTGTCTGTTTGTCATCTACCCATCTAAATTTTTTCTTTGTCTTGTCTGTCTCTCTGTCTGTCTGTTTGTCATCTACCCATCTAAGTTTTCTCTTTGTCTTGTCTGTCTGTTTGTCATCTACCCATCTAAATTTTCTCTTTGTCTTGTCTGTCTGTCTGTTTGTCATCTACCCATCTAATTTTTTTCTTTGTCTGTCTGTCTGTTTGTCTCCATGTCTGTCCATCTGTTTGTCTGCTGCCTTTCAGCTTGTCCAGCTGTCTGGCCATCACAAAATAATGACTGAGTGATGTGTTATGTTCTTGAATGTATTTAAGAGGCTACCATCAGATTTTTAAAGGCCAAACTGCGAGTCATGCAAGAAGAAATGGACCGTATATCTGCTGAGTTTGCTAAGAAGGTACCTATTATAATAAACTTAGTATAACCATCTCAATGTTTTTTTGTTGACTCCATAAAGTACATTGAAATATTTTTTTCTGAAACCAAATTTTGTTTTTCAAAAACAGGAAGAGAGTATATCAACATCAGAAAAGAAAGTCAAGGAGCTTACTGATGAACAGGGTAGACTACAGAAGACAAACAATGCACTGCAGGTAAAAAACAATTTTTAATCATAACAGCATAACAAGAGGTCTGGAGTTACAAAATGTCAAGAGATTAAAGGCTCATAGTCAACCGGGAACCTTTGCGCTTTGTTTTCAATTGGGTCTATTGTTCAACAGCTTTGATTGGCTGATACTATAGGTCTCAAAGAGGTTCCTATTGTTATTTGCATTTCACAAGTTGAAACTGAAAATTTGCATCAAATTTTCAACTTCGTCTTATTCTTGTGCACATGCAATCCGGCTTGGGTGCTTATGGGCCTACAGGACATACAGGATTGCTCAGCCATTTGAAAAATTGCAATTTTGGTATAAAAAAAGGTATAAACATTTGCTGTATCAGGTATAGTTTTAGGTTCCAGGGTGTTCGAACACCATATTGTAAAGGCAAATAGAAACAAACAGAACACTTATAGCTTGGTATTTTGACATCCCTGTCCTGGCAAGCTTATTAAAGGGTTCCTTTATAGGCCAAAAATGTCATTATAAAAGGGTATAAGGGGTTGAGGCTGGGCCAAGCATCCCTACTCTTTTCCAAGTAAAAAAATACTATCTGAGTCAGGCCTGTAGCCAGGGATTTTTGAGGGGGGTGCTAATCTAGAAAAAGCAGACCCACGTGGTATGAATATACTTTTTTATTGAGAAACCGCTAGTCAAAATTCGCTAGTAAAAGCAAGTATAATATAAGTGCTTTATTTTCTGTGTACAATTATCCTAATGTCTTAAAACCGTATCCTTAAATGTATACCTTTTTGTCGCGTGGGGGGGGGGGGGGGGGGGGGGGGCTTGTGCACCCCCGGAACCCCCCTGGCTACGGGCCTGTGAGTATTAGGATTTTGAAGTAATAAGAGATTCTGACCGATTTTTGTTTACTTCAGGGACAAATAGACAAATATAAGAAGCTCTATGAGGAATCAAAGCATAAAAATGAGGGACTGGAGCAACAACTTTCGTCTGTGAGAAAGGTTGGTCTCATTACCTGTTTTGGTCATCATGATTCACATTCCATATTTGCTTTCATATGTCTTTAATTATATACTGTAAAATTCCAAAAATACGCCCAAAACTACCTTTTGATAGGGTCTTCTTTGAAGCAAGTTCACACACTCAGCTCATCAAAAGTCGGGTTGGGAGATATGGATAACATTGTCATGGATGGGGGGGGGGGGGGAGGCTTCCATACTAAAGACCAAGGTCATGGACGGTGAAACAGATTTTGAAATGAGGGGGCTCATTGGAGACAAAGTGGGGAAGGGGCTGAGTTTACAGAAAACATATGAAAATGGGAGCAGGGCAGATCCAGTTTTTTGGAAAATCGGGTGTGTTTCTGCTTTGAAGAGTCAGATTTGTAAGTTGGGCAACTAGAACCAAGTCTTTTAAGGACTTTATTTTGCCGTTTTAAACCATTGTATTGCAAAGGGGGTTGGGGATGTTCGCACCCAATACACCTCCCTGGAATGCGCCACCCATGAAGGGTTCTTATCTCACATAAATGAGTGAACTTTTACCCCAAAGAATTCATACAACCTCTCGCATCGCATCGTCATTTGTTCAGGAGCTTGATGGTCTACAGAGAGAGCAGAAACAAGCATCCACTAACAAGAACGTGGTAGAAGTGAGACTCAACAGAGCGCTAGAAGAGACCGAGAAATACAAAGCAGCTTTACAGAAAGCCAAGGCTCAATCAAAGGTACTAAGTGACGTCATTGTACCATATAAGGTCAAATTGAGTGCAGATATGGAGCCGTATTACACGGTTGAAAGCCGTATTACACTGTAGAAAACGGTTACGAACCGGTTTACTCGCGCAGTTGAATGGCTTCCCGATCGTGTGCTAGTCAAGTCACGTACGTTTTCTAGTGAATCTTAAAAAGGAAAGATAATATGTTTGCTCGCCGTATTATAAATAACTCATTAGATGTTTTTTCATGTAATATTTGCGGACATTTTACTCGTTGCTCGCATTTTCCCTCACCCCTGCGGGGCTTGGAAAAATACGTCCGCAACTCGTAAAATATCCGCCCGTATTAAATGAAAAAACATCTAATAAGATATATGTATAATTTCTCAAGTGACTATAAGAAATTATGTGTGCTGATTGGTCTAGAGTTTTGTTTTCTCTTGTTATATCCCCTGCCGGTCACTAAAACCAAGGAGGCTTTAACATTGAAAGCATTGGGAAATTGGGAGTATGCGCGCAAGATTTGTTAAAATCGCTTACGTTTACGTGGCAGGATTCTAGCGACCAAGAGCGACGTCGTGTCGACCAACTCATGGCGGAGAACAAGAGACTTGAGAAACAGAAGAATGAACTCATGGCGGGCTTCAAGAAACAGATGAAACTCATTGACGTACTCAAGAGACAAAAGGTAGCTCGACAGGGTGCTAATTTTCCCGCCATTTTTTGCAGCCGGCGCGCGCCGTCTTCAGCTTCTTGTCGTACGGTTTCGCGCGCCTTAGACAGCCGCCATTTTGTCAGTCTAGCACATACAGAGTCATAGAAAGCATCCATTTCCATCGGCTGATTTAGACAATGCAGTGCAATATTTTTCAATGCATCAAATTTCGCTCAGATGTTGCAGGATATATGCCATGTTCAGAAGTACAGATATAGCGGTTTCAATGACCTTTTTGGGTAGTGTATTGATGTACTCAGAAACATAAGGCAGACTTGTGTTTTTACAAGAGAAACGTTTGTGTTCGGATTGGGATTTCTTTGGCGCTTCTTTTCACGCGCCACTGCAAAAGATTAAAAATATATATTTGGATACAAACGTTTTTAGGATAAAAGCACAAGGAGTAGCAGGCTACTGTTTCGCTGAACCACGTTAAGGAAACCAGAGAAGATTTCAAACAGCTGTCTTACATTACACTTTGAAGTACTAAGCGGTCTAATTCCGTGCGTTCTTGGTGGGCTTCCTGTGGTAGGTAGAGATGTGACGTCATGCGAGAGCCTCGGACCAAGCCTACCTGTTTCGCACTTTCACTCGACCCAACCCCACCCACAGGGAACCCGTTAGGGACACCAGTCATTCTGGGCGGGCTTCCTGTGAGAGGTATGAGATATGACGTCAACAGAGAGCCTCGACCAACCTTTTCGCACTCGGCCCATCTACCACAGGGAACCCACTCAGAATGCTAGCCTGATATCCACTGCTTCATTCGAGTTTGTTTTTCTTGCTTATTAGATGCACATCGAGGCAGCAAAGCTGCTGCAGTTCACAGAAGAGGAATTCGTCAAAGCTTTAGACTGGGGAAATTAGCGATGTTCTTACAAGGCTAGTGTATCATTTTATTATCAAAGGTGTTTTGTAAATAATGTGCCTATAATGTGTAAATAACAGTTATACAAAGAATGAACTAACTTATTTATATTTGTGAATACGAAACGTACATTAAACTGCTGTTACAGCGTTACAGCTGTTTCAGGTAACACGCGACCAGGTTTTTCTTGTGCACTGAATTAGCTTCTGTCGCGACATGACTCGCAAGAAAAGCCAAACACTGGGCAGAGATTTGATTGGCCCACACGGATTGCACTGATTGACAGCGCCGATAAACCCAACAAACAAACTCCATGAATCTGACAACGGCGAAGTCGCGTGTTACCTGAAACAGCTGTAAGCGTGGACATCAATTATTTTTGTTGTTGTTTTGGGTGCTGCAAAGTTGTGTTCCGAAGGCACGGAACGCTACGTTTTTATGGGGCAAACGAGACGTTGCTATGACGTTTTGAATTAGCACGTGGCAAAACTCTCGTCTCCACCAATCAAATCACAGCATTTTAATTAGCACGTGCCAAAACTCTCGTCTCCACCAATCAAATCGCAGCATTTTGAGAGCATGTTTTTTTCTGTCTCGCCTCGAACAACGCGGAAAAAATTCTGTCCACGCTTGAATGCAAATTCCCCGACATTCGCCTTTGTCACGCGCCGCCATTTTGTTTCCAGAATGACCCGGCAAAGCAGAAAAAAGCAATGAGCCAATCAAACTTTTTGTTTCTAAAACAAATAAGGAGTACTTTTTGGTAGCTTAGTCAACTTTTGTACCATAAATCCCAGCATCAGGCTTCGCTTTCCAACATCAGCAAAACCCGCGCCCTGCTTGGCCTCGTTTCCATGCTGAATATATCGGCTTAGAAATTCAAGATGGCGCTTCCCCTTGTGACAAAGGCGAATTGGTACCGGTACAGTCACCGACGCGATAGACCGGAATATGGGATCCAGCTATTGGAATCCGGAATATGGTCTCTGGAATCCAGAATCCAGAGGCCGTTGGAACCTTTTATTGAATCCTGATTCCAAGACAGTTTGATATCCAGAATCGATAGGGATAGAATCTGGTTGGAATCCAGGGGCTGGAACCCAGTATCCGAATACCGCCAAAACGGTGAATTCAACATTGGGCTGTTCCACTTTATATCGGCGTTACCCCCTTTCAAGGAACCTGGAATTTTCACAGGGTTGTTGTGTTTGACCCTGAAATTTCCACGGGGCCTTTCATTTTACCCCGGAATTTCCACAGGGTATTCATTTGCAACTGTGGAATTTTCACACACAAGGGTCACAAGGCAAGCGAATGCGGAATTTCCGCAGGTGTCGCTTCAAATTTCCACAGGGGCTGAGCAATTTTTGAAAACTTGGGGTTCCTCGATAGGGGTACGGCTATTTTTTGGAACAGCTCTTTTGGCCCCAGTCTTAGTTTGACTGACTCACTATCCATGTGTCGGGGCTTCGTTCCTTTCTCCTACGATGTGGTTATAGGTATGCATGTATGCAGCAGATAAGGGGCGCACTCCATTTGACAACATTCTGGGAATTTTAGGTCAGAAGTCATTGGAAAGCGCCAAACCCGGGAAAACATTTCGGAAATTTGGGACAACCTTTCGAGTTTACCTATACCCAGAACCTGGAAATTTTGAAACATCATTCCCGTTATTTCGCCGGGATGACGCTTTCCATTTGGTAAATGGAAAGCACCCCAGCCTATTTCGTTTTCCAATGGAGAATTCACGTGACTTTTCGGTTTGGACCGTGCCATTTGACCACAGGAATCCCCTGAAACTCAAACCAGAAATGTTTGGTAAATGGAAAGCACCCAAGAAACTTTGTTCATATCATTTTGGTGGATACAAAAACATCCAGTAAAATACATTAAAAACGATAAAATCAGAGGAAAAACCGCCCGCGAGTATGTCTCCAGTGACGTAGCACTAAACCTCATGTAATTGTCCTTTATCCTAAACAGTCTTCCCGTCTTCCATTTCGGTCTAATCTGAACCGGATGTGACGTAGTGTCGTTTGTCGGAGGCTGCGCAGTGCCGTTTTCAGTAGCTGCTGCTTGTTCGTCTTTGTTCGTATGTGCATGAAGAGATTCGATTTTGAAGGCTTGTTCTTTTTCCGCTTCTTTCTCATCTTGGTACTGTAAGAGAAAATATTCAAATGAGTGAGCATATCCGTTCTTGCTGACCAACATTTTATTTTCTATTCTCCCCTTGATTTCTTGCCCTCCGCCCTTTCTCAGCAGTATTTTTCCTGTGAAAGTTTTATTCTCGCCTATTTTTTCGCTGAACCTTGTCAAGGAAATCAGACCGCTGTCTTATAGTTTACACTTTATTTTACACTTTGATTTACTAAGCGGCCTAATTCCGTGCGTTCTTGACGGGCTACCTGTGGTAGGTAGGAGATGTGACTTCACGCGAGAGCCTCGCACCAAGCCTCGCACCAAGCCTCGCGCTTTCACTCGCCCGATCCTCAGGGAACCCGTTAGAAACACAGGCATTCTGTGCGGGCATCTCGGTGGTAGGTAGGAGATATGACGTCACCAGAGCCCCGACCAACGCTTTCACTCGGCTCATCTATCACAGGGAACCCACTCAGAATGTGAGGCTGATATCCACTGCACGAGTTTGTTTTTCTTGCTTTTGGTCCAATAACAGGCCTGGTTCTTACCTTTTCGACGTAGGAAATTCCGTAATGGACAAACGAGAATTCCAGTAACGTAGCGAACACAAACACGTAACAACTGATGATATATACGTCTAGAGCGGTAGCATAAGACACGTCAGCTGGCCCGCTATTAGGGTGAAGGAAACCGCCTGTTATCGAAGAAAGAAAGAACAGAAAGGAAATGCAATGAAGTAGAATTCGTTGTGAAATACACGAAATGTTACCCTATCATTTGAGAGCCCGTTCAAACGAGACCGGTACAAACCGGACTGGTACAATTTCGGGTACCGCCTGTTCATACGGTACCGTACAATTCTGGCACGTTTCGCAACAGTGTTCACATGGCCTAGCCGTGCCAAAATCGGCCGGTACCGCAGGTCCCGTGTGAACGCGCGGCGGTTCCGTACCGGAATTGTACCGCTGCGATTTTATACCGGTCTCGTGTGAACAGTGTCTACGAAGCCATGCCGTCCGACTCAATGATCCAGCTCCTTGTGAGAGGGCTGGCCAAAGGTCGCCTCACGGGATTTATAAGTAGCCGGATTAGTTTTCAGTGGCGCTGGATCCCCGTGCATACAAAAAGCCGATAACCATGGTTGCGTGAATCGTACCACAGTGGGCAAATGCAGAGCGCGCATTCGTTTTAGCTATCGTCCATTTTCAACCCCTAACATAAGTGGGCTCCTGGCTAGACCTAGGAGTCAGGAGCCCATCAAGAGGAGCCTCCATCTACTCCACTTAGACCTAGTGGAGTAGATGGAGGCTCCTCTTGATGGTCTCCGGTGCTTACCCATAGCAAGAATGGTTATGACACCAAGAGAGACGCGCGCTGGGACAGAACGAGGGTCGATCCAGAAGGAGATCCAACTGAGGAAGCAGACCAGCCCGGCGGGAGGTAGTAGCTGTACACGTAGTACATCAGACGGCGCTGAAGGACGACCGTCGCCTTTGGCTCGGAGAATACACCTGACGCATAATATTGAACGATTATTCCTCGAGCCCGAATGGTCTTTGAGTCAAAAGCCGAGAGGAATAATTGTTTTAGTCAAATCACACTAGTAGGTCAATTTATATAGCCAAAAACGTTTTCTGGTCTGGTCATTTGCCATTTTCTGGCTTTCAAATCCGACACTTTTCGCGTGGCTAAATTGGGAAACATATAGAGGAAATTTGTGTCCCTAGTTTAGCTTAAGTCTATAACTTATAGCCTACTAATAGCTCAACCAATCAGAACGCACCATTGGACACTAGTGTGATTTGACTAAAACATTGTTAGCCGAGGCCTTTGCACAGTGAAATGCCGAGGCCCATTTGCGGGGAGTTGCAAATAATTTTTGGAGTATGAGATTTTACGATTTGAGGCACGAATTGCATAGCATGGCCCAATCTCGTACCCGAGCCCGTCATCTTTTGGCCAGCGGCAAGATTCAGGGCTCTGGGGAATCGATTTTATTAAAACCCAGATTCTGGGTTTCCGGTTTGCAGGTTGTATGAAAGTTTGTTACGTTTTTGACCTACCACGCATGCACGGATTCCCCAGAGCCCTGAATCTTGCCGCTGGCCAAAAGATGACGGGCTCTTGGTACGAGATTGAGCATGGTGGCCTTGGCTGTTTTTAGTATAAGTATTTTTTTTTTTTTGTGGGGGTGGTGGGGGGGGGGGGGGGGGGGGGGGGGGGGGGGGTGGAAGTATGAAACAAGAATTAAGCGGATTTAAGCTGAGCCCCTGCTGACTGTCGTGAGTAATAATTTGCAAATTCCTATTATTTTATTCGGAATTGATGTAATCACATGCGTTTGGTTTCAGGGAAGATAGTTTAAAATACATTACTCTCTTTCAACATCTTTTAAAATCGATCGTTGGGATTATTTTTGAGCTGCATTTTTGGTGAAGCCGAAGTTATCATGGTAGTCACAGCTGGGATTTCTACAGAAACCCATCCATTGGAAAAGCTGAATTTCCCAAGGCACACGCAAGGGAATGTTTGAAATTCACATGGATAGACATGCACTTCCCATTCTTCTACCATGGAAATTCAGCTTTACCCATGGATGGGTTTCTTCAGACATCCTCATTTTGGGGGTTTATTTTACTAAAACATCTTATAATATTCATCCATTTTTCAATGCATATGTAGTACCTGTATTATAAACTCCTTTAGATTTTGGTTGGTCACTTCCGTTATCGAGTACTGTGAGATCTCGACATCTTTGGAGATGATCATCCCATCGTTTCGCCATCGTACGATGACGTCATCTTCGGTGCTTGAATCTGAGTGAAGTTTTGAATAAAAGTAAAATCCTGTAATAATATCCGTATTTTGCCGAGATTTAAAGAAATTAAAAAGATTTTAAAGAAGTTAAAAATGACCACCCAGATACATGGCGAAATTTCCTGCAATTCTCCCAGAAGGTACGAATCGAAGAATTTTTGCAAGTAATTGCTGCGACGTTAGGAGCAGCACATATTCGCTACGAAGAATGATTCCCTGCGAAGGGCGAGATTTGCAGCCGGCCGCGATTTGCATAACACGATTTTATTCGAGGTCGCTTCAACGGGCTGGACGTACGGCTTTTGAGCCTCACTATCACGACGACACATTTTGCGATGGGGGATGTAGACAGGAAATAGCACTCACCCATGAGATCTCCTGATATCGCCCGCGAAACATCTCCGCTTTTGTAATGCCGGGTTTTACTGCATTTTATCCTTTTAAGGTACGTCTGAGACCAAATAATGTTCACAATGAGAGATGTACGTTTATTTTAGCTATCTGTGCTGTACTTTGCAAGAGAAGCGCTATTTTCACAATCAATTTGGTTTTATTCAGTGTTTGTTTATTAATAGTTGCAGTCGCGTGCCAGCATCAGATTATCCGATGTCTTGTGTTCGAAAAGCTGAAGACCTGCAGTGAAATGCAACTTTTGCTAACAGCCGTCTACAGTCGGTATATAAATGTTTATTGTAATTACCAAATTTCTCGGTTAAGCTGCTGTTTGCCAAAGCAAACGTCTCTCACCTTTGTGGCTTCTACTTGAAAGGCCAGGCATGCAGTAAAACACGACAACAATAGGCAACGGTCAATCAAAGAGATATAGCATTTCTACCCCAACAAGAAGCAGCCGCTTAAGTGTACACCAAGGCTGTAGATTGTAAATCGCGCTCGCAGCATTTTACTTTCAATTGAAACCGCTAGTTTATTCTGTTTTTATTCTAGAAGCGGACGAAACTGGAATTATTTTTGCGGGTGAGCAAAAGGTGCGAGGAAGACTGGGTCTGATGCCACGTCTCAAGATGGCGGACGATTCGGACGATAGTGGCTTCTTGCGGAAGTGAATAAACTTACAAATTCTCATGGAAACCGAGAAAAAATGCGATTTCTGCAGGAAGCATTCTACAAGAGCGGATCTTAGTAACTGGTGGAGCTGGATTTATTGGATCTCATGTTGTAATTTTACTAGTGGAAAGATATCCAGATATTTCGTGGTGAACTTGGATAAACTTGATTACTGCGCCAGTTTGAAAAACTTGAGGCAAATTCAAGGAAACCAAACTACAAGTTTATCGAAGGAGATGTCTGTGAAGCGAACTACCTCAAGTATATTTTCCAAGCTGAACGAATAGACACGGTGATGCACTTTGCAGCTCAGTCTCATGTGGATAACTCATTTTGGAGTTCTTTAGATTTCACTAAAATAATGTATACGGTACACATGTGCTTATAAATGTTGCTCATGAAGCTAAGGTGAAGAGATTTATTCATGTCAGCACTGATGAAGTCTATGGCGGTGATGCAAAATGCTGAACAACCAAATCGAGACCTCTCCTCTAAGGCCAGTAACCCCTATGCAGCATCGAAGGCTGCGGCGGAGTGTATTGTAATGTCTTATTTAGAGAGTTTCAAGTTTCCAGTTATTGTCACAAAGTAATAATGTGTATGGCCCTCATAAATACCCAGAAACAGTTATACCTAAATTCATTTCCCTTTTACATCAAGACCGAAAATGCTTTATACATGGGGATGGCAAGCAGGAGAGGAATTTCTTATATGTGGTCAGATGTTGCTGAGGCATTTGATGAAATTCTCCATAGGGCAGGATGGAGAAACCTACAACGCGTTAGTGATTTTGCTATTAATATTTTAGACCTAGCCAGAGAATTATTACCAAGATGAAAGGAAAATGCACAGAGAAGAAATTCAGAAATACATTGAGTATGTTGAGGATAGGCCTTTTATGATAAAGATACCCATGGATTCTTCAAAGTGAGAGCCCTTGGATGGGAGCCAAAAGTATCTTGGGAAGAAGGGTTACAGAAAACTATAGACTGTTATACTGATCCTGCGGCGATGAATAAATGGCCTTCTGCCGAGCTAGCCCTCAGACCCTTCCCTATTGGCAGTACAACAAATACTGTGATGAAAATGGGACACTTGCAAACCTCTCTTGTCGCCAAGTCATTCTCCCGATACCATGTGGAAATGGTGACACAATATTTTGATAGATATATTTGCTAATTGTTATTATTATTGTACTATTATTGAAAAAACTGTACGGGTTCACATTGGTCATTACTAATGATTTTCATAATTCTGTGAACTCTACACTGACCAACAACCTCAGTTTGGCTTCTGTCAATCAAATGAGTGAACAACTCTGGGTTATTTCATGAAGGCTTTCATAGATTTTGTGAACTGATAGGGGCTAGCTAGGCTGTCAAACCACAATTTTTTTACCGTACAATGTAAACCAAACTTAGAACTTGATTGACAGAAGTCAAAATGCAGTTTGGCATTTGGAAATGTCAAGTGGGAGGTGCAGAATTATGAAAATGGCAGTAAAATCCTGGAAATGTCCTTTTCCAGATTTTGAAAGTGTTAGGACATTTCCAGCAGCCAGGTTGCATTGCATGGACCAATATTGTTCTGTTTTTCTTTCGTTTCTCTTTTTTTTTCAGACATTCTTCAGATGCTTGTTATTTATAAGGCACCATATATTTAAAAAGAAAGAAAGGCCTCAGGATCCCTTTAAGAGAACTGTTTTGGTGGGGAAAAGTTTTGACCCTTCACTTATAGGGTGAAAAGGATTGTGACCCTCCCCACAAAAATAGTAGCCCCAATCATAAATAATTATTACTTCCTTACAGCAGAGATAGGGACATCACCCCTTGAAATGGCGAAATTTCCTTAAATTCTCTCTGGAGAATACAGTAAATGTATGGCAGTCCTCTTGAATTTTCCCGGGACAGAGCGAAAATCTTTAGACTCCCGCAAAACCGGGAGAGTTGATGTCCCTGTCTTTGTGCAGCAAGGCTGTGAGGCATTCTCGAACCCACAGCTCCCCGGCTCGTACCCTCGCGGGGAGGCTCTGGTGACAATCTCGTTCCCAGAGCCCGCGTATCTTTTAGGCCAGCGCATCTTATGCGCATCTTATGTATCAAAGATGCACAGGCTCTGGTACGATTGCTCTGGTGACAGCGACTGACGCATGCGCGAGATTTAATACAGAGCCGCTGAGAGAAGACCTTTCAGGGCATGCTCCAATGCTCAAAATTAGCCAATCAGCGATGGCCCTCAAATGGATGTCCCCATAGCCTCCCCTGCGAGCAGAGGAGCTGGGGAGCTCTGGGTACGAGAATGGGCTGTGAGGAAATATAAACGTATTCCCAGAGTTCATGCTCCTATTCCAAATTCCACAATCCAGTACTTACAGCTTCCATGTGAAAGTCGCACCGTTGAATGTCCATCGGAAGCGACGGAAGTCCATTTGGGCAGGAAAGTGTGGTTGTGATCCTAAGATATCACAAAAGTATTACAAATCATGAAAAACAAAATATTGTGATCAGAGTATCCCCTGCGACATGACAACGCATGATCAGAGGCGGAGTTTTTTTCGCGGCTCACTCCTGCGCCCATGGTAAGATGCGTCAGCGGCTTTAGAGAGGCGGGAATTACGAAAACAAAATGGCGCGTGTCAGTCCAAAGAACTACATGTATTTCGCTGTACTGGGAGAATTTTATTCTGCAGCAGAGCAGAGCCGTTTAGGTTTGGTCTGTTCAAAAGCACATTGAACAAAGAACTTATGGATAATTTGAGATTTATTGATCCAAGCTTCTTCAGCCAGGTAAAATGGTTTGTGCTGGATACTCGAGAGGCAACGCTTGTTTCAGTTCACCCATAAATTCCGGTACGAACCATTCCCAGAGACACCTTTGTTGTGTTTAGCTCTCCTTTCATTAAAAACCATAGTTAGTAAACTAAACTAAACAAAGGAAGCTTTTGTGACGCAGCTCGAAAAATAGCCTCTGCTCGCGGGAAATAAGGTTAAGTAAGTTAAGTTATAACAAAATGGTAGGGATCACCGTCGAATGTCGTGGAACGAACCTAGCCACAGAAATGTTTCTATATCGCTTGAATTATGCTCATTTTAAGGTCTGGGTACTCCCCATGTCATTTTGCTCTTGACGCAGTCAATAGTGCCTGGAAGCCAACTCTCGCAATTTTACCATGAGTCTCA